>OX421419.1:3612291-4941574 GCA_949126915.1 Musotima nitidalis
AAATTGAATGTTAAGTTGTATTAACATAATTGTACAGTATTATTTGCTGAATAGATTATATTTATTACTGTAGCCTGTAGTCGCTATTTTGTAAGTGCTTTGTTAATTAAAATATTGAGAAAATTTGTGTATTTTTCTTTTCATATTCCCACTGTTATTCTTAATAATAATTGGAATTTAAAAATAAATAATATCCCTTTTAAATCAAAATCACATGAATTTTTTTTTGTTTAGTACTTATTTTTAGCCTCTTTTTTGGATGGAAAATCATCAAATGACCCGCTGCCGCTGTGAAGCGGAAGGGTGTGTCAAAATTTTACTGACTAAAGACCTTCCTATGTTCCTTCTTTTGCCTGTCCTTCTTTCTATATCCCGGGTCGCGGTTAACCCATTAAACAAGCCCTGCAACCTAGCTACATACATGCTGCATGGCCTAGCTCGTTCTAGTTAACACCATTGAATTAGTACGATTGGTTTAAAAATCATAATTAGAAGTCCCAAGTTGAAACCCCCGACCTCATCACTAGGTACATGCAAGAGGCGGCTACACAATATTGCAATATAGTCTAGAATCTTCAAAACATTAGGTAGGTACCTACTTAATGTTTCGAATAACACTCTAGTGAAAATTTCTTACACCACTTTTCAATTAAAATCAAGTATACTACTTGATATACTTGATTTTAATTGAAAAGTCAGTCTGTCAGAAATGGAATCTAGAAACATGGAAACTTTGTATGACTGACTGGCGACATCTATTATATTTTTATCACAACACATTTAAAAACATGCTATACAAAAGCAACAAAGAGTTGTTTTCATTTATTATAACAGATGGCGCTCTTTTAAGATCAGTATGTGCAGAAGACCAGCGATCTCTATATCTATCTAGTTATAAAATCTAAAAGCCCACTATTTAATAAACGAGGTTTTGACTTGAAATTAGTTCGGTAAGTAACTGGTGTATTAATTGCTGCATAGTACATACAAAAATGATACAACTACTTTATAGTACACTAGTCATTACAGCTATCACTTAAGATCTATTTACAAACAGTTTAAAGTAAAATACGATATCATTAATATAGATCCTAAAATTACACAAAATTACTGAATTATATGTGAAATTTGGTTAAATATTTCAGGTTAGTTAGTGAAACAAAATTTGAATTTTATTTAATAACTTATTTATTTCAGTAAAAAAAGGTACAAGTGTAAATTTTTAATCGAAAAACATTGAATGCTAAATCCCATTAGCTACCTATGTACTAATATTTACAAAATACTGAGTTATATATAGCACTAATTCAATCCATACACATTGAAAATGGACTGACTGACCTTTGATCAGAATTTACTGACTGTTACGGTTATATTGGAAGAAATATAATTATGGGCAGATTAGTGTGGTTCATTCAGAACGCACACTTACAATCACACCTATTATTAAGTTCCCAGATTAGTATCATAAAGAACTTGTGTTAAGGATACTAAATAGCAGATAAACTTACTTTAATACTTCTTTTTTGGATACGAATATTCTTGTTGGGTCATGCACACAAATATCGAAACCACGACCTCAGGAGCAGAGTTCAGGTATACTGACCTCTACGCCATAGCAGTCGTCAAACCAGTAGTTAAGATAGGCATAGTAATAAAATATCTTTATCAAACTGAAATTCATAGGAATCCAAAGGCTGCCTGTCCGCTGAAGCGAAGAGAGGCGCCAGAGTGGAGAAACGGAGAAATATTATCCGATAGGAATCGCAGACAGGAAAGTAGCGAAGATTTTATGAATACTCATTGATTAATATTTGTCCGTTTTTCCGCTCCGCATCCTCGCTACGCTTCAGTGGACAGGCAGCCCAACAAGACCTAAGGAGCCCAAGCCAACCTCACCTGCAAGTGGTGCACCTGCCAACAAAACAGTGCCCAATAAGCGGCAATAGGCTCGCCACCTATTACGTGGGACCAACTATTTTATTAGCGAAGTGTGGGCGTATAATTTGCCTTTGCCTACCCCTTTGGGGAAACAGGCGAGAATGTATGTATGTGCCCTATTACTTTTATAAAACAGTTCAATGCTTAAAGTCTACTTACAGCATTCCATATGCAGTGATATGAAATCAATGAAATAGAGAAGTTGATATTAAAAATAACATAACATTACTATAGTTGCCGAATGAAATTAATGATCTGGAAATGAATTCTGCTATGCTTTTGATAATCCGGTGGTATATTAAAGGTGTATAGGGATCCTACCAAGACCTAAAGAGCCCAAGCCAACCTAACCAGCAAGTGGTGCACCTGCCAATCAGCGGAGGAGGCTCTGGCGGACATAACAGTGCCCGGTAAGCAGCAATAGGCTCGCCACCTATTATGTCGGACCAACTAATGGGGATAAAATATGCCTCTGCCTACCCCTTCGGGAAGACAGGCAGGAATGTATGTATGTATATTAAACAGATCTCTCAGTAATGAATATTTAACAGACCCCTTGAGGTCATATCAGAAAAGGCTGTGAATACCATGTATAAAGAATGCCTCAACATTAACTTTGGTTTCAAGGACAGCTTTCATCTGTTCTTACACAAATCTAAATTGTATAATAATCCTTAATGGTTTTAGCCATTTACACTAGAACTAATCAACTAATTTGTAACTAACTACAGTTTCCATTTTGTGTAAACTAGTTGAGAAATTTTTCAATTGTACATTTTGAGCATTATTAATGGCTACAGGCTCTGCTTCCGCCCACTTCTCAGGAATATCACAATCAGTTTTAGCATGTATCAATACATCGAAGGAACAACGACAATCTAAGAAAGGTAAATAGGATATAGTGGCAGCAACTTGCAGCATAACGTCACGGATCTCCTGTTGGATTTTTTTGAGATCTTTACTCCCTACTGTTTCGTTTTTCTCTTTCGATAATGCAATGTCTCCATCTTCATACTGCACATTGAAGTCCCAGCATTCAAGGACTTCTTTATTGGCTACGTTCAAGATGATAAGAGAGAGTTTACTCACTTTTTTCGTTACTATCCATTCTGGAAAACACAAAATTAAAAGTTTACAATTAAAAAGACATAATATTTATTTTATCAAACTTAGTAGTAAACCTCAATCTGCGTATTATAAGCATGTTTTTATTTTCTGCAATCGGCCTTTCGAGTCATAATCAGAAGTGATGCTCCTAAATAATTATCAGCTGACAGTTCATTAAGTGTCATCGCTGGTACAAAAGAACTGTTTCAGTTTCTCTGATCTAAATATAATATTTAATATAATAATATTGAAGACGTGGCGAGTATACCCCCGGGCCACTACACTCATGAGGTTGTTAGTTCTATGAAATTATATTATACTACTTATATGTGTCCACCAATATGGAGTAGTGGCGAGTATACCCACACTCTGCTCCTAAAGCTTGTGGGTTCTATTCCCAAACAGAACAATTCTTTGTGTGCATAAAAATTAATATTTATTCTGGTTTAGGTATTCATATGTATGTTAAGCATGTATTTATAAAAGAAAATATTTATGTATGTTTATACATTTTGTAGCATCCATACATTACATCCTTAATGATACTTATCGTGGAACTAAATAATTGGTGTACTTGTCAAAAAATGTTTAATAATTATTGTTATTTATTTATACTACTATATATTACTAATAATAAAGTTTATACTTTGGAATGCTTGTTCTTCGGTCACATTTAAACTTTTTTAATTTACAGGCTTAATAAAAAAATAATGGATTCCTGTATCTCTGAATCTTCCATACTTCTCAGATAAAATGCTGAATTAGCATTCTCTGTATGCATTTAGAAGTTTTATTCGCTCTTTAAAATTTATTCCAAAATTAAAATGATACAGACAACTCTAGTAATAAAGTATGAAAAAAGATTTGTTTCTATTTATATGTCTAAGTATATTTTTTTTATGTACTGTGGAAGTATGTAGACATGTAGTAAATAGTTAAATATTTTTTTTAAAGCCTAGATAATAATAATGTATTAAATTAAGTATATAGTTGGTTCCACATACAGCCGCAATAGGCTTGCCACCTACAAGCCTATTGCTGCTCACCAGACACTGTTATGTTCGCCAAAGGCTTGTCCGTTGATCGGCAGGTGCACCACTAGCAGGTAAGGTTTGCTTGGGCTCCTTCAGTCTTGGTAGGATCCCTTTAATCCCATGTTATGATTATCCCGGCTATTTGATTAGAAGGTCATTACTGAACTTAAGCCTGCTCTCTACATAAACTGATAAATCTGATCGCATTCACCAGCTTCCCACTGCCGTGACCATTTGATTCATAGGTCCATCAGCTGATAATGAGAACCAATTTTGTTATATTAGGAGACATACATATTTGTATATTGTACAATATTGACCAGCCTTTATGACAATATACCAAACAGTTATATACCCATATCATTTTTTTAAATAAAATTATAGTTACCTTCACTTTGAGTAAGAAGATTTGTAAGAAAGCTTTTAATTTGAGGATCTTCAGATATAAGCAATGTTATACCATACTGCTGCTCAGCTTTAAACGTCTCAGGCGGATACAGCCCTCTTTGGAAAAGCACTGAATTTATGGCAAATTCTAAAACAAAACGTTACCCAATACTGAATTATGTTTCATATGTAATCAGACCATATGGAAAGTACCTTTTCCACATCAAACTGATAGTACTTACTCAGATATTCACAAACTATTTGAGCTGACCCTCGAAGAGTAATGCAATTTTTAGTTTGTTGTTGAGACATGATGTGGCTCAAAGTTTTATATGTGTTGAGTTTAAATAGCTAAAATTATGATACAAATAAAGTACGATATTTGTTTGCGCCCGCGGTTATATGACAGGTAACGGACAACGGTTTATTTTCAAAATACAACATTGATTTTAACCTGCCGGTCTAACGTCATAGAGCTGTCAATTTTTGCTGATCACTTTTTAATATTGTATGATAGGCAAAGTATACACAACCAAGAGCCACAAAGCCAATGTGTATTTTATTAATTACTACGTATCTGTAATAATCCTTCATAAACGTCATTTAAATGTCTCCTGAAACTTGGCAATGATCATCACAGTATCACGATTTCATCGATTTAAACGCGCGGTGATCACATTGCATTCGTGATGCTGTCGGGTTTTATGTACCTTTGCCCAGAATTGTATATTGTGTCTTTCAGTCGCAATGCAAATAGGATTAATCATAATAAGGATTGAAATAAAATATAAATCCAATGATTAGAAATAAAATTGATATCACTAAAAATCAATTGAGAAGTTCTTAGAGTATGATAATAAATGTGTAATTTATAAGTTATATTTAAAGAGTCAGTATGTTAGTATTTCCGAAAAGTTTATTAAATGTTAGACGGATATGTAGTGGTTCTTAATAATATATGAATATTTCTGGAGAATCATGAAATTCCCGTTCTGCAGTTTTCCTCCCCTGACATCAAAACCGGTTGCGCGTAAAATCTATACGTCCTCAAATTTACTACCTTAAACTAACGCGCAATGCATAGCTCAATTTTATTGCAATACTGAAATGCTTTCAAAAATGCCTTTTTGTAAGTAAGTATGTAAGTCAATCAAAAGTATAATAGATAGGCCTTAGTAATAACAAAAGTGAACACTCATGAAAGAAGTTTAGGCAGTATATTAACAAACTTACCTTATTCTCAAAAGCAAAAAGTAGCAGCTATTCATTTGTCAGTGTCAAAACAAAATATAATGCTCAGATTGCTGCAAAAAAATTAAAAACAAAGTACCAGTTATTTTTTGTTTATTTACAAATGTATGTACTGACAAAAGATATATAGAAATTGGTTATGGGAATATATTTAAGAAATGATTCAAAGTACAGGATAACCAATTCCAAAGAATATGGGGCGTACTCAGCGGAAAAGGAGACTGAAAAAAGAGCGCAGCTTTATATCCTGCGAAGACAACAAGGATTTAGTTCAATTAAACGTTTGGCTCTCAAAACAAGGCATTCGCCGTAATGAAAAGTTATCTCTAGCAGTTTTTGATGACACAGGCCGTGGAGTATTGACAAAGAAGAAAATATCGATTGGAGAGGAACTTATAAATTTACCTCTAAATTCCACTATCAATGTGATTACCCTACTTACGGACATTCCATTTTGTAATATATTTTTAAAAACTAGAATATGTCTGAGCAAATATCATCAATCTGTCTCATTCCAGTCATTAATGGCTTTCTATTTGACTTACTTGAAATATTTGGGGACTGAGACAAAGTGGTTTATATACTTAAATAGTTTACCTAAAGAATATACAGTTCCATATTTTTTACCTAATAACATACAATGTGAGGTCGATCCAGATATATTTACTATTATCTCTAAGCAAAAGGATGTAATCAATACATCATATAATATTTTTGAAACTATTTTATTATCTTCATTGTGTGACGATGTTCTAACAGTAACATTTAAAGAGAAATTTGAAAAGAGAACATATGAATGGGCCTATTTTACTGTTAACACTAGGTGTGTTTTTATGGATTTAACTAATGTTTTGAATTTAAAGAACATTGAAAATACAATACTTATTTTAATTAATGATAATACTAAGATATCTTTGTGTCCATATTTAGACATGATTAACCATAGCCCAAATGCTAAAAATGAAACTACATTATCAGTTGGCAAGGACATTCTTGACATTTGTCTAAATAATATAGAACAGTCAACGTTTTCTGATGTGTGGTTCTCAATTTACACTAAAAACAATTTTGATGCATTCTCCCAAGTGTTTATCTGTTATGGTGACAGTCACAATTTAAAACTAATTACAGAATATGGATTTTTCATCCCTAAAAATGATTTGGACTATGTACCCTTTACCTATAAAATAATAGTTGAATATTTACAATCTATATCTATCAAACTTTCTCAAGAACAGATATCTTTTATCGCTAGTCATAATTTAGATAAAGATTTGTACATCGATTTTAGAGGTCTAAGTTTTAATTTGTATGGATTGTTATTGGTAGTTAGATATTTTTATGATCAAACAGTAAATGTGAGTAGACTGATTTATTCAGCAGCTGTGTGCTCTAATAATAAGGATTTAAATGAAATCTTCAAGCCAATGATTAGAAATAAAATTGATATCACAAAAAAATCAATTGAAAAGCTCTTAAAGTATGATAATAGATGTGTTATTTTGAATAATTGTATAGATTTAATGAGTCAGTATGTTAGTATTTCAGAAAAGTTTATTAAATGTTAGATGGATGTAAACAGTTTTTTTTAACCGATTCCTTGCGGCTCCCGATTTCGCAAACTTTCAGCCGTGGCGGCGAACAGATATTTCATGGCACGCCTGTCGTGTCAGCCGCCACAGAAGATAATGACGCGACTAGTGTGCCATCAGCCATGTGTAAAAAAATATAAACTTTTTATGCTTTTTCCGCATGTGTAGACCTGATTTGGTTTAGTTGTCATCGCAAAATGATAGTGAACGGTCTCATAAGTGGTATAAAGTGGCTAAATACGTATTCTTCTACGTGATTTCCTTGAAATGTCGGGTCAGTGACTTTTTTATGCAGATGTTACAAACCTTTTGTCGTATTATTTGTGTATTTTCTAGTCTAATTATGTTGGTGCATTTAAATCACCCTGAAAATCTTTAGTCTTTATTGAATTAACTTTTCAGTGTATAATCACGTTAGTAAATATATAATAATCAAGAACCTTAACGTGGGAAAAATAGGGCATAGGTATGACAATTACAAATATAGGTATTATTCGGCGAAACTGTTAGGCACATTTTTTTAAATAAAGAAGTTATCGAAAAGACTTCTCAACGCGATTTAACTGTGTTCTTACCACTAAGTTAACACTGCTTCACAAAATTAATAAAAAAATGGTTGCCTGTAAAGTCGTTTTTACGGGCGAAGATTTTACGTGACAACGTCTTTTTCTCGGTAGAATATTTATTGATATGAATATAATTAAATTGCACAATAGGAACAAGGAATTGAATGAAAATAAGAATTGCACAAATTTTAACTATAGAAATATATTTTGTTTACTAAAACTGCGCGCGCGGCAGACCGATCATAGTTGAGTGGGAGAGAGACGCAAGGCATTCGCCGGGCCTCTCTCTCGTTCGGTGACTCATCGTAACGTTACCGAGCGTTACACTTTTTCATAAGTGACTCCCAGCCGCAACCTAATTTAAGACGTTGTCACGTCAATATGTGTAAAATTTATATAGAACGCGCCAAAGATAAAGTCCCGGAGAGAACGTGCACATTGATTGAAAATACATATTAGGTATATCAGCGGAACATAAGTTATAGGTTTTACGTTCTTTTTATCAGGAAGCTATCCAGAAACTTGTTTATAGCTTAAGTTCGTAAGTGATGAATGGTACATAAGTGACACAGTATTTTTCCACAAAATTATTTAAAATTATGACCCATTCATTACACACAGTAGGTACTAACTACTATATTTCAATTGCGGACATCCTATAAAATATTTTTAAATAGTGTTACGATGTATTACGTAGGTATGTCCATTTAATTTAACGATAAAAAACGCATTTCCGCTTTTAACTATAATTAATAATACAATGTCAAAATCTCTTGTCAAAAAAGGTTTTCCACCCCTGAAAATTTATAAATTACAATATATCTAGAAACGAAGGCTGTGGGCATGTACTACGTGCAAAATAATGAATATTTTGTCTTGGATAAATCGTCCAAAAACGTAATTTGAACAAGTTACAGCAATTTCAAAAATTGCACGACTAGCGTGCCATCCGCCACAAAGAAAAGAAATCGATGGCACGCGTGGCGTGTCATCCGCAACGAATCGGTTAATATATGAATGTTTCTGGAGAACTAGTAAACCCTATCTGTCAAAACCTTTAAATGTTAAGGGACCATATCTTAACAAGATAGGTAATCTAATAAGTTCTAATAAAATATACCTGGAGATATCAAAATAAGCCTACAACTTAAACTGAAAGACTATACAGTGGTTATGCTGAATTTTTATATTGTATGGTGTGGCAAGAATGTGTCCCCTGATTTTTTTGTTTAATTTTCGTGCTGTTTTGTTGTACTCAAACTAGTGCCTATTGGCGAGGGTAGGTAGGTGGCTTTGGCTACGTAATTCCATTCCATCCCCATTGGCGGACGTTGCGAAAAAATCTCTCAACGTTCACCAGTGGGGAATGTTGAGTTGGGAGTTATCCATAATAAGACGCGCTATGAAATGGACCCACATGTTGATGAGTCAAAGTGGCTTCATTGTGGCTACCAAAGGTGCTTAACGCTAATGGAAAATCCAGTGGTCCACTCTAGCTTAGGGTTTATCCAATGCTAAGTCATTAACCACACGGCGGCAATTTACAATTAGATGCTCAGATTAAGTAAAAAAAATTGGTTGCCTGTAAAGTCGGTATACGGGCGAAAGTTTTACGTGACAACGACTTTGAGTGGTAAAATAATTTTAATTTGAATATTCATTCAATTTAAAACATTTATTTATACAAAGAATTATATTTAAAACATTAATTTATACAAAGAATCTCTCGCTCTTAGGCGGGCTAACTGTGCTCGAGTGGAAGGGACGCGTGCCTTTCACTTTTTATGTCTGTCTCTCTCGCTCTTAGGCGGGCTAACCATGCCCGAGTGGAAGGGACGCGTGCCTCTCACTCGCTCTCATTGTTAGCCCATAACGTGAGCCGAGCGTAACGCAGTTTCTTGAAGTGTCACCCGGCAAACCAATTTATAAGACGTTGTCACGTCAAAAGTTTTTTTACTTGATCTGAGATTAGATGTGTAATACCAACAAACTTAACGGACCCGGTGGTCATAATTGGAACTAAGCGTACACCTGTACCTATACATTTTAATAGCAGCAATCACAGATATATCATACCATAGATAACGCAAATGCATTTGACTCGCGTTTCCGAATCCAGACCAATTGTCGTCCGCGCGCGTCTGTTGTTGTTTTTTAAATACTTTATCATGGACGACTTCACATCTAAAATATTTATCATCAGTGTAGATGCATTAGTTTGAATTTCCTGTCACTAAATATGTGACGTCACGTTAAAAAGTCAGCACGGTTGGTTTCAATACAAATCGTTATTTATTGTAAATCTATATCTGTGGCAGCAATACTAAATTCGACGACACCGTCACCAGTCCAGATAAGTATGCGGCTCTGTCTTGCAGTTAGTTATTTTTCAAAAAAATATCGTCACATTAAATCGAACCTCAGAGCGTTGGTTCAATGCTATAAGGCTAGAACCTATTAAAAAGATTAACTATATTATGTACCGGTTCGATGGGACCAATTATTTTAGGTAGGTATTCCTTATCGATTTTATTTTTTTAACGTCATATCAATAGATTCTCTACCGTAGTTTACTATTAAAACTGATACAAAATTACCTAATCTGAGATTATTGATTTTTCTAGGCAGAGGCGACTTAGTAAATAACTGATTTATAGAATGTCTGACTTTTTGCTTAGTTGTGGGTTTTTGCCGGGTACCATTTCAATACTTGTTTTTAAAAAAAAAACAATTATATTAACGTCTTCTCGCAATGCTGAATAAATTCTATATAACATAGTAATGTCTCAATCTATATCGTCCTTGTATTCCTTTAATTAATTATCCTTTAAATATGAATTGAAATTGTTAAAAGCAGCTTCGTTTCAGGGATATGCGGGGATACTATATATTAAGGTGCAATAAAATTACGTGTATGACTTCATGTTAGTCCAAGCTTGTAAAAAATTACTACAATGGAAATTGTCCAATATCTTTCTATTATCTATCAAAGTCACTGTCAATCTGCCACCATGGCGGCTACACTGCTTACGAGCAGAAATTTAAATAAAATAATAAAAAACCGAATTAAATTCTCGAAAGTTATTAATAATAATAAATTAATTCCTTTGTATTTACCACAGAATTATATTTTCTGTAAACAGTGTGCAGTCACTAGCTATGATAGAGTATGTGATATACCATTAAAAAAACAATCTAAAGTTATTTTACGGTGATTTTGTTATTTTATTTGTTGTTAAAATTTCTCAAAATCTTTTAATGTTCTAGTATTACTCTACATCACCTCCTAGTAGCCAAGGAAGTGGAGATACAGCAAAAAATGTATTTGCAGCAGTGTTGGCAAACAAACCAAAAACTGGAAAAATACCAGTTGGTAAGTACTTAGTAAATAAATCAATTTGATGACCAATAATGAAAAACTGTTATATTTTTATAATACGAAATACTTCAACTCTTTAGATTCTTCCAGATGGCATAAGATTGGTCATAATTGATTATATATTACATAATTTGTAAATATCTGTAACCTTGTATTTTGGCTCTAAAATGTGTTAAATATTTTCATTATCACCATAGATAACATTTCTAATTTGTCATGCTGTAAAGTATGTATGTCAACTACTTTATTATTCTGATATCTTCATGGGTATTGACTGTTTGATTATTAAAACATCTGTATCATGTGTATGTGTATGTGTATGTTTAAAATACTGTAGAACACATCCAAATTGTAAATATGTATACAGAGAGTTAAAAAGAAATATGGGAAAGAGTCTCTACTTATACTCCAATGATATAGTTTGTACTAAAATTATACTTCAATCACCATTACAAAAAGTAATGTTCACTTATAATTTAAATCTTTACAGTTGTCGGAACCTACTTACGTTCTCTGTTCTAAAATTGTTACACATATCTAATAATCTGCCCTATTTATGAAGCTTGCAGTTGGACTTGTAATATTTGTGAATGTTGTGTTAATTTAGTACTTTATATCATTGTCAGTATTAATACTGAAAAAAAATAATTTGAAAGTAATATATTTCTGACACATCTTGCACTGCATATTCAGAATGTTGAGGAATCTGTCAATACTGAATTGCTCAATGATTACACTAGTTACATACCCTTCAAACTAGAACACAGTAGGTATTTCATAAATACTTGTTTCAGCAGAAAATCTGACTTGTCAGTGATACCTATTAAACTTTCACTAAATATAACTGCCACACAAAGTAATATAAAATTAAGGTTCCATTTTTTAATTGTTGGATAAGATATTGTCAGTAGGTTAAATTATAGACTCAGCAAAATCATAGGGAAAGTGATGCCTTAAAGGTGAACTCTTTGTATTTGCATCCACTTTGTTTGATTGTTAGAATGTTGTTTGCATGTACAGTATACTGCCAAATAATGTGGCAAATTTATCTCTAAATAAATTTAAAAACCACACAAAGTGTAAATTGTGCCAGAATGCTTATTATAGTGTGAAAGATTTTATGAATGACAAAGCTGCCTGAAAGTGAGATGAATTGCTTCTTTCTTTTTTAAGTAGATATTAGATGTTGGTAGTCTTAAAAGAACTGAGCAATAATCTTAATAATATTTAATATTTTTGACTTGTATTATGTATGTATTATATTTTAAGACATAATTTGAAAAAAGCCGAAAAGATTTTCTTGAGGCTCTCTGCTCAATCTTGTTGCTAAATGTTCTAAATCCCGAATCTAAATGATCCTGTTGATCTTAAGGCAATAAATTATATTTTATTTTGTTGTAAAAGGCTTTAAAAAACTCTAAATACACTAATTTGTGTGTGTAAGTGAACGTGTTTGAGTATGTGAGCGTGAGTGCATGGGTGTGAGTGGTTAAGATAGTCCACTGACTAGAAATTTGATTAAAAGCTTTTTATGAAATGTGTACGACTTGTAATATCAAAGCTCTTTAAATTATTTACCTTACTGATTAATTACATCCTAAATCATAAAATTTTACTTCCTTTCATGTTTAATTTTATGTTTTTTACTAATACTTGGTTGAATTCAGCTCTTTTCCTGCACGCATCCCTTGTTGTAGTCCGCTTTCATTTCACCTATGTTACCTCACCTATCCTAATGTCCTTGAGTACTCTATCCTGACGGTTTCTCTCCTATCCCTAGGTATCCAAAAAAGAGACTGTTTTCACCCAGGTGCCTCTGTTTTGTCTCGTGAAGATATGAACCTGATGGATGCGAAGCCGGTATCAGGAGTTGACATGTTCAGGGGTATGCTGGCATATGTATGGCCCAAGGTGAGGTTGCATTTTTTAAAATATATACCTTTATCTAATGTCTAATTTGTGTATATTTTTTCCTGTGTGTATCTGCAATCATTCCTAAGACTCAGAGCAAACCTGTTCTGTGTTAATAAAAAAATTAAATCAAAAAAACGAGTGTGATTGGATTTGGTATTGTCAGCCTTGGCCTTTGTCATGACAAGACCGATCACTCAATAGTGGCTATAGTCCGGCAATCTCGTGCACGACCGTCCCGCGGGGTGACAGACGGTGGCGGGGACGAGGTAAGACGAGGTAAACAAGATGTCAGCGGGTAGCGGGTGGGGTAGCGGGGAAGGGAAACGTCGTGCCACCTCGTCGTCGCCACCTCGCCGTCGTGACCCCCGCGGGGGTCGCGCACGAGATTAGATAGATAGATAGATAAAACGTTTATTTCCTTTAAATAATACAAGTTATATAAAAACATATCCCACAAAACCGTTGCCATAGTTAACCATTGCCGGACTATAGAACTCTAGAACCTCTAATAAGACTGCCCTGGTTTGCAACCTCTGGCAGATTATGAGGGCGATATATCTTTACCGATTTTTATTTAAAAAGACATAAGTGCTTTGAAATTAAGCTTAGCTTAAAGCTATGAACTAGAATTTTTATAACTTAATGAATTGCAAAAACTTTACAGGACAATGAGATGATCAGAAACCGAGTTATGCTGTCCCTTTCTCTCCTGTTCGGTGCCAAAGTTATGAATGTGACAGTGCCATTCCTGTTCAAATATGCAGTAGATGAAGTTAACCAGGCGGCCGTGACCCCTACTGGTGACGCCTTGTTGGGAATGGCGACAGTGCCACAAGCGTTAGGCACTACAGCTTTTAGTTTACTTCTAGGATGTAAGTATTATAATGTTATTTAAAATATAATTAATATTGGCGAATCGTGTCTGGCTACGCGCAATGTTTACTTCCTTACTTGCTCGACATAATATGCAGAATTAGAATGGCTCTTTGATTTACATGAGAACTAAGAAATATATAATAACTAATAACGTCTTAAGGTGCGTCCACATCTAACGAATGCGCACGCGGTGCACGCATGCAGTCACAACAATGGTATGATGCTCCTTTTCTAGCGCAACTCATGCGAATACGGGCTGCGCATAAGCAACGCATGAATATAAAATGCACGCGGCTGCACATTCGACAGGTGTGGACGCACCCTTAAAACGGGCCCACGTAGGACAATTGTAACTAACATAATAGTTACAGTCTACTCAGCTGCAATAGTTTTCCTTTTAACAACTACATATTTTAATATTTTGCACTGACAGTGCAAATTCTGTGTTAACTAATTGTTAAAATTTACTTTAAAACATATTCATAATATATACAATATATTGCACCTTTCATACTATAGGGGCCCAATTCGAAAAATCATGATTTTTGGGAAAACGCGTTTAAAGATTTTTGAGCCCCTATATTTTCACAAAATCTTTTTTGAGATTTTTTTGAGATGAACCCCTATAGTAAGAAAGCTGCTATTTTCTGTAATAACCTGATTTTAATAAAATTATAAAATTAAATAAGTATGATTACAATGAATCTATAGAGAAATAGTTTTCATTTGATATACAACATGTTACAGAATTAACGCACACCCTCAGACACCCCAATTAGAATATTTAATTATAATTAAAAA
The DNA here is from genome assembly GCA_949126915.1 of Musotima nitidalis. Taxonomy (NCBI): domain Eukaryota; kingdom Metazoa; phylum Arthropoda; class Insecta; order Lepidoptera; family Crambidae; genus Musotima; species Musotima nitidalis. Next base: position 3,627,140 of record OX421419.1, read on the forward strand.
ACATGCAAAATAATTTTACTTTTATTTAATTTAATATGGTTTATTTAAGTTACTAGTTATACTCATCGAGGGCAAATCGTATGGGCATATTAGCGGTTTAGCCTACCGACCTACACACACAGAGAGACACGCACGCAAACATCGCTTAGCACCGAAAAGTGCCGCAAAAAAAAAAAACAAAAAATAAAAAAAAAAAATAAAAAAAAAAATTACCTATTTTTTAAATATTTTTAATCGATTGAGTAGCCGATTTATAACAAACTACTTTCTTGGTGTAACCCTTATTCTGTTACATGTTGTATAAACACTGTTAAAACAATTGTAGGAATACAAAGTTTTATTTTTCCTGTTAATTTTGAATTTATTAATAACAATATGGGAAGAGCGATATATTAAACAATAACCAAAAAAACGTGAAGCTATGACAAGCAACTCCTGATGTAATTTGAGAATTGAATTCCTTTGTTGCCTCTGAAAATAAGTGGAGGAAATGTAAACTACGCTCATATATCTATTTATTAATTAACACCATAAATTTTTGTTACAGATGGCATTGCCAGAGCAACAGCTGCTGGTTTCAACGAGCTGAGAAACGCAGTATTTGCTAAAGTAGCGCAGCATTCGATTAGAAAATTGGCGTGTAACGTGTTTACACATCTTCATAATTTGGATCTTAGTTTTCATCTCAGCCGACAGACTGGTGCTTTGTCTAAGGTAATATTAATAACAGTTTCTTTAAACATGTAGACAATGTATCCATAAAATAAAGGATGAATAGGAATTACTTTATCATTTTTTTTGAGTCTTATTTAAAATTACCCGTAACTTGAATTATTCAGAATGACATAATGCTGTCGTATGATTTATGTCTTACTCGTGGTTTTAAATTATAATAGCTATATCCACTCTTAACCTACGATTTTTCGTACTATTGGTAAAGTGTTTACTTTTTGTGGGATGTGACTGAACATTACACCTGATGATACGCACGCCTACAATTGGCGAATGAGAATTATCTCGCCGATATAGCGTGGTGGCGTGTATACCCACCCGCACTTCGCTCCTAAGGTCGTGGGTTCGATTCCCACACGGGACAAATCTTTGTGTGCATGAACATGAATATTTGTTCTGGTCTGGGTGTTGTCCTATTTACATTAAGTGTGTATTAACAAAAAAATGTATTCAAGTTCTTAATGATACTTATTTTGGGACTAAATAATTGGTGTAATTGTCAGAAAATATTTATTTATTACGCACTGATGACACCCAAAGACATTAGTGGTAATGTTGTATATGCCCTGTTTCTTTAATTACCTCATTGCCTTTATTCATTAGTTCCTAAGAAAACAAAAAAACCGACTCGAAAATTTGCGGTATCTGAGTCTTAAATTAGGATTCTGTTCATATTCCAGACAATAGACAGAGGCTCTCGCGCTATAAACTTCGTTCTCAGCGCGATGGTCTTCAACATAGTGCCAACCATTTTCGAGTTGCTACTGGTGTCTAGCATCCTCGGATTGAAGGGTGGTGCTGCCTTTGCAGGTATGTCTAACTGACTCTTAAATTAGTAAAGTAATAGTATTCAATAGTAGTGGCAAAGGGTTCGCCACTTATTACGTGGGACCTACAATATATATATAATATGCCTCTGCCTACACCTTCGGGGAAACAGGCGTGAATGTATGTATGTATTATTCAATATGTGATAAATGTACAGCTGTCATATCTAATAAAAAATCACTAGCAACTCACTGAGCAAAGATTGGGAAGGGACCCCTTTCAAGTGAATTCAGTGCAGTGCGATACTAAAGTGTTTCTGCCTTAAGTTGTTAAGGTAGAATATTGTTTAAGATTATAAGAATATTGTTTAGGGTCAGATGGCGCTATCTAAGATGGCCAGATATATTTATTTCTGTCCTCAACAACATAGACCTAGTGCAAAGTTGCGAAGGACCAAACTTTTTGAGTTAGTATAGTGCAGTGCGATACTGTGATTAAGAACTCATTACTAAAGTTTTTTGCCTGAAGCTATTAAAGTAAAGAAAACAATTAGAATATTGTTTGATATCTAAGATGACCAGATATATTTATTTATTTTCTCAACAACACAAACCTAGTGCAAAGACTGCGAAGGACCAAATCTCTCAAGTTAGTTCAGTGAAGTGCGATAATGTGACTAAAAACTCATGACATAAGTGTCACTACTTAAATAGACATTAAGAATGGCGTTGGGTGTGAGATTGTAAGGAATAATTATTATAATGTCCTTTATAAACAGGTTTATCACTAGCCTGCGTGGGAGTATACGCTGCGTTCACACTAGCCATCACACAGTGGCGGACTCAGTTTAGAGTGCACATGAATCGAGCCGAGAACGACGCGGGGAATAAGGCGGTCGACTCGCTTATTAACTACGAGACTGTTAAGGTTCGTTTAGATATATTTATTTACCCTCGCTTGGGTTCAAGAACGAAAATGGATGGCTTTTTTTCCGTAAAAGTCTGACACACCCTACCGCTCAAGAACGAACATGGATGGTTTTTTATCCTGTAAAAGTCTGACACACCCTACCGCTCAAACCAAAGCGGATTCTGATTTTATGTTTTTGTAAAATCCTTAATTTAAATAGTTTGTAATTATTGGAGTTTTCGTAAAATCCTTAATTTAAATCGCTTGTAAAAAACTCTAATAGAAAGCTAAACAGTTTTTAGCTTTCTATTAGAGTTTTTTTTAAGTGGTGCTTTTTTAGGCTTTAAAAACGGGACCCTATTACTAAGGCTCCGCTGGAAATCCGCCGCTATATAGGAAACGTGATAGTTGACATTTTTACAGATGATGTATTTCTGTTGCCGCTATAACAACAAATACTAAAAAACAGGAATAAAATATATATTTAAGTGGGCTCCCAACAATCGTGACTTTTTAATCGTCCATAAGTTACGGAGCATTAGATATAACAAGAAATAAAACTCAGTACCATTGTTATACCATTATGTAACATTGTTGTACCATAATGTTCAGGAACCCTTCGTGCTCGAGACCGACTCGCACCTGGCCTTATTTTTTCGATTTCATCGACTGCTTACCATCAAATAAGAAGTTATAAGACAAAATTACATTTATTCCCGCAGTACTTTAACAACGAAAAATACGAGCTAGAGAAATACGACTTGAGCCTAAAAAAGTACGAGTCGGCATCACTGAAGACAGCCTCCAGTCTAGCGGTGCTGAACTTCGGCCAACACGCTATCTTCAGCGGGGGACTCAGTATCATCATGATCATGGCCGCCAATGAGATCGCTAAGGGTTAGTGCCTACCTTTTAATATTTTTTTATATTTAAAAGTTAACAGATTATCGAAATTTGAATAACCGCAGTCGTGTTTAGAATCCAATTGCTTCATTTATAATTACTCCCTCTCTCCCTCATTTGCATGCCTCTCCTTAAAATCAATGCACGCCACTCGTCACCTTGAACTATTCCTTAATAAGCCTAATTATGCTAGCTGCACAATTTAAACGGGAATCCAGCTATGCGTTAGGCGTTCATAGGTAAAATAATGATTGGTCCACAACGAATGTCAATACGAATATTTCATCATATCCCCAATTACATCACGGATAAAGAAAAACTAGATCTCCTAATAAATAATCTGAAATCTTATCTTCTACAAAAGGCTTATTATATCTAATCTTAATGAGTTTTTCACAGATAGGCAATAAATAGTGTGTAATATTCATTCAGTATTAAGTTTAAATATTTTATCTTTAAGTTGTGTAACTATTATGTAAAGCGCTCTCTCTCCAAATATTTTGCAATGCCTCTACGAGGTGTCATATGTATAAAGTGCCTTTGTCTTATTTATGTAATTTTAATACCTGTAAGGTACCATGTGACAAGCAAATGAATATGAATAAGAATGAAGTACATGTGGCACTAAGGTGATTTCTACCTAGCCGTCCTCTGTTACAGAGATAACTCTCACTATGTAAATAAGCTACTGAGAAAACCTCGATTATCCACCGAACGAAATTCTTTTACCTAGTTCGTAAAAGTTTTTAATTCAATATTTTTGGTTACAGGTAATATGTCTGTAGGTGACCTAGTAATGGTGAATGGGCTACTGTTCCAATTATCAGTTCCTCTGGGTTTCCTGGGGTCGGTCTACCGTGAGGTGCGACAGGCGCTGGTTGATATGCAGACTATGTTCACTCTGATGGCTGTTCAGAGCAAAGTTACGGTTAGTATGTTCATAGTGTGAGGATAGGAGGTAATGCAAAGGAGCGGAAATGGAAAAAAACAATTCCTATTATTTCTTTAATAGAAAAAGTTGTGTTCAATTAATACTACTTCTATGTATAGGAATTCTATCAACATCTTAGGACCCCAAGCCAACCTTACCTGCAAGTGGTGCACCTGCAGATCAACAGACGAGGCTCTGGCGAACATAAAACTTCCCGGTAAGCGGCAATAGACTCGACACCTATTACATGGGATCAATATAATTGGCGAAATTTGGGCGTATAATATGCTTCTGCCTATCCCTTCGGGGATAGAGGCATGATTTTGTGTCTCTATGTAGTCGGTCCCTCATATCTGCCTATCGTGGTCAGCTTGGGGTCCATTTCGGGATCGGACTATCTGCCTCCATTGGTTCTTGTCTAGCGCCTCCCTCACGACAGAATAGAGCTTGGAGGATGACGAATCCTTCACTTGATCGGTCAATCTTGATGGTGAGCGACCTCGAGATTGCTTCCCTTTAATGTTCCCCACAATTAGCTATTTAAGATTTTCGTCGCCTGTGCGCTGGGAGCACACAGTTGACAATCTGGTTGTAATGTAAAGTTGTGATAGGATCGATACAATGATGCGTTTGGCGGTCAATGGAATTTTTAACATTCGCCTCCAGCACCACATCTCGTATGCATCAATCCTTCGGAAATTTTGTGTGACGATATACTGATCGTAGTTACCGACATAATAACTTTTTTTGATTATATATTTAAATAATAAAAAAAAAGTTATTTTGTCGTTTATTATTAAATTGATTTATGAATTGATGATAAATTTATATTTATTAATAATTTGATTTTTCTTATTGTTTGTAGTGAAAATTAAAAACAATAAGATTGAAAATTGGCGTCACTTACCATAAAGTGAAAATCATTTCAATCTCGCACTTAACTGTAAAAAAAGTAACTATTTAATTTCTGAGAGGCGTGACCATTTATGTAAAAATTATTATGAAGCGATTCTATGTTTCCGAAGGCACGCTAAGCCGTTGGTACCGTAGTCGTTAAGTCATGTTAGAGACTTAATTGGGCGGCTTGAAAATATCTACCAGTAGATAGCCATATCTCCACAGACCCGCACAGCGTCTGTGTGGTGGAGTAGTACTTCTCACCTTGTTTCGTGAAAGGAGGCTTGTGCTCAGGAAAGTGAAATGAAAAATGTATTTCTTTCTCAGTTCTTTCTATAATAATGAAATTAAATCAACGTAGTGATTTGTTTCACAGGAAATAGATAAAGCAGCTCCCCTGATAGTGGACGCAAAGACAGCAACGATAGAGTTTAAGGACGTCAACTTTAAATACATCAATGGAAAGCCCATTTTCAACAACTTGAGTCTCACTATTCCCGCAGGGAAAAAGATAGGAATCGTCGGGGGCTCTGGTAGTGGGTAAGTTCGTTTTCATTGTCTGTCATTTCTTTTTGGCGGGAAAGTAAAAGGTCATGTCAGCAATTTGTTTTATTTTTTAAATATTGTGATATTTCGAACATTAATGTGTAATAACGGTGGATTATTAACCGATAAATGTTTGTGAAAGTGCATGAGTGTTGGTAAACTCATTCTCATTTACTATGATTTATATATTGATATCTCTTACTTGACACTGGCTAAATGTGATAAACACACGAAGCCATTAAAAAAAACGACTTTGCGTTACGGCTTTCTCATTTTTTTTTATATACACAAATGTCAGTGCCTGTGTAATGTAAAATAAACTTTAGTGTACCAAAAGGCGTATTCTTCTAGTAATATCCTTAATAATACTCTAAAACTTAAAGTCTATTTTAAGTCTATGTTCTATCTATGTTACTAGAATATTTAGGGGCATATGTTAGTGAAGTTGTGAGTTTGAAGTTGAATATTTTTACCTTGTAGTGTAAATTTCAAAAAAGACACACAACAATGAATGCATTCTTTTTTCTTGTATATGTTACCGGCTAAACCCGATTTTAGGACAAACTAGTATAGCCTAGTCCAAACTAATTTTGGTGGGCTGCATAAAATGTTTTTTAATAATAAAAAAACATTTTATTATAATAGCTGCAGCCCACCCAAATTAGTTTGCACTAGACCATACAAGTTTGTCCTAAAATCGGGTTTGGCCGGTAACATATACACCAAATCTATAAGTTATGAAAATTATTATTTTAAGTCGAAATATTTTGTAACAGCTAGTTCTTAAGAAATTTTACATCTTTATATAATTAACATTCGTCATCTTAATTTTTGCTTTTTTTTACGCCAAAACATAAATGAATAGGTTTAAATCTATCTAGCAATTTAATTAATACATTCTCTCATTTTGCACCAGTAAATCGACCCTGGTACGACTGCTGTTCCGTTTCTTCGAGCCACAGTCGGGACAAGTGCTGGTGGCAGGCCAGGATATTAGAAGTCTCGACCTGGCGTCGTTGAGGAAAGCCATTGCTATTGTTCCACAGGTAATATACTTTAAAAATACCTTGGTATTAATAATACTTAGCTGCTGTATAATAGTGCCACCCCCTCTTATCTCAAGGGAAATCGACGAAATAAATCCAAACGGATGGTGGGCAGCAGCGTCGTCCTGCGTACTGATTTGAACTGCGTTCACCTATCAGTCTGCTCAGCGTGGTGATTATGGTCGGGTATTTGTATTCTACTTGGGAGGCCAATACTATTTTTACGATTGACTGACGAAAATACCTACTTCTCTATAGGCACGCAACTATTATTCTATATTTATATTTCTTACAAAAATTATAGTCGTGATAATTTTTATATATACCTTAGAAAATATTAATAATGATGATAGATTGATGATTGATAGATTGATGATTGATAGATTGATGATTGATAGATTGATGATTGATAGATTGATGATTGATAGATTGATGATTGATAGATTGATGATTGATAGATTGATGATATATTGATGATTGATTGATGATTGATTGATGATTGATTGATGATTGATTGATGATTGATTGATGATTGATTGATGATTGATTGATGATTGATTGATGATTGATTGATTGACGATTGATTGATGATTATTTGATGAATGTATTAATATTTTATTTCTCTCTTCACGAAGGATTACAAAAAATAAAAACAGTAGTTACAGACAGTGAAGACACATGAATAAAAGTTGATTGAGATATTGATGATTGAAATTTCATCTTAATCGGTTTTCGTGTGAATAGGGGGCAGGTACTCAGTTTTTACGTCTTCAAGCTCTATAAGCTACCAACCTAACCTTAACTTACTGCACATCAAATATACTAACAAATTGAGGCTTCCGTTCCACTAGAAAAATGAGAGGATGCGTTGCGAGGAATGCGTTTGTTAAGAACCAATAGAAACGCTGCGCTGAGTGACGCGATAGGTAAATGAAGGAAACGACGACTGATATGGCGTGGAGGTCAGTATACCTACACTTCACTCCAGAGCTCGTGGGTTCGATTCCCACACAAAACAAATCTTTGTGTGCATGAACATGAATATTTGTTCTTGGCTGGGTGTTTTCCTATGTATATTAAGTATGTATTTAAAAAAAAAGTATATAAGTATGTTTATCCGTTGCTTATTATCCGTAACACAAGTTCTTTATGATACTTATCTTGGAACCAAATAATTGGTGTAATTGTCAGATAATTTTTATTTATTAATTCTTTATTTAATAAAAACATCCTCGCACATCTCTGGTGGAAAAGCAACCTAAGTCCCCTAAAATTCATCATCATCATCATATTCTGACATTATCCAGGTTGCCCTAGACTTAAGATTAGGGCCCAGGTTCTGCTCAGTGCTTTAACCAGATTTCTGCGGTCTGACTCCTTGAACCCATAGGGAAACATCATTATATGGTTAAACCAGCTGCCAGCATATTAGAAGGCACTGACTTCCTTATAACGACTGCCATAGATGTTCGTGACATCCGGGACCAACTGCTTAACGTGCTTTCCAAACCACTGAGAAATCGATAATTACGCTCTTAACTTCGAAAAGCCATAGGGTTTGAACCCGAACCCCTTTGATTTTGAAGTCTATAGGTCTCGGCACTGGGCTTAAATCAGTATGTTTAATACACAATTCAATTAATTAATATTATATTAGTTTTGAAGCGCTCGTAGCTCCGCGGTGCTCGGTAGCCGGAAACGATCACCGAAGTAAAGCGGAGTTTACAGAGGTCAATCCTTGGATGGGTGACCGTTTGTGTGGCATTTGATATCCAGCGCTTCCGTGTTTCGGAAGGCACGTTAAGGCCGTTGGTACCGTTTATCGCTAAAATGTGGTAGTCGTTAAGCCATGTTAGAGGCCTAATTGGGCGGCTTGAAAAATTCTAACAGCAGGACGCCATACACCTGCCTCCGCCAATCCGCACTGGGTCTGCGTGGTGGAGTATGACCCAATACCCTCTCACCTTGGTATGTGAGAGGAGGCTCCTGCTCAGTAGTAGGACGTTAATGGGCTGAGATGATGATATTAGTTTTAACTGTTACAGGACTGCGTTTTGTTCCACGACACGATATTCCACAATCTACACTACGGAGACCTGACCAAATCACCTGAAGACGTTTACAAGGCGAGCAAAATGGCGGAACTGCACGAGTCTGTCCAAACTTGGCCTAAGGTATGTTGTTTTTTATGTTACAGTACATACATTAATGCCTGTTTCCCCGGAGGGGTAGGCAGAGGCATATTATACGCCCACACTTCGCCATTTATATAGTTGGTCCCACGTAATAGGTGGCGAGCCTATTGCCGCTTACCGGGCACTGTTATGTTCGCCAGAGCCTCGTCCGTTGATCGGCAGGTGCACCACTTGCAGGTGAGGTTGGCTTGGGCTCCTTAGGTCTTGTCCCTGTACACCTTGTATGTTTATGATGCCAGTATAACGCATGATGATGTGATGCGTGATGCGGCCTTTGAATTCCCTTTCCCTTCCGGTTCCCTTAGTGCTACTTTATTGGTTACGACTTCGGGGGACCCTTTCAATATCTTCAAATATTCACTTTGTATGTTTTGTATTGTTACTTAAAATTATATTTTATTGATAATTTAAAAGAGCATAGCCTGTGAGTTTCTTGTCAGTTCTTCTCACAGAGCGGGGGCTCGGAACTGGCACTTAGATTCACTTACACCAAATTTTTATTAATTTGCATGTAAGTGAATCTAAGCTTCGTGATTTCAGTGTAATAATATTTTGTTTCTTTTTATATATATTTTGTTTTGACGTTTTCGAGTGCTATGTAATAGTTTATGAAATAAAGAACTTTTTACTTTTACTTTAATACATCAAAAAGTGATGAGAGGATTTTGCCATTCGACGTCATAAAAAAACGAACGCACGTGGATTATCTGAATAACTTTCATCTTAGATTGTAAGAGCAGACATGTGTACACTAGCGGTAAAATCAAGCTTATTATTATTTATTTGTTATTATTTCTACTAATTTAGAAAGCCGATGCCTTTAAGTAATGTCCAAATATATGTATATTTTCCTTTTCTTTTCCAATAGGGATACGACACTCAAGTAGGAGAGAGAGGCTTAAAATTATCAGGCGGAGAGAAGCAACGGGTAGCTATAGCTAGAGCCATACTCAAGGACGCGCCTATCATACTGTTCGACGAAGCCACTTCTAGTCTCGACTCTATCACCGAACATGTGAGTTATCCTGCATTATAATAATAATAATAATCCATTATTGCACATAAAACATAAATAGATTACAAAAGGTATTTAAAAACTTAAAGTATAAAGGTGGACTTATCTCTAGAAGAGATCTCTACCAGCCAACCCTAGAAGTTGTGTATAAATTTGTAGGTACGGGGTTATATTTTACCTTATTATACCTATACTGCGCTTATATTGCATATAGAAAACTACTAATATGATTACAGTGGCGTGCGCACCATGCCTGTCAATAAGCACTGCATACCTTGGTCATAGCTAAATAAAACTTCTACTACTATGAGAAGTACCGTTTGTATCATCATCTCAGCCCATTAACGTCCCACTACTGAGCACGAGCTTCCTCTCACATATCAATGTGTGAGAGTATTGGGTCATACTCCACCACGCTGACCCAGTGCGGATTGGCGCAGGCAGGTGTATGGCCGTCCTTTTTTTTTTGTTTTTTTTTTATCGTCTGTAAAAAAATGCTGTTTACGCACTGTCTCCCGGCCAATGGGGGGACCGGGAGGGGAGTGTGGGGCTCACTGCGGCAGACGCGACCACCGCAGTCCTACCCACTAAAAAACTTCCGACGACGCCCACCGCTGTTGAAAAAGGGGCAGGGGGCCAGTGCCTGGGTTTTTAGCTTCTGGCACCCCGCCCGCGGCCAACGTCCCCCGCATTAGAACCGGGAGGACCTCCTCAGAGAAGCGCAGTGTGTCGCGCCCCTCCTACCTCCTTGTGCGGCCATGGCGTAACTGGCCGACTTCTAGGAGGGTCTATAGCTAGACGCAAGGGGCCCCCTGCCCCAGCCACCTATGACCCTCCAGGCGCGGCTGGACGGGCCCTCCTTGCCCGCCCGCTGCGCCAACGGCGTAGCCGGAGAGAGATCGGATCCCGCTCCCTCTCCCGCTCCGCGGCCTCCTTCTGCGACATCACCACTTCGCAGAAGGAGGCCATCGCCTCCCACGCCGGCTCGCTGTCGACCATCATTCGCATGATGGTCGGCAGCGAGAGAGCGAAGGTATATGGCCGTCCTGCTGTTAGAATTTTTTAAGCCGCCCATTAGGCCTCTAATATGGCCACATTTAGTGATAACTGGGACCAACGGCTTAACGTGCCTTCCGAAGCACGGAAGCGCTCGATATCAACTGCCACACAAACGGTCACCCATCCACGGACTGACCTCTGTAAACTCTGCTGTACTTCGGTGATCGTTTCCGACCACCGAGCACCGCAGAGCTACGAGCGCTTCTATACCGTTTGTATACCCTACTCAAAACCTATGTGCACCTGTGACGCACTCATGACGACAAATACGAGTATTCTAATATGAAATGAAAAATAAAATTAAACAACATAATAAAACAATACATAAGACACGTACAGGTGGCATGATATCGAAAAAGGCCCCTGCTCAGTATTTGCAGTGAGTCTGTGAACAAACCCACTGCACTAATTTTCAGCAGGGGCCCAATTCAACATTAAAAACTACAACAATAAAATACAACAAAAACTAATACTAAAAGAAGCACAAAGTAAAAAAAAAAAAATACTTACAACATTAGGCTGCATAATGACACTACATTGTGTGTAATAGTGTGGTTTATTTATTTTAGGCATCTACTTTTGCATTGAGAGAAGGTATTTATGTTTATCCGTTCTCTATATACGAGTACCAATAGTACAAATCTACCGGGGCTAGAAGCGCTGTTTGAAATGACTTAGACTTTTTACCAATTACAATTTTCTTTGCAATATGTACTTACATATGATTTAACCACACAAACCACTAAAGTTTGTGTGCGGTAATTATACTTTCCTGATACATCATATTTGTATGTTACAACGAGTAAAATACCTTTACATTTAAATTTATACAATATGCTCTTTGACAATGCGAAAAATAAAGTGTCAATTACTGTTAAAAGTATAAATTAAGATTTAAAAAAAACATATTTATTAACGTAAGTTGAAAATAATTATTACTTTATTTAAAAATCCGTAAATAAAAATTTATTTTTTTAAACGTTTGTCACGCACACAAAACGCTCGTGATTGGTCGAGTTTATCATGACGTCACCTGCTTGTAAACTTGGTTTGCCTACTTGTCAAGTCAAGTCTAAGTGGCAGCTGTCACAGATCAGAATACAGACAAGTGACGTCACCGACCTCATCGCAGCGCCATATTGTGAAAGTAGCTTTTTCGCGCACTATTTAATATTGAATTTTTAATTTGATTTTTTTCAGCTAATATATACCAGAATTAAAAAAAACAACTTCTACTGGGTTCCTTAGACTCTACTACTTAATATAAAATGGATTTTAAAAACCTGTCAAATAGCCTATTGATTCGCCACAAAAAAATCTATAAAAGATTATATTACAAAGATAATTTAACGAAAATAAAGAAATATTAACTATTACTGATACGATACGAATTGTTATATTGGTTTATGGCGCTGTTAAGATACTCTGATGACGACCCAATCTTGAATAAATTGTTTTGAATTTGACTTAATCTTTTACAGGCAATCCTTCAAGCACTAAAAGCAGCGACAATAGGCAGAACATCGATATGCATAGCGCACAGACTGTCTACAGTAGCGGACGCTGATGAAATTCTAGTTTTAGAAAACGGATCTGTGTCGGAAAGGGGATCGCATTCAGATCTGCTTAACAATCCTAAGTCATTGTACTACCGATTATGGGAGAAACAGAATAAGGATATACCCATACCAAAATAAGCTGTTAAATTTATTGGACGTGTATATTCGAGAGATGTTATATGAGGTGTTTTAGTTCTGACAATACATCAGTGCACTTACACGATATCTTTAACACTGACTATTGGAAAAACCGAATAAGAATATTTCTATGTACCAAAATGGACTTTAAAAATTTATCAAACATATACCTTCGAGAAACGTTGCATAAGGTTCATAGTTCTGACAATACATCTGTGGACTTAAGTTTATTGCAATAGTACTAAAGACTTTCTGTCATCTGTCATTCATTTTTATTATTTATTATGTATGTTAGATATATATTGATAATGATCCGAGTAATAGTGTTACGAGTGGGGCGAGGTTTGAACTCTGTGCCAACTGATTCTTTATGATAATGTTATATATTATTATTATGTTACATTTGAATATTAATTACGACTCTCATCATACACTTGCAAATAAATTCATTACTTTTTTTTATTAAGACCTGTCTCTTACCTCATTAGTAGGTATGAAAAAAATCTTATACAAGGGTGTCAAAGATCCTGAACAGAGCGGTGACCTATATTTTCTGACCAGCATTGAAATATTTATTTTCCTTGAGACTACCTGGGAAATCAATTTAGTCAATTGTTATTGAAGTTCAAGGACATGAATAAAATTTTAAAATGTCTAATAAAACAAAAATAATTGTAATAAATACAACAAAATATGTATGATTAAATTAAACTTTTTTTCGATTTGACAGCACATTGAAGCGTCATGTCTGCAGTTTTGTTATACTTTCTAAAATTTGTAATTATTCTAACGTTAATGTGTAATAACGGTGGATTATTATCCGTTAAGTGTTTGTGAACGTACATGAGTGTTGGTAAATAAAACAAAACAGTGCAACATCACTTTTCAAATTCTCTCAAGAAGTTCATGTGAGATCTCAATATAGGCCCACATCTTTACTGAGGACTCAAGGGGTTTAAGGGGGAGAGTATCTCATTAACCATTTATTATCTTTATTACCACTCATTTTTATTTACTATGAATTACATATTAATATAAATTTTATTTGACATTGGCTAAATGTGCTAACCGCACGAAGCCATATACAAAATAATTTTTTTTTCTTAAAATAGCATTAGCGTGTGTGGGTACACACACAGAGAAATAAATTCGGTCTATTGCGTGCACTTCATGGCGTGGTAATATATATAATAGCAGTTTTTTTTAACATACATACAATCACGCCTTTTTCCCTGAAGTGGTAGGCAGAAGCATATTATACTCCCACATTTCGCCAAACATAGTCGGTCCCACGTAATAGGTGGCGAGGTGGTATTTTTTAATGTCCTATATTTTGTATACAGAGATCTTTTAGTTATAACAATACTTATGTGAAATACAGGTTTTCATAGTTCAATCTACCTCACGTGTTAGTTGAGTTTTCTTATAAATTATACGAAACAATTTTGGATGAACAAAATTTTAATTATATTTTGTAATTGTATTCAACAGGCCTTAATATGATATATAATTGTACTATATAACGTTGTAGTAAAAAGATTATTTTATTAAAATAATCTTTTTGTCCTAGTCTAGTCAGGATGATAAAAGGAGAACCTGTTCAATATTAACTAAATCACAATTTTTGGTTATAATGTTTAACGTTACTCGTAAAATTTAACGTTTTTTATAATATGTGACATTATTCATAATGTTTGACTTATTATCACGACTTATTATTCAGACTTATTATCATATACCATGGTAGTTTTACTTCGAAGCGGAGAGCTTCTAAAGTCATGGGTTCGATTCCCATGCAATTTTTGTGTGCCTTGATGTTAATGTTTGGCATAGTCTGTTGACCCATTATAGTCTTTTCGTATTAATGAAGAAAAAAAAATTTCGTTGTCAGACCCTTAAATCAGCTTTGTCGAAAGCTATATGAAGCTGTGTAAGATGTACAAGAATGTTTGTGTATAAATTTAGAAGATAAAATTATGGTAAGGTGATGCGAACCAAAAAAACACTACCGGTTTGTTAAGTTCAAACAAGATAATGGTATTTGTATAATCAAGGATCAACGCACACAGAGTGGAGTTCGCACACTTTTTTCGCTTCACACCAATGGCATTAAAGTCTATTTTGCAATCACTGAGACAACGCTCTCTGCTGTGTTTTTTAATCAGTTTGCACTGTTCCTTAATGATTATAGAATACATATTAATTGTCGATTCTTGACCTGCATGAAAAAATGACAGAAAATTATATTGTTATTATTTATTTACATATTTTATAGATTTCGTCTTGGTCTAAATTATTGTTAAACCCAGTATTGTCAAACTAAATAAAACATTTTGGCCTGCGCCAACGCTTATGTAAATACATGTACAAATGTACGTTGTTATAGTGATTGTAATTGTTGTATAAGTATATTATTTTGATTACAATGTAAGTGTTTCATTTTCAATCTACTCCTATTCTGAAATTGCATATGAAGCCTGTAATTCCTTTAAAATTTTAATAAAACGGGGGATACCATCGACAGCTACAGAACTTCCATACATTTTACATATTTTCATAAAGAATAGAGAGGGAATATATGGCGATGACATTGACAAGAACTAAAATTGCCATACGCTTGGCTTTTTGTAATAAAATAGATTAATATCGGTACAACGTTGACAGCTACTAAAATTACCATAAAAATAGAATTATTTCTGAACGATATTATATTCTAGAATTTAGCATGTTATCCTGTAATTTCACAACGGGAATTATCAGCTAGCTGCTATAATAGCCCGCCACCAGACGACCGATATGGACTGGAGGTCAGTATAGATGTAGATGCGACCTCAGGAGCGGTCTAATTTGTCGAATCTACAAGGTACCATACAATCTCAGCCCATAGAGTCCCACTACTAAGCAAAGGCCTACCCTTAGGAACCGAGGTGCGTGGGATTCGGGTCATACTCCACCTCGCAGAGAAATCAAAGTCAAAATCATTTATTCAGGCTCAATAGACTTGTCCGGGGGAGGGTGCAGAAGACTGGCCTGTGTGAACTCTAAGTAAGGTCATAATATACGGTAATTAATTCTCGCGCAGCTACGAGCGTCCTAGTAAGTAACTTTTGCGCGTACTCTTGGGCTGTTGAATAATGTTGGATTACATTATGGGACTCTTGAAAAATGATCGTCAACGCACTAGTGGTGCCCCTGGTGTTGCAAATTTAAATAATGTTTATTATTGTTTAGCAACAGAATGCAGCGTTTTTGTCATTTAGCCACAGTCGAAGTCCTACCGACCAAAAAAGTTGAGACTTTACTATAGGCGTATGTTGTCACAATTGCTGATACTATACAACTTTTCTACTCGCTTTTATACGTTGTTGAAGTATACAAGTGTAGAAAGCCACTTTTCTACATTATGGCATTAAGTGCTCAATTTTTACATATAAATACTATAGTTCACACTAGTTTCAGCGAATGAAATAATGTCTTGAAGTGTTTTTTCCCGTGTTGGCGCCAAAACTCTTTTTTTTTCCTTTATACAGGTAATAGCTTTGTGCGGTTTGCACATTAAGCCAGTGTCAAGTAAGAAATATATTAATTATAGTAAGTGAGAATGAGTGGTGAGAAAGATGTTAAATGAGATGCCCTCCCCCTAAACCCCTTGAATCCTCAGTAAATATGTGGTACTACACTGAGATCTCACATGAACTTCTTGAGAGAATTTGAAAAGTGATGTTGCACTGTTTTGTTTCATTTACCAACACATGTGCGTTCACAAACACTTAGCGGTTACTAATCCACCGTTATTACATATTAATGTTCGACATATCACAAATTTTAGAAAATAAAACAAAACTGCAGACATGACGCTTCACTTTCCCGCCAAGAAGTCGCCAAAACTCTTGCTGCTTTGGTCAATGTTAGTAACATATTTATGTAGTACGCAGTAAAATGCAAAAGTTTTTATTACCGTAGATAAAGACGTACGAAGTTAGGCAGATAAACATGCCAGTTGGAAAAATATTGGCTCTTTATCTAATTTGACTAAGAGAAGAAAACTATATTTAAAACAAACATACATACATAATATCATATTGGCTGATTATACGCCCACATTTCGCCAGTTATATAGATGGTTCCACGTAATATTTATCTTAATTAATAACTTTAATGTTCGCTACATTAGGCTACATAGATTCGCTACATAGGGCGTGAGACAGGGAGATGTCATATCTCCGAAACTTTTCACTGCTGCCCTGGAGGATGTTTTCAAAATGCTGGACTGGGGAAACTACGGCATCAACATTAATGGCGAGTATATGTCTCACCTTCGATTTGCCGACGATATAGTGGTCATAGCGGAGTCGCTTGTGGATCTGGGCACAATGCTCGAAGACCTCGACAGAGCTTCCCAAAGGGTAGGTCTCAAAATGAACATGGACAAGACGAACATTATGTCTAATGTCCATGTTAAGTCTACCCCAATAATTGTTGGAGGCTCGGCTCTCGAAGTTGTCGACGAGTTTGTATACCTGGGACAAAAAGTCCAAATGGGTAGGTTCCAACTTCGAGAAAGAGGTCAATAGTCGAACCCAGCTCAGTTGGGCTGCGTTCGGGATATCTTCTCATCAAAAATACCTCAGTGTCTTAAGACGAAAGTCTTTAACCAGTGTGTGTTGCTAGTGATGACGTACGGTACTGAGACTTGATGCCTGACTATGGGCCTAATTAGAAAGCTCAAAGCCGCTCAGCGTGCAATGGAGAGAGCTATGCTCGGAGTGTCCCTACGTGATCGAATCAGAAATGAGGACATCCGTAAGAGGACTGGAGTGACCGACATAGCGAGGCGAGTTTGCAGGTTAAAGTGGCAATGGGGGGCTCATAGCTCGAAGAACCGACTACCGATGGGGCGTCAAGGTTCTGCAATGGCGACCGCGAACCGGCAAACGTAGTACAGAACGGCCTCCCACGCGATGGACCGAGGATCTGGTCAAGGCGGCGGGAAGCCGATGGATGCAGGCGACTCAGGATCGCTCTATGTGGAAATCTATTGTGGAGGCCTACGTTCAGCAGTGGACGTCAGATGGCTGAGATGATGATGATGATGATGAATGTTCGCTACAGCCTCGTCCGTTGATCGGAAGGTGCACCCCTTGCAGATGAGGTTGGCTTTACCTCCTCAGATCTTGTTATATTTTATGATCCCTATAAAGCTCCATATTTATAACATGTTATTGTAATAATACCTTATGTAGAATACAATTTACTGTAATTTAGTTCGATTATAGTAAAAAAGCGAGTAATGTTGCCACATTATACGGCATTTCGCTATATTAGTTACTTGTCAGCGATGCAATGATGAGCCAAGCAAATAGAAAACGTTAATTTTTAAGTTAGTCTTAATATTTGCAGAAGATATGTTGAAATGCGATCTTCACAGTCCTAAATATGTACCTAAATAACGACAATTACAACCTCATTTACAAAATAACTCTGTTATTGACTGACACCGACTGCACTTTGATTTTCAAAATCGATTGACATTCAACTTTAATCGGTTGCCATAACGACGCGATCACAACAAACCTATTGCAATATTAAATTTAATACACGAAAAATATTAGTTATTAGCGATTCGTTTTCGAGTTCGTTTTTCTATTTTTATTTGTAAAAATGGTGCTTTTTTAGTGCTTTTGAAGAATGTCAGTGCTTAGTCTCATACCAGAAGATAAGCGTAGAGGGTTAGTAAAGTCAGTGTCTTCTATTTTGTTAAGTGATATTATATCTAAGTATTGGCGTATATCTAAGTACTTAAAGAAACACTTTCACTGTATGTAACCAGCCCTTGTGCCTGACCCAGTAAGTCTGATTAGTAACCCATATTCCAGAGAAATTAACTTGTGGGTAATCTTTTATAATTAATGCATAAGTTCCTTAACTGTGATAAATATGCGAAATGTCACTAAATATAAAGAATCTTAGAATATTAAAGTGTATTTAGTAATTATTATCTATGTAGATTAAAGCTACAGGATTGCTAAAGAGCGATGTATTGACACACTGAAAGTATTAACTAGGTAAATGGTACAGCTAAATGAGATACGTATGAATACAGAGGGGATGATCCAGTCAATAGGACAGAAATCTTTGTTCTTTTTGTGGTTATCAAGTATCTGCTTATGAATAAATTGCAGGTACCTTTTAAGGCAAGTATTTGAGTCCTTGTATCCTTTGTTAAAGATGAAAGAAAGTGATTGTTTGTTTTGAATAGTTATCTGTTTTAATTATGTGGAGTAGAGTTAGCCTAAATTTTATTAGAGTTTTGTAATAGACAAGGAATCATCTACAACGTGCATTGTCATGTCCGTGTTTGCTGACAGCGATTTGGATTTTAGAGCTTCAACCTTGTAATGGATATCTCATCTATTATTGTTCTAAGCCGTATTTCGTATACAAGACAATTGAACCGTTAACGTTTCGACAGAAAATCATGGTTAAAGTCTCAATTTGCAGATTTTGCAGCAAAATATTGTTTCATTTTGTAAATTAGCGCCTTTATCGGGTATTCAGACACAATAGGCATTATAGTTTCCTGTCGTAGTTCCCAGTCAATCTATTAATTTGCAATGAAAATTCATAAAGGTGAGAACATAATAATCTACCTTATTATTACATGCACGCCTGTTTCCCCGAAGAGATAGGTGGCGATCCTATTGCCGCTTCCGGGCACTGATATGTACCTTACTTGTCCTGTTTTAATTTTATCGAATAGCACTAGGCAACTGCAGTTTGAGTATAGCGTTTCATACTTTGTTGCGGGGCTGTTCGAAGGGGTTACGCGGGCCCGGGAAACAGCAGGCTCTAGAAGGAACATGGATGGTTTTTAGTCGGTAAAAGTCTGACGCATCTTACTGCTACCGCTACCGCTACAGCTACCGCTACCGCTACAGCTACCGCTGCCGCTACCACAGCGGGAGACGGTCATTTAATGAATTTACATCCGAAATAAAAATGGTTTTATTATACACAGATTTAGGTAGGTACCTATGTGTCTTGGATTAAAAAAAGGTCTAAGTTTTATCATACAGTACAAGATTACAAACTGGTTCTTATTGTTTATAAAACACTCATTTCGTTCTTGCTATGTAATAACTCATTAGAATACAATTTGTTGGTTTGATCTATTCCGCATAACAAGGTCCAATTAATCCATCCAATTTATATTCGAATAACTTTGCAATACCTTTCATTCGGAGGACCCGTTGGGCATTTGATTAGACTGGACATTTTCGAAGGTATATTTTATTGATGTCATTTGTTCACTTTGCCATCGTCACTGTATATAGGTATTAAGGTACGTAATATCGGCAGTGAATTCATTCTCATAACCATGGCTGGATTAACCATGACAGGGTCCGTGGGTAATGCATCTCTTGAGGCTCCTTTACCCTTATCTCACTTAAGTCATTTAAAGTAAATTCTTAAAATCGGAGAAAAAATTCCAATAAAGAAGGACTTTTTCAACTAGATGGTTGTGGGCCTTAATTATTCGGCTCTGCCTTATAAACTAGGACCAAATCGTTCGTACCTTTAAATAAATTTCCTAACGAGCATCTGTCGCAGGCAGATTGAACAATGCGTCGTTTTACAAAATGACTAGGCAATTTTTGAAGTAGGGTAAAGAATTCTTAAATTTCACTTAATGCACTTATGCTCCCAAAGCAAATCTATGTTAATTATTCTATAAAAACACAATTATGCATAAGCCCCTTCAAGTTAGTTGTCATAAGTAGCATTTTATGCTGTATAAACAAAAACGTTTCCAATACATTTTATAATTTGTCTTGTCATTTGGAAAATGCTGCTGTATAATAAATAAATGTTGAATAAATTCTTTATCAAGGTCAAGGTCAAAGGAGTATTTATAGCATGAGGTTCTTCAAATAGGGTGTTTTAAGGATGGGTCGTTAGCACGTAAGTTATCTTCAAGTTTAATCGGGACGGCGGATTTTTGTATTGTAAGCAAGTACCTTAGATTGTATAGAAAGCCCGACAAGTACCTACAACACACTTACCAAGCGTATTGTACCATAATGAACAAGTCTACCCTTGAAATCTACTAGAAAACTGGCTAAGTAATTACAACACACGACCACGCGTGTTTATCCATACGTTAAAATCTAATTTTCTACACTACGCAAAGATGCGCCGTGCACTGGGCCATCCATCATCTATAAACCAAAAATATAAATGTACTATTTCTGATTTTGTGGCAGATTTGATGAATATTATTTATTGCTCACATAATTCATAATCTTATTTTTAAACTTTAATGCTATCAGGATTTTTTTATCGCCAACTCGTCGCTTTAGAACGTGGAGGTAAGTGTTCTTTTATTTCTTTCTTGAATAGTTACACTAGTTTAACTTTTAAGGATAAAAGATTTGAGATCAAAGTGTCTCATTAAAATATTTATTCACTTTTTCATATTTATAACCTGCCTACTAACAACTGAGGTAGCTATGAGTAAGCTGTTTATGCTAGTATAGCACTTATGTATCCGTCTTACTCAGAATTTCTGTGCAGACCGGTGTACGTAATACAAAACGCACACTTTACCAAGTAAATGTAAAATTGTAATGTGTAATGTATACCAAGTAAAATTTTTTAGCAGGCCGTCATGAGTGGATGCGCTTTATAGCGTGCTTATTTCACGTTTTAAAGCGCTTTCATTTTCTTATGGGACTGCATCGACTGCTTATCATCAGGCAGGATGTAGTCATTATGACGTGTCACATTAAAAAAAAAATGAATATTCCTAGAAATGTAACACAGCGTATAAGCAGAGATTGCCATAATAATATAAGAAAGCGACAAGGGATATATTATTATTAAATACATAAGTTTTTGTGATGCATAGGATTCATTTAGACCAATGCAGTTACCCATATTCAATTATATATAAATACTTTTTTAAATACAGAAGTTTTTGAAACGGCATTACATAGCATTGCATAAGAAATATTTAGACCAAGACAATTACTCATATTCATGCAAACATGCATACTTAAATGTTAACAATATATTTTGATTGGTGCACTAAACTACAGATCGAAGTCCCCATGATTGAGTGAGTTAGGAAATTTGAAGTGCCTATCTAACTTTAAATAAAGTCTGCTATTGACCTTTTTTGAATAATAAGGGTCTGACAGGCCATCCCCTGTAAGCAATATTAACAACTCCGTCCATACATTTAAACATAACTCTCACTCAACGTGCCTGTGAGACCCTTGTCCATATAACTGTCAAAAACAGTAGCAGTAGGAGGGTTAATTTTTCTTTATGAGTAATTGTAATTTATTTTTATTTTATAAATTTTTCACAACTTTTCGTTTTAAAAACTTTTTTTGTAATTGCCTTCAATGTTTGAGGCAAATGGGTTTGTGAGTCAAGGTCTTTTAGGTGCAATAAAGAAGTTTCAAACTGCATTTATTTTATCAAATCGATGGTTCTTGAAATTAGTGGAAAGGGAAAGTTTAAACGATAAGAAAAAGACTGAATACTTATAATTGGCTCAATATAAACGAAGCACTGCGTAATCAGGGACCATATAGTGTAATCAGGGACTTGAAATCTTGACACTTAAACTGTGTAAATAGCTTTGGATTGTATAGTAGCAGGTACTATCCTCCTTTTAATAGGTTGGGGAAAAAGTCTTTTCGTATTTTTGTATGAAAAGTCAAGACATTTTTTTCAAAGTTTATTTACATTATTTACAATATATATGTACCGTTTGTTGAATAACTTTCTGCCATTTTGTGGGCAGAGACATTATCCCGTTACTGTAGAAACTTTGGGACTTCTGATCAAAAAAACGGGACAAATAGTTTTGGCAGTCCTCTCTTGAGGTCAACCTTACAGAACCTAAAGAATTCTGCAGAGACCGAAACAGGTGAAAATCTGAAGGCGCAAGGTCAGGGCTATATGGTGGATGCACTAGGACCTCCCAGTCGAACTCTCTTAATTTTTGCTGAGTGGCTAAAGATGTGTGTGGTCTAGCGTTATCGTGATGAAAGACCACACCCTTCCTGTTGATCAATTCCGGCCGTTTTCTCTCGACTGCTTCCTTTAATCTCATCAGTTGCTGGCAGTAAAGATCAGAATCGATGGTTTTGCCAGGCGGTAAAAGCTCATAATAAACAATGCCCTTCCAATCCCACCATACACACAGCATCACCTTATTTCGTGTTAGACCAGGTTTGGCCACAGTCTGTGAAGCCTGGCCAACTTTCAACCACGACCTTTTTCGCACGTTCTTGTCGTACGTGATCCACTTTTCATCGCCAGTTATCAATCTCTTCAAAAACGGCTCGGTTTCATTACGTCTCAATAATGAATCGCAAATGAGTACACGGTTCATTAAGTTTCTTTGAGTGAGCTCGTGTGGCACCCAAATATCGAGCTTTTTTGTATAACCAGCTTTCTTCAAATGGGTCAAAACTGTTTTGTGGTCAATTCCTAGTTCTTCAGCTACATCGTAACTACTAATATGCCGATCTTGCTCCACTCTTTCAAAAATGGCGTCCATTTTATTCGTAACAGGGCGACCAGAGCAAGGTGCATCTTTAACATCAAAATTTCCGGACTGAAAACGTTTGAACCAAATTTGTGCTACTCTTACTGACACTGCATCAGGTCCATAAACATCACAAATTTTTTTCACTGCTTGAGTTGCATTTTTGCCTTTTTTATAATAAAATTTTAAAATGTATCGAATTTCTTCATTAGATTCACTCATTTTTACGGAGAGAAAAACAAATGAAAAATAGCGGGAAACAACTTTTTTTTATTTTTTTCTTTTCTTTATAATGGAACCTTTTTAATGTTACCAAAACCAGCCAGACACGAATAGTACAGTCAAAAAAATTTTATAATAAGTTTATACCTACGTTATGCGAAAAGACTTTTTCCCCGATTCTCTAACGAACTTTCAATTCTCTAGAGACAAAAACATTTTCAGGATAGGATAAATCGAATTTCCGACTGTCACAGTTATTACTGTCATTTATTATGTCTTCCCAGTAGAGCGGAAATGTATCAACGAAATGTATCACACCTGGTCTTGAAAATATTTTTGTATACTTCGTTTCAGGCCACCTCTTCAGGGCTTCAGCACTTCTTCAGGGCCTAGAACAATTTTTTTAGAAATGATCTAACTCATGAATTTTTCATTTCATTATTAAAGAAACTTAAGGGCAACTTTAAAACATTGTAAGGAAGACCAACCCTTTGACGGTTCCAGAAAGGAGTCCCTAGAGAGCGTATACAGCAGCAACTCCCGTTTAAACCTCCTGAATAAACGCAAGCGCATGAATCCTCTGACCGACGGGATGTCGAACCACTCGCTGAGCGGGAAACCTGGAGACAAGTACGTGACGCAGCGGGTGCTGTCAGCCAAGACGCATCGAGTCAAACAGTTGCAGAATCAGCTGGCTGACGCGCACTATCATCTACAGGTGTGTCTATTGATTTTACTGACTTTTTCAGATAAGGTAGGTTTTTATAATTTTAAAGCTGAATCTCTACAGCTCTGCGATAACTATTATCCCTCTGCCCTGCTAAAAAATACTGCGTGCAAGTTCTAGGCTTAATAACAATATAATCTCAAACCAAATTTGCTATCAAACGTTCATTAGTTAGATTAGATCTGATAAGAGGCTGGTAACAGTGTAATTTTAAACTGCATTTTCATAACTAATTTTTAAATAAACTATTTTATCCACAGGAGTTGAGTAATGAGAATCGTGTACTACGTGCTATGCAAAAAAAACAAGATATAGCTTTACAAAGGTAAATGAAATTAAAAACTACTTACGATAGTATTTACAGTCTTTGAAATTGATCTATCAGCTATGCCTCTAGTTCGATTTTCGCTTTTTGGAATAATACAAAAATTCGACTATGTACTTAATGACTATATTGGTAATCATGTTCACTAAACAAATTCTAGGTACGAAAATTCAAATGCGGAGCTGCCTCAAGTATTAAACTCGCACAACGAAGAAATAAGGATTCAGCAAAGCAAGTACAAGCAGTTGAAACAACAGTTCAGGGAGATGTCACTGAAGATGAAAGAAAGGGAAATGCAGTTGCAGCAGTTGAAAGATGAGAATCAACATTTGTTGGAGCTGAGCAAAGATCGGTGCGAGTTTATTTATCCATATATAAAAACTATATAATAATAATTTAATTCCAAATACTTCTGTAAATAAATTCGATCAAAACATATTCTACTTACACACAGTCTTGATAAACTTTGTTCTTTTGTTCAATAATAATAATTTTTACTACGTTATTAATACTATATATTATGTTATTATCCTTAAAAAGTTTTATGGATAGTTGCTCGTAATTAGGAAAGACGTAGTTATTATAAAAATAAACTATATGAACAACTACAGAAAATTTTAGAGCCTGAAGGAAGGACTTTTTATAAATCATTACATGTTTTATAATTTGTCTGTATGTATATTTCCAGTAACCTTCTGGAGCGAGAGAAACTTCAAAATCAGTTAGTGGAGTTGAACGCGAAGGTGCAGCAACAGAATGAAACAATCAGCATGCTACAAAGGCGCTTGGTACTAGAGGCGAAGAATTTCCGGCATCAGCTACAGAACGAGATCAACAAACACAAGGACACGAGACACGATCTCGATCTTGCTATCAACAATGCTGATAAACTTTCGACTATTATTGAGGTTTGGTATATTCCAAAAATATCAATAATATGTTTGCTAAGAGAGTGCAGCGACCCAAAATGAGTCTTGGCCTCCGATAATAAGAGTTTTCTTTTGGTCTATCCGGTGCCAACTCCTGCCAGTTCTTTGCATGAAGTTCTGTCAGGGTCGCAGTGGTCTTTATAGACCACGTATCGCGAGCGATACCTGGGTCGTCAGCCTCTTGGCTTTCCCACATATACTCGATTAACTCTACGTTCTTCTACCAATCATTCGAGATGGCCAAGTGAGCGAAGTTTGTAAGCCTTCATCTCGCCGATGATTCCGATTACTAATATAGATTAGCTGTACTTAACAGTCAATTATATTATTTACTATGCTTACTTACAGATGAAAGAAAAAATGTTAAGCACAGCTGCAAGTAGAGGTGTCAATGCCAAATCACCCACAAAATCATTTTCTACCACATCGATGATGAGACATTTGAGCAAAAACAGACCCGGACCAGAAAGCGCAAGAAATGAAGAAAGAAGCACTGTGAGTGCTATTTGCGTACTAGGAGTATTTGTGTTCGTATTCTTCGTAACTATACTGGAAGAAGTCCATGTGAGATCTCAATATAGTCCCACATCTTTACTGAGGACTCAAGGGGCTTAGGGGAGGGTATTTCATCTTCGATTTATCATCTTGATCACCACTCATTCTCATTTACTATAAATTATATATAATTAATATATCACTTACTTTACACTGGCTAAATGTGCAAAACGCACGAAGCTATTATTGAAAAGGAAAAAAAACTCACGTGATTGATTTTGCTTTAATTTCTCTCACCTTGTATTTTGAAAAGTTTTAAAGTTTAATTACTTTACTATAGGTAACTTTAAAAATCAATTTAAATATTATACATTATTTTTTCCAGTTGGATCAACATGTCATCGCTAAACTTTGTGAGAACTCTCGTAATTTGAGTAGCTCTTTATCACACGAGGAAGATACTTCTTCATCAACAGAACCTAGATCTCGGTATGCTAGAAGCAGGACCAATTCCACTAGTACCAAATCCACTCCAAATCAAACCAGAAAGAGTTCTAAAGGTTCTGATGATATTATTGAGCTTGCGAAGACAGTACAGGATGGCATGGCTGATTTGGCAATTTACGATGATGAAGTAGACTTTCATAACTCATCTCCTGATGAAGTACAGAAAAAAATTGAGCACTTGAAAACAGATCTGTTAAATAAAATTAAAAACGACGACGCGTCTTCTAGGAAACATAGCGCTTTAAGGAGAAAGTCTACGGAAGAGTCGATAGAAGAAGAGATTCTTGAATCGACTGAAACAGAACGACCGAAATCGAGAGGAAGAAGAAATTCTAATGTTTCTTTTTTTGAGTCAGTCACTGTAGAGGAAACCTCGACAACTATAACAGTTAATGAAAACGAGCCGAAATTGAAGCGTGAAAACAGTATTTTAGATAGATCAGTTTCAGGAAAGCCTGTTGAAAAATATTGCAAAGACATCATCCAGGATATTGAGAAGAGTAACAAATTAATAGAGAGACATGTCAAGCAATTCAACACTTCAAGATTTGATAGCGACAAACTAGTTCAGCAACTACAAGCTGTAGATAAATTAAATGACTTTGTTAATAACGCCGGTGAAATACCTCAAGAGACTTTAACAGAGTTGAATAACAATTTTCAAATTTTGACAGATCAAGTTTTTACTGATGTACCTAGCAACAGAAAGAGATCTGTTTCTGGAAAAAGAAGTTCTAGAAACGATTCACGAACCACACTGCTTGATGACGCGAGTTTAAGCAATCAGGATATGTTAAATGATTTATTGGGGAAGAAATGACAAGATCCTATTCCTGATATACCTCATGGATTCTTTCATATGTGATTTCCATAAGCTCTGATAGTATCTGTTGAGGATACAGGTGTCCGAGATGTGATTTAGTTGGGCGTTAACCCTGCATTGATTTATAGCCGAGCTGTTTGGGAAGCTATTAGCATATTAATGAAATTAACTTTATTAAAGATGACGTACAAGATTGATGAACCAAGCCATTCTGACGAAGCTTCAATTAATTTTACCGGAAAGATTAAATCTATAAGGTAAATAAACATCACAGCGGAATATTAACAGATATATATTTAGATAGATATACATTGATATAGAAAAATAAATCATCAGTTAATTCGTTTCACAATAATTGTGTTAAAATACTATACGGTTTTGTTTACATTTTTAACGTTCATCGATATTAGTCGATACAATATGTTATAGGAGTAGCTTCTAAACATTATATTTTAGTTACTTCAACGTACATTTGAATAGTTCCAAAGTTATTTTAGAAGTGTTGTTCATTTATATGGTAAATTATGTATTTTATTTAAAGGTGATTGAAGTATATAGTGTGTGATGCATGAGTGTTTTTTGTTTACGTGTGCCGATGCCGAGTATAACTTTTACCTGCCATGTCTTTATTGAATTGTGTCATTATTTATTAATTATTGTGAAGGATGATAATATTGATAATAAAAATACCTAATATATTTTTAAAACTGTCTTTACTTTGTTTCAACGCCGCTACATGATATACATTATTGGTGCTTACTAGTTGCAATTTTTTTATGTTGTAAAGTCTATTAGAGCTCTTACGCACGAACAGCTGTTTGCTGTCAATGTATGTTACCTCAGTCGGCTATAGGACGCGGCGGCTAGCTGTCGACGTCTTCAGTCATCTCTACTGTGGGCAAAGTTCTGCTCGTTAGAGCCCTCTGAAGAATGCCTCCTCCTTTGGTGATCTTCGCACCTTCTGCCCCACTGTTACCATTACTATCGTAGTCTGGAACAGCTTGGGCGTCTCAGAAATGGGGCTGTATCGAAATGCATGTTATAACGATTTGGCCTATAATCACCTCTCTGGGAAGCATGATTGATAGTGGTACAGGCCAATTCAGAGGCCCTATTGGGCGGCTACAAATTTATAGCATCGGTAGAAGGCACCCTTTCCTAAGCAAATTCGCACTGAAATCACGTGGTAAAGAAGGTTTTCAAATATCACTAACTTTTAAAGTGTTTTGTTATAGGAAGTGGGATGTTAAGAGAGATGGCTGTTATAGAACATAAGTGTAAATTTAGGTGTGGGTAGGAAGGACGGATTTATTGTTGTAGCGTATAAAAAGGAATATACCAGCGATGCACCCTAAATAAAATTTAAGTTATTAATAAATTATTGCAGGAATAACAACACTCTTACGGCTTCCAAAACAACAGTAGTAACGATAAAAAAATCCATAAACCATTACCTTATCGTTATGAAAATCTCATTTTGTATATCGTCTTATTATAACTTTCCGTAATACAAGTTTATTTCCAACAAAGCGCTATTTGCAAGGGTAAAAAAACATTGAACGAATAGCTTGTTTGCCAAGGATTTGCAGAACAAAGCAAAATAATATATCCGACATATTTGCGTCTCGTTTAGGCTCGTCGTGGCCCAAATATAAGATTTTGGCCATATTTGTTGTTCATAATAGAAAAATGGTAACTGGCAATATTTATTTTTATTTATTCTGGCACAAACAGTCATTACAAAAAAAGTACATTAAATAATTTTAAACATGTGAAGGACAACAAGTGCCGAGTAAAATTGCCGAGTATTCATAAATAGCAATTTCATAATAAGGTTACCTTCCCTAGAGGGGAATTCTTTACAACAGCTGTGTTTAATAAATTTTACGTTCCGTTTTTATTTTAAAAAGTAAAAGTAAGTAAGTAAAGTAATTAAAAAGTATACAGATGAGGGAGATATTTGCCTTCTGCTCTTATTGTGTAAAAAATACCTTTATATCGTAGGTACCATATGCTCATGCGTTTAGGCACTGTCTAGTTCTTTCTTCTATGCACGATTGTACCTGTGCAGATAACCAAACGTTTTTGAGGACCGACATGGCGTTGACGTCAGTATACCTGCACTCAGCTCCTAAGGTCGTGGGTTCGATTTCCACACAGGACAAATCTTAGGGTGAATATTTGTTCTGATCTGGGTATTTTCTAAGTATCTTCCATCACGATCTTCTCGTAATCCCGCTTGCTGCCGTTACAGGCCCGGGGTGCGCTTTCCTGTATCCCCTCCTCCACTTCGCACAGTCATCGGCATCCTTGGTTAATACGTTATTGTATTCTTTATATTGTCAGTCTAATTTACAAACTGCGTAGCTCCAAAAAATACAATATTTGACTTGTAACATTTCGAGAGCTATCGATGGGAATAGCTCTCAAGTCCCGCTAGGGAAAATTAAATTATATATGAACGAACCCATTTCGTTCATTTATAACAACAACTAACTTCAAATTTCAAATATTTTTATTTCATAAACTATTACATAGTACTTGAAAACGTCAAATTTTTATAACAAATATTTAAAAAAAAAAATATAATTATACTGAAATCACAAAGCTTAGATTCACTTTAAAAAATCAAAAAATATTTAAGTGTAAGTGAATCTATTTTACTAGTGCCGTAACTATAAAAAATAAACAGTTTTTACTCCTATATAGTTTGCTCAACAGGATATAGCAGTTTCGAAATAAGGCTGACGATATGTTAAGTATCGAGCCTTTTTAGCAAGAAGATCGTAACCGCCAATTTTCATAGGTTACAGGAGAAGGTTTTTTTCTAAATTTTATAACATCGATTTAAAAATTTTACTACATGTTATTTTGGCACCTCCCAATTAACTCCAATACTTATTGCTATAAATAATTTGATAAATATAATAAAAAAACACTTCTGCAGAATATGCAAAATTGCGGTTATGTTCATCATCCTGAAAAGGCTCGGTATCCATAACACAAGTTTTAATGATACTTATCGTGGAACTAAATGATTGGTGTAATTGTCAAAAAACATTTATTTATTTATTATCATTATTTATTTACTTTCTTTTTGCTTAGAACAGCCGATATTTGATGCAAACAATACCTTCTGGTCCATTTCACGTATTGGGTGTATGTGAGGCCATAGGGGAGCGTTTTTTATATATTCGCTAGTGCCCTGTTTGCAATTGGGGAGCTTGGAAACATATTAGATGGGGATGAGCGATTTGGTGCGGCGGTGTGTATATAGTATGTTTTTATGTGCTTAAAGGTTGTGGGTTCAAACTCATACTAAATTTGGATAATATTTCATTAATAATTAATGTTACTAGTTTTGAAGTGGCTCTTCAATCTTAAAGTTACGGGTGAGCTGCCACTTACAAGTATTTATAACTATTGAAGCATTCTACTACAAAATCTAAGATCAGGCCTACAAAAGTTTCGGAATAACTACAAAATAATTAAATAAGGCTAATTTAGATATAAAAAGTGGCATCTCTATCTAAACACACATCAATCCCACACAGGCACCACATAATTCCGTGCATAAATGGTAGTATTTTGTTCTAGGTGTAGTCTATATAGGTTGTATTTTTTTGATTTATTTATCAACTATGGCAACACTTATAAATTTACAGTATATAATATAAATACTTTTTGGTAAATGTAACAATAACTTAATGGTAAACACCACATGCATAAATAAAACAAAAGCTTTGCGTTATTTACAAAAAAATAAGGGTTTAGGGGGAGGGCATCTCATGTGCCATTTATTATTTTTATTACCGCTCATTCTAATTTACTATGTATAAATATTAAGATATTTATAACTTGATACTGGCTAAAAGCACAAAGCCATTATTTAAAAACAAAGTATGTCTCTGCAATAAACTTGTTTAGTCATGTTTATCAGTTGTTTACTACCTCTAGTTTTGGATTTTGGTTTTGGGCTTTTTAGATATATTTTTATTATGTAGGCACAGTAGACCCCCGGTAAACCAGCCCTGTCTAATCCATTGCCCCCTGTAATCCGAAGTGCTTATCACTGTTAAATGTAGGAACACAAACATTGTTTTGGAAAATCTTCACAAATAAAGCTGATGCACGATTAAACAGTTTGCAACTTGTACGCGCCACTTCATGATAATCTTTTTAATTTTTTTTAATTTTATTTATTGTGACACGTTATAATGACTACACCCTGCCTGATGGTAAACAGTCGATGCAGTCCAAATAAAAAAATGAAAGCGCTTTATAACGTGAATCTACTCATGGTTGCCTGCTAAAATGCCGTTTCACGCACCGCTTAAAAGACCCTTTTTTTTTTTTTTTATTATCGTCTGTAAAAAAAATGCTGCTTACGCACTGTCTCCCGGCCAAAAGGGGGAGACCGGGAGGGGGTGTGGGGCTCACTGCGGCCGACGCGACCACCGCAGTCCTACCCACAAAAAAACTTCAGACGACGCCCACCGCTGTTGAAAAGGGGCGAGGCACCAGTTCCCGGGTTTGTAGCTTCTGGTACCCCGCCCGCGGCCAACGTCCCCCGGATCAGAACCGGGGAGATCTCCTCAGGAAGGCGCAATTTGCAGCGCCCCCCCTACCTCCTTGTGCGGCCATGGCGTAACTGGCCGACTTCGGGGAGGGTCTATGGCGAGACGGAAGGGGCCCCCTGCCCCCGCCGCCTAAGACCCCCCGGGCGCTGCCTGACGGGCCCTCCTGGCCCGCCCGCTGCGCCAACGGCGTAGTCGGAGAGAGAGCGGATCCCGCTCCCTCTCCCGCTCCGCGGCCTCCTTCTGCGACGCTCCTTTCGCTTTCGCAGAAGGAGGCCATCGCCTCCCACGCCGTCTCGCTGTCGACCATCTTTTGCATGATGGTCGGCAGCGAGACAGCCACTCCACCCAGGGCCGCGGCTAACGTCGACCGCGGCCCCGACCGCTTAAAAGACCCGGGATTATAGGAAATAGGAAACACATGAGCCGGAAGCGAATTCCAGAGCTTAGAAACGACTCTTGCTCAGAAACGACTTCCCAAATTTCTTGTTTCGTGTGCTGATAGTCTGCACAGTATGAGGATGGTTTCTAAGACCAGCACGTGTTGTTCGGGAGAGGAAAGGAGAGGGCGGGATGAGAACGAAAAGCTCCTCAGAACAATCGCCATAATAGTTCCGGTAGAAGACACTGAGAGATGCAATGTCTCTAAGCAGCTGTAGATCTTCGAGTGAGGCTGTTACCTCAGCATCCCCTATAATGCGAACCGCTCGCCGTTGCAGTCTGTCAAGTGCGTCGAGGAGGTACTTAGCAGAACCGTCCCAAAGATGGGAACAATACTCGACACTCGATCGCACTTGAGTCTTGTACAACAAACAGCGCTGCTCGGGAGTTAAAAACCGCCTCACCTTATTGAGTATACCCAACTTCGGGAGGCAGTTAAAATAACACCCTCGATGTAGCATTTCGGATTAAGGTCCTGGCCGATGTCCATGCCGAGAATGCTGAGATCCGCCGAACTTTTTAATTTTGAGCTGTAATTTGTCGAATTGCAAGGTACTCTTTAAAAAATCCGGACTACAAGGGTTTTAAGTAGTACTATGTAATCCGACAAATTCGATAGTACGACACTACCCAGCAACACGTTTGTCGGATTACCGGGGTTCCACTGTAATTCAAAATTTCGAAGATTACTTCTGGGTAATGTTCTTAACAACTTTTTGAATTCATTTTTAACCAATTTTTTTTTTGTTATAATAAACTTTACAGACGTTAGATATATGTTCTAACAAAATTACACTTAAATTTCATGTTCTCATGTATATTCACAAACACATAACGGTTAATAATCCACCGTTATTACACATTAATGTTAGAAATATCACAAATTTTAGAAAATTAACAAAACTGCAACATGACGCTTCATTTTCCCGCCAAGAAGTCCCACATCGTTCTTATTACAAAACAGATCTAAATTTAAACCAGGTTTAAAACTAGATCTGTCACTGTCTTTACTTTATCAAATAAAAGTACTGTTTTTTTTGTTATACGATAAGTCATATCCAGGTGTCACGTAAAACAAATAGGGTCTAGTTGAAAACCAGCGTCAGCTTAAAGTACTGACACATTCTGAAATAAAATCGGTTTCGTTGCAGCTGAGACACATTAGAGTTTTGTATTTACTTTCTTATTTATAGTTGTAAGATTCTTTTGTTTTAGGTTGTCTCACCTGTAGCAAATAAATATTGTATGATTTCAATTTGATTTGAAACGTTGGGCTGAGATGATAGTGATGTCCAGTGTGAACAAATGAAGCAGTTAGTATAGTAATAGTAGCCTGTGCATCATTTACATTGTATTTTAATAGTATACATCGATGTGCTATGTTGCGGCGGCGGTATGCCGGTGGTGAGACCCATAGCTTTCATATTCAGAGGGTTCAAACTCTGGGGACCTTATCTGCGTAATTATAGCTTGCTCCGTGCCTCGGAAAGCACGTTAAGCCGTTGGTCTCGGCTGCTATGAAAATCTATGGCAGTACTTATTAGGAAGTCAGTGCCTTCTAACATCCTGGCAGCTGGTTTAAACATCGAACAATAATTCGCTCCGGATTGCGGAGGTTAAAGGGCAGTATCTCCGTGTATGTCCGAAATTCAGCCAAATCTGGTTAAACCAGTGAGAATACTCTGGGCCCTAAGTGGAATCTAGGGCAATCAGGATAGTGCTAGGATATAAATAAATATTTTCTGACAATTAAACCAATTATTTAGTTCCAAGATAAGTATCATTAAGAACTTGTGTTATGGATACTAAACAATGGATAATCATACTTAAATACTTTTTTTTGTAAATACATACTCAATATACATAGGAAAACACCCAGACCAGAACAAAAATTCATGTTTATGCACACAAAGATTTGTCCTGTGTGGGAATCGAACCCACGACCTCTGGAGTGAAGTGTAGGTATACTGACCTCCACGCCGTATCGGTCGTCAAATATGATGATGACATCGTTGTGCCAAGTACGAGTGGTGTGATGGCCCGTTTTTTTAAAACTATTTAAAAATATGCTTTTTTCACATACGTCATAGTTTATTACGTTTTAAATCATAAAGGCTAGTAAATATAATGTAAATGCAAGATCAGGGGGCCTACCACCGAATTTGCTGGTAATCGTTTATTGGGCAAAATTTATTTGGAATTGATTCTGTCGTACCGCCGAACACATGAAACTCAATGGAACAAAATGGCGTTCTCGAAATAGACAAAAATTTTGAAGGATTGACGTCAGGTCAGACTCCTTGTCGGTTTCCAAGATATGTATGACTTTGTTAAAAATGGGGCCCTCAGCCCTACATATCAAAATCTATTAAGTTAGATACATATAACTAAAGTATAAGAAGCTATAAAATTATTTTATGTAAATAACTAACTGTGTATGTTTTATCATAATTTACAAACGTTTATTATAAACAACCAGTCCTGAGTTCAATTCCCATAAAATAGTCGAGTCGCATAAAAATTAATCAATAGGTATCTCGACTATCGATCGATCTAACGGACCATATAAAAAAACTTGTTCGCGAATCCATCATTCGATATAGCAGTTTTCGATTCAATGATTTTTCGTACCGGGTGTAGTTTTTTTTTCGCAACAGCCAGTTTTACTAACGGCATTTTCTTTTTTAAACTATTCAAACTTCAAATATTTTTATTTCATGAACTATTACATTATACTTGAAAACGTCAATACTAAATAAAAAAAACAATCAAAATATGATTACACTTAAATCACGAAGCTCACATAATTCACTTACATGTAACAAACAATTATAAAAAAAAACAACTTTGGAATCCTCTTTTGGTACTTGCGTTACTGTGGGTCTTTTTAAGCGGGGCGTGAAACGTCGTTAATGCAGGCTGTCATGGTGCTTGTTACCGTGCTTATTCCACGGTGTAGAGCGCTCTAATTTTCTCCCTATTAGGCAGGATATAGACTCAACACATAAGACGACTATGCAAATTTAAAACTACAGTCACTTCGTCAACTTAACATTAAACATACGTTTGGACTCACACAAAATCAGCTTACGACGTCTTGAGATCTTGCCGGGTAATGCCGGGTTCTGAGCTGGTAAATTCCAACAACCATTTTCGTGGATATACGCGTATACAAAAGAAAAATAATAATAGACAGAATGTTAATGCTAAGAAAAGTAAGAATAATGTCATTATTCATTATAATTTACCTATTATATTCCAAAATTAAATAAAAGGTGTTTTTTCTGTGTAATTATTTTTATTATGTGTTTAGAGTGTGCAGAAAACTTTATTTAGTTATTTCGCAGTGGATTAGAAACTGGAGTAGGCCCGATCTTGGATTATGTAGAAATACTTATTAAATAAGAAGTTTATGAAAGTGTTAGTTTATTTGGATTATTTTTCCTGTTTCACCCAAAAACTACTGAAGTACAGAATGGATTTTAATGACATTTTACAACAATATAGCTAATACATCAGAATATCACATATGATAATAATTCATAATTTTAAATATATTGTGTAAAGGGGCGTCAATGGCTACCGTGAACCGTTAAATGGAGTAGAGACGGCCTCCCACCGACCTCAATAATAATGTTTTATTATATTAAAAGCAATATAAAAACGTCCTGTACAACACAAGAGAATCCTATCTAAGTGAATTGAATGTGGTGATTGTCCCTTATTTATTGCAAGAATTCCCTCCCGGCACTCTTGGGGTTATCCGCTTCGTCGCGTTTTGTTTGTCTGCTCTACTCAAAATACAATATCATAAATTGTATCGGCCATTGTTTCAGGGAATAGATTTTCCTGTGGGAAATCTCATAAGTGTTACCGTGTTGCCATCTATAAATAGAGGGGGCCACATATAGTAATCTCAATAGAATATTTCTCTTAGCTTGTTCTCAATAATGTCGTACTCAGAAATATATTCCTGAGCTTATTATCGTGCTACTATAAATCACGGGCCTTCTCACACGCATGAAGGTCATACCACCATGCGGATCTAGCGCGGGTTGGAGGAGACAGGAGGTGTTTCCACTGGAGGGCCTGAGTACCTCCCGGAGGCCGGGAAAATGTAACACTCAGAGATTGGCGACTCTGGGTGCCCTTAGTACTGACTACCGAGGGGAAACTAAAAGGGACCTATGGAGGGCGCAGCGGGCGGGCCAGGAGGGCCTATATCCGACAGTCCATGTCGGCGAGATTGTAATAAAATAAAAATAAACACTGACCGGATTTAAACCCAAGGTCTTAAAAAGTGAACGTTAAAACCGCTTTACCCATAGCCGGTCAAATTAATTGTGATATTAAACCGGGATAGCTTACCCCAAAATGCCGATGAAGTCGGCAAACATTTACATTGGATTTTGGATTTAATTAAACTGAGCATTGGAGTGGAGATCGAGTTTGTCATGTAAATCTCGCGGGGAATCCTGTGGACTTTTTGGGTTGAAGTGCCATTAAAAAGGTCAAGCCATTCATAATATTTCCAATAATTATTTGCATGGCTCTAAGCGACAATATACCTATGGTTGATTAGTTATTGGTATTTCTATTTGACAATCCTTATTGGGATTTATTTTAATTTGAATCTTTCGGGGTGTCAGAAAACCCAGCAACCCAGGTTGTAGCCCTCCGCCTCTTTCTCAATAAGGGGCGGGGGTCGTCGGAATATTTTTAGTAGGTATTACTGCTGGCGGTAGCGACTGCCTGTGGTGAGACAGGTGAGACACACCCTTCTGGCCCCCCTTTCCCAGGAATGCAGTGCGTAAATGCATTTTGGCAAGGACGTAAATAAAAAATAAAAAGAGGAGCAAAACAAGGACACTTTTATAGTAAATTTGAAACAATTATTTAGTTTTAAAAATAAAAACTATAAATAAAAGATGTCTTTCAACTGTGGGCCCATGGGTACGGTGCCAAAAATGCTGGCAACGTTTCCTCTTTGTATTGCCAGGCCACCGGAAGCAGCAATGAGGCGAGCACTTAATTCTTTCACGAGCTGCTTTGCTTCCGGCCCCTAATGGACCCAATGTCTCCACCGCAAACGGAACAAAAAGAAAGTTAGGCCCTAAATTTCCGTATTTGTTCCGTTTGCGATTTTCAGCACTTACCGCAGCAGACCCGACACGACGCAGAATTGCGCATACATGTGAGGGAGCCACGGTGTCTGCACAGGTCGCATCCCACACCAGCGGCCTGCCAAGCTTCTATGGGCCGATAGTCATACCGTCAGGTCTTTTGCCATCGCTGCGAGAGATACCAGTTGGCTCTAAGACAGCAGGTAACCCAACGGTGGCAAAAGCACTGCGGATGATGTTATTGAGAGAGGAGTGCCGTAATATACGACCAGCACTGCGGGCGCATGAAAGACCGTGATAGCCAAGCTCGTCAACGGCCTCCCCACAAACACAACGATGAGGGTGGACTACCCTGGCGCCAAGGCGGAGACAAACCGCTAGAGTAAGAAACGGCCCGTCCAACAAGGTACCGACATTGGCAGACGGTAATGCCTGGAGCCAGTGACCTGACTCTCTTTCGGAGACTGCAGTGAGACGAGCAATTTCTGCTGAATTGACAGAAGAATACAGAAGGCCATCGAAATTTTTTTTACATAAAGGCTCGTCCCAGTGCCTCTGCGACTGTGGCAGTAGAGGGAAGTCGGAACTCTGGCAAGAGGATTGCCAGGCGTTTTTAGCATCTGCCCCGCACGACAACTCTTCGGAACCCAAAGAAGGGTTGATAATCTTCCGGTAGAGATTGTGCGTACTATGAGCAGAAGACAAAAACGCCGGCAGTGCCACGCTAGATACATTTCTTACACCTAGACCTCCGAAGCGTACAGGGAGGGAAGCCTGACTCCAAACGCGGTCATTCATTGGACAATTTAGAATTTTGACTAAAGTATTTCTTATCAGATTATCCAAATTTGATAACAAAGAAGGAAAACGCCAGAATTGAGCGCATCGGAGAACATATGTAAATTTTGGAACGAATAGACAGAACCGTACAACAAATAACGCCATGTGTGAATTAATTTGGAAGAGACGGTCTGAAGTAGAATTAAATTTTGCAATGACATCTTTTATAAAAGCCGGAATGGCAGCATCGAGAATCGGTGCGCCTAATAAAAATAAAGAGTCGTCGGTCAAAAATTTGATATTGGGAGCCAGAAGGTTGAAATCAGAAAATATTTGTGTACGGTCCGGGGCCACGGTATTTGAAATGTATAACTCACACTTCGAGAAATTTAATTCCAAACCTATAGAACTAAAGTCATTTATTAAATTCTGTAGGTCCCCGAGAACTAAAATTGAGTTACCTCCTAAAGTTCCGTCATCGAGGTACCATACATTAAATTTTGAATTTAGACTTGTAATAATTTTGTGAATTGCCAAAGAGAATTAATTATTAATTTATTATTTAGTTTTTTGTTTATCGACTTTTTATTGTGATGTAAGAAGTAATTCATGAACTAATTCATTTCACATAGTATATGAAGAGGCAATACAATTTGGTCAAGAAACGTAAACATTTTGTAGTAAAAAGGTAGCTTACCTCTAAGGAATGTTTTCTTAAACCGAATTACGAGTATAAGTCTGGTGAAGCGCGGTATAAGCCGAATAATACCTATATAGGTAAGCCTCTAAATGTCGGTAAATATTTTTACGTTGAAAGAGTTTCCGAGCTCCGTCAAACCATTTTCATTCTAAAGCTTAGAGTATTATGTGAACAATA
Source organism: Musotima nitidalis (assembly GCA_949126915.1). NCBI lineage: Eukaryota > Metazoa > Arthropoda > Insecta > Lepidoptera > Crambidae > Musotima > Musotima nitidalis. The sequence goes on from OX421419.1 coordinate 3,666,228, forward strand.
TTACTGGTTTTACAATTATTTAATACATTTGAATCATAAGCTAGTATAGCTTTAGGTGTTGCTAATATAATTATATTGTGTAACTGTTGTTCATTCCTTATATGGCGTGGTGGCGAGTATACCCGCATTCCACTCCTGAGGTCGTGGGTTCGATTTCCACACAGGACAAATATTTGTGAATATAAATATGAATATTTGTTATGGTCTGGGTGTTTTTCTATGTATATTAAAAGTATATATATAAAAAATAATTCTAAGTAAATACATACTTACAATAAAAAAGTATTTATGTATGTTTATCCGTTATTTAGTATCCATAACACAAGTTCTTAATGATACTTATCTTGGAACTAAATAATTGGTGTAAGTGTCAGAAATATTTATTTATTCCTATTAAATAATAGGTTGGGGAAAAAGTCTTTTCGTATTTTTGTATGAAAATTCAAGACATTTTTTTCAAAGTTTATTTACATTTATTTACAATATATATGTACCGTTTTGTTAAATAACTTTCTGCCATTTTGTGGGCAGAGACATTATCCCGTTACTGTAGAAACTTTGGGACTTCTGATCAAAAAAACGGGACAAATAGTTTTGGCAGTCCTCTCTTGAGGTCAACCTTACAGAACCTAAAGAATTCTGCAGAGACCGAAATAGGTGAAAATCTGAAGGCGCAAGGTCAGGGCTATATGGTGGATGCACTAGGACCTCCCAGTCGAACTCTCTTAATTTTTGCTGAGTGGCTAAAGATGTGTGTGGTCTAGCGTTATCGTGATAAAAGACCACACCCTTCCTGTTGATCAATTCCGGCCGTTTTCTCTCGACTGCTTCCTTTAATCTCATCAGTTGCTGGCAGTAAAGATCAGAATCGATGGTTTTGCCGGGCGGTAAAGGCTCATAATAAACAATGCCCTTCCAATCCCACCATACACACAGCATCACCTTATTTCGTGTTAGGCCAGGTTTGGCCACAGTCTGTGAAGCCTGGCCAACTTTCGACCACGACCTTTTTCGCACGTTCTTGTCGTACGTGATCCACTTTTCATTGCCAGTTATCAATCTCTTAAAAAACGGCTCGGTTTCATTACGTCTCAATAATGAATCGCAAATGAGTACACGGTTCATTAAGTTTCTTTGAGTGAGCTCGTGTGGCACCCAAATATCGAGCTTTTTTGTATAACCAGCTTTCTTCAAATGGGTCAAAACTGTTTTGTGGTCAATTCCCAGTTCTTCAGCTACATCGTAACTACTAATATGCCGATCTTGCTCCACTCTTTCAAAAATGGCGTCCATTTTATTCGTAACAGGGCGACCAGAGCGAGGTGCATCTTTAACATCAAAATTTCCGGACTGAAAACGTTTGAACCAAATTTGTGCTACTCTTACTGACACTGCATCAGGTCCATAAACATCACAAATTTTTTTCACTGCTTGAGTTGCATTTTTGCCTTTTTTATAATAAAATTTTAAAATGTATCGAATTTCTTCATTAGATTCACTCATTTTAACGGAGAGAAAAACAAATGAAAAATAGCGGGAAACAACTTTTTTTTATTTTTTTCTTTTCTTTATAATGGAACCTTTTTAATGTTACCAAAACCAGCCAGACACAAATAGTACAGTCAAAAAAATTTTATAATAAGTTTATACCTACGTTATGCGAAAAGACTTTTTCCCCGACCTAATATATTAAAAAAACCCCAAAAAAAGGGGTTATAAACGAAAGACGAAAGATTTGATTGTTTTTTTGTTTGCATTAAATAGGCTTCGAAACTACGGGACCGATATAAAAAACTTCACCATTAGAAAGCCACGCTATTCCCGGAGGATATAGAGTACCTACATTTTTTTTTACATAGGAATATTTACTAAAACTTCAATAATGTAAAAAAATCTTACATCGCGTGCGTTGCAAAAACTATTGACGATAGAACAAAGAAATTTTCCTTATACTTTTTACTTTGTAAAACACATCATTATCTACAAAAAGTGTACCAACATCATATGTGTAACTATTATAGTTATGACACAACTAGAATAATTATTTTATTTTTAAATTTAATAACAATGACCTTGTTTAAAAAAGCTCTGTATGTCTAGCTATATATAAATCCTGCGGCCCCCAGGCACATCCATCTGCCCGGTGAAAGATCTTCCCGTTGGTAGGGAGTACCATCCGCTTCCTACGAGCATTTAAACGACAAGGACTTACATTGGTTGTGTTCTCAGTCCAAATTCAGATTTTTAATTCCAGAATTTGAGGGACGAGGCTTCTTATTCGCATTATAGGGGATGCTGAGGTAACAGCCTCACTCAAGGATCTACAGCTGCGTAGAGACATTGCATCTCTCAGTGTCTTCTACCGGAACTACTATGGCAAGTGTTCTTAGGAGCTTTTCGATCTCATCCCGCACTCTCCTTTCCTCTCCCGAGCAACACGTGCTGGTCTTAGAAACTATCCTCATACTGTGCAGACTTTTAGCACTCGAACCAAGAAATTTGGAAAGTCGTTTCTGAGCAAGACCAATAAGCTCTGGAATTCGCTGCCGGCTCACGTGTTTCCTATTTTCTATGGTCCCGGGTCTTTTAAGCGGGGCGTGAAACGGCATTTTAGCAGGCCGTCAGGAGTGGATGCGCTTTATACCGTGCTTATTTTACGTTATAAAGCGCTTTCATTTTTATTTGTACTGCATCGACTGCTTACCAGCAGGCAGGGTGTAGTCATTATGACGTGTCACATAAAAAAAAAGGAATTGAATGACAATTTAATGGTAGCGATCATTATCACCATCCCATTTGGGCAACTGGCTTATTATACCGTGAATACCGATGATCCCAACTGATCTGCCAATCCTTTTAAAACGGCTCCAATTTCCTATTGGACAAAGCAAGTTGACATTTTTCTACCCTAACTTCAATCCATATGGTCAAGTCTCAACCCCAAACTTTGAATTAGTAGAGATAATAATGTTTCACTCATAGCTGTAAGTTGGCCAATCGCGGGTCGGAACTCCAAAAATTAATTTCTCGGCTAAAAGTGGACCTGATTTAGACGGGACTTTAATTAATTAATAAACAAAAATCTGGAGTTATAAGGTTTAACTTAAGCTCCTATTATTTTTCCTACTGGAACGCGATTTTAAAAGAAACCCTGTAGTTCCCGTGGACAAAGTCAAAGATAACGAAAACAAGTTATGAATTGATACAAATTATTTAATTAAACCGCCTTGATTAAAAAAGGGGTTGAAAGAGTAGACATGATATGAATGTTTCTTTGTAATATTCGTCGTTTAGGTTTTGAGCTATGCTTTTAATGTTAAGCTTCGCTGAGATACGTTTTCATCATCTGAGGTAAGTCCGGGAATGAGCGTAGAATTGCACATTCAAACAATGCCTCATTCAAGTGCCGGAGATATAAGCTGAGTCGAAAGAGGCAGAGGTTTGTGTTGAAATTATTCGCTCTTAAAAAATACAGGTATTCATAATGTACGTACATATTTATTTTAACTGTATTTATTATAAAGCATTCAAATGCAGCGTTTGCGGGACAAATTCCTTGTCTAAATAAGGAGACGCGAATAGAAAGCGGCTAATTGTCTAGGAATAGGAAATAGTTTCTGAGCAAATAACTGGTTTAATTCCTGCTTTGGGAAGTGGCTGAAAATTTACATATTCTGTTTATATAGCGGGAGAACAAACTTAACGAGTTTATGGCAAAATTCTTAGCCAGTCAACATACAGCCCGTGGGGTGAATTACCGTGTTATTTTGTATGACATATTGTTTCTGGCAAGCCATCGTACCAAGCCGCTTCGTTCCTTTTCAACATTAGCTTGAGCACAGCTCGGTAGCTGTAATATAATGTATTGAAAAATATGGTCTTTGTTTAATTATATTACTGTTATAAAACTTTTAATACTATTGCAAATTCGCTGACCATCGATACTCTAAAATAATTGATACTATCGGCAGCAGTGCCGAAACTAGGGCGGTGCCAGCAGTGCCCAGGCACAGGGCGCAGACCCTGGAGGGGCGCAGAAATGACCAGACTAGTTGTAGTTTTCTAGGCATCCTGGGTCTGATCGCTAGCAGGCTGGACTGTGTATATGTAGGTCACTGCTGCGCGGTTTCATGTGGGATTGAGCAGCATTGACTTGCATATAAAAACTTATTACATTATATAAATTCCCTACTAACATTAATATATAAGATAAATATTGTTACTAACAAAAATTGGGCCCATGGTCTTGAATAAAGAATTATTATTATTATTTATCTCATGCATGGTAGCTAGTAGGTACATTTTTTTTATGACGAACATGGTGTAGACGCGCCCTACTGTACCTGGCCTGTATTATCAGAGCCTGGTCAGAGCATTTTTTAAGGGCGCAGTTTTGAAAGCTCGCACCGGGTGCATAAAAGGCTAGTTACGGCACTGATCGGTAGTATCGATAGTTTATTATTAGCGAGCTGAAATACTATCGTGCTGATAACTTATTTGTTTTTACATTATACTTAATTAAAAAATTTATAAGGACTATGTCTCTAACAGTCCGATCAGACACTACTCAAGGTAAGATTTGCCACTCTATTTACTTGTAATTAACTTCTTTAATATACTTCTTCAACCACGGCGGTCTTTCTTTTCGACGTGCTTATCTAACTACTACATCTACTTCTTGCAACTATATTCCTGTACGGTGTTTCGTGGTCTACTAAGTGGAGCGGTACACAAAATTTATAAAAGCTCCATCTAAGTCTAAATTAAATAAATCATTTTCTTTTGCATATACATTGAAATATATACATACATAATAGCGCCTATTGCCGCTTACCGGGTACTTTTATGTTCGCCAGAGCCTCGTCCGTTCACCGGCAGGTGCACCACTTGCAGGTGAGGTTAGCTTGGGCTGATGTTGGTAGAAAATCAATACATATACATTGAAATATGTTAGCTTTATTTTGAAATTTACTACTTATAAGAGTTTTTATCGTGTTTTATGAGGGTATTTTAAAAAAATTCCACAATGCTGTTTTTCTTTTGTGATCGTTTTTGAACTAGTCACGGAGCTACAAGTGAAGTATTATTACAATATGTTCACCATAAATTGAACCTTATGCAATAAACACAAGGAAAGTTGTTAAAAGATATCATAAAGCTTTTTTGTGCCTGTAATAGAATTAATTAATGAATGAATTGTATAACTAACAAATAACGATATTTTTAAAAAATAATTTCCTTTCTTCCTTCCTTTTCGGCTTCGCCGCAGACTTGTAAACAATAGGGAACCACAATAATAAATTGAATCCTTATTTGCGTGTTAGTTGGATTAATTTATTCATGTTGACGCGGATGGAGCGTAATGAGTGTAATAAGCTAAGAGCTTTGTTCAACCATGCCGGAAGACAAATTAACCAATTTAAGGTTTCATTATTTCCGTTCTGTAACCGGAATACAGAAATAACCTTACAAATGTGTTGTAACACGCAATTGTAAAGGTTCCGCAGAAGACTGACAGCAAGCAGAAGACTTGCGAAGTTCTTATGTTTTACCATGGGAGTTATGGACTTGCGAAGTTCTTATGTTTTACTTTGGGAGTTATGGACTTGCGAAGTTCTTATTTATTTATTTATTTATTTTACTTTAATTAAAACGATGTACAAAACCAATTACAGTAATTAAAGATAACAATCACTTTCAAAAATACAATTCAACACTTACAAAATTAAACTCAGCAACAATAATTAAATTAATCAGATAAAATTTAAAAAAATAATAATTAGATAATATAAAATAAAATTAACTATAATAGACATAAGTTACATAAAGATATACACGCACACATTCATACCTTTCTTTCACAATAACTCAGGCAGTCCGACAAAATTTTCGACCATCCATCCGCAAACAGGTCACATTCAGGATTGGTATCTAGAAGAGCATTGAGTGATGAAAGGCTGCGTGGTATAGGTGAATGGCGCCGAGCCACTGTTCGGCAGGATGGAACTGCAAACAACTTATGCCTTCTGCTACGATAGTAGTTATTGGGAACGAATAAACGAGACAAGTCAGCGTGCAGATCTGGGGCATCAATCCTACCACGGAGTATTTTGCACATTATTGTGATTTGATGCTTGTCCCGTCGGACCTCCAGGGAGTTAAACCCGAGGCTCCCAAGAAGAAACTTTGTCGAGTACATGTATGGATAATATCCATACTGACGTTTGTACAGATATCTGAGGTAAGCTTTTTGTACCTTTTCAAGCATTAGTACGTATTTGCTTTCATATGGAATCCAGACGCACATAGCGCTTTCCAGTTTAGCCCGTACAAGAGCAGCAAATATTAAGCGTATTACGCTGAAATTATGGAACTCACGGCAGTTCCTTAGTACAAAACCCAATCGCCTAAATGACTCTTTGGCCAGTGCTATAATATGGTCGTGAAATGTAAGGCTTCGATCAAATGTGACTCCCAAATCTTTCACATTAGTTGCCAGAGGCAGTAACTTCCCATTTATATTGTAGGGGTATGTTATAGGCTGCCTCTTTCGGGTAAAGATCATTACGGAGCAATTAGTTGTGTTGAACTCCAAACCATTTCGCTCGCCCCACTCGTAAACTGCATCGACATCACGTTGCAGATCCAGGCAATCAGCATCGGAGTTCACCTCTCTAAAAAGTTTTAAATCATCTGCGTACATTAAACAGCGTGAGTTCTTGAGCACGCAGGGCAGATCATTTATCATGAGTAAAAACAGAAGGGGTCCTAATATCGACCCCTGGCTCACCCCAGAACGGGTATGATACGGACGAGACTCGTATACACCTAATCTGACTAACTGCTGACGATCTCGAAGGTAGTCCGCAAGCAGCCGCAGAAGTCTCGGTGTAAAACCTAAGGTATAAAGCTTTACGAGTAAGACATAATTGTTAACCCGGTCAAATGCCTTACAGAAATCAAAATAGAGTACATCTACCTGAGAGCAAATGTCCAATTTTGCAGAAATATACTCGACTAGAGCCAACAAATTCGTCTCGACAGATCTCCCAGGTCTAAATCCGTGCTGCTCATTGCAGAGGTACTTGCCCACTTGTGAATATACGTGACTGTGTATTACGCTCTCAAATACCTTTGCAGGAGAAGACAGAATAGCAATCGGCCTGTATTCCTCAACCCTGGACCTCTCCGAGCCTTTAGGTATTGGGCTAACTCGGGATAGCTTCCAATGTGGCGGAAATTTACCTGTATCCAATGCGACGTTAAAAATATGGCACAGTGGTATACATAAGGCCTTATTTACATGCTTAAGTAATGCTGGGGGAACACAGTCTGGTCCAATGGAGCTATTCGACTTTAGCTTGCTTATTCCCAGCAAGACTTCGCTTGGAGTTATGTGGAAAATATTAACATAATTACAATTGCTTTCAATGTTGGGGCGAGAAACAAGCTCAGCATTCAAATGCGGGATCTCAGGCAAGAAAACACTTGCAAAGAAATCGGCGAACGCTTGCGCTGCATCCTCACAAGTGAAAGCATTTCCATCATACACAACACTGGGCTCAAAACCACCCTTAGTACGCAGACTTGAGATGTGTTGCCAAAACTCCCTAGGGTTAGATTTAATGTTACCCTCTATCTGATTTATATGCTGCCTGTAACTAGAGGCCGTACGACGTCGAAGATCCGCCCTGAGCCCTGAGAACAGCCTATACGTTTCCTTATGTTTTACTATGGGAGTTATGGACTTGCGAAGTTCTTATGTTTTACTATGGGAGTTATGGACTTGCGAAGTTCTTATGTTTTACTATGGGAGTTATGGACTTGCGAAGTTCTTATGTTTTACTTTGGGAGTTATGGAGTTGCGAAGTTCTTATGTTTTAAGGAGTTATGGACTTGCGAAGTTCTTATGTTTTACTTTGGGAGTTATGGACTTGCGAAGTTCTTATGTTTTACAATGGGAGTTAAGGACTTGCGAAGTTCTTATGTTTTACTTTGGGAGTTATGGACTTGCGAAGTTCTTATGTTTTACTTTGGGAGTTATGGACTTGCGAAGTCCTTATGTTTTACTTTGGGAGTTATGGACTTGCGAAGTTCTTATGTTTTTACTATGGGAGTTATTGACTAGCGAATTTCTTATGTTTTACTTTGGGAGTTATGGACTTGCGAAGTTCTTATGTTTTACTTTGTGAGTTATGGACTTGCGAAGTTCTTATGTTTTACTTTGTGAGTTATGGAATTGCGAAGTTCTTATGTTTTACTTTGGAAGTTATGGACTTGCGAAGTTCTTATGTTTTACTATGGGAGTTATTGACTAGCGAATTTCTTATGTTTTACTTTGGGAGTTATGGACTTGCGAAGTTCTTATGTTTTACTTTGTGAGTTATGGACTTGCGAAGTTCTTATGTTTTACTATGGGAGTTATGGACTTGCGAAGTTCTTATGTTTTACTTTGGGAGTTATGGACTTGCGAAGTTCTTATGTTTTACTTTGGGAGTTATGGACTTGCGAAGTTCTTATGTTTTACTATGGGAGTTATGGACTTGCGAAGTTCTTATGTTTTACTTTGGGAGTTATGGACTTGCGAAGTTCTTATGTTTTACTTTGGGAGTTATGGACTTGCGAAGTTCTTATGTTTTACTATGGGAGTTATGGACTTGCGAAGTTCTTATGTTTTACTTTGGGAGTTATGGACTTGCGAAGTTCTTATGTTTTACTTTGGGAGTTATGGACTTGCGAAGTTCTTATGTTTTACTATGGGAGTTATGGACTTGCGAAGTTCTTATGTTTTACTTTGGGAGTTATGGACTTGCGAAGTTCTTATGTTTTACTTTGGGAGTTATGGAGTTGCCAAGTTCTTATTTTTTACTATGGGTGTTATGTGCTCTTTTGGTCATATATGGTGGAAGGTGACAATCTCTTACAGCTTGGTTTATGAAAGGAGGTTTGAGCTCCTATTTGTAGTTGATATCTGCTGAGGTTAGTGCACTTTGTGCAAGAAGCACTGTGTAATAATTATGTCTGAGTAACCTATTATTATTACTATTTCCTATTTTTTGATTGGTCTTTGCCGTAGACGTGTATACAGAAATGAACAATAGTTATTAATAGAATCTTTAATTCCGTGTAATTTGGATGAATTCATGGACGTTAACGCGGGTGGAGCGTAATGAGTGTAATATGATAGAAGCTTTGTACAGAAGACTAATTAACCAAATTAAGATTTCATTATTTCCGTTCCGTAACCGGAATACATAAATAACCTTACAAATGTGTTTTTGTAACTGTTTCCGCATACGAACAGCAGATGCCTGATTTATTTAATTCTTATAATTATTATTTTTATGCCTACATACATACATACACACAATCACACCTGTTTCCCCGAAGGGGTAGGCAGAGGTATATTTTACGCCCACATTTCGCCTATTTTATTGTTGGTCCCACGTAATAGGTGGCGAGCCTATTGCCGCTTATCGGCAACTCCCAAAGCCTCATCACTTGCAGGTGAGGTCGACTTGGACTCCTAAGATGCTGGTAGGATCTTTAGACACCCACAGAGAGATTATTTTATACCTACATATTATAGGTGTTGTCAAGTTCACGTGTCACAATTTTTTTATTTCTTCTATTTTTTGGTTTTAACATTATATCTGAAATAAACTTATTCATTTGGTAGTAGTTCTTAAAATTGTAATGTAATTCGTGACCAGTGTGTGTTGCCAGTGCTGACGTACGGTACTGAGACTTAGTGCCTGACTATGGGCCTCATTAGATTATGGATGCAGGCGACTCAGGATCGCTCACTGGGGAGGGCTATGTTCAGCAGTGGACGTCATTTGGCTATGATGATGATTTAATATGTTTCAAGTCATAAACGAGCTGGATACAACTAATTTTATTTTAAAATTTCACATACATATTTATTTATCTCATACAGGTGTACAATATTTCAATAGATAAAGATATTATTCTAAGATTGATCCCTCAAAATGGCTTCCGCAAAGGGAAGTCTACTTCACTCGCAGTATTTAATTTAATAAAAACCGTGACTGCAAACATTGACAATAATATAGATACAACAGCAGTTTTCTTTGACATGAGCCAAGCGTTTGACTTTGTTTCGCATGACATTCTTCTGCATAAATGCGAAAAATCTGGTTTGAGAGGAGTAGCTTTAAATTGGATTGAATCATACCTTCGAAATCGGCGTCAATATATAGAACTCAAAAATTTAAACCATAATAAAGAGGAAATATCATTCACCTCAACGCTGGCTGTAAACAATGTCGGTGTCCCGCAAGGTACAATCCTAGGGCCTTTGCTTTTTATTATTTACATAAATGACTTACCGGATATAACTACGTATCAATGTAACCTATTTGCAGATGACATATCGGTAGTTATTCCTAGAACAACTGACTTAGACTATAGTAACGAAATTAATGCTACTATAAAAAATATTTGAAATTGGCTTGCAAACAACAATCTGCACTTAAATATAAATAAGACTAAATATATAATTTTTTATAATACCAAACCTAAATCTAATAACTTAAAATACTTATTAATAATGAGCCTGTCATGGAATCTAAATCGTTAACTTTCTTGGGTATAGAGATAGATAATCAGTGCTCTTGGAAATATCATATAAAAAAAATATGTAACAAAATTAATAGATTCGCGTATGCATTGTGGCGTTTAACTATGCAGGTAAACCAAAATGCTGCTTTAATGGCTTATCACGGATATGTCGCATCCAATCTTAAGTATGGTGTACTTCTATGGGGAAACTCCACAGATATAAATAAAGCATTTGTGTCTCAAAAACGATGCATTCGAGCCATATGTAACGTTTCGCCAATGACATCGTGTAGACAGCTATTTCCTAAACTGAATGTACTTACTCTTCCGTCCATGTACATTCTAGAATGTTGTATGTTTGTAAAAAATCATCCCTATATTTTTAAATTCAAAAATGCTAATAGCTGCAGTATAGCGAGACATCATGGTAAGCTGATGTTGCTAAATACGCACACACAATATTATAAAAGGAATTGTTATCCAAATTGTGTTAAGATATATAATAAGTTACCAAACTCAATGAGAGAGCTTAGTTTACCCATATTCAAAATAAAACTACAGTTATGGCTTAAAACTAAATGTTTTTATTCACTCGCAGAATATTTTAACAATAAAATTGAAATTATATAATTTGATACTATTTGTTATTTTGACATAAATTTTATTTTATTATGATTATTACAATGACTTTTTAATTCTACTTATTTTATATTGACATTCACACGCCCTGCGTTTGGCAAAATAGATGTTCTTTTATATACGAAAACCACCTCATGTTTCTCTATTTTATGTGAATAAATTATTTCATTTCATTTCTTCCATAACAGAGGTTACACAGAAAAATTACTTTCATATATAGGTATTCCATTATCAAACAATGCGAGATGATTACCTACGAACAGGGATATTGTGATTCACAATTGTGAACAATAATAAGAGGATATTTCCGTGTGTATTTTTAAGATAAAAGTGAAACTGATATAAAAGCGCTAGTTAGATAGCGCGCTAGTTTTTAGGTTTTGACTTTTATAAGAGCTCTGTTAACCCAAACTTGAATAATTGATTTCACACATATATACATACATACATACATTTACGCCTGTTTTCCCGAAGGGGTAGGCAGAAGCATATTATACGCCCACACTTCGCCAATTATATAGTTGGTCCCACGTAATAGGTGGCGAGTCTATTGCCGCTTACCGGGCACTGCCACGAGTATGTTCGCCAGAGCCTCGTCCGTTGATCGGCAGGTGCACCACTTGCAGGTGAGGTTGGCTTGGGCTCCTTAGGTCTTCTTCTTGGTAGGATCCCTAATACACCGAAATAAATGTTTTTAAAATAAATGATTTTCACTTTTACTTATAAAGTATATCCACAATAGTGTCACAAGGGCATCTCACAAACGTGTATATTAGATAACGTTGAACGAGACGGGCTTTATTTTTACACTCCGCTACGCAACCCTAAAAGAAGACGAGAGCATTATAATTACAAACACTTAGTAGCTTTACTTTTTTTAATGAAAAAAAAGATTAATGGAACTTTTTGTAGGATTTATTTTAATGATTTACAGTAGGTAAGCTGTGGCTACCGCACCGATAACTAAAGTTGAAAATAATAAACTCTGTTGCAAACATAAAAGTTTCCGATAACCGGCAATAGCCTCGCCACCTATTGCGTGGGACTAAAAAAATAAAATTTTGGGCGTAAAATATGCCTCTGCCTACCCCTTCGGGAAAATAGGTGTTATTTTATGTATGTAACTGAAGTTGGACACCGTTGCCAAGGTCAGTATGCTGATATGAGGGAAGTATGCACACAGCGTTTTTTTACGGTGTCGACACGATGCGCATTTTACGGACACTTGGTCACGGCGCTGTCAATAACCAAAAAGAAAAATTTACAGAGTTTAGCAGTTTACAGAGGTCAGTCTTTGGATGGAAGACCGATTGTGTGGCATTTGAAATCGAGCGCTTCCGTGCTTCGGAAAGCACGTTAAGCCGTTGGTCCCGGTTATCACTAAATGTGGTAGTCGTTAAGCCATGTTAGAGGCCTAATTGGGCGGCTTGAATAATTCTAACAGCAGGACGCCATACACCTGCCTCCGCCAATCCGCACTGGGTCAGCGTGGTGGAGTATGACCCAATACCCTCACACCTTGATATGTGAGAGGAGGCTCGTGCTCAGTAGTGGGACGTTGTTGAGCTGTGATGATGAAACGTGCGTAAACGCGATACACATGTTCGCGAAAAGTGCGTTTAAAAAACGGAAAACCTGAAACGTTCATGTTACAATATCAAAGTACGCGCGCGCACAGCGCGTTTGTATCTGCGTGTTTGTATTGATACACATGCGCGTTTGCGGCGCCACATAATTATTAAACATGTGCAAAGGTATATTGTGTGCGAATTTCGTTTAAAGCGCGTTTACGAGCGTCGTCAAAAAAATACAATATAATAATGTGCATAGGCTCCAATCGTTTTCCTAATGCGAAAGATCCATTAAGCTATTGGTTTATATTATATGTGGTAGGTAGTCGGTAAGCCAAATTAGAAGCCTTATTGGACAATTCTATCTTAAAGCGCACATGCTTAAGTAATAGTGCTTTATTGTCTTACGTGGTGCCTAACAAGATCTTTATATTTGGCTGCAATGTACTTGAACTGTGTTGGATTTAGGTTTGAAAGTGGATAGTTGGACGATTGTGTTTACTGGAGTACAATCTAACTAAATCCTTTTTACCATGTTATGAAGATTTTAGTTGACATTGTTAAGTAGAAAACAAAGACCTCAACAGAAGATTTATCCCATGTCTGCACAGTTTGACTAACTCTGTTTAGTTTCTTGCTAAAAAATACGAACATATTTATTTGGAGGACATTTATTTCAAAGAACCCTCCATCACAGCTTTATCCTAATTTGATAAGGTCCGTAAGTAAATGATATAACATGTGAATTTTCTCGGGTCAAGGGTTAAAGGCCGGCTCTTTTCCCTTATAATTAAACTTGCGAGGCAAGACAGAGCCACCTCGACGATCCTCTTTCAATTTTATGAATGTAATTTTCTTACTTTAGTAACCACAGACCATTCGTTTCGTATGTTTATAAACATCGTACTAACATGTTAAGTTAACTTTTCTTTATTTTCCATTCCTGGGCACGAGCCTCCTTGCACGAGATAGCTTTGTGACACTCCATAACGCTAACCCATACGGATTGACGGAGGCAACAGACCATGCGTGAAGATTGGTATCATATGTTTATGAACATCTTTCTGACATCTTAAGTTTATCTTTCTTCAGTTTGCCATTACTGGACACGGGCCTCCCCACACGCACCATTGTGAGATGGCTTCGGTCACACTCCACATCCCCCCAGACCGGTCTCCACCTTGTCGTGGTGCACAAAGGGCGCTAGGGAAAAGTACTGACTACCGGGGGATAAACTAAGAGGGATCTGTGGAAGGCGCAGCGGGCGGGCCAGGAGGACCCGTTTAGCAGCACCAGGAAGGTGTTAGGCAGTGGGGGCACGGGGCCTCTGCTGTGTAACCATGGACCCTCTGGGAAGTCAGCCACACACGCTATGGTCGCACGGGGAGGTAGAAGAGGCGTGTTCACTGCGCCTCTTTGAGGAGGTCTTCCCGGTCTTGGTCCGGGGACGTTGGCCGCAGGCGGGGTGTCGGAAGCTAGAACTCAGGTACTGGCCCCCGCCTCTTTCTCATCAAGCAGCGGGCGTCTTCGCAAAATTTTTAGTGGCTATTACTGCTGGCAGTCGCGTCTGTCGGTGGGGAGTCCCACATTCTATTTCGGTCCCTCTTTGGTTTTTTGTTACCAACGTAAAACAGAAAAAAAATAAAAAAGGTCACACTCCATAACGCTAACCCATACGAGTTGGCGGAGGCAAGAATATGGCGTTTGTGGGCGGTGGGTAATATGTGGGCAATGAGTAACTCGGTAATAAGGCGAAAGGCCGCGTCGACGGCGCGTTCGTGTTCCACGCGCGCCTCAAAGAGATGTCAGCACACTGAGGGGCTCTTGGGTAGGGGGCTAAGCCTCCCCCCCGACTGGTCTTCACCTTGTCGTGGCGGGGGGGGCTGAGTACCTCGCGGTAGGGCGCAGAGGGCGCTCGAAAATGGTAACCATCAGTAGTCACAGAAAACTGTGGTACATAGGTATGTAGAATTAGGTAATTATTCGATTGTTTTTGTCCATATACTTGGTACACCACTTTCCATTAGGACCACCTGAATACCTTTTGATATTCAAAAACGCAGTCTCCCGCTAGTCACCAGCACCAAGCTCGAGCACATCCGGCAGGAAACAATACATTTGTAATGTACTCTTAAACATTAAAGCCAGAAGTTTGCCATATTCCTTCATACCACAATAAGTATCTAGAAATCTTACGAAATAAAGTTTCACGTTTTTCCCTACTGAATAATGGAAATGCCATCTGCGTCGCCTAATGACTGCCGGAATTTGAGGAAGTTCATGTTCCACATCTCGACGAGTCCTTGTTTGTTTTCGTATTATTTTGGTACATTTGTTACTTTATATTAGTGATGTTATATTAATGTGGTATTCGAACTATCGATTATTCAAATATGTATTGTCGATGATAAAACAAAGTTAACTCCTGGCCCGCCCGCTGCGCCCTCCACAGGTCCCTCTTAGTTTCTCCCCCGGTAGTCAGTACTAAGGGCACCCAGAGTCGTCGGTCTCTGGGTGTTACCTTTTCCCGGCCTCCGGGAGGTACTCAGCCCCCCACCACGCCAAGGTGGAGACCTGCTCGGGGGGGAATAGTTTCAAACCTGGTCTAACTTTAGATCTTGTTTTGTAATAAGCCTCTTTTTATTTTAAATTGATAGCGGCGATATAGTTAGTTCAATCCACAAAGACGCACGCTCTTAACACCAATCTATAGAGTTCAATATTGCTCAATTCATGCGTCATCGTGGATTGAATTATCTATAGTATTCTTACTATAGATAATCCCCCACAAGATGAACGGACGATTTGGGGGCCCACTCTAATTCAACGAAAACGAAACTTCGTTATGCCTAACTCTTTCACTCTTTAGGTACCTATATCATTATCGAGTGAAAGGGATGGGTATAACGAAGTTTCGTTTTCGTTAAATTACAGTAGGCCCTCTGATTCATATCAAAACAGACAGGCAAATAAAAAATTAAAAATTCTAACGAGTAAATAAATAAAAATATTTTCTGACAATTACACCACTTATTTAATTCCAAGATAAGTATCATTTAAAACTTGTGTTAGGATACTAAATAATGGATTAACTAAACAACAAATGTTTATGCACACACATATTTTGCCTGTGTGGGAATCGAACAAATGACCTCAGGAGCAGAGTGCGGGTATACTCGCCACCACGCCATATCGGTCGTCAATATCTTTTATATTATGCATTTAATTAAAAGTTTATAACTTCATATAAAAGATATATACTTTCATTTTATTTATATAAATCACATAATACAAATTTCACCAGATTACGTTAGTTTAGTGGTATATTTTTGCTTTTCATTCATGCCTTACTATTTCGAGTATACTAGACATCTTATACTTCATACTTAACTAAACTCAATGATCTGGATAAGATAAACAATCCCTCCTAATCTGAGGCTCGTATAAAACAGGCACTTTTACGACCCAACAACGACGACACATTCACTTTACGTACATGATGTGAGACGAGTGGGTACTTACATAAAACCTACGCCTTAATAATGTCTATGGGCAATCTGTACCAATCTACCCTCATTTACGAGAGGTATGATTTACTTTATGTGTGTCAATGATATTAAAAATACGTATAGATATTAAGTACGCGAGTCGTTTGTCATGGCATGGGGATTTAATGAGAAGCGATGAACATACTCTTCGAATGGGCGTGAAACGGTCTTTATAAGGGTTGGCGACGCGGTAGTGATCCCCCCTGGCCCCTGGTGTTGCAGGCGTTCATAGATTGCTGTTACCTGTTTCCATCAGGTGAGCCGCATGCTTGACTGCCACTTTTTGATACATTAAAAATAAATATATATATTTATGATCCAGAAAGGGGCAAATAAGTCCATGACGAATAAGCGAAGAGAAAGAAAAGAAATGCGTACAACATCCGTTTAATCCACTGTTGGCCCCTGGACCTATAATTGTAATGTATTCTCGGGTTGATGGTCGAGAGGGAATATTTTTTAGACATATTTTTGTTTCCTCTCGACCCAAGATAAATTAGGAGCAGGACCGAAGGAAGTTCTCGTAGTTCGGTTGATCGGTAACAATCACTTAAGTAAAGCAGAGTTTATAGAGGGCAGTCCTTGGATGGGTGCTCTTATGTTAACTTTAATAAAAAAAGAACGTTACATTCCTGTCTCGGCCTCTACACTGAATCTGCATGGTGGAGTAAGACCACTCTCTCACCTTATTTTGTGACAAGAGCCTTGTGCTCAGTAGTGGGACTTAATGGGCTGTATGATGATGACGGGTAAGCTGACAAAACAATGGAAAAATTTGTACTATGCTACTGCAGAATTCATTTTAATTCTGCCCATTAACGGAGTATGCAATTAAACCAATTTTGGTATATTTTCACCATATTTAGAATTATGTACCTTCTTAATTGTATTGTTTAAGTGCCATCTTCCAATAAAAATGTTCTATTGTAATCTGTTTACATTTTAATAATTTCTTTTTGTCGATTTTTTTCTGCCTGTCTCAAGCATCTTTTTGCTGGCGCCGTCGTATATCAAAAGTGTATAGGGGACTATTATGGAGAAACTTCACAGACCACATGCTGCGAATATTAGTGAACAACTTGCTCGGCTTAAATAGAACAACTTTATAATAGTAGAAACAAATAAGTAAGACATCTTTATACATACGCACCCACACGGTTTGTGTGTGAGCGCGGTCAAATGTATGCGTAGTTGCAAGCATTGGGTGGATCAATTTATCGCTGCTAAAGGATGCACCAGTCGAGACAGCGCCACTTTAACGCCCGCGCTCACAGCGCCTGTTTAATGCTGTACTCTATACTTAGACCCGAACTGGTAATACGAATATCAGCATGTAGGTACTACGCTCCGTTGCCAACCTTTTAAAAACAGTACCGACCGTTTCGCCTTATTTTAGCCGACGCTCCCGCTGTGTTGCTGCGTCAATATGCATTTTTGAATTCAAAGTCAAAATCATTACTTCAAGTATGCCTCAATAGAGCTCTTATAAAAATCAACCTAAGAACTAACGCGGGCATTTATTAATTTTTATAATATTAATAATAATAAACGCGGTAATTCATTGCGGGCGGCAGCTTGGAATATCTTCAAGGTTGGTATTTTCTGTCGCCTCCCCTCCCCCGACGATTGAATAAACTATAAGCGACAGCTATGTGCTTAGGCTATGACCGCTCGGGGTTCCAGTTGTCCTTCTTATTTATTTCTACTATGAAATTACTATTCTTTAACTGTGGTAGTTACTAATTTCTGTGAACAAGAAGTCACATCTAATCCTAAAGTTTGGTATATAGCCGGGCGTGACTAAGTTGGAACTAAGTAAACTCTTGTCTACTTACAGTAACTGTCGGTGTTAATATGTTATGTAAGATTAATTAATTTTAAACTTTTATAAACTTTATGTCTCTAGGGAAATTTCAATGAAAGGTCATCTTATTACCATGCATGACTATTAACGTTCCATAACTGAGCAGGAACTCGCGAATCAAGTTAAAAGAAATTCAGGTTCATACCAAATAAATTGGCATAGACAAGGTTTGGCGTCATGTTGTTAGAATTTTTCAAAACGCCTAATATTAGACCTCTATCTCCTATGAACGACAACCACAATGATAACTGAGACCAACGTATCCAGAAGCGCGGTACCGATCCACCGATCTACCGATCCACCGATTCACCGATCCACCGATTAACCGATCCACCGATCCACCGATCCACCGATCCACCGATCCACCGATCCACCGATCCACCGATTGATTGACTGATAGTAACATACCACAAAATCTGACCTTAAGAGTTTCTTTGGAAAGTACTAATAATAATCAATCTCCACAAGTCCATATAATAATCCTTTTACAATCAATTATTTAGCTCCAAGATAAGTATCATTAGGAACTTGTGTTATAGATACTAAATAACGGATAAACATGCTTATATATATTTCTTGTAAATACATATTTAATATATATGGGAAACACCCAGACCAGAACAAATATACATGTTCATGCACACAAAGATTTGTCCTGTGTGGGAATCGAACCCACGACCTCTGGAGTGAAGTGCAGGTATACTGACCTCCACGCCAAATCAGTCGTCAAAATATAAATATATAGTTAAATATGATGTTAAAAGAAACACTCAGACTCCAAACATGTTTAATAAATTAATAGGCGTGTTTACAAAGTGCCAGCCTTAAACGGATTGATTCTAATTACAAATAACATTTATTAATACAGTTAACAATTACACAGTTACAGATCCATCCAAACCAACCTCTACCAGTGAAAGTAAAAGCATTGATTTTAAATTTATGTGATCTTTGTTGATTGTATCTGACTACTTGGGGGCTTATTACACAACAAGATCTAATGTTATACCAGGTTTAAAACTAGACTAACTAAACTTGAACCATTTATTTTTGTTTTACGTCGGTAACAAAATACATTTACGCACTGCCTTCCGGCCAAGAACCGAAAGGAGGTGCGGCGCTTACCACCGGCAGACGCGACTGCCAGCTAAAAATATTCCGACTACGCCCGCCGCTTGTTGAGAAAGAAGCGGGGGCCAGTACCTGGGTTGCAGCGTCTGACACCCCGCCTGCGGCCAACGTCCTCCGGGCCAATACCGGGAGGACCTCCTCAGAGAGGCGCAGTGGACGCGCCCCTCCTACCTCCCTGTGCGACCATAGCGTGTGTGGCTGACTTCCCGGAGGGTACATTTTTAGATAGCAGGGGCTCCCTGCCCTGCCCTGCGTTTTTTAATTGATGCTACATAAAAATAAGCAGAAAACTTAAACGTTGCCATACTTATGTGATATTCCTTGTTTTGCCCCTGTACCCTTCATTTACAGTGAGTAAAAAGTTTTTATATAATAAATAATTTCTAATATGTTTTTCCGTAGTTATGTTAACATTGCTAAAAAGAGTTTTGTCTTGTTTTCTTTTCAATCTTGTGAATGCAGAAGATATGTTTTTGTTGTTTTAATATTACTTAATTATTTTGTTTTTATTATTAATATTTTGTAACTGGCGGGAAAAATCCAACCTTTTCTTGGAAACTTTTTGACGATTTTCTTGCCGCAGTGAATGGGCGCGTTAGTATATAAGTCAGACATTCTTAAGAGCTCTATTGAGCCACACTTGAATAAAAGACTTTGATTTTGATTTGATTTCAAACAGACCTATACAACCGATATGACATATGTCAGAAATGTTTTTATTGGTACCTGTATAACGAATATATACACTTGTGTTTATTTATATTATTGCTGTTAGGGGTCAAAGAATAAGCTGACGTACACAAAAATACTTCTATTTAAATTTACTTTCATGGGAATTTCAGTTTTAGGATCATCCTAACACTTAGTTTTCGTAAATTCTACCCGAGAATGCCGTCTATACTATGTCTAAGAATACACTTCCCACTAAGATTTTATCGGAGATTTAAATGAACATAAATATACTCAAATAAAAGCTATGTATTGTCATCGTGCACCAACCAGATGGATCGATCAAGTGAAAGACTCATCGTCCTCCAAATTCAACGCGGTTGTGTAAGACGCGCTGGATTGGAACCGGTGGAAGCAGATAATCCGCTCCAGATGTTACTCCGATGCTAACCACGATCCTCAGACATGAGGGACTGACTATAGAGAGATTGTCATTAAAGTAGTATCGCTATTCCCGTCTTCATGTGCATCCGCGGAATGATATAGAAAGTAATGATATAAAGTAAATATCATGGATGTATATTTTGATAATGGCCATAAAGGTAAAAAGAAAACATGTGTGGCAGTAGTATTTTTTCGAATATTTTTACGTCTATAATAAATTCAACGACCAATACGGCGTGGATGCGAGTTAACTACGCTTCTGAGGTTTGATTCTTAACAGCATAAATCTTTGTGTGCACAAACATGAATATTTGTTTTAGTATGCTTGTTTTACGACCGATATGGCGTGGGTCAGTATACCTGCACTTTTTCGATCCGATTCCCACACAGAACAAATCTTTGTGTGCATGAACATGAATATTTGTTCTGGTCTGGGTGTTTTCCTATGTATATTAAGTATGTATTTACAAAAAAAAAGTATTTAAGTATGCTTATCCGTTGTTTAGTATCCATAACACAAGTTCTTAATGATACTTAACTTGGAACTAAACAATTGGTGTGATTGTTAGAGAATGTTTATTATTTATTTATTATTATTATTTATTATGTATAATTAAGTTTGTCTTACCATGAGGCTATGTATGCTGTGAACACTCCTGAACCACCTGTATTTTCAAATAAATAGGTTATGATTTGATAAATCAAAATCGCCTGCTTAGATTTTTAAAACTATGCAACGGATTTTTAAGCGTTTTTTTAAATATATAGAGTGGTTCAAGAGGAAGTTTTGCGTGTCGGTCACGCGGACGAAGTTGCGGGCGACCGCTAGTTTTTTTTCTTTTTTTATCAATGTAATATAATACAAATACAAATTTACATATTAGATTTGAAGCGCTCGTAGCTCTGCGGTGTTCGGTGGTTGGAAACGATCACCAAAGTACAGCAGCGTTTACAGAGGTCAGTCCTTGGATGGGGGACCGTTTGTGTGGCATTTGATATCGAGCGCTTCCGTGCTTCGGAAGGCACGTTAAGCCGTTGGTCCCGGTTATCACTAAATGTGGTAGTCGTTAAGCCATGTTAGAGGCCTCATGGGCGGCTTGAAAAATTCTAACAGCAGGACGCCATACACCTGCCTCCGCCAATCCGCACTGGGTCAGCGTGGTGGAGTATGACCCAATACCCTCACACCTTGATTTGTGTGAGGAGGCTCGTGCTCAGTAGTGGGACGTTAATGGGCTGTGATGATGATGATGATATTAGATTTGAACATTTTGCTTTGAGTATTTCTCGAATTCCCGTGGACAGTGCTCTGCACGTGTGTACCAGGAAGGCCAGCATCAGAGAGGAATGGCGGCGAGTTGTGAGGCGGGTCACTGCAACTGAAGTGACGACCACGACCACTCTGCCAAGAGTGTAACGACGAAGAAGAAGAAGAAGAATTTCTCGAATTATGATTTAAACAACTGACACTTAAACTGGGGCAACTCGTGCTATAAGTACAAAATAGAAATACTGTTATTATGAATGTGTAAATAAGTAATAATCACTTTGTTTTAGGTTCATTGTCTTTTTTATGTATTGTGTTCCTACTAAGTTACTTATACTTAGATATTACAAATAGGCAATTAAAATTTTGGCAAATAATTACCACTTCTTTTATAAAAATATTTCATTCATTCTCTTACAATAATGTTAGCATAAGTTGTATGTATATAAGAGCATGTAAGAGATTTGCTTTCTATTTTGTTCTTACTTTTATTTTTATTGGTACCACTTTTGATTGATAAAATTTATTCCGTTACAACTTACAACTGCTAGTTGGTCGGCTGATAGAGATCTCTTCTAGAGATAAGCCCACCTTTGTACATGTTATTTGATATACCTCATGTAATACTTAAATTTAGTTTGTGCCTTTATTTTCTTATTGTTATTACTTCAACTTTATTTATTTGTAAAGATGGTAAACTTGTACAACGCCTGTCATGCCTAAATTAGTTTGACATTTAAATGCCAACCTAAATTGTACAAAAAATTTATACTCTTTCATGTATTTAGGTTGTAACTACAATGATATCTCAATAAAGTCAACTCGAATTTATTTCTATGACTCAGCCTATGCTGCCGGCTTATTAACGTCCTACAAAAACCTACACAAAGAGAAATGTAAAAGCTTCTTTAAACAGCATAAATTGAATGAATCTTTTACATTTAGTGTTCAATGTAATAAATTATATTGAAAGGCAAGCCAATGAACATGTAAAAAGTCACTTTGAATCAGTTCAATCGGCACCCCTCTCGACCTTGCTTTTGACAATTGTTAAGGGTGACAAGGTAGAAGCCTTTTAACAAAGGATATTTTGGTTTGGACATTTTAGCTTCATGTCTAAAAGTGCCAATTAATTAGAAGGGTAATTACTCTGCTGGAAGCTTATATTAAAGTAGGTACATAGATTTATAAAACAGATAAAGGCATTCTGAATACACGGAGATTTAAAGCGGCGATAGCACTGATGTGAAGCGCATGGAATTCATATTCAGAGGGTCTCGGGTTCAAACCCTTTTTACGAACCTATTGAGGTAAGCGAGTTATGTGTTTAATTATCACTTGCTCCCTGTCTCACAATGCACATAAAGCCGTTGGTCCTAGCTGTCATGCATATCGAGGCAGTCGTAATTGGGAAATCAGTGCCTTCTAACATCCTGACAGCTGGTTTAACCGTAGAATGATGTTTCCCTCTGGGTTGCGGAGGCCAGACGACAGTCGCTTCATATTAGGTCAGGGAAAAAGTCTTTTCGCATAACGTAGGTATAAACTTATTATAAATTTTTTTTGACTGTACTATTTGTGTCTGGCTGGTTTTGGTAACATTAAAAAGGTTCCATTATAAAGAAAAGAAAAAAATAAAAAAAAGTTGTTTCCCGCTATTTTTCATTTGTTTTTCTCTCCGTTAAAATGAGTGAATCTAATGAAGAAATTCGATACATTTTAAAATTTTATTATAAAAAAGGCAAAAATGCAACTCAAGCAGTGAAAAAAATTTGTGATGTTTATGGACCTGATGCAGTGTCAGTAAGAGTAGCACAAATTTGGTTCAAACGTTTTCAGTCCGGAAATTTTGATGTTAAAGATGCACCTCGCTCTGGTCGCCCTGTTACGAATAAAATGGACGCCATTTTTGAAAGAGTGGAGCAAGATCGGCATATTAGTAGTTACGATGTAGCTGAAGAACTGGGAATTGACCACAAAACAGTTTTGACCCATTTGAAGAAAGCTGGTTATACAAAAAAGCTCGATATTTGGGTGCCACACGAGCTCACTCAAAGAAACTTAATGAACCGTGTACTCATTTGCGATTCATTATTGAGACGTAATGAAACCGAGCCGTTTTTGAAGAGATTGATAACTGGCGATGAAAAGTGGAACACGTACGACAAGAACGTGCGAAAAAGGTCGTGGTCGAAAGTTGGCCAGGCTTCACAGACTGTGGCCAAACCTGGCCTAACACGAAATAAGGTGATGCTGTGTGTATGGTGGGATTGGAAGGGCATTGTTTATTATGAGCTTTTACCGCCCGGCAAAACCATCGATTCTGATCTTTACTGCCAGCAACTGATGAGATTAAAGGAAGCAGTCGAGAGAAAACGGCCGGAATTGATCAACAGGAAGGGTGTGGGCTTTTATCACGATAACGCTAGACCACACACATCTTCAGCCACTCAGCAAAAATTAAGAGAGTTCGACTGGGAGGTCCTAGTGCATCCACCATATAGCCCTGACCTTGCGCCTTCAGATTTTCACCTGTTTCGGTCTCTGCAGAATTCTTTAGGTTCTGTAAGGTTGACCTCAAGAGAGGACTGCCAAAACTATTTGTCCCGTTTTTTTGATCAGAAGTCCCAAAGTTTCTACAGTAACGGGATAATGTCTCTGCCCACAAAATGGCAGAAAGTTATTCAACAAAACGGTACATATATATTGTAAATAAATGTAAATAAACTTTGAAAAAAATGTCTTGACTTTTCATACAAAAATTCGAAAAGACTTTTTCCTCAACCTATTATAATAACTGAAATTCAGCCAAAATCTGGTCACACCAGAGAGTAGACCCAGGCTAAGCTCAAGTCTTTTTTTTATTTTTAATTATCGTCTGTAAAAAAATGCTGCTTACGCACTGTCTCCCGGCCAAAAGAGGGAGATCGGGAGTGGGTGTGGGGCTCACTGCGGCAGACGCGACCACCGCAGTCCTACCCACTAAAAATCTTCAGACGACGCCCACCGCTGTTGAAAAGGGGCGAGGCACCAATGCCTGGGTTTGTAGCTTCTGGTACCCCGCCCGCGGCCAACGTTCCCCGGATCAGAACCGGGGAGACCTCCTCAGGGAGGCGCAATGTGCAGCGCCCCCCCTACCTCTATGTGGGGGGGGGGTCTATGGCTAGACGGAAGGGGCCCCCTGCCCCCGCCGCCTAAGACCACCCGGGCGCTGCCTGATGGGCCCTCCTGGCCCGCCCGCTGCACCAACGGCGTAGCCGGAGAGAGAGCGGATCACGCTCCCTCTCCCGCTCCGCGGCCTCCTTCTGCGATATCACCACTTCGCAGAAGGAAGCTATCGCCTCCCACGCCGTCTCGTTGTCGACCATCTTTTGCATGATGGTCGGCAGCGAGAGAGCCACTCCACCCAGGGCCGCGGCTAACGTCGACCGGAGGCTAAGCTTAAGTCTAGGGCAACTGGAATAATGCTAGTATATGATGATGATGATTGATCGGAGATGAAAATGCTAAGGTGAAATGACTAAAAGGTATAAGTTTAGGAAGGGAGGTAAGAGGTATTATGAAAGTGGCACCTGGTACTGGAAAAATATAGGAAACCATTTTTTATAGTATGAATATGTAATGAGAAGAGATTGCATTTCTTTGCAAAATCAGAATACACACCGGAATCGAGAAATTCTCCTTCGGCACATGTTTTCCCCGCTTCTACGAGTAGTAGTAATAGTAGTAGTAGTAGTAGCCCGTATCTGATATTTTGATTTTGATTTCTGCAATCAAAGAAGCTCCGCGGTGCTGTACAGTACAGCTGAGTTTAAAGAGGTCAGTCCTTGGATGGGTGACCATTTGTGTGGCATTTGATATCGAGCGCTTCCGTGCTTCGGAAGGCACGTTAAGCCGTTGGTCCCGTTATCAAAAATCGTAAATGTGGTAGTCGTTAAGCCATGTTAGAGACCTAATGGGCGGTTTGATAAATTCTAACAGCAGGACGCCATACACCTGCCTTCGCCAATCCGCACTGGGTCAGCGTGGTGGAGTATGACCCAATACCCTCACATTGATATGTGAGAGGAGGCTCGTGCTCAGTAGTGGGACGTAAATGGGCTGAGATGATGATGATGAATCAAAGAAAGCACTTAAATAAACATATTTTCCGATGCAGTGCAGGCACTATTGAAGTTTGGCGCGAAGTTGAAAGTGATAGGATAGGGGTAAAACCCCTGCTGGGCCTGATTTAATTGAATGCGGTATAGAGCATTTAAGCTCATAATGAAAACTTCCCAAAATTACAACCGTCCATAACACGGTTATTTAAACGCCGAAATACGAAAAAATCAATAAACTATGCAATTTTATTTCTCTTACTTGGTTGTAAATAAAACCCTAACTTATGAAATAAAATATACTTGTAAATACATCCGTTTGTAATTTTGAGAAGTTGATAATGTAACAATAAATCGTCATAGTGACAACAAAATGTTCTGTACATCTCACACATCGCGGTTAAGTTTTAAAGTAAGAACAGCTTGTATATAAACGGATAAAAATAACACGGTGTGTTTTTTTGTACATACATACTTACATATAAGATACGCTCAGCCTTAGAAAAATATCCGTGTTCATGTATGCGCATATTATTTCAGTACAAAAATTGTATTCACGACTCTCAGAACTTTAAAACGGATATCGTCTCACGCGTCCATTCGTACGTTGTGGTTGTCAATATTCAAAATTAAATCTAGGCTCTATTGTATCACCTTAAGAATTGCAGAGACTCAAGAAGATTCACAAGTCTATTAGTTTTAGGCGGAGTGGATTAGACTTAGTTTTAAATCAAAGTCTACGCAAATAATTGTCTAGAGTGGTTTCATGACTCTCAGTCAAAACTCCAACATTTTGGATAAGTTCTTCATAACTCTAAAGATGCAAATTAATCAGAATTCGATGTCCCGATTTTGCCTGGACCCGGCAACCTGATTAACATTTTCAAACTTATCGTTAATCTACTTTTCAGTAACCTTTGAAACTACGAAACATAAAAATCTATTGTTTTTTAAAAACAAGGTTCAAAGTTTAAGGTAGATGAATTTGGGTCCATAAGGTGAAAATAAGGACAAAAATAAGCTATGTAAAACCTTTTTAAGAAAGTTAAAATCAAATCGTGGGGTAGTGTAATTATTGGACCGAAATGTGAAGCAATGATTGTACGAATCGTAAATTGAAAATCTCGGAGCTTTTATTGAATTATTCAAAAAGAATTTAATTAAATAAATGTTGCAGGATACTGGTAATATATCAATAATACCAATGTCCAATGAATTCAATTTATATTTAGAATTATTGTTCATATAAAATTCTTTAGTTTTTTCAGTTCTCTATTGACACAATTTATTTTTATTGTTTCTGATATTGTAATTAGAAACTAACAAATGCTTGTAATAAATAGTAATTTAATAAATCATAATGTTGTTTTGTATCGTAATTATTTTAAACTATTCTATGCCACTGTGATGTCGAAATATGCGCTTCTTGTAAACCAACATTTGTATGATGTGTAAATTATGTCGAAGGCAGATTGAAGTTATGCAGCATTTTACAAAACGACAATGCAAGTTATTTATGACACCTAACTTAACCTAACCTAAAAATCCACGATTTGCTTCGGGAGTCACTTGCTTTTAGTGAACCTAAAAAAAAATTTCACCAATGTCGTTTTGTAAAATGCTGCATAGCTTCAATCTCACACACACGCACACACACCCAACAGACACATGCCACATTTTATTCTGTTTTTAAATTTCGTTATTTAAGTGTTTTTTTTCTATTATTTATTAGTTTACTGTTCGAACTACTTCATAGTCTCAGTATTTTTTACATTATGTAACTTAAATTGTTATTCTCTTTTTGACTGCTGCAACACAGGTCTGCGAGCCTAGTGCAGAAGCTTTTAAATATCCTTGTCACATTTATTTTTCTGCTTATAAAGATTATTATTATTATTGACATATGTTATATACTATGTTTATGCAAATAACAAGTTATTATTAGTGTTATTATAATAGTAGTAAAAGTTCAGTACAACCACTCTTAGACACAAGGGTCGTGATTTTCATTCTCTCATAGGACCAAAGTAACCAAGGAACAGGACACCAAGCTTATAAGTTAAGCCGACTATGTATATGATATGTCGTTGGAGGTTGTATTATTGACTGATTGGGACAATGAAACACCGTAACCAAAGCTTGATCGTTTCAAGATATTGAAGTTTGGTTTGTCTACGTAAATTGTCAAATAGACAAGAATGTTGTTTTATAATTACCGTTTTATTTTATTTTTAAGGCGAAGAGAATTATGGAATGGTGAAAACATCAATTTTTTTATAATTTGTTTTCCCGGGTCTTCGCGGCCGCCGCATAACTCCAGCCAAATTAAAAGTAAACATTCTCTTCGTTAAAGGAAAACGAAAAACAATATCAATTTTTATTAATTCCATAATATCGCCATCTTTTTTAGGGCCACCGTAAACAAGCTGGTACTTACATACAATCACGCAGGTTTCCCCGAAGTGTTAGACAGAGGCTTATATTACGCCCACATTTCGCCAATTATATTTTAGGTCCCACGTAATAGGTGGCGAGCATACACATCTAATTAATAAGATAAGACCCTAGAAATAGTATGTGCCGCGTAAAACTATTGGAACACATGTCGCCATTTTGGAAAGGAACGCACATCACCAATTTGAAAATTTAAGTTTGAGATTGACGTTGCTGTCATTTACTACGGACTAGAAGTTATTCTTGAACATTGATTGTTTGTAGTGAGGTATGATTCAAATATAACGAACGCATTGGCAATGTATTTAATATGCTATTTTCTTATTAAGGATATCAATTTCTTTCGTTCACCATACTCTTGAACAGAACCGTTAAGACTTTAATATAATTTTTATGGCATTTCAAGCAAACAGTGTGTTGGCCATTTCCAGGATTTAATATTTATATCCCATGATAAAAAGCCAGCTTTAGCGTGTCGATGCCAAATTCAATTTTAAAAAGTCCAGAGCTCAGCTACAAATAGGTGTTAAATTTTTGGTGCAATTATGATCTCGTCTTGCGGGGTGGTTGGTTTTTAAATAAACTCTTACCGTAAGGAATGAAGTGGGTAAGTGGAAAAATCGTCTACCGCTACGGGAAAAGGGCACGATAATATCATGTGTTCAATTTCAACGCCACATGTCAAACCATTATGTCATACAGTGAGGTGAGTAATAGATATATTATGGCTTTATTTTTAAGAGAACTGAATTTTAATTTTGTAATATTTGGTTAAGTAATGTTTGTGTGTGTAATCTGTAATTACTTATTTTATTGTAATTTAGTTTAGAATTGTAATTTTGGCAACTTTTAGGTATTTTTTTTCTCTATTATTTAAAATTATTTTCTTTCTTTTTTTTTGGTTCACTACAAAACATTTGGTGCATGTTGTGACACCTTAAAATGCTGTACATTTAACTTTTACATAGTGTATTTTGATGTTTAGATGTAAGAAATAATGTAACAGCTACTGGTTGTCCATAATTAAATAAATAAATATGGTATGGTATGCTTATAGATGTCACTGTATACACAATGAATTGTTGGTGACTGATTCCACGTCGAAAAGTGACAGAATATGTTGGAATGAGAAACATGAACAACATGTATTTAATAACCATATTCTATGATATAAATTATTTATAATTTTTATTGTGCACATATATTTATTTAATTTACACATAATTTATAATTTTTACAATTATTATCTAACTAAAAAAATTACAATACTGTAAAAAATATAAAAACAAAGACTGCCGGCTGCGAGGTAAAACCCAAACGACTGGCGGCTAGAGCTGATGTTTTTATTTATTATTTTTGTATGTTTTTGAATCGCATAAGCGTTAAGTATGTAGTGGTGTAGTTAGTAAGTCTATACCGAATATATAAGGTGCATAATTATACTAAATAAAACAGTCTATCATACACATTCGATTGTATTAATTCTCTCCCGAGCTCCCGGCATTGCAAGTATTTTCATTACTATATATAGTGTTTTCACACCTTAATTTGGTATGATTTGACCTTTTATGCATTATACTTCTGAGATATAAAGTATGTATATTTGAATTACAAGGAATTATTGTTCGAATGTCGAAGTTGCTTAACTGTACCAGAAAGTCTAGTTGCTTACGCAATTTTATGCTATTTTTAACTTGCCTTATTTATGGGTCTCCATAAATTAGCATACAAATCTGTGCCTGTATTAGATTCTCAACTCCTTTCGCAATATTCTAGTAAATATTAGGTCGGGGAAAAAGTCTTTTCGCATAACGTAGGTATAAACTTATTATAAAATTTTTTTGACTGTACTATTTGTGTCTGGCTGGTTTTGGTAACATTAAAAAGGTTCCATTATAAAGAAAAGAAAAAAATAAAAAAAAGTTGTTTCCCGCTATTTTTCATTTGTTTTTCTCTCCGTAAAAATGAGTGAATCTAATGAAGAAATTCGATACATTTTAAAATTTTATTATAAAAAAGGCAAAAATGCAACTCAAGCAGTGAAAAAAATTTGTGATGTTTATGGACCTGATGCAGTGTCAGTAAGAGTAGCACAAATTTGGTTCAAACGTTTTCAGTCCGGAAATTTTGATGTTAAAGATGCACCTCGCTTTGGTCGCCCTGTTACGAATAAAATGGACGCCATTTTTGAAAGAGTGGAGCAAGATCGGCATATTAGTAGTTACGATGTAGCTGAAGAACTGGGAATTGACCACAAAACAGTTTTGACCCATTTGAAGAAAGCTGGTTATACAAAAAAGCTCGATATTTGGGTGCCACACGAGCTCACTCAAAGAAACTTAATGAACCGTGTACTCATTTGCGATTCATTATTGAGACGTAATGAAACCGAGCCGTTTTTGAAGAGATTGATAACTGGCGATGAAAAGTGGATCACGTACGACAAGAACGTGCGAAAAAGGTCGTGGTCGAAAGTTGGCCAGGCTTCACAGACTGTGGCCAAACCTGGCCTAACACGAAATAAGGTGATGCTGTGTGTATGGTGGGATTGGAAGGGCATTGTTTATTATGAGCTTTTACCGCCCGGCAAAACCATCGATTCTGATCTTTACTGCCAGCAACTGATGAGATTAAAGGAAGCAGTCGAGAGAAAACGGCCGGAATTGATCAACAGGAAGGGTGTGGTCTTTCATCACGATAACGCTAGACCACACACATCTTTAGCCACTCAGCAAAAATTAAGAGAGTTCGACTGGGAGGTCCTAGTGCATCCACCATATAGCCCTGACCTTGCGCCTTCAGATTTTCACCTGTTTCGGTCTCTGCAGAATTCTTTAGGTTCTGTAAGGTTGACCTCAAGAGAGGACTGCCAAAACTATTTGTCCCGTTTTTTTGATCAGAAGTCCCAAAGTTTCTACAGTAACGGGATAATGTCTCTGCCCACAAAATGGCAGAAAGTTATTCAACAAAACGGTACATATATATTGTAAATAAATGTAAATAAACTTAGAAAAAAATGTCTTGACTTTTCATACAAAAATACGAAAAGACTTTTTCCCCAACCTATTATTATTAGTATTTTCTTCCATTTGCATAAATGTACGTTCGATTATAAGTAGGTATTACAATCGGAACATAATATTTCACTTGTTCAATAAATTTTGAAAGTGTATGAATAATGTTTGCATAATAAAAATTCACTGACGCTAGGAACTTTTTATCGAGCCTCGTTGAAATTCTTGAAGCTTGCCTCGACACAAGAAGGCTTGAGTTTTTATTAGAACTTGAATAATAATCTTCGACTTAATGAAGATCTCGATTTGTCGCGACTATGGAACAGTCGCTGAAGTAAAGCAGCGTTACATAATGTCAGTCCCTGGATCCTCCCCCGGAACGGTCTCAACCTTGACGTGGTGGGGGGGGGGGGGGGGCTGAGTACCTTCCGTTAGGGCGAAGAAGACCTGCCTCGCCTCTTTTCAAAAGCGGTGGGCGTCGTCGGATGTTTTTTAGTTGGTAGGACTGCGGTGGTTGCGTCTGCGGCAGTAAGCCCCACACTCCCCTCTCCGTCCCCCTATTGGCCGGGAGGCAGTGCGTAAACAGCATTGTTTACCGACGTTAATAAAAAAAAAAGATTTATAGTGAATATGCGTCTGCTGGTAGCGAGCCCCGCACCTCTTCTCTTCCCCCTTTTCAGTCTTCGAATGGGTGATTGTTGTTGTGGTAGAGTTGGGTATGTATCGCAGCCCACGAACAGAGCAGTAGCGATAGGCCAGTGGTGAGCTCCATATCTTTAAAATTTAATGAGTCTCGGGTTCAAACTCTGATACCTATAACTTATAGAAGTTATGTGCGTAATTATCGCTTGCTTCGTGCCTCCGGAAGCACGTTTGTAAAATCACGAAGCTTAGATTCACTAACATGCAAAAAAACTTGTTTTTCTGATCATTTACAGCATAATACCCCTTTTTGAAGATTTTTTTAAGAAATTGCTTTTTTACTACAGTTTTAAATGTTGGCAATGGTAGATCAATTAATTCCTGTGGAATTTTATTATAAAATCTGATACCATTACCCAAAAATGAATCCTTTGTTTTGTACAGTCGACAACTTGGCTGAGAGAGCTTATTTTTATTTCTAGTATTAATACTATGTGTTTTTGTTTTTTTATTAAAGGTTTTGATGTCTTAGCGAACATATAATACATTATATTATCGAATATATACTGTGATGCAACCGTTAATATGTTAATTAATTTGAACGTCTCTTTGAGAGAATCTCTGGACTTAAGATTATAGATAGCTCTTATGGCGCGCTTTTGTAGTACGATTATATTATATATATGTATATGGTAATGTTGGTAATATTTACTTTATTTATTATATACGTAAGAACAATGGTTTGATTAATTGTCATGATAGTGTTTTATTATAAATGTTTTTACTTTTATATAACTCTATACCTATTTATAAAATATTATTAATATTTATAATTGTATTATAAATTATACACGGTATTTTGGGCGCGTCTCGTGTAACTGTTTCGGCAAAAACTGAAAATCAGTGTTTTGCTCTCTCAGAGAAAAAAAACCCACTGAGCCGTAGCCATTCTGCAGCGCTGCGACACACATGCACACTATGCGAATGCTTTACTTTTAGTTTATTTATTTTTTGTTGTTATATATTTTTTTAATTATTGTAATTTTGTTTTTATTGTTTTATATGTATGTGTGTCTTTCGTTGCAATAAATAGTTTATCTATCATATATGTCCGCAGCAGATCCCCACATTAACATACCATATGACATAATGCTATGAAAATAGCTAAAATAAACTAATCTAGCTGTTTTTTCGTCTGTTAGCATAATAATGTAGCGAACAGCTGCTCTCTCGGTTTTCAGTGAAGCATTATGGAGTCTAGGACCGCGGGTAATGCTAAGAAGACAAACATATAAAAAGCAGATCATTGACCGTGTATCTGTAAAAACATAAACTGTATGTACAATCTGTATGATTTTAATATAAAAACATGTTTCGTCCTCTAGTACTGAATAATTCAAGTTTTGCTTCGTTTCGGGGTAAACAGCGCTGTGCGCTATGTCTATTTATTTAGCTTGCAACGATGGTAAAAGTGCATATGCAACATGAGACGCTAAACGTTTACCGACATTAAGCAGTGTCTGTTAATAGAGTCTTCAAATGGGTGATTGTTGTTGGGGAAATTATAGCTCTAAAATTATATATAATATTATTATATTAAATTATATATAATTACAGGAGTTCTTGGATGTAGAATAATTAGTGTGTCATGTGGTAACGTGGGCATCAGTACTTCAAAAGACATGTTAAGCAGTTGGTATAGGTATATAACTGCATGTGGTGGGCATTTAGCCAAGGTAAAGACCACAAGCCGCTAAGGAACGATAGAAAAATATTTATTCAATAGAAGTTGCAATTCATATTTTACAATAAGTACAAAATATGATTAACAGAAATAAGGAATAAAATAATTTTAAAAAGAATTGTAATTTGTATTGAAATAGTGCCCACTCAGCATATTGTTGGACATTATAGAGATGTCACGATATTTAGGCTTAAAAAATTCTAATAGAAAATTGGAAGCCACATACTCCTTCTGCCAATTCACATTGGATGTAACCTCTAGCAACCTGAACCTCTTTCTGTGAGAGATGGTTGGATATTAATTACATAATAATAGGCTCAGACGGTGAATTATTTTAACTTTATCGCACGAACCAAAATATCACAAAAGAGGGAATATAAATGCAAGATATTACAAAAGAGCATTCTCGTCCAGTTAACCTTTAAAAATGGCATACAAATACAACGCAGTGTACACAGAAAGCTACCCAAGCAAAAAACAAAATTATATCTTACCTCCGATTAAAAAACAACTCATAAAGAAATAATTTTGGGGGATTTTTGACTAAACCCATAATAAAGAGAAACCAAAGGTTATCTACAAACAAATAGATCTATAAGCTTAGTAAATAATGAATTTCAAAGTATCCCACTCTGTTCTGCATTTCAATGAACCAACATCATTAGGAAAAGTCTAAAATAAAACCCAAACTTTATGAAAATCCATTTCCATTGAATCATTCAAAACTTTATCGTGAGCTGTCGGGCTGTCACAAGTTTTTGACAGATGAGATATCTGTTTCCCTTAAATTTATCAATTCAATCCGCTAATGTACTAAATTCACGTGTGGAATATTTATTATGTTGCTTTGAACAGTGGTTTCCATTCTCGTTTCGGCATTTTTCTTTGTTTAACTCGGCCAGCGAGCACGCTTATACTTGGGTCGATATAAACTAAAAACTAGCTATAAAACTAAAAACTAGCTAGGAGATCTATGTGGCGTGCCTACACTACGGTCTGGAGCGCCCGCAATTTGCTGGACTAGAGCGACTGCGTTCCATTGTAGTCTTTTACATACATTTACGAATATGTCCCCGAAGGGGTAGGCAGAGGCATGTTATACGCACACACTTCGCTAATTATATTGTTGGTCCCACGTCATAGGTGGCGAGCCTGTTGCCGCTTACCGGGCACTGTTCACCAGTGCCTCGTCCGTTGATCGGCAGGTGCACCATTTTTAACTGGCTTCTTAGGTCTTGGTAGGATCCCTGTATGACCCTCTCCGACTGGTCTAGGCGACAGGGCGCAGAGGGCGCTAGGGAAAAGGTAACACCCAGAGATTGGCGTGCCCTTAGTACTGACTACCGGGGGGAAAATAAGAGGGATCTGCGCGCGCAAGCGGGCCAGGAAGGCTCGTCATGCAGCGCCAGGAGGGTCTTAGGCAGCGGGGGCAGGGGGCCCCTGCTGTCTGACCATATACCCTCCGAGAAGTCGGCCACACACGCTGGGAGCGTGTGTGATATGATCGCAAAAGGAGGTAGGAGGGACGCGTCCATTGCGTCTATCTGAGGAGGTCCTTGCGGTTTTGGTCCGGGGGGGGGGGGGGGGTTCGTTGGCCACAGGCGGGGTGTCAGACGCTGCAACCCAGGTACTGGCCCCCGCTTTTTTCTCAACAAGCGGCGGGCGTCCTCGGAAGATTTTTAGTGGGTATTATTGCTGACAGTCGCGTCTGTCGGTGGGTCCCACACCCCTTTCGGTCCCCCTTTGGCCGGAAAGCAGTGCGTAAATGTATTTTGTTACTGTTAATATTCTAGCAGCACAACGCCGTACATCTGCCGTTGCCACTCGCATGGAGAAGTTTCGCATGAATCCTTCTTACTATAGTTTCTAAGAGGACGCCTGAATTAACATTACATTTATTGTATGATGAGTTATATGAATTCCAACCTTATTTCATATTTTAAACATTTTTTAGCAAAAACATTTTAAATGTCAGTATTTTTTTCAAATGATTATCGTTTTGACGGCTAATATAGCTTGGCCGTCAGTATACCTCCACCCCGTTCCTGAGTTTGTGGGTTCGATTCCCAAACAAAACAAATATTTGTGTGTAAGAACATGAATATTTGTACTGGTATGGGTGTATCCTATAATATAATAATAATAATAATAATAATCATTTAATTTCCTCCACATACACTAATACACAATGGCCACAATTTAGGTACAAACAATATTTAGTGAAATGCGGGAGGCTGGAGTCTAAATTAGGCAAAAGTCTGCCTGTGTCTTAGATCACCAGGCCTCTCACCCGCGGCTAAATTACAATAGTACATTACCAATTGTCAGTGAAGTACGAACATTTATACAAAAATATTAATTATAAAATCAAGGTGTGTGTGTGTGTGTGTGTGTGTGTGTGTGTGTGTGTATATGTGAGTGTGTGTGCGTGTTTGTGTGCGTGTGTGTGTGCGTGTGTGTGTGTGGCGTCATTGAAATATAAGTATATTCCTACACCAAAATATTCTCGGTTTGGTATTCGCTAAGACTCTGAAGCCACCCTAATAATTTTTGTTTGCATTGAATTTTAGTGTTTGGGTATATATTTAAAAGTTTGTCAGCATAATTATAAAGTCTAGAGCCTCGATAGCAAATGAACTTCTTGGGAAAGGCTGTGCGAAAGCTCTCAGGGATGCAGACCTTTTGGTGACGTCTTGATAAAACAGTGTTTGGCAAATATTCCAAATTTGAGTGTTGTTGAAGAATGCAAACGAGAACAAACAGCTGTCGCACTGTTAATACTTCGGCTTCTTCATATAGTGACACTGTGGAAAAGAGTCTTGGTTTAAATAGACTCACCTTCAAGATCAATCTCTGAGCTCTTTCTAGCTCAATAAGTTTTGTCTTTGCTGCACCACCCCAAGTAGAAATACAATATGAGATGACTGACTGAACTAGCGTTATGTATACAATTTTGAGCGTCTTACAATCTGCAACATGTCTAAGCTGTTTAAACACATATGTCAGTTTTCGTACCCTCTGTGATACATTGTGAATATGTGGGCCTAATGTTAAATTTTTATCTATATTAATTCCGAGATATTTGATTTCATTAGTAGCGTGGATTTGGGGGCAATCGCATTTAGGTGTGGGTGTATTACAGTTACCTTTATGTACATATAAATTATGGTTTTTGAGATCAGACGATGCAACGTTTCTAATTGAGAACGAAATGTATTTGGTTTTGTTCGAATTGAGCGTCAAGGAGTTACAATCCAACCAATGTAAAACGGTGTCTAATCCCTTTTGAGCCAAATAGAAAGTTTCATCCCATGTATCGCCAAAGAATGTCAAAGTAGTATCATCAGCGTATGAGACTATATTACAATTTTTTAACTTTAACTGGCAAAGGTCATTAATAAAGCATAAAAATAGAGTCGGTCCGGTTATGCTACCCTGCGGTATTCCGTATTTAATTGGTAACTCATCACTTTCCCAATCTCCTATTTTCACGCGTTGTGTACGGTTTGAAAGGTAGTCCCTAAAAATTTCCAACTGGTTACCTCGCACACCCAAACGCTCTAGCTTATTTATTAATAAAGGTATAGAGACAACATCAAACGCTTTTTTTAGGTCCAAAAATATGGTTAAACATTTTTTGTTTTCATCCAGCTTTCTTACCAGGAAATCCACAAACACATGAATAGCGTCAGCCGTAGACTTTCCCGCTCGAAAACCAAATTGAGCGTTAGACAAGAGGTGGCAAGATTCTAAATAACTTGTTAATTTATAATTCGTTCAAATACCTTAGATAGAGCGGTCAAAATGGATATTGGTCTATAGTTGTTAACAGAGCTTCGGTCTCCTGCTTTGTGAATAGGGTGTAATATGGACTTTTTCAAAGCGTTTGGAAAAATGCCGTTTTTTATGCATTTATCGAATAAGTCTGTAAGTACAGGGGAGAAAGTATTTACACTATCTTTAAGTGTCACTGAAGGAATCAAGTCATATCCTGGTCCGCAATTAGATTTTAAATTTATTATTGCAAGTTC
This sequence comes from Musotima nitidalis, assembly GCA_949126915.1. NCBI lineage: Eukaryota > Metazoa > Arthropoda > Insecta > Lepidoptera > Crambidae > Musotima > Musotima nitidalis. The sequence goes on from OX421419.1 coordinate 3,703,930, forward strand.
AACTTCCTTTTGTGTAATGCCAACAAATACAAAAGAATTTGACTGAGTCGGTATTGCGTGATTTAAATGATCTGTAGTCATTAAAGAATTCGCACGAATTTGCTCTGCAAGGGTTTCCCCTACACTAGCGAAAAAGTTATTTACACGCTCAATCGACTGCCCTGTGTTACTGTCCGCGTCTAGAAGTTCGTATGGAATTGATTTTTGGGTATTTAAATTAGCAATACTTCTGATTGACGACCACATTCTTTTCGTATTGTTTTTAGATTTGGAAAGCTCTTCCATGTCATAACTTCTTTTTGTTTTTCTGATGAGATTATCTACATAATTCCTGTACCTCTTATATGTAAGCTTTAGCGTATTATTTTCTGGATCTTTTTTTAAACGCATTGACAACTTATCTCTATTTCTGAGACATCGCAATAAGCCAGATGTCATCCACTGCTTTATTTTAATTCTGTTTCTAGAGGTCTTTGTAATTTTTGTATTTTTATCAATTACATTCTTAATGGAGTCAATGAATAAACTAGTTGCCACGTTCAAGTCGCTCTCATTATAAACATGTTTAAAGTCAATATTTGAACAATCATTCCTTATTGCAGTATGGTCTAATGTGCGAGTTATTTTTGAACCACGTGTTTGCTTTTGGTTTGTGGTCTTCAGGCAAAACAAAACAACAACAACAAAAAAAAAAGTTTTTGACGACAGTTTGGTTTTTACAATGACATGGTCCAAGCAGCTGTTCTCTCTAGTTGGGCTATATGAAGCTGGCATAAGACCATGATAAGCGATCAAGTCGAGATACGCCGAGGTATCAGTACAGGGACTGAGTATATTTATATTTATGTCCCCAACGAGTATTACGTTTTTAAAATGTGTTAAGGATTGCAATAAAGAGTTCAAGGACTGAAGGTATATTAAGTATGTATTTACAATTTAAAAAAATATGAGTATGTTTATCCATTCTGTAGAATTCATAACACAAGTTCTTTATGATACTTTTCTTGTAACTGAATAATTGGTGTAATTGTGCGAGAACATATTTATTTATTTATGTACCTACTTATATATAGCATATCCCTAGATCTAATTATACAAAGCACAATAGTTGATCAGACCTCGATCGTAATACTCATTCTCTGCGGGACGAATTTACGACTGGCAGTGTAGTTTTATTGGTAGACCCACTAACTAACTTACGTACCAAGGGACATGTTTGTATATAATAAGGTCGAGACTAAACTAACCCATATCACGACGAACTAACAAGAGGTTGTATGTATACAAACCTAGTCGTGCGATAAGATTGAATATCACGTACATAAAGTTACGCCTGTTTCCACAAACGTACACATTTCGCCAGTTATATTGTTGGTCCCACATAATGGGTGGCGAGCCTATTGCCGCTTATCGGGCACTGTTATGTTCGCCAGAGCCTCGTCCGTTGATCAGCAGGTGCGGTTGGCTTGGGCTCCTCAGATCTTGGTAGGATGCCCTATACCAAATTGTCTTTGGAGATCATGGTGCCGATTGGAAGGCATGCGTGAGGCCGGAGCACAAAGAGGCTCATTTGGCAATTTTAATCTTAATGGTGATGGACAACTACGACGGATTATTATTCGACGATGCCTTGATAGGCTTCCGAAAGTCAGCGATATTCAGATTAGGATCGAGTTAAAACCTCACCGATTAACCTCTAATCGATCCCATTCGCAACTAATCGTATTACGATTCCCACGAAGATTTAACAGGGCTATAGTAAACAGGATGTGTGTGTACCATGCCGTGTATCTGAATACTTCATTCAAGGAAAATTACACTGCTACGATTTAACAGAATCAGCTGAAATTTTGCCCGCTAAAGAGCTTTATATAGAGGTGTAAAGGGATCCTACCAAGACCCAAGGACCTTACCTGCAAGTGGTGCACCTGCTGATCAACAGACGAGGCTCTGGCTAATATAACAGTGCCCGTTAAGCGGCGATAGGCTTGCCACCTATTAGGTGGGACCAACTATATAATTGGCGAAGTGTGGGCGAATAATATGCCTCTGCCTATCCCTTCGGGGAAATAAGCGTGAATGTATGTGAAGAGCTTCATCTGTTGATGACAAAGAAACCCTTTAACCTCTCACTATCGATCTGAGCATCGGCCTCTTCCCCCGAACCGAAGCGAGTGGGCTTCATATAAAGGCTGTCTCAGTAAGAGTGCACTTTTTCATTTTAAAATAAAATTGAGTATTTTATGACAGAGTTGTGATATTTTTATTGTATTGTAAAGAAGACATGTTCCGATTAAGAGTGGGATAAAATATCCATCAAATGCCTCCCGGGCTCCAAGGACAGGCCATTACTCCTTTCATGAAATTTTCCATGACATTTGCATAGAGATATAGCTGTATTTCACCGATGACGCGTTGGATTTCCGATTTGAGCTCAGAAATTGTTTCGGGTTTATTCGCATTAACCCGTGATTTCACAAATCCCCGGAAACGTGAGGAACCCGACGATCGCAAGGGATCTGAGATCAGAGAGCGTTGAAGCCTTCGTGGGACGCTTAGCGGTACCGATGTTCGCGCGGGCGGATGCGTTACGTCACGAATCACTTGGCTTGACGCCGCTGCACACGCGACCACCGGATGCTAAGGGATATGCCCAAAGCCTGATCCCTCGAAAGATGTAGGATTGACCAGACCACGAGACAAGGATTTTCACCTGCTCGCTGATCGCCCAAGGGCCAACTGCATCGGGGCTCGATCGCAGCCACCAACGGACTGACACCCAAGACATAACCAGGCTCTAAGCCACACCAATGACGCGTCCGTGCAACGGACGCCGCCAGAGACCGCGGCCAGGGGGCGCTGCCCCGGAACTGCGCCGTGACCCCCCTGTGGGGGATCACGTTGATGACCACGATCGATGGATCCAAGCCATCCAATTTATGACCTGCAACTTCTCCTAACGCCTACCACTTATTATAGTGGTAACCGGTTCCAAAGCCTTGACTAAAGAAGCTTCCGTGCTCGATATGAAATGCCACACAAGCGGCCACCTATTCAAGAATTGTCCTCCGTAAACGATGCTTTACTTTTGTGATAGACTTTAGACAATCAGGTAGCTAAGAAGACTTCAGAGCCAGCTTGCTTATATTCAAATTCCTTTTTTCTAGTTAGAACTTTTTTTATTACTGCTCTTAAATAAATTTTCTATAACAGAAGAACGTTCTCGTACCAATACTATTATGTAAATGACTTACGTAAATAGCTTTATTGTGCACCTGCGTTGAAGGAATGCTCTAGATAGTGTAGACATTTTCATAAATACTAATATTGAATTCATAATCAATTTCAATAGTGAAACGGTTGGAGTGCACCACCTACTTAGCACTGTTTTACAGTTATTGAAGCCTTAACTTACCAGTGACAACTCAAAAAATATTAAGTTTGCTTTGTAATCTGTGCCGCCATATCCAACTTATGTAGTACCTACTAATTAATAATTTAATTATAGGCTTATTACAAGTGTCTACATATTAGTTTTAATTTTGACCAACTCGCTATATTTATTAATTATCCAGTTAATAATAGCTTTCATGTTTCAAGAAGTTTATTTAAATAATACCAACATTAAAGTATAAATAAAAAATCTAGAGTTTTCTGTGATTCAACATAATGACTTAATAAAAACAGTAAATCAAAAAACAACGTCTTTCATTTTTATTTAAAAATTATATTCTATAAAGAGATCAGCAAAATTTAATATTATGATGCAAAAAAGATACAAATTAAAATCATTAGATAACTCATTTCAAGTAATTAATTTATGTATAAGAAAATGGGGTGTGAAAGTTCTAAGGTATCTTAAGGGGACCAAAACTAAAAACCTACTCAAAAGTTAGGGACAGTAAATTTCACTTTTTTTTTTGTTGTTTAAAAAAAAACGTACAGTTGTAATAAAATAAAATACATCTGCCAAACTGCGTAGCAGTTTTTCGGCAGCTCGTAGTCCACTGGACGCTTACATACATTATTATCTTAGTCTATTTAACTCTAACCCCAGACACATTACATAGGTACCTAATCATTACATTCCGCTAATTACTTTAATATAGGCTTATATTACATTACAAACAGAAACTTCAATTTCATTTTTTAATAGCTACGGACACAATGACATATAATGTTTCCTTAGTACTTTCTTAAGTTGTGATTTAGTATTAATGTTTGCAAATAGTTCACTTGGTAGTTCGTTAATTAACGAACTTAAAAAAAGTTTTTTAAGAAAACACATATCTACAATTATTTGTCTCCGATGTGATTGTAAGATTGAAACAACGCTGATCGTAGTTACATTAGGCCAATCTAATTTTACAGAGTTATCCTGTAAATGTTCTTTGGATTTTTCAACATACATATCGCAATGAAAAAAAAAACTTATTCTGTAATAGTGACATTTTCGAATTGCCGGGTGTGCCGAGAATCCGAAAATGCCACTAATTCTGAATGATTTTTTCATCTAGGGGTGCGATACATGTAAAATGTTTTTTTATATATAAAATGGATAATCATAGTTTGGCTCAATAAGGCTGTTATGAAATTCAATTTCGTTTTATTTTATGTTACAGAGTCAAATTTATGATTAGTACCATAATTTATATTTTAGCTTTTTCTTCAATTTAACATGTTTATTTAATTTAAACATTTACATACATATGATCACGCCTGTTTACCCGAAGGGGTGGGCAGAGGCATATTATAATCACACATTTGGTCTTTTTTATTGTTGGTCCCACGTAATAGATGGCGAGCCTTTTGCCGCTGACCGGGAACGTCTATGTTTGCCAGAGTCTCGTTCGTTGGCAGGTGCACGTAAGGTTGGCTTGGACTCCTAAGTTGTTCATATGATACTTTTATGACATGCTTTAAATTTTGCTTCGAATACCTACTCAATAATCTACCAGCTCTGGGACTAGGTATTATTTTCCCCGACTACAAACATCACGCGCGACTTCAGAGCGAAATTGGTGTTTGCGCAACATGTAGTTGTTTACTTAAACTATGTCTATTCTTTCGTTTCTTTACTTATCCGAGTTGTTTGGGGAATAAAGTAACTGGTAACAAGTTCCATTCTAAACTTTACAGGGTACCTGTTAGAATACAGATTTTCATGACGTCGAATTTTATTTCATAGAAAACTGTTTTGCGATTTTCAATATTTCTTTTTCTTTATCAATCGAATAGTTTATCGTAACCGTTTTATATTATCGAAATAACTTTCATAAAAAACTTTTTGAATTAGTTTTGGTTACCAGAAGCATTTCGGGTATAATATTAAGTTATCGTTTAAACTTTTCATCAAAACTTTTATACCAATTTTTTATAGGTCACGTCATAATTATGCCTTACGGTACGCCTACTAATAGGCCGTTTCACGCCCTGCTTAAAAGACCTAGATATTATATCTATATATTCCTATTCAGATATAGGAACTAGGAAACATGAACTACAAAACATACATGAGCCGGCAAACATACGAACGACTTATCAAATTTTTTGGTTCGAGTGCTGATAGTCGTGGTGCTAGATGTGGGTGGTTCCTAAGACCAGCGCGTGTTGTTCAGGAGAGGAAAGTAGAGGGTGGGATGAGATCGATAAGCTAGTCAGATCACTCATCATAGTAGTTCCGAGAGGGAGAGACAGTGTCCCTACGTAGCTGTAGATCCTCGAGAGAGGCAATAACCCAAGCGTCCCTATAATGCGAACCGCTCGCCTTTGCAGGCTGTCAAGTGCTTTGAGGACCTCCTCGGCCCACGTAAGTACCTACTTAGCAGTACCATCCCAAAGACATGAAAAATATTCCACACTCAATCACACTTGAGTCTTGTACAACAAACAACGCTGCTCGGGAGTAGCGACCCACCTGCCAACACTTAGGTTAACTTTCGATCGAAGTTACGTTTAGCATGACAAACAAAATGCGTTGAACGCGGCGTCTGATTTACGCGCTACGAAACAGAAAATTACGTGTCATCATTTTCGTGATCGATGAATTTCGTTCGTCTTACTAGCTTTTATAAAATATCCAATGTGTCGTATCGCATGCGCGAGATCAATTTTCTACTATAATCGCCGAAAATTTTAATTTAACACGTTCTAACAGGTTCTGCCGCCCTTTCAACGTTTAACTCAAGGCGTGTCGCGTATAATGTATAATATATCTTATTAATGTGACACCTTATAATGACCACATACTGCCTGATGGTATGCAGTCGACGCAGTCAAAAAAGGTTTACATTCTTTTAAATTTTTTTAATTGCATTGGTTTAATTCATGATTTATTGTTTTTAATATTTCTTTGTGTAAGTTTTAACGTGATACGTTATTTGACTTCGTAATATATAGCCGACTATATTGTTATGTCAAACTATACTGAACCATCATTTCAGCCATTCGAAGTCCACTGCTGAACATAAGGCTCCCCAATTGCTTTTCACGTTAATCGATCCTGTGTCGCCTGCATCCACCGGCTCCCCGCCGCCCTGACCAGATTATCAGGCCATCGTGTTGGATGCCGCCCTCTATTAAGTTTGCTGATTCGTAGTCGCACGCCGTATGGCGCTGGCCTAGAGTATCTTCACCCTCTCATCTCATGGGAAGTCGTAAAAGTCGACGTAGAAAAATGTTTCTGGATGATGGGAAGCAGCGTCATTCTGCGCATTGGCTAGAACTGCGATCACCAACCCGCCTGCCCAGCGTGGTGATTATGGGCAAATACCTCCAAATGTAAATGGCACTCGCGTATATATTTAATAAATAATAACAAGCGCACCCACATATGAAAGCTAGCAAAAATGTCGGTTCACGTTCCGCCGCTTAACTATGACAAATATCAACCAATGAGATTTCATAAAATCTTCGCTTCTCTCCTGTCCGCGATTCTTATTGGATAATATTTCTACGTTTCTCCACTCTGCTGCCTCTCTCCGCTTCAGTGGACAGGCAGCCTAAAAGAACCGGGGCTTTAGAAGCTAGGAAACATGCGCCGACGACTTTCAAAGCCTAGAATGGTCTAAAAATAAAAACGACTAGTTTTTTTTAAATACATAAAACGCGTGCTCATAAAATTCTCGCGGAAACAATACCGCCGTCAGGCAATTTCGGCTTATATTATGCGGCGTATTATGTAAAATTCGGGGTTCGTGCTGGCGGCAGATGACGCGCGACAATAATGTAACAACTGGGAACAAGATTCACCAATTGGTGTTGTTTTATGTTTCCCTTTGGTTGCGCCGCCGCGTTGCTTTTTATACAATGTTTAAACCTTATCATAAGTTTTTGTTTTCACATGTGTTAAAATTATATTTATAATAATGATAATAAAAACGTTTATTTGGTATACGTTTTTATTGTTGTTGTTATAGATACGCTACAGGACGTCGTCACAGTTTTATCTCCCATCAGTTAATAAATTTGTTCTTTTAAAACGAATCATAAGATTTTATCTTTTTCTATTTAGTAGAAAGCTAAATTGAAAAAAATAAAACCAGGTGCAGGAGACCCCTTTTAACGCGCATTTTGTTTTTAAAGCTGAGTTCGTTTTAGGATTCCGCATTCCGGATTAGGTTGAAAAACGATTTTTGTAATGTGGCTAACAAGAACTTTGTGTTCATGACAATGATAATAATCTTAGCGCCTAAGAATTTTAACGAGATCTTGTTAATAACCATTCGCTGCTTGTTTCTCCTTGACAAAAGGCTATGTAAACATTTACGATTGTAGAAAAAACAGGCCAAAAGTACCGTAATCCGACAGGCTTGTATGAGAAGGTTTATGAGTGTAAATGAAGCTAAGAAGCTAAGTGTGTGCAAAGGTCGTAGCGTAAGAGGCGTGACATTATGTATGATTTTAAGATTATCAGAGAGAGTATATATCTATTGAAATGAAATGAAAATGAAAATGAAATAAAATGAAAATATTTATTCATAAAAGATAATGTTGCAGGGATCTTAAAACAATTTCTTAAAGTTCCATTACTATATTGCCAACGCAGGGCGTATGAATGTCAAAAAATGATGAAAATTATGGTCACAATAAAATGTCAGATAAAATCATTAGAATTGTTATATAACTTCTTTTTTTATATTAATGTCTAAATATTCCTGGACTGAATAAAAGCACTTCAGTATATGAACGAATTCTTCCGTGTGACCTACAGGTAATTCATTATTTTTAAGATTAAAAAAATCTTAGTGTGGCCCGATCTTAGAATAATAACACCGATAATATCAGCTCTATTGTTGCTAAATGTCATCAAAAATGTCATTATGAATACATCATGTCATGTCATTACTATTACTATTACATGCTAGACCACACAGACCAATATTTTACAAATAGAAATACTCGTTGTAAAAGTATCTTATTACTTTCATATGCATTGCATAAAAATCTCATATACCGACATTACTAGCAGACACACTTTTTTTAAATCTCTACAAAGTACTGAAGTGCGACAAGGCCTCCGTAAAACAAATATTTGGCATTTATATTATAATTGCGTCCTGATAGCATCACGGTTAAAAATAAAATCATGAAAGGAAAATAAATCCTGATCTCATTATACTTTTATAATATTGTACGCAAAATGAGACGAATTGAATATAACGTACTCCAATTTGCTTCTGCTCGTTGTGACGCACCCAGTCAGTATTAAATTATCTCGACATTCGAAACTGCTCCAATGAAGCCTACTTTTTTCATGATATAATTTCGTTAAAAATTTACCAGCTTTCGCGAAAAAAGTCCTTTTTATTTAATTCTCAATTCTGCCAGCGATGACGTGCCATACTGAGACTTGGTGCTTGACATAAGTAAGCTCAAAGTCGGTCAGCGTGCAATGGAGAGAGCTATGTCCGGGTGTCCCTACGTGGTACTAATAATAGGTTGGGGAAAAAGTCTTTTCGTATTTTTGTATGAAAAGTCAAGACATTTTTTTCAAAGTTTATTTGCATTTATTTACAATATATATGTACCGTTTTGTTGAATAACTTTCTGCCATTTTGTGGGCAGAGACATTATCCCGTTACTGTAGAAACTTTGGGACTTCTGATCAAAAAAACGGGACAAATAGTTTTGGCAGTCCTCTCTTGAGGTCAACCTTACAGAACCTAAAGAATTCTGCAGAGACCGAAACAGGTGAAAATCTGAAGGCGCAAGGTCAGGGCTATATGGTGGATGCACTAGGACCTCCCAGTCGAACTCTCTTAATTTTTGCTGAGTGGCTAAAGATGTGTGTGGTCTAGCGTTATCGTGATGAAAGACCACACCCTTCCTGTTGATCAATTCCGGCCGTTTTCTCTCGACTGCTTCCTTTAATCTCATCAGTTGCTGGCAGTAAAGATCAGAATCGATGGTTTTGCCGGGCGGTAAAAGCTCATAATAAACAATGCCCTTACAATCCCACCATACACACAGCATCACCTTATTTCGTGTTAGGCCAGGTTTGGCCACAGTCTGTGAAGCCTGGCCAACTTTCGACCACGACCTTTTTCGCACGTTCTTGTCGTACGTGATCCACTTTTCATCGCCAGTTATCAATCTCTTCAAAAACGGCTCGGTTTCATTACGTCTCAATAATGAATCGCAAATGAGTACACGGTTCATTAAGTTTCTTTGAGTGAGCTCGTGTGGCACCCAAATATCGAGCTTTTTTGTATAACCAGCTTTCTTCAAATGGGTCAAAACTGTTTTGTGGTCAATTCCCAGTTCTTCAGCTACATCGTAACTACTAATATGCCAATCTTGCTGCACTCTTTCAAAAATGGCGTCCATTTTATTCGTAACAGGGCGACCAGAGCGAGGTGCATCTTTAACATCAAAATTTCCGGACTGAAAACGTTTGAACCAAATTTGTGCTACTCTTACTGACACTGCATCAGGTCCATAAACATCACAAATTTTTTTCACTGCTTGAGTTGCATTTTTGCCTTTTTTATAATAAAATTTTAAAATGTATCGAATTTTTTCATTAGATTCACTCATTTTTACGGAGAGAAAAACAAATGAAAAATAGCGGGAAACAACTTTTTTTTATTTTTTTCTTTTCTTTATAATGGAACCTTTTTAATGTTACCAAAACCAGCCAGACACAAATAGTACAGTCAAAAAAAATTTATAATAAGTTTATACCTACGTTATGCGAAAAGACTTTTTCCCCGACCTAATATATCAGAAACGAGGAAATCTCTAGGATAACCGACCAAAGATGTGGATTTGCCAGCTGTGACAGTGGGCGGGGCAGCTCGAAAAACCGACTACCGATGGTCTATTCACAACCGCGAACTAAGAAATGAAGAAGAGGATTTTATCTTATTCGATGGACAGTGGATGCGGCAGAAGATTAATTAAATCAGAAAAGACCTATATTCAGCAGTGAAATTAATGCAGCTGAATTGGTGAAACCCAATTCACAATACAACTAGGTATCAAAACGTGCCTTAGCTCGCCTATATGCAATGCCAGTATACAAAGATTAGACCGAAGATGACACTATAGTATTGTAAAAGATTTTGCAAGAGATTACAAGTTTCTTTCGCTGTTTGGTGATGACACTGCTGCCTATCATCTGGCAGGATGTCTCTTCGTCTACTCTAATGACCCCCCGTTTTATAGTTAGATCAGTCACTAATGATTAAAACTGCAGCCTTCTATAGGATCTAGTTCGACCGTATCTGTAAGCCTATGTTTAAAATTAAACGTTTTCAAGTGAGTGAACTCTCGTTTCAGCGTTGGTCGTGAAGACATCGTTGTTCTGAGGCTCCTATTTTACCTGAGTTAAGGGCGAAACACGTGTCGTGTTGCATAGTTTCTTGATTTTTCAGGAAATTTTAATAGCGCGGGAATTATCACTAAGATATTTTTAATCCATCACTTACTAACAATGGATTTCCGCAAAGTAACGCCTGAATCATAAAATTATTTAAATGTTTTCAATTAAATTACCTAGATCTAAAGATGCAAAAAAGGTGTATGGCTCTCAAGAATAGAATAACAGTGTCTATGCGACTTTTATTACTTGGCCCTTGAAAGTGAAGCTTTCATTTTATTTTCTATTAACTCCTATTATTACCCTAGACTTTTATACTTTGTTGCATAGCTAAAGAAACGTAGATATGTTACAGTAAATCTTCAATATTCATCATGTCCTATCGTTATCACGGTTGCCCTAGACTTAAGCTTAGGGCCCAGGGTCTGCTCACTTTTTTTTTTTTGTTTTCCGTCGGTAAAAAAATGCGTTTACACACTACCTTCCGGCCAAAGGGGGACCGAAAGGGGGTGTGGGTCTCACCACCGGCAGACGCGACTGCCAGCAGTAATACCCACTAAAAATCTTCCGACGACGCCCTCCGCATGTTGAGAAAAAGGCGGGGGCCAGTACCTGGGTTGCAGCGTCTGACACCCCGCCTGCGGCCAACGTCCCCCGGACCAAAACCGGAAGGACCTCCTCAGAGGGACGCAGTGGACGCGCCCCTCCTACCTCCTTGTACGACCATAGCGTGTGTGGCCGACTTCTCGGAGGGTCTTTGGTTAGACAGCAGGGGCCCCCTGCCCCCACTGCCTAAGACCCTCCTGGCGCTGCTTGACGGGCCCTCCTGGCCCGCCCGCTGCGCCCTCCACAGGTCCCTCTTAGTTTCTCCCCTGGTAGTCAGTACTAAGGGCACCCAGAGTCGTCGGTCTCTGGGTGTTACCTTTTCCCGGCCTCCGGGAAGTACTCAGCCCCCCCCCCCACGACAAGATGGAGACCAGTCGGGGGGGTGGGTCTGCTTACTGGTTTAACCAGATTTGACTGAATTTCAGTTATTACGTGGAGCGACTGCCGTCTGACCTACGCAACCCAGAGGGAAACATCATTCTATGGTTAAACCAGCTTTCAGTCTGTTAGAAGGCACTGACTTCCTAATAACGACTGCCATAGATGTTCATGACAGCCGGGACCAACGGCTTTAAGTGCTTTCCGAGGCACGAATCTAAATCTTTAATATTATTGTCCTATATTGTATTGAAATATTGTGTAAAGAAAAACAATTTGTGCAATTTTTTTTTTAACAAGCAATTAAACAATACGGCTTTATTTCTTTATTCATCTGCAGTATGTATGTATGATGTTGAAAATAATATAGTAATTTTTCTACTATATAAAAATCATTTAAAACATATTTCATGCAGATATTTAAAGAAAACCAGTAAAATAGACAAAACACAGGCTGTTTAAGTTTGGGGTATGGTGATTTATATTGCTTGCGTCTGTACATTTCTTGCAAGTTCTTATCACAGACAGGTAGCTCGGAACTGGCACTTAATTCTCTTGAACTATATTTTTATTTTGCGTGAATCTAAGTTGCGTGGTTCAGTGTACGTTTTCAAGTATTATGTAATAGTTAATTAAATATAGAATCTTTGAGTTTGAGTTTATAGTCAAATCAGTCAACATTACTGACTGTGTGAACCACAAGCCTAAGGGACTTAACATGTAACCCTGTACATAAATAATTCACCAATGCCTATATAAGACTTCCTTATTTACGTTGCATGCCGCCGGCTATACTATTACCGTCACATTATTAGTAAGTCGGTACGCTTTTACACAAGAGAAGAAGTGGGTCATGCTAACACAAGTATGTTTTAATAATTTACAGACAAGTCTCAACAAAATGTATTTTTGAAGATGTATATTTTTTAATTTATTTATTTTATCCAAACTTATATTTATCTGTACAGGTGTGTCATTCATTAAGCATACACATTAATTACATCAATTTATATATATTAACAATAACTATTTACATTAAGCAGCCCTTGTGAGCTCACTGAGAGATCAACTAACATCTCCGCAATCTGCAAGTCGGTTGATGAGTCGCAAGGCACGAGACAGCAGTGCGTCCTTCAGTAGGGTGGTGCGCACGCGCAGCACGCAGCGGCCGCTCCACGTATCCGGTACATTCAAATTAATGTTACGTAAAACCTCACTATTGATCAACTTTCCTCTCAGTATTTTCACAAGATATAACACCAGAGCCAGCTCCCTTTTAACCCTAAGTTTATTATTATACGTTAAAGTCCCATGCTGAACATTAGCCTCCTTAATAAATTACTTTATATTGAGGATATTAGCCCATAATCATCACGCTGGGCAGGCGGGTTGGTGATCACGGTTCGAGCCGGTAAGCTGATGCATTATATGATGCATCAAAGAGAAAGCTCTAGTTTTGGCATTACAAAAAACAATTTATTTTTCTCGTTTTATATGTAGACTAGCTTTTGCCCGCGACTTCGTTTGCGTGGAATAGTGACTTGCGGCAGATTTTTGGTTTTACCCCCATAGTTCCCGATCTCGCGGGATTTTTGAAAAGTTCCTGCTCCCACGGAATTTTAGGGATAAAAACTATCCTATGTGTTTTCACAAGTTCCAAACTATATCTGTACCTCATTTCACACAAATTGGATCAGTAGTTTAGATGAGAAGAAAAGACAAACAGACAGACAGAGTTACTTTCGCATTTATAATATAGCACATAACGCATGGGGTGAAGCGATGGACAAGCGTGGCGAATCTTTGGCCGTAAGCCTGGATGTCGCCAAAGCTTTCGATAGAGTATGGCATCGTTCCCTTCTTTCCAAGTTGCCGGCCTTCGGTATGCCGCCCCGTTTGTGCGCCTGGGTGGCTGGCTTTCTAGAAGGTCGGAGGATTCGTGTCTTGTGTGAGGGCAGTTCCTCCGAGTTCTACAAAGTCAATGCCGCAGTGCCGCAGGGATCGGTACTCTCGCCTACCTTATTTCTTCTGCATATTAATGACATGTTGTCCTTGGGCAATATTTATTGTTATGCGGATGACAGTACGGTACATGAGCGGTACTTGGGACAACCTGCGGCAAAATCCTGGTGCAAAGGCAAGACCTGGTTGCCAAAGTAAACCGGACTCTCGATCGTGTCACTCAGTGGGGATCTGAAAACCTGCTCGAGTTAAAGCCACCAAAACCCAGGTTTGTGCATTCTCGTCGAAGGTCACTCCTTTCCTGAGTCCTCCCTCTGGGCAACGGAGCGTACTGAACCGTTGCTCATTTCGGCGGATCTCAGCATTCTCGGCATGGACATCGGCCAGGACCTAAATCCAAAATGCTACATCGAGGGTGTTATTTTAACTGCCTCCCGTAAGTTGGGTATACTCAATAAGGTGAGGCGGTTTTTAACTCCCGAGCAGCGCTGTTTGTTGTACAAGACTCAAGTGCGATCGAGTGTAGAGTATTGTTCCCATCTTCCCATCGGTTCTGCTAAGTACCTCCTTGACGCACTTGACAGACTGCAACGGCGAGCGGTTAGCATTATAGAGGATGCTGAGGGAGCCTCACTCGAGGATCTACATTGCATCTCTCAGTGTCTTTTACCGGAACTACTATGGCGAGTGTTCTGAGGAGCTTTTCGATCTCATCCGGCCCTCTCGTTTCCTCTCCCGAACAACACGTGCTGGTCTTCGAAACCATTCTCATACTGTGCAGAATATCAGCACTCGAACCAAGAAATTTGGGGGGTCGTTTCTGAGCAAGACCACTAAGCTCTTCGAAACCATTCTCATACTGTGCAGAATATCAGCACTCGAGCCAAGAAATTTGGGAGGTCGTTTCTGAGCAAGACCACTAAGCTCTGGAATTCGCTGCCGGCTCATGTGTTTCCTATTTCCTATTATAAGACCCGGGGTCTTTTAAGCGGGGCGTAAAACGGCATTTTAGCAGGCCGTCATGAGTGGATGCGCTTTATACCGTGCTTATTTCACGTTATAAGCGCTTTCATTTTTTCTTATTGGACTGCATCGACTGCTTATCATCAGGCAGGATGTAGTCATTATGACGTGTCACATTAAAAAAAAAGTTTGTATAATTCATCAGTGCCTATACAGCACTTCCTTATTAACGTTGCATGCCACCCGCAATTATATTACAGTCGCATTAGACGTAGTAAGTCGGCGGGATACGCTTTCACCGCAAAGATGTGTGTCATTAATCTTGCTTAGTAATGTGTTTAGCATTAGGAGGTCGAGTTGGGAGAGTATTATTCATGTAGGTACCTGAATTACGTCTTTAATATGCTGAAGCTAACAAACCTTTTTTAAATAACACAGAAAGTTGGATATTTTTTGAGATAAAAAGAATCGTATACATGGCCCTGGGGTCCAGGCTTTTATTTAATGTACCTAAATTATTTGCAAATGGTGCAAACTGTAATAATAAAAAGGTTTAGTGGAGTAGATTCAATTGCTTGTGGGGTAAAGTACTCAAATTTAATATAATTTCATATACATCGTCTAAGCGTAAAGAAGTAAGGCAGAGTTAGCTATTTGTATCAATTTTGTACCCGTTAACCCAGGTGTTAGCTATTTCCCCCCGAGTGGTCTCCACCTTGTCGTGGTGGGGGGGCTGAGTACCTCCCGGTAGGGCGCAGGAGGGCGTTAGGGAAACGATAACACCCAGAGATTGGCGACTCTGGGTGCCCAGTACTGACTACCGGGGGGGAAACTAAGAGGGACCTGTGAAGGGCGCAGCGCGCGGGCCAGGAGGGCCCGTCAAGCAGCGCCAGGAGGGTCTTAGGCAGTGGGGGCCGGGGTCCATTGCTGTCTAACCATGGACCCTCCGAGAAGTCGGCCATACACGCTATGGTCGCACTAGGAGGTAGGAGGGGCGCGTCCACTGCGCCTCTCTGAGGAGGTCCTCCCGGTTTTGGTCCTGGGGACGTTGGCCGCGGGCGGGGTGTCAGAGCTGCAACCCAGGTACTGGTCCCCCGCCTCTTTCTCAACAAGCGGCGGGCGTCGTCGGAAGATTTTTAGTGGATTTTATTGCTGGCAGTCGCGTCTGCCTGTGGTGAGTCCCACACACACACCTCTCTCAGTCCCCCTTTGGCCGGTAGACAGTGCGTAAATGCATTTTGTTACCGACGTAAATCATATCAAAAAAAGGTGTTAGCTATTTCTTATCACAAAATACATGGTTGTATATATTGAAAGTACCTGCCAAGAGACGAAATCAACTGAGATGAGTTTCTTGCATATTTCTTCTACGTCTTAAATACTAACGCCCGTTAAGTTGACATAAGAGATATAAATTATTTTGACTTTGACAGTATAATACGAAAGGGTGAGCATTAAACAACTTACTAATATGAAAGTATTTACATAAGATATATTATTATTAAACGCATACATATATGAATACAAACATAAATACATTCACGCCTGTTTCCCCGAAGGGGAAGGCAGAGGCATATTATACGCCTACACTTCGCCAATTATATAGTTAGTCCCACGTAATAGGTGGCGAGCCTATTGCCGCTTATCGGGCGCTATTTTCTTCGCCAGAGCCTCGTCCGTTGATCGGCAGGAGCACCACTTGCAGGTGAGGTTGGCTTGGGCTCCTAAGGTCTTGGTAGAATCCCTATGCACCCCAACTATTACTATATATTGATTATAAAACACAAATCATTAATCATAATATTAGTTTCGAATATTGTAAATAATGTTTAAAACTGGTCTGGCGTATCTCTTATATTTAAAATGAGAATAAGAATGTGCAATTCACAATTGAGATTTTTTTATAAAGAAACAATAATATTTGTAAGCTGCGATGACAAGATAATATGTCGAGACTCATAGACCACAAATCCAAAGGGTCTCGGGTTCAAATCCTGGGACACCTAAGACTTTTCGAAGTTACGAGTGTTATTATCGCTTGATCCGTGTCTCGGAAAATACGTTAAGCCGTTAGTCCGGGATGTCATCAATATGTCTGGGAGGTCAGTCGTGATTGGGAAGACAGTGCCTTTTAATATTTCAGAATCAACAGCTGCTTAACCATAAAATTGTGTTTCCTTCTGCGGTTTGCGGAGGTCAGACGTCAATCGCTCGATGTAACAACTGAAATTCTACCAAATCTAGTTGACCAGTGAACAGATATTGAGCCCTAGTTTAATAGTCTAGGGCAACCGGCATAATGCTAGGATATTATGAGACAATGATAATAGAATTTAATCTAATAAGCTCTCTAACATGGCTTACCGATTACCGCATATGGGCCCTAATATTAAGTCTAGAGCAACTGGGTTAAAAACTGGGTTCGATTCCCACACAGGACAAATATTTGTGTACACAAAAATTAATATTTGTTCTGGTCTAGGTGTTTCGTATGTATATTAAGTATGTATATCCAAAAAAAAAAATAATATATTTTATCCGTTATTTAGTTTCCTCAGCATAAGTTCTTAATGATACTTATCTTGGAACTAAATTGGTGTAACTGTCAGAAAATATTTATTAACTATTTTATTTTTGTTAACAGTTAGTCCCTGTCCCTTGTCGCAATATATTTGCGTAAGATTATGTTTTTATGAACAAATATTTTTCCTATATGAAATTCTTATCCACAACCTCTAAGACAGAGAACGGGTATATCGATATTCAAGCGCTATCAATGGATACAAATATTTTTTTCGATTGCCGCTCGAAAAGTATTCATAAGTCGTTTTGCGTGTATAAATGACATTACCATGATGTACGTAGTAAGTGGCTCTGTGACTGGCATTCCGATGTTTAGGAGTTACTGGTAGAATAAGTTTATGACTGGAGTTTTGGCGCCAACCAACTTCTAAGTAATCATAGATACATAGCAGATCTAACTTCTAAGTAAACATACATACGCCTGTTTCCCAGAAGGGATAGGAATAGACGTATTATTATTATTAGGCAGAGATCACATCCTTCCACTTGCTACGATCTTGGCACACACTTTTAGCTTCATTCACACTCATTAACCTCCTCATATACGCCCGTCGGTTCTGGTTACGGTAGGGGAAGGTCTTACGTGGTCTTCCCCTCCCAACACTACCAATCACTTATCCATCATAAATCACTTTCGTTAGTAATCTAACTTCGTTAATCTACTTTCATTTATCCTCTCAACATAACCGAACTATCTAAGCATACCTTTCTCAATACTTGTCACTTTTTCTTCTTTTACACCAGCTTCGACCCTTATCACTTCATTCCAAATCCTATCACTAAATTTTACACCTTAAATACTTCTGAGTGCTCTCATTTCCACTGCATTAATGAAAAAGCCAAATATCTATTTGCTAAAATACAATTCTGACAGAGAACCATGTACAAATTGTTAAATCTCTGATCCTATGTATTTAGAGCGGTAGTTACAGCCGTTCAAATATTTTATGAATTATTTCTTCTAACACATTACATGTAATTCACTGCACATATTTAGACATTCAAACAAAACAATAAATAAAAACAAATGATTTTACGCACTCCTATAATTAGTATGAAATAAAATAAAACAACGTCAAAACAAAATAAAATTACGAATAGCATAATGTCAAAAAGAAACAATTGGTTTCATTTAAAAGTTTATTTAAGTGTTGATCAATAACTATTATAGTCCTAAGAATTTGAAACTGTATCAATATTGTTTAACTGAAGTCTTAATTCCTTTGTATTGTAATGTCTAAATTCAATAGCCTTAGTTTTTATTAATAGATTTACATGTTCGACGTCCAGCTTTAGCCAATTTATTATCTCAGTGAGAGTCTTGTTTATAGTCACATTTTATGACAAGCGTTATGTCACCTGCAAATAGTAGAGTGTGAATGGTTGAATGTGGTATACATACATTGACACCTGTGTCTATTATTTATTATACATAATACCGTGGCGAGCCTATTGCTGAGTGTTAAATCGTCAACAAAAATCAATAAAAGCAGAGGCGAGAATACACTGCCCTGGGGCACGCCTACACTATTATGTTTTGTAGGAAGATTTAAATTGTTTTTTGTTTGAGAGTTGTTACTTAAAGTTACTTGAGTAATTTCTGTTCACTGTTTTCGGTTATTGAAAAAAAACTCTTAGCCATTCTTTTTATACTCCTTATGCCATAACGCTTCAGTTTCCAAAGCAGTTTATCGTGCCTTACATAGTCTAATGCCTTGGAAAAATTACATTATTGGTATTCTATTATTAAGATTTTCAGTAAAAAAATTACCAAGTCTGAACAGGCTAGATATTGCGTGCGTGATAGGACGAGGCGATTGCTACTTACCCCTATCTTTTATATTTTGAACGGCTAGTGCAGCACTTGCAGTGCAGTCGAGGATGGCTTGGACTTTTAAGATGTTGGTAGGATTCTTACACACCTTCTGAAGTAACAGATACTAAATGACTATACGTCGCAATAGGAACCGCTTTTTGGTTAAGATAGTTGTCACAAGATATCATTAACAGCACCATGCGAATAAGGACACATGTACTAAGAATAAAAAAAATCTCCTAAATGTCCCCAGCCATTATTCAACTTAGAAAGATCGCAGTTTCTTGCGTTCGGTACATTCAGTAATAGTTTAAAGGATACAAAAAAGCGTACTTATTTTGAACTACTATTAGTAATATCTTCAAAGGTACTTTAGATAGGGAAAATCAAAGACATAATTAAAATAGACACGAGTTAAGGATTATTTAAATCGCACCAGTATAATTTAGATTACACAATTAGATTAAAGGGGTTACCTCTCCGGGGTTCTCACACAACATGGAACCGTTGTCAGCATGGAATTAAAATGAATAATCTTAGTTTGTCTCTATAAATCTGTTATGAAATTTAATTTAGTTTTATTTAATGTTACAATATTAAATTGATGATTAGTACTGATAATTTATATTTCAGCATTTTCTTCAATTTAACATGTTTATTTAATCTAAATGTTTACGTACATACAATCACGCCTGTTTCCCCGAAGGGGTAGGCAGAGGCATATTATACGCACACATTTCTCCAATTATATTGTTGGTCCCACGTAAGAGGTGGCAATCGTATTGCTTACCGGAATTTAAAAAATTACCCTCATTATTAATACACTGGTGCCATACAACGGCCTGTCTATCATCGCACCGCGCATAACAACCGATCCACAAATCGGAGCTGTTTTATTGCCAGTTTCGCCCTAATCGTTCGTATTTCTGTGCCGGCAGATTTGGCAGTATTCTTGCCCTTATAAATAAGTAGCTACCGAAGCGTGAGTGTATAAAGATAATTTGTCCCAGGCGTCCCAGTGAGATACATCCCAGCGCCTAAACGTGCAATCGACAGATTTCAGCTTAATCACTCACGATCGATTCCGTGGCCGGCCCTCCAATCTCATAAACCACTCATCCGTAAAGTTAAGTTCCAATGTCGATTGACTCATAAATATGTAAAATACATTAATATAGTACGAAAGGGTTAAAAATAGCTGCATTGGCATAAAGAAAGCTATGAATATTTAAGCTCGTAGCTTTTTTTTTTTCGGACGTAAATCTTATCTTAATCTTAGTAAAGTAAAGTTAACGAAGATCAGTCGTCAGTCCTTTGATAGGTGACCGTCTGACCATTTCATGCTTCTGAAGCCCAATCAAACGTAAAGTAAACTATTTATTTATAATTGTCTTGATGGGTGCATAGCATAACTGATACCATATGGTATATACAGTAAAATTATTTTAATATTAATGTTATTTTTGTTAAGAACAGTCAATCTGTCTGCGGTGGGGGCGTTGTGTGAATGGGCGAGTTAGTTTTTGAGTTGACTTTCACAAGTGCTCTATCGTGACAAACTTGAATAAATGATTTTGACTTAAGCCTTGAGTCCCTTTAACCATTATAAGTGGCAATCGTCACGACAAGATAGCGGACCTTATTTGTTTAAATAAATATACTTTTTATTGCCAATACAATTTATAGAACAGGTCATCGACCCTCATGCTGAATCACTCGTTAAAATAAACGTTTGATTGAACAATTAGTTATCATAGAGTTCAAAATCCTCTTCGTTAAACTGTAGACGTGAACCCACTCGGAACAACAGGTCTAAAATAATGAATTTCTAACTTTGCTCATAATTGTGCTTATAAATAAAAGGTGAAGTCCCGTTTGTTTCTTTACTTTATGATAAAGTAAAATATTGTTATGTTATGTTATGCAGTAAATTACATTACCGTATCGTAATATCTGTACCGTGTGTAAATGGTTCCTTAGATCAGCACTTGTTGTTCGGGAGAGGAAAAGAGATTTTTATATACATGTAATTCTAAATTTATAATTCTCAAAAATTGCTATGCCCTTGCAGGGTGTCACATTGTACTTTATTTTCTATGTACCACCTTTATATGTACTGTGATATGCAATAAATGATTTGATTTGATTTGATTAGAGAAAGCGGGCGGGATAAGATCGAAAGGCCAAAGCATCCCCAATAATGCGAACCGCTCGCCTTTGCAGTCTAACAAGTGCGTCGAGGAGGTACTTAGCAGAACCATGCCAAAGATGGGAACAATACTTCACACTCGATCGTACTTGAGTCTTGTACAACAAACAGCTTGGGAGTGAAAATCTGCCTCAACTAATTGAGGATACCGAACTTACGAGAGGCAGTTACAGTAACACCCTCCTCCAAATCAATATTTGGACAATTCCAAGGACAACATCTGATTAATATGCAGAATAAATAGGGTAGGATAGAGCACTGAACCCTGCGGCCCTCCAGCATTGACTTTGTACTCAGAGGAACTGCCCTCAACAACCTTGTATACAAACCCTCAAATCTTCTATAAAGCCGGACACCCTGGCGCCCATTCGAGCGGCACACTGAAGGCCGGCAAATTGCAAAGAAGGGAACGAGGCCATACTGTATCAAAAGCTTTGGCGATCGTTTTGGACCTTAGTTTTGGTTTTGGGTTTATATGCATACTGGCGATTGAGAAGAAGAAAGTGATCTTTCGGGTAATGAATGAGCTGAGCATTTACACAAGTTATAGAGATGGGTCGATTCTGAATTAATGATTATGTGTCTGACACCGAGATAACATCCTTCCTTTCGATTGAGGTTCGTTCATTCATCAGGGGAGTGCAAGGAACTAAAAACTTTCAATACAGATGGATAGAACAGAGTAAATACTTTTTATAGCACAGAATACACAACAATGATAATAAAACAAGTACAGTAAAATTAGTTATAAACTGCCAGTATATAAATGCTATAAAGTAGAGAGAGCGGGATGAGATCACAAAAGTTATATCATACTATCTTCATTAACATCAAGCTAGTCAATTTCAAATTCAAATTGTTCATTATTAATACATGAGTGAACAGTGATCATAAATAGTTTCCATTTAATCCACTTGACCGCTCTCATAAGTTCGGGCGCCGCTCCTCTCCGCCAGCTGCTACCATCCAGACCGCGACCTCCGCACTTGACAATGACATTCAGCTTCTTTTTTGACTTGACATTCAGTCAGCCCTGGACCGTAGAGCTCAAATGATTTCTGGCTCCCACTATTGAAATTCATACCGACGACTCATTGTTTTCATTCATCAACATCATCATCACATCAGCCATTTGAAGTCCACTGCTGAACATAGGCCTCCCCATTTGCTTGCCACGTTGATCGATCCTGTGCCGCCTGCAACCACCGGCCCCCTACCGCCCTGACCAGGTCATCGGTTCATCGCGTGGGGGGCCGCCCTCTACTACGTTTGCTGATTCGTGGTCGCCCTTCAAGAACCTTAAGTCCCCATCGGTCATCGGTTCTACGAGCTATGTGCCCCGCCTACTGCCACTTCAGCTTACAAACGCGCTTCGCTATGTCGGTCACCCTAGTTCTCCTTTGGATTTCCTCAGTTCTGATTATATCTCGTAGGGACACTCCGAGCATAGCTCTCTCCATTGCACGCTGAGCGACTGTTTTTATTAGGCACAACGATTATCGATGCTGCCATTACGGCCGTCATAACTGATATGATTGCAAAAATACTACTGCTTCGAACCGTCTCTTCCAAATTAACTCTTACATGGCGTTTTTCGTAATACGTTATTGTCTTTTCGTTCCAAAATTTATAAACGTTCTCCGATGCTCTCAACACTAGCATTTTCCATCTTTATTATCAAATATGAATAATCTGATTAGAAATACATTTATTAAAATTCTAAACTGTCCAATGAATGACCGCGTTTCGGTGCAGGATTCCCTTCCTGTACGCATTGGGGGTCTATGTGTAAGAAATGTAACCAGTGTAGCTATATTTCTTACACCCAGTGTAAGGTGTGTAAGGGATCAATACAATTATTGATAAAACGATAGTCCATAAATAATTATCCCTATCCCTTTAAAATTTTGCGTTAAGTTTGAGAGATCCTGATAGTCTAAAAACTCTGGTCTATTGTCATAAACAGCAAGCTAGTTAGTGTCAATATCAAATCTTTTAACACATGAGTGATCAATAATATTCGATAATCTCTCATAGGTTTGGTCTCCGCTTGTCTCCGCCCGCAGCTAACACCTAGCCCGCGACCTCCGTTCTTGACAATGAAATTCAGCTTCGCAATTTTCAGTCGGTTTTATCCCGGTTGCGCGAACGGTTGTCTTCTGTCGTCACGCAAGAATTGACTTCCCGTCCGGAGTTCGTACTAAGTTTTGTGATCTTTTCTTAACAAACAAAATTATAATTAGTGCAAAAATAAAACTGAGAAAAAACCCTATAGTTATGTTACAGAAATGTGTTGAGTTTAATGTGAATTGGTTAAATTGAAGGCAGTCAGTGAAAAAGTTGTCTCTTATTTTCTTTGTAAATGACTAAATAATTAAAGAAAATTAATGGGTAAAGTTTTAATTAATTGAGAAAAGTATTGGCTTTTTTGGTAAGAAGTTTTTTTAATATTTTAAACGTCAAATAGGTTGTTACTGTAAGTGTTTTTGAATGCAATAAGTATACCATGGTTTACAACCAATCTACGACAAATCATACAAAGACGATCGAAATAGAGCAAAAGTTTGTGCGTTCGAACTTCACATTATAAAATATTTTTTATTCGGGTGAATGCATATGGATCAGCTAAATATGGAAGTATGTCTGTGCGTTGTGTTAGTAATAAGTTTTGTATTAAGTAATAATTTTTATATGCGATAGCAGATGAATGTATTTAATTTTATTATTTTTTTAAAAATATTTATTATAACAGCTAATAGACTATGTATGTATATTTTTTTTTTACTGTAACTGTAAACTTACACGGTTACAAGTATCATCTATGGTTATGCTTATGAAATTATTACCTTTGCCTAAAAAATCGACTTGAGGATATTTAATTTGATGCACATCTGTGATATTAGTTGATATGTCCGATCTACGTCAAGACTGTAGATTAAATAATTTATAAAGCCTTCACCACATTGCGAGCACGAACGAATGTAAACTTCGCCAATCTCATATGTGACATATGTGTAATGCATATTCTATGCTTTATAAATCAATATGTATGATATGACTGTGTTAAGAATATAGATAGAGCATATAATTTTTAACAAGTAAACGAAAAATATTAATGTTGTGTCGTATGAAGAGATGTAGTTTACGCATTTACGAGTAGGTACGCTTCGATATACAATTTTTAGTTCTTTATCTGATTGTCTTTTAAATGTTGTGTCTTAATCAGTGGTGTAGCGTGGGCTTTCGCCGTCTGGGGTCGACTGTAAATTTGTCGTTCTTGCATTCTAATTATTATTCCAGGAAAAAATTATGTATATTTACCTTAAAGTCTTTATAATATAATTGACTATATCAATCTGTTTACTAAGTTTAAAGCTTCGCCGTAGATATAGTCGATCTGAGATACTTCGTAAAAAAATATTTTTGAAATCGTGGTGCAAGGCGCCGTTTCCGCTCATATCCATGTACCGCCCGGGGCCATGGCCCCCTCTGCCCCCACTTCGCTACGCCCTGGTTTCAGTGTATATTAGATGTAATATATTTTAATGTAATATGGGTTAGGAAGACCACATTTAAGAAACATTAAGCAGTGTAACATACATACATACAATCACGTCTGTATACCTGAGCAGAGGCATATTATATGCCCACTTTTCGCCAATTATATTGTGGTTTCCACGTAATAGGTGGCAAGGCTATTGCCGCTTACCGCTTAAATGGTGTTGTGTAGGATCATTGTAGTATATATTTAGATTTTTTTAAAATAAGAAATACCATGAGTTCTTGGCGGATTCAAAGTCACGCTAATTGACGGGAGCTGATTGATCATCAATATATTAGGTCGGGGAAAAAGTCTTTTCGCATAACGTAGGTATAAACTTATTATAAAATTTTTTTGACTGTACTATTTGTGTCTGGCTGGTTTTGGTTACATTAAAAAGGTTCCATTATAAAGAAAAGAAAAAAATAAAAAAAAGTTGTTTCCCGCTATTTTTCATTTGTTTTTCTCTCCGTAAAAATGAGTGAATCTAATGAAGAAATTCGATGCATTTTAAAATTTTATTATAAAAAAGGCAAAAATGCAACTCAAGCAGTGAAAAAAATTTGTGATGTTTATGGACCTGATGCAGTGTCAGTAAGAGTAGCACAAATTTGGTTCAAACGTTTTCAGTCCGGAAATTTTGATGTTAAAGATGCACCTCGCTCTGGTCGCCCTGTTACGAATAAAATGGACGCCATTTTTGAAAGAGTGGAGCAAGATCGGCATATTAGTAGTTACGATGTAGCTGAAGAACTGGGAATTGACCACAAAACAGTTTTGACCCATTTGAAGAAAGCTGGTTATACAAAAAAGCTCGATATTTGGGTGCCACACGAGCTCACTCAAAGAAACTTAATGAACCGTGTACTCATTTGCGATTCATTATTGAGACGTAATGAAACCGAGCCGTTTTTGAAGAGATTGATAACTGGCAATGAAAAGTGGATCACGTACGACAAGAACGTGCGCAAAAGGTCGTGGTCGAAAGTTGGCCAGGCTTCACAGACTGTGGCCAAACCTGGCCTAACACGAAATAAGGTGATGCTGTGTGTATGGTGGGATTGGAAGGGCATTGTTTATTATGAGCTTTTACCGCCCGGCAAAACCATCGATTCTGATCTTTACTGCCAGCAACTGATGAGATTAAAGGAAGCAGTCGAGAGAAAACGGCCGGAATTGATCAACAGGAAGGGTGTGGTCTTTCATCACGATAACGCTAGACCACACACATCTTTAGCCACTCAGCAAAAATTAAGAGAGTTCGACTGGGAGGTCCTAGTGCATCCACCATATAGCCCTGACCTTGCGCCTTCAGATTTTCACCTGTTTCGGTCTCTGCAGAATTCTTTAGGTTCTGTAAGGTTGACCTCAAGAGAGGACTGCCAAAACTATTTGTCCCGTTTTTTTGATCAGAAGTCCCAAAGTTTCTACAGTAACGGGATAATGTCTCTGTCCACAAAATGGCAGAAAGTTATTCAACAAAACGGTACATATATATTGTAAATAAATGTAAATAAACTTTGAAAAAAATGTCTTGACTTTTCATACAAAAATACGAAAAGACTTTTTCCCCAACCTATTATGTGATAACAGAGTAAGGTAACGTGTCTGACGGACGGTGTTCGTTAATGCCAAAGTTTATTTTATTCAGTAACAATTAGCCCTAAGGCGTTCATCCTAATGACCAATTATTTATTTATATATATGTAGTACACGGACAGATTATCATCTTAAAAATTAACTACGACTAATATAAAAAAAGAAAAATTGAGGCTAGACAATAATCCACAATTAGTGTACACAACATGACTTATAAATCAACAATAATAAAAATAATGGTTCATATCTAACAATTTAATACTAACGGGAAAATACTTAAAATATAACAAACAATAATTTACATAAGGAAAAAAAAACAATATCAGGAAAAAACTATATTAGGATTCATGAGATGATGCTTGGTCTGTGAAAAAGTTAGATGTCAACTTTTTGTATTGCGTAAAATTGGGATCAAATAAATCGATATCAAAACATTATATCGATATCATTGCAACCACACGATACCTCATAATATAAACGGCACTTTCTTACTGAATTCTACCAGAAAAAACATGACTGAAATCCATATCGTGTGTTAAGCATGGTAACAAGCGCCCCCCACACATTGGCCTGCCGAAATCTCCCCACGCTTAAAATACCCGGAAATATACATACATGTACATAATAGTGGTACCTTTTTTTTCGGGGAAAATCAACAAATGACCGCCTTTCGCTGTGGGTGAAGCGGAAGGGTGTGTCAGACTTTTACTGACTAAAAACCATGTTCCAGGGCCGCGGTAATCTTTTCGAACTGTCCCGCAACCCCGGCAGCATCCTAGCATCATCCCGGTTGTCCTGGACTTATATTTAAGACTCAGGCTCTGCTCACTGGTCTAACCAGATTTTAGGCTGCATTTCAGTTATTACATGGAGCGACTGACGTCTGACCTCCGCAACCCAGAAGGAACAAAATTCTATGGTTAATTTTTCTGATATAGTATGGGCGTGAACCCTCTCGTTACAAAAGCGCCTTCGGTTTTTTAGATTTAAGTGCTCTCTCTAAGTTACTTTTGTAAAGCAGAGAAGCCCTAATCGAGGAGTTCCCTACCATTTATTATGTTGGAAAGGTCATGGTAGCTTTAAAATTCGACCTTGTTAATAAAATATACCACGTCATATTTCAGCCAACAAAATCTCAATTGATTATACAAATACGACATCCCTTCACATCGTTAGTTCGAGGAAACCGTTTTAAAATTCGTTAACCAGTATTTCGCGTGCAAACAGATACAGCTCAGAAACTTTGTTTTAAATAACGCGATACACGTAGGATTGACAGGTGTTTCCATATAATTGATTTCATTTGCACGAATTTTTCTGCAGTGAATTTTCAAAAATGTCTCAATTAATTTTACATTTTTACCAGTATTCAAATTCGTAAAGGAATATAATAAACTAAACCTCTAAAAAAAGCTTTTTTGATCATCAAAAATACTGAGTGAGCATCTAATAGGTGATTAGGTGCTCAATCAGTATTTTTGATGTACAAAAAGGTTAGGTTAGGTTGGCAATTTATTAATTTTGAAGACACGTTAAATAACACCCATTCGTAAAATTGTATTTACGCAGTATGAGAACGTTGTTTTTACTAACTCACCCATTTTAGTACAATTTATGACAATCGTACGAATTACTGCAGTGAATTCACACAAAATCTCCATTATTTACCGCAAGACTTCATTTCAAACTATTAATTCGAGTAATACATTTTAAAACCCGTTTAGTTTTGCGTGTAGGTCATAGAGGTAATTTGTTTTAAATAAAGCGCCACACGCAGTATGCAAAGATGTTATTCCATATTATTGGTTTCATTTGCACGAATATTGCTGCGATGAATTTTCACAATATCTCAAGTTTTTAAATTTTTTTTTATTGCATAATAAAAAATTACAAAACATTTAATGGGTATAATATTAAAAATCGTTAACGGAAACCGCGCAGTGGTTTATTTATTAAGGTAAGTAATTATAGTTATGAATAAAAACATTATTTTCACACCATTTATTCAAAAAACGTGTGGTATCAGCCTAGAATAGTGCAGATCCCTTTCATCTCACGGGGAGTCGTAAAAGTCGACGAAGAGAAATCCTACCGGATCATGAGCAACAACTGCGTACTGGCTTGAACTGCGATCACCAACCAGCCTGCTAGAGTGGTGATTATGGAAAATACCCTCAATATAATGGAATCTATTGGGGATGCTAATGTTTAGCAAAGGACTTTATAAGGCTGATATGATGAATTAGTCCGTTATCGTATATCCGTTCATTAGTCTTGCTTGTACGGACAGACAGTTCGGCGGAGGAACTTTGATACACTACTAGGGAATATATTAATACAATTGATAACATTGGTACGAATTGCTGCAGTTCATTTGTAAAAAATCTCATTAAGTTCCCGTAAGTCTACATTTGACAATGTTAATTCGACCAACGCTTTTTAAATATGTTTCTTAGTTAAGCGTGTAGCCACAGCAAGGAGGAACATTGTTTGTAATAAGCGCGCCTCAAGTTGCAGCGACAGGCGTTGGCATGTTTCTATATAATTGGTTTTCTTTGCACAAATTTTGCTGCAATTAATTTTCACCAGATCTCAATTCATTTCAAAGCTAAGCTTTGCTGTCACACGGTCACAAACACAAGTTTTAAAATTCGTTTGGTAGCCTTACGACACAAAGAGCTGCCCGTCGCTCTACGAAAATTAAATACCTTAGATTTATTTAAGAAATCAGTCTGGGAGCGTCCCCTGTCTTTATAACTTAAAAAATGTTATATGTATGTATGTAACGTGTAAAATAATAATTTAATGATAAAATAATTTTTGATGTGTTCTGTCCATTCTACTTTAGCCCGGAAGAAAACTGCAATAAAGCGGCTCATTTTAATACACATTTGCTTAGTTCTTATGTATCATATAAAATAATGTGTTCATTCATTCATTGAAAGGGCATATTTTAAAACAATCTTTAAAGTACGATTTGCTGCAATGAATTAACGAAAATTCTCAATTAATTTCCGCAAACCTTACTCGTACACCAATAATACGAGCCAACCGTTTTAAAATCCGTTAAATAATTTATCGAATTAACCGTGGCCAGGCTGTAAATCGGCATCTCACTCTAGAAACCACATTTGGGGTTGGCAGATCTGGCTACAACTATTTTAAATCTGTATATTTGTAGCAAAATTCACCTTAAGCACAGAGGCAGAGGTCTCTAAATAAAACGCGGCTAATGCTGAGAGTTGCTTCTCTTTTTTAAGGACTGCATCGACTGTTCACTATCAGAACCGCCTTCAAAGGGAGGTTAAAAAAATATCTTCTTGAGCAAACGTTCTGTGAAATTAATGACTTTATGAAATAATTAATTCTTAAGATTTATACGTAATTTAATTAAGTATCTGAAATGACAATTATTTTGACATTATCAATTCCTAATAATATTGTAATTTAATTTAATTTTAATAATTCTAATAATTATGTATTTTTTCTTTTCTGTGACGTGTAATGTTGTATTACCAATAAATGAGTATTTGACTATTCAGACATCTTTCCACATTGAGACTAGACGAGATGTCTCCATTACACGATTCAACTTACAACTGCAGATTGTTGTAAAATACAGACCAGATGTTCCAACTTCCAAACAAAACAGAAATCCATACCAGGGCAGAATAAATTAAAGCCGCCCTAAGGTCATGTTTAGGTAACGTTCCCAACTTGACTGTTGTTGACTGGACCAGTCATTGCTATTATGTTTATGATTAATGGTGTATCCCTTAACCACTTAATACGATCCCTAATCGATCTTCAACTTACCTCTAATTTTAATAGGTCTAGGGACTCCTGGGTCGTACATAAGTATTATACATTATAATATCTATATAGTGTAGTTGATTGGGGTCATTTAGCCTTAAACTTTTTTCTTTTGGTTTTCGAATTGAAAATTATCAAATGACCTGCTTCCGCTATAGGTGGAGCGGAAGGGCGTTCAAAGTTATATCAACACAGTTATTTAGTTATTTTACCTGTCCGTTCAAAAAAATAGAAGCTGCTGCTCTGAAACAGTGCTCTAAATTTGTTAATGGCAATTCAATCTTGTCCCCTTTTCTTTTTGCCCAGGACCCAGTACAGCTGGTTTAATCATATAATGATGTTTCCTTCTGGGTTGCGGTAGCCAGGCGGCAGGTGCTGCATGTAATAACTGAAAATTAGCCCACTCTGGTTAAGCCAGTGAGCAGACCCTGGGCCCTATGATTAAGTGAAGGGCAATCGGGATAATGCTAGGATATGATGATGACAGTACTAGTACAGCGCTCCCTAAGGTATGACTGATTACTTTTAGATTGGCTGCAGAAAATAGAAATATCGCCGTGTTAGTACACGTAGATTTTTCCGATGCATTTAACTCGTTTGATCATGATCTGCTTATTCAATCTTTCAAGGCTAAATATATTTCCTAATATATCATCCATTGCAATCATAGACCGGTTGAAAGCAAACCTGATCCTTTAGATACAAGCTGTTGACATAGTCAGCTACTTCCTGGGTAGTGTAATTTGGTATCTGGTGTCCCTCAAGGAGGCATTCTTTCCCATTTTCTTTTTGCTTGACTCATTTATATCCTTATCTCTTACCTTCGCTTCTCTCACCATCTGTATGCCGATGATTTGCAACTTTACAGAGAGTGCGCTGCGGCTGATATTGATGGCGCTATTAGTCAGTTAAATGAGGATCTTTGTGAAGTTGCAGATTGGTCGAGACGGTTTGGTGTAGCTGTTAAACCATTTAAGTCCCAAGCTATCGTCATGGGTAGTTCGCGTGAACTCTGCAAAATGAATCTTTCTTCAGTCATTCCTATTTCTTTTGGTGGAGCATCTATTTAATTATGTTCCGATTAGAAAGATATTGGTCTTCATATTGATCCCACTCTCAGCTGGTCTATATATGTAGTGGAGCTCACCTAGTTAGCATAGTTACACATACTTTACGTGCTATTTACCGTCTTCACTTCCATCTCTTTAATATTAAAATGATGCTTGTTCAGGTCCTCATTCTTCCTGCGATGAAATTTGTTGATGTGTGCTATCCTGATCTAAATAGAGATTTCTTTTAAAATTGGATCGCCTTACAATACAATTTGTTTTATTTTTGGACTGAAGAAATTCGACTACATTTCATCTTATTGTCTCCGTTTAAAGTGGCCCTATTCTTCAGCGTCGTGAAGAATCCTCGCTGCATTATTTTTTATAGGGTGTATAGAGATCCTATTATGGCATTGAATCCGCCTTAAATTCGATTTCAGTAGTTTTAAGTCTGAATCAAAAAAGTCCGAATCCGAAATTCAGATAAAATGTACTTTTACTGTAATGTATAAAGTATACACAATAATATATAAATGTGCTTTTACTTTAATGTGTAAAGTATACATGTAAACGTGTTTGATGTGTAAACGACACATAAAAAGCATACATAAAATATTCACGTTGATGGCTTAAGAAAAATCCTGACCTCCGCTACGGCCCTCGTTACTCAAAAACATTGGTCGGTTTGTCCCTTATGTATGTCCAGTGAATTCACTAGTTGTCACTCATTCTTCAGAATTTACCTGGGGTCGTGGTGCATTTACGACGTCCTGGAATAATGCTAAGTGATATTATTTTTCCTTGGCACAGTTATTACTTACAATGTGTGTTTTTATTTGTTTTATGTTCTGTGCATTATCGGAAATAAAATAAAGGAAAACTCTTATCAGGACTACTGCATTCGTTACTCATGTGCAGCGAATTTACTAGCTAGAAAACCCTTTCAACCGGACAGTATTGCGTTAATCACGGCACGGTGGAGTCCTCTGTCACAGAGAGATAAGCCTTGGTTAACCTCACCTCACCTCAGTCATCATTAGGACCGCTTCCTGAGTGCCGAATCAATTATTTGACAATTATTTTTCACTCGTAATCACCGAGCAAGATTTCTGTGCTTGACAAATTTAGTCAACAGTATGTTACATAGATTGAATCATCATCAGCATCATCTACATTTTAGACGTATGAATTACACTGCTGAACATAGAACTCCCCATAATTTTATAAGATATTGGGCGTATTCCTTGGGCAGGTGGGACTTGGGGGGACCGTCAATATAAAATTTAACCAAGAATTTAAATTTAATTTATATATCGACGACCGATATGGCGTGGCGGTGAGTATATCCGCACCCCGCTCCTGAGGTCGTGGAGTCGATTTCCATATAGGATAAATCTTTGGGCGCATAATCTTGAATATTTGTTCTGGTCCTGGTGGTGTGGTATTTATATTACAGACAACCACGCCTGTGGCATATTATAAGCCCACATTTCGCCAATTATACATTTGGTCTCACATAATAGGTGGCGAGCCTATTGCTGCTCACCAGAAACTTTTACGTTCGCTTTGTCCGTTAATCGGCAGGTGCACCACTTGCTGGTTAAGTTTGGCTTGGGATTTTTAGGTCTTGTTATGTAAGTATATAAAGTATGTATTTACAAAAAAATGGTAATTACGTATGTTTATCCGTTATGTAGTATCCATAATATAAGCTCTTAATGATACTTATCTTGGAACTAAATAATTGATGTAATTGCCAGGAAATTTATTTAATTTAAGACGAAATTTTTATTAGAAAATATCAACTTGTCAGCGGTCCCCTAGTAGGAATCGAACCTATGACCTTTAAATAACAGGTTTTCTAGCAAAAAAATCTTGGCGGGTAAATGCAAAATATTTTTTTTTGTCAAAAGATAATTTAGAATGAAATTCGCAGTTAAAAAAAAAAGTTTTTTTGCTCAATAAATCATAACACACGTTAAGTTTCCCCAGTAAGTAACGCAGTACTTGTGTTGGGGGTAACTTGCTCTTTCCCATGGCTTAACAAAGATTTTATTGAGTTAACAGACAAAAAGCAAACTATCTACTAGTATATTAAGTTTTACGTGAATGTATATGTGTGAGCGTGTATATTGTATTTGTGTGTGTTGTGTAATATTCCTATCACTTAATCATAATGTTTACGATGTTTTATTTATGCAGTTATTACATAAACTTCTTTTGATAAGAACTGTTACAACTAAGTCGTTTCTCGTCATCAAAGAAAGAAAGAATCACTTTTATTGACCACAAACATAAGACATTACATATCTAAAAAAGGGGAAGGACACGTAGACGACACATGTGTGGCCAACTAGGCATCATGCCTCAGCATTATGCCAAGCTGATATTCTGGAGGAGCCTTATAAAATATGGACGGACAGATGGAAGAAAATATCAAAAATGTATAAAGAAAAAGACTTAATCAAAAGAATCAAGTAATTTTCAATCTTACGATATGAAACTATATGTTCAACGGCTTCAAAGACATAACTTCTGTTTAAGTTAGTGGAATATGTCTGTTGATGCAGTTCAATGGGGTGGAATTTATCTACATACATACACATTCCATCGTAAATGAAAATGAAAGGTTAGTGTTCAAATTGTTCATGAACATTTAATTGAACGTTGCCTCTCACGTTGTGGATGTAGACAATTAACAACTTCGACGTATTAGTGTCTATTCAGGTTTGCTTTTAATTATTCACGACCGATATGGCGTGGAGGTTAGCAGCATACCTGCACTCTGCTCCTGAGGTCACGGGTTCGATTCCCACACAGAAAAAATCTTTGTGTGTGTTTGTTAGAGCATTATTATTAATTTATGTCAATTATAATCATCAGATTATTCATTATTTTAAAAGGTATTTCATTTGATATCCTAAAGTTATCCCGGTTGCATTAGACTTAGGCTTAGGGCCTAGAGTCTGGTCACTGGTTTAACCAGATTTTATCTTCTGCAACCCAGAGGTTGATTGTTCATTTCCACTTGTCAGTTCATTTAAACTTGATCCATTCGTACTTACGAGTATACTTATTTGTACCTTCGGTCCCCTGACAATAGAAAACTCATTGTTTGTCAGTCACTTGGCGTTCAAAACCTTAAAACTAGTAAGAATGATTAGGTGTCGCCTTATGGTGTGGTATTGTAGAGCTTGCTTTAAACCCTTTATGCATGCTAAAAATTTATGCATGTTTTAACTTTTTTTTCGGATGGAACATCATCAATTGATCGTCTTCCGCTGTAGAACAAGCGGAAGGGTGTGTCAGACTTTTCCTGACTAAAAACCATCCATGTTCCTACTTGAGCCTATAATTTTCCAAGGCCGCGTCAACCCTTTCGAACAGTTCGCTTTTTAGTCTACAGAAATGCAAAACTAACTATTCTGTTGTTGTTTTAAGATAAAGTTTTTACGTATGTATAGTTAACTGGTTTCAAAGAAAGCGACATAACTATAAAATTACATTTGCTATAAAACACCTTTACCTTTAAAATATCTAGCTTCTACAGTTTACAAAACATTGAAATTTTTAAAGTGTAGGCAGGTAATTGAGTTTTGCAGGCTAGTGAGTATTGTCAATATCAAATAGTGTTATACATAAATTCACAACTGTTTCCCCGATGGGGTAGGCAGAGGCATATTTTACGCCCACACTTCGCCAATTATATAGGCCCACGTAAAAGGTGGCAAGCCTTTTACCGCTTACCGGGCACTATGATCGCCCAGAGCCTCGTTCGTTGATCGGCAGGTGCACCACTTGCAGGTAAGGTTGGCTTGGGCTCCTTATGTCTTGGTAAGATCCTTATATACAATAGTGTAAAGAATTGTGATATAAAAAGTTTTTTACTTGTTAGTAAATATTATGTGAACTTAGTAAATGACATATTTTATATCCAAGCGCAACCTTTCAGGTTGTAACAATTTTTATTGTGTATTTTAGTAACTTCGTCTGTGTAAGTAAAACATATTGTATGCACTACTAAGTGCACTTGCAGATTAAGTATGTCAGTTACTAAACTGACAAGTTGTAACTTAGTTTGTGTGAGTAAAATATATGAAATGAAATGAATGAAATGAATGAAATGAATGAAATGAATGAAATGAATGAAATGAATGAAATGAATGAAATGAATGAAATGAATGAAATGAATGAAATGAATGAAATGAATGAAATGAATGAAATGAATGAAATGAATGAAATGAATGAAATGAATGAAATGAATGAAATGAATGAAATGAATGAAATGAATGAAATGAATGAAATGAATGAAATGAATGAAATGAATGAAATGAATGAAATGAATGAAATGAATGAAATGAATGAAATGAATGAAATGAATGAAATGAATGAAATGAATGAAATGAATGAAATGAATGAAATGAATGAAATGAATGAAATGAATGAAATGAATGAAATGAATGAAATGAATGAAATGAATGAAATGAATGAAATGAATGAAATGAATGAAATGAATGAAATGAATGAAATGAATGAAATGAATGAAATGAATGAAATGAATGAAATGAAATAGATTTATTTGCTTTGATTTTGCGTTCTTACATAAAGGTCTTATACAGGTTAGTTGTATCGTCAAAATCTACTTATATCTAAGTGTGCAAATGTTATAATATATTTAGATTGAATTTAAAGATACAATTATTCAATAAATTAAAATGTCACTGTCCGATTAATATTACATATAATTATAATTTCTACATTCTAAAAACTAAAGATTGACATGGTTAGCCTGAAAGTAGTCCTTAATTGAATAGAAACAGCCCTCTATCAAATAATTATGTAGTTTTCGTTTAAATATAGGTCCAGTTAACGTACGTATTTCATCAGGTAACGCGTTAAATATTTTTGTACCCATATTACTTGCATTTTTTTTGCTAATGTCAGTTTTAAGACCTGATTTTCTACCTTGTTCCCTGGTCTGAGTCGGAGACATTTAGTCGAAACAGACTGTCTTTTTTCGAAATGTCTTGGATTCTCCTTTACAAATATACAAATTTGTTTAATATACAATCCAGGGACCGTGAGAAGTCTATTCTTTATAAATAAAGGTTTACATGACTCCAAGTAATAAGCACCAAACAAAGATCTAATGCATCTTTTCTGTAGTTTAAAGACTATATCTATATCTGTACAGTTCCCCCATATCATAATACCGTACTGCAGCACGGACGCTACATGAGCATGATATGCCAGTATTGCTGTCTCTACAGATGATATTTCTCTTAGGCGCCTAAGAGCGAAAGAGAATCTACAAATTTTATCACTTATTAAACTAATATGACTTTTCCAATTGCAGTTCTCGTCTATATTTATACCTAAAAAGTTTGCTGTCTTAACATTGTCTATAATTCGGTCGTTATAAAATACATTCAAATTCAATTTGTGTCAATTGTATGTCAGAAATTGCATTACCTTAGTTTTATCTATATTTATTTTTAAGTTGTTGGATGTCATCCATTTTATAACTTTATTGAGAGTCATATTTATTTCATTTTCATAATCTGATACATTCAATGTCTTATAGTCTGTACTACCTTTCACTAGTATTGTTGTATCATCTGCATACTGTATAATTTCATGATTTATTTTGTCTGGTAGGTCATTTACGTATAAATTAAAGAGTATAGGTCCTAATAAAGTGCCCTGTGGGACCCCACACCCATTGACTCTATATTGTGAATAGTAGCTCGCTCTAATGTGTATTTTATTTTTTACTGTTTTTTGGATCTGTACGCATTGCTTTCTGTCTTTTAGATAGCTGGTAAACCAATCGTTAGCAATACCTCTGATTCTCTGATTCTATGGTGTAAGTTAGTCATAGCATACAATTTCTAACTTAAGATGATAACAATTTGAAAGAGAGAAGTTATAATTTCAGTAGGAGAGGAATACTCAGCCCTACCCCACGTCAAGATGGAGATCAGTCCGGGGCGGATGGTACATATATACCTGGACATTTTTTTTCCAAATCAAGAGATCTAGAATCGCCTGCGTCCTACTAAATGTTTATGTGCTAGAATATGGTATAAGCACATTTGTTCTTAAAAAAAATGTTTCTGTATCGATGTGCAAAGATACATTCTGTGTCAAAGTATTAACTCAGAAACTTTGTTTTAATGGTGTAAACTTTTCTTATCTGTAATCATGATCCTCTTTATACGGTTTAATCATTTATTTCGATCACTAACGGCTTGAGATGAATCAACGTGCACAACATTTGGGGAGGTCAATGTTTAGCAGAGAACTTCCAATAGCCTAGTTTGATATGATGGATAGAATAATAGGAGATACATTTCGTCTATTTTTCATAAAAACTTTCAACTGGTCTGCAGGCTAAATATAAATTTTATCGTTTCCTGTCTCCCGACGCTACTCCGATGCAGAGCTTTATGTGACTTTCATTTGAGCTACATGGCGGAGTGCAAAAATTTAATGTGTATGCAAATATTTTTATGAGAATTAATTAATTAATTTAGGTTGTTGGCTGTCCGCTGTAATATGCTTGCTCGTAGTTTTGCACGGTGTAGTGATCAAGTAAAAAAGATGCTCTTTAAAGCATACTGTCAGTCTTTCTACACGTGCAGTCTATGGATCAATTATACCCAGCGCGCATACAGCGACCTGAGGGTTCAATACAACAATGAGTACAGGGTGCTGATGGGTCTGCCACGGTTCTATAGCGCGTCAGGCATGTTTGTGGAAGCTAACGTAGATAGCTTTTCTGCAATAATGCGTAAACGTTGCGCCTCGATGCTTGAAAGGATGCGGGGCAGCACCAACAGCATCCTGTGCGTATTGGCGGACCGATGGGACTCGCCGCTGCTAGAGCGTTGGGTGCATCTACATGCGGTGAAGTAACCATCAGTATGTTATATTATATTAGTTAAGATAGAATATTTTTTACGAACACTAGATCTCAAGTCTTTCACTATTACTAATAAACTTTTATGGATGTTAATCCGAAATAAAGTTTTGAGGTCGTTATTGCCTTAATATAAACTTCAAAGGTGAAATAGTCGCATAATCAATTTCAATGTTTGATATGCTTATAAGGAAGCATGAAGGTTATTTTATAAGACTTACTGCCTTTTGTATTCAGAGTTAGGGCGATCAACACTACATTCTAGCATATTGAAATTGTTAAGCTACGTGGTCCATATATTATAATAATGCGTCATAGTAGCTTGCTGCGCTCTTTGGTATGATTACATTAGCGTATGTCGAAATTTAAACATAGTTTCATCGTCTTAACATTCTACTTCTATAGAATAGGATAAATGAGAATTCTGTAAGCTTGGACATTAAACATAGATTTGTCTATGACATCATGTAATTTTAATTATTACTTTAAAATATATCAAACGTATAAACTTTAAGCTAAGCTAAATCGAAAAATTATGGTTGCGGCGGTGGTAGGTACGGGCAACCTAAATAGAGACATTCTGTAATTATGTAATATAGGTATTATATATATATATAGTATATATTCATATTAGCATGCCACCCGTGCGAAGCTGAGGCGGGTCGCTAGTGAAATATAAAGTAAAAAAAATAACCCACAAAACTGTACATACCGGTTGACTTTAGGTCTTATAGACGGTGGTGACGGTGGCGGTGACGCTGTGTGGTATACAGGGTGTTCAAGACCCTGATCAAAGCCGAGAGTTGCGTATTCTGCCTATAATAATATATTTTCTTCCAGACTATACTATTATTAGAAAAGTACTATTTTTAGTCAAATTAAATTATAAGCTTTTTTTCTATGCGCGTTTCATTGCGTGCTACGGATTAGGCGGTTTTTTTTAACACATAAAAAATCGTTTTCCATTTTTAAATTTTGGTTATGTCACTTGCTATGATGGGTAGGTCTAAAAATCGGTGTAGTAAGTTATTTCTGACATTATATTAGGTCGGGGAAAAAGTCTTTTCGCATAACGTAGGTATAAACTTATTATAAAATTTTTTTGACTGTACTATTTGTGTCTGGCTCGTTTTGGTAATATTAAAAAGGTTCCATTATAAAGAAAAGAAAAAAATAAAAAAAAGTTGTTTCCCGCTATTTTTCATTTGTTTTTCTCTCCGTAAAAATGAGTGAATCTAATGAAGAAATTCGATACATTTTAAAATTTTATTATAAAAAAGGCAAAAATGCTGCTCAAGCAGTGAAAAAAATTTGTGATGTTTATGGACCTGATGCAGTGTCAGTAAGAGTAGCACAAATTTGGTTCAAACGTTTTCAGTCCGGAAATTTTGATGTTAAAGATGCACCTCGCTCTGGTCGCCCTGTTACGAATAAAATGGACGCCATTTTTGAAAGAGTGGAGCAAGATAGGCATATTAGTAGCTACGATGTAGCTGAAGAACTGGGAATTGACCACAAAACAGTTTTGACCCATTTGAAGAAAGCTGGTTATACAAAAAAGCTCGATATTTGGGTGCCACACGAGCTCACTCAAAGAAACTTAATGAACCGTGTACTCATTTGCGATTCATTATTGAGACGTAATGAAACCGAGCTGTTTTTGAAGAGATTGATAACTGGCGATGAAAAGTGGATCACGTACGACAAGAACGTGCGAAAAAGGTCGTGGTCGAAAGTTGGCCAGGCTTCACAGACTGTGGCCAAACCTGGCCTAACACGAAATAAGGTGATGCTGTGTGTATAGTGGGATTGGAAGAGCATTGTTTATTATGAGCTTTTACCGCCCGGCAAAACCATCGATTCTGATCTTTACTGCCAGCAACTGATGAGATTAAAGGAAGCAGTCGAGAGAAAACGGCCGGAATTGATCAACAGGAAGGGTGTGGTCTTTCATCACGATAACGCTAGACCACACACATCTTTAGCCACTCAGCAAAAATTAAGAGAGTTCGACTGGGAGGTCCTAGTGCATCCACCATATAGCCCTGACCTTGCGCCTTCAGATTTTCACCTGTTTCGGTCTCTGCAGAATTCTTTAGGTTCTGTAAGGTTGACCTCAAGAGAGGACTGCCAAAACTATTTGTCCCGTTTTTTTGATCAGAAGTCCCAAAGTTTCTACAGTAACGGGATAATGTCTCTGCCCACAAAATGGCAGAAAGTTATTCAACAAAACGGTACATATATATTGTAAATAAATGTAAATAAACTTTGAAAAAAATGTCTTGACTTTTCATACAAAAATACGAAAAGACTTTTTCCCCAACCTATTAAATATCATTAAGTGCTTTAAGCATTCTAAAAGCTTTATAAAATCCACTGCTGAACATTAGCCTCCCCAACGGATTTCATTCCATTAGGGGTATTTGAACATAATCACCACGCTAGGCAGGCGGGTTGGTAATCGCAGTAAAGCAAATACGCAGGAGAACGCTGCTGCCCATCATCTGCCAGGAACTCTCTTCGTCGACTCTTACGACTCTCTTTGAAATGAGAGTGCGTGGAACTATTCTGGTAGGATTACTCTTCGTCGACTCTTACGACTCTCTTTGAGATGAGAGTGGGTGGCACTATTCTGGTAGGATTTCTCTTCGTCGACTTTTACGACTCTCTTTGAGATGAGAGTGGGTGGCACTATTCTGGTAGGATTTCTCTTCGTCGACTTTTACGACTCTCTTTGAGATGAGAGTGGGTGGCACTATTCTGCTAGGATTTTTCTTCGTCGACTCTTACGACTCTCTTTGAGATAAGAGTGGGTGGCACTATTCTGGTAGGATTACTCTTCGTCGACTCTTACGACTCTCTTTGAGATGAGTGTGGGTGGCACTATTCTGGTAGGATTACTCTTCGTCGACTCTTACGACTCTCTTTGAGATGAGAGTGGGTGGCACTATTCTGGTAGGATTTCTCTTCGTCGACTCTTACGACTCTCTTTGAGATGAGAGTGGGTGGCACTATTCTGGTAGGATTTCTCTTCGTCGACTCTTACGACTCTCTTTGAGATGAGAGTGGGTGGCACTATTCTGGTAGGATTTCTCTTCGTCGACTCTTACGACTCTCTTTGAGATGAGAGTGGGTGGCACTATTCTGGTAGGATTTCTCTTCGTCGAATCTTACGACTCTCTTTGAGATGAGAGTAGTTGGCACTATTCTGGTAGGATTTCTCTTCGTCGAATCTTACGACTCTCTTTGAGATGAGAGTAGTTGGCACTATTCTAGGCCAGTACCACACGTCACTTCTATACCTAAGACTTCTTCCATAGAAAACTGTGCCGTACTTCTATCGTAGAGAATTTATATGGTACCTATTTAGATTACATTAAAGTACTTCTTTATGTGTTTTATTTGTGATCCCTCTCTATCTCTTTTATCTCCGTTCAATAAGCACTGTTGGTCAAGCTTCTAGAATAGATGACTCGATATTACCCTAAGGCGCTTATCGTAATTGGTCTAACGTTGACCCTAACCTGATTGATAACGCTCACCTGAGTAGACGAGACCTTCGAAACGGCTTTAAGACTTCGAATCAGACTATAATGTAATTTTACCGAATTTGGAAGACGTAAGGTTAAC
The DNA here is from genome assembly GCA_949126915.1 of Musotima nitidalis. Classification (NCBI taxonomy): domain Eukaryota; kingdom Metazoa; phylum Arthropoda; class Insecta; order Lepidoptera; family Crambidae; genus Musotima; species Musotima nitidalis. The sequence continues at coordinate 3,745,823 of OX421419.1, forward strand.
TTAGCATTTTATATGAATAGAATAGAATAGAATTAGAATAGAATTTATTAATTTGTTAAACATAGGTATTTTACATTAGTTTTTGCATACTAAATATGTGCGCATATTATATGTAAGTAATAGCGTTTAGCATCGTTTAAATAAGTACAATAGCTGTGTAAAAAATCTATAATATTACTCGTATATTTCTAACATAAATACCACACATTAATAAAACCTCTCTAAAACTAACACAATATAAAATATTAAAGTACAGAGGTGAACCAAGGATACATAAACCATACCACACATTAATAAACATACAAACACTTTATAAGATAATAAAGTACAGAGGTGAACCAAGGATAGGTTTCAAGAGGTTTTCAAAATTCCTCTGCGGAGAAAAAAGTATAAAGAATTTATAAATAGTATAGTATTGTTATAACTTAACATGCTTTCCGAGGCACAGAGCAAGCGATAATTACGCACATAACTTAGAAATGTCATGGGCACGACCAGGGTTCGAACCAGAGACTCTCTGAATTTAAAGTCAATGGGTCTCACACTGGGCTTCGCCACTTGAAATATATAAGCATCTATATGATGTCCCATGAAACGGTAAACGAAAGCCGACCGAAATCTATTCTCTTTTATTATATGAAACGGAAAATTTTCGATTCACGCAATAATGTTTGAAGGAGGAGTATAGCAGTAATAGGTATTCATTTGTTTGTTTAGTTGATGTTATGATAAATCTCTATAAATCTTTCATTTAATCATTGAGGGATTTACGATATAATTTAGCATCGTTTAAAATGTATGTATTAATATAAATGTTTATTGCGGACGTATGAACAGGTTTAAAACACGCGTGGCGCAAGAAAAATGTGAGATTACTTTTTAAGGTGGGTTCCGTATTATTCTACAAATAATGGAATATTCGTATTCAGTTTATGTTCAGCTATTGGGGCTTCAGGCCTTTGCTCAAATCATCATCATTAATTTACGAGCCTGGAGTCCGCTTTCTTCGCTTCGTACGGTCTTCAGCATCCTTTGTAGATAAAAGACAGGGATTCTCTCAAATACTAAAGCTTAAGGTTAAATTAAGAGTCGATCTTCTCCCCACTTAATGGCATTACAAGCAGTTTAAGTTCCTCGTTTGGGCTTCAGGCTTTCTCTAAAATAATTTATTTGTCTATAATCTTATCCTATTATGAGGAAAATGTCGCAGATGTATATAAGGAGTAACTTAGAATATTATTATAAATAAAAAAGTATCAGTAACTCACGCAGACTATGTCACGAGCGTCAGCTAGTTAATATACAATATGCACTCAGTTGTGTTCGCTATATGCCAAGGGAATAAAATTTGAACTAACATTCCGAAGCGGAACCCTAAGCGATGTACTAGTAAAAACTGCTTTAATGGGCGTTAAAGCGAGAAAATCTTTGATGTATCTGCCGAGCTGCCGTCAAAGTGAAATTATTTCGCTCGTAAAATGACGGTACATAGCGATAGGGATTTAAGCTGGCTTTTCACTACGAGATATAATATATTTTACATCCCGAGATATAATTGTATCATATCTAAAAAATGGAATTCACACTTTGAGATTTATAGTTACGCCATATCGGTCGACTGTGGTCAGTATACGTCAAAGGTGCCGAAGAAGCGCCTCAAAGTCCCATCTGCTGTCGAGAAGCCGCCTAAATATTTTAGAGTTCCCTCGACAGACAGGGATGAGAGTTCCTCTTACTACGATACTGGAGCCTAGAGGCGGCCGCCTCTGGGTAGCATGAAAAACAATGGTTCGGAATTTATGCAGTGCTTTCGTGAGGCTCAGGCGCCATGTCCTATCGACCACCACCGCGATGCCAACAGTGGCCAACACTCTGGCTGAAGGACCGTACCCCGGGATGTTACGAGGGTGTCTTCTGTGTAACAAACAGATCACGTTTACTTTGTGCAGGTTCACGCAGGTCTCCTAAGCTGTGTGAACTGAACCTGTGATTACGTCCTAAAGTAATCGTATTCGATGTTTCACAAAACTGGTCCTAAGACAGACCCCTGCGGAACACCGCACACCATATGCCAACGACAGCCATCGTTGGGAAGACTATCGCCCTCTCCGACAGGTAGACCCCAACAATCCCAATAGATATTTGGGCACCCCGTGGAATCAAAGTGAGAGAGACCCTCTGCATTGCAGTCTGGTCTTGCCGTTAGGAAATCGCTGCTCTGCTATTTAAAATATACCTTACATTACATCCAGAAGTATAAAGAGATCTTTAACGTTTAACGTCTGGGGTTTGGTGCTTACCAACAGAACACAATGGTGTGAAAACTAGTTGCGAATTTTATTAAGAAAGGGAACTGTCATGGCTTTTGTGTATAACTATTTTTTATATTCATGTGACTGTTTGCTAATTAATATAAATTTAATATTTTTGGACATCTTACGTATTGCTAAACATAACTCCAAAATAAACAAGGATAAGTATTACATATAAACATAAATAGAAACAACAATAGTCTGGTGGTGAGACCTATAGCCAGCAATCCAAAGGGCTTTGAGTTCAACCCCTGTTCGATGATGTTCCCCTCTGGGTTGAAAATGGTCAGACGGAAGTCGCAAACAGAAATTCAGACAAATAAACAAATAACTCTTGAGATATTTACCACACATACAAAATAATTATATCCAGACCTAAAAAAAATATGTATAATTTCGTCCTGTGTGGCAATCGAGTGCCTCTCCCTCTTTAAATAATATTGCTACAAAAGGTTGAATGACAAACTATAGTCATAGTTCATACGATTTGGCCAATTTACCTATTGATCAATCAAATCAAATACTTTTTATTTCATAAACTATTACATAATACTTTAAAACGTCAAAATTATAAAAAAATAACAAATAAAATATAATTATACTAAAATCACGGAGCTTAGATTCACTTGCACCCAAACAATTTAAAAAAACAAAAAATATTTAAGTGTAATTGAATCTAAGTGCCAGTTCCAAGCCACCGCTCTGTAAGAAGAACTGGCAAGAAACTCAGAGGCTATGCTCTTTTAAATTATCGATTGGTTAGTTACAATCTTCATTTGTCTGTGACGCTATACAATGCCATATAACATTAACAATATTCATGTTTTAAGTCATTCATTGAATATTAGAATAGCCTGTATGAATCAGCAGTTTAATCCCAAGCCGTTTTATCAGCCATATAGTCTTAGATAGAATAGTATCCCTTTAAAGACAGCTTGCGTTTTATTGTTAATTTAAATTTATTTAGGCTTAATTGCTATATATTGCTTGGGTTTTTATTATATTAGGTCGGGGAAAAAGTCTTTTCGCATAACGTAGGTATATCTTATTATAAAATTTTTTTGACTGTACTATTTGTGTCTGGCTGGTTTTGGTAACATTAAAAAGGTTCCATTATAAAGAAAAGAAAAAAATAAAAAAAAATTGTTTCCCGCTATTTTTCATTTGTTTTTCTCTCCGTAAAAATGAGTGAATCTAATGAAGAAATTCGATACATTTTAAAATTTTATTATAAAAAAGGCAAAAATGCAACTCAAGCAGTGAAAAAAAATTGTGATGTTTATGGACCTGATGCAGTGTCAGTAAGAGTAGCACAAATTTGGTTCAAACGTTTTCAGTCCGGAAATTTTGATGTTAAAGATGCACCTCGCTCTGGTCGCCCTGTTACGAATAAAATGGACGCCATTTTTGAAAGAGTGGAGCAAGATCGGCATATTAGTAGTTACGATGCAGCTGAAGAACTGGGAATTGACCACAAAACAGTTTTGACCCATTTGAAGAAAGCTGGTTATACAAAATAGCTCGATATTTGGGTGCCACACGAGCTCACTCAAAGAAACTTAATGAACCGTGTACTCATTTGCGATTCATTATTGAGACGTAATGAAACCGAGCCGTTTTTGAAGAGATTGATAACTGGCGATGAAAAGTGGATCACGTACGACAAGAACGTGCGAAAAAGGTCGTGGTCGAAAGTTGGCCAGGCTTCACAGACTGTGGCCAAACCTGGCCTAACACGAAATAAGGTGATGCTGTGTGTATGGTGGGATTGGAAGGGCATTGTTTATTATGAGCTTTTACCGCCCGGCAAAACCATCGATTCTGATCTTTACTGCCAGCAACTGATGAGATTAAAGGAAGCAGTCGAGAGAAAACGGCCGGAATTGATCAACAGGAAGGGTGTGGTCTTTCATCACGATAACGCTAGACCACACACATCTTTAGCCACTCAGCAAAAATTAAGAGAGTTCGACTGGGAGGTCCTAGTGCATCCACCATATAGCCCTGACCTTGCGCCTTCAGATTTTCACCTGTTTCGGTCTCTGCAGAATTCTTTAGGTTCTGTAAGGTTGACCTCAAGAGAGGACTGCCAAAACTATTTGTCCCGTTTTTTTGATCAGAAGTCCCAAAGTTTCTACAGTAACGGGATAATATCTCTGCCCACAAAATGGCAGAAAGTTATTCAACAAAACGGTACATATATATTGTACATAAATGTAAATAAACTTTGAAAAAAATGTCTTGACTTTTCATACAAAAATACGAAAAGACTTTTTCCCCAACCTATTAGAAACGCACACATTGACCTTTAAAAGATTTGTTAGTTTTTTGGAGCCTAGTGGCAGGTACAACTAGTTTATGCTTATTCCTTGTGTTTAGGTTATATATATCGCTTTTCTTACTTAATTTATCAATATTCTTATGTACAAATACTAGGTTTTCATAATCATAAATATACATTTATTTAATACATTTTGACAAATATCACAGACGTCTTTACGCCTATGGTATCAGTAGGTTTACACCAGCTTATATAAACTTTTCTCGTATATTCCATGCCGTTGCTCAGAGGCCGTCGAAGAAATAATTTGTAAATAAAATTACTTTTTACTAATAATTCGCAGAAAAACTTGAAAGAAACCAATATCATTTTATAATAACGTCAAGTGAAGTAAATATTCCGCTCGATTGGCTTTCATAAAACGAATATGTAATTTTTAAAACTTCATAGTAATTGAGTCAGTGTTTGACTATGCCATCTACTTTTATATGTTACTGACATTCTAAATAATCATTTTAATCATTATATACATATTTAAGCGGACGCTTATATAATTTTGACGATAGTTATGGCGTAGAGGCGGGTACACTCCGCTCTTGATTTCGTTTCCCACACAGAACAAATCTTTGTGGGCATAAACATGAATTTGTATTTGTTCTGGTCTGAGTGTTTTCGTACGTATATTAAGTATATACAATATACAAAAAAAAAATATATTTATCCGTTATTTAGTATCCATAATACAAGTTATTTATGATACTTATATTGGAACTAAATAATGGATGTAATTGTCAGAAAATATTAATTTATTTCGCTATTCCATTAGGGATGGATAGTTATAGCAAAGTTTACTTTTAGCACAGAGATAACAAACCCGTAGCCCACATTGACACTAGAGGTATCATTCCCTTAGTCGTCTTCAATATACCCCTTTGGGCAAGACATGGGATGGCCAAATTTTTTAAAGGTATATTTACGGTTAAAACTATTTATTTTCTCAAAAGAATTTACAAAATTTCACTTACAGAGAAAATACAAAACTATATTATTAACCAGATTTACAACACCATCAAGCATTAAAAAAAAGTAGGTAGATTGACAAAATCTTTATACAACAGAGGGCAAGTGCACCGGCAAATCGGTGACTGCGAGTGAGAGAGAGACTACAGTGCGAACACGCATATTATTGCGTCATATTGTACAATTTTTGATAATGACTACATACTATAATGTTCACTTTAAGTGTATACGTAATGTAACGTATACAATATAAATATAACGTATTTAATTAAATGACACATAATATAATTTTAAGTATGTATTTTTTTATTATAATAATCAATATCCATTTTTTTAAATTTTTAATAATATTATATTTAATTATTTTTCAACTCCATATCCTTCAACTTATCAACCTTGCAAGCAGTAATATTACTAATATTATTTGTTTCAAGTATCGGGACTAGTTATAATATTGCTTAAACCACGTTATATTTTTTATTAGTTAGTACAAAAATAATAATAAAACCTACTGTTTTACATTCATACATACCATCATAGAGCGAGAGAGCAGAGGCATAGTATACGTCCCAATTTCGCCAATTGTTGTGGTCCCATGTAATCCCATGTAGGTGGCGAGCCTGTTGCTGCTTATCGGGAACTTTTATTTTCGCCAGAACCTTGTCAGTTGATCTGCAAGTGCATCACTTGCAGGTGAAGTTGGCTTGGGCCTAAAAAGTTGACGTTGACTGGTACAGAAGATGGTTTGAGGGCGGGAGTCTTGGTGTTGAGTGGCCCATGGTGAATGGACGTCCTCACTAAGCCTGGTATTAATATGGGACCCCCCGGAGGAGTTTGGGGGGTGCAGGTTAATTAAGGAGGGGCCAACCGGGCATAAATATTGGACGGATCCCTCTACACGCGTACTGTTTTATTCTCATAAAATGTGACTTTGTAGTCAGCATATGTTACATACTAAACTGATTTATATACTGACAGTCAAAGCCATCAGAAAGAAGCCTCAAGATAATGTTCGGACTAACCAACTTGAAACCATAAAGAAGTAGTACTAAGGGAGCCTTCCATTGCAGCCAAGCAAGTAATGTAACGTGTGTGATATAAATTTTACCACAAGAAGCGCAATGTACACAATTTGAGAGGTATCTGTTTGTACAAAACTGACGATTCGAGTGCGTGTCTATTTCAGCACGACTTCTCGGTATTTACAATAAGCTTTACTTATTTAACCTTCTATAAAATGTTGGTAAAATAATTTTATTGGTACATGTACATTTTATCAATTTTTCAATATTGTTTGACATTATATGGGTAGATTATTGTTTTAACAACATAGCTGCCAATTGCAGATATCACGCAATCTGAGACTCGTAAATTTAATGAAATTTACTGATGCAACAGATTTCTTTTTTTTGATTGAGTAGTTTTTATAGCAGTAGTATTTTATACCATTACCTTGATAAATAAAGATTGTTATACATTAAAAATTAATCAGACAAATTTTCGGCATTTTTTTATGGTTGATAAAGTAACTACATCTTAAAAGATATAAAATAGAAAATTGATAAAAAAAGGGTCTCTTACACTTGTAACAAAACGTTATTCGTCTAATAATTGTTTCGGCTAATGAAAGATTAAACAAATGCTATTTTACCCAAACGTCATTACAATGTTCAGCTTAACAATAATTCCTTAAAATTAAACCTTGTTATACAAAAATGTGACACTAGTTAGTTCTCTAAGTAAAAAATATGTGAAACGTTGGTTGGCAAGCAATAATCGGCGAAACAATTTTCGGCGAAAAGGCAGGATACCATCTCAGCTAATTAGGGCCCCATTACTTAATCAGGTACTCCTCTCACTAACCAAGATGTCCTTATCTCTATGGTGGATCCTACCACGCGGACTCAGTGCGGATTGGTGCAGACAGGTGTGTGGCCTCCTCCAAATTTAAAAAGGCAATTAAATGTCGTTTGTTGTGGCACTTCTAAGTGGCTACAGGTAGAGAATAGTACTTAATGATTAAATAGGTACACGTGCTTCCATTGGAACAGCCATTTGTATACGTTATATATACCATAATAACGATCACAATAAAAAATTGTTAAATTGTATCGTTTCACACAACTTTAATACGGTCTCAATGTTTTTTTATCACAACATAAAATATTAAAACTCGTTAATAAATTATATTTCACACAAAAAATTATTTAAAATACAATTTTCAGTAACCTTATAAAATCAGTTAAGTGCAAAAGCAAACTTTCTTAACTTTGTCTGTAGCGAGAACGAGTTATGAACAAATGGTTTCAATCACAGATGTAAATTTGCGTCTGCCGCTTCAATTGCTCTATAGACAGTAAACGAACTACAAACTATATTAACCTTTTAAATGACGGGTTTGGCAGACACAATTGAAAGTCTATTGTTTCCTGTCGCGGCCGTCGTCTAACCCCTCGTTTTCATTACTAGACAAGTATAATACAAGTCCGATACAAAACTTGTCAAATACACAATTATTGGACTCATGCATGTATTTAACTGACTAAAACATTATTTAGTTCGCACTGTGTAGCCGTCAAGTATGAATATAAGTTTTAAACGCATTTGTGTTTACACTGAAGTCTATGACAGTCTACAACTTGTCTAATACATTGATAACCTTTTCATCTACAAAATACAGTGGTGTTTAAGACAAGTATGTTATATATTTCAATTGCAATACATGTTCAAAACAAGTTTTGGCAGGGGTTTGGCAGAGGTAGAAAGTTTTTGGCAAGTAGGACGGATAGCGATTTTTCCTTTGTATTATATTTCCAGTATCTAGTAATTTAATAAATCAAGTTATTTGCGTTTTTGGCATTTAGTCATTAGTCAAATACTCGAATTATTTTGCATCTACCTTTCGTTTAAATACATTATAAAAACAATTCGTGTTCTATTATTGTGGAAGTTACTTACTGTTGCTGTGGAGAACATATAAAAAAAGGCGTATTACTAAAATATTGTTGTGTAGTTGAAGCAAGTAGCACTTAAATCTACAAAAGCTAAAACGAATTTACAATGCCAAAACTACATCTTAATTCTTGAATTTGTTCTTATTTTATCAAATTTTTCAAATATCAAATATCAAAAACCTATGAAAATCGCAACGATTTTAAGGGATTATTGTATTAAGAGAAAGTCTAGTATGCATGGACAGTTGAAACCAAACTTAGTTATTTAAATATTTACACTTCTTGATAAAACGATGATTTGAATTTGACTCAAAGTTTACGAGTTTGGGTACGACATAATTATGAGAATCATGCATGTATATGATCACATGATTCTCCTGATTTTGTCATGCCATTTTTTTTTTTTTTACAAATTTCATACAAATATAAAATTATAAATAATTGGTGTGACTGTAAGGTAAAATATGTTTTATATTTATTTATTATCTTGCATAAAATCCATATCATATTGTGACGCCTTACGTGGTGTTGGAAGCTTGTAACCCCTAGAATAGAAGTCTAGGTAATTGAATACGATTGCCGATTACGATACGATCAGAGTACGATTACGATACGATAGGATTACGATACTGATAGGTCTAATTGGGGTATCTGAAATTTCCTAACAGCAGGACATCAATATACCGATCTCGGTATATTCAAAGTCAAAGTAAAAAAAATATATATTGGTATATTGATGAGGATAGGTAATATATTATATATAGTGAGTGAGCAGGTGTATGTATGTATATTGATCCGACTGCTCTTGTAAAGTTTATTGACATTGATAAACTAGACCACTTTTGTTTTAGTTTTAACCACCGAACTGAAGTGAGCAAATAAAATATGTTTTAACGACGACTTACGCTTGTCTCTTAATGTCCCGAGGAGATTCGATCACTCCTGGCTCAAATTTTTAAATAGATTAAATTTTGACAACTCACAAACACAAAAGATAACATATTTTACAATAAAAAAACTTAGTATCAATGAATTAATAAACTTTGAAGATAAAATTTATAGAAGATGTGTACCTTTTTATCTACGAGTTCAACGTTTTAAAAATTAAAATACTTAAATATTTTAAGGGTTAGTCAGAATTCGATGAAAAATTATAAATAAACTAGAGTAAGTTATATCAATGCTAATATACAATTTGTAGTTGCTTATTATTGCTCATAAATCTTTATAAGATATTCATATAACTGTACTGGGATAATATTAATAATTTATTAAAGAAACTCAGCAGAGATCTACCAAATAAAATTAACACCGACTATTGAATTCTACGAATTTTATTATATTCATATTTTCAAGTATCTACATATATTGTGAATTTTATTATATGTATAACTATATATCATTTATATAAGATGCAGTAATTATGACAAGTCATATACTAAAAGGGGTGATAAAGGTCCTACCAACATTTAAGGGGCCCCAGCCAACCTCATCTGCAAGTGGTCCTGCCGATAAACGTATGAGGCTCTGGCGATTATAAAAGTTTCCGTCAAGTGGCAATAGGCTTGCCACCTATTACGTGGGACCAACAATATAATTGTCGAAATGTGGGCGTGTAATATGTATGTGTATTAGAAAAACAAGTTTTGTTGATTTATTTAGATTAATATGCGTGTGTGTGAGATTTTGCTCCTACGTAAACATGTGTGTATTTAAAAAATTGTCCCGAGGTGCATTTTTATTTGACTTCGTTTAGTCGTAAATTATGTATTGTCATCTATGGTATACTTGTTTGGATATTTTATAATTGTTTATCTTAGAACCTATTTTTTCATCATGAAAACTTACATAATAATAATATTTGTTGTTAGGAAAAGAATATGTTTTGTGACTATATTAAAGAAAAATAATATATTATGACTAAAATCAAGGTTAGCTATTATGCCCTGCATCAGTACACAGCGATTATTACAATAATGGAAGAACAAACTCATCAATACCCTAAAGTGGAAGAGGGCTAGTCAAATATGCAAAGGTAAAGAAAAGTGAAAAGTTAGACCAATGGGGCAAAGTTGATCAAGTGGGGTAAATTATGCAAGTGCATTAGCATCTTGGTTGGATTTATGAGGTGAAAAATACATTGGAGTATATAGGGGTATAGGTATATTAGTAACATTATGTTTGTCTTTTAAAACGGGGTGTAATAAAAGTAAGTTACTGAGGTGAAATCGGGCTAGCCAAGGAAGTGAAAAAAAGTGGGGTCAAGTGACCAACAAAATGCATAAAAAAGGGGTGTAATACGAGTAAAAGTGGATGATTGAGGTGAAACTGGGTTAGAATTGAATTAGTAGTGAAAAACAATGGGGCAAAGTGCCCAAGAAAGTGCATAAAAAAGGGGTTCAATACAATTGAGTAAAAGTGAATTGCTGAGGTGAAACTGGGTAAGCATTAAATTAGTAGTGAAGTTGGGCAAAGTGATAAAGAAAGTGAGCAAAAATGACGCAACGGATTCTAAACGGTTCCCTGCCCAAAGGAATTTGGAACGATTCCGATGTGTGGGGAGCGTCTCCGGGAGACCTGGACGTGTTCTACCAGCCGGACGTGGTCATCATCGTAATGTACGTCGCAGTGCTCACTGCTTCGTTGTCGGCTAATATTCTTCTCATCTTCATCGTCATCAAGTTCCAGTATATGAGGAAGTAAGTGCTTATTTTTGTTATAATTTTTCAGAAATTAATTTGTAGCTATTCTGCGCACAGTCTTTGAAACACTGTGGTAAACTGGGCTGGAATTGAATTGGTGAATAAAAATATTTTCCGTTATAATTTTTCAAAAATTTATTCGTACTTATTTTTATAATGTTTGTCTTTAATAACGAGGTGTGTCACAAGTGAGTTTGACCTCAGTAAGGTGAAATTAAGTTGGGATAAATAATCTCGTCACCAAGTTCCAGCATATGAGGAAGTAAGTGCTTTTTGTATAATTATGATAGAATCTAACGAAGAAAGAAGAGTCATTAAAAGAATATTATAATCAAATAATAATCAGAATATCAGAATTGAAATCAATACTGACGATTCCCTCTGAATTGCGGAGGTCAGCCGAAAGTCGATACGGCTTAACATTTGTACCCATTAACAACTTCGCTTGGCCCTCGCCTTTTTCCATAGCCTTTCTCTATTTGAAACATTTATTATCGTCACATCATAATAACATAAGGGGTTTCTGCTTTCCGATAACCTCAAGCATATATATATATATATAATACATGTTGAGACAATTACTGTTTTAGTAAGTATAAGAACGCCAACCCAACTCACACGCCTCACTTTTTATTTTAGAGGTATTTCTATAAAAGCACTTTTCTCATTTCAAGAATACTTCGTGGCTTTAAGCCCGCGCTACGTCGAAGGCTAACTCTGATATTCAGTAATAATCTTAGCTCAAAGGTCAAAGTGTAAGTATAACCTTTGATGTATGTAACTCCATTTTAGCAGATGTGGTCTCATTAGACAAGTCTCTTTGGCGTTAGGAAATTGATAGCAATAATCCTTTCGATGATACATTCACCTTTTGATTTCCTTAACATCTAAAAGGATGAAATAATTTCGTTACCAAGAACAGGGAAAAAATGGTTTTCTTAGAATTCTGACTTCAAATGTGTATAAACTGGAAAAACAAAAGAAAACTTTTGCTAAATGTTAAAAGATAATTAAAGTTAAACTAAGTTAAGAATTTAAATTTGATGTCAGTATGTCTAATAAATTTTATAACTTCCAAAAAAACTTTACGAGAAGTAATTGGACAGACCGTTGTCCCATCTCACTTTCTTTCTTTTAAATAATTTCTTCGTGCGTCTAGCACATGTAGCCAGTGTCAAGTAAGTGATATATAAATGATATATAATTCATAGTAAATGAGAATGAGTGGTGATAAAGATGATAAATGGTAAATGAGATACCCTCCCCTAAGCCCCTTGAGTCCTCAGTAAAGATGTCGGACTATACTGAGATCTCACATGGACTCCTTCAGAGAAAATTTAAAAAGTGATGTTTTACTGTTTTGTTTGTTTTACCAACAACAATTCTCTTAATTCATTCTGTCAATTGCGCTAACTATCAAACGACTGACAGCTATGCCAAACGCCATCGTTACAATAAAAAGTTTTTACTTACAAAATGTTATTGTCTTATTTTCTGCTGAGTTTCCTCAATTATAACTACTATGAAAATCTTGTCCCAAAAAAAATAATTAAAATAAAAATAAAATTATACAATTAAGTGAATTCAAATCAAAAATTAAGTTCAAAAGTTATGCGCGTACACATCTTTCGGCGATCCATATGTCATACATAACAAAATTGACAAAGACATTAATCATGTAATGGTGACGTGAATGTACAAACGCTTTAAATTCATAACTTCCTTGAAAGCCAATCAAATTCTGAAAACCTTTTATACTTCGCCAGCAAACGTAAGCAAAATAAATGTTCTCAAAATTTAATTAGCCTTTCTACAGCGATAAGAAACTTCGCCCGAGTTGATTTAACCAGATTGTGACTATTATCTAGATAAAACGGTAGCCTCTGTTAATGTCCTTTATGGATCTCTTATCTCTTTGAGCCGTTCAAATTGTACATTGACTCAAGCCATAGTACATACAGATGTTATGAGAGAAGTATGTACAGTAATCCAAAACGCTATACGAAAGATTAATTTAAAATTGAAAGAAAACATGTTTATTTAGCTACATAACAAATAAACATTCAGCATAAATAAGAACAGAATAAAGAAATAACGCCGCGTTACTCCTTCAAACTTCAAATTATTTATTGCATAAACTATTACATAGTACTTGAAAACGTCAAAATTTTTCATATAAATATAAAAAAACAATCGAAAAATGATTTTATTAAAATCAAGAAGCTTAAATGCACTAACATGCCACAAAATAATTAAAAAGATTCAAGTGTAAGTGAATCTAAGTGCCAGTTCCGAGCCACCGCTCTGGAAGAAGAACTAGGAAGAAACTAATCGGCTTCTTTTAAATTATCAATTGGTTAGTTACTTTAATTACAATCATCCTTGTAATAACTAACAACGAGATGAGGTGAGATTCTTGAGGCATTCTTTTCTATCTCGTTGCCTTTTTGGAAGCCTCGTTAGAGTCACTGACAGACTAATTGACTGACTTACAGACAATTTCCTCCCCCCTTTAGAATCACGACAGGCTGACTGCCAGATTCCCCCGATAACAGTCACCGACAGACTGACAAATCTTGAGAAAAACCACAACAGACAGATAAACTGACAAACCTTGACAAATTCTAACTAAGAACCCATTTGCTTTTATTTTTTTATTATGGTACCGCTCATATCTCTTCCATTGTTGTTAAAAAATATATATTGAATTTCTATTTTGTATATGAATATTTGACGAATCTAAATGGTCATGTTGATCTTAAAGACAATAAAGTATATTTTATTTCATTTGGATGTGAAGTTATACAGTGCAATTTAATATAACATTAACAATATTCATGTTATTACTCATTCATCTTAGAATAGCCTATCCGAAACGGCAGTTTAATCCCAAGCGGTGACCTCTCTCGTTTCGGACCATGGCCGAACGCGAGAGGTCACCGCAGCCCATAACCGCTACGAGGATACGTCACGTCGATGCCCCGCCCAAGCGGTGATGTGCTCCACAGTGTCCTCCGGCCGATCCGTACATTGGTGACATCCAGACGCTTCCTCCCGTCTGATTCTCTACACCGAAGCAGCCATGGCTGGTTAAGATATGCCTCAGTCGGTAGCTCAGGGCACCATGGCGCCTCTTTAGTCACTTCTCAAAGAGGGGTTGTGACAGCCGTTTCTTCCATAACGCCATGAGACCGCGATAACATGGACACTGCTATTCCCTTTGGAACACCGCTATGCTTATCTTGATTTTTATATCAAAATATTCTCATACTAGCGGTCGCCATCGGCTCCGCCCGCTGCAAAAATGCCTACCTAGGAAAGACACGGTCAGCAAAATGATTCCCAGGTCAATTAACAGACACCGACACTAACATCGATGACGCAGTCATTATCCGCAGGCTGCATAGGTTGTCTTTATGTGGATGTTAAAGTAGTTAATTATGAAAATATTAGAATGTAATTAATACTAAGTTTTCACTTTTACCGGCAGTCCCGGAGTGCAACCCGTTGTTATGGGATAGATAACTAAAGCAATAATTGTAGAGCTTCTCTATAAACAACATTTGACATTAAATTATTTTCAGGTAACAAAATAAACTGATGGTTAGGAGCACAGACCCGTGCGGACTTGTTTGTAGATATTTATAAGATCTACAATTAATTCTTACATTTGGTGGTTCTATCTTTTATAGTTTAGGCAGCGTATGCAAAATGAGTAACTGTTCAGGTTGATTTTTTACACTTTGTGTCCGAAAAACCCAAATATCTTACGGAACCCTATTTTTTCCAAATTAAATTTTAGCCTATGCTACTCAGTGATAATGTAGCTATCTAATGAAAAAAGAATTATTAAAATCGGTCCAGTACTAAATCTTTCCTCTTTATAATATTAGTATAGATTGGTAAAACGAATTACTACGAGAATATATACGAGAAAAATCAATCTAAAAGTCATATTATAAATAGCCTCATTAATAATACGAAATGACTGTGCAATAATGAAGGGCATCACAACATAAAATATTAAATTTAAATTTGACATGCGTGACACTGCGACATGACATGAGATGCGAGGAATGCTCTTGATTGTAAATTATTTTTCGTCATATAGATTACGTACGGGGAGCCTTCAAAATCAGAGGAGATCGGGTTCAAACCCTGGTGGCGCAACTATGGCTTTTCTAAGTTATGTGCGTAATTATCACCGCTCCGTTTCTCGGAAAGCACGTCAAGTCGTTGGTCCTGTCTGTCGTTATTCGGAATTCAATGCCGTGTAACATTACAAAACTGCAGACATGACGCTTCACTTTCCCGCCATGAAGTCGACAGCTGGTTTAACTATAGAATGATGCTTGCCTTTTGGTTGCGGAGGTCAGACGGCAGTCGCTCCGTGTAATGACTGAAATCCAGCAATACCTGGTTGTATCAGTGAGCAGACCCTGGGCCCTAGGTTTGAGTCTGGGCCTGTCATGTCAGTGGGGAGACCCCACGACCAAAAAGTCAATGTTAATAGTATAATTAACTGCGATTTTAACTCGTTAAATGTGTTTTATTTATCATTGATTTCTGATTTATCATTGAAATTTACCTAATTGAAAGATTTTCAAAGCTATTACATGCCTATTAAACCGTCTCTCACATGTAACGTTCCGAACTCATTATTAATTTTCTCGTTAACTTCTGCTAAGCCTTATGTAATCCTACAAATGAGTTCACGTAGGTAAGTATAATATCGAAGAGTTTTACACTCCGTACGAACTCGTCGATAGCGTTCCTTAACAAAACGTGCTGAACACGAACATCGAACACGGAACTTTTGATGAACAATTAGCAAAGCGAACACGAAAACTTTACAAAATTAGTTCCAGATTTGTTTGCCAGTACCCCAGTCTTTTTAATAGCCATAGATTTACAGGCCAGCAGGCACAGGGCAAAAAAACAATTATCAAAAACATTTTGACGAAAGGAGTTTATGATTGTTCGATTTGTATCACGAATTATTCGTTCGCTCATTCATTTTATCGCAATTCCTTTCAGCGATTTTCATTACCCATAAAACGATTCGCAGAACATTTTGTACAATATTTAACAAATCCTAGAATTAGGTTACATCGAAATTTAATTTCCTCGAACATTAATTATCTACAAACACAGTTTATCGTTATTTCTTTTCATGTTTTATATATTTCATCGAAATAATGTTACATCGAAGTTTTGTTACCCATATTTTGTACCATCGTAAGTTTTAGTTTGCAATATAATTGAAACATAAATTTTTTCTTCAATAAATCAATGTACATAGAAAATATAATTCCATGCAATTAAATAGTCCTATGCGTGATGTCTTTTTAAAGCATTATATAGAAAAAAAAATTAAATCAATGAAAAAAAACGTGTTTCAATCGACTCAGTTTACCCCGACTCCACGTAGTCTTATCTGCCCTACCCCTAGAGTGAAATAGAAAATCGCATAGGCGCGGAGGGTGAAGGCGGCCTGCGAGTTGATGAACAGGTGGATCAGCTTGCTGTCTATCTGCGCCAGCCAGCCTCAGCCGCAGCTGTGAGCTTTACATCTGTGACGACAAGCTCGCGTACTCCGCAGTGACACAATCCATGCCTGCTACATGCTGCATATTTGCTTACATGCTGCATGCTGCATGCTTGCAACAATAAAATATTTCTGCACACATTTTTACTAATATTGTCAACACGCAGCATGAAATTCTAAGTATAATTATTAATCTGAAGTAGGTAGGGAAAAAATATTGAAGTAAAACTGACCGCAATACAATTTTTCCTTTCGATGAAACGCTACTGCGATAAAAAGTTAGTATGTGAAAAAGTATGGTGGTTTCCGATACATATTGTAACATGTTTTTACGAATAGTTTCATCGATAACTATTAAGTTAATTAAAGTATGAACTTTTTAGAAATGTTAGTTCGATATATCTTTATTTTGGTAACCAAAACAGCTTAAAAGGATTTTTATTAGAAACGTTTTTATTTGATATGAAACAGCGATTATTAACTATTCAACAAATTGAAATTACTTTAAATAAAAAACGAAGCTTAGTTTTCGATAAAATGAACTTAGATTAATAAAAAAATCTGTATTCACTGACGAATTACAACGAAAGTTTAATTACGTGCTTGGTTTTCCATCCCTTGATAACTGAAAACTGCCACTCAAACACCATTGTTGGGCATTGCATTTTATGCTTCACAATTTTTTTTAATGTTATTTATTTATATATTTATTTATTTATAACCATACAACAAAGCAAACAAATATAAGAAGAAATAGAGTAGAATATTATAGTAAACAAAATACACCTATAATCACACCAATTACCTAGTTCCAAGATCATTCATCATTAAGAACTTGTGTTATACCTAGATACTAAATAATGGATAAAAATATATAAATATTTATTTTTTGTAAAAACATACATAATATATACAGGAAAGCACCCAGACTAGAACAAACATTCATATTCATGCACACAAAGATTTGTCCTGCGTGGGAATCGAACCCACGACCTTAGGAGCGGAGAGCGGGTATTATCGCCATCATGCCTTATCGATCGTCAATTACTATGAAAAATATTGGAAAGCATGGAATGCAATGCCCAACATTGCAGTTAAGTGGCAGATTAAATCTTTTCGGATTTTTTTTAGGTTTTTGACTTGACTCCATCACATAACGTAGTAACGAAAACCAAAGCTTAACATGCATTCTATCGCTGAAAAGCGCTCAATATCTCATACCACAAATAACAGCTAAACAGGCATTTAAGCATTTCTAAGCTTTATGAACGCCGCCTAATTACTGCCTGCCACCAAGACTCGCGGGGCAACGATTGCGGACTTACATTCTAATAAGCCAGATTAACGTGTAATGATAAAACCAATCAAATTTTATTAGAACTTTCATTGGTTTTCTTACGCAGTGTAAGAGAATTCAAATTGCAATTTAAACGCCCCCCGCCCCGACGCGGCCACGAATCACTTGTAATGTGTTTAAAACGTCCCGTAATCGACATTAAAATAAAAGTACAATGAACTTCTATTGGAACCCTTGAAAGAGTTATTACTTTTATTGATTGCGCGAATATAACAACGTCTTAGTTTAATTGAACAACTAAACTTTGACTAAGATATCATATTTTATGTCGAATATTAGGAAAAGACTTAAAATACTTTTTATCTCTAAGAAAATTTTGTTTTTATTTTGTTTTCAACTGTTTGAGCTCTTCATAGCAATAAGTATTGCCACGGATAAGCAAGCGACATTAAGTCTTGATAATTAAGTTTAGAAACAATATTAGAAAACAGGTGATGGATTAAAAATATCACGACCAACGCTGAAACGAGAGCAAATTATAGTTGCGCGGGAATTGGTACAAAGATATTTTTAATCCATCACTTGCTTACAATGGATTTCTGAAAAGTAACGCCTGAGTCAATAAATTATTTAATATCAGAAATCACAATTCTGGGACTTTACAATTCAACAGAGTATGACGACCAGCGGCAAACGACCGACGATTTGAGAAGGGTGGTCGCAGCTGGATGGATGGGATCTGCAAAAGTTTGGGCTAATTGAGAGTTATTTGGTGGTCATAGTCCGTAGTCTAGTGTCGTAACATGTCATGCAGAAGACGATATAGGCACGTTTGGCATAGGACGACAACTGGATGATAGATCAAAGAGGTCTACCTTTTATTCTGGTGCGGCACAGGAGTAGCCGTCAATTAATTGCTATGTTTATTATTGCAATATAATGACGATTATCACAGTGCAGTTACTTCTTATAGGCACACCACTTACCATTAATCGTCACATCACCACGAGCCATAGTGATCAAAAAAGTTGAATCCATTATTTTTGATATAATTTTGTTGTTTGTACAGGTTGATCCTTCGCTAATCCGCACTAGGTGTGTGTACCTGAATCATTTAATGAATGAATCATAGATCTGTGTAGTGGGAAGTTATTCATAACATACTAAATTTATTATATAAGTTTAAGCTATAGTAAGCTACAACAATCCTGTTCATGTTGTGTATGTGTTCACTATAGCTTTAATGAGATGTCGTGAGCGGAGTATCGGGCTACCGTTTGTCATTAAATAAACGTTCTTAACTAGTTTAAATAATAACAAGAACGCAGCTAAGACGTGATCGAGGCTCTGGATTCTTTGGTTATTTTTATACGGCGCGCTTGAACTTGATATTTTATTAAAAGCGTTGAACAGACTTTAGCCACGTCTTTATTTAATGAAAATATTCAACAAATTTTAATAAACACCTACTTGTTTTGAAAGAATTTTTAATATAGAACTTATTCTTGTCCGTGACTTTGCTGACATTACTAAATGAAATTTAAGACCATGAACGGGGCCCTTGACATATTAGATTTATTTATCTTAATCGGTACAGTAATATTGTAGGTAGGTACAAACAAATCTCTTCATTTTACATTTTTGTTATTTATATTTTACTTAATTAAAAATATACAAAGGCGAACTTATTGCTAAAAGGCTAAAATGCCAACCAAACAACCTTCGGGTTAGCAGAAATAAATTTTACGATTGATATTTTTTTCAGGTAAAGTCATGATTCGTGTTTAATACTAAACAATACGGTTTTAGGAAGAGTAAATCCATAAATATGGCATTGTACAATTTGTTAATCAAAGTATTCACTAGCGTAGACTAACGGAAACGTAATGTGCTTCATTTATGGATCTGACAAAAGGTTGATTACGTTGATCACTGTATCTTGTTTGAAAAACTGAGTACTTATGGGACAAGAGCAATACGCTTGATTTGCTGAAGTCATATTTTTCATGAGGAACACAAGCGACACAAGTAAAAAAAATTAATATAAGAACGAAAAACGAAATAAAATATCTTTCACAATTCGAATACGTGTTACTGAATAATTTATTGATTCAGGCGTTACTTTGCGGAAATCCATTGTAAGCACGTGATGGATTAAAAATATCTTTGTAACAATTCCCGCGCTACTATAATTTCCCGAAAAATCGAGAAACTATTCAACACGACACGTGTTTCGCCCTTACACAGGGCATCTTCAGGTAAGATAGAAGCCTCAGAACAACGATGTCTTCACGACCGAACGAACAAAATACGTTCTCTAGATCACCTCTATTACGTATGGTTCAGAAATTTCATAACGGTCACTCTGACTCAGACCGCGATGACGTGGCGGACGTTGATGGCGGAAGTGGGTAAGGGTATAAATACGCTCGAATACGCTCAGCTGCTCACTCTCGTTTCAGCGTTGGTCGTGAAGACATCGTTGTTCTGAGGCTCCTATCTTACCTGAAGATGCCCTGTGTAAGGGCGAAACACGTGTCGTGTTGAATAGTTTCTCGATTTTTCGGGAAATTATAGTAGCGCGGGAATTGTTACAAAGATATTTTTAATCCATCACTTGCTTACTGATTTATATTAATGAGTTACCTACTGTTTCGACGTCTTATATGACATAATTTGCTGACGACAGTATCGTCCTTTTCCTGAACAACTCTCTTTCTGACAACCAAAAAGACAGAGATAATAACTTAATAGAAATAATCGACTGGCTTCAAAATCCTTTAAATATTTTTTTTACCTAAATTCTACTTTTATGAATTTTACACAGGTTTAGACTGACGATATAAATTACTGTGGTCAAATGGTAGAAGACAATGATTTAGGACTTCACGTAGATAGAACATTAAAATGAAAACTGTATATATTTAATATATCTCTAATATTTAAGCATAGACTTCATGACATGCTGGCTGAATAAAGTTAGTACTGTTTTTAAGGCTTTTTAAAAAGATTTAGAACTTAGAACACCGTAGACACATGTCTTTAAAACAGAAGACGGCTGATATAAGATACCAACGCAGTCCCAGATTTATTTTCATTAAAAAATAACTCGGTATAATACCAAAAAGTTAAAAGGTTGTGCTAGTGTATTTACTTTTTATATGTAACTGAAATATTAGTATCTATAACGAGTGGACTCGAAAATATTTGTATAAACTTAAGAAACGCATTGCGAACTGTACTTAAATCATGAGCTTCAGTTTATGTAGGACGGACCTTGCTACGAAAGAAACGTAAACAATAATTTACCAGCATGCCGGTGTGTTGGATGCATTGCTCTGTAAGCCGACATGTAAAACTATATTGAATAAATAAATGAATAAATAAATTAATGAGTAAACAAATGAATGAATAAATAAATATATGAATCAAATTAATAATAAACTTTGCCACAACTAATTCAATTAGGGATTTATATAGATGTGGTAATTTTTTTTACTGAAAGGTGACTTCGTCCTCATGAATACTAGACGGGGTTCAAATGGTTTAGTCGCTTTCTACTACATCCCTGGGCAAGACATGGGTTGAGATAATTTTTCGGTGGTGCCGTTACTATACGGAAATAAGAAAATCGGCCAAGAGCGAGTCAGACTCGTCCTCGTAGGGTTTATCTAGAAGGCGCCATCTAGGCTCAAACTAACTAGAGAACGAATAAATGCTTTAATACTTTTTTATAAATACATAAGTATGTTTACTTAGGAAACGTCCTGACCAAACATTTTTATTGATCAAACAAAAAAATATTTGTCCTATGTGGGCATTGAACCAACGACCTAAGCAGTGGAGTGCAGGTATAGTAGTCTTCGCTCTATATCGACGGCCAGTGCTTAGTCGGGTGTGTTCCATTGGGGCCCAAATCCTATATTATGAAATCCTATACTAAGGGTATTCTTAAATATTACTACACAATGCTGGATTTTATAAAGTTAAGATAGAACAACATACATATAATCACACCTGTTTTCCCAAAAAGGTACATCATTTCAGCCCATTAACGTCCCACTACTGAGCACGAGCCTCCTCTCACATGCCAAGGTGCGAGGGTATTGGGTCATACTCCACCACGCTGACCCAGTGCGGATTGGCGGAGGCAGGTGTATGGCGTCCTGTTGTTAGATTTTTTCAAGCCGCCCATTTAGGCTTCTAACATGGCTTAACGACTATCACATTTAGTGATAACCGGGACCAACGGCTTAACGTGCCTTCCGAAGCACGGAAACGCTCGATATCAAAAAAAAAATTTTTTTTGTAAATACATACCTAATATACATAGGAAAACACCCAGACCAGAACAAATATTCATGTTCATGCACACAAAGATTTGTCCTGTGTGGGAATCGAACCCGCGACCTCTGGAGTGAAGTGTAGGTATACTGACCTCCACGCCATATCGGTCGTCATTTATCATATTAAAACCTAAAATGTCTACATAAAACTTATGTTGAATAATGAATATTATGATTTATAACAAAAAATATAATTGACATAAACGAACCGGTAAACGTAGTAGAGGACGGCCCCCCACGCGATGGACCGATGATTTGGTCAAGGCGGCGGGAAGCCGATGGATGCAAGCGACTCAGGATCGCTCAATGTGGAAATCTATTGGGGAGGCCTATGTCCAGCAGTGGACGTCATATGGCTGAGATGATGATGATGATGATGAAATTGACATAATTATTTATTGAGCACAATTATATAAAATCAATTTATTTTATATCCAATATTTATGTAGTTAGTATAAAGAAAGTTTTCCGTTGTCATGTCACCTAGTTTCAAACGGTATTAGTTCGTAATGTGTGCTTAAAATTTTTCTTATCACTGCTTACAAATATGCACAGACGAGCGTTGGATCATTCTTATTAATAGAATAGGAATCTTTTTTCTGTGAAAACTTCTTTGTTCATTGAGTGCTGAATTTATTGAGAAACTTTTTACTCCCAACCTTATTATAAGACCAAATCGTCCGCGTTGACCTACAGGTATTTACTTTGTTATTTTTGGGTTAAAATGCTAAGCTTTTGTTACTCCTTATAAAATGAGCTAAGTAGCTGATTGCTATTGAAAATCCCACTTAACTTGGTCCAGTTCTTTTGAAGATTTTTCACAACAAACAGACAGACAAAAAGTAATTACAAACATCGAACCATAAGGTCTGGGAGAAAGGCATTAGTGCGGTACGTTAAGAGTGGGTGCGCGTATTATCTTGCTTGGTCCACGGTAAGGTGCGAATCCAGTCCAGTCCTGTCTATGTCCAGCGAATCCTTTTTGGACTGTATAGACTGCATACATGACAGGAGTTGTTTTTAATGATATTATTATGTAATAGGGTTTAGATTATTATTAAATAAATAAATGTTTCTGGCAATTACACCAATTATTTAGTTCCAATATAAGTATCATTAAGAATTTGTGTTATGGATACTAAATAACGGACAAACATACATAAATACTTTTTTTTTGTAAATACATACTTAATATACATAGGAAAACACCCAGACCAGAAAAAATATTCATATTTATACACATAATGATTTGTCCTGTGTGGGAATCGAACCCACGACCTCAGGAGTGGAGTGCGGGTATCCTCGCCACCACGCCATATCGGTCGTCAATTAATATTATCTTTTATTAATAACTAATTATAATTATTGCCTTTCACTTCATTTTTCTCGGTACATCACTTTAATTTTTAAAGCAAGGTGGGGTTCGTTTGGGAGAGATACTTATATGTTTAGAATCGTATAATAATTAGGATTTTTTTTGGATTTGATAATTTATTGTATTCTTGAAAATATAGATGACTTTTGTCGTAAATTTACCAGAACCAGAACATATGTGAAGCGCTCGTAGCTCTGCGGTGCTCGGTGGTCGGAAACGATAACCAAAGTACAGCAAAGTTTACAGAGGTCAGTCCTTGGATGGGTGACCGTTTGTGTGGCATTTGATATCGAGCGCTTCCGTGCTTCGGAAGGCACGTTAAGCCGTTGGTCCCGGTTATCACAAAATGTGGCAGTCGTTAAGCCGTGTTAGAGGCATAATAGGCGGCTTGATAAATTCTAACAGCAGGACGCCATACACCTGCCTCCGCCAATCCGCACTGGGTCAGCGTGGTGGAGTATGACCCAATACCCTCACACCTTGATATGTGAGAGGAGGCTCGTGCTCAGTAGTGGGACGTTAATGGGCTGAAATGATGATGATGATGAACATATGTTATCCTACGTACCAAAGAAATAAAATATATCTCTTGCCACCTTAGTTGTAGGTATTAGTTAGGATGAGCTCAAGCCTCAATGATTTCTTTTTTTTTTTTTTATTTGTTCAAACACAAAACAAAATGCAACTTATGCTAACAAAGTAAAAACAAATTAAATAAATTTATAAACTAAGTTACACCTCAAACTATGTGTTCATACATAAAAACCATTTTTAAGACGGGTAGATTAACATTATGTTTTAAGAGTAATTAAATTAAAAATTATTTATTTATTTTATAATGCGTACAAAAAAGGAGAAAACTAAGGTTATGCCAGAGTAACATTCAAACAACTACCTACCACACAACGTACCTAATTGACTTGATCTCGTTTTGGGGATTAATTAAAAGAACTCTTGAATTACATTTTTCAAACATAAACAGATATTTTTAGCTGATTTATAGAATAGGAAGGAATCATTACACCTTCATATATTTTTTTATTTGGCCTGTTATAAAATTACAAGCCAGGAAATTGTTTAATACAATTTAGCAGAGGATTTTTATAAAGAAGTTATAATGTAGGTACTATTAGTATTTGGCTAAAAAAAGAGAACAAAACGCTATTATTTTAATAATAAGAAGACGTTATGGTTTTCCTTTGTTTAAGACGCTTCTCGAGATAAAATCGTAAATTTTCGTTAATTAGAGGTTGAGGCGAGGTATTTTGAACCTTTCCTTACTTAACCCTTTAACGCGGTACAAATTTAGGGTAGCTTACGCCAATATTTTACGTGTTAAACTGTGAGGTGTCGGAAGTCTGCTGAGAGACAGGAATAATAGTAGAATTTCTATTGTGTCTGGCTGTCCGTGGCTCGAAAGTTATGTTAGACATACACACATACGTACAGTCACGCCTGGGGAAACAAGGGGTAGGCAGAGGCATAATTAACGCCCTCGTTTCGCCAATAATATTTACGCTACGTAATAGGTGGCGAGCTTATTACCGCATACTGGGAACTTTAATTTTTGCCAGAGCCTCGTCCGTGGATCGGCAGGTGCACCACTTGCAGGTGATGTTGACTTTGGCTCCCAAGGCCTTGGTAGGAGCCCTGTACACCTCGTTCTGTTTGACTATAGATAAAATTGTATTTTTTAACCACGCTTGACGTAAACCGTCCTAAGACCATTAACATCATCACAGCCTATTAAAGAATTTCTACATAGTTCGAGCCACCTCTCACGAACCAAGGTAAGCCGAGACGGGTTGGCGGAGGCAGCTATGAATCCCCCCCGACTGGTCTCCACCTTTTCGTGGTGGGGGGGCTAAATACCTCCCAGTAGAGCGCAGAGGGCGCTAGGGAAAAGGTAACACCCAGAGATTAGCGACTCTGGGTGCCCTTAGTACTGACTACCGGGGGGGAAACTAAGAGAGACCTGTGGAGGGCGCAGCGGGCGGGTTAGGAGGGCCCGTCAAGCAGCGCCATTAGGGTCTTAGGCAGCGGGGGCAGGGGGCCCCTGCTGTCTAATCATGGACCCTCCGAGAAGTCGGCCACACACGCTATGGTCGCACAGGAAGGTAGGAGGGGCGCGTCCACTGCGCCTCTCTGAGGAGGTCCTCTCGGTTTTGGTCCGGGGGACGTTGGCCGCAGGCGGGTTGTCAGACGCTGCAACCCAGGTACTGGCCCCCCGCCTCTTTCTCAACAAGCGGCGGGCGTCGTCGGAAGATTTTTAGTGGGTATTACTGCTGGCAGTCGCGTCTGCCGGTGGTGAGTCCCACACCCCCTTTCGGTCCCCCTTTGACCGGAATGTAGTGCGTAAACGCATTTTGTTACCGACGTAAAACTATAAAAAAAAGGCTCTAAAGATGATGGCTGGATTCCTGTACACATGATACATAGAATATATTAGGTCGGGGAAAAAGTCTTTTCGCATAATGTAGGTATAAACTTATTATAAAATTTTTTTGACTGTACTATTTGTGTCTGGCTGGTTTTGGTAACATTAAAAAGGTTCCATTATAAAGAAAAGAAAAAAATAAAAAAAAGTTGTTTCCCGCTATTTTTCATTTGTTTTTCTCTCCGTAAAAATGAGTGAATCTAATGAAGAAATTCGATACATTTTAAAATTTTATT
Organism: Musotima nitidalis; assembly: GCA_949126915.1. Lineage (NCBI taxonomy): Eukaryota > Metazoa > Arthropoda > Insecta > Lepidoptera > Crambidae > Musotima > Musotima nitidalis. The sequence continues at coordinate 3,772,331 of OX421419.1, forward strand.
ATAAAAAAGGCAAAAATGCAACTCAAGCAGTGAAAAAAATTTGTGATGTTTATGGACCTGATGCAGTGTCAGTAAGAGTAGCACAAATTTGGTTCAAACGTTTTCAGTCCGGAAATTTTGATGTTAAAGATGCACCTCGCTCTGGTCGCCCTGTTACGAATAAAATGGACGCCATTTTTGAAAGAGTGGAGCAAGATCGGCATATTAGTAGTTACGATGTAGCTGAAGAACTGGGAATTGACCACAAAACAGTTTTGACCTATTTGAAGAAAGCTGGTTATACAAAAAAGCTCGATATTTGGGTGCCACACGAGCTCACTCAAAGAAACTTAATGAACCGTGTACTCATTTGCGATTCATTATTGAGACGTAATGAAACCGAGCCGTTTTTGAAGAGATTGATAACTGGCGATGAAAAGTGGATCACGTACGACAAGAACGTGCGAAAAAGGTCGTGGTCGAAAGTTGGCCAGGCTTCACAGACTGTGGCCAAACCTGGCCTAACACGAAATAAGGTGATGCTGTGTGTATGGTGGGATTGGAAGGGCATTGTTTATTATGAGCTTTTACCGCCCGGCAAAACCATCGATTCTGATCTTTACTGCCAGCAACTGATGAGATTAAAGGAAGCAGTCGAGAGAAAACGGCCGGAATTGATCGACAGGAAGGGTGTGATCTTTCATCACGATAACGCTAGACCACACACATCTTTAGCCACTCAGCAAAAATTAAGAGAGTTCGACTGGGAGGTCCTAGTGCATCCACCATATAGCCCTGACCTTGCGCCTTCAGATTTTCACCTGTTTCGGTCTCTGCAGAATTCTTTAGGTTCTGTAAGGTTGACCTCAAGAGAGGACTGCCAAAACTATTTGTCCCGTTTTTTTGATCAGAAGTCCCAAAGTTTTTACAGTAACGGGATAATGTCTCTGCCCACAAAATGGCAGAAAGTTATTCAACAAAACGGTACATATATATTGTAAATAAATGTAAATAAACTTTGAAAAAAATGTCTTGACTTTTCATACAAAAATACGAAAAGACTTTTTCCCCAACCTATTATGAACTGAATGGAACGTGGAACAGCCATAAGGATAACATGGTATGTACAGTCGTAAATACCTCTCCAGACTCTCAAAAAAGTCTACGGTTTCATACCGGTACAAACATTAAAATTCCTGTTTGTAAAAAGTTTGTACGTAAAAATGTCTTTGATACTGGTGCCAAATGTACTGAAATCATATTGACGGTTCTAAATGCGTGTTTAATGGTTGACGGGTTGTGCCGAACACAATGTTACAAGTTCTATAAATAGATAAGGCAGATAGAGAAAGATTTGAGTTGAATGGTTAGTTGAAAAATGGTTCTTCATACACCTTTTTAGGCTCTTTCCAAATAAATCACAAACCAACCACTCAACCCAATAGATCGTGCTTGTACAAAGATACGCGTTCGCAAACGTTATGCCGTAACACTGCTTAAAGGTGGTATAGTACCGGCCTAGAATAGTATCACCCCTTCGGGGGGCAGTCGTAAGAGTCGACAAAGAGAATTCCTACCGGCAGCAGCGTCATGCGTACTGGCTTGAACTGCGATCACCAACCTGCCTGCCCAGCGTGGTAATTAAGGGCAAATACCCCCAATAGAATGTTATTTGTTGAGGAGGCCAATGTTCAGCAGTGGATTTTAGAAGGCTGATATGATGATGATGATTCCGTAGCCTATGTTCAAATCTGATACAATTTTGCAAAAAGATAATAACGAAACGGTAAAATAATTGCATTATTCAATGGATTCTGTTGCCTACGTGAATCTGTTCGGTAATCTATGAGGTTACTGACCGTCCCTGAAAGATATGAACGAATGAGGTGTGCGGTTATGCATTGATTAGAGAGTACTTTAGTTGTATTTTTTTAATTTTTAAAATTTAGAAATAGTGTGGGCAATCCACATTTAGTGTTATTACAACAAATACTTTAAACACTGCTTAGACATGTGTTTGTCTAAACAAAACTTGCTGAAATCCATGATTAAAGACATTTTAATTTGACTAAACAGCAGCAGCGACACGATAAATTAAACCATTGTCTAAGAAGTGTTTAACTTTAGGCAAGAAATAAGGACAACATTTTGTAATTTTTTGTGTAAAATTTTTAGGGTTCATCATCTGTTTAACTTTTTTGTAATAACACTGAATAGGTATAATAATTTCATTTAATAACTTAAGCTAGTATGTTATGAGCAGGGATCTGAGTGGGTCGAGCAATTTCAGTTCATTGACCGCAAACGTTGATGAGGCCGTAGCAGGAGTTAATATGGAAGTTCTTAGTGTTTCTTACAGAAAATCCGATATTTTATGATATCGATTGAAAATTTCCGACGTTCTCAACATTTGTACCAAATTTCAGCTCTAATTGAGTTGAGTTAACCGGGCTAAATCTCGAGAACTAAGCATTCCGGGAATGAGTTCGTTAATGCAACGTAATAATATACTTGAAATAGATGGCAACGGTTGCAGACAAATAGCTGAAGATCGAAATCAGTGGCGTGGAAAAGCCTATGTACAGCAGTGGAAAAACTATAGGCTGATGATAATGATCGCATATATTACAAATAGAGCTACCTGTGAATAATAAATAAAAAATAAAAATTTTCTGACAATTACACCAATTATTTAGTTCCAAGGTAAGTATCATTTAGAACTTGTGTTACGAATACTAAACAAAGGATTTTTTTTTTGTAAATTGTATTTAATATATATAGGAAAACACCCAGACCTGATCAAATATTTATGTTCATGCACACAAAGATTTGTCCTGCGTGGGAATCGAACCTACGACCTCTGGAGTGAAGTGCAGGTATACTGATCTCCACGCCATATCCGTCGTCAAAATGAGTCACCTATGAGTGAGTACTTACAATGTAAAGAACTCATAAAAATTTTTTTGGTTTATTTCAGCGCTTGTTTTTTAAGTGAATACTCGTCCGTGTTAATTTCTGCGTTCAATAAGACTTCTTCTCAATGTAAAAATGACAATGCAATTCCATTTCACAAACAAAATGGAAATATAATATTTTTTTAACAACATTGAAGATATGATCTGTACCATAATCAAGAAAGAGAGAGAAATGAAGGCAAAATTGATTCTTTGTCGGAATTTAGTCAAGGCCTGTCAGTTAATCTGTCTGTGTGGTTTTTACTCAAGGTTTGTCAGTCTGTCGGTGACTCTAACCGGGGGCTTTGTCAGTCAGTCTGTCGTGATTCTAAAGGGTAGAAAGAATTGACTGTCAGTTAGTCTGTCGGTGACTCTAACGAGGCTTCCAAAAGGCAACGATATTGAGAAAAATGTTTCAATAAATACACAAATATGATGTAAGATCGGTGTCACAATAATGCTCGCATTAACTGTAGCTGGAATGCGCAGCTCGGAGTCGACATAAAAGGCCTATAAGCTTGGTTAAGGATTCATTGTAAAGCTTTGGGCATTTTTCTAACAGTAAAGGTCGCGCAAAGACATGCGGCCAGGATAAAATAAATAAAATAAAATATACTTATTGTCTTTAAGATCAACATGTTCATTTAGATTCGTCAAACATTCAGACACAAAATTGATATTCGATATATTTTTTCAACAATAATGAAAGAGATATGAGCTGTACAATAATAAAGAAATAAAACCAAATGGGTTCTTTGTCAGAATTTTTCAAGGTTTATCAGTTTATTCGTATATGTAGGTATATGCGTTCCTTTTCAACTTGGCAACATGTGTTCAGATAGTTTTACGTTATTATCATTTCTATTGTCTTATTGTTTAGATTTCGTTTGTTCAAGTTTTTCTCACGGGGTGCGAGATAGAGTTGGCAAACCTGTTTGAAGCTACAACAAAGATCGAAAAAAATTTTAGATCTGTTTGACAAAGTAGGTCCAATCCCAAAAAAAGTTTGGTGGTGGCATATTTTTTTCTGGATGTAAGAATATGTAAATATGCGCAATAATTATTGTTTTAGTTGTACATTAATTTGTGCTATCCAAATGTTTTGTAACTTAATCTAAGGAGATTATTCAGTATTTCCGTGAACAAGAATCGCTGAAAAGTGTTTGAAATGCCGAAATAAACATTTTACGCTAAGTTTAAATCCGAAAAATGTATTTATTTAAGTAAGTATATTTACCGAATTTTATAATTTATATACGAACACAACAAACTGTTTTGCGATACAATTATAAAGGTAAATGTGTCGGTTACGTATTTGTTAAAAAAAAGTTGTACTGAAATGTAACAATGGAATTTTTATGGGCTTCTGCTGATCATGTGTGGCTTCCCTAGCAAAAAAACGTGATATCTTTTCCACTCATGTAAAGGTTAAATTAAAAAAAAATTTGGAAGTCATAAAACTTTGATTGACACGACGCAATCTGAGAAGAGATTAATAAAAAATGTAGATATACCGATATACTTGAAATCAATACATATAGCATTCGACTGCCTCCTAAGGCGGGTTAAAATGCTCCTCTCAAAAGTCCGAAAATTCAAGCCCCGTTTAAATTTAGATTAGACTCTCCTCTACCAAAAAAAGTGGTAGTAAAAAAAAAAAACTCATGTTTACTAATATTATGTAACTACAAATGACTCGTGAGTTTCTTGCCAGTTCTTCTTACAAAGCGGTGGCTCGGAGTCGGAATCGATTGACGTGTAAGTGAATCTAACTTCCGTGAACTTAGTGTAGTCATATTTCGACTGTTTTTCTTATTTAATTTTGACATTTTCAAGTACTGTCCAACATCGAGACACATGATGTATGAGGGGGCATAGGAAGGGCGAGGAGACGGTGCGACGACGAGCGACCGCGGCGCCGCCGGCGGGATCGTTCGGCCCGCTACTACACACTCGACCACAGGATCTCAAGGCGACCATACGTCACTTTTTGCATTTTAATTTATAATATATCATTTAAATATGATACCAATGATCTGATCAGGGCGGCGGGAAGCCGATGGATGCAGGCGACTCAGGATCGCTCAATGTGGAAATCTATTGGGGAGGCCTATGTTCAGCAGTGGACGTCGGATGGCTGAGATGATGATGATGATGATGATTTAAATATACAGTCCATTTTTCCAAGTTACTATGTAATATAGTTTATCACATAAAAAAATGAGTTTATCTCTAGTTAGGTCTCCCCAGAAAATTAGAAGTATAGTGGTCCTCCTGTGTAGCATATTATGCTAAGTGGACTCTTTAGGCCTATTACGTTTATGTTAAGAATTTTTCTGTTGTGTTTCTGTGTCTTAATAAACATTACTTCGTTTTATGAATTAAGTATTCCAAGAATACGTACGATATGAAGCGCTAGTAGCTCTGCTATACTAAGTGTCCACAATACATGAATATAGTGTACACAGAAGTCTAGAAATGAGCTCACTTATACCTTACTCTGAAACGCTTTTATGTTATCAATTTTTAGGTAAAATGACGAAACCAACCAGGTTTTTTCATAATTATTAATTTTAATATAACAGATTTCCCAAGTGTAAACAAACAAAACATTTAGCAACAAGTGTCTCTTCAACGTCTGTGGATTAACAATACCTACATACAAACAATAAGTACATGAAATAACTTTATAACTGTATGAGAGAAGACTTTTACAACTTCAGTAAAATGTCAAAGGTGACTTAAAAATACTATGAGCGTTTTCATTGTCATTAACTTATGCAAAAAATACATCGACCGCATTCTCAGAAATTGTCTTAAGACGAAATATTTGATACTACGAGTATGTCGTAGTATCAAAATTGTAATTTTAGCTTATGTGTCATAGATAATCGCTCCGTAATTTCATTAGATGTGACGCTACACTAATTGACTTAAAATTTGATATCTAGAGTTAATGACGTCGCGACGATGTAAATTGGGGATTGAGAACAGGCGTGTCGCATACCGTCAAACGTATCGCTGGTCTCGTATTTCGTGAAATTAACGATCTATATATATACCTCTGTTCCATTTTGATTTAAGTGCTTACAGAGAAACTCACTAACCAACGCTATAGTATATAGGTACTTATTTGTGCTATTCGTAGATGCAGAGATTCATTGTAATTCTTTCTCTCCTGTAAAAACGAATATCATTAAGAACTTCTTTATTGTAAGTATCTCTGAAAGGGTAGGAAAAGGCATATTGTGTGCCCACATTTCGCCAATTATTTTGTTGGTCCCACGTAATAGGTGGCGAGCCTATTGTCGCTTTTTGGTAATTTTGTGTTCGCCAGAGCCTCGTCCGTTGTTCGGCAGGTGCACCACTTGCAGGTGAGGTTGACTCCTCAGATCTTAATAGGATACAATACCTCTTTATTCTCACTTTTTTATTCTCCACTTCATTATTGTCAACACACACAAACGCCTGGGAAAACTGAATAAGTAGATTTTTAATTTAGTAACTAAATACGTAGATAATAAGTACCTAGTTACATACTGTATTAAATCCAAGATACAAACCTTTGGATAGAGCAAGTTAGGCACTCCCATCACATCACAAGTGTCTGTTGACTACTTACCGGGAGGCCCCGTCAACTATTTTTGTAACGGACTTTGGAACTAAAGTTTTTTAAAAATTATTATAGGTTCCTATTTTAGCTAGATGTTTAAGCACATTAAATATAGGCGATTAAAAGCAGACGAACAATACAAGTAGTAATTTACCGGCTAATAATTTACAGGTAAAACGTATGTTTGTATTATAATCTCTTATGTTAACTTAAAATACCACATTTAACAAGAGGCACATAATTAACCATTTGTTTCTATTTCAAATAAGCTCATTTGAAAGGTTTTCACTACGATATTACAACGGTTTTAAGATTCCCGTATTGCAACCTCTTTGCTATCTTTTAAGATATGCAACGTGCTAGTTTTTAGTGTTACAAGTGCCTCAGGGTTGTGGTGACTATCTTCCATTAAGAGGGCCTCATGTTTCGGTGCCAGCTGTATAGTGAGCGTGAGTGAGTCTGTTAGTAGAATGAAATGCAAGCAATATATGAGTAAAGCGGTATTCACACGATTCAAGTTGCTTATGTAGTATAATTTATTCTGTATGACACACAACTTAAAGCTGCGGAATTTAGAACATCTGAATAGCAAAGTTATCTTTAAGTATGCACGTCACGTCAACTGTCCGTATTAACATATTCGGCGATGAATAATTGTGTCAAGATGAAAATAGATGATGACCACCATATTTGCCCGAGGTTTCCGAAGGAAGCGAGGAATAGGATATTGTCGAGTGTTCATGTGGGTGAACGGCTGGCAATCTTCACGTTTCACGTAGACAATGCTCCTACCACCATCTCTTGTACGAGGTTTTCGAAGAGGCGAGGAATAGGATAATAGCGCGTCGCGTAATAGCTGAAATTCAGCTAAATCTAGTTTCACCAGTAAGCAGACCTTGAGCCTTTGATAATGCTAGGATATGATTACTGAAAGTTTAATTATTCGCCTGAGACCTATGTGTAAAAAAAAATTTTGCCTGAAGGTATAAATTGCATGGTGTAGACTGTAGATATATCGAAAATCTATCGATAGTCGTATACCTCTTTGATTAAAACTCATTCGACCGTTCGGATCCCTGGAGGGTCTTAATAACAAGGCATATGTGCATACAGTATCGTCGAGAAATTATGGGGTTGGAACTCTGACCGAAATTAAGCAGGGTTCATAGAGGCCAATCTGTGGATCATCGTGGTCAAGGATAACCTTGTGATTATTACAGTCAAATCCGTATATTTTTATTCGTTAAACAAAACATAGGTGTCATTTTCCAAACTAAATACGGGCTCACAATTGTGTATTCTCTTATCATACTATACTGTATATTTTTAATGTTTTCTATACGCTGGTAAAATATATAGCTTACAACAATTTTAAATAAAGTAACCAATTATAAAAAAAATAATAAATTATGATCTGATGTTAAATATAATTTCTCGCTAAATATTTTCTGTAAGACATTTTTCAATTTGTTGATTCGTTCATTTTTTAATTTACTCTGAAAGTGCAGTTATCAATTATTAAAGGTAATTTTTATTACACGTTTCTTCGAAAAGATAAACTGGTATTTCATAAGATTAAACTAAAAATAACCTTGGATTGAATCAATCGAGAAATGATAAATGAAAAGCGACATTTTATGAAACGCTGCCCAGCTACTTCTGACTGTTTGTGGAGTGCGAATGGTTTTTTTGTGTATTATCGTAAACATCTAACGAATGTGATTTCTTAGACAACTTTTTATCCGTTTAAAGTCCTAACTTATGGTGATTTTTTTTATGGCTTGATTATCACTTTGTATTACTTTAATAAATTTTCTTTGATAAAATTGCTTTTATTTTTTGACATAAAATTTTAGTTCTCAATTTGACCTATTTCTATCCAACACATTAAAATAAAATCTTTATGCTTTTTGATTTAGGTACGGGACTGGCTTCAGAGACGATAAGAGAAATCACGACCACGAGAATCACCAGTTACAATAAATTGAAAAAATTATATATATATTTGCGCATGTATTTAAAAATAAATCAGTAAAATTTTAATTTGAGACCAAAATCTACTTTTAATGAAACAATACAAAAGAATTATTAGTAGGTATACTTTGCGAAAAATGTAAGGTGCAACTGCAACATTTTCTTTATATAGTGTCTCTTTGCGGTGATGACTACAATTCGTCACGTCGTCGTCACGTTCTCGAAAAGATGTCTGTAAACTATGGCTGGTTCAAACGTCTTCTTATGAACGAGTGCCGCCAGTAAAGAATGACCTGTTATTGGGTATATGTTGTCTTTAATTCACTTGTAAAAGGTATCTATTACAATGTGTTTTTTGATTTTGGTGCCTAACTTTTTTCAGAATAATAATAATATTGAAGGGCGAAAAAAACCTGGCAAGTTTATTGCCCACTTATTTTTTACTCAATTCGCTGCCCGCAGTGAATGGGCGCGTTAGTTATAATTTTACGTTCATAAAAGCTTTATTGATCCAAACTTGAATAAATTATTTTGACTTGTACTGCGTATATTTGTTCTAAAATTTCTACTAGATGATATAGTTTATCATCTCAGTCCAATACATAAAAATGTACTACCCTAATTATCTTCTAAAATAAAACATCATTCTTACAACCAGCTGACAATGCCTATATGTAATTTTAAGAGATATTCTCAAAGACATCAAAGATCAGAAACATATCATATCAGATCAGAACCAGTTACTAAATAAATACTTATCTGCCTCCTTTTCTCAATGTGACTCTTCATAATGACCACATCCCGCCTGATTGATAGCAATCTATAGATTCCAAGACAATGAGGGTGCGGGACTGGTCTGCTCATGTCTACTATATTTATACTTAATTATATTCATCTTGGTGAAAAAAGTTATGGTCTTCTTTTCTTCTAAATTGCAGTCATAAGAACACAAGTTTTTGTAGCCTTTTAAATTGTTGTTAATAGCAATTAAGAACATTTTCTTATACCTTATTTTACGATCAGCCCGCAGTGAATGGGCGTTTTAGCTTTTTTAAGATAACGTTCACAAGTGCTTTATTGAGCCAAACTTAAATAAAAGATTTTGACTAATGTGCTTTCGGAACGGAAACACGCGCACGCTCGGAACGGAACGGCATGGAAGCGCTAGATATTAAAATAATGGCAACAATAACAGTCACCTCCATGCAAATGGACTGCGGTGATAATTCCCGACAATTATTTTCTCGGAGCGCGACAATTGAAGAAATTATCGACAAATGTTCAAACAGACAAAATAAAAAAGACCTTTTATGGGATCTGTAAAAAATAAGTCAATATTATAATTAAATTACAGCTTATCAAAATTCTGAATCGGTAAAGTAAAAATATATTGAAATGTTTTTCAGTCGAACTGAGGAGCGAGTTCAGAAAGAAATACGTGTTGAAAAACTTGATACGGAATTTTACCTCAATAGTTATGAAAATTGCATGAAGTATTTGTATACTTTATGCACTGGTATAATTAATTTAATAATAATGATCTGTGATATAATGATAATTTTTAAATTCCACACGTGCGAATGCTAGTGATGATTGAACAATGATTCAAATGCTATTGCTGAAATGTTGTTATAAAAAAATGACAGTCCCAATTTAAGCAGAGCTTATTCTATGGGAAATGGATAAACATACATTCGACGACCGATATGGCGTGGAGGTCAGTATACCTGCACTCCACTCCAGAGGTCATGGGTTCGATTCCCACACAGGACAAATCTTTGTGTGCATGAACATGAATATTTGTTCTGGTCTGGGGGTTTTCCTATGTATATTAAGTATTATCCCAGTAATAGTGGGAAGCTCGGCCCTCGAAGTTGTCGACGAGTACGTATACCTGGGACAAAAAGTCCAATTAGGTAAGTCCAACTTCGAGAAAGAGGTCAATCGTCGAATCCACCTCGGTTGGGCTGCGTTCAGGAAACTACGCAAAATCTTCACGTCCAAAGTACCTCAGTGTCTCAAGGCGAAAGTCTTCGACCAGTGTGTGTTGCCAGCGATGACGTATGGGACTTGGTGTGTGCTTGGTTGTGACGTGGTGCCTGACTATGGGCCTCATAAGGAAGCTCAAAGTCGCTCAGCGTGCAATGGAGAGAGCTATGCTCGGAGTGTCCCTACGTGATAGAACCAGAAATGAGGAAATCCGTAGGAGAACCAGAGTGACCGACATAGCGAAGCGCTTTTGCAGGCTGAAGTGGCAATGGGCGGGGCACATAGCTCGAAGAACCGACGACCGATGGGGCGTTAAGGACCTTGAATGGCGATCACGAATCAGCAAACGTAGTAGAGGGCGGCCCCCAACGCGATGGACCGATGATCTGGTCAGGGCGGCGGGGAGCCGGGAATCGATCTACGTGGAAAGCAATTGGGGAGGCCTATGTTCAGCAGTGGACTTCGAATGGCTGAAATGATGATGATGAGGAATGATTAAGTATTTATTTACAAAAAAAAAAGTATGTAAGTATGTTTATCCGTTATTTAGTATCCATAACACAAGTTCTTAGTGATACTTATCTTGGAACTAAATAATTGGTGTGATTGTAAGAGAATATTTATTTATTATTTATTTATTATACATATCCATTGTCTAGTCCCCCTGTATTTCTGATCATGTAGCAGTTACATGAAAAATATATTCACATGTTCAGAATATTCCTCATCAGATTTTATCACGTAGGGACACTCCGAGCATAGATAGCTCTCCCTTGTACGCTGAGCGACTCTAAGCTTTCTTATGAGGCCCAAAGTCATGCCTGACTAAGACGTGGTGCCCCACGTCTAATTCATTCTGTGGCATACGTCCCTCGAGGGTGACAATTTATCACTAACCTACAGTTGTGTACATTGCCTAAGGAGTTATGTCAATAGATCCACTATATTTGAAAACTCGATTTTACACTAAATCGGTTAAATAAAATTTACCGTGATGTGTCTTTTCCCGCGTTGGCGCCAAAATTTCCATAACGTATTTATTTACAGTGTAATATATTTTGTTTCTTTTATAAAAAAAAATATGCTAGTTCTTGAAAACTATCATGTTTTTCTAAATTGAAATTTACTACACGTCAATGGGATTCGAACCCACGCTTTGGTTGGAGCGGAATCTCGTATTGATCGCGCGGCTTCGTATTAAGTGAGATATAACATTTTTCTATCCTTTCTTACAGTTTCGGGACACCCAGACAAAGTCAAAAAGTTGAAATCAGAAAATCTTAAACTCATTATTACACACACATATAACACTCGAATATTTATACATCACAGTTTGAGCGCTACCACGCAAAGAGCCTTAGGATAAAAAGAAAAATTATTCAAACGATTGGCTGCGAAGAGAAAATTGGATTTTAAATGCCTTGCCCCTTTTCTCTTCTGTTAAGTACATTTACGTACAATTTTAAGGCCTAATTTGTAGGGATTTAATGGCTTCCATGAAACTTATTCAGAGAAATGCTCTCAGTTTACCTATTCAATAACTGAAGGGATGAAAACATTATTTAATTTATAAGGTATTAAAATAACATTGACTAATAAGATACGAAAAAGGGATATGAAGCGACATAGAATTATATACATTTTTATATCTATGATACGTATATTTATGATACTAAAATTAGGTTCTGCCCTTGCCTGACACAATATTATACAGAATTGGACTACTTATATTGCCGTATTATTGTGCCGTGTGCTAGTGCCACGTCCTATCATCTCATGGGGAGTCGTAAGAGTCGATGAAGAGAAACCCTACCATATAATGGGCAGCAGCGACATCCTGCGTACTAGCTTGCACTGCGATCACAAACCCGCCTGCCCAGCAGCGTGGTGATTATGGGCATAAACCCCTAATAGTCATCATATCCTAGCATTAACCCGATTGCCCTAGACTTAAGCTTAGGGCCCAGATTTGACTGAATTTCAGTTATTATGTGGAGCGACCGCGTCTGACCTCCGCAACAAAGAGGGACACATCATTATATGGTCAAGCCAGCTGCCATTCTGTTAGAAAGCACTGACTTCCTAATAAAGACTGTTATAGATGTTCATGACAGCCGGGACCAACGGTTTAACGTGCTTTTCGAGGCACGGAGCAAGCGATAATTACGCACATAATTTCGAAAAGTCATAGGTGCGCGACCATGGTTTGAATCCGAGACCCTCTGAATTTAAAGGCAAGGGTAATAATCTCCAGAAACCTCGAATAGCAGTTATCCATTGGGGAGGACAATGTTCAGCAGTGGACTTTCTAAGGCTAATATGATGATGATGAAGACCAACCATTAATTTTGTAGGAATTATTTACTTGTATTCTAGAACGAATTCGTCTTCTCTGCAATAATTATAGTTTTCTTTTTAACCTCATTCTATATAGTAAACCTTAAGTATACAAACATACATATGTATTATCACGTCTGTTTTCCCGAAGGGGTAGGTAGAGGCTTATTATACGCCCACATTTCTCCACTTCTGTTGTCGGTTCCACTTAATAGGTCTCGAACCTATTGCTGCTTACCGGAAATATTTATATTCGCTAGAGGGTCGTTCGTTATTTAGCAGGTGCACCGATTGCCGGTGAGGTATGCTTGGGCTCCTTAGATCGAGGTAGGATTCCTACACATCCTACAAACTAAAATCTTTAAAATTTAATAAAATTTCTAAGTTAGGGGTTCTGTCTAGTGGGGTGTTAATAGTGTTTTGGGGGGAAAATTAACCTTTGTAATACTTCCTCATTCCACGAACTGAGGAATTTAGTTATTCTCTTTACTGTCAACATAATGTTTTGCTGTTCCAACATATTATGTAGGATCGTGAAATCTGAATGTTTATGTACGAGGGTCAAAATTTACATAAAGTCATTAAAATTCATTACTCCACCACTGCCTAAATTTAGATTGTCACGTCAAATTTCATCTGTATTGTGATATAAGCTGGGGTGAAATTACCATATCTGAAGTGACAAAAATAGTGAGTTAAGGTCATTTTAGGTACAGCCAAGATAAATAAATAAATATTTTCTGACAATTACACCAATTGTTTAGCTCCAAGATTAGTATCATTAAAAACTTTTGTTATAGATACAAAATAACGAATAAACATACATACCTACATACTTATTTTTTCATACATAATATACAAAGGACCACCCAGCCAAGAACAAATATTCATATTTATGCACACAAAGATTTTTCCTGTGTGGGAATCAAACCCTCGACCTCAAGAGCGTAGTATGGGTATACACGCCAATACGCCATATTGGTCGTCAAATTAAGATGTACATTATTACATAATGTAACTGTTACATTACTGTAATTATGTCATAGGACATATTTTTTGATGATACGACGAGCTTTAGGCGTGGAAATCACACTGAAGCAATTAAAAAGACTGAAAAACTGTTATATCACATTTACTTCAGATATATAGCGGATTATCTTGACCACTGTAAGCCCGTAATATCTTACCACTACCTTGTCTATATATATATGAAATTAGTATGCTTGTAAAGAAAAATCCTGACCTGTTTCCTTTACATGACACGGTTAATAATAAAACAAACACTAGACATAAATATAAACATAGACTGTATGTACCAGCGAAGAAACTGAAACTATACAACAGTAAAACACTTTTCATAGCTAAGGTGTATAATCAAAATATTTTTTTTTTATTCAGTAACAATATTACATTTAGGTTAGCAGTGTTTGGAGACCCCTTTTAAATGATATGTTTGTAACATTTTATCTATTATGTTATGATACATGCTTAAATTATTAAATATAATATGTGTTAGTGAATAAGTGTGTGCGCGTGTGTGAGTTTGTGTACGTGAGTGTGTGCGTGTGAGTGTGTGCGCGTGCGTGTGAGTGTGTGCGCGTGCGTGTGTGCCTGAATGAGTATTATCTATCTTGCATTGTCGTGCTAAATAAATAAGTTTAATTATTTTTTATAATATACTTTGAACAACATATTTTCTAGCATCTAATTATTATATAATGGGCACTAGTAACCCTTCTATTTCCTCATATTATTATGTCTTCAATTTTAGCCAATTCATCAATAGTGCTTTACACTCTCGACACGATTTAGAGTAGATGTTTAAATGTTTGTTGATGAAGTTGTACGCCAGAGCTGATTGCTTACTATGTTGTCGTCTTGCGAATGCCGATCTGACAGCCGGCACTTGAGCTACTGCAGTTTTATTTCTTTTTTCCAGTATGCCAGGGTCGTAAGGAAGAGATTTGTGTAATTTCAAAACGAGGTATAGAATGAAAAGTTTGCATATAGAAAGGATAATTATCACTTAAAATATATAGATCATAAATTTAAACAAATGTTAATTAAATTATTAATTAATGAATGTTATTATACAACTAAAGAATTTTTTGAATAAAAAATGAAATTTATTTAGTATTAAAATTAAAATTAAATTAAAATTAAAAATTCATTTATTCAAGTTTGGCTCAATAGAGCTCTTATGAATGTCATACTTATAAACTAACGCGCCCATTCACTGCGGGCGGGAGCTTGATCGCAAAAGAACGGGCAAGAAAATCGTCAAGGTTGGTTTTTTCTCCCGCCAGTTACAATTAAAATACATAATATTAAAACAATTGTGTTCTGCAGTCACAAGATTTGAAAAAAAAAGGGAGACAAAACTCTTTTTAGCAATATTAACATAATTACGGATAAACATAGTAGACATGAGCAGACGCGTTACGCTCAACCATATTTTAGGGAGCGCAACGACCCGACGCATGACGCTACCACCGCGGAAACATATAAACAGCTAAGTGAGTATACTCAATTAGTTATGAGGACTTATGAAAAAAAATAATTTATAAAACAATTAATATGACTTATAATCTGACAATATTTATATAAATGTACACCCAACATTTCCACGCAGACGGTGGCAGAATATGCCGATCATTGTAATTATCTATAACACCATAATACATACATACATAATATCACGCCTCTTTCCCGTAGGGGTAGGCAGAGATCACATCCTTCCACTTGCTACGATCTTGGCTTACACTTTTAGATCCATCCACACTCTTCATACACGCCCGTCGGCTTAGGGTACTTTTGACCTGCCCTTTTAGAAAATTTTGGAAATAAATGAATTGATTTGAATTACTTTAGCAATATTTATTGATTTATTGTTCATGTGACACGTCTAATGACCATATCCTGCCTGATGAAAGCAGTCTATGCATTTTGTTTGAAATAAGATTGTGGTAGAAAAAAAGTAATATCCTAGCTAATTTATTGATTCAGGCGTTACTTTGCGGAAATCCATTGTAAGCAAGTGATGGATTAAAAATACGACCAACGAGAGTCTCTCGTTTCAGCGTTGGTCGTGAAGACATCGTTGTTCTGAGGCTCCTATCTTACCTGAAGATGCCCTGTGTAAGGGCGAAACACGTTTCGTGTTGAATAGTTTCTCGATTTTTCGGGAAATTATAGTAACACGGGAATTGTTACAAAGATATTTTTAATCCATCACTTGCTTAATATCCTAGCTTCAATATTCGTACTAACTGGCTCTAAACGCAATCGATAGGCTACCAGTCGGTTTATTTATGTAAATAGAATTAAGGCTTTTAATATTTGTAGATCCGGTCGCAGCTGTTCGCCATCTTCAAAGTTCAAACTTCTGTTGTTAATTAATTTTCACGCCTCAGCAAATAAATTTAACCCCCATAGAAATTGTAAATCTTTTGGCAAAGAGCTTTCAATAAAACAATTTTCACCGGATTTGACAGATTTAATGTCGTACCAACTTTAATTGTAAAAGACAGAGTAGCAAGTTTGAGATATCTTAGTATTGAGATTGAATTAAGCTCTTAATTCACATGGATATTAGAATTTTAACAAAAGTAGCACGAAAGTTTGAGAAATAGTATCTCTTGGTTTATTGAATAACTTCTTGTGGCTTGTTGTTATCCAAAGCACGGAAAAGCTTGATGTCAAATTCCACAGAAAACCCCACCGTCCACGAAGGACCATCCTCTATCACTATGCTTAATTTAGAATAGGCAGGATGAAGCCATAATGAAAAAAAGAACTTCCGTGATTCTTTTTAACTAACAAGTTTTGTTAAACTTCGTTCTTTCACTGCTCCTCTATAGATTTGGAATGTGACCAATTGCATCAAGTGTACATACATACACGCATTCACACATATTTATATACATAAAGAGGCATATTTAGAATCCCACACTTCGCCAATTGTGTTGTTAGTCCCACGTAATAGATGGCGAGCCTATTGCCGCTGATTGGAACTAATATGATTGCCAGAGCCTCGTTCGTCGGCAGGTGCACCACTTGCAGGTGAGGATAGCTTGGTTTCCTAGGGTCTCGATAGGATCCCCATACACCAATCAAGATACATGCTTCAAGTCGCATGCGTAAAGAAACATGGAGCCATGGATAGATAGGTCAGGTTTGAGTTATGTACTTATACAGTCTTTCTTTTTGTTACTGCGATGGAATCAATGTTAATCAAATGTTCAGAACACAAGCAGAATTACTAATTAACAAATCAGTATTAATTGAATGTAAGCACCAGTAGGACAAGTATTCTTTAGAAGATCTTCTTTTGTGATTTCCCAAAATTCTTCTTTTTTGAGTTATGTTATCATTATCATGCAGTTGAACGTTTTATAAGTCTAATGACATTTATTACATTATTGGATATATGAATTGATTGGATGGAATGAACTAACAAATTCGAGTAGGGTATAACAAGCACAAGTAGAAGCACGTATTTCACCTCACTCTTTACTAAAGGTTTTATGAAGGGGCCTAAGCTCCGTACTTGGGATCTTGCGAACCCTTGTGTTGTCCCTCTGGGCCTTTGTTCTGACCGAAATATCTTGAGTGGTGAGTAAAATGAAGCTGAAAAAAAAATTATTTACCTATTCAGGTTCTTCACGAGTTGCAACATTAGAATAAACTGTGTAGAAAGCAATACAAACAGGAAAAAGGTATTTTGAAGGCAAATTAGACAAAGTGTTTTATTTGTTAAGAAGTCAGTTCCGGTCGACTTTTTTGTGGTAACTTTTTTCATTGTAATAAAACCGATGGGCATCTTGACATTCTTTGGCCAATTTTTTAAATTTTTATTAGGCTTGGAGAACAAAGAAATGTGATCGGTTCGCTATTTCTATTTCTGAGTTGTTATTCACAAAATGATTCTACATAAACAATTTAAGGGTTTTGATAATATTTATGTACAGTAATGATATTTATAAAAATAATTGTGGAGTACCACAAGGTAGGGTTAGAGGACCTCATATTTTTTTGTATGACCTAATTAACTATTATCCACCAAACCGTTTAAAATTAAACGATTGCGGAATATTGGGTCTTAAATCTCAAAGCATGCAGGCCCAGAATGACAAAATTTTTAAAATACTTATTCCCAAAATATCTGAAATTCGATTTTGACATGTAGAGGGCTGGAAACAGAATTTCAATTTTATTATGGGTACTGTATGGATTTTTAAATCCAACGCGTGCTTATAAAATTTTAAACTATGACACGGTGATATAGTTGGCTTGAGCATAAATGTAATCTAACACCATTAAATAATGGCTTCGTGCGTCTAGCATTTCGTCTACTCAATGTCAACATTTAGCCAGTAACAAGTAAGTGATATATAAATTATATATAATTTATAGTAAAGGAGAATGAGTGGTGATAAAGATGATAAATCGAAGATGAAATACCCTCGCCTAAACCCCTTGAGTCCTCAGTAAAGATGTGGGAATATACTGAGATCTCACATGGACTCCTTGAAAGAAAATTTTAAAAGTGATGTTGCACTGTTTTGTTTCATTTACCAACACTCATGTATGTTCACAAACACTTAACGGTTAATAATCCACCGTTATTACACATTAATGTTAGAAATATCACAAATTTTAGAAAATAAAACGAAACTGCAGACATGACGCCTTACTTTCCCGCCAAGAAGTCTCTTCCACGTAGTTCTATTTTATACGATTGGCTTCTTTTTTTAATACTATTGCAGCCTTTTTTTTAAAGCAGTGAATTTGGAACCAAATTCAAATTAAGTATACCCTTTTCTCACAAAGAGTTTTGAAAGCACCAGCAATCAACGTCCACAGTGACATAGTGGAATCAAAGAAGTACGATACCTTCATACATACGCACCGAACATGATTTGTATATGATCGCGCCCAAACGAAAGAGTCGTTGGAAGCCCACACTCTTAAAATTTATATTCTTTATTTTACAACTTAATACTAAGTAATACCACTAGATGAATGTATCTATTTTACATAATCAAGCTTTACACAAAATTACAAATATTCAAGCTATCACAAGCATTTATTTCTATAACTTGAACTTAAAACTAAGTAGACATAGTTACACAAAACAAGTGCAATAGTAAACTTATCTCTAATCTTGTAGTCAATTTTAAGTGGGTTTCATAATAAAGTATGCGATGTAAAAAGTAAGAAAGCACATATTTCAAATCGCTGCTAAAGGTTGTGACAGTCGTGGCTACACCGCCGTATGTAATACCGTTTGCGTGCACGTACGCTTCGCCACACGCCACACACATTTTTGACGATTGAATAAACTCAATGGTGTAGCGAGGGCTGACTGGAAATTTTGCCGACCTTGCATTTTAAATATTAGGAAAGAGAAGAATTTTTTTTTTTTGTTAATAGCTAAGTCTTTTATATGACTATAATTGACAACATCAATATGTTTGCTAAGTTTGTAAGCTTTACCGTCGATATGAGATTATTTTTTAAATAAAATTTGTTTTTAAAAAAATATATCCATATGTCAACCGGAGCCATGGCCACCTCGGCCACCCGTCGCTACGCCACGGAATAAACTATAGAAGTCCGATGTTCAAAATTGGACGTCTTTGGGCTGTTGATAAAAATGAATAAAGTATATGCTGTACTCCTAGTTATTTAAGAATGTATCGCTTGCTCGGGACTTGAATTGACCTACTAATTTGTTTCTACTATGACAGTGCCTATCAAAACATTTCGGCTCGACCCCTATTTGTCACTCCGTCACTCGGCCGCCATGATCGTATGTGGAAACATTAATCTACCCACCTGATGGCAGTAAACAGTTGACTCGCATAAACACTGTCTTTATTACTTTCCCTGTGTAGACAAGGGTCGGTGATATTTCAAAAATACTCGTGTTATTCGTTCTTGGACCATTTATCAAAGTAAAGTGGATTATAGACCGTACCAATGTTATAAGGAGTAGTTATAGTTTCGCAAATAATATAAGACTCTTGTAACGCCCTGTATATATTTATATAGCGTTACGTACATTTAAAAAAATAATAATAAGAAAAATAATCTATTAAATAAATTTTAATCCTTAAATACAAATTCAAAACAAAACAAATTATCTAATATTTATATAAATTTAATTTTACATACTATTTTAAGCTGAAGAAAAACATAGTAATAATATAAATGGACTACCGAGTCTTTGTCAGTCTTTTCACAGAGTGTCGCAAAATGCGCTACTGACTACGACATCTTGATCACGTTGCTTTGCAACGTGACCTAACCGGTCGAGTCGGCCGTCGCCCGCGCTACTCAAACTCTCGAACATTCTTCGATTTGTTCTCGAACTATACACTCGTGCGCTCAGTTTTGTACCGACAACTTGTATCATTTTTTGTACTTAAGTACTGATATATAGTTTTAGTAGATCATCTTGTTCACAGTAAAGCAATTATTCTCAAGTACTAAACTATAATATTTCTGAGGAACGATATTGTGTGTGTTACGTTACCCCATACTATACTGGGTAAGTGTTGTAAGACATTTATTTAGAATTTAGTGTACCGTCTTGGTTATTGTATTTAGCTTGTGCACTGCTTAACCATTCAGAGCTTTTATTATAAAATAAATATGTATTCTTTTAAAGTAGTTATAACTTCCTTCTTGTTTTATGGTTGTTGATTATCTACCTACCTACTTGCTGTAAAAAAAAGATATGTGCTCAAAGCTACCACTATTTTTCCTTCTATTAAATTATGTAACTAGTATTATATTACTGTGTAAGAGTTCAATAAGACTTGATCTGCCACACTTCGTTCATTGCTCACGCCGCCGCTACTGTTCCTTCGCTTGGTATTGCATGGAGACGAAGTGTTGCAGTCAAGTCGCCAAGTCAGGCGATACGTAAAATGTCTGGATTGATCTTCCAGGGTCCTAGTATAAGGGAAGTGGCTACCTTGGCTGGCGACCAAGTCCGCCGTCTACCTGCTGTCCTGCACCTCAAGACCTGGACCAGCGTCACAGGATAGTAGCGTTGGTTTTAGTGTACTAGACCACTACTCAGTGTGTGAACCCTAATTCTCTAATATAATTATTGTACACTTTTCTGTTTTTTATTTTTTGCCTAAAAAAAGTGTTACAGTGGCGCCCAATAAATAAGCAACACACTGAGTAGTACTAGTTGTAGTGTTCGGGTGTTGGTAGCTCTCAAGTTTTCTTAGCTTTATGTGTTTGTGGTGTTTTTCTTTGGTTATTATTTTTTAATTATTGTATCGCAATCTGTTAGTTTAATCTTACAACTCTTACCTGCGAGAATGTCTGCTCCAATAAAATTTTTGTCGTTACAAAAATCTGAGCTCGAGTATGAAGTAGCAGTCCGCGGTTTGAATCCAGGTGATACTGTTCAAGAACTTCGCAAACAAATAGTCCAAGTATCAAAAGACTTGCCATCAGAAGATGTTCTAGAGTCACATCTTGAGACTGGCAAAGATCTCGAGGGAGTCAATGAAACTCTAATAAAAGCTCAGAATAACATTCTGTCTCTAAAAACTAAGTTCGACTTGAATACATTTTTAAGGACAGAAAATGTCCTTCATCATATACACCATAGATTTAATAGAATGTCTACCTCCACCAGTACTGAAAATCAATTTAGGAAAAGTTATGGCATTTTTAAAGTGTTAATGAAAGATTTAGCGGTAATAAGGCCTTCTAGTAGTAAATCCGTCACAGATACACATGTTGAACCATCCACTAGTCCTTTTTCTGTATCTTGTGAGCGTAGTCTGACTTCAGAACTGAATAAACTTAAATATTCTGGCAAAACATGTGTTCGTGCGTTTATACAAAAAGTTGAAGAATTTGTAATTTCCCGAGGAGTCTCCTATGATAAAATTCTTTCTTTTGCCTACGAAATTTTCACAGATGAAGCACTCCATTGGTATCGATGTGTTAAGGATAACGTAAATACTTGGCCTGCATTGGTGCAACTTTTGAAAGAGGACTTCAGCATTAACGACTATGACTATAGGCTTTTATCGGAGATACGTTCGCGTACTCAAGGCGAGAATGAGAACATTACTATATACCTATCTATTATGCATGGTATGTTCTCTAGGCTCGATAAACCTCTGGGAGAGGAAGACAAACTGGAAATATTGCTTCATAATATCCGTCCTTGCTACACTAACATTTTGGCATCGTCCGATGATTTAAAAACCATAGATAAATTAAAATCTCTTTGCCGTAATTATGAGAATATTCAATCTCGGCAATCACGGTTCCAAGAACCTCCCAAAGTTACTGTGGATACGGTGTGTCCTGAATTTGCTTATAAAGCAGACTATACTAAACCCGGTAATAGTTCTACCAATTTCAAGTCAAATTTTAGTGTCTTCAATAAAAATTACTCGATGAAGTCTGTGAAGGTTGATGCTGTAACCAATGAGAATTCGAGTAGTTCTAGACGCGTTTATTGTCCAAGATGCCGTTCGGAGACGCATTCTCTCCGCCAATGTGACAAACCGCGTTTTATTATATGTTTCAAGTGCGGTAAAAAGGATGTACGTTCGACAGAATGTCCTGATTGTAACTCTGAACCAAAAAACTAATTTTGACGGATCGTCGAGACTGTGTATCAAATAGTAAGTCTAACTTTAATAACGCAGAGTGGCAAGATTGGTTAGCTTACATTACTAAATTTTCTACTTGTTACACTGTCTCCTCCATCCGTCATAAAGAAACTAATTATTCTCGACCTTATGCTAATATACAGATTGGTGAGAGAGAACTTTTGGGTTTACTAGATACAGGCTCTTCTATGTCTCTGTTAGGTAACAATGCTCACGAATTGTTAGCTCCTACCTTCACTATTACTAAACATAATGATAATGTGCAATTCATCGCAGCTGGAGGTCAAAAACTAAATTCAATAGGCATAATGAATTTACCCATCACTTTTCAGGGCCAAACTCAGATTATACCAGTTCATGTAGTTCCTACAATTCAAAATTCATTAATATTAGGTATGGATTTTTGGAAATCTTTTAATATTTTCCCGCGGCATCTCAAATCTATTACTTTATTAAATGCATCGCAGGCAGCTTCTATAGGTATGGTAGAAGAAGATCACATCTGTCCCTATGACAACTTAAGCAAATGTCAAAAGGAGATAGCGGATAGCATCATGGCACAATTTAGAGAAATATCCTATGAAGAATGTGGCTTAGGGAGAACACCGCTAATATCCCATTCTATTGATACTGGGGACTCTTTGCCTATTCGACAGAGATACTATCGGATGTCACCAGTCAAACAGCGCATTCTTATTGAGCAGCTTGACGAAATGCTTAAAGACGATGTTGTTGAACCTTGTGAAAGTCCGTGGTCTTCACCAGTTTTACTAACTCCTAAAAAAAGTGGTGACCTAAGATTTTGCCTGGATAGTAGGAAATTAAATTCTATTACAAAGAAGGATGCTTACAGTCTTCCCTATATAACAGACATTTTGGATAATCTTCGCGATGCGAAATATTTAACTAGTTTAGATTTGTCAAAAAGTTTTTGGCAAATATTAATAAAAAAAGAGGACCGCTGTAAGACTGCATTTTACGTTCCAACTCGCGGTACCTTCCAATTTAAATCAATGCCGTTCGGTCTAACTAATGCTCCTGCTACTCAGCAAAGACTGGTGGACATGCTATTCTACGGCCCTGAATTTGAAAGTAAAGTTTTTGTTTATATTGATGATATTTGTATTATATCCTCCACTTTTGAGGAACATATATCGTTGTTAAGGCAGGTACTAGACAAACTCAAAACTGCTAACCTAACTATTAACCTTGAAAAATCTCAATTCTTTAGGAACGAGATTAAATATCTTGGCTATATAATAGATTCCCGTGGGCTTCGAGCGGATCCTTCAAAAATTGAAGCCATTGTTAATTACAAAACCCCAGAAAACCGTAAAGATGTGCGTCGATTTTTGGGTACCGCATCATGGTACAGACGTTTTATTCCAAATTTCAGTACATTAGCTGCACCTTTGAATAAATTAACTTCACAGTGTAAGTCGTCCCCTCCTTTTTCTTGGACACCCGAAGCCGAAAAGGCGTTCCAACGTTTAAAAACATATTTAATTTCTGCTCCGGTATTATCTTGCCCCGACTATTCCAAGCCATTTGAGGTACACACGGATGCTAGTGATTTTGGCATAGGTGCTGTACTTACTCAAACTCTAGACGGCAAAGAAAAGGTGGTTGCTTATATGAGCAAGTCCTTAAGCGATCAAGAACGAAATTACAGTGCAACTGAAAGAGAGGCTTTAGCGGTCCTTACGGCGATTGAGCATTGGCGTTGTTACTTGGAAAATGGTTTAAAATTTCTCGTGTACACTGACCATGCTTCTCTTAAGTGGTTTTTAAACCTTAACAATCCTACAGGGCGTTTAGCTCGATGGAGTGTCCGATTATCTGCGTATAATTTTGAAATTAAGCATCGGCGTGGTAAAGATAATGTAGTACCTGATAGTCTTTCACGTTCTGTTCCTATCGCAGCTACTGAAGTAAATACTACTACTCAATCACCTATGACTAAGGATGAATGGTTCCTTAATATTTATAATACTTGTCTTAATTCCCCGGGATCTTGTTCAAATTATAGACTTGAAAATAATACCTTGTACCGCTATGTCAAAACTCTCAATCCGCTTGTGAGAGAGTTCGAATGGAAACAAGTTGTTCCGATCGAACAAAGACAGGACATAATTTGCAGAAACCATTCCGATCCTACATGCGGACATTTTGGAATATTTAAAACTTATAAAAGACTTTCTCTCAACTATTATTGGCCAGGAATGCATAAGGATGTCACGAAATTTATTTTAAATTGCGACATTTGTCATGCCTATAAATATTCAAATCATTCGACATTAGGTACCATGGGCAAACCCAAAGAATGCTCAAGACCATTCCAGATGATTAGCATGGACCTTGTCGGACCACTTCCGGTGTCACGCAAACAAAACACCTTCCTGTTCGTAATCACTTGTTGTTTCTCAAAATACACTTTACTTTTTCCTATTAAGCGTGCTACTTCTGAGATATTAATTCACATTTTAGAAGACAACGTTTTTCTTGTACATGGAATTCCATACTCGGTAATAATGGATAACGGTAAACAGTTTACGAGTAATATTCTTAAAAATCTGCTTAATCGTTACAAAATACCTGATATCCGTTTCACTCCTAAATATACTCCTCAAGTTAATACAGTGGAACGGTATAATAAAACCGTAATGACTGCAGTGGCCTCTTACGTTGCTGGTGACCATCGCACCTGGGACATACATATACCAAAAATACAGTTTGCTATAAATTCCTCTGTGAATGAAGTAACAGGTTTCTCGCCGGCTTTTCTTGTTTATGGACGTGAACTTGTTAATTGTGGTTCTCATTATAAAAATAAGGACTTCTCTACTGACTTGATATTTGCCCCTCGTGATGAGTATGCAGAAAATCTAGGCGTATTACATAAATATTTCGATAATGTTCAATCTTTATTGTTGAAGGCTCACTCTCGGAATTGCACCAATTATAATTTGCGTCGTAAAAGTGCTGAATTTAACATAGGTGATACAGTGTGGAAAAGAACGTACTATCAAAGTGACAAAGACAATCGGTTTGCAAAAAAACTTGCACCTAAATTTATTAAATGTCAAATAATTGCTAAAAAGTCACCACTGGTTTATGTTTTGATTGACAGTGCTGGTAATAATTTGGGGTCTTGGCATATAAAAGATTTAAAACTCAACCATTATAAAGAATGATATAAATACTAATATTAGACAAACAGCAATTTAAAGTTGTATGCAGATGTCCTTTCAGCGGATTTTACTAGGAAAAATCCTACCCTAAAAGGGGGGGTATGTAACGCCCTGTATATATTTATATAGCGTTACGTACATTTAAAAAAATAATAATAAGAAAAATAATCTATTAAATAAATTTTAATCCTTAAATACAAATTCAAAACAAAACAAATTATCTAATATTTATATAAATTTAATTTTACATACTATTTTAAGCTGAAGAAAAACATAGTAATAATATAAATGGACTACCGAGTCTTTGTCAGTCTTTTCACAGAGTGTCGCAAAATGCGCTACTGACTACGACATCTTGATCACGTTGCTTTGCAACGTGACCTAACCGGTCGAGTCGGCCGTCGCCCGCGCTACTCAAACTCTCGAACATTCTTCGATTTGTTCTCGAACTATACACTCGTGCGCTCAGTTTTGTACCGACAACTTGTATCATTTTTTGTACTTAAGTACTGATATATAGTTTTAGTAGATCATCTTGTTCACAGTAAAGCAATTATTCTCAAGTACTAAACTATAATATTTCTGAGGAACGATATTGTGTGTGTTACGTTACCCCATACTATACTGGGTAAGTGTTGTAAGACATTTATTTAGAATTTAGTGTACCGTCTTGGTTATTGTATTTAGCTTGTGCACTGCTTAACCATTCAGAGCTTTTATTATAAAATAAATATGTATTCTTTTAAAGTAGTTATAACTTCCTTCTTGTTTTATGGTTGTTGATTATCTACCTACCTACTTGCTGTAAAAAAAAGATATGTGCTCAAAGCTACCACTATTTTTCCTTCTATTAAATTATGTAACTAGTATTATATTACTGTGTAAGAGTTCAATAAGACTTGATCTGCCACACTTCGTTCATTGCTCACGCCGCCGCTACTGTTCCTTCGCTTGGTATTGCATGGAGACGAAGTGTTGCAGTCAAGTCGCCAAGTCAGGCGATACGTAAAATGTCTGGATTGATCTTCCAGGGTCCTAGTATAAGGGAAGTGGCTACCTTGGCTGGCGACCAAGTCCGCCGTCTACCTGCTGTCCTGCACCTCAAGACCTGGACCAGCGTCACAGGATAGTAGCGTTGGTTTTAGTGTACTAGACCACTACTCAGTGTGTGAACCCTAATTCTCTAATATAATTATTGTACACTTTTCTGTTTTTTATTTTTTGCCTAAAAAAAGTGTTACACTCTAAAAATATCGATGAAAACGCAAGATAGAATTCAAAAAGATTTTGAAACTGTTTGTAAATATTGACAACTGATATTACGTTGTTTGCACACTGCTCTGAAGTTGCGGGTTCGATTCATATATGTGACAAAAATGTCTATGCATGATTATTTGTCATGATCTGGATTTTTAAAATAATAAGTATACATTAACGAAACAAAAAATAAATGAGCTAGAACTGGAGTGTCAGATGTTTAGGATTTTTTATAATATAATAGTTTGATTATCGAATAAACATACATAAATACTTTTTTTTTGTAAATACATACTTAATATACATAGGAAAACTCCCAGATCAGTACATATATTCATATTTATACACACAAATATTTGTCCTGTGTGGGAATCGAACCCACGACCTAAGGAGTGGAGTGCGGGTATACTCGCCTCCACGCCATATCGGTCGTCAAAATTAATAATTTATAAACTATTAACAATAATAAAAATATATGCTGTGTACACTAATTGTGTAATTTATTAGTCTAAGTTAATTTTTAAAGATATAATCTGTCCGTGTACCTAAATATATATAAATAAAAATTAAGAAATCACTAGAAATAACGTCTAAGTATGTTTTCACTTGTGATTTTATATAATACTAGCAGTCGCCCGCGGCTCCGCCCGCGTGGATGTCGGCTACCGCTGTAAAATGCCTACCCAGAAAAGACACGGTCAGCAAAATGATTTCCAGATCAGTTCACAGACACGGACACTA
This sequence comes from Musotima nitidalis, assembly GCA_949126915.1. NCBI lineage: Eukaryota > Metazoa > Arthropoda > Insecta > Lepidoptera > Crambidae > Musotima > Musotima nitidalis. Next base: position 3,800,025 of record OX421419.1, read on the forward strand.
ACATCGACGACGCAGTCATTATCCGCAGGCTGCATAGATTGTCTTTATGTGGATGTTGAAGTTGTTAATGATGAAATTTTTTAAATCTAATTAATACTTAGTTTTTACTCTTACCGGCAGTCCCGGAGAGCAACTGTTGTTTTGGGATAGATAACTAAAGCGATTATTGTAAATCTTCCCCATAAACAACATTTGACATTAAATTATTTTTAGGTGACAAAATAAACTGATGGTCGGGAGCCCCGACCCGTGATAGGGCGCTGTGCAGCAGAAATCGTAATAATTTAAGTTCGCCATAACTTCAAAAACAAACGTCCAATTTTGATCATTCCGAGACCAAATATTATCTACATAAACTGCACTTAGTGATGAAATAATTAATTTTGATAGGGATTAATAGCATAAGTAAAATAAATGCGTATAAATATAGTACAAAAAAAATCAAGATTTTTAAATAAAAAAAAAGGGCTCACTCGCCATATATAGGTATAGTGTGTCGCGGACTTTTTAGTAGGTGGTATAAGATCTTTAATTCATTCATACATTTTGTGGTTCTATCTTTTATAGTTTAGGCAGCGTACGCAACTGTTCTGGTTGATTTTTACACTTTGTGTCCGAAAAACCCAAATATTTTACGGAACCCTATTTTTTTCGAAATTATAATATAGCCTATGTTACTCAGTGATAATGTAGCTTTCTATTGAAAAAAGAATTATTAATATCGGTCCAGTAATTTTTGAGTTTATTCGTTACATACAAAAATACAAATCTTTCCTCTTTATAATATTAGTATAGATTACATTGACTCCCCCCCCCCCCCGTACCACCCCAGTGACGCTTACATGGAGCCTACGTCGCATGCTGGCTAGCTGAGCGCGGTGACCGGCCCCACGCGACGTTTTTTATAATACTTGCATTTTTTAAATCGTGATATCTTCCTAATGAAATGTCCGAATTGAATAATTCAAAAAGTTATAAAAAGGTATTGACGCCGTCTTGAAGAAATTTTTTTTGATAAGGATTAATACCAAGGTATAAATATAGAGCCTTTTCAAGCGGCGGCATATAAATTAAATTTTTAGAATAAAAAACCGCTTACTGTGACGTAACTATAATATTTAGACATATGCTGTCGCGACACTTTTTGTAGATAATGATGAGTACTGCAAAGTCGTAGTACATAATTTTGTTCTATCATCAATAGTTTTCGCTGCGCACGCTATGTAAGAAATTTTTCAGGTCATTTTTTTACACCTTGGGTTACATTATTGGATTTTTAGTAAGGATCCCTAATTTTTTTAAAAATATAATATAGCCTATGTTACTCGGGGATAATGTAGCTTTCCAAAGGTGAAAGAATTTTTGAAATCGGTCCAGTAGTTTCGGAGCCTATTCATTACAAACAAACAAACAAACAAATCTTTCCTCTTTATAATATTATATTATATTATAGTATATAGTATAGAAATACAAAGATTACACATGACATTGACATAAATATCGACATTCAAATCAGTTCATAAATATAGGAGTTCTAGAGTAACAAACTTACGATAACACATAGAAGAAACATAGGTATCACAAAATTGAGAACATACCCCTTTATTTGCAGTCGGTTGATATCACTCACTTGAGCATCCCTTGAGATGAGCTGTACCTCGCATAATTGAGGAAAATGTGCCGTACTTATACATACATCTAATTCTCAAGCCTGTTTCCTCGAAGGCCACATTTCGCCAGTTATAGTTTCGCCGGTCCCACGTAATAGGTGGCGAGCCTTTTGCCGCTTACCGGAACTTTTATGAGGGCCAGAGCCTCGTCCGTTGATCGGCAGGTGCACCACTTGCAGTTAAGGTTGACTCGGGCTTTTCAGATCTTGCTCGGAGCCCTTCAATAATTTTAAATATTGAAGTTTCTCAGTACAATTTCAAGAAGACCGCCCCTTTATTTTTGGAGTTTCCGTAAGAACTCTTTTTGGTAAGGACGACCACAAAACGCGACCACAGTTGGGCTACATACCTATTAGAAATTAATTAAAAACAAATTACACACATTAAAATATGGCACAGCTTTTTGTCTTTTCTAGTTTCAAATACATAAAAATCGTACTAATAGAAATTACCTTGGGTCGGTTCGAAAGTTAAATAATACTTTTTTTCCTTTTTTCAAATAATGGCTTTATGCGTTTAGCACATTTAGCCAATGTCAAGTAAGAGATATATTAATAATACATAAATCATAGTAAATGAGTATAAGTGATGATAAAAATGATAAACGGTAAATGAGATGCCCCCTCCTAAAACCCCTTGAGTCCTCAGTAAAGATGTGGGCCTATACTAAAATCTCACATGGACTTCTTGAAAGAATTTGAAAAGGGTGTTGCACTTTTTTTTTATTAACCAACACTTATGTTCAAAGTCATTAAATGGTCAATAATCCACCGTTTTTACACATTAATGTTAGAAATATCACAAATTTTAGAAAAGAAAACAAAATTTGCAGCGTCAACTTCACTTTCTCGCCAAAAAGTCTTTCTTGGCGAGAAAGTGAAGCGTCAAGTTAAATGGTACTTATAAGAGTATAACAAAAATGTATTCTTATGGGGGCGGTAGATGTCGCTGATTATCAGAAGCCTAACAAGGCCAGATGGATTTCGTGCGTCGATTGCATATAAAAAATCATCAAAAATAATAAATAAATAAATTGGAAAAACAACCAAACGGTTTCTTCGGTACTTGATCTACTAATTACATAAAGTCATTAAAAATACTTTTTATGATACTTGCGATTATATAATATCTGTATTAATATAAAAGCTTGAATAAATAGAATAGATTATATAATAGCTTAGAAGTAAAAAAGCCGAACAAAAAGACGAGGCTCAACTTGAGATAATATTGAGAAGCTAAATGGGTTATGTTATTTTTAACCTAACGTTCTCATGTGTTATATGATGTGGGTATATGTCTGTTTTTTCCGTATAAGATGTCAAATCACAATTAAATTAAAAAAAGCCAAATTTTAGCGATTTCACGGATTCCTTAAAACTTTTATATCTGTTTTGTTGTGGCCTATCTCCGAAAATGTTTGAACGATTTTGACAACATTTTCAGTGGCATAATGTTATAAGAAGTAGGTGACTTATTCTACTTTACGAGTATAAATAAAAAATAACGAAGTACCATTATGAAACATGAACAAAGTCGCAGCGAACGCTAGTTAAAAATAAAAGAAACGGAAAAAATATAGCGAGAAACGAGTCAGTCACGTTTTCTTAACATCACATGCAGTTCTAGATCACGTTTAGAACTTTATTTCCCAGCAAAGTGGCTGTCTGTCGCAGGGCAGACGGTTCAGTTTATTAGGAAATTGCATTCGAATAGACTTTCTAGACATAAATCGACGATGCGGCTATAGGCGATAGTTAAATGTATGCAAAACTTATTGAGACAGGCCAATATTTCAAATATGTTATACTAAAGTTAACACAGTGCATAATTACGTTACTACATACATACATACACGCCTTTTTCCCATAGGGGTAAGCAGTAGCATATTATACGCCCACACTTCGCCAGTTATATAGTTCCCACGTAATAGTTGGCAAGCCTGTTGCCGCTTACCGAGAACTTTTGTGTTGCCAGAGCCTCGTCTGTTGTTCGGCAGGTGCACCTTTGCTGGTGAGGTTGGCTTGGGATCCTTTGATCTTGGTTGGATGCCCTTTCACCCTACATAAATCATAATTGCAGTGAGAATATAAATTAGGACTATTTTGTACCCATAATCAAATAAAATTAGGTCATTATCAAGTCTTAAAATCTCTGGAATAAGATTTTGCTTAAGCTGGTTGTACTGAGTGCTATGAGCGTCGCCTCAATATTTCATCCTCCCGTCCTTATGCATTTACATTACGTACGAACCTGGTTTATATCGATGTAATATTTCATAGTCGTAACAGGACATAAATATGTTAAGGTTCATTAAGTTATTCATTTCCTAATAAAATTCCTTTTCATTTCCAATTCCTGTATTAGAAATTGAAATATTTTTCCGTCTTTTGACTGTTTCATAATTATGTTTACAAATGGTCGAAGTAATTTATTATTTACAAATCTCCGCTTGAGGATTTATTTGCTTTTGATTTCTGTTTCGCTTCCAGTTTATTATAGACATTAGGGTCAAAGACAAAATCATTTATTCAAGTTTAGCTTAAATCATTGCGGGCGGGAGCTTGATCGTATAAGAAGGGACTACAAAAACGTTCTCCCGCCAGTTACAAGAAGATGTTCTTCATATAAAAAACAATTTACAAGTCTACAAAAAGTTGTGTCCTGCAGTCATAAAATTTAATAGAAAAGACGACAATAACTTTTATCATCATGATGAACATAATTATCGATAAACATAGTAGACATGAGCAGACCAGTCCCCACTGGCGACACCCGTTCACGAGTATGACGCATGGAGCAGCTATCGTTTCGCTCAACCATATTTTAGGGAACGTAACGACTTGACACATGACACCATCACCGCAGAAACATGACACCCTGAAGCTAAAGAATTAAATATTTTTTAACAAAAATAATATGAATATTATAATAATGAAATGTGATGTGAAAAATATCACTTTCTGCCCAACATTATGTGGACGAATAAATCCGTAGAGTAAGAACTGCCTACTGCGCTTCATTAAAATATTTCTTTTTTTTTTGATAATATCACATAAAAAGCAGTTTGTTTTATTCGGCGTTTTGTTCTATAATAACAATGTTTATATTTATGCCAATGTTGATTGTCAGCTTATTTAAGGAACTAAAGGTATGCCATTAGTTTAAAGAATCTCGAGCTTTACGTGCTTTTGTCATTTAACGACAAAGAACAGAGCCAATAGTAATGATTCCATTGGAAGTCACAATATATATTTATCATACAGTTATCTGTACTCGTAGTCTTGTTTCTGAAAACTTGTCAAAGTGTTTCATAGTTGTCAATGCTTTATATAATGCTAATTTAAGTCTTGTTTCTGAAAACTTGTCAAAGTGTATCACTAGTTGTCAATGCTTTACTTAATACTAATTTATTTATTAATGCATTTTGTATGCATATTTTAAAAAAAAAAAATTATTTAGATCCTTATCATTCAGATTTATTTTGATCGGATTGAAAGTTATCAAATGTCTGTCTTCCACTGTGGATGGAGCGGAACACTATGTAAGACTTTTATTGAATAAAAACCATCTTGTTTCTTGAATAGTCATGGCCCAGAATAGTATTACGCCCTATTATCCCACGTGGAGGACTTACCGGATGATGGGCAGCAGCGTCATCCTCCGTTCTAACTTGAACTGCGATCACCAATACGCCCAGCGTGATGATAATGAGAAAATACCTACAATAAAATGTAATCTATTGGGGAGGCAAATGTTCAGTACTGGAATTTTTTGGCAGGTATAATGTTCCGGGGCCGTTATAACCCTTTCTACCAGTCGTGCATCCCCGTCAGGCGTGGCCTTCTCCCTGGGGGCCCTTCAGTGTGTAAGTTGTAAGGATGGACTGCTTCAAATCAGAACACAGACGCGACTGACTACCAAATGTGATAGCAGTTTCCTTCAAAATTCAAAACTCCAATCCAGTAATAATCAAAATAAACTTTAATCAAACCAGACGTGGCGTCAACAAGTAAATCTATGCTCGTGAAAACGAAATACTTCCTTAACCTTCAACGATAATTTGACATCACTTCACAAATTATTAATGCAATGTCAATAATATCATGTCATATAATAAAGTACAAAAATGAGATGTGTCGACATCCTTACTCAAATAACACTTCCAGTTAGCAATCATAGCTGTTAAATCTATACATAGTATAAAATGAAGTTGCGAAGGGCGCCCAAAATGTGTTTGTTACCTAGGATCTCAAAAACTACTATATCAATAGCTATGCGGTTTTCAATAATGGAAAGAAGACATTCCAGGGATTCTATAGGTGTATAATTTAGGTGTACCTACTTAAGAAATTATTAGAGTAATCGTAACAGTTATCAGACGGACGGAAGAAAAACGAGCTTTTTGGAGGCTTGCATTGCGTGCGCTGCTGAAATAACTCAAAATACAGAATAACAATGTATGGGGGAATTATTCTTCTCAAAAAGTTCTATAAAAAAGTCTTTACTAAAACAATAACGATTTTAGTGGTGTTCAAGTTTAATTTACGAAATATCTTATTTTTCAATTACTCGACGTTCCTACCGACATAGACCAATAAACATAAAACAAAATGAATATCAAATTAAAGCTGATGAAATGAGGATTCCGAATATATACATATCATAACACTTTTATGTTAATATTAATACACAAGATGCATTTACAATGCCGAGGGCAGAGATGGCGGCGGCGGCGGCTGCGTTCCGCATAGCACGACAGTGGCGGCGAGTGGCGGCGCGCGGCGGCGGCGACGGCGGTGGTGGGGATGGGCTCATGTTGAGGTGCGCGACCCGAACGGGCGGACACGTGAGGGCAGACAACGTTGATGGTTGTGTCGAATTATAAAAGTCGAATATCCGAGCGAAGCCGGAACCGCGGGCTGCTAGTACTTTATAAATAACATAATAAATAGGTATAAAATCGACTAAGACTAAGGATTTTTCTTTTTGTCCAATAACGAGTTTCAAGACAAATCAATTGCCTTATATCTCTCAGTGGCCGTCGGATATCTGATAGGTAATTATCTACTATCCATAGAGTAATGTAGTATCAATGCATTATGCAAATGGTTAAGACTTAGACTGTTAATATGTCAATAATCGTTGAATGCAGTAGCTGCAAATGCAATTCAAAATTATTAACTTACGTTTTCAGTCAACAGCATAAAATGGAAGTATTAAATTTAATGTACAGAACATCTGGTGCGAAATTAGCCTGATTCACCTAATTTAAAGAACTTTTAACTGTCTAAGTCTTAGACAGACTTTCACAAGAAGATATCTAAAAGAAAAGCTAATATTGTGGTTTTGTTTTTACAATTAGCTCAAATTGTAAGAGTTATTTTACTGAGTTGTGCCCATATTTCTATTAGTAACTTGACATCTGTTTAATTTTTTTTAATGTTTTTTAGAATTGTAATAATACATTTGCATGCTTTTATAAAATATATTTTGTAGGCAAAAATAATGTACCATCTCAATCACCGTGTTTTTAGCAAATAAATAGATTTTAGTTTTGATTTTATACCTCTATTGTCTATGAAATTACATATTATTACTATGCAAAAACGTATTACCGTTCACGAGATAAAGCTGGTATAGCAGAGTTAGACTTACGAATCCGGATTATATTGCAATTGAAATAACTATACTGTGTGACTACGAATAGCCGAAAGTAATTGATACGTTGGGATAAAAATAGATGTTGGAACCGCGATTTAAATACATAAAATCTGTTTTACTAATCCAGTGTATATTTATTTTTGAAGCAGGCGACTTCAGATTTTCATAGTGATACTAAAAGATATTGTCAACTTATTTAAACTTTATTTATTTATTTTATTTATAACAGAATTAAATAACAGAACGTTGTACCACTTGTTGTTGATTTCCGATTTGGTTATGGCATCAGCAGAGCTGAGGTCCTACTATATTTCGACGAAAACGAAAATTCGTTATATCTATCTCCTTCACTCTCTGGGTATATCATTATCGAGTGAAAAGGACGGGTATAACGAAGTTTCGTTTTGCATTGTATTAGAGTAGGCTCTTTGGTCTTAATACGAAACGAAATCCTAGTCAAATTAAATAGGCGATATATGTTCGTATAAAATTCCCTAATTTACTATTAACCCAATTTACAAAGCAAATGAAGTTGCCAGCGCACGCTAGTTTGATTTAGTATCAAATTAATTGTAAATATTAGCGCATTTATATTATAATTGGTAAATTAGACAACGTGTGTTAAATCACGGCGTGTTGGCGTAGTGAGAATCCAAGATGGCTTTCAATTATACTAGCTCTGAAATACCGACTCCATCGGTTACCTTTCTTAATTTATTTTTCCTTTTGAACGAATTCAATTTGCTTCCAAAATCCTTTGTATCAGTTGTTGCTTTTTTATTTTTTATTTATCGAAAACACTATTAGAAGCGTTCGTAGCTCTGCGGTGCTCGGTGGTCGGAAACGATCACCGAAGTACAGCAGAGTTAACAGAGGTCAGTCCATGGATGGGTGACCGTTTGTGTGGCATTTGATATCGAGCGCTTCCGTGCTTCGGAAGGCACGTTAAGCCGTTGGTCCCGGTTATCACTAAAATGTGGTAGTCGTTAAGCCATGTTAGAGGCCTAATGGGCGGCTTGATAAATTCTAACAGCAGGACGCCATACACCTGCCTCCGCCAATCCGCACTGGGTCCGCGTGGTGGAGTATGACCTAATACCCTCGCACCGTGGTATGTGAGAGGAGGCTCGTGCTCAGTAGTGGGACGTTAATGGGCTGATATGATGAAAACACTATTAAATTTTGTCCAAATCGGTTCAAATATTTTATGTAATGTAACCATAGATATCTTAATAATATAACAATAGAAGTGCTGTGCGCTCGTAAAATCCCAGGCGTACTGGTGTATCGTATAGCTCCAGTGCATCCAGGACTATTAAATACATTGCCAATTGCGTTCGTTATATCTGAATCGGACTTTACTACAAACAATCAGAGTACTCTGTTCAAGAACAACTTGTAGTCCATAGTAAATGTCAGCAACGTCAATCTCAAACTCTCAATTATCAAATTGGCGACATGCGTTCCTTTTCTAATTAGCGACTTGTGTTCCGATAGTTTTAAGCGCCACATACCATTTCTAGTGTTTTATTATTTTAATTTCTATAAGTGGAACTTTTTTCACAGAAGCTATGAAAATTAAAAGGCTCATATTTAATGTGTCATCAAAATTAATAAATTACCAACATAACCTAACCTTTTTGTACATCAAAAAATTCTGATGGAGCACCTAATCCCCTATTAGATGCTAGATCAGTATTTTTGATGATCAAAAAAGTATTTTTTAGAGGTTCAGTTTATTATATTCCAAATTAAAATATATACTATTAGTATTGTATACTCTTTTGTTAAGTATTATTAAACATAATATTATTGGTGAGTTAGTAATAACGGATATAGGCTTGTCTGACCAATTTCTGTATCGGTGGGCTGGAAGTTTCAGTGCCATCTATCGGTATAAAAAATTACCACAAATCAAATCTATCATATGAGTCTAATACTAAGCACCCATCAATGCAGCATAATAATATGCTTATGATACCATCAAAATCGATCAAACTGTTTTGGTAATCGGACAGACAGTCAAAGTGTTTTTGCTAGCGTGTGAGCCAGATTATTTTCATATGCATTCAAAAAAATGGTCATATCTTGAAAATAATAACTGAACTGTCTGTTTTAATATTTTTTGGTTGGTGTAAATTAAATTAATCTGCTTTACAACAGGACGTTTTTAATAAATTCAAAAGAAATCGCACAAAAGGTTTTTGTGAGTAAAACAGGTTACCTATTTCATCACTTTGTAATGTAAAATCAAATCTCAAGGGGTGTTTGATTATTCTGAATGGTATATTTTCAGATCTCATTAATTGTCGTGCGCTGCAAAATAGGGATTTTCTCTTTGAGATAGCATTAAAATGAATACCACCACAATGTCATTATGTTATGCGTCCAAAAAAATTATCAAATCTCAAAAGATCCTTATTTCATGAATTTATCTGGGGACTATATAATTAGTATAATGGTTCAAAATTATTTATTTATCTCTTGTAACATTGTGGAATGCAATTAAGTAATAAGTGCTTTACACTTTAATAAATGCGCCTTTGACGTAACCTGTCGCCTATAGAAGGTGGCGCCTACGGTGGTCAGGAGCCGTCTCGCAGCTCCCGACGTCTTGCACGTCCACCGCGGCGACTGGGACTCTGATGAGACTCTTCTCTTCTTTGATAAAATAACTGCTTCGCAAAAGGAGGTGACAGCCCCCTATTCCCTCTCGCTCCGGAACATGCTAATCCTGAGGTTAATAGTGGAACTTTAATTAGCTAAGAGTATATTATAATCGTGTAAATACATGAAAACAACATGGTCGTATTATTACCGTAAGCTAATGTCGCAGTGAAGTGAAACTCGTTTTGTTTTTCCTATAACGTTGTTATCAAAATTAATTTAGCTTTAAAGTTCTCACTTTGTACTTATCTCTTACTTCATACTTTATTTTCTCACATAAACTTCATTGCCAAATGTCCATCTCTAAACGCTCCATGAATACGTTTACTCTGTGTTATAAGAGCTTCTCTCACCGTTAAAGTATTTATGCGACTTTAAGGATATGGATACTACTGACAAATACGGGCTTTAATTAATTAATGTACTTAAATGACATAATAATGGAATGTTGAAATCCTTACCAGATGTAATTAAGAACACGTAGCGACGAAATAATTGTATTAAGCTAAACATTGTTTTGTCATTAGGATAGGAGAGAGAGAGAAGTGAGATTGTTAAGTTTTAATCAGATTCTAAATTTAGAATGTTTGATGTAATATATATACGGGCCCGTTTGTACCAGATTGTAATCATTCTAATATTGTACAAAGAAAAGATTTGAAAAATTCATTTAGAAATAAAAAAAATTGTGAGTAGCATAGTAGCAGAATAGCTTAGGCTAGTATTAAAGGTTCCCATTGAAAACTTCTCAATGGGTGTGTACATACATACATACAATCACGCCTGTTTCCCCGAAGAGGTAGGCAGAGGCATATTATACGCCCACATTTCGCCAATTTTATTGTTGGTCCAGCGAGCCTATTGCCGTTTACCGGGAACATTTACGTTCGCCAGAGCCTCGTCCGTTGGTCGGCAACGCACTACTTGCAGGTGGGTTCCCTATCCATTTGCATACAATTTAAAGGCCTAATATAACTTAGCATAATTTTGTTTGGCATAATTATATTTTCGCATAGTATAATTACGCATAACAGCTTACGTATAATGTTTTTGAGCATAATTTTTTAAACCATAATAATGATTAAGCATAACATTCTAATGCATAAATATATAAAACATAAAGTTCTATAGCAAAACTTTCACTTTGTCTCTGACCAGCGGTGTAGTGGCAATTTAGGTTTATGAATATGTTTGGTTCTATGAGGTCGCAGTTTAACTTAACACTCCTCCTCGCTTCGCTCGTCGCCGTACCTATTTGCTGTTGAGTCTACATAGATAAATCGTTAGGCCTACTAACGTTATGCTGATAGTCATTATATATATATGCCGAAGTATATTAGGACAAAGAACATTATGGGTAAAGAAGGGATCCCTTTCAGGTAAGGTTGGCTTGCGATCCCAAGATGTTGGTACAGCACTAGGTGTGTGTATTTACCAAGTATTTACTAAATAGCTATCGAAGCAAAGATCAATTCATAAATTGATCATCTAAATAGCTTATTTATTTATTATTTCTTATAACTCCTAAAAAATTTTCGGTTTAACCGCTGGATTTCTATACCAGAACGCCACTAGATTGTAAGCACCACGCAACTGTTATATTAATCATTCGATTTTGTGTCAACGAAAGCAAATTGTATAATGCACGCACAGAGTCTGCAATACAACAATAACATCAATTAGTGTGTTCTGTGAAAATAAAAAAGTTATTTAAATTATAATATTCAATTACATTATGTTAATTTTCTTCAAAGTAAGAAACCGGAATAATAGTTCGAGTCTGCTCGTAAACTTAAAAAAAAACGTTAGTAATTCCTTTGTAAAGCTTACTACGGAAATCTCTTTCGGTACATAAACTTTAAACTGATTTTTTTATATTTTTCGTAAACACTAGATTTAACTGAATTCACAAAGCTTAGGTTCACTTACATACAAAAAATAAAAATATATTTAAGTGTATGTGAGTGAGTATTAAGTGCCAGTTCCGAGCCGCCGCTCTGTAAGAAGAACTGACACGGGAAATTTAAATTAGGATATACATATATACATTCACGCCTGTTTCCCAGAAGGGGTAGGCATAGTCATATTATACGCCCACACTTCGCCAATTATATAGTCCCACGTAACAGATGGGACTATATCTAGATAGATTTAGCTCCAAGATAAGTATAATTAAGAACGTGAGTTATGGATACTAAATAACGGATATACATAGCAACACCCAGCCCAGAACAAGTAAGTATTCATTGTAATGCACACAAAGATTTTTCTTGTGTGGGAATCGTACCTACGACCTCAGGAGCGGAGTACAGATATACTGACCTCCACGCCATATCGGTCGTCAAATAATAGTGTTCATACTATGATTTCTCTTTTCGTTTGTTAGTAGGTATAAGGGAAAATCTTTCATAGACGAGGAGATTATATGGTATCCGGCTTCGATAAAAAAAAATACACGCTGAAAAAACAGTCCCAAGTTAAGAACGAGTTCACTGCTCTTTAATCAATCGCTATCCGGAAAGTTGCACCAATTAACTCCGAACGAGTATGTATTTATTGTTGTGTATCAACAGACACCAGTCGAGGTCTTCTTTGTTCAAACAAAATAACGACGTTTGACTTCATAAATATTGAGTTAGGTCAGGGAGAAAGTAAAATACAAATGTTATTCCAGCAATTACACAATTTATTGCGAAAAACCACTATGTAATCGTTTTTAACAGCTTTACACCACACTTTACAATACAGCTCGCTATAACTATTAACACTTTTAACGTTGTGCTGTTCATAATATCCTAGCATTATCCCGGTTGCCCTTGGGCAGAACCCATTAAGTCGTGACTTAAGCCCAGGCCCCAGGGTCTGTCACTGGTCCAACCAGATTTGGCTGAACTTAAGTTATTATATGGAGCGGTTGCCATCTGACCTACAAAACCCTGAGGGGAACATAATATATGGTTAAACCAGTTGCCAGAATATCCCGGGGGGTCTTAGGCGGCGGGGGCAGGGGGCCCCTTCCGTCTCGCCATAGACCCCCCCCGAAGTCGGCCAGTTACGCCATGGCCGCACATAGAGGTAGGGGGGGCGCTGCAAATTGCGCCTTCCTGAGGAGGTCTCCCCGGTTCTGATCCGGGGGACGTTGGCCGCGGGCGGGGCACCAGAAGCTACAAACCCGGGCACTGGTGCCTCGCCCCTTTTCAACAGCGGTGGGCGTCGTCTGAAGTTTTTTAGTGGGTAGGACTGCGGTGGTCGCGTCGGCCGCAGTAAGCCCCACACCCCCTCCCGGTCTCCCCCTTTTGGCCGGGAGACAGTGCGTAAGCAGCGCTTTTTTACAGACAATAATAAAAAAAAAAAAAGTTGCCAGAATATAAGAAGGCACTGTACTTCTTAATAACGGCTGCCCTAGATGTTCATGGGAGCCGGGACCAACGGCTTAACTTGCTTTTCGAGGCATAGAGCAAGCGATAATTACGCTTTTAATATTTAGTTTGGATTAACTATACCCGCAGTAATACCCACTAAAAATCTTCCGACGACGCCCGCCGCTTGTTGAGAAAGAGACGGGGGCCAGTACCTGGGTTGCAGTGTCTGACACTCCGCCTGCGGCCAACGTCCCCCGGACTAAAACCGGGAGGACCTCATCAGAGAGGCGCAGTGGACGCGACCCTCCTACCTCCTTGTGCGACCATAGCATGTGTGGCCGACTTCTAGGAGGGTACATGGTTAGACAGCAGGAGCCCCCTGCCCCCGCTGCCTAAAACCCTCCCGGCGCTGCTTCGCCCGCAGCGCCCTCCATAGGTCCCTCTTAGTTTCCCCCCCGGTAGTCAGTACTAAGGGCACCCAGAGTTGCCAACCTCTGGGTGTTACTTTTTCCCGGCCTCCGGGAGGTACTCAGCCCCCCCACCAAAACCAAGGTTGGTGACCTTTCGGTGGGCAATGTTCAAATGTTATTATTTCCCACGGGACATTTTAAAAGCGCGTAAATTTTAACATGTCTCGAAATAAAACCAGAATTCTAGTTTCGTTTACGAAAAACTCGATACGATATTTTATTCATGCGAAATTCAACTAATTAGTAAGACCTCCAACGTAAAGTAGGTACCTATATTCAATTAGTTAGAACAACTTTACGGCTCAGTCAAACGTAGCCCCTTATTCGTCGTTCCTTTTTTAAGTCAAATGCTGCCCTCGGTTAAGTTGTCCTATTTTCATCGGAACTTTTTTTCTCCAAACTTTTCTGAGGGTCACATTTTTAATTATTTTAATTGACATTTCATGCTGCCGCAGAATTGCAAGCAATTCAACTGCATTTTTCAAGTGCCCATTAGTTTAGGTCAATTTTCAAAGAAGCTTTGTTAAGCCATGTTAATTTATTTTTTTAGAAAATTTGAAATTGCATGATCGCCTTTCCCCAATCTTTGATTAAGTATCAAAACTTTTCTGAGGGTCACATTTATTAACATTTTATATGACCTTTTATGCTGCTTGCAATCCCAATTGCATTCTTAGAGTGCCCATTACTGTAGGTTGTCAAAAAAGATTTGCTAATCCAAACTATTTAAGTTACTACTGCGTCGTCGTCTAAAATAAACAGTGCTTATACTACGTGTAATAACGGTGGATTATTAACCGTAAAGTGTTTGTGAACGTACATGAGTGTTGGTAAATGAAGCAAAATAGTGCAAACTTACTTTTAAAATTTACTCAAGAAGTCCATGTGAGATCTCAGTATAGTCCCACATCTTTACTGAGGACTCAAGGGGTTTAAGGGAGGGCATCTCATTTAACATTTATCATCTTTATCACCACTCATTCTCATTACCTATAATTAATATGTTGTTAATATATTAAGCAAAACAGTGCAAACTTACTTTTCAAATTCACTTGAGAAGTCCACGTGAGATCTCAGTATAGTCCCACATCTTTACTGAGAACTCAAGGGGTTTAAGAGAGGGCATCTCATTTACCATTTATAATCTTTATCACCACTCATTCTCTGTAACTATAAATTTATGTTATTGATATACTCTTACTTGACACGCTAAACGCACGAAGCCACTATTTAAAAAAAAAGCTTATTTAGGAATGAAAATAGATGAGCATTTTATGCAGTAAACTAAGAATATTACATGGTAAATTTTACCACTTTAGTTATCGTGTTCCTAGGGGTTAAGTAAACTTTATTTTAGACTTCGCTCTAGACTGCTATAGCCTCGCCATAAAAAATAAAAAAATTGGTAATAAGATTTTTTGAATTAATTGTAGATAAAAAAACTGAAAATAAATACAAAATGGATTATACTAAGCTTTTTAAAATCTGTAAAATATTATTTGTTAGTTTGAACTACAAATATATTTAAGCTATTAATAACCATGGTAGTCAAGAGCATAAGTCCCTGCTAAAAAATGTAAATAATATTTATAACTCAAGAGCGATGACGACGGAATTAACTATTCCCAAAGTTACCAATGTGTAAGGGGATAGAACTCTCAAAAACCAAATCCCCTATATACTCAACAGTAATATACGCAACAGTACACCTGCAGACATCAGAGATGAATTACACAAAATAATTATAATAGCGCGGGAATTGTTACAAAGATATTTTTAAACCATCACTTGCTTACAATGGATTTCCGCAAAGTAACGCCTGAATCAATAAATTACAAAATATTTTTTTATATTTACTGCGAAAGTAGGTACTTAATAAATATGCTGCCATAGATGCTCTCCGTAATAATTAATGTATTCTAATAGTAAAAATATAGGGTATATATGTATAGGGATCCTAGCAGGACCTGAGGAGCCCATGCCAACCTCACCTGCAAGTGGTGCACCTGCCGATTAACGGACGAGGCTCTGGCGAACATAACAGTGCCCGGTAAGCATTAATAGGCTAGCCACCTATTCCATGGGACCAACTATATAATTGGCGAAGTGTGGGTGTATAATATGCCTCTGCCTACCCCTTCGGAAAAAGTTTTGTTGAACATTATTTTTAAACTTATTTGTATTATAATATACCTACTTTGAAAACAAATAAATAAAATAATAATAAATAAATTGGTGGTAATATCGAAATCGTTTTAAATACTTCCATTGCGATTATTCTTTATATTATTCACTTAGCTGCTATATATGCTTAGAAATTGGTTCTTCTTTTCTAGATCTGCACAACGAAAAATTCACAGGTCACTTCAAGAGCGATCTCAAAGTCAAGCGCGATCTATAAATACAAACTTTAGTGACCTTTTCTTATTGTAATACTTCCCTTTCCCTTTTCCCTTTTGTATCAAAAACATTCAAGTAGGACTTGACTTTGTAAGGTATCATTTGGATCTGTTATTGTGAGACTTGTTTTTTTCTTTTATTCATGTGTATCATTAATCCAGTTTACATAAAGGATTTATTAGTTAGGTAGAGAGAATTGATTAAATAAACGCACTAACCTTACTTATCTATGCAAGTACAACTTGTTGTAATAGTAATAACCTTTATAAACAGCTTCCGAAGAAAATCTAAATATGATGCTGGGACAGAAAGTTTTGTCAGAATTGTCGGTGAATCCAAAATTATCTATATGTTATGAACAATGTCTAATTACTAAAGCAGAATTAACAAGTTATTGAAGATAAATACTGTCGCTCAAAAAGTTTTATTAAATAGAAAAAATTACACTCAGTTGCGACTCTTCTACTTAATAAGTGTATTTTTCATCATGACATTTATGTCGCCAGTAAGCTTATATCATAGAAAAAATGTAGAATTGACACTTTTTGACAAATGTCGTAGTGTTGAATTGTACAGTGCCACAAACTTAAAATCACACTTTGTTGCGACTCTCCTGCAAAATTAGTGTATGTTAAATCATGACATTTACGTCGCCACTAGCTGATTTCATAGAAAAAATTTTGAATTGTCACTTTTTGACAAATGTCGAATTATACAGTGCCACAAATTTATTTGAACCGGTGACGGTGTCATTGTTTTCGAATTTAGTATTGCTGCTACATAAAGTTTCCACAGTTTTATGCTTAGTTCCAATTTCTATTCTCTGAAAGACTATATGGCAGATAAAAATGCTTAGGATTAAACTGCCGTTTCATATAGGCTATTCTAATATGAATGACTTACAACATAAATATTGTTAATGTTATATTATATTCCATTGTATAGCTTCACAGACAAATTAGGATTGTAATTCAAGTACCAAACCAATGGATACATTTAAAAGAGCATAGCCAGTAAGTTTCTTGCCAGTTCTTCTTACAGAACGGTGGCTCAAAACTGGCACTTAGATTTACTTACACTTTATTATTAAATTGTTTTGTTGCATATAAGTGAATCTAAGCTTCGTGATTTCAGTGTAGTAATATTTCGATTGTTTTTTTATATTTTGACGTTTTCAAGTACTATGACGTATTAGTTTATGAAATAAATAATTTTTGAGTTTGAGTATGGTCATCGGGTCAGATAAGACGGAACTGTAACCTTATGACAATGTAAGGTCGAAATTCTCATCTTTATTAAACAGGATCCCCTGTCAGCCCGTTTGCAAATTGGTACTCCAATAGACAAAAGAAAACGGAGAAAACAAAATGGATTTTCAGGCATTTATTACATTATCATACCGTCTTTTTAATTCGGGAACAGTAAACATTCAGCAGCCCACGCTTATGTTTATGACAGACAAACTCATAAACATTTTGTTGCTAAAACATCATGTTTATTACACTGATAATTAAGCTTTATAGGAATGTCATGACTACATTATAACATATTATAACGAACAATGGAAATAAAATCACAGTATAAGAGAAAGTACGGTAGTCTAGCCCCACATCCATCCAAAGCAATTTTCTCTATCTTTTTGATATCGTATATATTTTTCGATTGTTTGTTTTATTATAACTAAAAATTTTTTGGTTAGTCAAAATCGTCATCTTCCCAAGAATCTCCCAACTGAACACAGGGCTCTCCCATAAATAAAATAAAATATACTTTATTGTTTTTCAGATCAACATGATTATTAAGATTCGTCAAACATTCACACACAAAATGGATCTTCGATATATTTTTTTCACAACAATGAAAGAGATATGAGCGATACCATATTAAAAAATAAAAGCAAATGGGTTCTTTGTTAGAATTTGTCAAGGTTTGTCAGTTTCGGTCTGTCTGTTTTCAAGATTTGTCAGTCTGTCGGTGACTCTTATTGGGGGGATCTGTCAGTCAGCCTGTCGTGATTCTAAAGGAGGAAGGGAATTTTCCGTCAGACAGTCAGTCTGTCGGTGACTCTAACGAGGCTTCCAAAAAGGCAACGAGATTGAGAAGAATGCATCAAGAAACTCATCTCGGCTTTTTTCAAATTATCTATTATTTCATATAGTTTCAATAGTGGTCGCCCGTTCGTCTTGCTCATCGTGTTAGTTAATATTAATAATAATCCTTTATTGCACATAAAACATAAATAGATTACCAAAGGTTTTTAAAAACTAACAGTAGAAAATTTTCTTGCCCCTTTTTAACCGACGGCCACTGCGGCCGTCGTCGGAATATGAGTGGGTGACGGCTGGCGGTCGCGTCTATCGCAGTGAGCCCTACAGTCCTCTCGGTCCCCAGGGCATAAAGGCATTTTGTTACCGACGTAAAATAAAAAAACAAAGAAAAAATGTTTAGTTCTTAGATGGGCACTTTTGTGTTTAGGAAGACACATTAATCCGTTGGTCCTTTTTTGTTGCTTTGCTTTTTTACTCTATAAAATTAATACTTAAAAGGAACCTACTGCCTGAGTTTCACTATTCAACGTCCAGCGGTTTAGGTATTTACGTTGATGAGTCATTCAATCATAACTCTCTCTTTAGACAATACATGTATTAAACCAGCAGTTTGCTTTGCCGAGCTTTAATAAAAAACGTTCAGAAGTAAGGAATTCAGGAACAGCAATAATAAATTAAAATAGACGACAATTTTAATCTCAGCCCTCGCCTGTATAAAAGAATTAAAAACCACATATCATTAACTCAGCCATTACCGCCCCAATTCTAAGTACGGATCTTCTCTCTAGAACAAAGATAAGAGCGATTCAGGTTATACTCCACCATGCGGGCCTAATGCGGATTGACGTAGGCAGGTAGCGATCTCGTCTAGCAATAGACGAGAAATCGGCCAGTTACGCCATTGGCTGCACAAGGAGGTAGGAGGGGCGCTTCACATTGCCCCTCTCTGAAGAGGTCCTTCCGGTTCTGATCCGGGGTCAGAATCTTTAAACCTTGGCACTGGCCTCCCGCCCCTTTTTTAACAGCGGTGGGCGTCGTCGGAAGTGGGTAGGACTGCGGTGGTCGCGTCTGCCGCAGTGAGCCCCACACTCTCCTTTCGGTCCCCTTATGGCTGGAAGGCACTGCATAAAAGCATTTTGTTACAGACGTAAAACAAAAAAGAAAAGGTAGGTAGCGTTCTGCTATTAGAATGTTTTAGGCAGCCATAAGGGCCTTTCACATGACAATGTCTTATGACTACCACATATAGTGATAAACTGAACCACTATTTTAAGGACACGATGAATGTCGCTGACTTTGAGAAGCCTAGCAAGGCGTCTCCACGCCCACCAGGGCTGCAGATGGTATTCCAGATGGATTTCGTGCATTGATTGAATATAAGAATTCATCAAAAATTATAAATAAACAAATAGGCATAAACAATCAAAAACAGTCACTTCAGTATTGAATCTACTATCAACCTGAAGTCATTAAAAATAATTGTGATAAACAGCTCAGAAATAAAATGGCCGAAAAAAACGACGAGACCAAACTTTACATATAGATAGATAGATAAAACGTTTATTTCATTTAAATAAAACGAGTTACCTATAAACATATCCCACATTACCGTTTGACTGGCTTGTCTGTGGGTCAAAGTACTCTTTTATACATTACAACTAATTTTATAAATAAATAAATTACAATTTTAACACCAATATAGTGTTTTTTTTTAATTTGTTTTGTACTTATTTTTGTTTGGTTCCATTCTGTAATATGAATTATGTAATATGAAGAAACTAAACGGGTTATTTTATTTTTAATCACACGTTCATATGTGTTACATGATGTAGATATATGTCTATTTTATTCATATTTATTCCGTACAAAATGACAAAGAACCATCAAATTAAAAAACCCCAATTTTTGCGATCAGACATAACTTGCCTTAACGTGCGTTTGTAAGAACGAAACCGCTCGATATTAAATGTTACAAAAACATCTCGGCCTGGTGGCCTCTCTATCTTCTTGGGCGTCCACTCGTCATCATCATACCACCTGTCCCCGTTCCGGTCATATAATTAAAAATATTATTAAATCTCAAATATATTGCACAATGACATAATGTTTGGCGCCATTTACCATCGAGGCATTATTTAATTGTCCTGGACTCGTGTAAATTCAAATTTGTATGTATAATACAGCGAATTTTGAAACATAACGAAGTGTAGGAATTTGATATCGAGCGCTTCCGTGCTTCGGAAGGCACGTTAAGCCGTTGGTCCCGGTTATCACTAAATGTGGTTGTCGTTAAGCCATGTTAGATGCCTAATGGGCGGCCTGAAAAAATCTAACAGCAGGACGCCATACACCTGCCTCCGCCAATCCGCACTGGGTCAGCGTGGTGGAGTATGACCAAATACCCTCGCACCTTGGTATGTGAGAGGAGGCTCGTGCTCAGTAGTGGGACGTAAATGGGCTGTGTTGATGATGAAGTGTAGGAATGTGATAATTCCGGAATCTGAATCTTCCGTGTTGATTACACCATACGAAATTACAAAACTCCGGAGATACCTCCAAAAGTATGAGTCAAATGAAGTCTCCGCTACTTTAATTTATAAGTATTAATCAGAATTGTCATAGTATTTTTTCTTTGCCTGGGGTTTATAAAAGACAAGTTTGTAGCGTGATAAAATATCCATAAGACTTGTCTGGTGTTTATAGTACCATTTTGTATTATCTAGACATGATAAATGATACAAAATTCAAACACATTTGTATGAATGAAGAAAGGTAAAGACATTTGAAAAACTTTTTTTAATACGAGTAATATAGTTTATATTCTATAGTTTTGCGTACATTGCTGGGTTCTTTCCTATCCATATGGATTTATTGAAAGGAGGCACACAATGAATAGCGAAATTGACTCTGAATGCAATTGGGAGTAATAAGCTTTTATTGGAAAATGTCGAAGTCACTCGCAGCCAACTGCGACATTTTTCTTTTAGAAAACTGTTGTTTCTCATGTAAGTTGATATTATAATATTTGCAGTAGAAATATCGGGAGTTTACTTCAAAATGCGAGTAAAATCGTTTGCGAACTGGTGTACCGTTTGGAACCAGTGCACCCAGAACTATTACATACATTGCCCATTGTGTACGATATATTATCTGAATCGTACCTCGCTACAAACAATCAAGTTAATGTATATGTCACCGTCAAATTGTAAACAACGTTAAATTATAATCTATCCCGCGATATTGTAATCTGTCGAAAAATTGTGATCCGAAACAAACTGCTCACAATTTAACGCATTATTTTTCGATAGATTATAATCTATCAAAGACAAACCGTTAAATCACAATCTGTCGCGCGTTAAATTGTCAACTGTTTAAAGCCTGTCCATGATTGGCTGGTCTTGCCATCAAGACCAGCCAACTACTCTCTTATTTATTATTTAACTGCACTTCTTTAGGTTATCACAGGTCCGTTAACACTCCCTACAACTTATTATAATACAATGCGTTATTATTATTAACACGAAATCTGTTTTAAATCACCAAAATACTGTTTGTTTACATTTCACAACAAATGTATAACAACCGAAGATGGCGACGACGGGCGACTGAGCGGGGAACATGAAGTTCAACCAATCAGAGCGCGAGGTGAGTTTTGTCGCATGCCATTTTACAATCTGACGGTTTGTCTTCGATAGATTATAATCTATCGAAAAATAATGCGTTAAATTGTGAGCAGTTTGTTTCGGATCACAATTTTTCGATAGATTACAATATCGCTGGATAGATTATAATTTAACGTTATTTACAATTTTACGGTGACATATACAAGAATAACTTGTAGTCCGTAGTGAATTCCAGCAACGTCAATCTCGAACTTCAATTATCAAATTGGCGACATTCGTTCCTTTTCAAATTGGCTACTTGCGTTTCTTTACAAATTGGCGACATGTGCTCCGTTAGATCTACGTGGCATATACTATTTCGAGTGTTTTATTATTTAAATAACTTATTAATTCAGGCGTTACTTTTCGGAAATCCAATGTAAGCAAGTGATGGATTAAAAATATCTTTGTAACAATTCCCGCGCTACTATAATTTTCCGAAAAATCGAGAAACTATTCAACACGACACGTTTTTGCCCTTACACAGGGCATCTCCAGGTAAGATAGGAACCTCAGAACAACGGTGTCTTCACGACCAACGCTGAAACGAGACTCTTATTATTTAGATTTCTATGCAACAGAAGTATCTCTTAATAAGCTTGTAATATTTTTTTATTTATAATAGTATATTATACAGTCATATACTTGTGAATTATAATTAAAAAAACCCAAACTATGACATATATTGTACATGTGTACCTTTAGAGCAAACAGGTATATACCAGGTATGTAATTTTTACCTAATAAATAAAAGTAATTTCAAATAAGGAACAGATCCTAGAATTTAAAGTGTAAATTGGTGGGTGTAAAGTGGTTGGTGTAATGTGGTGGGTGTAATGTGGTGGGTGTAAGGTGGTGCGTGTAAGGTGGTGCGTGTAAGGTGGTGGGTGTAAAGTGGTGGGTGTAAGGTGGTGGGTGTAAGGTGGTGGGTGTAAGGTGGTGCGTGTAAGGTGGTGGGTGTAAGGTGGTGGGTGTAAGGTGGTGGGTGTAATGTGGTGGGTGTAATGTGGTGGGTGTAATGTGGTGGGTGTAATGTGGTTGGTGTAATGTGGTGGGTGTAAGGTGGTGCGTGTAATGTGGTGGGTGTAATGTGGTGGGTGTAATGTGGTGGGTGTAATGTGGTGGGTGTAAGGTGATGGGTGTAATGTGGTGGGTGTAAGGTGGTGGGTATGTTATATTTACTTCGTTAATAATCTCGTTAACCCCTCGTATTAAGCTTATAGCGCCAGCGCTACGAATGGAATTACATCTGAGTTTTGAACTCGGTACCAGCTGGTGCATTTACAGCATTATATTTAATTACTGCTTTAGTTACTTTCAGGTTCCTGTAAATATCTCTCTCACCACATTAAAGTTAACTTGAAGAGATTTAAGTTAGAACTAAATCCACTTTGATACTTGCTTTATTTAATATTAGGCTATTTTGTATTGGGTGTAAAGGAATCCTACCAACATCTACGGAGCCCAAGCCAACTTCACCTGCAAGTGGTGCACCTGCTGATCAACAGACGAGGCTCTGGCGAACATAACAGATCTCGGTAAGCGGCAAAAGGCTCGCCACCTATGAGACCAACTAATTGGCAAAGCGTGAGTGTATACCCTACGGGGAAAAAGGCGTGTGTGAATGTATCTATGCATGTATGTGATCTGTTTTGTTTATATTTGTATGTGAGAAAAAATATTAACTTTCTTACATAAAGGGTAATATCCTTTAACGTACATACAAAATAAACAAATCAGCTTAATATTACACAGAACAAGGATAAACAGTTATAATCAAAATATAATTATGTTTTTAGACTTTTCCTATTTATTACTTAGCTTTTCCCTAGGTATGTGTGTCTGTGTACTACAATTGTAAGTAAACAGAACATTTAACTTTTTCAGTGCTTAATTAAAAGCTTAATTGAGATATCTGTTCTATTTGAACCTAATTTTAGTTCTCTAGACTCAATGGATTGTTTACTGCTATATCTTGATTGGATTGTACTGTAAGCAAGGTCAGTACCACCTGATTCAAATGAAGGTCAGCTAACTTTTAATAAACTTGGACTTAGAAACAATGTAAAATAATAATTACTTCATTTGATTTGTAATTGGAATAACAATCTGTTTTGATTTGCGAAATGAATTAAGAAAAATAAAATATTTTCCATGCATTTTGTCTCATTCTTCTTTGACGGTGGTAAATTCGATTCCGACACAGAATGAACATTTATTCTGGTCTAAAATAAGTATATATGTTTATCCGTTCTCCCTACCCTACCCATACCAGAAACTTTGCTTAGTATGGGCTAAATGGTGCCTAGTGAGATGTAGATATATTTTACATTTATATTTTTTAATTATATTTATTTCTTTTCGAGTAGTACCTACAGCAACCACAATCACACTGTTATAATAATAAAATTTGAAATCCAAATTTTAATAGTCGGGCCTTTGAGAAATGGTCTTTATAAAATACATACATACATACTATCACACCTGTTTCCCTGAAGGGGTAGGCAGAGGCATATTATACGCCCACATTTCGCAAATGATATATTAATTATATTTATTTCTTTTCACGAGTAGTACCTACAGCAACCATAATCACACTCTTCTATATTAAAATTAGAAACCCAAATTTGAATAGTCGAGCCTTTGAGAAATGGTCTTTATAAAATACATACATATCACGCCTGTTTCCCTGAAGGGGTAGGCAGAGGCATATTATACGCCCCAATTTCGCAAATTATATTATTCGTCCCACATAATAGGTAGCGAGCCAATTGCCGCTTACCGGGCACTTTTATTTTCGCTAAAGCATCGTCCGTTGTTCGGCAGGTGCAACACTTCCAGATGAGGTTGGCTTGGGCTTCACAGATCATGGTAGGATCCCCATACACACTCAGTAAAACAAATACACACATACATAATATTGTCACACAATTATCCCATTCGGGAAGGCAGAGGTAACTTTCTTCCACTTTATATGATTCTGGCACACACTCTTAGCTTCATTTACTACTTAACATTCTAATTGCCCGTCGGTTTAGGGTACGGACGGTATAAAGTGGTTTTCCCCTCCCAACACTTCTATTTACTTTTCGTCCAACGTAAATCACTTTCGATATTCTGCTATCATGATTTATTTTCTCAAACCATTTAAGCATTCCTTTCTCTATTCCTTTCACTACATCTTCTTACTCTTTCACACCAGCATCTGCCCTAATCACTTTATTTCCAAAGTAAAATAAATCGTAATCATAAAAAAATACCTAATACACAAAACTTATCCTAGATTTCTCCGCCATTACGTCAGAATGATTGACACCTCATTGAAATTTCGACAGGACTGCTATCGTAAAATATTATTAATGTTGTTTTTGTAGTTACTAGGGTCAAGTACTTATATATATTTTAATGTTTTTACCTATACTAACTGTTATAATATTGTTTAAATCTATAGACATCATTTGATACATACTCAATAAATAAATATTAATTTAATAACAATAATTTAATAACGGTCATTTAATAATAGTAATTTAATAATAATAAGAATTATACGGCGCCCTTCCTCCTCTCTCCTACACTATGCTGTGCCCGACAGGGTCCACAAATGTACCAAATTGTAATATTCACCACCTTATAAAACCATTGTGGAACGCATTAAGTATTGAGTATTAAGTATAGTTAACTACACTAGTCAACGTACGCGGAGCAGCGATAGCCCAGTGTCGAGACCCATCGCCTTCAAATTCAGAGGGTTTCGGGTTCAAAGCCTAGTCAATTCAAGCACCTATGACTTTTCGAATTTTTGTGCGCATGCTCCGTGCCTTGGAAAGCACGTTAAGCCGTAAGTCCCGGCTGTCATGACCCTCTATGGAAATCGTTATTAGGATGTCAGCGCCTTCTAACATAATTTATTGATTCAGGCGTTACTTTGCGGAAGTCCATTGTAAGCAAGTGATGGATTAAAAATATCTTTGTAACAATTCCCGCGCTTCTATACTTTTCTCGTTTCAGCGTTGGTCTTGAAGACATCGTTGTTCTGAGGCTCCTATCTTACCTAAAGATGCCCTGTGTAAGTTTCTCGATTTTTTGGGAAATTATAGTAGCGCGGGAATTGTTAAAAAGATATTTTAAATCCATCACTTGCCTTCTAACATCCTGACAGCTGGTTTAACCATAGCATGATGTTTCCCTCTGAGTTGCGCAGTCGCTTCAAGTAATAACTAAAATTCAGCTAAATCTGGTTAAACCAGTGAGCAGACCCTGGGCCCTAAGCATGAGACTAAGGCATCCGGGACAATGATAATATGATGACAATACTATTCAATGTCAAAATTAATCATTATTCATATTTGTCTTAATAAAGCTCTGATGAAATTTAACTTAAAAACTAACGAGCCCATTCACGGTTGGCGGGAGCTTGATCGAAAAGGTCCAGGGTGGTTTTTTCTCTCCCTAGTTTGTAAGTAAATAATCAATTTTGACCTCGGTTATGTAGGGTAATTTCTTGAACAAGATATTATATTCAAGGTCATATAACAGAAGTTTTTTTTTCTTTTAAATAATGGCTTTGTGCGTTTCGCACATTTAGCCAGTGTCAAGTAAGAGATATAATAATAACTTATAAATTATAGTAAATGAGAATGAGTGGTGATAAAGATGATGAATGGTAAATAAGATGCCCTCCCCCTAAACCCCTTGAGTCCTCAGTAAAGATGTGGGACTATAATGAGATCTCATATGGACTTCTTGAGAGAATTTAAAAAGTAATATTGCACTGTTTTTTTTCATTTATACTCATGTACGTTCACAAACACTTAGCGGTTCATAATCCACCGATATTACTCATAATTGTTCGATATATCACAAATTTAAAAAAATAAAACTAAACTGCAGATATGACGCTTCACTTTCCCGCCAAGAAGTCATAACAGAAGTTGCTTTCGCATGACATTTAAATTAAAAACAAAAATAAGATAAAAAAAACGGCAATATTACATTATACCTCCTTAAACAAGATTGATTCACATAACAAGTGAGAACTTCTGAGGAAACTTAGGAATTTTACATCTTTGCACAAATGATTATCCTCTAGAGATTCGTAAACTCAGCATTGCCATTAAAGCAGTCCGCTCGCCGCTGCGGTTTTTCCAATTCCGTAAATAGATAATTAGCGAAACCATCTCGGGGATTAGAACCATTTAAGATAAGAAGCATCGTAGCTTTTACAGGATAAAACTGTGGGGTCTGGTCATTGCAAAGTATAGCTTGTAGGTCTGTCAACGCAAAAATCCAATAAAATAGAAAAGTCAAAAAAGTGGGTATTCCGCCAGCTTTGCTTCATCATAGTTATATCTATTTCATCATCATATCAGCCTTACAAAGTACACTGCTGAACATTTGCCTCCCTGATACATTAAATTGGGGGTATGTGCCCATAATCATCACGCTTGTCAAGCGGGTTGGTGATCACAGGTCCAGACAGTACGCAGGATGACGCTGCTGCCCATCACCCGGTAGGATTTTTCTATGTCAAGAGAGGGTGGCACTATTCAACCACTCGGCACATTTGATTTGGGTGTTATTTAACGTGTCTTCAAAATTAATAAATTGCCAACCTAACCTAACCTTTTTGTGCATCAAAATTACTGATTGAGCACCTAATCACCTCATTAGATGCTCACTCAGTAATTTTGATGATCAAAAAAGTATTTTTTAGAGGTTCAGTTTATTATATTCCATTTGATTTTGATTCATATCAAAGCATTATAAAATAAAAATTCAACATAACAAGAGAAACAAATGCAGACTATCAACATCATGTGGTTATAATTATACAACAAGGTAATAATCTAGAATTATTTCCAGATAGTCTTTACAGTTTTCTTTGCTGCCTATGACAAAGATTTGATAAAAACCTTTGTTTAACTTTTTTATTGGGCTTCTTGGCGGGAAATTGAAGTGTCATGTCAGCAGTTTTGTTTTATTTTCCCAAATTTGTGATATTTCTAACATAGCAGTGCAACATCACTTTTCAAATTCTCTCAAGAAGTCCATATGAGATCTCAGTATAGTCCCACATCTTTACTGAGGACTCAAGGGGTTAAGGGGCAGGGCATCTCATTTACCTATCACCTTTATCACCAATAATGCTCATTTACTTTGATTTATATATTATTAATATATCTCTCACTTGACACTGGCTAAATGTGTTAAACGCACGAAGCCATTATTTAAAAGAAACAAAAATACTTTTTTATTTTTAACAGTCAAGCAGGGGACTTCTTGGCGGGAAAGTGAAGCGTCATGTTTGCAGTTTTGTTATATTTTTTAAAATTTGTGATATTTCTAACATTAATGTGTAATAACGGTGAATTATTAACCGTTAAGTGTTTGTGAATATACATAAGTGGTGGTAAATCAAACAAAGCAGTGCAACATCACTTTTCATATTCTCTCAAGGAGTCCATGTAAGATCTCAGTATAGTCCCACATCTTTACTGAGGACTCAAGGGGCTTAGGGGAGGGTATCTCATTTACCATTTATCATCTTTATCATCTCTCATTCTCACTTACTATGAATTATATATTATTAATATATCACTTACTTGACACTGGCTAGATGTGCTAGACGCACGAAACCATTATTTAAAAGAAAAAAAAAAGCTAAGCATTATTTTAAAATTATTTATGTCATAATGAAACATAAAACATCCATTGAAAGCAAGAAGTTTGCAGAAATGTAATATGACTTTAATAGAAACACATTTCTTTTCACATATCGAAGCAATGCCAGACTTGTTATTCGCACCAATGAATCGTTGAACCTTTGGTAGGGGTTCGGTGATTCCTTTGCAAAAATAAAGTACGATTTTGAACAGAATTACATATAACAGGTTAATACTTTACGTACAGTTTACGTTACGTTGTGCATTCTTTATTATTTATTTATTTATGGATCGCCAGCAAGAGATACACAAAAGAAATATGAAGAAAAGAATAGAAATAAGAATATTTTTTATTGACAAAATAACATTACATAAACAGTTAGATCAAATAACAAAACTAAAATATTTAAAAAATAACAATAATAATAAAAACAACATAGGTAATGTTACCTGTCAAAAGGGCGATACATTAGCATAATGCTGCTGCATCTAATAATTCAATACTTCTAAGAATACAAAAAACACGTCCTGTGTCTTCCCACTTACAGACAACCACAATTAACTTAAAAACTTCAACTAACTACATAATATTAAGCACAAAAAGAAAAACTTAAAAAGTAAAAAATAGTTAAAAAATAACATTAAACCAAAACCGCTTACTTTTAGATAAATCAGCATCAGATAAATGTTTACTGAAGTTTAGGCTTACAAAAAATGTATGATAATATATTGTACTGTAAGGTGTAATATATGTTTACTTAAATGCTTGTATATGTCACCGTATAATTGTAAATAACGTTAAATTATAATCTATCCCGCGATATTGTAATCTGTCGAAAAATTGTGATTCGTAACAAACTGCTCACACTTTAACGCATTATTTTTCGATAGATTATAATCTATCGAAGACAAACCGTTAAATCACTATCTGTCGCGCGTTAAATTGTCAACTGTTTAGTTTTGTTACATATATAGTTTTTAGTTTTACTAGTTTTGTTACATAATAGTTTTGTTAGCGTATAGACTTGGTGAAGGGCTTCTTGGCGGGAAAGTGAAGCGTCATGTCTGCAGTTTTGTTTTATTTTCTAAAATTTGTGATATTTCTAACATTAATATATAATAACGGTGGATTATTAACCGTTAAGTGTTTGTGAATATACATGAGTGTTGGCAAATCAAACAAAGCAGTGCAACATCACTTTTCAAATTCTTTCAAGAAGTCCATGTGAGATCTCAATATACCACTCATTATCATTTACTATATTTTATATGATAGTAATATATCTTTAACTTGACACTGGCTAAATGTGCAAACCGCACTAAGCCATCATTTAAAAGAAGAAGAAGATTTGGTGACACTTACTTGACACTGGCTAAATGTACTAGACGCACGAAGCCATTATTTAAAAGGAAGAAGAAGACTTGGTGACATTCTTTTTTTTTCTTAAGAATGGACTCACTCGTTGTCTGTGTAAATCCACTATATTTACACATAACAATTCAAATTTACACAATTTTTGAATATAGAACATAATCTATACAAAGACTTATTTTCTTCTTTGATTTTTAATCTTGTGACTGCAGAACACAGATTTTACTAGTAAGTACATTTTCTTGTACCTGGCGGGAGAAAAACTAACCTTGACGATTTTCGTGCCCGTTCTTTTACGTTTGGCTCCCGCCCGCAGTGAATGGGCGCGCTAGTTTATATGTTTTTACTTTCATAAGAACTCTATTGAGTCAAACTTGGATAAATTATTATGACTTTATCCGCGATGTATCTTTTTCGGCGTTAACGCCAAAATTTTCATACCTTACTAATACTTTTAAAAACCAACATGAGAAAAGTAATATCTATTGTTTATATTGTTTTTTCTTTGCCACGTAAAACCCGAAGAGACGGTAACATATCACTTTCTGAAACTTGTGTATTTAGGTTGTCGCAGAAGTGATGTTTTCAAATTCACAATATTTACACATTTCGGGCACGCCAAGCCGTTCGCCGACCTCCACGCGTGGCCCGCTGCGACCGACTTTCCCGCCACTACCCCACCCCCTCCGCCGCCGACCGCTACGACCACCATCAGGTCAAAACTCGAATATATACACCAGTTTTTTGAAAAAGGAACACTGCCTCGATGTGTCGTTTACCGCGTTGGCGCCAACCAACCATATGTTAGTTTTTTATTCCGATATTGACTTGCTTTTTTTTCTTTTACATAATTATAGTCTCACTAGTTTTGAGTATTTGCGAGTGTCAAGTAATTTAATATATCAAGCTATTTGCTTAAATGCAGCATTTTGGTCATTCAGTCAAAGGCAAATATATTTCACCAAAGTCGAGCCAAGTCAAGTTCCTTTTTTTTAATTTGTAGCACCGCCTTTAACCATCTCTGCTAACCCTATGGTTAACTGGTAGAGAATGCCTTCGGCATTAAGTTCGCCTTTTGTATCACTTTTTTTTTTTTGTGTGCAATAAAGATTAAATAAATAAATAAATAAAATAGTCATACCTAAGTACTACTGTATGACGATGGTGACATTACTAAAAAAGTACTTCCTACTACTAGAGTTTGGAAATCAACATTGAAAATTACAATTCACTGCATTATACCAATTTCCTACTCATTTGGAAGACATCTTTTATTTTTAATTTTTTAATATGTATCTAATTTATATTTGTTATAATTCCATGTTCACTATATTTACACATGAAAAATCAAATTTTCACTAGTTTTGAAAAATAATATACCTACTTCCGCCATGTGTCTTTTTCCGCGATGGTGGTCTTGTTTATGCTTTAGAGATTTTAGTACTATTAGATTAGGATTTTGACCTCGGTTGTCATGGCTACTGAATAATAGCTGAACGAAGAATCCATTACTTGTTATTTTTATTGGACATTATCATATAGATTGAAAAAAGACATAAACAAATAATTTTGATCTGAGATGGCCTGGAGTAGCGATCGCTTATAAATATTCCATCATTCTCCAATAAAAATATCAATAAATAAAACCATTCTTATATGATCCCTGAAAGTTAATCAGATCTAATGAATACGTCGCACGATAAGTACCACTTTGAGCATTCACGACGCATCATGACATGACATCGAAGCATGGAGGAGGTATTGACACCAGGGCTTAAACTTGAGACCCTCTGTAGGTTTGTCAGACCCTGGACAATCGCTGTTCTATTCATATTCGTAGAAATGGCAGGGACCGTCAGCGCGGTGGGTTTCCGAGAAACTTTCTGTCGTGTACCATGTCGGGTTGTTAGACAATTTAAGGTTTTATTTTAATAAACAAAAATATTTAGATCTGTTTTCTTTAGTTAAATATTTTTAATATCATAATGTACATAACATTATTAAGTATTATTTTTCGGTTTAGTAACAATATTGTGAAAAAGGTTTATATATTTATGACTTTTGTATTCGTTAATATTTTTGCTAACATTTATATTCTCTAATTATTAAATATCTAATGTCGGTCATAATTTCCGATTTGTTTTTGATTGTCAGTCCCGAAGTATAGTACATACGTATTATATAGTAACTGTAATTTGTTATTTCATATTAAAAAAAAACAAAATCGTTTATTCAAGTTTGGCTCAAAAAAGGTCTTATGAAGGTCAAAACCTAAAAACAAGAGCGCCCATTCACTGCGGGCGGGAGCTTGATCGTAAAAGAACGGGCAAGAAAATCGTAAAGGTTAGTTTTCTCTCCCGCCAGTTACAAATAGGTACATAACATCACGCCTATTTCCCCGAAGGGGTAGGCAGAGGCACATTATAAGCCCACATTTCGCCAGCCTATTGCCGTTTACAGGGAACTTTTCTATTCGCCAGAGCCTCGTCCGTTGATTGGCAGATGCACTACTTGCATTTGAGGTTGGCTTGGACTCTTAAGATGTTTGCTTTAATTTTCCATGTACATAAAAATATTATCAATATTTAGTGTCTACATTTTATCATAAAAAACGGCCTACCATTCTACGTCAGTCGCGTTAAGTAGTCTGAACTATACTATACTTTATAATATTATAATAAAAAGAAATTTGGAAATATTTTTGTTTGCTCATAGTCTACAGAGTCAATTTCTCAAACTCCTATACTGACATAAAGCTACATTATTCGTGATAAGGGTAGACTAATTTATTAATTGATATAAATTATGTTGGAACCCCAACGAAACCTACAATAATGTAACATGTAGGGTTGTTATGGAGCTCCGTATCCGTAACTGAAACTATCGGATATCGGAAATAAATAACTATCCGTATCTGTTACCGAATCCGATATAATATATTATTATAAGGGATAGATTGCATAGTTCCTTAATTATACCTTTAACTAAAATAATACTTTTTTATAATTGTACTGCTTAGATTTTACTATATCTTGTATACTTTAAAGATTGTTTTATATCTTAAAAACAAAAATCCTAAAAAATTGATTATTAAGTCACAATGTCAAGTAAAGTCTGTCTCCGTGAGCTAGATTTTCAAAACTACTTATGGATACCAATGTGAAAAAGGGATATAGAAATAAGTATAATTTGTTTTTTAAAAAATGTAATGTGGTACCGAAAAGTCAGAAAATTACTTTATGTCATTAGAAAATTATAATAAAATGGAGCACAAAACTATAAATTCGAATAGTGTTGTGCTGCGACAAAGGACTCATAGATTGTTTGTGGAAACTATTGCCCGCAATTATTATAGCAAGAACTAGACAATATCTTATAACTAAATTATTTAACCACATATCAATTGACGTTGTTTGCTGCAACACAGCAATATAATAAAGAGGTATTTTTTGATGTCTTTGATTCTGGCTGTTCCTAACCTCTGGTGAAGAATTAATCAAGCTTATGATTTTATTAGTAACATAAAATGTGTTATATTCGCCATTAAACTATTATGTTGTTTGGCAATAGAATAAGTTGAATTGAATTGTTATGTTATTCTGGATAGTCAAATTAAAAAAAACAACAAATGCCACTTTCATACACTTGTTGTCTTACAAAGTTATGTCTCAAAATCCACCATATTAGAAAAAAGTCATTGCCACGATGCATTTTTTCCCGCGTCAGCGTCAAAACTGAAGAAAGTGATTACAAGTTTTTATTTTTTAAATATTAAACTAATGTTAAAAAAATAACTTTAGGCTAATTGAAACATAAGTTATGACTTATAAAGACTGATTGATTTGTTATGTTGAAATAAATATATTTTTTTATAAACAAATTGGTTAGTAATATTGAGTAGGATTTAAAATTACGAATGTTAATTTCTAGTTGCATTAAAGTAAGTAGTTACGTATAGGCGAGTAGCTTTAAGACAAAATAAAAATAAAAAATATGCATTTCCTATATGGCGTGGTGGCGAATATAACCGCACTCTGCTCCTGAGGAAGTGGGTTCGATTCCCACTTAGGACTAATCTTTATGTGCAAAAAATTAGTACCTATTTGTTCTGGTCTGAGTGTTATGCTATGTATATTAAGCATGTATTTACAAAGAAAAGTATTCATGTTTATCCTTTATTTAGTATCCATAAAACTAGTAATTCATGATACTTACCTTGGAACTATATGACTGTGAAAGACAGAAGCTTGTGTAACAAAAAAAAAGAAAAAAATGTCAAAAAATTATGTCATCGCAAAAGGTATCGAGTAAACGGTCCTAATATGCGATTACACGGATATTAGCGGAATACCCTTTGATAATGTCTTTATAACCCTTCCCTTGCCGTGGTGATACTCGACATGTTATAACAATTATCCTTTTACTTTCAGATGGGATCTACCAATGTAAAGGGATAATAGGTCACAATTACATTAATTGTGTTAACATTCATTACTTTTATATACTTTGAAATTGTTTTTGTACTTACGATGCTATATCCAGTTATAAGACGGGTTTTTTCTAGTTAAAAAAAGTGACTTTTACATTACCTTTGTAATAAACTCAAAGATAATAAAGTAACCTTGACGATTTTCTTGCTTTTTCTTTAACGATCAAGCTCCCGCCCGATGAGAATTTGCGCGTTAGTTTTTAAGTTAACTTTTTATAAGAGCTTATTGAGCCAAGATTGCATAATTGATTTTGACTTTGACGCCTTTAGTAAAACGACAGAAAACTACCATATTAGTAAAGTTTGTCGGAATTCAGTAAGTCCTATGCTTAACTCTTCTCCTCTAAGCTCCAACCAAAAGTAAAATGGCGGTTAGTATCAAGTTATAAGCCCAAATCGAATAGAGAATTTCAATTTTTATTAAAAAACTGTTATTTTTTATGAGTTATCTTACATTAACAATGTACTATGTAAGCGACTAAATAAATCTGCTTATGCTCTGTTCCAATTAACGCAAAAAGTAAATATGGAAACACTAGTTACAGCATACCATGGATTAGTAGGTTCAATATTGCGGTATGGTGTAATTTTTTGGGGAAATTCGACAGATAAAGAGGTTGTATTTAAAATGCAAAAAAGGTGTATACGATCAATGTGTAATTTAAAAACTACAGATAGCTGTGTTTCCTATTTTAAACAATTTAAAATACTACCTTACCCTCTATATATACTAAAAACTGCTCTTATTATAAAAACTAATGGAATATAATAAACTAAACCTCTAAAAAAAGCTTTTTTGATCATCAAAAATACTGAGTGAGCATCTAATAGGTGATTAGGTGCTCAATCAGTATTTTTGATGTACAAAAAGGTTAGGTTAGGTTGGCAATTTATTAATTTTGAAGACACGTTAAATAACACCCAAAACTAATCCACATATGTTTCAAAAACTTTCCCCCACTAGAAAAAATCCAACATGTACACAATATAAGCACAGATTATGTAATGTAATAGTAATGTACTGCGTTAGTAAAAAAAAGTGTCTTTGGCACTGCTTCACAAATTTACAACTACCTAATGTAATAAAAACATGACCTTGCATGAATTTAAAAAATCTTTAATTAAAATACTACTTAAAAAATGTTATTACCAAGTAGATGAGTTCCTAGATGATAAGACTTTACTGTAATTTTAATTATAATACACTATTAGTCTAATATTCTTTGTTAATGTTTGTATGTCTCAACGACAAAACATAGCGCACATATTTAGTATGCAACACCTTAATCTAAAATACCTATGTTTAACAAATTAATAAATTCTATTCTATTCTATTAAAAAAGTAGGTAGATAGATAGATAGATAAAACGTTTATTTACTATTAATAATACAAGTTATATAAAAACATATCCCACAAAACCGTTTGACTGGTTTGTCTGTGGGTCACAGTCTCTTTTATACTATTTTATACATTACAACTAATTTTATATATAAATAACTTACAATTTTTCACTTAAACCAATATGTATGCTTTTTTAAATTTGTTTTGTACTTATTTTTGTTTCTTTCCATTCTAATGGCTTCAGGTATACTATTTAAAAGGTATGGAAGCCGTTTTTTATAGTTCTGTCACCATAATTATTATATACTCTGGGTACATTGAGTATACCGGCAGTCATTGAGCGAGTATGAGTAGTTTTGTCGACGCAAGTTAGACCATGCTCCCGACTGTTATGGTTGTTAACTGCTAGCAAATATTTATACTGTAATCTAAGTGGTAGAATATTACATATTTTGAATAATCTATTGTAGTCGCTTTTACTTTTATCTTTGGTTTTTTTACTTACTAATAATTTTAAGAAACGTATTTGTAGTGATTCTAGTTTTAGCAAATTTGTTTTACAAGTGGATCCATAACTGTCTAGAGCATAGTTCAAGATTGAGTCCACCAATGACATGTATATACATTTTAAAATATCTTTGGGAATTTTATAATTTAATTGGTAAAATTTTGCTAATAATATTCTTAACTTATCACAAATATAATCTACATGCGGAGTCCATGAGAGGTTATTATCAATTTTAACACCAAGATAAGTAATACAATTTTCTTGTTGTATTGGTTTACATTTACAATTTAGTGTATTGTTATGTATACAAAGGTATTCATGTGCAAACAATGAAGATGGTTGCTCAGATGGGCGCATGTAGGGCGAGTGTATTACTAGAAATTTAGTTTTGTCCGTGTTTAGAACTATGCTATTATCATGCGACCACTGGACAACCACGTCCACGTCTTGTTGAACTAATTTGCAAGTCTCCGCCATATTAGTACCAGCTCTTAATGTACACAAGTCGTCAGCGTACATGTACGCTGAACAATGACGTTTACGGAGTAGACTACATAGACTGTTCACGTGCATGAGGTAGCAGATTGGCGAGCAGCATGAACCTTGGGGGACTCCCCGTGTCACTAATATCCTATCACTAAATGTGTCATTCACTTTTACTTGGTAGGAGCGCGCCGCTAGATAATCACGGAACCAACCAACTCGTGTATCATTGCTTAATTTAAGTACATACAATTTAATACAATTTAAGCCTATACTGAAACCTGATGCAGTAAAAGCACACCTCAAAATCGTGCGTTTGGTCTGACACGTTCCAGCAGTTCCACTGTTGAAATTAGCTCATTCATTTATCTGACAGCCCTCCGCAGACCACTTACTCGAGGAAAGTCAGCACTTCAGATGAAATAAATTATTTTCTTCGATAGCACCCATCCCTAACTCTCACCTCTTCACCCTCTAACTGTTTCCTACTCTTGCTGCAGAAATGGGATATTTTTCGACAAAGCTTTGTTTTCGAATCCTATCAGCCCGTCACCCTTCTAAAGCTCTGTAATATAACCAAAAATTTTGTAATAAAATGCGTTATTGCGTTAGTTTTTTTAACATGTATAGGGATCCTACCAAGACCCAAGGAGCCCAAGCCAAATAGTGCACCTGCCGATCAACGGACGAGGCTCTGGCGAACATAACAGTGCCCGGTAAGCGGCAATAGGCTCGCCACCGATTACGTAGGACCAACTATATAATTTGCGAAGTATGGGCGTATAGTATGCCTCTGCCTACCCCTTTGGGGAAACAGGCGTGAATGTATGTATGTATGTTTTTAAAGGTGATTAAAATCATTTTCAAGCAAAAGTTTTCCTACCCTTTTTCCTACACCCGCTGCAGAAGTAGGTCAGTATTCGACAAAGCTTCGTTTGACACAGAATCATATTAGCCAGTCACACTGCTTAAGCTCTCGATTGCAACCGTAAATCTTGAGATAAGACACGTTATTGCTTTAGTTTTTTCAAGTAAAAGAAAATCATTTGCAAGTTTCATCATCAAGAAGTCATCAATTGTCTTTCTTCCCTTTCCCCTACTCCCGCTGTAGAAGTGGGTTTGTATTCTACAAAACTTTGTTTTACACGACAATTCTATCAGCACGTCACCCTTTTTAAGCTGTCTAAAGCAGTCGGACGTCGTGAGTTAAAGCAATATTTCTTCAGCTGTTTCTGACTTTTAACCCTTGCATTGTTAGTTGCGGAATTGTATTAAGATTCATTTGAACTTTGTTAATTCTTACCCTTTCTAATGCTTACTATTTTTATGAACGCTAAAATGAGTTAGTATGATAGTAATGCATAAACTTATGTGCAGATATATTGATATTTATAAACAGAGATAATTTAAATATGAGCTATTCTAATATTTTCGAAAAAATCAAGGCATAGACAGTAATAAAACAAATTACAATCCCAAACAATTGGTCAAGTATATTATCAATTAGTTTATCAATAATGATATGATTTACGAGTAGATCGTATACGTGCATTCCGCTCCTGGCTCAGGTCGTGGCTTTGTGCGGGAGAGGGAGCGGGATCCGCTCTCTCTCCGGCTACGCCGTTGGCGCAGCGGACGGGCCAGGAGGGTCCGTCAAGCAGCGCCCGGGGGGTCTTAGGCGGCGGGGGAGGGGCCCCTTCCGTCTCGCCATAGACCCCCCCCGAAGTCGGCCAGTTACGCCATGGCCGCACATGGAGGTAGGGGGGGCGCTGCATATTGCGCCTCCCTGAGGAGGTCTCCCCGGTTCTGATCCGGGGGACGTTGGCCGCGGGCGGGGTACCAGAAGCTACAAATCCAGGCACTGGTACCTCGCCCCTTTTCAACAGCGGTGGGCGTCGTCTGAAGTTTTTTAGTGTTTAGGACTGCGGTGGTCGCGTCTGCCGCAGTGAGCCCCACACCCCCTCCCGGTCTCCCCCTTTTGGCCGGGAGACAGTGCGTAAGCAGCATTTTTTTTACAGACGATAATAAAAAAAAAAAAAAGGTCGTGGCTTTGTGACCCAATGCTAACAGCAATCTATGTGCATGATTTTATTAAAATTATTATTATTTTATAAGAATTATTCAATGGACAACTAGATTTAACTTACTAGTAATTAAACAGCGTCCTTCCTCCTCTCTTCTATACTATGCTGTGCCTGACACGGTCCACAATTGATACATTTGTACCTAAACAATTGTACCTAAACTACCATCTTGTAAAACACATTGTTGGAACGCAATAAAGTATTGAGTATCGATAATTTTTTGTCTGCGTCTTTTCTATAGTATTATTAGAAATAGATACATTTATATAAACTTTTTTTTAGTTTACACTAGTATAAGTTCTGCTTTTTGTAGGGAATAGATGGCGTTGTAGGAGATGACTTTCATAAGAGCTCTATAGAGCCAAAATTGAATAAATAAATTTGTCTTTGAAATTGACTTATTTATAGAAATACGCGAAGTTGCGGACTGAAGATAGTCAATAAACAAAAGGCATCTGTACTGTTCAAGGGCACCAGAGTTCAGCCTTATTTACAATTCACTCAAACACAATTAGGTTTGATCCTCTTCGAGGTTTCGGACTTGATGCATAGTCAAAATAGAAGGAATATAAGTAGTATCTGGAAGCTTTTATAGCTACGAAAAATGTAAAACGTTGCATATGTTAAATAAAGCAAAATAGATATAAAAAAACCGGCCAAGTGCGTGTCGGGCCACGCGCAATATAGGGTTCCGTAGTCACCCTTTGCCATAATGTCGCTATATGAACAGATTCA
The DNA here is from genome assembly GCA_949126915.1 of Musotima nitidalis. Taxonomy (NCBI): domain Eukaryota; kingdom Metazoa; phylum Arthropoda; class Insecta; order Lepidoptera; family Crambidae; genus Musotima; species Musotima nitidalis. The sequence goes on from OX421419.1 coordinate 3,839,643, forward strand.
GCTATTCCCCGATAGATATCACTACTACGGTATGAATGAAATTTTAATACATTTAATACAAAAATTTATTTGATTGTCGTCCATTACTCGAAAACCAGTAAAGCCTACTTAGCCGTGATAGTTTTCCTTTTAACTTCATTATATATACTACTATTGTGAATTTTTTCAGCCACTCTGAAAGTACCGTTTACCTGGTGGGGGGGGCGGATACTGAACTCTATCAATTTTTTCCACTTTAAAGCTTAATGTTTCGAAAACGGATCCCTAAATCGAAAAATGGTTTTAAGAAACTCGTATTACTTTTGAAAGACCTTTCTAACGATACCCAACATGATAAGATAGACTCGAGAAAAAAAAATCATTCCTACTTTACGTGTAGGGGAGGTACGTTACAAAACAATATTTTTAAAAATTTTATTCTACAGGTTTGTCGACGTGATTAATATGTATACCCACACCAATTTTCAGCTGTCTAATGTTAATAGTCTCTGCGCTAACCCGCGGACGGACGGACGGACGGACATGGCGAAACTATAAGGGTTCCTTGTTTACTACGGAACCCTAAAAAGTTGCGAAGTAAAAAGTATAGTATGGCATAGCACTTGAAAACGTCAAATCGACTGATGCTAAATGAAATGAGTAATATTTGCATTAATGCACAGTATTAGTAGTTAAGTGAAACAAAATTTTGGAGACCTTAGCACCTAAATATTATTTATGCTAGTAAGCGTTCTTTATTCATTCTACATACATGCAATCACGCCTGTTTCCCCGAAGAGATAGGCAGAGGCATATTATACGCCCACACTTTGCCAATTAAATAGTTGCTTCGATTGGGGGTTCTCCTTAGGGCTTGGTAGGATCCCTTTACAACATTTTATTCATTTTGAAGTGTATTTGATGATAAACTGTGGACAACTGACAACTAGGTGACTTCTTTCTCTTTCAATAAAAAGGTAACGATATAAAACATATTTAACAATACCGTTTATGCAAAAAAATCAAAATCGATTGATTTGTATATAGCTTTATTTACTTTGGACTCGTCAAAATAATCGCATCGCTCTACGTGCCAAGAGATGATGTAATATAGGTGTCATTTGCTCAGAAAGCGCATTGATGGTAATGACCGCTTGTGAGTCTGAGCGCTTTTCGACTTCGTTAATGCCAGTTATCACTATCATCCAAAAATTTACACCAGAGTATGGGCCTGCATCCTTTTTAATTTGGTATGTTAAAGGAGACCAGCGCTCAAAAGTAGGACGTTTATGGGCTGAGATGATAAGATGTGGTTTACTACTTTTATTTAACTATGCTTCGATAGTATCCTGTATAAATAGAACCTCAGTAGTACTTCCAGAACATTTAGGTCTTTGTCCTTGTTTCAAGATTAAATAAACATGGAATAAGAGGGTTCCTTAGCACTTCTATTATAAGATGTTTTCGTTCTAGAGGTGGAAGAGCATAATGTCTCGCATTTTTGCAGACTTATTATTAAAATAACATAAAACTTTCTGCCGCGTATCATTAGGTTGTGAAATGAGCACCCTATAGAGGTTTTTAAAAAGGATGTGATACGGGTTTTAAGTGGTTCTCAACGCACTAGTGACACGGGTATTAAATAGTCGTCAACGCACTAGGAATACGGGTTTTAAATGGTCGTCGACGCACTAGTGATACAGGTTTTACATAGTCGTCAACGCACTAGTAATACGGGTTTTAAATGGTCGTCAACGCACTAGTGATATGGGTTTTAAATAGTCATCAACGCACTAGTAATCCGGGTTTTAAATGGTTCATTTGGGCACTTGCCAGGTTTCATTCCTAGTTCTTTTTGCGCTATGTTAGTTTCTCATCAACGTTCGCAAAATCTTTATTTAGTGAGGTTTAAATAAACTATTTTGGGTTTGAATTTGCTTTTGGGTACAAACATTTATCTTTTCTTACAAATTTGCACATTTCGAATATGTAGAGAGATGCAAGGGTTAAATCTTTAATCCTTTAAAGTGTGCTCTACACTTTTTCTTATTATTTATATTAATCAAGACTAGAATCTTCACTTTAAAAATCTACACTTTTTTTGCAAAATAAAAGATCATTATTCCTGATTCGTTTGCAAATTAACTACCACTGTTATTGATAAGGTACAAAATCTACTTTAAGGGCACCTAAAGTTAAATGTCCCTTTCTTGAAACGTCTAGACTTGGAAAAGTCGTTACTTAAAGTCCATCTTCAAAGTTTGAATCGTATCATTACAATAGTTTCCAAAGCGCTTTCATTATACAAATAATTGAGATACCGAGTTCAAATAAACGTCAGTTACTCAGAATATCAGCTTTATAAAGTCCACTGCTGATAGTTAGCCTCCCCAATATATTACTTTCTATTGGGGGTATTTGCCCATAGTCACAACGCTGGGTTAGCTGATCGTGGGTTGGCGCAACCCGGGTGAACCCGGGGTTCAACCTGGCGGGTTGGTGATGGCAGTTCAAGCCAGTACGCAGGATGACGGCTCTGCCTATCATCCGGTAGGATTTCTTTTTATCGACTCTTAGTAAAAGTAAAAGTAAAAAGTTCTTTATTTCATAAACTATTACATAGCACTTGAAAACGTCAAAACAAAATATACATGAAAAAAAAAAATATCAACCCTGAAATCACGAAGCTTAGATTCACTTACATGCAAATAAATAAAAATTAGGTGTAAGTGAATCTAAGTGCCAGTTCCGAGCCCCCGCTCTGTGAGAAGAACTGACAAGAAACTCACAGGCTATGCTCTTTTCAATTATTTTTATAATAAAACACACACAGTGTAAATTTGATGATACTGAAAGGGTCCCCCGAAGCTGTAACCAATAAAGTAGCACCAAAGGAACCTTCCATCACAATCAAGTAAGTATGTATTGTGAAACTGAGCTGAGGCTGTACAATAAGGAATGGTCACGACAATGATCTGGTTGACTTTTTATTCTAATATACTAATTCTAATATACTATGTAATATAGGACTCTCCGTGATATAAGAGGGGGTGACACTATTCTAGTCCGATACGAGGCAACTACTAGCAGCTAATTGGGCTATTGATAATTTATACTCACTAACATTTTCTTTATAATACGTATATAAATAAATAAAATTGTTATGTCTGTTTGAATTAAATACTTAAGAAAGTATCTAACATGGTAATTATTAGTAAATAATTATTAAATTTATTAATAATAATTAATAGTTTATAATAATACATAACAGTGCCCGGTAAGCGGCAATAGGTTTGCCACCTATTACGTGGGACCAACTATACGATTGGCTAACTGTGGGCGTATAATATGCCTTTGCCTACCCCTTCAGGGAAACAGGCGTGAATGTGTGTATGTATGTAAATAATTAAGTCGGCAGTCATTAGTGATTGCGCTTGTTACTGTGTTTATTTCACAGTATGTAGTGACCCATATATCTGTACAAAATCGTATGCGGTAAGCATACAGGCAGAATGTGGTCATATTAGAATAGTTTTCAAAAAAAAATTTCAAATTTTTTTCGCATCTATCTGTTTTTGTGACTAATCTTCGAACAGTTGGAAAAATTTTCAGCAGATGTGAAAACAGTCAGGCAAAAAAAGCTCTAGCACGCACTAAAAATTACCCAACCTAACCTAACCTTAATGCACATCAAAAATACAAACTCAGCCCTGCTCAAATTAGATGCTCAACCAGTATTTTTGCTGCACAATTAGTCTTTTTAGAATATCTGTTTGTTTTATTCCTTAAAGTCTCCTTATTCTTCAGACCGTATGTATTTCGTGTTGAAGAAATAAAACGACATATAATTTATTTGAAAAATATGCAAATACTTATACTTTCGAAAATACTACACAAATGTTTTCTCATAACAAAAGCTAAAAATATTTATAGCGATTATTCCGCGATATCGAGATACTCTTCACAAAAGACGTTAATAGATTATTGAACATAATAAATCACATATCTTATAAACAATGGATTTCCGCTGAGTACAGTTTGAGTCAACTTTTTGTTCTGTTTTTCATATTATGCTTGATTATCTTAACCATGGATTTCCGCTGAGTATAGTTTGAGTCAACTTTTTGTTTTTATTTTTCATATTATTCTTTTTTATCAACAAAATAACATCAACATGTTGTCTAGACGTCACTTACTCACAAACCATCTTCATAAAAAAAAAATAAACAAATAATTTCTGAAAATTACACCACTTATTCAGTTGCAAGATAAGTATCATTAAGAAGTTGTGTTATGGATACTAAATAACGGATAATCATACTTAAACACTGTTTTTTGTGTATGGAAACAACCAGACAATATTTATGTTCATGTATACAAATATTTGTCCTGTGTGAGATTCGAACCCACTACCTCAGAGGCAGAGTGCAGATATAAACCTCCACGACAAAATTGCATGTTATTTGTGACAGTGAAAAAGTTTGAGTTATCTTTTTTATCCCTCTTCTTTTTTATAAATAAATTATACTAGATGCATTTAAATAAATCAGTTATAGACAATAAAAAAGTCTTAAATTTGAGCTCAGACAGATTCACTCCGCTCGTGATAAAACCGACTTATCAGCTTAATTTATTAAGTCAAAATCATCTATTCAACTTTGGCTCAATAGAGCTCTTATGAAAGTTAAAATTTAAAACTTAAAAACTAGCGCGCTCATTCACTGCGGGCGGAAGCTTGATCGTTAAAGAACTGGCAAGAAAATCGTCAAAGTTCGTTTTTTCTCCCACCAGGTATAGACTCCACATGGCAACCCTAGGTTCATAAACTTAGATCTTTAAAACGCTCTTTGCATAATGTCGGTTGACCTCGTCATTCTCAATATGATAATGAACGCGATCTCCACTCTGAGTGCTACTTAACAGCATTATAAAGCTGTTTTCGCTAAATCCATAAAAATAAAGTGCATTCTAGTGAGCTACGAGTACAATATATACAATAATATATGTATACTGCTTAGGTTGTTGTTGTTGTGACTCTGGTTGTTGCTATAATATACCGAGGCTTGATGAAGCGCTCGTAGCTCTGCGGTGCTCGATGGTCAGAAACGATCACTGAAGTAAAGCAGAGTTTACAGAGGTCAGTCCTTGGAAGGGTGACCGTTTGTGTGGCATTTGATATAGAGCGCTTCCGTGCTTCGGAAGGCACGTTAAGCCGTTGGTCCCGGTTATCACTAAATGTGGTAGTCGTTAAGCCATGATAGAGGCCTAATGGGCGGCTTGATAAATCTTAACAGCAGGACTCCATACACCTGCCCCCGCCAATCCGCACTGGGTCAGCGTGGTGGAGTATGACCCAATACCCTCACACCTTGATATGTGAGAGGAGGCTCGTGCTCAGTTGTGGGACGTTAATAGGCTGAAATGATGATGATGATACCGAGACATTATCTACGAAACTTAATACCACGCTTATTGTTTTGTGGATTAAGCGCCCTGGCGTGGTTTTGTCAAAATTAATAGCCTGTAAAGTATTCAAAATGCAGTTTTGAAGAATCGGCAACGCGCTATTCAAATGGCTGAATTGATGAAGAAGATGCTATCTAAAATACTGAGTTTTTTTTAGAAGCTTTGTGCCGTATATCATTGAGTTGTAGAGTGACTCCCTGGTGAGGATTTAAAAAAAAATTGTAGCCTGTGAAGTTTTCAAAATGGGGTGGAAAGGGTTTTGAAGAGTCAACAAAGCAATATTCATCAGGCCACTTTGTGACCACATTCCATCAGATGCGTATGCTTAAAAATTTAAAAGTCATTTATTCAAGTTTGGCTCAATAGAAACTCTTATCAATGTCATACTTATAAACTAACGCGCCCATTTACTGCGGGAGCTTGATCGTAAAAGAAAGTGCAAGAAAATCGTTAAATTTGGCTCTTTCTCCCGCCAGTTACAATAAAATTATCTAATTTAAAACTATTGTGTTCTGCAGTCAAAAAATCCAAAAGAACAGAAGACAAAACTCTCTCTAGCAATACTAACATAATTTTTTTCTTTATTTTAAATAATAGCTTCGTGCGTCTAGCACATTTAGCCAGTGTCAAAATACGAGACTTTTTTCAAGTAAGTGATATATTAATAATATATAATTCATAGTAAATGAGAATGAGTGGTGATAAAGATGATAAATGGTAAATGAGATACCCTCCCCTAAGCCCCTTGAGTCCTCAGTAAAGATGTGGGACTATACTGAGATCTCACATGGACTCTTGAGAGAAAATTTGAAAAGTGAAGTTGCACTGTTTTGTTTGATTTGCCAACACTCATGTATGTTCACAAACACTTAACGATTAATAATCCACCGTTATTACACATTCATGTTAGAAATATCACAAATTTTAGAAAATAAAACAAAACTTCAGACATGACGCTTCACTTTCCCGCCAAGAAGCCTACTAACATGATTACGAACAAACACAGCAGACATGAGAAGACGCGTTTCGCTCAACCATATTTGAGGGAACGCAACGAACCGACGCATGACGCCAGAAGGCCACCTTGAGGTATTAATAAAGTTTTTTCACCAAGAGACCAGGCTAGGTGGGCCATAGGATCACCTGATGGTACAATACTTTGTTGCAGGCCAAAGCCAGATTAAACATCCTGACCCGATAGTTGTAAAGATTTTACAGAAGATTAAATTTTTATTTAGAATTTCACTAATACTCGGTTTACTAAAAATGACATGTACAGATATGTGGATAGTTTTACTTGGCCTTTACAGTTAAATTATGCAAAATGAACATATAAATTTAACTGGAAAAACCGTTCTTTATGGAATATGCTGTGCCCTGTCCCTAAATAATGTTATTATATTAGGTCGGGGAAAAAGTTTTTTCGCATAACGTAGGTATAAACTTATTAAATTTTTTTTTTGACTGTACTATTTGTGTCTGGCTGGTTTTGGTAACATTAAAAAGGTTCCATTATAAAGAAAAGAAAAAAATAAAAAAAAGTTGTTTCCCGCTATTTTTCATTTGTTTTTCTCTCCGTTAAAATGAGTGAATCTAATGAAGAAATTCGATACATTTTAAAATTTTATTATAAAAAAGGCAAAAATGCAACTCAAGCAGTGAAAAAAATTTGTGATGTTTATGGACCTGATGCAGTGTCAGTAAGAGTAGCACAAATTTGGTTCAAACGTTTTCAGTCCGGAAATTTTGATGTTAAAGATGCACCTCGCTCTGGTCGCCCTGTTACGAATAAAATGGACGCCATTTTTGAAAGAGTGGAGCAAGATCGGCATATTAGTAGTTACGATGTAGCTGAAGAACTGGGAATTGACCACAAAACAGTTTTGACCCATTTGAAGAAAGCTGGTTATACAAAAAAGCTCGATATTTGGTTGCCACACAAGCTCACTCAAAGAAACTTAATGAACCGTGTACTCATTTGCGATTCATTATTGAGACGTAATGAAACCGAGCCGTTTTTGAAGAGATTGATAACTGGCGATGAAAAGTGGATCACGTACGACAAGAACGTGCGAAAAAGGTCGTGGTCGAAAGTTGGCCAGGCTTCACAGACTGTGGCCAAACCTGGCCTAACACGAAATAAGGTGATGCTGTGTGTATGGTGGGATTGGAAGGGCATTGTTTATTATGAGCTTTTACCGCCCGGCAAAACCATCGATTCTGATCTTTACTGCCAGCAACTGATGAGATTAAAGGAAGCAGTCGAGAGAAAACGGCCGGAATTGATCAACAGGAAGGGTGTGGTCTTTCATCACGATAACGCTAGACCACACACATCTTTAGCCACTCAGCAAAAATTAAGAGAGTTCGACTGGGAGGTCCTAGTGCATCCACCATATAGCCCTGACCTTGCGCCTTCAGATTTTCACCTTTTTCGGTCTCTGCAGAATTCTTTAGGTTCTGTAAGGTTGACCTCAAGAGAGGACTGCCAAAACTATTTGTCCCGTTTTTTTGATCAGAAGTCCCAAAGTTTCTACAGTAACGGGATAATGTCTCTGCCCACAAAATGGCAGAAAGTTATTCAACAAAACGGTACATATATATTGTAAATAAATGTAAATAAACTTTGAAAAAAATGTCTTGACTTTTCATACAAAAATACGAAAAGACTTTTTCCCCAACCTATTATATTTCTAAATTTGAACTAAATAAACAAACGAACTATTGCCATATAAATATACAGTAAAACTTATCGCGCCAAATCCTTCATAAAATCGTTGCCAAAACCCTGCATATCTCTGTCGAAATCCGTGAATATCTCGGCTAGTCCCAATTCCCTACCCTGTTTGTCATGTCGTATTAGCATATTGTAGAGGTAAACCTTCTTAACGGACGGAAGCTTCCCCGACGTCCTCTAGACGTTATACTGGGTCATGATCGCCTATCTTAAGCGATGGTCTAATTAACATAAACTTAGAAGAGTGCAAAAAAAAATACAAAAAAAAATACAAAAAGTAAAAGTAATTAAAAAGTTCTTTATTTCATAAACTATTACATAGCACTTGAAAACGTCAAAAAACAATTTTTAAAAAAAAACACAAAACTTAGATTCAATTACGTGCAAAAAAAAATTATTGTAAGTCAATCTAGTTGCCAGTTCCGAGCCACCGCACTGTGAGAAGAACTGACAAGAAACTCACAGGTATGCTCTTTTAAATTATCAATAAAATATACAGAACACATAGTGAATATTTAAAAATATTGAAAGGGCTTCTGGGGAAGAAGCCGTAACCAATAAAGAGGCACTAAGGGAACCTTCGATCACAGTCCACTATTTACTATTTTGCATTACATTACCTTTAAATGAAAATTAAATTAACTAATTTGGTGAATAACGAATCTTCTTTTATTGAAGTGGTTTAAAAGTCAAAAACTATTGCCAACATATTGTTAACGTATTTAACAAATATTTGAAGGAATATTTTTTTGTTGAAAGTAATATTTTCTCTTTTAATAAATGCAGTTGAAATCTTTTTTGTGTTATTTATTAAAATACTAAAGCCAAATAAGTTTTATAAGTACAACTTTAAAATAGTATCAACTTATAATTAACACAAAATAAAGACACTTAATTATAGAGACAAATATTTGAGCTACTAAAATGATGTTTACAAACACAGTTATGAATTACAAATGTTATGTTATATTAAGTTATCAAAAAAAATATTAGTACCGACATACCTTTTAATTTTTCGAATTAAACTAGTCTTAAATCAAGAAGAGGTTAAGATACAACATGATTCCGAACACATACACACATTCGTATTACACACCCACACTTCGCCTTATTCACTTTATATAGTTTGTCTCACGTAATAGGTGGCGAGCCTATTGCCGATTACCGGGCACTTTTAGAAAAAAAATATGTTGCGGCAACCCTATTCAAAAGCGACGTTAACACCATTGCAGAGAATTTTTAGCAAAGAATTTGAAGGACGTAATTACAACGGCAGTTAACATGAAATGAAAGCTTTTGCTTTGATAAAGCAGCTCAGATGTTTATTATTGTTTTTGTTTGACAAAGAGAGGCATTTTATATATTACATAGTAAAAAAAATCGGAATGTCATTCGCCGTTATGAGTGGGTGGTTTCTTATCGTGTTTTCACCATGTTATGGAGTGCTCTTATTTTTCTGAACTGCATCGACTGCTGACCCTCAGGCAGGATATAGGCATTGTAGCGTGTCCATTAAAAAAAATCTTTGAAAATTTAGCATTGGCATTACGATAGCCTGAGTGGAAATTGATCCAACCGCGTACAAGTAATTCATTTCTATTAAAAATTTTGTCATATAATTGTCAATTAGAAGTATGAGGTAGGTTTATTTTACTAAGCTCAAGGAAATAAGTGTCGTCCTATTGTCAGAGGTTTACAAAAATCGTATCCCTCTTTTAGAAATTTACTTTGCCTACTCAACTGAACCTTGAAACGCAGCTAATTGTTAGTATAATGAAGATATTGATGTTTCTGGATCTAACACCTATCATTTATCTTTGTCTGAACAATCAGAGCATAACATCTGACCAGTGATGCGCTGTGGGTACCTACTTATTTATTTCTAAGCTGTATATAACGTGTCGTGTTAAATTAATTAATTTCCAAATTATTTTCAAATTAAATGCTCAATCAATATTTTTGATCACTATCAAGTATTTTTTCTTACTCAGTGTCTACATTTATTGTTTTATTTAATGAGATAAAGTTGAAAACATACCTATAGAAGTTTTTGTACAGAGTGGAACACACTGGCTTAGTAATACTCTCGGATATGCATATGTATCCCAGGCACAGATTAAGCTATAAAAGTATCAGTGTAATCCACAGACCTTTTTTATGTCACTCCATTTTAACCTTCAAGGATATCTTAAAACAAAGTATGCAGAAGACTCCGACAGCAATGGGATGCCGATTATTATGATAGTATCTGAATGAATTTTACATAGGCTTAGAAAAATACTAACTAAACTGTATCAGTATATTTAATAATGAGCAATAAATAAATTAAATCTTGTTTCGAAGAAATAATGAAATTTCAAGTAAAGTATAAAGTTCTTTATTTCATAAAGTATTCTACATAACACTTGAAAATGTCAAAATAAAACAATAATATATAGAAATAAAAAGTAATTATTACTACACTGAAATCACGAAGCTTCCGACTAAAAACAAAAATCACGAAAAATTACGTGTAAGTGAATCTAAGTGCCAGTTACGAACCATCGCTCTGTGAGAAGAACTGACAAGAAACTAACAGGCACTTTTAAATTACCAATCAAAGAGAACAATACCGAACACACAAAGTGAATATTTGAAGATATTGAAAGGGTCCCCAGAGCCGTAACCAATAAAGTAGAACTAAGGGAACCTTTAATCACAGTCAAGTAAGTATGTAATGAGCTGAAACTGAGCTGAGCGTGTACAACAGGGGATGGTCACGACAATGATCTGGTTGACTTTTTATTCTAATTTACTCACTTACAAGTTGAAAATGTTAAACCGAAGCTTGTTTACCTGACAAGTAATCATATACACTTACAGCATAATACCCCTTTTGAAGAAACTGCTTTTTAACTGCAGTTTTGAAAGTTGGCAATGGTAGATATTAGTTGGCTATTATTTCCTGTAATACCCATACCATTACCCAAAAATGAATTCTTTGTTTTGTGAAGCCGACAATTTGGCAGAGAGAGCTTATTTTTATTTTTAGTATTAAAATTACGTGTTTTTGAATTTTTAGCAAAGGTTTTATTGTTTTTGCGAACATACATTATATTATCAAATATATACTTTGATGCAACCGTTAATATGTATTTTTTTTAAACATCTCTCTGAGAGAATCTCTGGACTTAAGATTATAGATAGCTCTTATGGCGCGCTTTTGTAGTACGAATATATTATGTATGTCCGCAGCAGATCCCCACAGTAAAATACCCTAAGACATAATGCTATGAAAATAACTAAAATAGACTAATCTAGCTGTTTCTATGTATGTTAGGAGTCTTATGTTTTTAATGGTATAGCATGCTGAGCTTAGCCTTCGGACAAATCTATTTTATGGGGGCTCTACTACAATTTGTTTGAATCCCAATTATTATTTGATCTGTCTTATCCAGAGTGCAAATCTGAGCTAAGTTGAATTTGAGCTTCAACCTCCGTGGTTTAAAAGGTAATAATGGCACAGATAACATGTTTACTAATTTTTATAGTTTCATAACACGTTTATCGCTTTCAAATAAATCTGTACACATGTGAAAAGTGTTTATTTACCAGCTATAAAAGACCACACTCCGAACGTATTTCTTGGCGAGGTCGTAAAACTTTCACGATCTGCACCGGGCGCTTTAGATAATTTATGTTTTAATAAAATATTCTGCTTTGTGATTTATGTTGGTTCATACAGGTATTTTGCAATAATTTAAATCTATTATTATTAAAAAACGTTTTATTGAATCATTGATTCATTTGTTGGCTGAAGTAACATTTGACAAACGAATTCGGCTTTGAAATTGTCTACTGGCGTATTCCAGGTATTTCCCAACTCATATAGTCCCGGGTTTATTAAGCGGGACCTGTACAGTAAAGTATCGTACGTTAGTGCAGTTAGTTTTTATACGGTTGCTACCTTGCTAACTCCACGGTATAGGGCACTTATATCTAGGTTTTATTCTTAGTCTCACTCTACTGCTTTCTATCAGGCAGGATGTGGTCATAATTACGAATTATATTGTAAAAAATGCTATGCGAAATTCGTTAAGTATAAGTATGGATATATAACCGTCGTTAAATGTCTTGGTGTTTTAGTCGAAGCCACCTTTTCTTTAATTTCGATGTTTTAGACGAACGAACATAAAATGTAATAGTAAAATGATATTATCATTAATCACTTCATCTTTTATAATTTTGTTATAAAGGTATTTTATCTTAGCATTATCATATAACGTGTCATAGCTGGCCGTACTGACTAAGGCATCCTTTTATAAACCAAAGTGAATCTTATTATGAAACGTTACTACGTTTCATATTAAGATCCACCAATACTTTGGACGTACTGCAGCAAGGTGAACCGAAGATCTTCAGAAGGGTGGCTGGTTCAGGATGGATGCGGAGTTGAAGAGATTTGTTTGTTTGACGCTCTTTATAAGATCTATGGCCAGCAATGCCGGTATCATTTTAGTATTTAGAAGCAATTAAAACTTTTAGATTGATAAAAGTAAAAATTATCGGTAATCTGTGGGATAGGTCTGTAAAAGTTATCGCAACTACTGATGCCCCTTGTCTAGAAGAATCATTATACAAGTGCGCCGACTTAGGACTTTTTATCGATCTGATAAAACTTATAAGTAGTCCCTTTGTTTGAATCTGGATCTATAAAAGCTCTCAGAAACGAATATCTTAGCCTTGTTGTCAGTTATTTTCCCTCCGGCCTTTCCGATCTTTGTGGCGCTTTGGACACATACATACATACCATCACGCCTTCTTCCCCGAAAGGCAAAATATACGCCCACGTTTTGCCAATAACATTTTTGCACCCACGTAGGTATTAGCTGGCGAGGCTATTGCCGCTTACCGGGAACTGTTATGTTCGCCAGAGCCTCGTCTGTTAATCGGCAGGTGCACCATTTGCAGGTGAGGTTGGCTCGGGCTCCAAAGTTTTTTTTTTTACATGATGCTGACTGTACAGAAGATGCGTTACATTTTTGGATCATATTAAAATAAAGAAAATTTGTAGGAAGCAGATTTGAATTGAAGTTAAATCAATAACGCTTAAGTGACTTGTATATAGACTGGAGTCCCATAGGGATCAATTTTAGGCTCTGTTTACTAGTGGTAATATATGGAAATAATGAGCTTCCTTAATTTATGAGTTTTAATTGCGAATAACACTTTAATAATTTTTTAAACTGACAGATACAAAAATAATTACGAAAGATTAATAACGCACTTATAGAGTCAATGCAATTGCAAAATGCTTCAATGGTATCCGGTCATTACTCTTCGATAAAATGCTAAGAATACAATAGCAATTTGTGTACAGTTGCAATGTTCGAAGATAACAGATTAAGCTTTATACTTAGGCGTGAAACTAGACGACAATTTTTATTAGACCTACATATCCAAAGCCAAAGGTACCTTGTAAGTATCACTAATGGCATAAGTAAATAACAATATAACTAACATTAATAACTAATAATATTGTGATTTAATTAAGTTTTAATAATTATTATAACAATGTATCGTTTTCTTTTCCGTGACGTGTAATGTTGTATTTTACCAATAAATGGGATTATGAGTTTCTACATGTTTTTATGTGGCACGTCATAATGACTTACATCCTGCCTGATGGTAAGCAGTCGATATAGTACAAAAAAGTGAAGGCGCTTCATATTGTGGAATAAGAACGGTACAAAGAGCGGGTACTCATGACAGTCTGCTTAAATGCCGTTTCACGCCCCTCTTAAAAGACCCGGGATTATAGGAACTAGGAAACATATAAGCCGACAACGAATTTACACAGGAACGACTTTCCAAATTTCTTAAAAGCTTGTAAGTTTTTTCGCATTGCCCTATTCAAAACCTGTTGGGACCCAGTATTAAATTCGACTGGCATCTCCTTCTGTGCTTCTACGTCTAAAAAAATATCGTTGATGAGACGCCACAACAGTAAGCTGACATTCTTTGCATACACAACCAGATAAAATCCACAGCGAACAGACAACCCAGCCACTGATTTTTTTTACTTCAGTAATTTTTATAGCTTAATGTCCAACGAGTTTTTAACGTGAGGATCTGCGGCGGACATTGAATCTATTTACATCTTGCACAAACGAACTATATGCTTTTATTTTTTCACTTGAGCTCAAGGTTAATTTCTCAAAGATTTTTTTAGGGAATTTGTGCTACTGTCTCGCAATTCGTTTTAATGGTATTTTGTTTGCGTTGTATAATATTGACTATTATGTGTGTAGATACGCTATGATTGTACACTGTGGCAATAATAGTGTAGGTAATAATATAACTAATTATTTACGAATATACACAATTTTACTACTTTCTAAAGGTGTTTAATGAAACGATCGTTTACTCACACTAGTTATTAAAAGATGATATTAAAAGATAGTAGTAGTACACTAGTACTATCTTTTAATATCATCTTTTAATTATAATAAAAATGGCAGACGCAGCCACCGACACAAATATGTAATCGTTGCACTTCCGATTACAAAATCTGAGAAAAGCGATGCGCAGCTCTGCACTGTGTACCTACAAATAGCTTTAATATCAGATATAATAAACTTGAAAATTCTTTTCATATTACAAAAAAACTTAAGTAATAAAGGATGCAGTACTGCAAGGCGCAATTCTTACATATGGAACAATTTAACCGACTATATCAGACAAGACATGACATATAAAAGCTAATTTGAGAAAAAAATATTTATTTAGTACACTGTCAAAAATATATATAAATAATATGTATACATATTTTATTATTTAATAATACGAAGCTAACCCATCACATTATATTTTAATTTCATTTATGCTACTTTAATTATTATGCCATAACTCCTTTATAAATTATACTTTTTAAAAAATTACTTATTTAAAAAATTGGTCTGTGTCTTCTTTTAAGCTTAATAAAGCTTTTGACAGAAGACACTACTCTTCCTTAACATAGAAATTATTATTGAAACTTGTACTAATCGCAGACAATGTTAGTTATTTTAGTATAGAGTGATTGTAATACAATAATCTTTTTTCGGACCTAGATATATTTGCTGACTCGGAGTACAATTTTAAGAAACAGATAACTAATAACTTGTTTAATAAGCCCAGATAAATTTGTAGTGTATATATGCCCAGATATATTTTTGCAACTAGGAACATCTCACAATGTTATTTTTTTGCTTAAAAACCTTTTTATTTTTTGGTTTTGTTAAGATACCTTAATGATCCTTATTAGCAATACCGTGTATCACAATTTATAAGTTCGAGAATAACGGTGTGGGCATAACGATAGTTAATATTACCCTTTACATGTGTATAACTAGTTTTTTAAGATTTTATTGTGACAGCTGTTTGTTATCCCAAATAAAATAAATAAATAAGGATTGTTGATAAAATAAGGTTTGCTTATGTCTAAATTCAAGTTAACTGGTATAGAAAATTCGGTGAAGGATATTAAGGGCCGCCATGAACGAAAAACTATTTACATGATATGATGGCATAGCTGTAAGTTGCATCTTTGACTGGAAATCGGACTTGAGTTTGGTTTTAGCCTACAATATTTTTTCATACTGTCTTGAGTACGCCATGATCATTCAAATATCTATACGTTGGTGACGTCACGCATCGGGTCGTCACGTTCCCTATAATACGGTTGAGATAAACGATGCTGGTTCAACAGACACATAATCGGGTTCCACCACTGAAGAGTTATCTGCTCATGTCTATGTAATTCAAAATTCACTTGTACATAGTAAAGCCCTTTACTATGTTGTTATTCTATGTGTTGTTATTCTGGTAACATATTGTTGCTGACTTATCATTAAATCTCCAAGTTCATTACTGTGTTTTATAACTATAGAGTAAAAGGGGAATTAAATTACACGAATTGTTTTGTAAAATTTTCTATTTTAAGTTCATTAGTGAGTTTAATGTTAAGTCACTGTGCTGGCGGGAGACAATTAAGGATCAAGATTATTGCTCAATTTTCTACATATACTTTTGCCCGCTGTTAATTTATAATAGGCGCGTTAGTTTTAAACTGAGATAATAAGTTGATATGAACTTTGTCGAATTAAATTTATAATATCCTTAGAAATATTAGACAGCGCCATCTTACAATGCAAAGCTTGTATATACCTACTTAAAAACTTTTGAAGTGAAAATATAGAAAACACTCAGAGCAAGAAAGATATCAAGGTATATGCACACACTTTTTTACACATATTATTTAGTTTCAAGATAGATTATTAAGGACTTGTGTTATAGATACTAAATAACGGATAAAAATATATAAACACATTTTTTTGTTAATACATACTTACTCTATATCGGAAAGCACCCAGTTCAAAATAAATATTCATGTTTATGCACACTTGCCCTGTGTCGGTATCGAACCCAAGACCTCAGGAGCGGAGTGCGGGTATACTCGCCACCACGCCATGTTGGTCGCCAATAAGATCATTATGACAAAATTACATCAAAGTCCATTTAAAATAAAAGGCTACCGTATATTAAGTAATGGGATCCTAACCTACCGGGGTTAGGAATACATGGTATGTGTACATGGTTTACATGGTACCGCCGCGTGTTAACGACGACGCTCGATTGCAAAGTCTATCCTTAATCTTTTACCTAACAAAATCTCTGGTAATTTAACTCAAACACATACTTGAAAGAAAGAAAGAAAGATTTGTTTATTAACTGCACAAATAAATAACAATTGTTGAGTTTCACAAAACTGAAATTGTGCAGTCAAAAGGCATTGCTTCAGCGTAATGCAGCTATAACAATGCAACATTGCTATCGCTGCGCTGGATTCAAGCAACACCTCATGACGCAGTGGCATTAATAAATAATACTTAGTGACAACGACTACGACTTTTAATACTTAGGTTCTATAAAATGCATTGGAGGAAGAATACTGGCGAGGAGAAAAATCTAGACCAGTTTCTTGTCCCATTCTACCAAAGTTTTGCTCGCAGTGAATGGGTGTGATAGTTTCTAAGTTCATATTTGTAAGGTCGCCAGCATACGACGCATTTTAAGCGCGTAGATGACTCGCGTGTGCGTCTTTCAAATGTATTTTGAACCCAATCATGTGGAATATCAGCATTGTCATCAACGGTATTCACACTATTATATTTATAATCGTAATCTTATCGACATAGATTATAAATATAATCTTATAAAAAAAGTGCAGCAAATTGTTACCTTAAAATTGGAAATACTGATAGTAAGCAGTAGGTGCAGTTCAAAAATATAAAGGCGCTTAATATCGTGGAATAAACACGATACATTGCGCACCTTGACGGCATTCTAAAATGCCGTTTTATTCCCCGCTTAAAAGAAGATTTTAGAGCTTAATGGTCTAACTTAGGAGCGTAATATCAAATTGTTTGCAAATATTTTTACAATCACACTACACTTTTACAATTATATGGTGATTTATCCCTATAACAATACACTGGCTTCCATAGAAAACGTGAACTGTTTGGTAAAGCGCAATTATTTAGTTCCAACATAAGTATCATTAAGAACTTGTGTTATGAATACTAAATAACGGATAAACATACCTACATAAATGCTTTTTTTTTGTAAATACATACTTAATATACATAGGAATACACAGAACAAATATTCATAATCATGCACACAAAGATTTGTCCTGCGTGGGAATCGAACCCGCGACCTTAGGAGCAGAGAGCGGGTATTCTCGCCACCACGCCATATCGGTCGTCATATATATTTTGACGAATATATATTTGATATAATCATTAATCTTCGTCAATAAACACATTCAGAAATTGTTATTGCCATATGAATTCCCCGGGATCTCTTTAACCAAATAATCCCTAACACACGACTGGTTATACGTTAGATATGTGTGTGCACACACAGTTGGGGCCTGAAGTAGCTGAGCATGTTAGTCTCTGTCACTCTAGATCTCTCTCTTAAATTCACTTACACCTAATTTTTATTAATTTTCATGTAAGTGAATCTAAGCTTCGTGATTTCAGGGTTGATATTAATTTTTTATTTCATGTATATTTTGTTTTGACGTTTTCAAGTGCTATGTACCCAATAGTTTATGAAATAAGAAACTTTTTACTTTTTTTTTTTTACTAGCACAAAGTTTCTTTCCTGGATTCCTTTGTTTCATTATCAGCCTTCCCTCAGTTTATCTAGGATCAGCGAAGCATATATTCAACTCGATTTTTCCATTGAATAATCTACCCTTTTTCCCTTCATATCTCCCTTCACACACTTTATTCAAAGTCAAAAAATATTTATTTCATAGGACTTAAAAAAGTCAATAGGAAATATGAAAAACGAAATATAACTACACTGAAATCCCGAAGCTGAGATTCACTTTCAAAAAAATAACATATAAATAAATCTAAATTCGTACTCTGCCTCTCGGTATCATTTTATCCTGAATTCTTTAGTCTATATTTCTTATATATATATATGGCGTGGTGACGAGTATACCCTCACTCCGCTCCTGAGGTCGTGGGTTCGATTCCCACACAGAACAAATCTTTGTGTGCATGAACATAAATATTTGTTCTGGTCTGGGTGTTTTCCTATGTATATTAAGTATGTATTTACAAAAAATAAAGTATTTAAGTATGTTAATCCGTTTTTTAGGATCCAAAACACAAGTTCTTAATGATACTTATCTTGGAACTAAATAATTGGTGTAATTGTCAGAAAATATTTATTTTATTTATTTATCTTTCACTACAAGAACATGAACAACAAGAATAGCTATAAAAGGTTTGCCGAGTTTACCAAGAGGAACATGCAAGACTTAGTTAACTGTGAGATATTACGTAAAGTACAATGAAAGTAAGCCGCACTCAATCCTGTCATCGATAGCTTACTGGAAAAGCTGGATTATCCTCAATTTTCAACGCACTTATGGAAGTATGGACATGCATATTATTATGTCGCGAATATACAAGGAAGATTGCAAAATAGCTGATCAACATCGCCCCCACTATTGATTATAGGCATCCACTCACAATCACTCTCACACAGGAAACTATTTTTATATAAGATTATGTTATCGTATAGAATTTTTTATCACATAGAACCAGTGTGGATTCACGAAAGCAGGTGGACGACATGGCTTAAAGACTATCACCTAATTTCATTTAAATCCGTTCAGTAGTTTTGGCGTGAAAGAGTAACAGACAGACAGACAGACAGACAGACAGAGTTACTTTTGCATTTATAATATTAGTAAGGATAAAAAAATGAATCATATATCTATGTAACAGCCTTTATACAAAAGCATTGTAGTATTTGAAAAGATAACGTAAGCAAGCCTTTTTTTTTTTTCGGATGGAAAATCATCAAATGACCGTCTTCCGCTGTGGGTGAAGCGGAAGGGTGTGTCAGACTTTTACTGACTAAAAACCATCCATGTTCCTTCTTGAGCCTGTAACACCAAGGCCGGCAGACTTGGGCCCCTCCCCAGGGGCCCCTCAGTGTGCTGACATCTCTTTGAGGCGCGCGTGGAACACGAACGCGCCGTCGACGCGGCCTGTTGCCTATAGTAGGCGGACGGGCGGCGAGTTACCCATTACCCACCGCCCACAAGCTAGCGCCTACGGTGGCCGGGAGTCGTCTCTCGGCTACCGACGTCTCGGGCGTCCCCCGCGGCGGCTGGATCCGTGACGAGAGGCACTCTGCCTCTCTCGTTCCGCCGCCTCCTTTGCTAGCATGACTGCTTCGCAAAAGGAGGCAACAGCATCCCATTCCCTCTCGCTTCGGACCATGGTCTCCACCAGGGCCGAACGCGAGAGGTCGGCGCCGCCGATAGCCGCTACGAGGACACGTCGATGCGCCGCCCAAGCGGGGCAGACCGCGGTGGTAACGTAAGCAAGCCCTAAGTTGAATATATGCAAAAACCAACCCCAAAGTACGATTTATACAAAACCAAACTCAACCGATATTTTAAGACGGACATATACGGTACTAACTGTCCTAAAACTAAAGCTTAGTACTGACTTAAATTTAAGAATGTACTGAAATATGGAAGCTGGAAGTAAAATCCAAAAATTTCAACTTATATCTTTACACTTACAGTTTTCCAAACTAATATACATACTCACATTCATACCTGTTTCCCCGAAGGGGTAGGCAGAGGCATATTATACGCCCACACTTTGCCAATTATATAGTTGGTCCCACGTAATAGGTGGCGAGCCTACTGCCGCTTATCGGGCAGTGTTATGTTCACCAGAGCCTCGTACGTTGATCGGCACTTGCAGATGAGGTTGGCTTGGGCTCCTTAGGTCTTGGTAGGATCCCTATACACCCGTCCGAAATAACGTCAGCCCCAAACCTCAGTTCTTGGACTGAAGAGCCGTTGCGGGACTGCTCGAAAGGGTTACCGCGGCCCGGCTCAAGAAGGAACATGTATAGTGTTTAGTCAAAAAAGTTTGACACACCCTTCCGCTTATCCACCGCGGTAGACGGTCATTCCATTCGAAAAAATAGAAAGGTCTATTGAGCCATTTCATTTTGTCAATACTCATTTTACATTCAACAGCTATATTCAACAAGATATTCCATGCGAACAAACAGAAAAAAAAGAAAGTTCTATAAAGCCATTTGTCAATACTTATTTTACATTTAAAAGCAATCAATGCAAATCTTTTAATCCTCGTAGCTTTCGTAAGATAAACGCAAGAAACTACATATATACACTTATGTATTCATCGCTTTCCATCAGCTTTAAGCTTATACTTAATGTGAAAGGTGGCAAAGAACCGCAACAATTTAGGTATAATACGTACATTTTCTCAAATATTAAGTAATTCTAAGAAGCGTATTCAATTTTCATGTGATATAATACCAATTTTTTCTGCCTACAGAGTAAAGCGTTCATTAAAAAGTTTTCATTACATAATTATAAAGATAACTTTGATATAGCGTACAACATAATTTTCCTGTGTATTTGATTTTATGCTATTAATAAAGTTTAAGACATTTAAGGCCTGTTTCAATGTGTCTATAGCGATACAAGGCTGTTTAATGACAGTTTTTTGTACATTAACTGTCAAATAAGCACTAGTGGAAATTCATTTGGGCGTTGATTTGTCAATACAGACCTGACCCTAATTTATACTGAAATATAAAAATGCGAAAGTAATTCTATTATGTCTGTTATGCTCGTAAAAGCTGTAAGTTAGGCAAACGTTCTAGCTGTCTTCGTACAGACAGTGCAAAAATAGCTTAAACCCTAGAGACGGATATTTAGGAACATAGGATTTTAGTACTAAAATAATTTTCATCGTACCACTAAGGGTCCGCTTGCTCGTCTTACCAGTTTTTGGCTGATTTTCAGTTATTGCCTGATGCAAATACCGTACGATTTCGCAACCCAGGTCTAACATCATTCTATGGCTTATCCTTAAATCATACATACATACAGTCACGACTATCATTCCCGTAGGAGTAGTCAGAGACTAGACAATAAGGACCGCAAAAGCCACTGTCACAGTCCACTTTTCACCAAATAACAACTGCACATGTGCTCAGCGTGATGGGAGGTGAGCCTGTCGCCGCTTTAAGCTGTTGGGTGTATGAGCAGTCTTTAGTCTTTTAGTCGCCTTTTATGACACCCAAGGGAAGAGATGGGTTGATAGTATTCTTAGAATGAGCCGCCACCACACAGTCCTTACATAATTTGAAATAAAACAATTTTTAACGGATTTTAATCGCGGTTTTTTAACTATTTTATACTGACGATTCGAATACTTTACACTCAATTAGTGTTCATGGGGAGACTGAGATGTGTCACTATAAACAAAGTTTTGTAAAAAATGAATAACTCACGTTTGGCACACAAAATAAGCTAACTACGTCTTAAGATCATGTATTATTTAGGCGACCGATATGGCGTGGTGGCGAGTATACTCATACTCCGCTCATGAGGTCGTGGGTTCGATTCCCAAACAGGATAAATCTTTGTGTTTTTCTATGGATATGAAGTAAGTATTAGCAAAAAAAAAATGTATTTATATATGTTTATTCGTTCTCAATGATAAAATAAAATAAAATATACTTTATTGTCTTTAAGATCAACATGATCATTTAGATTCGTCAAACATTCAGACACAAAATTGAAATTCGATATATTTTTTAACAACAATGAAAGAGATATGAGCTGTACAATAATAAAGAAATAAAAGCAAATGGGTTCTTTGTTAGAATTTTTCAAGGTTTGTCAGTTTATTCGTCTCATACTTATCTTGAAACTAAATAATTGGTGTAATTGTCAGAAAATGTTTATTTATTTATCTGTTTGAGCTTTGGACTTCACTAGTATTAATATACACTTCACAAAAATAAGTTTTATTCTGTAGTTTCTGTTAGACGTTATAAAATGTAGGTCACGCGACCGGCGGCTAGTAAATTAAACGACATATGATTTTTACGGTTATGAAGTTATAACTTTTCATGCACTTTATGGATTTTTCATTCTTGGTAGCTTTAGCTTTTAATGGAGTCTACTGACATTTTACATATGTATGTTGACGACTAATATGATGTGGAGGTCAGTATACCTACACTTCACTCCAGAGGTCGTGGGTTCGATTCCCACACAGGACAAATCTTTGTGTGCATGAACATGAATATTTGTTCTGGTCTGGGTGTTTTCCTATATATATTAAGTATTTATTTACAAAAAAAAGTTATTAAGTATGTTTATCCGTTGTTTAGTATCCATAATACAAGTTCTTAATGATACTTATCTTGGAACTAAATAATTGGTGTAATTGTCATATTTTTTTTATTTATTTATAATCAGCCCATTAACGTCCCAATACTAAACGAGCTGCCGTGTGGGACCGGCTTGAAATAGTGGCCCCTTCTCACTCTCTATCTCACGGGGAGTCAGAGTCGACGAAGAAAAAACCTATTTATGTTAAAATAAAAAAGAGATATTAAAACATTGTAAAGCGACGACGTTTTTTTAATACGATATTACTCCACGTGGGTTATTATTATTTAATAAAAAAATTACTTTTATACACCAATAATTATTCATATATTCACTCCTGTTTCCCCAAAGGGGTAGACATAGGCATATTATAAGCTTACACTTCGCTAATTTCGAGCTTATTGCCGCTTACCGGGCACAGTTATGTTCGCCAGAGCCCCGTCCGTTGTTGCGGGACTGTTCGAAAGGGTTACCGCGGCTTTGGTGTTACAGGCCCAAGAAGGAACATAAATGGTTTTTAGTCAGTAAAAGTCTGACACACCCTTCCGCTTCACCCACAGCGGAAGACAATCATTTAATGATTTTCGATCCGAAAAAAAAAAGAGTCGTCGTCGTCAGGTGCACCACTTGCAAGTGAAGTTGGCTCGGGTTTCTTAGGTTTTGGTAGGATCCCTATATACACAGTTTTACATAACTTAAACTTGTTTCTTTGTTCCCAGTGTCACAAACATCTTCCTGGTGAACCTGTCGGTGGCAGACCTCCTTGTGACGCTGTTCTGCATGCCGGTCCAGATAGCGAAGTCTGTGACCCTGATTTGGTACTTCGGGGAGGTCATGTGCAAGACAGTCAACTTTTTGCAGGGTAAGTTATCATAAAATCGTCAATGCTCATAAAAAGCTACATTAAATTTTCTTTTTTTTTTTAAATTAAACTTAATGACGTGGCAAACATTCTTCACCACTCTTCTTTATTCCTTTTGAGGTGACAAATGTGTAAATGGGATCTTTGTGGTAGTAATAAAGTTCACTTTTGACTCAATGATCTTTAGATGAAACGTGTCAAATGGCACCTCCCCTTCATCTTAGCGTTATCCCGGTTGCTGCCTTACGGGTTTGGGGTCCACTTTCCTATATCTTCTTCTCCACTTTGCACGGTCTTCGGCATTACGACAACTTGACGACACCCCAATCCATTAAAAATATTAAACTACCTACATGCACAGCTCTAGTACATTATCTTACGCCTATGGGGGTGAGCAGTAGTTCCCCCTACGTTATAAGACCATGAATAAAGGCATTCAGGTAATTCTAAGTTTATTTACGCAATATTGTAAGAAGTTTTACTCTATAGATTTACTTACCAAAACCGATTACTACGCAGAACAATATCTAGAAAATAATAAATACTAACATGTTTGACTTACAATGCTCAATCGAGTAAATAATTTTGGAATAAGTTTGTAGAAACTTAGCTTTTGCTGTAATTCAAATTCAAACATTTTATTTCAGATAAAATCAATCCATATTTTGTTAGTAGAAGCATGACTTAGCCTAATGTTAGTATATTATTATTATTATTTAACTACTACTACTACTAGTATAAAAAACAAACGCAAGCAACTTTTATATTATCTTATTTGGATAAGTGTATCTGCACACTTACCCTATTTCGTAGGAGGGGAGAGTCCTATCGGTCTGAAAACACATTCAGGATGCCATTGGGGGAAGAGCGTAAGCGCGCCATCGCGGAGGCGCAACGCTTTCGTATGATCGCGTCCACACACGCTTCCGCGAATCCCTGACGCGCTACATGAATGCGTTGTTGTACTGAACACGCAGGTCGCTGTATGCCCGCTAGGTGTATTAGATCCGCAGGCTGCGCGTGTAAACCGACAGGCAGAAGGCCTTAAAAAGCGTTACCTTTACGGCATCAATATAGCGTGCAAACCTGCGCTCCCTGTCTAGATCAACATTGTCTTTTAAGTCATTAGTGACCCAGTGACCCAAATACTTAAACCTCGAAACCCGACATAGAGGAGACCCAGAGAGTGAGAGTTCAGGCAGCAGCTTGTAGGTTTGGTTACCCGATTTAAAAACTAAGCATTCACTCTTCTCTTCTCTTCTTGTATTTGAGCCCGTGGGTCACTGCATAACTTTCACAGATTTTGAGAAGTCTTCTCATTGCCAATAGACTAAGCAGCACCATGTCATCGGCGGCGTAGCTTATGTTGTTTAGAGAAACACCGTTCACGTGACATCCGATTTTAGTGCTACTGAGCTCACCTATCAGTTTGTTTATGTAAGGTTAAAAAAGCGGGGGGAGCTCAGTCCCCCCTGCCTCACCCCACATTCCAACCCAAACATTTCAGAATATGAGCCTGCCCACCTAACGTATTCTTTTGACTACTGTACCAATATCTACACAGTGATATTACTTCAGCCTGGACAGTAGTATCATGAGTTAGTTTATGCCAGAGAAGGTCATAATTAACCAGGTCGAACGCCCTCGATAAGTCCAAAAAGCATGCTATAACATAAGTCTTTCTATCTGTGTAATATTGAACAGCCTGCTTAAGACATAAAATTGCACTATCAGTTGACAAGTTCGGTGTAAAACGAAACTGACTATCCTCGAGACCGATATGTTTAGGTAATATTTTATCAAGCAGGCAAGACACCTTAGCTCATAAACTATACTGGCCACTATTGGCCAGCGATATCGGCCCATAGTTGGAAATATCGGAGGCGTCACCTGTCTTATTCTTTATTACTGGAACAGCTATTGTACTGCTAAGTTCCGCAGGTAAGTAACTATGACTCAGACATAGGTTGAAAAACATAGCGAGTACTCGCGATAAGTGTACCCCAGCGTATTTAAGATGTTCGACGCTAAGGCTGTCGCGACCGGGGGACTTACCCCTCACCATGTTCTATATACTTCTCGCGACTTCTTTAGCGGAGAACCTGAAAGGGGGAGCCCCGGCCACGGCAGCCCTCGCGCCGCTGATTGAAGGATAAGGTAATACTTCAAACTTTTGTGAAAACTATTGTCAGTGCTGGTTGTCAGAATAATTGTATATTTTTTAGAAATGAGTCAACTGCGTATGATTTTATGTGGACGAAATTAAATGATTTTTAATATTACATATTGCTATTCTATATGTATCGCGTGGGAACTCTCACGTGGGAATGGGTTCTATCGCTATATTAAATGTTCCGTTTAATAAAATGGTTACTTAATAAAAGTTGCTATAAGCTATGTGAGATTCCGGATTGTAATATTTTATTTTATATTTTTAAAAAGGCCTTGCCTATCCAACTTTAAATGTATAATTTTTCCAACTAATGTAAATTGTGATTTCACAAAGGTGTGTGATTTTTATGATTCCTTCTGATATATATAATATAAATGCAGAATAAAATACAGGAGCATACCTTATTCAATTAATTTATTTAGTATGTATATTATACATTGTGTGTAATATAAAGCGAAAGTCGCAAGATATCTCTTCTTTTAGTAAAATAAACCAAAATAACAAGCTTCATTCCCTTGTGAATGGATGCCCACATTCATTTACATTTTTATACAAACGAAAATAGTATTTTTTTTCTTTAAGTATGAACTGACTCAATTAGTGTATATGCCAGTGTCAATTAATTAGACAATTCAAGTTATTTTCAACAATCTGCAGCGTTTTCTTCATTTAGTCACAGTTAAGTTATGTCAAGTGATGTTCGTCTCGGTCAAGTCAAAGTCCTATCACAGTAAAAGAGTTAAGACTTTACTAGTGATTAGGAATCAATACGAAAAAGCACTGTTCGCTTTAATATACTACTTTTCTACACTTGCGTACGTTGCTGAAGAAATTATGTCTAAAAATCGACTATATTTACATATAAAAAGTCAAATCGACACCAATTTTGTAAAAGAAAACATTTCCGCGATGTGTTTTTTACCGCGTTGGCGCCAAAACTCCGATAGTAGGTAATTTAATAATTTGACATAATATTAAAATTGAATTTGCATGAATTGAATTGATAATTGTGATCTATTGGCGCCTGAAGGTTAGTAGATATTTCATTTCGCTTTGGTTAATTATCTCTGCTCGCCTTACGGCAAACATGGCAAAAGTATTATAAAGGTTCGATTCGGGAGAGAAATATGAACACGACTTGTCAGCCCTAAATATAATACTCTTTATATTGGATACATACATTTCTTATATACTCTTAGAATCTAGGAATAATATGACATCATTGCTTATAATATAACTCTTATACCATAATACCAATATTAAATGTTTTTTTTTAATGTGACACGTCATAATGACTACATCCTGCCTGATGAGAAGCAGTTTATGAAGTCCAATAAGAAAATGAAAGCGCTTTATATCGTGAAATAAGCACGGTATAAAGCGCATCCACTCATGACGGCCTGCTAAAATGCCGTTTCACGCCCCGCTTAAAAGACCCGGGATCATAGGAAATAGGAAACACATGAGCCGGCAGCGAATTCCAGAGCTTAGTGGTCTTGCTCAGAAACGACCTCCCAAATTTCTTGGTTCGAGTGCTGATATTCTGCACAGTATGGTTTCGAAGACCAGCACGTGTTGTTCGGGGAGGGCGGGATGAGATCGAAAAGCTCCTCAGAACACTCGCCATAGTAGTTCCGGTAAAAGACACTGAGAGATGCAATGTCTCTACGCAGCTGTAGATCCTCGAGTGAGGCTGTTACCTCAGCATCCCCTATAATGCGAACCACTCGCCGTTGCAGTCTGTCAAGTGCGTTTATCTTCTAACCTGTGTTAGCAATGAAATAAACAATTTGATTAGAAGAACCTTTTTAAAATTAGTAGCTTAAATCACTCAGCTTTTATTGTTTACTAAAAAGTTTTTATCTTTTTGACACCATATTATTTTTATGTTGAAAAGTTTTAATGCTATTACTGAAATGGGTCACAGCTATTAATAATACTTAAGTATGATATAAAGATTAAAACCCATGTTTGAACTGCAATAAAACTATGGCGAATGACAGTAGATTTTATGTCATGTTAATAATGTGAGTTAATGTGTGTTTGTAAGCATAGTAAATTTTTTATATTTTTTTTTTTTTATATTGAATACAAGTTCTTTGTTTTTAAGCTTGCGTTTTTTTAGAAGTGACACATCATAGTGCCTCATTTTGTCTGATAGTAAGTAGCCGATACAATCCAAACATAGGCCATGAGCTTATCCTGGTTGCCCCAAACTTAAGCTTAGTGCCCAGGGTCTGCTTACTGGCCATACCAGATTTGGCTTAATTCAGTTATCACAAGGGCGACTACCGTCTGACGTCCGCAACTCAGAGGAAAACATCATTCTATGGTAAGACGAGCTGTCAGGAAGTGTTTTCTTTTCTTTCTTTTAAGTAATGGCTTCGTGCGGTTTGCACATTTAGCCAGTGTAAAGTCAGAGATATATTACTAACGTATAAATTATAGTAAATGAGAATGAGTGGTGATAATGATGATAAATGGTAAATGAGATGCCCATCCCCTAAACCCCTTGAGTCCTCAGTAAAGATGTGGGACTATACTGAGATCGCACATAGACTTCTCGAGAGAAATTGAAAAGAGATGTTGCACTTTTTTGTTTCATTTATCAGCACTTATGTACGTTCAAACACTGAACGGTTAATAATCCACCGTTATTACACATTAATGTTCGAAATATCACAAAATTTTGAAAACAAAACAAAACTGCAGATACGGCGCTTTACTTTCCCGCCAAGTCCACAGGAATAGTTAGGATATTAGAAGGCCCTGACTTCTTAATAACGACTGCCATAGACGGTCATTACATCTATCTGGCAGGAATTTAATATAAATGTATTCTGCGATTTTTGCACTAAGTTAAAATAATATATTAGTATAATGATTGAGGCATCAGATATATGCATTTGATTAGCCTTTTGGATACACGACTTAAATTTATCGGAGAAGTTTGCATTTTGTTATATCTGAGCTTGAAATTAATTTATTCAGGCGTGGCTCCTTTCAGAATCATTTGTAAACATCGCTTAATTTAAGAACTTAACCGGACAAAGACGGGAGCTATCTATGAGCAAAAGTTGGCAAGAAACTGCAAGTTTATTTCCCAACACAACAGAACTGAACTGAGCGCTCAAATGATACGCTACAGCCGTCTTCTCATTCAACTAATTTATTAGAAGTGAATATAAAAGCTAGCTGGCAATAGCTAGAACCTGCTTGAACTAACGTGCAGCGAGGACAGATTGCAGCTATTATGGAATATGCAAATTGATCCTTTCAGGAATTCAAGCTTTTTAATTGACAATTTCTGACAAAGAATCCATTTTCTTTTATTTTTCTTTATTCCTTGATTATGGTACTGCACATACCTCTTTGTTAGTTGTTTAAATAAATATTGCATACATTCAATCACGCCTGTTTCCCCGAACGCGTAGGCAGAGGCATTTTACACGCCCACATTTCGGCAACAATATTGTTGGACACACGTAATAGGTGGCGAGCCTATTGCCGCTTGCCGGCAACTTTTATGTTCGCCAGAGCCTCGTCCGTGCATCACTTGCAGGTGCATCACTTGCAGGTGAGGTTGGCTTGGGCTTCTAAGATGTGGCTAGGATCCTTTAGCCCCAAAAAAATATTTTAGTTCCATTTTGTTTGTAAAAATTTGACGAATCCAAATGATTCTGTTGATCTAATAGACAATAAAGTTTTTATTTCATATATTTTATTTAATCAGGTTTTATTTATGTAGTTTCTATATATATAATGTTGAGTGCACGACATATTATAGATAGTTATATAGACTTATCTTAATACATCTACTTACTACATCTCAGTGTATCATCTACATCGGAGTGACGTTTCGAACGTCGTACAGTTCACATACAGCTACGATCATTTTTAGCTTCTAAAAATAAATTTGGTGTCCAAGTGTTATTGAATTGTGTTCGTCGAGGCTATTGTAGAATGAAATCAATTGATTCCTTTAAAAGTAACCTAAAAAAACATCTTTTTATGCTACAGAGCACATAATGCACTCACCTCTATGTAGCACACGTTACAATGGTCAATCGTTGGCATTCCATAGCCGGGAGGTGTTCACCTGCGACGTTCTTCGGGCGTTGCGCACTGCGATCTGAGGGAGACAAATTATTATGTCACAATGGATCACTCATTACCTACCTAAAATACGTCATATAGTGATTTACCCCCCACGTTATTCCCCAAACAAATGAAATTTATAGCTTACCACCATGCTTCCCGCGCTCCATAAAGTACTTAATAGCTCGCACAATCCTGCTTGTCCCGTAAACCGGCTATCGCGGCCTCTCGACCGCCATGCGGTGAGGTGACACGTCACTGCTGCGTGGCACAATCTTCCACAAAACTAATATTATAAGCACACTCCCACATTTATATCACACATCCATTTCACAACTTTATCGGGACATATTAGTTATTACATTCGTTGTTCACTCATAGTTTTTAACATAAATAAGCATGCATTGCATTGCATGTAGACATTAGGAAAAAAAAAAATCTTTTTGTTTTTTGTTTTACTCGGCACTTCGGCTCACAGGTATACAGCCTAGTGATCGAACTAGAAAGATAATTTTATTTAGTTTTGTTCTTAATAGTTCTTAATAGAGCTTTGAGCTCGAGTTCGAGATGTCACTCGATCATAAGGTACTGCCAGAATACCAGCGCTGCCGCGCCAGCGGCAGCTTATGCTGAGGCGGTGCCTTATTGACATCACACTCTGTTTTTTCTTTTCCATTTTCTTCATCATTCTTTTTGTGATTTTATATTGTGTTTATAGTTCTGTTTGTTTTCTTGTGTTCTGTGTACTCTATTTGTAGTATGTATTTATTGTATGTTTATATTGTGTGTATGTCAATAAAAAACTTTTCTATTCTATTCTATTCTTATATGTCAAGCTCTTACTGCAATAAAAGCTATTTAACTTTGGAACTTCTATTAGATTAGCAGAAAGCAAACATACTTTAAAAGGTTTACTAAAAAAATACTTTCTTGATGAGTCATCATCTGATAAGTCTCCATATTATACTTATTATTCTTCTTGTGTATATTTAGTTAAATTATTATACATAATTCTATGTAAGTTTGTATGTTTTCTTGTTCGTACTGCCTCTTACTTTTCTGCTAACTAAATATTAGCTGGTGGTAATGCCTTGAAGCGTTAAGTTTGCCCTATGTATTTTTTTAAATTATGCGATAAAGTTTAAAGAAATAATTAACTAGGAGCAGGTAAATACATTTATCTTTAAAAAAAAAATGGTTACCCATAAATAATCTGGCTTGTATAAATGCAGCTTGACATTCGTGATTGCTTTCGTATTTCGATTCGAAGTATGTATGCGTATTACATATTTAAATATTTAGTATACACTCCGAACTTTAGAAACCGGCTCTAAAAAGGTTTTAAGGGATCCTAATATCTTATGGATTTAAATGTAATTTAACCAATTCAAATGAGATTGGTAAACCGATTAGAGATAGATTGGAATATGTAAAATTCTAACCCTGCTTTTAGAAACGTAGTTATTTGAAGTATAAATAAATTAAATGTCACTCAATATTTTACAACCACGGTTTTTGTGTTAATAAATAATAATAATAATCATAATAAATATTTCTGACACTTACACCAATTATTTAGTTCCAAGATAAGTATCATTAAGAACTTGTGTTATGGATACTAAATAAACAATTGTGTTAGAACAATAAAAAGCAAATGCTTCACTTGCGTGATCTGCAAGTAATCATTTCTATATTATTTGAACTACTTATTAAACTAGCTAACCGCTTACGGATTTTTTTTATCACCTACAGGTTTTTTTATAACTATATGGTATCAACCAACTAAAGATTTTTGGGTATTCTGGATAGTAATATCTTAACAGCTGATGTAACCATTGAACGATGGGTTGCGGAGGTCAGACTACAGTTGCTTGTTGTTGTATTAATTTCAAATTTTAGTTGTATGTTTTCGTAAGTATGTAATTTTATTATAAGAATCTGATATGACAATTGCTTTATTTAAATTAACATAACTATTATTTTTTTATTATTAATAATTACATTTATTTCTTAATTTTTTTTTTACATATTTTTTGTTTTCACTTATATAATCTCAATCAATTACTAGTAATATTGTGGTTTAATTGAATTTTAATAATGGAATTTGTCTATTCCGTGTCGTGTTTTGTTGTATTACCAATAAATTTGTATATTTGATCTTTTTTTCATATCAATCAAATTTCAATTCAATCAAAGTAAAAACTAAGCCAAAAATATTGTACATATAGTTGTTTTTCGTACCTATTCCAAGCGAAGTCAGTAATTGAAATCATATTTTTTTGTAGATTAGTTCAACGCGTAAATGCACTATAATAATAATATATGTATAAAAATTAGTCCAATCAATTCGATTGTAATTGCCGAGACACAATATCTTAATTAAATTAATCAAACTTTCAAAACTGTTATGAAATGTTACCGGCTTGCACAGCCTTTAATCTTGATTTTTATCGGACTCAGACGTTTAAAATGTCTGTATCTATTTCCTTCGTTAGTATTTATATATTTTGTATTTTTGTATAATTGTTTTTTTTCTGTGTTTATTGTTAACAATGCCAATTAGCCAGTTTTACCTTAAGTTTTTGATTTCGCTGGAAGATATTTCTTTTTGGAGCAAGCTGTGCCCTGTAGGTACCCAATGTTTCTTAGTTTATAATTATATATGCACTATGTAAATAAAATAAGATTCTTCTTTTAAAGAACAACCAAACAAAACAAGTAAGTTTTTGACGATCCTTACCATCATAGAAGATCATAAGTTTCTTGTATAAGCAATAAAAATTTACGACCGATATGGATCCGTGCTGAAATGGATTGTTTGATTTCCGCACAGGACAATTTCGTGAGCAATAACATGAGTAATTTTGATTACAATATATATTTTATAAGTATTAACAGAAATCAAAAAAATGTGTTTGTGCATTATTTTTAAATATATATATCATAGAAAATTATGATACTTAGATTCATGTGATTGTTAAATAATTGTTTATTTAGTTGTTGGTATAGAGGCCATAACCATTTATGAAGGCATTTCGAAATGTTTTGTGACGATACTTTAATCTGACTGTATCTCATAAGCTGTAATAAGTACATAGTTGTAGATAGAAATTTTAAAAACTGTACAATATAAAGTTTTTAAGCTCAAATCATCAAACGTTTCGCAGAGCCTTTGTAAAATGGTCCCTTTGCACCCTTATGGATTCGGAACTTTTAGAAAGATTTTTCTTGTACAGTATCGATAAAACATGAATAAAAACTGGTTTCTTGTAGATCATTTCTCAGAGAAAATGTCTAACCCTTTGTTAAAATTTTTTTTGTCCGCGAACTCGAACCCTCGTCAAGATGGGAAGGAAACGATTTTGAGCACCTTTGATCATGTGTTGGTTCTTGGTGAAGTTAGACGATTGATATAATTATATTCGTTTGAGATGAGAAATCTTCATACATATGTGTACAAGAGAAAAAAGTAGGCTACTTTGAAATTTTGCCGGTTATAAATTACATTACCGTTACACGGCTTAGAAATATTAATTTGACTATGTAACCAGACTTTGACAACCGATATGGCGTAGAAAAATCTTTGTGTGCATAAACATGAATATTGGTTCTGGTCTGGGTGTTTTCCTATGTATATTAAGTATGTATTTACAAAAAAAAGTATTTATGTATGTTTATCCGTTATTTAGTATCCATAACACAAGTTCTTAATGATACTTATCTGACTTACTAAATAAATGTTCATTATTTATTTAATATTTATATTTTACAATAGTAATGTAGGTTTAATGAGCAATAAATAAAATAGTATTATTTTGCTAGTGCATAAACCAGTTGTAAATAGTTCTAGTAATCAATCACAACATTCACAGGTAGAGCAGATGTATAACATTATGCACGCGACTATAGTTAATACTGTTTGAATAGCAAATTACGTTGAGCCGTGAGCTATCAGACTTAATTGGGCAAACAATGCTCGAATTAGACTAATTGGAGGTCAGCTTACGAAAGTGTGTGAACTTCTTGGTCTTCTGTTTCAAGTGTACCTATATAAAAATCCAAAGAAGTAGAACAAGTAGAATATAATAATGATATCTATTTTATGCGCACTACTAACTAATACGTAAGCAAACCGACTCCTGGGTTTTGTATTATGGTCGACCAAACATTTTAAGAATCACAACACTGTGGTGTACCTGTTTAACTGCATTGTGAGAAGTGTACTAGAATACGGTTCTCCAGTATGGTCACCATGTTGCGGGATTGTTCGAAAGGATTACCGCGGCCTTGGTGTTACAGGCTCAAGAAGGAACACGGATGGTTTTTAGTCAGTAGAAGTCTGACACACCCTCCCGCTCAGCCCACAGCGGGAGAAGGTCATTTGATGATTTTCCATCCCAAAAAAAAAAATGGTCACCGTTTTACAATACGCATGTTGAGTCTATTGAGCAAGTTCAAAAATAATTTCTTCGAATTCTATGTTATCGTCTACAACCTGGTCGCGCCAACCTTCGTCTTAGCTATGAGCACAGACTGTCTAAATTCAAAATTCAGACATTACAAGATCGTCGTACTTATTTTGACTTAGTTTATTTTATAAAATATTGCATTCCAAAATTGACTCTCCTGAACTTCTGTCCCAATTATCTTTTAATATTAAATTTAGTGCCCGTAGAGATCTGGGTCAAATCTTCTACTGAAGCGGTCTCATATAGAGTAATACACGCTTGTCGTTTGCGGCAGATGGCTTTCGAAAGTAAACGGTAACTGCTGCGTGGCGAACATTGTATTGCTTAGCGACATTCGGACGTCCAGTGGTCCGTCCGTAGAACGTTTTGCTTTTGCTCCGTCCTCGTTGTGTCAATATTGCGTCAACGTCTGATTCGAATATACGACTGTATTGAGTATACTGTAGACATACAGTCGATCTTATGGCGACATTTCTGTATATACAACAGCTACAAGAGTACACAGCAGTAGTTAACGTTACAGCGTATATCAATAAGATTTAGCTCACCGATCTTCGTGACTTAATCTACGTGACGCACAAGTTCTTTGTTTCTTTTTCGAGATAAAATCCTATATTACGAAACGTTAGGAATGCTAGAATTCGTTTTTTCCTCGTAACTATCTTTATAGTTCTTCGCAGTGGTTTACGTGTGACTGACTTTTGTATGTAAGAATAGTTAGGGTAATTTTTTTTTTGTTTTAAATAATGGCTTCGTGCGTTTATCACATTTAGCTAGTGTCAAGTAAGAGATATATTAATAATATATAAATCATAGTAAATGAGAATGAGTGGTGATAATGATGATAAATGGTAAATCGGATGCCCTCCCCTAAACCCTCAGTATAGATGTGGGGCTATACTGTGATCTCACATGGACTTCTTAAGAAAATTTAAAAAGTGAAGTTGCACTGTTTTATTTCATTTACCAACACTTATGTACGTTCACAAACACTTCACAGTTAATAATCCACCGTTATTACACATTAATATTCGAAATATCATAAATTTTAGAAAACAAAACCAAACTGCAGACATGACGCTTCACTTTCCCGCCAAGAAGTCAGGGTCATAATTATTAAAATTGAAAAAGAGTAAACAAACATCCCACGGTATTACCCAGCAGCCACATTAAAACTATTTCTTATTTTTATAGATAGATAGATAGATAGATACACTCCAGTGGCACTCCAGTATGCAGCCCACCTGGTTAAAAGTGGTGACACCAGTCGAAGGACGCTTTCATCAGTATATGCATACTTTAAAAACTAGATATACACGGCTAATCTCAACGATTTACTACTAACGTGGTTCACCTATTTCACATTCGTAACATAAGCTTGCTTATATGTTTACGAGAGTTTCGTGTTTGCCAAGTTGAATACAATCTTCATCCGACTAAATATCTTAAGCCTCAAGCTACTCTGACTTCTGAAAACAAACAGCATAATAAAATATCTCATATTTTCAGTTTAATGAGCATTTCAGTAAATGTATACGCTAACATAAGCCATGTTCCAACCTCGGTTAGGCAGAGACAATAAATTGCCACTTAAGAGCTTTACTCACTCGCTTTCTTTCACTTCAGCTACATTCATTGTTTATACTCGTAGTAGATATTGTAAGGTATATTAGTAATAGTTTACTGATTTGTATGAATTAGGAATCTGCGCAGAAAGTTCATAAATTATGCACGAAAAATATTTGTTAACAATCCTCGATCTAGGTTTAATATTCATCTAAAAACCTCTATTCTCACGATTTTCTCCGAGATCACTTTTAGGTTTAAAGCGATATTGGTAATTATAGGACATTAACAATTTTTGTATGTATCCTGTTTTTAATCTGAATAAAAAAATATATGTTTATCAAAAACATATAATGTAGTGTAAATGAAGTGTGTAGTTAGTGAAAATAAACTCTGGACGTATGAGATTTCGCGTCTTATGACTCTGTGTGTTGTGCTCTGGTCTGATTATAATAATAATAATTTATTTCAAGTATCATGACTCATTTTTGTTAGTAACAATTTAAACTTATATCCTATGTTAGTAGTAATAATAACAATAAAATTATTTTATTTAATTTTATACATTTATGTCTGCACATGACTCACCGCTGCACCACCCCGGCGGATGTCTCGCAGCAGTGACTCATGTATGGACAGTCTAGTCTACTAGCGATCATTCTCAAGATGTTGTTGGTGCTGCCGCGCACCCTGCGCACCAGGGAGGCGCAGCGCTTTCGCGTAGTCGCGTAAAAACAATCTACTCGCGCCTCTGCAAACATCCCCGAAGCGCTACAGTAACGCAGCAACCCCAACAACACCCTGAAAGCGTTATTAAATTGAACTCTCAAGGCGCTATAGGACCGACGAGTACATTTGGCCCACAAGCTACACGTGTAAAAAGTAGTGCAATAAGCTCTGAAGAGAGTAATTTTTACATTGTGCAACGTGCAAACCTGCGAGCCAACATTATAATCAGGCGACTAGCAACAGAAGCCTTGTAAAATAAACTTACCAGACAATGCCCCCACTTTAAAAGTTTAACAAACTTGCTTTGATGGGAACGCCGCTCGTCTCCAAAAATAAATGCTATACATACGGTAGGTATAATTTAATCAACTCAAGTACAACGTGGGAACTTGTTAAGTAATTCTATTTTGAGAAAGTTCAATTTAAAAGTTGTGTTTTTAATTATCGTCATAGCTCGAAGAACCGACGACCTTTAAGTTTCGCAGAATGAGTCTCTTGGCTATGATCTATGATTTAGAGTAAAAGGCAAGTATGCACAAAAGATCCGACTCCAGGGTCAAACTGCAGGTCCGCCTGCGGCCACCGTAAAGATAAGATAAGGTTCTTCAATGGAAACCAAGAATCAGCAAAAACACAATAAAAAAATTTAATTATATAATTTAAGTTTGGCTTTATTCTGAAGCACTTGTGAACGACATTTAAATCTTGAGGCGTCACTCCGCTAAAGCGTAGGTCACACCCGATAGACCTATGATTTGGTCAGGGCAGCCGGTCGCCGGCGCAAGCAGTTTAAAATCAAACGATAATTCAAAAGAAGGAAGGGTTATGTTCAGTAAAAGTTCCTCTGTAGTACCATTCTACTTTAGAATTCTCTGCTGGCTTATGGGTTTCCTAACGCTTATAGTCCCGGATATCAAAATGCAAAAACGCAGGCTGTCATGAATTGTTACCGTGCTTATTTCACGATATAAATCGCTTAGGTACCTATTTACCACCTGGCATGATGTGGTCATCATGACAAGTCACTTTAAATAACAAGGAGTGGACATTTAGTGAATGACACGGAAGATCAGCGCTGTTGTGGTCCTGCACAGCAGCACATCCTGAGTAGAGTCCTTTAAGGCGTATCATATTTTATTTACAAAATTGTTTATTGTGATGTTAATAAACATACATTCACGCCTGTTTCCCCGTAGTCAGAGGCATATTATATGCCCTCATTTCGCCAATTATATAGTTGGTCCCACGTAATAAGTGGCGGGTCTATTGCCGCTTACCGAGCACTGTTATGTTCGCCAGAGCCTTGTCCGTTGATCGGCAGGTGCACCACTTGCAGGTGAGGTTGACTTGGGCTCCTTAGGTCTTGGTAGGGTCTCTATACACCATTATGATGTTATATGTCTAAATAAAATTTTACTGATTAATAATTAACTGGAGACTATAAAAAATTATGTTTAAAGTTTTCGTCAACTAAATCTACTTATTCTTACATAAAACGTAATGATATCAAACATCCCAGGTTTTAGTTTCAATAACACAGTATGATTCGTATAATTTTCTTGCGCAAAGTTTTAAATGCTCAAATGAGAACTAGAGACGTGAAAGTTATAACAAGGTTTCAAACTTCTTATGAGGGTATGAAAGAGCACATTCATGTCTGAACGATGTTTTATACGTCGAGACCTAATGTAGAATCTCGCTTATATTATCTCTGGTAGTGTTTTGTGCACAGAGCGTGACGGCAAATTCTTAAAACAAACTACCTATGCAATGTATGCAAAGTACCAACTAAGCAGTTAGTACTATGTAACAAAACAACCTTCTCTCGAGAAACTCGTTTCCTGCCCGCTTTTTCTTCGATCAAGCTCCGGCCCGCTGTGAATAGGCGCGTTAGTTTTCAAGTTGACATTCATAAGAGCTTTAAGAACGAAAAAGTGTTTATTTACATAGTTAATTCATAATATTATCTACCTATGTAGGGATCCTACTAAGACCTAAGGAGCCCAAGCCAACCTCACCTGCAAGTGGTGCACCTGCCGATCAACGGACGAGGCTCTGGCGAACATAACAGTGCCCGATAAGCGGCAATAGGCTCGTTACCTATTACGGTAGACCAATAATATTATTAGCGAAGTGTGGGCGTATAATATGCCTCGGCCTACCCCTACGAGGAAACAGGCGTGAATGTATGTATATTAATTCATAACAACAAATACTAAACATCTGCCAAACTGTAAAACAGTTAGTTGTGAATGAGACAAATTTGAGTAAAAAAATTGACTTTTTGATTTTTGACACTATGCATGCAATTATATAATCTGCGGCACCACAGTACGTAAAAACCGCCATAGAAACACATTACAGTTTATGTGACATTATATTAAGTGATGCCAACAATCTATCTTTTTTTTTTTGTAAATACATATATTACTTAATATACATAGGAAAACACCCAGACCAGGACAAATATTCATATTTATACACACAAATATTTGTCCTGTGTGGGAATCGAACCCACGACCTTAGGAGTGTAATGCGGGTATACTCGCCACCACGCCATATCGGTCGTCATTATCTAAGATTGGTTCTTATCTCGTATTGCGGACAAATTAATAGTTTTGGGCGTAAGTAAAAGAGTATCAGCAAGATTAAACCGTTATTCCTTCATTTTGAAGACAGAAGCCTATTTTTAGATAAAATTAATTATGGCGGAAGCTGGAGCTCCAGTTGATTAATTAACATTCATTTGTTATTTTGATGTTTAGCTTTTTATAACCCTATGTTATAAAAATATTATAAATTTTACATAGATAAATTGTAAATATTTATTTTTGAATACTTCATTCAGGTAACAACAAATAACAAGACGAAAGTCTACCCTTACAGAATGTTGTGCAAACCACAAATGCCGTTCTTCGTAGTGCGTATGACTTTACTTGTCCAAGCTCCGCGGTGCTAAGTTTTTGGAAGTGATCACCCAAGCTTAGCAAACTATATAGACTGCTAATATGACAGTTTTCCTACTATTATCGTGATTCCGTGATTTTTACAAGGTCCTCTTGCTCTAATTCTACCAGATATGTGTTATAAAATTTTTCTTAATTTACTTGTGATATGTACCCTAACCTCTGCCTCTTCAGCATTGCCGGGGACTTCAGTTCTTCTACGGATCTCTTTATTTTTAATTCGATCTTGTTGGAACCCCAAACAGACTTTTGCAATATACATTCATACATACTATCACGCCTGTTTTCCCGAAGGGGTAGGCAGAGGCACATAACAAGTATACGCTTATTGCCGCTTATCGGGAACTTTAATGTTTGCCAGAGCATCGTTCGTTGATTGGCATGTGAACCACTTGCAGGTGAGTTTGGCTTGGGCTCCGTAGGTCTTAGTAGGTAGTATACACCCACCTTTTGCAATATTCGCTTTAAAACTCTGAGACACAAAGGTTATAAACATTTATTTATTGTTGTTTCAGGTGTAGCAGTAGCATCAAGCGTGTTTACCATCACGGCAATGTCTGTCGACCGCTACCTGGCAATCACCCAGTCTCTAAGACAACCTTGGATGCCTTCGAGGCGAGGAGCTTGCAGCTTGTTGGTGCTCCTCTGGGTGTTCTCTT
Organism: Musotima nitidalis; assembly: GCA_949126915.1. NCBI lineage: Eukaryota > Metazoa > Arthropoda > Insecta > Lepidoptera > Crambidae > Musotima > Musotima nitidalis. The sequence continues at coordinate 3,880,135 of OX421419.1, forward strand.
TGGCTATATTTGCTCCACTTCTGGCTGTCACGGCTGTCGAGAGAGAAGTTGTGCCATGGCTCTCCAGAACTCGGAATGGATCGGTAAGAAAATTGTAGTTTCAGTAGGGTACTATAGAGCAGGCTGAAAGGAGTACAGCGGAGTCTATTTATTATTGAAAATTGATCTTTATTATAATTAAAGGATACAGTCAAAGAACAGAAATTATCATAATAAACAGATTTTGAGAAAAACGCTACTAAGTACGTACGAAGTTTTATGGATATCGACTTTTTTTTAAAATTATAATTTTACAAAAACTAAATAACACATTTCTAGTGACATGGTTAAATCCCTACATAATATCTTGGTTCTGTTTCAAGATCTCATATAATTTTCTCCGTCACATGAGCATTTTCTCTACAAACCATTATTTATCTTTGTTTTTGCAGAGGAACATTATTTTTGATAGGTATTGTAACCTCTAAATTACAACTAACACTTTGGACAATCCTTCATCATACCAGCATATCATGAACATTCCCGTTTCTTTTTGCTTCGGCCATAAACAAAAACGCCTTTTTGGCGCTATGTTTATAATTAATATAAAAGTTAGTTATTGAGAACTAAACTACTATAGACAAATATTTGCTTTCAACAAAAGACAGAATATGTGACATTCCCTGTTATTTGCCTGTACCCTACAATTGGTTTACGGTTTATGGACGTGTAATCATATTCATGTGGCTTCGTATCGGCACAAAAATGATTTATATAAACACATTGTGAAATCTGACTTTACTATGGCTAATTGGTTAAGGTAAGTAAGTAAGTGTAAAGAACATGTTAATTAATTAACAATTTACATTGTGTTTGAAATATGAAGTAAATTGCACAAATAAAAATAACATAAGAATAGTTATAAACATTAAAAATAAAATTGAATCATTAAATTACAATATGGTTAAATGATTAATGGTAAAAGTCAAAAATCACAGAGAAGCAAATCATCACTCACCTACCACTATTAAGTAGAATATAAACACTTTTTCCAAAAAAGAAAAAGCATTAAATATGTTTTTAAATTACGAATTATAGAGCAAATATTTTAATGCAAGAGGCTGTTTATCAAATAATTTAGTAATCTGATAATATGAGCAATGTTTAGACAAATTAAGTTTAGGGAAAATTCTTGGACTGACACAAGAAATTAATAAATGCACGCTTAAATGCGTTAACCATTTAACAGGCAGAGCAGGTTGTTTTTTTGTTGTTTTTCCATATGTAAGCTAACAGCTTCATTCATAACGGTGGTATATTATGGGTATTCAATATATTGTCTACTTCAAACAAGATGGGTGCTTTGTGCTGGTTGGTATTTATTGGCGATGAGATTGAGGCACTCTAAATTTATTAAGGTATTTGATATTAATACAAACAGCTTGAGAAGGTATCGGTATTTACATAAATAGGTTGGGAGTGCCTATTTCAATACAGGTTATATTATTATAGCATTACAAACTGGTTAAGAGATCACATACCTAACTTCATTTGGAATTTCGCTTATCGCAGATATAATATTAGAAAAATATAGTATAGATCTATACTATATTTCATATGATATAAAATTAGAACTGTCTGATTTACTGGCCTTACTGTATCTATATACAGTGGACCCCCAGTAAACCGGCCCCTGTCTAATCCGCCGCCCCCTGTAATCCGACGTTTTTACCACTGTTGAATATAGGAGCACAAACATTGAAAATCTTCACAATTAAATTATGCATGACTAAACAGATTGCAACTTGTACGCGCCACTTCATGATAATCTTTTAATTTTGAGCTGTAATTTGTCGAACTGCAAGGTACACTTTATCAATAAATCCGGACTATAAGGGATTTGGGGTAGTACTCTGTAGTCCGACAAATTCGATAGTCCGATAATGCCCAGCAACACGTTTGTCGAATTACCGGGGGTTCACTGTATTATGGTTCCGGCAAAGAGTACCAACGGAATTATATTATTAGGACGTGCCTCATGTAGATTGTTATATACCGTCAGCCTAATTTTCATACTGTTTATATCCTTTTGAGCAAACTTTATAGGAGGAAGTAAAAAGTGTTTATTTTTCATAGTTAAGGCACTAATTGAATAGAGATGTTATTCCAATGTACAGGGTGTATAGCGCTCCTTTTTTTTTTTTTTGTTTTACGTCGGTAACAAAATGCGTTTACGCACTGCCTTCCGGCTAAAGGGGGACCGAAAGGGGGTGTGGGACTCACCACCGGCAGACGCGACTGCCAGCAGTAATCCCACTAAAAATCTTTCGACGACGCCCGCCGCTTGTTGAGAAAAAAGGCGGGGGCCAGTACCTGGGTTGCAGCTTCTGACACCCCGCCTGCGGCCAACGTCCTCCGGACTAAAACCGGGAGGACCTCCTCAGAGAGGCGCAGTGGACGCGCTCCTCCTACCTCCCCGTGCGACCATAGCGTGTGTGGCCGACTTTCCGGAGGGTCCATGGTTAGACAGCAGGGGCCCCCTGCCCCCACTGCCTAGACCCTCCTGGCGCTGCTGAGCGGGCCCTCCTGGCCCGCCCGCCGCGCCCTCCACAGGTCCCTCTTAGTTTCCCCCCCGGTAGTCAGTACTAAGGGCACCCAGAGTCGCCAATCTCTGGGTGTAACCTTTTCCCTAGCGCCTCCTGCGCCCTACCGGGAGGTACTCAGCCCCCCCACCAAGACCAGTCGGGGGGGGTGTATAGCGCTCCTACCAACATATGAGGAGCCCAAGCCAACCTCACCTGCAAGTGGTGCACCTGCCGATCAACGGACGAGGCACTGGCGAACATATAAGTTCCCGGTAAGCAGCAATAGGCTCGCCACCTATTACGAGGGACCATCAATATCATTAGCAAAATGTGGGCATGCAATATGTGTAAATGCAAGGAATTGCAGGTTGCAGAGAAGATGTAATGCAGAAGAGTGCAATCAGAAATAAAAATGCATAGGAGTTGTTCTCTAAGATTCTAATTAAACACTAAATCACAAGGTACGTTACATACAGAATGTCATAGCTGGCAGAGTCGATGCACGCTTAGTAGGTCGTGTCAACACGCGCCTACAAATACTTTAGGGTTCCACTCTGTTTCATATAAACCCTGTACGTGTATCGTACAATATGCCTTCCCTTTAGGGAAAAGGCCTGAATGTACGTATTTATGGCATCAAAAGTAAAATTTTGTTTTTTTTGGAGTTCCGCAGATTGAACATTAGAATGTTATGTAACATAAAGGCACACTTACACCTTAACTTTACCAATTAGCCATAGTAAAGTCAGATTTTACTATGTGCTTATTTAAAATTTTGTTTTTTTGGAGTTCCGCAGATTGCAAATTAGAATGATGATATGTAACATAAAGGCACACTTACACCTAAACTTTACCAATTAGCCATATTAAAGTCAAATTTTACTATGTGCTTATATAAAGCATGTTCGCGCCGTGACGAAGCCACACAAATGTGATAGATATGTCACAATCTTCAGCCCAAGAAAGTCATTAACATAGCCCCCCCCCCATATATTTCCTGTTGAAATTACAGGCAGCCTTCCTTCAACGTGATCGTGCGTCCTCTATCAAGTCGTCCGTCTATCTTACGGACGTCTCACGCCACGATTGATACGTAGAGATAGTTAACGTAACGTTGGTGTAGCACACATTGGCGAATATAAACAATATCTTGTCAAACCTAATGTAGGCTTCGAGATATTATTAATCAAACCTGTGTACATTTTTATTTTATTAAATATAAATTTATCTATCCATCAACCAATAAAAAATCTTCATTTTAAGTGTAAAAATATTCGAAAGAAAAATAAGGATTATAAGAAAAGAGATCTTATCAAAAGCACTACGAAAACATCGGTACGCCGTATGTCTAAATTTATAGACGAATAATTAAAAAGACTCCAAAAAATTTACCTGCTCTATAATAAGACTAAATTAGTTAGTAGGTAGAGAGCTACTTGTATATTTGGAGCCTGAGTTGGGGACTAATATTCGTCAATATCAGCCTATCTTCGCCCTCCTCCTCCTTCGCCTCCAACGACACGCACAGAGCTCGATTTTTGAGCTGTTTGCCTCCAATATCTGCGAGCCGTCTTGCGTATGTCGTTGGTCCACGATTAAGTAAATTCAAAAATCTTAAGGTCCCAATTCAACCGCTTTCGTGTAATACCTAAACATACACAAAAAAGACCCCGACGAACTGAAAACCCTAGTAGGCAGTAGTAGAATTAGGTTCAAATCCAAGTCTGTCAATTTATTCAGTAAACCTAGAGCTGCTATCCGTCCGAAATTCCCCGGATTTGTCCTAGTTTGGAGGGCGTCTAATTATTAATAATTATAAATTATAATGATTTTATTTTGTTGCAAAAAAATATTAATAATAAACAACCATATTTCGCTTATGTGTTCGGGATTTGTGCCATTTTTATACGCCGTCGGCTATTGAGATGATGGCAGCCCTAAGTATACCCATAACAGGACCATTCATCCAACAAATTAGTTTTAAATTGTTACCTAATTAGTTTACTCACAATTTTATAGTGACCGACCAATTAATTAGAAAGTTTATATTCATCAGTTGAGTAAAGTATGGAGCTAAATATAGGGTTCCACATTCAATACCAGATTAAATGGGTCTAGGCAGTATATACTCAGTCACTCGGCGACCTTTAACGTGTCATCAGTCCCCGAGGTAACCGGGGCTACGTTTTCGTATTACAATCAAACTTTCCAACAAAGTGATCTAAAATGCCCGACGCTTGTTTTTCATGATGAATAAATAACTTACTTGTACCCACTGACCACAATTTTCATATAAAGTTTGTAGATTGGCACAATGTGAAATGACGTTTATTTTGAAACATAGAATTTTGCGGAGATTAAACTACTCGAGGCTTATTACAAAACGAGCTCTTAAGTTCGACCAGGTTTAAATTAGTGCTCGATGGCCTCCTTCTGCGAAGTGGTGATGTCGCAGAAGGAGGCCGCGGAGCGGGAGAGGCAGCGGGATTCGCTCAGCGGGCGGCCTGGCAGGCAGCGCCCGGGGGGTCTTAGGCGGCGGGGGCAGGGGGCCCCTTCCGTCTCGCCATAGACCCCCTCCCGAAGTCGGCCAGTTACGCCATGGCCGCACATAGAGGTAGGGGGGGCGCTGCACATTGCGCCTCCCTGAGGAGGTCTCCCCGGTTCTGATCCGGGGGACGTTGGCCGCGGGCGGGGTACCAGAAGCTACAAACCCAGGCACTGGTGCCTCGCCCCTTTTCAACAGCCGTGGGCGTCGTCTGAAGTTTTTTAGTGGGTAGGACTGCGGTGGTCGCGTCTGCCGCAGTGAGCCCCACACCCCCTCCCGGTCTCCCCCTTTTGGCCGGGAGACAGTGCGTAAACAGCATTTTTTTACAGACGATAATAAAAAAAAAGGTTTAAATTAGTGCTGTCACTTTCATTTGATAATTGAAGACAGTGATAGCACTAATTTTAAACCTGGTCTATATTTAGATTTCGTTTTGTAATAAGACCTCTATTGTTTCCACCCGAATTGTTTTCTACGTCGTCGATCAATTTCGTGCCACCTGTTTTCTCAAACTTCACCAGATCATCAGTTTATCAAGAGTGAGACTTCGTTTGCCGGTCCACCGTCGCCTTATCGTCCCATCAATCATCGATTCTTCGAGCAATTTTTAGATTAATATGTAATATGTTATATATTAGGTCGGGGAAAAAGTCTTTTCGCATAACGTAGGTATAAACTTATTATAAAATTTTTTTGACTGTACTATTTGTGTCTGGCTGGTTTTGGTAACATTAAAAAGGTTTCATTATAAAGAAAAGAAAAAAATAAAAAAAAGTTGTTTCCCGCTATTTTTTATTTGTTTTTCTCTCCGTAAAAATGAGTGAATCTAATGAAGAAATTCGATACATTTTAAAATTTTATTATAAAAAAGGCAAAAATGCAACTCAAGCAGTGAAAAAAATTTGTGATGTTTATGGACCTGATGCAGTGTCAGTAAGAGTAGCACAAATTTGGTTCAAACGTTTTCAGTCCGGAAATTTTGATGTTAAAGATGCACCTCGCTCTGGTCGCCCTGTTACGAATAAAATGGACGCCATTTTTGAAAGAGTGGAGCAAGATCGGCATATTAGTAAGTTACGATGTAGCTGAAGAACTGGGAATTGACCACAAAACAGTTTTGACCCATTTGAAGAAAGCTGGTTATACAAAAAAGCTCGATATTTGGGTGCCACACGAGCTCACTCAAAGAAACTTAATGAACCGTGTACTCATTTGCGATTCATTATTGAGACGTAATGAAACCGAGCCGTTTTTGAAGAGATTGATAACTGGCGATGAAAAGTGGATCACGTACGACAAGAACGTGCGAAAAAGGTCGTGGTCGAAAGTTGGCCAGGCTTCACAGACTGTGGCCAAACCTGGCCTAACACGAAATAAGGTGATGCTGTGTGTATGGTGGGATTGGAAGGGCTTTGTTTATTAAGAGCTTTTACCGCCCGGCAAAACCATCGATTCTGAACTTTACTGCCAGCAACTGATGAGATTAAAGGAAGCAGTCGAGAGAAAACGGCCGGAATTGATCAACAGGAAGGGTGTGGTCTTTCATCACGATAACGCTAGACCACACACATCTTTAGCCACTCAGCAAAAATTATGAGAGTTCGACTGGGAGGTCCTAGTGCATCCACCATATAGCCCTGACCTTGCGCCTTCAGATTTTCACCTGTTTCGGTCTCTGCAGAATTCTTTAGGTTCTGTAAGGTTGACCTCAAGAGAGGACTGCCAAAACTATTTGTCCCGTTTTTTTGATCAGAAGTCCCAAAGTTTCTACAGTAACGGGATAATGTCTCTGCCCACAAAATGGCAGAAAGTTATTCAACAAAACGGTACCTATATATTGTAAATAAATGTAAATAAACTTTGAAAAAAATGTCTTGACTTTTCATACAAAAATACAAAAAGACTTTTTCCCCAACCTATTATATTGTCACTCCTATTTTTAGCCCCAACTGAGACAAATTAAATTCACAAGTTAAATATTTAAATATTCTCAAATAATTGACCTAAACGAAATGATTTTAGCTTCTAGCCGAGTTGTTATTGAGTCGATATTCACTTAAAAACTGTAATTTCTGTAAGTGCCTGTATAAAGAAGATTTAGATGAATACAACATCTGGTGAGGAAGCGATAATTAAGGCATTTAAGTATAAGAATATTTCTTGCGACTCACAAAACTGGGAAAGTTCTCCTTAAATGGGAAGATTTTAAGCACTACGATATTATTTAGTACAAATTTGTTTGAATCGTATTTTCTTCAGCTGTTTTATTTTTTACCACTTAGCAGGATGAAAATACTACGTACTTATATTAAATAAAAAGTCTTCTTTTAATTTACATATAATAAAGCGGTACAGGTAATAAAAATCAGTCAACATCTTGAGTCTACTGCGAATTCTTTTGTCTATTATTGCATTTTAAATTTGTACATACAAAACTTCTGTTAAATATTTTTGTTTAGTTAGTACCAACCTAGTATTAGAAGGAAAAACGATATGCCAAAAAGAACTGCAACGAATTGTCACGAGTTATCATGAGATGAGATATTTCGATTGAAATAATGATTATGCCAAAGCATGTTTAAGAAAATAGATAAATTAATCTTATCGAAAGGATACTACAGACTTTGGTTTGGTTCCTCACGTCCTGTGATTGATGGAAAATTAGAAAATTTGAACTCTAAGTTTCTCCGACACTATGTAACATCGATATTGTGTGTTGATTTCAGTAATAAATAATAAAATGTTGAGTGCGCGTATGAGATTTCACAACAAAAATTGAGAACCAGATTAATTAATTAAAGAGGTTTTTCTTTTGGTTTTGTTTCTCCGTTTTTTTTGCCGTTCTTCGTTCTACGTTTCTACGTTCCGTTACATAAAATTCTATTATTATTCATTGTTTCATGACTATTGCTGTTTTATTAATAAACAAAGGTTGCTTCAAATGATTTTAATGCCATGGAATTAACAGGACTATTATGCCAGCTCATTAACATTTTTATGCGATTTTTCACTGCTGCTATTTTATCTGCACATAATGAACAATAACATTTTGTATGTTTATAAGTATCTTTTTTATAATAATTAAGACATAATGGTCTCAAAATAGAGCCCTGTGGAATAATACAAAGTTATTAAAGCATAATCCTTCTCTTGAGGCTGAGTATTTATGTATCAAATTATTACAAACTGAGTACTATTAAACAGATCAAGTTTGTGAGAAAAAGACAAAAAGCTTTACAAATAACGATAAATATTTCCACTATTTTCATTTTTAGTTTACATTATTACAAAGTATTGTTGACCCTCGAACATTTCATTTAAATATTTGTGTATTATTTTCGATATATTTTAGCTAGGTCAGACGCGATAGGTTTATAGTTATCATTTTTACGCTTCGTGTAAATGGAAGGTTTTTGTTTGTTTGTTAAATAGAACTTTCATATTTGTAAGTTTCGCAGTAGTGAATATTTGCACATTTAAACCATTACGCAATTTAACTTACTTATTTACTTTTACTGCTCGAGCGACGCCACGCTTTACTTATTTGTAATCATGTAATTTTGATCTTATAATATTTTTATATGTTACTTTTACGAGAAAGTTAACTTAAAACTAGACATCGACTTTAGTAAGTAGAATTGAATTGAATTTATTTGCTTCAAAATGGTGAAGTGTGAGATCTTAGAGAATATTTATTTTATGTACTGAATGTTAAAGAGTTAAATAAGGGATTAACTTTTAGTTTTATTCTGACTACTCGAATACTCCATGGTGATTTATTAATGACGCCGATATGAAATTGTTAATATTTAAAAATGTGTCTATGAAGAATCTTTGTTATGATATTTATAAATTGATATAAATCAACTTTTCAAATGAACGAAGGCATTTATTTGCCTACAATTCATTGCATGGATTAAAAGCATTGGCTAAATTTTATCTTTACGTGAATAAAAATAAATTGTTGCGTTTATTCTGTGTCATCTCGATATACACCAAAATGACTTAATAATTTACCGTTATAGGTTAAATATGAATACTACCAAAATATAAGACAGCCGCACCTGCCTATCGAGGCTTTGGCGAACATAAAAGTTCCCGGTAAGCGGCAATAGGCTTGCCAACTATTATGTGGAACAAACAGTATAACTGGCGAAATATGGGCGTATAATATGGCTCTGTCTATCGCTTCGGGGATACAGGTGTGATAATTAATATGTTTGTTACAAATTAATAAAAATAAATTTAAGAATATTAATTAATTTATAAGTAATAGTTATACATTTCCCATATTGTTTTATGCCCCAAGGCACCCAAGCGTTGGGATCACCTGATGGTTATTGGTCACCGCAGCTTATAAATGCTTCATAAAATTTTACATTGAATTTTACAGGTGTGGGTGGAGAGGACTATTGAGTTCTGCACAGAAAAATGGCCAGATTCAATCAGAAAAGAGCTGTTTGGGACCTTCAGTTTCATCCTTGTGTACGCAGTACCAGGTAAGACATTTGTGTTAAGAAAGCTATTTATTGGCCTAAAATCGTGCCACCCCGTCTCATGTCACTGGAATGAAAACCAACCGAATGATGGGCAGCAGCGTGATCCTGCGTACTAGCTTAAACTGCGATCACCAAACCGCCTGCCCAGCGTGGCGATGAAGTGCAAATACCCCCCATAGAATGTAATCTGTTAGGGGCAATAGATTACATTCTACGTCTGCTCAGTGGTCTGACCAGAATTGGAAGAATTTCATTTACTATATATGGAGCTATAGACATCTGACCTCCGCAACTTAATAGAAAACAAAACATCATTCTATGGTTCAGTATGTTAGAAGGCACTCCCTGTTAGACTTGCTAATGACGTCGGCCATAGATATTTATGCCAGCCAGGTCCAACATTTTAACGTGATTTCTGAGTCATAGGACCAAGGTTGAGACCCTCTGAATTTGTGGTCTCGCCACTGGGTTAGTGCCGTCTAGAATAAATATGATTTTAAATCACTTGTTATTAAGAAACATCATATTAAACATTATTTATCAATTAAGATAAATAAATATTGCTTTGCATTTGTAATTAAATTTAACCTTTTCTATTTTCGTGACCCTTGTCAAGGCTAATTTGACACGGGTCGTAATATGATTAATTCTGTTTTAATTTTCATATCTACCTTCAGATTTGTAGGTTGTATGTCTTGTTTTATGGATCTCCTGAAAATAACAAGAATCGTATATTAAATTTCAATTAACTTTGTGAGGTGCTGGAATGAATTTCGCATCACATCTTTGAGTGATATTTACATAAGACTGAGTGTTCCCGAGAATATTTAATGATATTCTCGGCTGAAGTAATAAACATGTTTAAATGTGAGCCGTTGGTTCCCGAAAAGGAACCATTCTATAGACTTATATTGTTGAAACAAAAAAATATAGAACAAAAACAACAGGAGAAAATTAAAAAGTCGACTAATAGAATCCACTCATTCCACCTAATACAGAGATATGAGCGCAAATCTGGTTTAAAAAATATCGCCTCTTTAAATAATCACAGAAAGAAAAGATCAGTATTGTTGTTACTAAACGATAGGAGGACATGTATTCTATGATAAGTTCTAAATAATAGCCATTTCAAAAAAAAAAGTTATTGATTCAGGTGTTACTTTGCGGAAATCCATTGTAAGCAAGTGATGGATTAAAAATATCTTTGTAACAATTCCCGCGCTACTATAACTTCCCGAAAAATCGAGAAATTATTCAACACGACTCGTGTACACAATAGTCCATTAACTTTGATAATAGTATAGGTATACTGACCTCCACGCCATATCGGTCGTAATATTGTGTACACGTGTCGTGTTGAATAATTTCTCGATTTTTCGGTATTCCTATGTATTTAAGTATGTTTATCCGTTGTTTAGTATCCATAACACAAGTTCTTTATGATACTTTTCTTCGAACTAAATAAATGGTGTAATTGTCAAAAAATATTTATTTATTTATAATCAGCCCATTAACGTCCCAATACTAAACGAGCTGCCGTACGGGAACGGCTTGGAATAGTGCCACCCCCTTCGCCACTTCCTTTCTTATGTCTACGATTGTGCCTGCGTAGACAGCCACCACTTTTGAACAACTTACTTGCCACGATTACGATTTTGCTACTACTACTTTCAACCCGACTTATCGATTACATTTTAACTCGCTAGCACACGTAGGGCTTTCAAACCGACTTATCGATTACATTTAAATCGCTAGCAGAATTGACCCTAATAATTAATTTAGCATTAAATCCATAGATGCAGGCGGCCCATGGTCGCTCAATGTGAAAATCTATTCGGGAGGCCTATGTTCAACATTGGAAGTCATATAGCAGATATGATGATGACGATGATGAAATAAAGTATTATTAGGTATTTCTGATGATGATGGTGTATAGGGATCTTACCAAGACCTAAGGAGCCCAAACCAACCTCACCAATGCCAACAACTATCGTATTGTATTCTTCTGCCTAACCCTTCGGGAAAACAGGTGTGAATGTACGTTTGTATATTATAAATATATTGTCATCCTTATCTCAGTCATTAAAAATACATTACTGATTGTTGAGCTTTTTAATAAATATATTGTTTTAAACTTTAAATAAAAAACAAAATTAAGAAATAAGATCGGCGACCAAATACGGAGTTAACGAAGCCAATGTCATTTACTTAAGTTTAACGGAATTAGCTGATGCCTTCGACTGTGTAATTCATCCGGATTTAACAACAGATCCTTCTTCATTGCCATCTAAGCTGACAGATCTGACACATAGTCTCCCTAATTAACAGTTTCTTGAAACTTTGAACAATTAACAGCACTACTAGTAATCCATACTAATATTATAAGTGCGAAAGGAACGTAGAGTAGTGTCTGTCTATTTATTTACTACGAAAATGAAAAAGATGAAGTTATGGATAGGGTAGGGTATAGGGATTCTACAAAGAACTTAGAAGCCTAAGCTAACCTTACATTCTAGTAGTGCACTTTCCGATCAACGGACGAATATAAAAGTTCCCGGTAAGCAGGAATTGGCTCGCCACCTATTACGTGGGATTAACAAGACAATTGGAGAAGTGTGGGCGTGTAATATGCCTCTGCCTATCTCTATGGAGAAACTGGCTTGATTCTATGCATATATATTTCTTCATGCCAGTGTGCAAGCATCAAGGTGGTGGACGAATACAAGTACCTGGGCTTAGTAATTGATAACAATTTTTCATGGAAAACGCACTATTTACATGATATACAATCGTTGGTAGACTCACAGATCAGGTTCGTGAAACTATTAGTGAACAAAAATACTAAAGAACGTTGCAAAAAAGGTAGTTACGAAGAACTATTTCTGGAGTGCCAGATACTGCCAGTCCATGAGAGAACAGTGTCATTAATAGCGCTGGAGCATTATGGTAAAGATGAATTTAAGATCAATAAATCATACGTCCGTCTCCAAAGAATTATAAGTACGAAGTATTTCGAAGTACCAGTTTGCAATAATTACTACGGACGTAGGTGCAGAAATTTTATAGTTCTTACAGTATATAATGGTTTAATATGTGATATGGAAAGCAACAGTATTACTAAAAAGAAATTTAAAAGTAAGCTTAAAAAGTACTTATTGCATGTATTTTGTATAAACCTATTTAGTAAGAAATATCTAAAATTAAAACCTTTTAGGTCACTCTGTATAGTAACCCTTTTTTATTTTTATTTAATTAGATCGATAAGTTGTAAAAGTGAAAAAGTAAAATCATCTTAGGTTATGTAACATTTTGATTAAGGGAGTTACATCTGCCAACAAACTGTTGTACAGTTCGGTAGACGTAGAATATTATGTAATAATTGTTAAGAAAACTAAATAAATACTTTTTCATTTCATTTTCATATATGTGTGTACTATAGTAATAGTAATCATTTATTCCAACAATACATGGTATAAATTGATGTTTAGGAACTAGGTAGGTTATTTAAGACTTTCATAACTCGTGAAGCCTAGCCTATATTTTCAAGACTTAATTTTAGAATATCGATTCAGTTCTCATTAAACATTATATTTAATTTCAGGGTCCATAGTGGTGGTGTCATATTCACTGATGGGCCGCAGACTTTGCTCAGTGCTGCCGCCCTTCGACCAGACGGAGGGAAGCGTGAACAGCCAGCAGGTAAGAACTAAACCACAATTTTGGGATTACTACTTATTCAGCTATTTTCTGTATCGTAGAATACAATAATTTTATATGAAAACGCATTCAGCTTTTTCGCGTCTATTTTATGCGTACACGTTTTCATACAAAATCGTTGTATGGAAACGCGTACGCATAAAATCAAAATACAGCTGAATAAATTTCTTATGCATAGCAAATGCCGAGATCGCCAATGAAGTTAAAAATCTTTTGTCTCAAATTTCCGTAAATTTTACCAGAAACCTGGGCTCGTCTACCTCCATTGCAGAATCTTTATTAAAAGCCAACTTTTCTTGTTGTGATGTTTTATTCAAATTTAGTAATGTTAGTTTTAAAATCTTTAAATATTAAGAAAACGTCTGAAATATTAGCTCTTGAATTGGTAATTATTTTTAATAAGTGTGATGATAGTGGTGAGTTTTTGGATATATTGAAATTTAGTAAATTAACTCCTCTGTTTAAATCGGTCAGCACCTCGGATCCGTCAAATATCCGTCCTATTTTTGTATTACCAACATTTACCAATCATATTGGAAAAAAAAGTGCTCGACCAAATACTAAACCCATTTTGGCGAAAATAAAGCTGAAGCAAGAATAAAATTATTACAGGGTACTTACGAAGTGTCACTGAACGAAATTCTTACCAAAATAACGTTGACGTTGAGACGTTAACGTTGTGATCCGCTCTGTGTGCCTCATTTCTAAGAAACTAGTAGATTCGGAATTCGTCCCAAATTTATTTCGACTTTTTATAGACATAAGCCAACAGAAGAACCTTAAATAGGATAAAGGACCTATTTATAGTAGAGTATTTTATATTTCACAAGTCTATAATAATTTACATTGTATCATAAAATATATTGTTTGTTGGCTTACAAAGTTAACCTTTTAAGGCTTTAAAAGCTGTAAAATCGTTAAGGCCTCTAGAGGCTAACGGAATCATTAGCAATGCGTTTCTAACATAATCTTTCAAGAATCTCGCTTTGAAGAAAAATTCAACCTTGACCCTAATTCTTCAGCGATCAAGCTCCCGTCCGCAGTGAACCACTTTTTAAGGTGGTGTTCATAAAAGACTTATGAAGCCAAACTTGAAAAAAACATTTTGACTTTCCCTAAAAATATACGTATACAAATGTACACTGATCTTGATTTGGATTTAGTTCTTTTCCAAAAACCAGCACGCATAATCGTTTTGTGTATAACCATTAGCATGCCAGAAGGGGCAAAAATATTATTGAAGCAATTACTCTCCAATAAGCTTTCCTAGTCCGTTTTCGGGACGCTTGATAGGTATGTAAAAAGTTTTATTAGATTCCAAGGCCCTTGGGGTTTCGGAGCTCCTATCTTGTATATATATTAAAGGCCACATTCGAACTTCTTACATATATTCGTCTCGATTTATTTTGCGGATCCATCGGCTTTATGCGGGTAATTTGAAATTTTCTCGCAGTAAAAAGTATTATAATTATGTTATAATCACTTTGCCAACATTTTAGTTTATCTTATTCTTGTTAAGCGGTTGGTTATTATTAGTTTTTTTTTTACATATATATATAAGTACAAAAAAACCGACCAAACTACTTGTTTAAGAACAAACATTACGTACACTACACATACCTATAATCATTTCCGTGGATATTTTTTTGTTCTCCGATATTTTGTACTGAAAAGTTTATATCATACATATGTACATACATTCACGCCTGTTTCCCCGAAGGGGTAGGCAGAGGCATATTATACGCCCACACTTCGCCAATTATATAGTTTGTTTCACGTAACAGATGGCGTGCCTATTGCAGCTTATCGGGCACTGGTTTGTTCGCCAGAGCCTCGTCCGTTAATCGGCAGGTGCACCACTTGCGGGTGAGGTTGGCTTGGGATCCTTAGGTCTTGTCAGGATCCCTATGCTTCCAAGTTTATCCATCAATGCGTCTGGCCAGGGAATATAATCTCGTCTGGTGTGAATGTGAGCGAAGAGCTAGCGATCTTTTAACACTTGACACGTTCCATGTAAAATTATCGCTTTCTCTGTGCCTCGGGTTGAGTTACGCACGTTTAGCTGTTGATCCCGGCTGTCACGGATATCTCTGGCAGTCGTTATTTGGAAGTCATGGCTTTCTAATATTCTGATAGCTGGAAGAACCATATAATGATGTTTTCTTTTCGGTTGTGGAGGTCAGACGGCAGTCGCTCCATGTAATAACTAACATCAGCCAAATGTGGTTAGACCAGTGAGCAGACCCTGTGCCCTAAGCTTAAGTTTAGGGGAACCGGGATAATGCTAGGATATCACACGTTCTCTATGCTAAAAGTGAAGTTTGCTGCATCAGTGCATCGGCGAGGAGATCAGTGTATGCTCTACGTAGGCACGTGTGTGGTCGGGGATTCGAATCCAACACAGAACAAATCTTTGTGTGAATGAATGAAAATTTACTGTATTGTATTTATACAATATATATTGTGGTTATAAGATAATTATTTATGCAATAAATACATAGATACCCTTTAAAAATGTTTTGCAAAGTATACGAAAGTATCTCTGACTCGTTGATCAAGGTCATACGAGAGATTTAAGGTGCACAAGGCGAGGTGGATATTTGTCAGGTAATATATATTATTTAGTTAAAAAAGAAAAATCTATTTTACCACATTGGCCTTTTTTTTGTAAACTTTATCATTACTTGTTATAACTTTAACGCATACATATGCAAAGTTATATTACGTAATTTATTTACTTTTCTTACAATCACACCATATATTTGGTTCCAAGATCATTAAGAACTTGTGTTATGAATATTTGACAATGGAAAAACATATATAAATATTTTTTCTTATGTAAATACTTAATATACATAGAAAACACCCAGTCATGCAGACAAAGATTTGTCCTGTGTGGAAATCGAACCCACGACCTCAGGAGCGGAGAGCAGGTACACTCTCCTTAACGCCATATCGGTCATTGTTTCTATTCTTTCCATTTCGATCGATTTCGAGCTGCCAGTATTAACCGACTCCAAGGATCCTTGGACCAGATCATCGGCCCATCGAGTGGGAGACCGAATATTTAAGCTAAAACGGACTCTTACCGCCTTACCTTAAAACAGCTTTTTGTATATTATGCCGGAAATAAATTTTCTTATGTTTATTTTTCCAGCGCCTTCGACTAGTTCGAGAGAGGAAGCGTGTGGCATGGATACTGCTACTTCTAGCCGTACTATTTGCGCTGTGCTGGCTTCCATACAACATTCTGCAGCTTCTCATCGATGTAAATGCTGTAAAGGTCGAGGCTGTCTCTTTGGTGTTGCCATATACGCTCCTATTGGGTAAGATGTTTTTATTAATCCATTGACTCGGGTTTTTGCCTTGAAATAGTCAGATAAACCAATTGATAGGGATTCAATTAATCTAAATCGTATAACACGAATCTTAATTTCATATAACACGAAATCAGATTTTATGGATTCAACTCATATAGGACTATTGCACATCGCGGACTAATTTCAGATGCAGGTTTGTAGCTTCCACCTGTTGTGATTTTTGAAAACATTTCTGCTACCTAACTCAATAATAGCTGGCCCTGATGGCTTCAAATACCTATCGAAGCATGGAAATGCTCGATACCAAAAACCTCAGAATCAGAGCACTGTAAATGTTGCTTGACATTTTTAGTCTACATAGGCGGCCTCAATTTAAATGAATTTAAACTTTTCCAATAAAACTTGATTTGAAGTATCGCAAACACACTAAAACCGCAATAGCCATAATTGTTTAAATCAAATCAAATCAAAATTCATTTATATAAGTTTGGCTCAAAAGAGCTCTTATGAATGTCATACTTATAAGCTAACGCGCCCATTCACTGCGGGCGGGAGCTTGATCGTAAAAGATCGGGCAAGAAAATCGTCAAGGTTGGTTTTTCTGCCGCCAGCTACAATTTAACATAATTAATTAATACATAATAATTACTTAATAATTAATTAATACATAATAATTACTTAATAATTAATTAATACATAATAATTACTTAATAATTAATTAATACATAATAATTACTTAATAATTACTTAATAATTAATTAATACATAATAATTACTTAATAATTAATTAATACATATTAATTAATACATAATATTAAATATATGCGGTCGCGTCAGTTTTCCCAAAAGCGTGCGATTTAATAAGACCTACGTTTTTCCATTTCAGGACACACGAACTCGGCAATCAACCCAATCGTGTACTGTCTGATGACACGAAACTTCCGTCGCTCACTGCGCAAGCTCGTCTGTCACGACACCGGTAACATAAACTCTAGTAATCATTTCCATGTAAGTTCACGGAGATACAGTTGCGTTGCTTGACAATGTTTCACTAATTTCCTTACTTTGTGAAGGAAGCAAAATGTAAAAATATCAGTTAGTAGTAAAAAAAAAGGTTTGTATTATTAAATTGCACGCAACAATGGAATCGCATTTCAGTTAATACGGTATGTGCTGTTTGTTGAACTGTATGGGTGTAAAAGGATCCTAGACTAGACTCCGTCTAGATTTCTACTGCCTTTTTCTTATTTACGTCATTAACTAAATGCATTTACGCACTGCCTTTCGGCTAAAGGTGGACCGAAATGGGGTGTGGGACTCACCACCGGCAGACGCGACTGCCAGCAGTAATACCCACTAAAAATCTTCCGACGACGCCCGCCGCTTGTTTAGAAAGAGGCGGGGGAAAGTACCTTTTTTTTTTTTTTTTACATCGGTAACAAAATGCATTTACGCACTGCCTTCCGGCCAAAGGGGGACCAAGAGAGTTGAGTGGGACTCACCACCGGCAGACACGACCGCGAACAATAAAACCCACTAAAAATCTTCCGACGACGCCCGCCGCTTGTTGAGAAAGAGGCGAGGGCCAGTACCTGGGTTGCAGCTTCTGGCACCCCGCCTGCAGCCAACGTCCCCCGGACCAAAACCGGGAGGACCTCCTCAGAGAGGCGCAGTGGACGCGCCCCTCCTACCTCCCCTTGCGACCATAGCGTGTGTGGCCGACTTCCCGGAGGGTCTATGGTTAGACAACAGGGGCCCCCTGCCCCCACTGCCTAGACCCTCCTGGCGCTGCTGAGCGGGCTCTCCTGGCCCGCCCACTGCGCCCTCCACAGGTCCCTCTTAGTTTCCCCCCGGTAGTCAGTACTAAGGGCACCCAGAGTCGTCGGTCTCTGGGTGTTGCCTTTTCCCTAGCGCCTCCTGCGCCCTACCGGGAGGTACTCAGCCCCCCACCACGACAAAGTGGAGACCAGTCGGGGGGGGGGGGACAGTACCTGGGTTGCAGCGTCGAAAACCCCGCCTGCGGCCAACGTCCCTTGGACCATAACCGGGAGGACCTCCTCAGAGAGGCGCAGTGAACGCGCCTCTCCTACCTCCCTGTACGACTATAGCGTGTGTGGCCAACTTCCCGGAGGGTTCATGGTAAGACCCTCCTGGCGCTGCTTGACGGGGCCTCCTGTCCCGCCCGCTGCGCCATTCACAGGTCCCTCTTTGTTTCCCCCCCGGTAGTCAGTACTAAGGGCACCCAGAGTCGCCAACCTCTAGGTGCTACCTTTGGCCTCCGGGGGGTACTCAGCCTCCCCACCACGCCAAGGTGGAGACCTGTCCGGGGGGGAGGGCCAGTACCTGGGTTGCAGCGTCTGACACCCCGCCCGCGGCCATCATACCACTGCGAAACCCCGGAGGACCTTCTCAGTGAGGCGCAATGGACGCGCCTCTCTCTTCTGTACCGCCCGCTGAAGACTTCTGATACCAACCTGACCTGCAAGCGGTGTACCTGCTGATTAGTGGACGAGGCTCTGGTAAACATACAAGTTCCTAGTACATATATATTGCCACATGACCTTTTCTAGTTGTTCTAAAGAATTTCTATTTTATTGATCTATCACACTAATGGTGTGTCAAGGTTCTTCAATAAAGACAGCACACTTGCAAACTTAGTGATGGATGTTGTTGCAGAGGATATTTACTTGAATTACTTAGTTGGACTAAAACTGGACATATCGTGACAAGACAAGTGCGTACTCATTCTAAGTGCGATTTAATTTCTGGCCTAAGATCGTAGTAAGATATTATGTATTATAAATAATGAGCCTGCGTTTTAACAAATACTTCTAATTTGCATTTTTAAAATGATTGTTGTATCTACTAGTATCACTATATAAGAAAAGTTTATATGTTCAAATGTGAAAATTTGCTTTTAATTTTGAAGCCAGATTTAAAAAGGTACTCGTTTGTTTAGCAGTGCTTCAGTAGTATCCGTCTGATAAAATAAAAGTATGTAACGGTTTGTGTGCAAGCATAATTTTGATACCAAACGGCAAATAATAAAGCCGCTTCAGGGACTGTGGAAAGGTATGCATATAATGAATGATAAAACGTAGGTTCTTTGTTTGGCCAGATTGAGAAATATCGACCCCTCTACAGATCATTGGGAAACGATACAAACAAAGACTATATAAAATTCCATTGCTTCTAGTAACGATTCCCTGGTGAACTAAAAAGTCAGCTCAGGTCTTGATTTGATATTACAATAGCAAACGGGCAAATAGCATCAACTACATGTAAATTATTAAAAATACAAATCTTCAGATTATCTGCATATGCTAAGGAAAGCAGATGTCATTTGCTATCCAATCAATATAAAAAAATATTTAAGACGGAAGCGAAGGAAAAATACTGCCCTGCTGAACACTGATGAACACGTCAATAAAAACCAATCAGAAGATAAATCATCTAATAAAAGAGAAAACTCTTAACTGCCAGCCAGCAGTAATGCCCATTAAAAATCTTCCGACGACGCCCGCCGCTTGTTGAGAAAAAGGCGGGAGCGAGTACCTGGGTTGCAGCGTCTGAAGCCCGCCTGCGGCCAAGGTCCCCCCAAACAAAACCGGGAGGATCTCCTCAGAGAGGCGCAGTGGACGCGCCCCTCCAACCTCCTTGTGCGACCATAGCGTGTGTGGCCGTCTTTTCGGAGGGTCTATGGTTAGACCGCAGGGGCTGCTCCCTACCCCCGCTGCCTAAGACTCTCCTGGCGCTGCTTGACGGGCCCTCCTGAACGCCCGCTGCGCCCTTCACAGGTCCCTCTTAGTTTCCCCCCCGGTAGTCAGTAATAAGGGCACCCAGAGTCGCCAATATTTGAGTGTAACCTTTTCCCTAGCGCCCTCTGCGCAGGGAGGTACTCAGCCCTCCCACCACGACAAGGTGAAGACCAGTCGGGGGCGAGGATGCATAGGGATCCTACCAAGATCTGAGAAACCCAAGCCAACCTCACCTGCAAGTGGTGCACCTGCTAAAGAGTATTATTATGCCGGTAGAGGCCAATAACGTTTAGTTTAGAACAGCCCTATCAAGATTTTTATACAGGATTGGATAATATAATAATAATAATCTTTATTGAAACCATATCATTATTTTGCAAACAATTTTAGCGTTAGTGACCGCATCATTAAAATACAGCGTCGCAGTCATTAGCGCCCGTTTCAAAGACTGAGGTTTCAGACTTAAAAAATATTTCAGATAGATGGGAAATTTACCCCATATACATCCGTTCATAGGTCAAGATGGTGTGAAAATAGGAATTATCATTAGGACCTTTGGACAAAGGAATGACTATGACACGTGCAAGCAAAGACATTTCTGTACAGACTAACATTTGTTATAATGGGCACTAGAAATGATGTTATAAAATATTTTTTATATTTATATTATTTTGATAAATTGAGTAATAGACTACAAATATCATGGATATACTTATATTAAATATTTTGTGAGTTCTTTATCAGTAAAATCTACATATTCATTCTTTACCTAATAAATTTCAAAAGTTATCTCCTCATGAGTTAAATACTGAATTAATGTCGGCTTATTAATGTATTAGGTCGGGGAAAAAGTCTTTTCGCATAACGTAGGTATAAACTTATTATAAAATTTTTTTGACTGTACTATTTGTGTCTGGCTGGTTTTGGTAACATTAAAAGGGTTCCATTATAAAGAAAAGAAAAAAAAAAAATTTGTTTCCCGCTATTTTTCATTTGTTTTTCTCTCCGTAAAAATGAGTGAATCTAATGAAGAAATTCGATACATTTTAAAATTTTATTATAAAAAAGGCAAAAATGCAACTCAAGCAGTGAAAAAAAATTGTGATGTTTATGGACCGGATGCAGTGTCAGTAAGAGTAGCACAAATTTGGTTCAAACGTTTTCAGTCCGGAAATTTTGATGTTAAAGATGCACCTCGCTCTGGTCGCCCTGTTACGAATAAAATGGACGCCATTTTTGAAAGAGTGGAGCAAGATCGGCATATTAGTAGTTACGATGTAGCTGAAGAACTGGGAATTGACCACAAAACAGTTTTGACCCATTTGAAGAAAGCTGGTTATACAAAAAAGCTCGATATTTGGGTGCCACACGAGCTCACTCAAAGAAACTTAATGAACCGTGTACTCATTTGCGATTCATTATTGAGACGTAATGAAACCGAGCCGTTTTTGAAGAGATTGATAACTGGCGATGAAAAGTGGATCACGTACGACAAGATCGTGCGAAAAAGGTCGTGGTCGAAAGTTGGCCAGGCTTCACAGACTGTGGCCAAACCTGGCCTAACACGAAATAAGGTGATGCTGTGTGTTTGGTGGGATTGGAAGGGCATTGTTTATTATGAGCTTTTACCGCCCGGCAAAACCATCGATTCTGATCTTTACTGCCAGCAACTGATGAGATTAAAGGAAGCAGTCGAGAGAAAACGGCCGGAATTGATCAACAGGAAGGGTGTGGTCTTTCATCACGATAACGCTAGACCACACACATCTTTAGCCACTCAGCAAAAATTAAGAGAGTTCGACTGGGAGGTCCTAGTGCATCCACCATATAGCCCTGACTTTGCGCCTTCAGATTTTCACCTGTTTCGGTCTCTGTAGAATTCTTTAGGTTCTGTAAGGTTGACCTCAAGAGAGGACTGCCAAAACTATTTGTCCCGTTTTTTTGATCAGAAGTCCCAAAGTTTCTACAGTAACGGGATAATGTCTCTGCCCACAAAATGGCAGAAAGTTATTCAACAAAACGGTACATATATATTGTAAATAAATGTAAATAAACTTTGAAAAAAATGTCTTGACTTTTCATACAAAAATATGAAAAGACTTTTTCCCCAACCTATTATATTTTATTCGTTTGAGCTGTAATGATCGAGCCTTTTGTACTTTGTAAATATGCTTACATAGGAGACACATTATAATTATTCCGTTAAACGTTACCGAGACAATTTATTAAATTCAGACATATATAATATACATTGCTCATTAGAATGCTACTAGCAAAAGAACAATCTTTAGCCTAAACACTTTTAAGGAATTAAAAACGAATACTCTTAGCCCTTCAGATAGTCTTCTCATGAAGCACTGTACATTATTAAATATAACACAGAAGTTCTTTATATCGCCTTTTCGCATTAAAACTGCAAAATTCTGCGTTAATAATTGCATATGTTTGGTATATTACTCGTCAAACATTTAAAACGCTCGCCTAAAAAAATAATTTTGAGATTATACACTTTTAATGCGAAGAAACGATATATGCAGATATGTGGAGAAGATTTATAAATGTTTTTCTTATATTCAATAAGATCATACAAATAATTTGTTTATTTAATTATTTTCGAAATTAATTGAAACGCCTTTTTACATAAAACATTGTCAAGCAACTCAAAATCTTAATTACCTACCTTTATAATAATGCAATAAAACCCCTAGATTTTTGTCATTTTTATTTAATAGTTTATTTTACTAGCTTTCATCCGCTGCTTTGACTGTATACCGATTGAAATATTGATATTATTATTAACAACTATTAGAGAAAACTGTATCCATATTATTTTAGTTGTAAATATTAGTACAATAATCAGTAAGTACTTCTTGGCCAAAAAAACACTACCAAAACCATAGTTACTTAAGTAGTGGTAATCTATTATGGCAGATAAAATAATAATTTGCAACAAAATGACACACATGCATAATTATGATGACAACAGAACGACAATAGATATGGCGTGGTGGCGCTATGGTCGCGGGTTCGATTCCCACACAGAAAATTTGTGAGCATAAATATGAATATTTGTATTGGACTGAGTGTTTTCCTATGTATATTAAGTATGTATTTACAAAAAAAAAGTATGTAAGTATGTTTATCCGTTGTTTAGTATCCATAACAACAAGCTCTTAATGATATCTTGGAACTAAATAATTGGTGTAATTGTTATAAAATATTTATTTATTTTATAAGAGCAGCAGGCTTTTTAAAGATTATTGAAGAAAGAAAAACAAGGTTTAAATCTTATTTCAACCTTCTTGAAATTATGGTAAAATAAGCGGATTAACTAAATCTGTGCATATTGATTCATTAATGTTGCAACTACTCCTCTGTATTTTCGCCCCATGGGCGTATTTCATTCAAGTCAATAAGAGGGTCTTTTACCAAACTTAACAACTGACGTCACCCTTTCACGAATACGACGCCTGTATCAGCCATCGCTTCTCTCAACTTACTTCATAAGCTTAATCATCAACTAACAAAACACTAACTCCACGGATCTCTCTTACAGCAGGCTTGTTCTCAACAGATGCAAGGCTTGCGTCAAAAGTACAACACGTCTAGCGGACGCACGTGCACGACAGTGACCTTCCGAAGCAGCAACAACGCTCGTGCTTCTCCTGCACCACAGACCATACACTACGGAAGAGTGAACAGAGCGAGTACACGAAACAACAGCTGGCATCGAAGCTCTAAAACTCCACAGTTTTTGTAATTTACAAAATGTATCCACAAAAAAAAATAACTAGCTTGTCTACCAACAACCCACATAAGCACTTCTTAGGCAACCGTGTAGTGAGACAGTGGAACGAGCTGCCGGCAGATGTAGTGTCAGCTCCCACCGTCAATTCATTCAAGAACAAGCTGGACAAACACATGCAACCGGTTAAGAGGAACTAGATGCAGATGAATTGGATACAGGCGCAGTCAGTTTTCAAACTGCCTGCCTGTTAATTAATAATAATAATTTTATTAGCGGTTGAATATACTGTTATGTTGAGATAAACAATTAATGGTAAATATTTTTGAAGCGCTCGTAGCTCCACGATACAAGGTGGAAATGATTATGAAAGTAAAGCGGAATTCACAGAGCTCAGTCCTTCTTATCGAGCGCTTCTCTGCTTTAATAATAATAATAATAAAATCTTTTATTTCAGACCATAGATCCATTTGTTAGTAACAATTTTAAACTTAAAAACTAATGTTAGTAACATAAAAATGAAATGAAAAAACAGTTAAAACAAAAGAAAGAGGAATCCCTGTCACTCGTCGGTTCACCGATTAGCACGTTTGAAAACATGCAAATCAGTGAACCGAGCGAGAAGTGTTGAGTCCATTCTTTCACTTATCATTTTTAGGATTGTGTTGGCGCTCCCCTGCACTCGCAGCAACATCGAGGCAATCTTTTTTCGCATGACTGTAGAAAAGTCATCTACACTAGCGTCGGCAAACATGCCTGATGCGCTGCAGTACCGTGGGAGCCCCAACAGAACCCTAAAAATGTTATTATATTGAACTCTCAGGGCACTATACGATTTCTTAGTAAAACTGACCCATAGACCACTCGTGTAGAAGCTCTGACAATAAGATTTAAAAAGCGTTAGCTTTACGCCAACAGAACAACGAGCAAATCTATGTGCTATCATGTTACCACGTATCGACAGTGCCCTGCGCTCACGTTCGATGTCTAGATCATCTTTTAAGTCTTCAGTTACTATATGGCCCAAATACTTAAACTGTGCAACACGTTTCAACTGTATCCCGTTTAAGAGAACAGGTGGGACCTGGTTTAGTTGTTTAAAAGGACTTTTGAACACCATAAATTCTGATTTCTTTTCATTATATTTTAAACCGTGTTGCACAGCATAAGCCTCACACGTTTTCAATAATTGTCTTAAGCCACTGATCGATGGGCTCAGCAACACCATGTCATCAGCATAACTAAAGTTGTTCACACTGACATTATCTATTCGGCATCCGACCTGCATGCTGCCGAGCCCCCTGACCAGCTGGTCAACATATAAGTTAAACAGTCTCGGTGATGTCAACCCCCCCTGTCTCACACCACAGTCTAGGCTGTATTCGTCGGAACAAGTATTAGCCCATTTCACTATATTTCTTTGACGCTTATACCAATATGCCAATAAACCAATAACTTCAGAACAAATACCTGCATCTTTCAGCTTACCCCAGAGTGTATCATGTGACAAAAGGTCAAATGCCTTGGACAGGTCCAAGAAACATGCATAGACAGGAGTTCTCCTCTTGATATAATAGTTGACAGTGTACTTAAGTGATAGTATTGCGCTTTCTGTAGACAATCCTTCACGAAAACCAAATTGGGAATCGTTCAAACCTATATAACTACTGAGGTGCATGTCTATGACCCTATCCAGTACTTTAGCGATTACAGTCGCAAGTGAAATTGGTCTATAGTTCGTTTTATCTGCAATGTCACCGGTAGCATTCTTAACAAGTGGAACAACAATTGTCTTCATTAGACCTGATGGTAAGTAGCAATGTCTGATACAAAAAGTAAACAGCATTGATAAAACTCTATTTATATGTAAACCAGCGTGCTGCAGATGCTCAATGCTCAGGCCGTCATGTCCAGGAGATTTACCCCTTTTCATTTCCTTAATAGCTGTTGAAACTTGCTTACTTGTTATTTTAAGAGGGTCTCCGACACGACAAAACTCAGCACTGGGCACCGCACCAGTGGAACTCAATGAACTGTGGACCTGAAAATAGTCTTTAAAAGAATTAGCAATAGCCTTTGGCTCGCTATTACCATCTACACTAACGGCCAAGCCTGTCTTACCCTTGAGTTTTTTGGTGCTATTCCAAAACTTGCTAAATTGCTTTGCAGAATGCTGAGATGCTATAATATCCATTTTAATTTGTTCCTGATTACGTTGACAAAATCTAAGTTTTGACTTGAATATTTTTCGACTCAAGTTCATAGTTTCATAAACGGGACCAGATCTAGGCCTGCCAGATAACACATACATTTGGAAATCAAGTCTTGCCTGCTTATGCGCCTCCGCGACATGCTTGTTCCACCCTATTATACATTTGTTTCTATTATTGGCTTTTAATGTACGAACAGAGCTAATTTTTGAGGCCTGACCAAGAACATTTACAATACTGTCGTATAAATTATCTATGATTTTTCTGTGTTCACAGTTGTCACACATTTTATCAGCACAGTTATGAAAATCTTTCGGGAAGTCTATACATTTCAACTTACTATTACAAAACTCATTATACTTTAACACTTGTCCCGGTTTTCTATGTCCCCAAATAACATCATTACATTGATTATTACATATAATATTCTTACGCCTAATTAAACCTAAGTTGCATTCTACCAAAAGTGGGAAATGGTCAGACCAATACACATCATACAGTACTTGAACTTTAGTTATGGTAAGCCAACTCGATGCACTTACGAGACAATGGTCCAACCACCTCTTGCTACCGTTAGCTTCACTTACATAGGTATAAGTATCAGACATTATTCCTAATTTCTCGACATCAGCACATATCCATTGCTGCTCATCGCAAACATTTTGTAATTCATTAAAAAAGGGGGCATGTGGATGCGCATTAAAGTCACCAATAATAAAAACCGATTCAATATCACTTACATCTAGAATGGCATTCAATTCTCCCAAACACTGTGTAAAAGCAGGTAAATTGTCCGGCTTATCCGTAGGCATATACACACAAATAAACAATATCTACCGCAGATCATTTGTCACAGTTTTTATAGCAACAATTCGGTCACTATTGCATTGAATAACCGATACATCACGAAACGCACTATTCCGCCACAGAATTGCGACCCCACCGTGGGGACGACCACGTAGCACACCCTTTGTGAGATCCACAGCTGATTTCCCCGTATAACTAAAGTCCTGATGAATGTTACCGAGAAACGTCAACTCATATGGTAGTAACCAAGTCTCTTGCAATGCCACTATGTCTGCCATCATACACATATCTCGAACGCAGTCAACGCTCCGCTTAATGTTTTTGCAGTTGTAACTGATAATTTTACTATTACTATCACCGTCCATTTTTATTGGTAATGTTTTTCATAAGCTCTGTTTCCACTATTTCCACCTGCGAGGTTCGCTTTCTAAATTGTATAAAGCGCCTAAACTTAATACCGTCGGGCCACATATTATTGTTTAAGTATAGTTGCTCGTTACGTTTCAAAACAAACAGTTTAAAGGAATTGTACATGCGATCCTCCTTCATGCTTATTTTTTCGAGTTTAACTAACTCATTAGTCTTACTTTGTATGTAATCGCAGATATCTTGTTCAGAGCACTCTTTGCTTACATTCGATATAAATAAAGGTATTTGAATATCAGCCGCTTTAAACTTCGTGGTTGATTCAGTTAGCGCTTTACCAGTTTGACCGATAAAACGATTTCTATATTTTTTGCGTTGTACTAAGGTCCATTTCTCGTTAGGTTGACTCATCTTCCAGACACCTTCCTTTCTAACTACCTCGGCCATAGTAGCAATGTTAGTTCCCATTTCGCTGTCTTTGCATTGCTGCTCCTCCGCAAAACCGTTAAAATTGCGCTCTTCAGTAACCGTCGATGGAGATAAAGACCGACGACAGTGACTCGATGTTTGTGAGTTCGGTAATTGAGGTTGCATACGCTTAGGCGAGACCAGGATAGCACGCTTCTTAGATTGCGCGCGTGAGCAGGATGGATCATTTTGCAAGTTGCAATTTTCGCCAGCGGCGGCGGCGGCGGCGTCGTGATTATAATCATCAGCTGATGTTTGCATACCCGCGCTGCTTGGATTTACTATATGAGACAAGCCGACCGGGCCACTATCTAAATAACCACCGCGCTTTCTTGTGTTTACATTCTGATAGTTCACAATAGATGTACCTTTTAGATTCTGTAATTCCGTTTCTAATCCTCTTAACTGTTCTAAAGTCACATAATTTTCTTTTATGCCACTTATCTCGTTACGTAGGTTCATAACGTCTTTGAGCAATGAAACTGCATCGATGTGATCGATTGAAACCGGGGGCAATTTCAACAAATCACGAGCAACGAAAATTGGTATTGAATCCGGATCCTGCTCTTTGAAGACAGTAATAATGTCTTCGATATTTTTCCTCTTCTTTCCATCTTTACGACGAGATATCTTTCGCTGAGCAGAAGGCACGGATTCAAATAATAACGTTTTTGCACTTTCGATTTCTTTTTCAGAGAACGACGTATCACAAATCTTCACTAAACTTTCATTGTCCATTACATCCTGTTTATATTGGATATACGACAAAACTTCACATATCACAATATTGCAACTGTTGCACTTTAATGTCATTTTGTCGCCAGTGCACCCGAACGTCACCGCGTGCGAGCGAGACTGATGATGCTTTGGAACGCATGAATTGTTAAGGGATTTTAGGAGCACAATTGGGCAGGTAATGTCTAAAGTTCAACAAGACTAGCGAACGCACGTGCACGACAGTGACCTTCCAAAACAGCAACCACGCTCGTGCCTTTCTGACACCACAGACCATATACTACGGGAGTTTAAATAGAGCCTGGCCAACTCTAGAACTCCACAGTTTTTAAAGCGAAATAAAATATTATACCTCACCTGCAAGTGGTGCACCTGCCGAACAACGGACGAGGCTCTGGCGAACATAACTGTGCCCGGTAAGCGGCAATAGGCTCGCCACCTATTACGTGGGACCAAATATATAATTGGCGAAGTGTGGGCGTATAATATGCCTCTGCCTACCCCTTCAGGGAAACAGGCGTGTATGTATGTATGTATATATGAATAAAATATTATTATGGATTTTATT
This sequence comes from Musotima nitidalis, assembly GCA_949126915.1. NCBI lineage: Eukaryota > Metazoa > Arthropoda > Insecta > Lepidoptera > Crambidae > Musotima > Musotima nitidalis. Next base: position 3,909,437 of record OX421419.1, read on the forward strand.
CGCGATTTTTCATACTGTTTGGTTGAGATTAATGAAATATGGTGTCCTTTTTTTCCTCCGCGGTAATAAGTCACTGATGAAAAGCAGAGTTCACAGAGACCAGTCCTTGAATGGGTGACCGTTTGTATGGCATGTAATATCGAGTGCTTCCGTACTTTGAATTTCTTTCAGACGTTATTGAACAAATACCCATAGACTTAATTCAAAAGCAACGTAGTGACATCGACTACCACAGACTTATTAAAGCTGTACATTAAAAATAAATCAGCATTATTCAAGGAGAGAATGCATTTATTTTAGAAAACTTTACAATAAATTTGATCTTGATTTTAAATATGTAACAGTGATTCGTGGTCGCGGGGGGACCGCCCTGAAATGTCGAAACTTTCGGGTTAAAAATAGTATTATTTTTATTACATATGTAAATAGAAGAAAACAATATATCAAATTAAAATTTATATTATTGTAAAAAGCCATAAATGATATGACAGAACTTACGTACAAATATAAATAAATTATTTAAACTTTACGTTGTTACAATAGAGTACAGAGTTGCAAATAGTACAAAATAAACTTAAGGTGACATTGGAACTGAACTATGGGTCCCACGCTGGACAACCCTTTATCGTGGGCACCCAAACAATGATAAACAAGATGGCGATAGATGAAAGTGAAACATTCATATAATTAAACATATATTAAGCATATTTATGCTAGTTACATAAAGAGGCAATATATATTAAATATGTAGTGTATATAAAATTGTAGCAGTAATTTTAAAAATAGGACAAAATATTATGTGTTAACAACGAATCCTATATTTGTGTACAGTTTAATTCATGTCATATTATGATTGTTTTTAAAGAAAAAGTACATACGATTAGAATATTTAGTTACTTAGTAATGTGAAGTTAAATATTGCTCGCTTGTTATATAATTATTTAAAAGATAATTAAGAGAATAGTATTTTGTTCAGCATAAAATAACCCTTCTTGTAATAAATAGATTTAGTCATTGTAATTAAGTTAAATAATAAGATTAAGGAAATAATATATAGAAAAACTGAACATCTCGAGCATATTCATCTAGTCATAAGCTAAGCAGAGCTGTTGCGGTTTCTTTACGAATGTTTATTATACTTATGGTATTATTATTGTAAATAAATACTTTTTAATAGGTACATAACGTTTTTCTTAGTAGACAAAAATTCAGGGAAAATTTGTGAACAAAGCTGATTCAAAAGTAAATTTATAATTTTATGAACAATAAAGATATTTAAATAACAACAATATGATTTTTTTTTTGAAATATGAAAGTGAATAATTTGAGTTTTAATTTCAAAAATGCAGGTTAATACAAGTGTGTAGGGATCCTAACAAGACCTAAGGATCCCAAGCCAACCTCACCTGCAAGTGGTGCATCTGCCAATCAACGAACGAGGCTCTAGTGAACAAAACAGTGCCCGATAAGCGGCAATAGGCTCGCCACCTATTACGTGGGACCAACTATATAATTGGTGAAGGTGTGCGTAGAAATATGCCTCTGCCCGCCCTTTCGGGGAACCAGGTGTGAATGTATGTATGTATGTAGGTTAATATATACAGGGTGTCCCAAAAAGAGCGTGCCAAGCTTAAGGAGAAAATAGACGGAGGGGTGATCAACTAGATAAAAAAAAATTACTTTAATAAAAGTACCACCATTTTCAAACTATAATTTTTTTTACATTTTTCGTAAAATTTCCCGATTTAAGCAGTTTTTTTGTTGCTGTGTGTACAAATAAGCATATATTTTTCTTATTCTTCTTGTTGAATAGTCTCGAAGATTCAATCTACCATAATAAAATATAATATTGTGTTTCAAGTTAGAGAAACCTAAGAAAGAGTGCTTTTACTTTAATTTATTTATTATCAAAACATATTTTATTGAACTTTGAACTTCAGCGGTGAAAAAAAAATGTAGTGGGCTGCTGCTGCACATTACATAAATAAATTACTTGTTTAATGGAGATTTCAGAAAGGTACTATACTAACTACTTTTTATCTGAAAAAAAGATTTAGAACTATTTTTATGCCAAAGGGGCTGATTTGGATGAAATAGTAATTCTGTAATAATAGTATTAATAGTAAACCTTTACCTTTTGTAAACAATACTAGGTTACTAAAAACGATCACCCAAGGCAAATGGAGATCACAGAGAACGGTGCTTGGATGGGTAACGTTTAATATCGATTCCGTAATTCGGAAGGCAAGCTAGGCTACAATTAAAATTAAATGTGGTGATAGTAAAATCAACTAGCGGTTCATAAGCGGGCACAGATGATGACATTACTCATTCCACATTCCAAGTGTACGCAGTGTTTCACCAGAGACTTAAAGGCATGGAATAAACGGAGAGATGAGAGTGAAACGGTTTAACAATAGTCGATAACGCGCTAGTGTTGCCTCTGATATTGTAAGCATACATAGGCTGCGGTTATCATCACTACAAAGTATAAAGAAACAAAGTCGCTTCCCGGTATCTGTATGTGTGTCATCATCATCAGCCTATACTAGTCCACTGCTGGACATAGGCCTCCCCCAAATCGCGCCATTTTCCCCTGTCTTCGGCTGTCCGCATTCAGCATCTGCCAGCGACCGCTCGCAAATCGTCACCCCACCTGGCAAGTGGACGTCCTACACTACGATTGCCAAGTCGCCGTCTCTACTCAAGAACTCGTTTATCCCAACGGTTGTCGGTCCTTCGACAGATATGGCCAGCCCACTGCCACTTCAGCTTGCTAATCCTGTATGCTATGTCGGTGACTTTGGTCCTCTGTCGGATAACATCATTTCTGATTTTATCTCTCAGAGAGATGTATGTGTGTATGTATGCTTAAATCTTTAAAACTACGCAACGGGTTTTGATGCGGTTTCCATAAATAATTAAATATATTCAAAGAGGACGGTTTATATGTATAATGCATGCACAATGTAGTAGTGGAACACTGTAAATTTTTGAGACCGATATGGCGTGGTGGCGAGTATACCCGCACTCCACTCCTGAGGTCGTGGGTTCGATTCCCACACAGGACAAATATTTGTGTGTATAAATATGAATATATGTTCTGGTCTGGGTGTTTTTCTATGTATATTAAGTATGTATTTACAAAAAAAAAAAAAAAGTATTTATGTATGTTTATCCGTTATTTAGTATCCATAACACAAGTTCTTAATGATACTTATCTTGGAACTAAATAATTGGTGTAAGTGTCAGAAATATTTATTATTATTATTATTATTTCTAATTTGATGTCGTACATCAACTCACTTTATATTGCAAACGCTGGCCAAACCCTACCAGATTGATCAAAATTATATACTACAGTATTGTACAACATACAAAAGTCCACGAAAAAGTCCGCGATGGTTTATGTCTATCTCTGAAGAATAACCCACAATAACCCTTTTTATCTTTTACTTATTACTAGATATTTCTAGTTACGAAGCCATTTTAAGTATGTATGGGCGGGTCGCTAGTTATTCATAAAGTGGCATCAAGCATGCTCAAGTATCAATTAAAAAAAAAATAGTAGTTACTCGAGTAAAAATTATTTGCATTTACATTTGTTTAAATATTATATTATTAATAATTAATTTATTGTTGCTGAGTTATTCTGTTTTGTCTTGTAAGTGTTAAATTGTATTTTTAAAGATGATTTCTATCTTTTATTATTGTAAATGGTTATTTGCACCGTTTTAATTAAAGCAAAACAAATAATATGTCACCGCTACCATCAGCGCAAGGACATCCATAAACTTCCAATGGTCACATTGGCAATGGGTCACTGCATTCAACGATTTACTAAGAGATTCTACAATAAAATCCCAAGCAATATTCAGCAATTAAGCCTAAATAAATTTAAATTAATGTACAATAAAACGCAAGCTGTCTTCAAAGGGATACTATTCTATCAAAGACTATATGGCAGATAAAAATGCTTGGGATCATACAGGCCAATTTGAATGACATAAAACATTAATATTGTTAATGTTATATTATATTAATTGTATAGCTTTACAGACAAATGAAGATTGTAATTCAAGTACCAAACCAATGGATACATTTAAAAGAGCATAGCCTGTGAGTTTCTTGGCAGTTCCTCTTACAGAGCGGTGGCTCGGAACTGGCACTTGATTCACTTATACTTAATTATTTTTTGTTTTTACATTGTTTTTTACTGTGAATCTAAGCTTCGTGATTTCAGTGTAAATAATATTTCGATTATTTTTTTATATTTACATTTAATTTTTACGTTTTCAAGTACAATGTAATAGTTTTTGAAATGAATAATTTTTGATTTTGACTTTTTGAACGTTTGACGCTACGTTTTTTATCAAAGGTCTCAAAGGCCGTTAGACCTTCTTGCCACGTTGATCCACCAAGTGCCGCTTGCATCCACTGGCTCACTGGCCTCCGGGTCGGTCGGTCTATCGGGTTGGTGGCCGGCCTCTACTACAATTGCTGGTTCGCGGTCGCCATTGAAGAACCTAAATGCATCGACATGTTGTTTTGACGACCGATATGGCGTGGAGGTCGGTAGATCTGCATTTTATTCCAGAGGTCGTGGGTTCGATTCCCACACAGGACAAATCTTTGAGTGCATTAACATGAATATTTGTTTTAGTCTGGGGGTTGTTCTATGTATGCTAAGTATGTGTATACAAAAAAAAGATATTTAGGTATGTTTATCCGTTCTTTAGTATCCATAACACAAGTTCTTAGTGATTCTTATCTTGGAATTAAATAATTGGTGTGATTGTAAGAGAATATTTATTTGTTTATTTATTTATTTGCCACTTCAGCTTGCAAATCTGCCTTGCTGCTCATTTCTATTTATCAGTCCCTCTTTAAGGAAAGACACTCCGAGCATAGCTCTATCCATTGCTCGCTGAGCGACTTTTAGCTTTCTGGTGTTGATAAACTGTGTTGTGTGTTAAACTCTGTGACCGACATCGATTTTAACCGCTAGATAATAGCGAACATTCACTTACTTTCGACCCATTATTTTAAATTTATTGGAAAGTAAAAGCAAAATTGTAAAAGAGATCCTAATTAAAACATTTTCACGTTCACGTTCTAACTTCACACCCTCTACACCTTCCTTTTTTATGAAATTATGGCGCTAGGACACAATGACGAGTCACATCAAAATAAGTTTTAGTCGTTACGGCCTAATGTCTTTAAAATACACTACAGTAGATCAAATATCTTCAAATTATTACTTAAATATAATGTATCTGTTTTCTTTTGATGTTGTCACAGAATAAATTCTTTTTCTTTCTTTCTTTCAAATACGAATGTTATTCAGTGTTCAATCAATTAATTTACGTAACATGTACGTAAACTAACGCTTGTCCTTGGATGGGTGACCGTTTGTGTGGCATTTGATATCGAGCTCTTTCGTGCTTCGGAAAACACGTTAAGCCGTTGTTCCCGGTTATCACTAAATGTGATAGTCGTTAAGCCTCATAGGCGGCTTGAAATTCTCTAACAGAAGGACGCCATACACCTGCCTTTTTTTAAAAATCGGTAACAAAATGCCTTTACGCAGTGCCTTCCGGCCAATGGGGGACCGAGAGGTTAGTGTGGGGCTCACTGCAGCAGACGCGACCGCCAGCAGTCCTACCCACTAAAAATCTTCCGACGACGCCCACCGCTGTTGAAAAAGGGGCAGGGCGGCCGTACACCTCCGCCAATCCGCACTGGGTCAGAGTGGTGGAGTATGACCCGATACCCTCTCACTTTGGTATGTGAGAGGAGGCTCGTGCTCAGTAGTGGGACGTTAATGGGCTGACATGATGAAACAAACGCTACAAGAGGGTCACCCACTGTCTTTGAACAACTAAAAAATAATTAAAACATGTATGTAAAAGTCCTTAAAAAAATCTTCGTCAAAATGTTTTGTTAAACTGTAATAAAGATAGATAGAAGATATTTCTTTTTGGAATAAGCTGTGCCCTGTACCTAATGTTTCTTAGTTTTTAGTTTTTCTGCTTGTATATGTAGTGTGTGTACTAAATAAACAAAGCAATGAAATATTGTAGTAAAATAATAAATGGATACAATCGCATAAAATAAATCATACGTTACTCTAACTTAAATAATAAACAAAACAAAACAATAAGTCACAAACAATAGATTCTTGGATGAACAAGGGTCACTAATTAGCTAATTAGAACCTTGTTATAACGCTAGGAGCGGACGCGTGCAATATGTTCACTTCCTATCAACGTAAACAAACAAATCGTGTCTCGTTATTGCGTTAAAATATCCTTTGTTTCTTACAAATAGTTTGATTATTGTGATAATTTCGAGGGATAATTTCTAGGACATTGTTGTGGAACAACAAGGGTCAAAAAGAATATTTATTTACAAAACTATATATTACATAATCTTAAACTAAGAGCGCTTGAAATGATAAATTGTTATCATAATTTCAGCCCATTTACCTACCACTACTGATACCGCCCAGAATCAAGGTGTAAGGGATCCAGGTTATGAGCCATCACGCGGTTCAAGTGTGCCCACTACTGAGCTCAGGCCGAATCAAGTCTTAGGGGGATTCAGGTTATATGCCATCACGCGGTTCAAGAGTAACCACTACTAAGCTCGGGCCGAATAAAGTTTTAGAGGGATTCAAACCTGAACACAACCGCGTGGTGGCGTATAACCACTCGCCATCACGCGGTTCAAGTGTGCCCACTACTGAGCTCAGGCCGAATCAAGTCTTAGGGGGATTCAGGTTATATGCCATCACGCGGTTCAAGAGTAACCACTACTAAGCTCGGGCCGAATAAAGTTTTAGAGGGATTCAAACCTGAACACAACCGCGTGGTGGCGTATAACCACTCGCCATCACGCGGTTCAAGTGTGGCCACTACTGAGCTCGGGCCGAATCAAGTTTCAGAGGGATTCAGGTTCTATGCCATTTCGCGGTTCAAGTGTGAATTGGCGGAGCCTGATTTTTAGGCAGCCTAATCAGGCCTATAACTTGGCTTACCAACAAACACATATATTATAACTCAGGACCAACATCTTAGCGTGCCTTCCGGACCATGAAAGTGTTTAATATTAAATGCCACATAACCCACCGTCCTGGTCACCCATCCAAGGTTAAGCCTCTGTGAACTCCTAACATCGGTGATTGTGTTCGACTCTTTTAGGCTTGAAGGTTATAAAATTATTTGAGTGAAAGTATACTGCTTCTAAGAGTAACATAAAACAAATGTCTCGTTGGTAATAACTATATTTGCATTAATATTATGATATGTTAGTAAGTAAAGTTCTCTTTAATAAAGTACGTAAATATTGTAAGAAGCTTGTTTTAGTTAGATTCTCAATAACTTATATTTTATGAAATAAGAATTTTTTTTATACGAAATGTAAGTAGTTACTACTGAATTAATGTACCTACACTTTTGATTATATAAGAAGGATTTATTGTTCATAGAATGATATAGTAATACGTATGTTAATAAGTAAAGCTCGGATGGTAATGAGATTAAGGTTGACACAATTTCGTCAATGCTTATAAAATTATGTATGCGATGCATGTCTGTTTATAGCATAATTAGTTTTAGTTCATTATATTTATAACAATATACAAGCATAGGCTATGAATTTATTATATTTTTTTCTTTTAAGTATATATAGATAATAAGTATTGTATTATGAGATAGTTTAGAACTGTGTGTATTCATTGTGATGTTACTTTACTGTAGATATTATAAATATTATGTACATATTTATTCTTTATTATAATTTTGTCAATATGTGTGAATTTGATGTGGCATAAAAATTGAACATTTTATTTAAAAAAATGATGTTCCGCTAGAAGTGTAAATAAACGAGAGTAAAATTTTACAAGGTCTTTTATTGAGTTTTCTATATTAATCATAATAATTAAATATCAAATAGAGTGTAAAGGGGTTCTTTACCTATTACGTGGGACTGACAAAAAAATTGGCGAAGAGTGGGCGTATAATATGCCTCTACCTACCCCTTCGGGGAAACAGGCGTGAAGGGATATATTAAAAATCGTATATTCATTAGTATGTGGAAAGAAAAAAAAACAATATTCCTAGACATCTCGCACAATTATTCTAGCGCCAAACTAAATAGAGCTTGTTCTATGAATACTATACAACGGATAGCAATATATAATTATTTATTTGTTTATATATAAGTAAAATATTATCAGATATACTATAAAAAACACCCAGTACAAGACAAATATTTCTATTCATACACACAAATAATTCTAGGGTCGGCAGACTAAATAACATAAGTCTCAAAAAATAATTTTATTTTTCTTACGAGGGATCCATTATAACTGACGAAACAGGCTCGTATTTATTTAGTATCAGAAAATGTTCCAACAAACATAATTCAGGTCATAATTTATAAGTAACAATAAAGAGATTCTGCTTAAAACTACAATATTACACATATAATCACGAATAATTATACGTCACAACGCAAACCTTAGTAGACCTAACTTTTTAAAAATTAAAAAGCTATTGCAGTTCGCTGAAACTAAATATTACGCATTAGTATTAAGGATTGGTCATGACTACAATTAGTACAGATTAATAATTGAAATTGAATTATTGGAGTATTTAAAATAACTATGACTCTTCCAGACAAGTTTTAGTCATATTATCAACATCAAACAACAAACATCGCATAGCAATCTGTTCTGGGCGAAAGGCTATCCACTTTTCACGTTTTACCTAGAGATATCTGTAATAAAAGTTAAATAAAAAAAATAAAAAAATTTAACATAGCACTTAAAAACGTCAAAATATAAAAAAAAAAACTAATTATAACTACACTGAAATTAAAAAGCTTAGATTCACTTACATGCAACAAAAAAAAAAAACAATTTAGTGTATGTGAATTTAAGTGCCAGTTTCTAGCCATTGCTCTGTGAACTAACAAGAAACTCACAGACTATGCTCTTTTAAATTATCAATAAAATAAAATAATATGGAACACACACAGTAAATATTTAAAGTAATGATTTCTTATCGACATAAATCCTTTTTTAATAGTGGTAAAGGGTTTTTGCTCACCACAAGTAAGATATATGGGCTTAAGTTAATGTACGTATAAGCAATATAACCAATGTATAATTTAATAAACAAATTTGACATTGACTTAAGCACGTTGATATAACTTATCTGTATCCGAAAATATTGGATCTGGAAGCTATTGCTATTGACGACCGATATGGCGTGGAGGTCAGTATACCTGCACTTCACTCCAGAGGTCGTGGGTTCGATTCCCACACAGGACAATTCTTTGTGAGCATGAATATGAACATTTGTTCTGGTCTGGGTGTTTTCTATGTATATTAAGTATGTATTTACAAAAAAAAAGTATGTAAGTATGTTTATCCGTTGTTTAAATAACACAAGTTCGTCATGATACTTATCTTGGAACTAAATAATTGGTGTGATTGTAAGAGAATATTTATTTATTTATTTATTGTGTATTCTGATATTATATTGAATTCAAAATGATCTTGATAAGCCATTCTTGCGCAACAGAATTACATCCGTATCTTTCTTTATAATGTGTTGGATGCACTGCTCTGTAAATCAACATGTAAAAGTATATTGCAAAAATAAATGTGTTATAATTAACGGTGGCAGATTCAGTACTAGCTTTTCATCTACATCAAATGTAGATAAACATTGCGACAATTAGCAAAAAATGAAAAAAAACATATAAATTAAGAGTATTGATAAGAAAAGGGTTTAAGAAACAGTTAGGAATACTTAGGAATCTTAAATTTTGGCAGTTGCTCAATTTTGTCGACCAAAAAAAATAGTATTGCTAATGAGAGATCTCTTCTATTGAAAACAAAAGCATAAGACCATAAATTAATACTTCTTTTCTTATGCATATTTAAAGTTTTCAGTTGAATACAACCAACACAGACTTGTAATTGTTGGTTCCCATTTAATATTGATACTTTATATGTTTGTTCAAATCGTACTTAATACTTAATTTCTACAGTATATTATCTCAGAAACAGCAATCGCTAGCGGGAGTCAATAAAACGGTTATGGTGATGCAACGCCATCTATTAGCTATAGAATAAATTAGTTAAAAGCCTAAACACCAATATGTAACGTGTCGACTATTAAACCATTTCTTATCAGCAGACATGAAGAACGGAAAACGGGTCAAAACTAGCACCAAATCTTTTGGAGTACTTCTTCAAATGGACCACTTCCGGAAAATTTACACTTTTTACCGTGATCTATGGCCACGACCAAGGGTTAACTACTCGAGCTCTGAAACAGTTAGCGATTGATAAGGGTCGGAAATACTCATTAGCAGGGACAGAGTTACAATTACAGAAGAGAGATAAGTCAGTCAGTAAGAGATAGAAGCATATTCGGAATTTAATTTATGAACAAGGGTCGCCACTCTCGCTCAAATAAACATTTGCTCGTATATGTCAATATAAGAAACAGCGTTTTAATAATCGTCGTTAAGAAATCCCTCAAGAAAGTGACAATAAATTTCTAATTACATATAGACTTTACTACGATAGGTCAAGGATTAAATTACATTACACTTAATCATCATTAACCACATTAATTGAATGAAAAGTTTAATTTATTCGGCACGCATATGCGACATACAATTATCAACACATTCTCAACATAATATGGAACTAAATTTATTTTATAAACTGTTTTTTTTTGTTGGCATAATTGTGTATATAGTTTTTAAATTAAGCCGCGAACAGAGGGATTACCGCTGACCCGTGGCTAAGCGCAACAGCTGCATGCGCGACCACCAGACGCCAGGGCCTATGTCCGAAACCTTATCTCTCAGAAGACCTAGGGCTTGACAGGAACACCTACCTATACTGACACCTCACCGCCTACTGATTGCTCTAGGACTTGATCGAGGCAATCACCGGACTTGACACCCCGGATTGACGCCCTGTTCCATTTGACCCGTTTTTATGGGCGCCATTAGAAACCACGACGAGGGGGCCCATGCCCCGAACCCGCTATTGAAAAGGCATCAATATATAGTTGTAGAAAAGTTCGCTTTTAGCACACACATCTAGCTGAAACGGGTCAAAAGATTGGTGGCTAGTCGAAGGCGAAGCTTTGCCGACATGGACACTATAACGTTGTTTTGGTAAAACATTATCAAACAAAAAAGGTCTACAAAAATTGCCAGCTAGCGGTAAGAAACTGTTGACACGTGTATTGCGCCCGCTAAGCATTTATCCTTACAAAAAATGTATTATTTTCGCAGTCAGGTATTTTTTTCCTTATGGAATGTTTTATTGAAAGGAGACTCGGAAAATTTATAGTATTTCGAAATAATGGTTTTAAATCGCAGAAATTAAGAAAAATAAATGGTATTTTATTATAAGTGGCCAGCGCATATCAAAAGTGAGAAAATATATTTTTGTGAGGATCTTTAGGTCTTTCCATTTTGTCTTAACAAATAAATATAATTTCATGGTATAAGAATTACTTGGATCTGTGAGTAATAAAACCACAAAAAATTCACGGCTTGTTAAGGGACTTTGAATTCAAATGTTATGGATTTATGCATAATTATAATGCTGAAATAAGTTCCTCCGATAGAATTTTGCGCCCAAACAGCTTAACTAAATTTTATGAATTTAATCTCAAAGGAAGACGGGATCTTAGAAACAGATTAGGTTAATTTTGTCAAGTTTAGCGCTATATTATGTGCATATATTTTGTAAATTATTAAATACGCATCAGGTTTTATAAGATCTAATAACTTTGGAAGAGTTATAAAAGACGATATTAACATCTTACAATTACCAAAGGTTTCAAAACCAATGATCGCACCAATTTAGATATCGAGCCTTAAAAAAACCTGGCGTCTCTTACAAATTACGCTTTCAGATACCAATTCGAAGGGTACAAATATCTATTCGCAAAACATCTAACCCTCAACGGGTGGTACGGGTAGAATTAAGGCCCGGGATAAATTGGCTGAGCGTCGCTTTCAGATAAGGGTATAAGGGCAGGTGAGCCTTACGTAACTTTTGGCGTCATACTTATATCACCCCTTTTGTATTTTCCTTTCTATTAGAATCTTTCGCTACCTTCATTGTTAGGGCTTTTCTTTTCATGTTGGTTTTCTTATGCTGTGCTAGGTATCCGCTTGGAATTGGACCGTTATAGCCCTAGTTTTCTGAAATTAAAAATGCTTTTGTATTTTTTTCTATTTCAAGTTGGCCGTTGTATTCAGGTTGGCGAAATTGGAACTTGTGTTTACTTTCGAAAAGTTTTCGCCGTATATAAATTAAACGCAGCTGGGCGGCACGCTCGGCGTCCGAGGTAAAGTTAAATTCACAGAAGTCAGTCGCTGTATTGAGCACAGTTTTAATAACAATTTCAAGGGTTAAATTAAAAGATATTGTTATTCAAACAGTGCCCAGTACAATCAATCAATCAAAACTTTATTTGCAATAAATGTGGCACATAGTAATGATGGAAAAATAAATACATCGTCTCACACTTAGCCTTTACAGACAAACAAAATACAATCTTGTCATATTTTTAAAAACGAAATTAAGAAATACAATGTTAAACAAAAAATGTGCAAAATAATAGGGTTATCTAAATTTAATAGTTTTAGACCTCGTCTGAAACTATTAAAATACTCGTCAACACAATAAAAACAGTTTTGTATAAACTAAAATTTTAATTTCTGTCAAAATGTAACTATTAGTAAGTTTATAATTTCGTCATGTAATCTGTGATATATCCTAACTGCCATACAGTACGCATTTCGACTACAAAGTGAAGTCATTTTAGAAGGCTGTACAAGTTTATTAGGATACCTAGCATTAAAGTTACATGGTGTTCCCTTAAACACAAATAAGTGATGATTGCACTTCACAAACAAACAAGCTTCATAAATATACATCCCAGTGACAGTTAAGATGTGGAGGTCTTTGAAAAGAGGATGGAAGGATGTTATAGAACTCACGCCATAAATAGCTCTTTTGCATCGTTTCTGTGCAAGTAACGCCTGGTTAGCATGACATGAATTACCCCAAAGAAGAATTGCATACCTTAAATAAAAGGCAACGTAACCATGGCACGCTTGAAAAACTACATTTTGAAATGCTACATCGAGAGTGTTATTTTAACTGCCTCCCGTAAGTTGGGTATACTCAATAAGGTGAGGCGGTTTTTAACTCCCGAGCAGCGCTGTTTGTTGTACAAGACTCAAGTGCATTCGAGTGTAGAGTATTGTTCCCATCTTTGGGACGGTTCTGCTAAGTACGCCTCGTACGTCCTTGACGCACTTGACAAACTGCAACGGCGAGCGGTTCGCATTATAGGGGATGCTGTGGTAACAGCCTCACTCGAGGATCTACAGCTGCGTAGAGACATTGCATCTCTCAGTGTCTTCTACCGGAAGTACTATGGCGAGTGTTCTGAGGAGCTTTTCGATCTCATCCCGCACTCTTCTTTCCTCTCCCGAACAACACGTGCTGGTTTTAGAAACCATCCTCATACTGTGCGGACTATCAGCACTCGAACCAAGAAATTTGGAAGGTCGTTTCTGAGCAAGATCACTAAGCTCTGGAATTCGCTGCCGGCTCATGTGTTTCCTATTTCCTATGATCCCGGGTCTTTTAAGCGGGGCGTGAAACTGCATTTTAGCAGGCCGTCATGAGTTGATGCGCTTTATACTGTGTTTATTTCACGTTATAAAGCGCTTTCATTTTTTATATTGGACTGCATCGACTGCTTACCATTAGGCAGGATGTAGTCATTATGACGTGTCACAACAAAAAAAAAATCTATCACTAATCCTTATAAGCTTCCATAGTGCATATGTAAAAGAGTTTATCTTGCCACATACCTTTTCAACATGTTTGGCCTAAGAACACCACAAACACTCGTATATATGTACATAAATGTTTATACTGTATAAATCGGAGTCACGACCTTAGAAGCGGAGTACTGGTGTACTATCCTCTAAGCCCTATCAGCGTCCTATACCTCAAAAAAATTACATAACATCAAATTAATAAACCAGGCTCTCAATCTGTGCGAAAGTACTGTGAAAGTCTTTTTTTTTCTTAAATAATGGGATCGTGCGGTTTGCACATTTAGCCAGTGCCAATTAAGATATATATTAATAACATATAAATTATAGTTAATGAGAATGAGTGGTGATAAAGATGATAAATGGTAATTAAGATGCCTTGCCCCTAAACCACTCGAGTCCTTAGTAAAGATATGGGACTATACTGAGATCTCACATGGACTTGAGAGAATTTGAAAAGTGATGCTGCACTGTTTTGTTTTATTTACAAACACTCATGTACGTTCACAAACACTGAACGGTTAACTCCACAGGTCCCTCTTAGTTTCCAACCCGGTAGTCAGTACTAAGGGCACCCAGAGTCACCAATCTCTGGGTGCTACCTTTTCCATAGCGCCTCCTGCGCCCTACCGGGAGGTACTCAGCCCCCCACCACGACAAGGTGGAGACCAGTCGGGGGGGAGTCGGGGGGGGGGATCCTACCAAGACCCAGGAGGACCCCTGGCAACACTGTGCCAAGCTAAACATCAGCTCCGTATATAAAAATAATTTTAAATATCTACTTAAGTTATTATCTCGTAAACATTACAATAATAAAAAGTGCTTTGTGTAAATATACTGTGAAAACGTTATCCACCAGAAATATTACATCTGTGTGAAAATAGTGCAAAAACATTTACAGACAGCTGTTATGAAGATTATCTACACAAATAACTACATTACTGACAATACTGAAGCCAAAACTATTGAAAGTGAGGAAATTCTCTAATGGATATATAATACGCAGTGAGTAAAGAGCAAAATACTGAATATTTACACGTAAAATCGAAATCGACTATTACAAATCCGTTAGACTGTAGTTCAAATATAAACAAAAGTCAGCTGACTCACACTTCTATCAGCGGTACAAGATTAACTTACCAGTAGCGACATCTAGAGATAACTAAAGGCACATCCAAATCGATTGCACTTTATCGCCGCTGGCACCGGCACATAACCACACTTTTAACAAAAAACTGGTTGGAGAACACATTATAATGGATAAATCACACGATAACGTAACACAAAGATGCCGCACTCAAAGATCAAAATCAATTGACCGATCGAGATTTTTTAATTCTAGCTTAGAAAATAACTTAAATGACACCACTATTTTTGACGCAACAATGAGAAGCTTAACGAATGATTCATCTTTAGACGAAAGTATCACTACCGAATTAAGGGGAAAACTAGATGAATTAAAAACACAACTATGCTTAGCGAACAAAGAAATTGAAAACTTAAAATTAGATAACTACAACCTAAGAAATGAATTAAAGAAATATACGCTTCTATCACACTCGCAGTCGCAACACGACTCAAAATTAAACCCAAGAAATGACAGATCTATTAAAGAAAGCAACGCGCATAAGGATGTAGTAGCAAACATCGTCGAGTCTACAAAGCAAACTGAACCCACTACTTGTATCACCGCACTACCGCTGGATGGCGCTATTCACGATCATCTCACCACAAGATCAGAGCAAAATTCAATTAACAATGTAAACACTAAACCTTTTGTAAAATCAAGTGTAAAATGCTCTCAGAATTCCTCCACAGCTAAAAAAACAAATAATGTGTTAATACTGGGTGACCAACAAGCCCACAATTTATCAGAAATGTTATATAAAATATGCATAAATGATAGTCGCATAATTACCTCAGTTATTAAGCCTAATGCAATTAGTCATGACATTTTTAACACTCAATTGCATAAGACTTTAGGAAGTGACGACTTTTTGATTCTACTAATTGGTGCAAATGATAGAATTCATACAAAGTTATTTTGTGATTTGTCGGTATTTCTGTCACAATCCCAAAATACACAAATATTACTGGTTCAAACAATAGAATCTAAGTACTTAAATACTTATGCAATAAATAACCAACTTAAATTAATTAGTAGAAATTATAACAATTGCACGTTTATAACTTTAAGTGACCACGACCAAAAATTGACATTAAAAGACATTTGCTATAAAATCAAATTAGAATTCGATACAATTGACTACCACAAAAAATCGATAGAAAAAATAAAACAACGCATCTCGGAAAAAAATATATGTAAAATTGATGAAGGAACGATTCCGTACTATTTTAAAAAGGCTCATATTTAATGTGTCATCAAAATTAATAAATTACCAACCTAACCTAACCTTTTTGTACATCAAAAAATTCTGAAGGAGCACCTAATCCCCTATTAGATGCTAGATCAGTATTTTTGATGATCAAAAAAGTATTTTTTAGAGGTTCAGTTTATTATATTCCTTTTAAAAAGCAAGAAAATAAATCAAGCTTACGTAATGCACAATCGCATGTTCTACGCACCTCACCAGACTCACAAAAACTAAAAAAAGGAACGATTCCTTATTATTTCCTAAATAACCCTCCGCCTGCAAATACTAACAAAAATACTCTTTTTCGTGACAAACAAAAGTCATAATTTATTTTGTTTTCACCAAAATATTTGTAGCATACAAAAAAAGAAGGATGAGTTAGAAGTTGTTCTTAACCTCTATAAAAGAATTGGTAAAACTATGGACATAATCTGTCTCTCAGAAACTTTTATCAAAAGGGGCCATGAACAAAACGTAACCCTAACTAATTATAAAATGGGATCTGCATGGTCACGGGAACATGAAAAAAGAGGGGGCACGTGTATTTTAGTGGCAAACCACATCAACTGTACAAAACTACAACTAGCAGACTCACTGTCTGAAAACTCCAACTTTGAATGTTGCGGCTTAATTATAAAAAACTTAAACTTAGTAGTAATTTGTATATACAGAACCCCAACTTCTAATATATCGGTATTTTTTGATAAATTAGATCAACTACTCAACAAAATAAACAAAAGACCAAAAAATATTATAATTTGTGGAGACTGGAACATCGACACATTGCAGAATACAAAAAATACGCAGACTTTGATTAGTATCATGCAGAATCACAATCTAAATATACATATTAAAACACCCACTAGAAAAAAAGCCTGCTTAGACTTGATAGCCAGTAATTTAAACGAAGCTACAGGTTCTACAAATGAGTTCATATTATCTGACCATGACAAATGCCAATTTATATCAGCACACTTAGAAAATTATAATAAAAAGATATATTGGTATGAGCATCAAAGAGATCTCCACATAGAAAATATAATACAATTTAATAGGCATATTAATTCCTTGACATTTAATAATGTATTTGAGCAAACAGACACTAATGAAGCCTTTAATGCTTTTCATGATATTTTTATCCTCTTGTATAATCTTTGCTTTCCTATTACTAAAATAAGGAAAAACTGTAACTTCAAAAGACTTAAATGGCTTACAAAGGGAATAAAAAAAAGCTGTATCAAGAAACGCCAACTGTATCAGAATTACATACATTCGAATAAAATAAAAAAGCTAATAATAAGAATAAATACAAGAATTATACCAAATTACTACAAAAATGTATGAATTCTGCACAAAGAATTAACAATTCTAAATACATATTCAATGCAAAGAACAAATGTAGGGCATCCTGGAGAATAATTAACAAAAATATCAATAGAAATCCGACTCAAAATGAAATTAAAATAATTAAACATAATAATGACATAATTACTAATAAGAATGACATATCTGAACTATTTAATGATTATTTTACTGACATAGCACAAAATACAGCTCATACATTAATAAATACAAATAATAATAAACTGAATAATAGTATATTTTTGTACCCAACAACCGAAGATGAAGTACAAAAAATAATCATGAATTTAAAAAATACTAAATCAGTCGGCTACGATGAGATTAGAACTGATATAATTAAAACATGTTCTTCAGTAATTTGCGTTCCACTATCTTACATCATTAATCTATCTATGGAAAATGGTATTTTTTCAGACAAACTAAAGTTCTCAATAGTTAAGCCACTATTCAAAAAAGGAGACAAGAGCGACATGGGAAATTACAGACCCATTGCACTTATACCTATAATATCAAAAATTTTTGAAAAAGTAATGGCCACTCGTCTTTACTCTTTCATCAATAAACATGATATAATTAATAAGCAACAATACGGTTTTCAGGAAGGTAAATCGACTTCGCTAGCTTGTTTTTCACTATTAAAAAAAATTACTGAAGCAATTAATGATAGAATACCGATAATAGCAACATTTTTAGATATGTCAAAAGCTTTTGACTGTGTAAGTCATGAAATACTTTTACAGAAGCTTCACGACTACGGTATTAGAGGAATCGCAAATCAATGGTTTGCCAGTTATCTGTCAAATAGACAGCAATGTGCTGAAATAACGCAAATCATAGATCAAACTCAAGAAAAGATTAGATCTAAATACCGACACGTAAAAAATGGAGTGCCGCAGGGCAGCATTTTAGGACCTTTGCTATTTATAATATACATAAATGACCTACCCGACATAACCAAAAATAAATGTTTCTTGTTTGCAGATGTTTGTACAGTGCTGTTTCAAAATAACAATATTGACGAACTTCAAAATGACATTAATAATACTCTCTCTGACATAATTGATTGGATGAATACAAATAATTTAAAAATTAATATATCTAAGACTAAAGCAATTCAATTTCATACTTATAAAGCAAAAAAACATAACATTGACATACACCATAATAACAATAAAATTGACATCGTAAACAGCACAGTATTCCTAGGTATAAATTTAGATGAACATTGCAATTGGAAAATACATATTGACAACCTTTGCACAAAAATAAATAAATTTGTATTTGCACTATATAGAATTAAAAATATAGCATCCTTCCAAATAGCACTACAAGCGTACCATGGATACGTATCCTCTCTGCTGCGTTATGGCATAATAATATGGGGTAATAGCGTAGATTTTGAAAGGGCATTTAGAGCTCAGAAAAGATGTATCCGTGCCTTATGCGGAATAAAACAAACAGAGTCATGTAAACCCCTCTTTGTAAAAAATAAAATACTCCCCCTACCTTGTATGTACATACTTGAAATGTGTCTGTTAGTCAAAAAATACCCAGAACACTTTATAAAATGTAAAGACACAAGGCCTAATCTGCGAGAGTCTAGAAAGAATAAATTAGCCATTCCGAATTCCAAATTAGGACTATTTCAAAAAAATGTTTTTTATATGGCCATAAAGATCTATAACAAATTACCGTTGGATTTATTGAATATGCCATTGGGTAAAAATAAATTCAAAAACAGTCTCTCACAATGGCTCCTACTGCAAAATTTTTACTCTGTGAAAGAATATTTAGAAAGATGACATTTATTATTATTCTCATTGTTTTGACTCTGCTGATGATACTATTGTAAATGATGTACCTACTTATATTTTATTTCATATTGACATTTTGTAATATTTAATTTTTATTATATTTTAATTATTGACATACTTACAATAATCATATTCAATGTTTAGATTCTAATTTATCTTAATTAATTGCTATTGAATAAAAATTTGCATGCCTGCATTAATATGGCAGAATATTGTAGCTTCTCAAAAAACATTGATGACCACCACAATGTCTGTACACAATATTGAGCAAATAAATTATGATTTATGATTTATGACCCAGGAGCCCAAGCCAACCTCACCTGCAAGTGATGTACCTGCCGACCAACGGAAGAGGCTCTGGCGAATATAATAGTGCGCGGTAAGCGGCAGCAGGCTCGCCACCTATTACGTGGGACTATGTAATTGGCGAAGTGTGGGCGTATAATATCATCATCATCATCATCACAGCCCATTAACGTCCCACTACTGAGCACGAGCCTCCTCTCACATATCAAGGTGTGAGGGTATTAGGTCATACTCCACCACGCTGACCCAGTGCGGATTGGCGAAGGCAGGTGCATGGCGTCCTGCTGTTAGAATTATTCAAGCCGCCCATTAGGCCTCTAACATGGCTTAACGACTACCACATTTAGTGATAACCGGGACCAACGGCTTAACGTGCCTTCCGAAGCACGGAAGCGCTCGATATCAAATGCCACACAAACGGTCACCCATCCAAGAACTGACCTTTGTAAAATCTGCTGTACTTCGGTGATCGTTTCCGACCACCGAGCACCGCAGAGCTACGAGCGCTTGTGTGAGCGAATTGTGGCGTATAATATGCCTCTGCCTATCCCTTCGGGGTAACAGGCGTGAATGTATGTATGTATGCAAAAAGTAACTTTGAAAAAGTAGTTATAGTTGTTTGGCGAAACGCGTACACCGGCGTTCTTCTCCTGAAGTCGTGGGTTCGTTTCTTACCCGGGACAATTCTTTGTGGCATGCACATGAAGATTTGTACTGGTCTGGGTGTTTTCATTGTATAATAAGTATGTTTTTACAAAATAAATAATTACAAATTAAAGTTATGAGTTAATGACGTCAGCAATTGAGGGACTACTAACTAATCTTGAGAAAAAACCACAACAGACAGATAAACTGACAAAACGTGACCAAATCTGACGAGGAATGCATTTTGTTTTTACTTCTTAATGATGGTACCGCTCATATCTCTTTCATTTGTTTAAAAAAATATCAAATTTTCAAAATTATACGAATCTAAATGATCCTGTTGATCTTGATGACAATTAAGCATATACATATTTTTTGTGTTCCCAATGAATCTTTACAAATTGTTCTTTTATAACAAAAATCTTCAGTTTCATAACTTTTAAAAAAAATATGATAATTTTGGTGTAACACTTTACACCACTTACGTTGACTACATTACGTCAAGTTTTCTTTATGAAATAAAAATTTAAGTAACTAGCTTCATGACTCGAAACTATATCAAAAAACTTCTATAGACTTAAAAATTTTGTCATAATTTAAAATCCGTCTAGACGAATTGATAGACAATGGCTCCGAAATACCTATATAGAATTTCATTTAAAACGGCTTTAGTGTGAACGAGCAGTTACTCAAGTTTCTAAAATATTAGTTTGAATTTCATCGCGCGTTCATGAGATCCAATAGGACAGGAATAGATTAACATACATACATTAAAGTCAACTCAATTTAAATTCGTGACATTGATATATATATTTGATAGCTTATACCTATATGAGTATTATCATCATATCAGCCTTATAAGGTCCACTGCTGAACATTGGCGTCCAATATATTAAGAACCCACAACCTCAAAAGCAAAGTGCAGGTATACTGACCCCCAACTCGCCGCCCGTCCGCCTTCTATAGACGACAGGCCGCGTCGACAGCGCGATTGTGTTCCACGCGCGCCTCAAAGAGATGTCAGCACAGTGAGAGCCCCCAGGTAGGGGGTCAAGCCTGCCGGGGCTGCGGGACTTTCCGAAAGGGTTACCGCGGCCTCCGGACGTAGCAAGCACAAGAAGGAATATGAATGGTTTTTAATCAGTAAAAGTCTGACACACCCTCCCGCTCCACCCACAGCAGGAGAAGGTCATTAGATGATTTTCTATCCGAAAAAAAAACAGGTACATTGACCCCCACACTATTTTGTAAACGTTGTATGTACCTATAGTCATCATCATAGTAATTATCAGCTATATGTAGTCCAGTGCTGAACATTGGCCTCCCCAATAGATTACGTTCTATTGGGGGTATTTGCCCATAATCACCATCTGGGCCTGAGCAGGCGGGTTGATGATCGCAGTTCAAGCCAGTACGCAGGATGACGCTGCTGCCCATCATTCGGTAGGAATTCTCGTCGACTCTTACGACTCCTCATGAGGTGAACGGGGGTGACACTACTCTAGGCCGGTAACACGTGGCTATTTCAGTAAACTGACGATGATGTCTTAATGTTATGAGACAATCAACCGACGCATGTTACTACGTTTTAGAGTCAGAAGTATAAATAATATAATACTTTCTTATGCATAGAATTTTTTGATGTGTTAGGTTATCATTTATCTTTTTTTTAAGGAAAGGGTTACCGCGGCCTTGGAACATTGCAGGATCAAGAAGGAACATGAATGGTTTTAGTCAGTGAAAATTTGATATGCCCTTTCGCTTCACCCACAGCAGAAGACGGTCATTTGATGATTGTCTATTCTGAAAAAAAACACGTTTACACGTTTATAACTTATATCGCGCGCTTGTTGCCCTCAAAAACAAAAAATAAATATAAGCATTTTTTTATTTATGATAAAATTGTTTTATAGATCAATTTCTTTATGTATAAAAGTAGGGGAAGGCATAACCCCCTACATAGGTTTAAAATGGTTCGAAATAGAAACATAGTTCCCTTATAGACCAGAAATCTTTGAGATGTTTTCTTTCAGATGATGAATATATGTCTACATACCTAGAGATCTCAAGGAACCCTAGTATCTCAAGGTACGTGTACGTGAGGTGTCTAGCCCTTCACCAACATTGACACCAGACAAGATCCCCTTGATGCCTTGGACGCCTTCCAAGACACCATGAGGCAAGACATGTGATGGTAGATTTTTTTTGAAGAACCGCTACCACACGACCAATATATGCAATAAAATATTATTATGCTTTCTATATTATTGTATCATTTCGTGTCTTCCATTAATATAGAAAATGTCCCTGAATTTAGGGTATGGATAGACTTTTGAGTAAAATTGATGAGAGAATTTCAAGGATAATATATCAAACCTTTCTTAGCGGGTGAAGCTAGTCCACTAATTTATCAATTCACATAATAACAAAAATTCTACATTGATAAAATATGAATAGCGTTGACATATAATCTTTTGTAGATACTTAGCCATATTATAAGCACAAAAGATTATTTTTTGATGATAGACCTACGATTGCTCGTATCTTATAGTATATTATTATTGTTAGTGTAATAGAATAGAATAATAATAATAATAATAATAATAAATTTATTTATTTCATAAACACAGAATATTTTTATTGACTAAGCAACACACACAATATCATATAATGGGAACAAAATACAATATAACAACACAAATAACATTAAACAAATAGTAAAATATGAAATAAATGTGTGTAACCTGTCAAAAGGGCGATACATCAGCGTAATGCTGCTGCGTAATAGGGGTCCTACAAACATCTTGGTAGCCCAAGCCAAATAAACCTTCTAGAGGTGCATCTGCCTATTAACGGACGAGGCTATAGCGAACATAACAGTTTGCGGTAAGCGGCAAAACGCTCGCCACCTATTACGTGGGGCCAATAATATATGCGGCGAAATGTGGCGTATAATCTATCTCTCCCCTTCGGGGAAACAGGCGTGATTGTATGTATGTAAATAAATAAATAAATAAATATTCTCTTACAATCACACCAATTATTTAGTTCCTTGATAAGTATCACTAAGAACTTGTGTTATGAATACTAAAGAACGGATAAACATACTTAAATACTTTTTTTGTAAATACATACTTAATATACATAGGTACACACCCAGACCAGTACAAATATTCATGTTCATGCACATAAAGATTTGTCCTGTGTGGGAATCGAACCCACGACCTCTGGAGTGAAGTGCAGGTCTACTGACCTCCAGTCCATATCGGTCGTCGGTCGTTGTATTATTGTTACTGACGACTGATATGGCGTGAAGATCCTGAGCACTGTGATAATTATATAACAGATAATGTAAATGCATATACTACGCGTGTCCGAACCCCGACCAAAAGTCGAGGTTGGGCCGCTACATACATTCCGCGCGCGTCTGTTGTTGTTTTTGAATACTGTAAGATAAACGAACTCACGTATGCAATATTTACAATAAGCGGCATCAGTGTCGAAGAATCAGTTTAGATTTCCCGTCACTAAATATCGGCAGTGACGTCAAAGTGGGTGTTACAACGTCGGCACGCTTGATTTTAATACAAATTTTGACAGTTGCGTTATTTTTTCTATATCTGTGGTCTTACATAAATATATATTAAGTAATTTTCTATAAATGCATAAGTACTTAAAATATAACTCCCACAACAATTATTTGTATTAATAAAAGTTGTGTGGGAATCAAACTCACGACCTCAGAATAGCAGAGAAGAAATACTGACCTCTAGGAAACATCATTCGTCAAAAAATATCAAAAAGAAAAGTTGGTGTAAAAACGTTACAAATTTTTTTTGTCACAAAATGAAGTTTTTATTAATGCAATATAACGTTATAAATATTACAAGGCGACGT
Organism: Musotima nitidalis; assembly: GCA_949126915.1. Classification (NCBI taxonomy): domain Eukaryota; kingdom Metazoa; phylum Arthropoda; class Insecta; order Lepidoptera; family Crambidae; genus Musotima; species Musotima nitidalis. Next base: position 3,933,738 of record OX421419.1, read on the forward strand.
TGGCACGTAATTTTGATGATAGGTGAAGTAAACTAAAGCTCGTTAACTTTTACAATCCATTAACGTTAACGTGCCATAAAAAAAATAGGGCGAAATGTGAAAATATGACATTATTACATACCGTATAGACATAACAAAGGCAGGCCTTAAAAAAATCTTTAACATTATGCAATATACAAAAGCATTTTGGAACATAGTCTCGACTAACATATGTGTAATTAAATAAAACACATTTACGGATTTTAATCCCGGTTTATGTAACTATATTGATCCCGACTCTTCGTATACTTGTGTTCTTTATAGACGAGTTTCTCAATAGACGAAGGTAGAAATTTACAAACTACTGGCACTAACTCACTTACTAAGAATCTTTCCGATTTACAAAAAAAAGCTAATTATATCTGAAGGCAAACTGTTTTGTTTTATATATATTTACATACATACAATGTAATATAATACAATTTGACGACCGATATGGCGTGGAGGCGAGTATACCCGCACTCCGATCCTGAGGTCGTGGGTGTTCAATTTATGTATATTAAGTATGCATTGACCAAAAAAAAAACAAAGTATTTATGTATGTTTATCCGTTATGTAGTATCCATAACACAAGTTCTTAATGATACTTATTTAGGAACTAAATAATTGGTGTAGTTATCAGAAAATATTTATTTATAAATTATTATGTGTGATGACTCGTTATGACGAATACAAAGGGGGACCCGTTGGCCGGAAAGCAGTGCGTAAAAGCATTTTGTAACCGACGTAAAGCAAAAAAAAATAGAGTCAGCAGATTCTGAGCCCTAAGTCTTTTTTATTTATTTACGTCTTTAACAAAATGCATTTACGCACTGTCTCCCGGCCAAAGGGGGACCGAGAGAGGTGTGTGGGACTCACCTCCGGCAGACACGACCGCCAGCAGTAATACCCACTAAAAATCTTCCAACGACGCCCGCCGCTTGTTGAGAAAGAGGCGGGGGGCCAGTACCTGGGTTGCAGCTCTGTCACCCTGCCCGCGGCCAACGTCCCCCGGACCACCTTCTTAGAGAGACGCAGTGGACGGGCCCCTTCTACCTCCTTGTGCGACCATAGCGTGTGTGGTGTGGTAAGTCTACGCCAACCGGTATAATGCTAAAGCATGATGATAATTTTCGTAAGAATAAGAATAAATGCCAACACATTTTAAAAATATGCTTTTGTTGAAAGGTCTTTCAAAAGCAATCGAAAAAACCGGCCAAGTGCGTGTCGGGCCACGCGCAATATAGGGTTCCGTAGTCACCCTTTGCCATAATGTCGCTATATGAACAGGTTCAGCTATTCCCCGATAGATATCACTACTACGGTATGAATGAAATTTTAATACATTTAATACAAAAATTTATTTGATTGTCGTCCATTACTCGAAAACCAGTAAAGCCTACTTAGCCGTGATAATTTTCCTTTTAACTTCATTATATATACTACTATTGTGAATTTTTTCAGCCACTCTTAAAGTACCGTTTACCTGGTGGGGGGGGGCGGATACTGAACTCTATCAATTTTTTCCACTTTAAAGCTTAATGTTTCGAAAACGGATCCCTAAATCGAAAAATGGTTTTAAGAAACTCGTATTACTTTTGAAAGACCTTTCTAACGATACCCAACATGATAAGATAGACTCGAGAAAAAAAAAACATTCCTACTTTACGTGTAGGGGAGGTACGTTACAAAACAATATTTTTAAAAATTTTATTCTACAGGTTTGTCGACGTGATTAATATGTATACCCACACCAATTTTCAGCTGTCTAATGTTAATAGTCTCTGCGCTAACCCGCGGACGGACGGACGGACGGACGGACGGACGGACATGGCGAAACTATAAGGGTTCCTTGTTTACTACGGAACCCTAAAAATGCGACTTAGAACATGAAAAGAAGCTAAAAATAACACCTTAAACCTTTATTGCGAATAACATTTACTTCGTAAAAGGGTATTTATTAAAATGAGTCCTTCACAATTTTCCTTGAATGATTTGTGTTTGAAGAGTTTACGTCAGCTCATGTCAGATTCAATATAAAGCTATTCTATCAAATAAAGTGAAACTGATTCAAAGGGGGCAGGGATCATGTTTAATGTATTGCGTTCTATCGTCTCTATTGCTTTACCGTCAGTCCTTCGATTATAAGGAAAACTTCTCCTTTTTCAGTATATTTAGAAGAATTCAGTGATCTTATGAGGTTAGAGATAGATATATAGCATCTATTTTTAAATGTAGCTTAAATTTAACGTTGTTCGTCAGTAACAATAATTCATAAAAATACACCTGTTTCCTCGAAGCATATTAAACGCCAACATTTTGCAAAATATATTATTGGTCCCACGTTTGCCGCTTACCGGAAACTTTTATGTTTGCTAAAGCTTCGTCAATTGATAGGCAGATGCACCTCTTGAAGGTTTAGTTTGCTTATGCCGGGGCGCTAACATCATAGCCGGGCGTGCTGAAGAAAGGTCAGGGAATCTTTTACTCGCACTTTTCTGTAGCCCGAAGGAGTAGGAGGCGGCAACCCAACAGCGGATCCCCTTAGACGTCGAAGGAGGGGCAGCATAATAATATACTTTATGATACGAGCAATCGTAGGTATGTCATCAAGAAATAATCGTTTGTGCTTATAATATGGCAAAGTATCTACAAAAGATTATATGTCAACGCTACTCATATTTTATCAATGTAGAATTTTTGTTATTATGTGAATTGATAAATTAGTGGACTAGCTTCACTAAGCTGCGCTAAGAAAGGTTTGATATATTATCCTTGAAATTCTCTCATCAATTTTACTCAAAAGTCTATTCCATACCCTAAATTCAGGGACATTTTCTATATTAATGGAAGACACGAAATGATAGAACAATATAGAAAGCCTCATAATATTTTATTGCATATATTGGTCGTGTGGTAGCGGTTCTTTATAATAAATCTACCATCACATGTCTTGCCTCATGGTGTCGTGGAAGGCGTCCAAGGCATCAAGGGGATCTTGTCTGGTGTCAATGTTGGTGAAGGGCTAGACACCTCACGTACACGTACCTTGAGATACTAGGGTTCCTTGAGATCTCTAGGTATGTAGAGATATATTCATCATCTCAAAGAAAACATCTCAAAGATTTCTGGTCTATAAGGGAACTATGTTTCTATTTCGAACCATTTTAACCAACCCTCCTCTCACATATCATGGTGTGAGGATATTGGGTCATACTATCAAAGTCAAGTAAATTATCAAAAAAGCGATTTATAAATATCTGGCATCTGTTAGCGATAATCAAAATCGATACAGCTGTTTTGAAGATAATCCAGATTTGTCAAATGTTTTTTTTAAATTTATTCATCTTATTTTATAATTTATGTACACAAAAAAATGGACAATGAAGGTGCTTATTTCTAAAGGAATTTCATCCATCATTCTGGATAAGGACAAAATATTTAAAAATATTTTTGATTTAAGAATCACAATACTTTTATAAATTGATTATAAGCTCTTATTTTGACAATGCATTATTGTTTATTTTTAAAGAATATAAATAAGTTTAAAATTGTAATATAAAGGGTATCCCAGAAACGAGTGTACAGCGGAAGTCTAGAGATAGAACACCTCTTGGAGTAATCGAATAATAATAATAATAATAATAGTTTAAGAACTTTATCTAAATTTTTGAGAATTTATGACCTCAACTACTGAAATAAATATATTGTAATAAATATATTTTTTTAAAAGTACTAAATATTTTTATTAATTTAGATAAGTTGTTCTTTCATAATTATTTAATGATCCACATTAACATCATAAGGTGGCTTCAACCAAGATCTGAGAATCCCAATCCATACTCACCTGCAAATCACAATAATTATCAGTTCTGTTACTTTAGTGAAAATCACAATAATTATATTTTAAACCAAAAAAAAAACACTTTTGTTGAATAATAACAAGCCGGGCAGCAGCTTCATTCTGAGTGCTGGCTTAAACTGCGATCACCAACCCGCCTGCCCAGCAAACACACTCATAACCAGCAGATAATGGGCTAATTCCCCTAATATAATAATTTTTTTGGAAAGGCCAATGTTCTGCAGTGCACTTTTTAAAGCTAATATGTTGATACATACACACACATATATAATATCACGCCTGTTTCTCCGAAGGGGTAGGCAGAAGCATATTATACGCTCAAATTTTACGCCTGTTTCTTCGATACATACATTCATGCCTGTTTCCCCGAAGGGGTAGGCAGAGGCATATTATACGCCCACATTTCATCAGTTATATTGTTGGTCCCACGTAATAGGTGGCGAGCCTATTGGAGGAACATTTATGTTCGCCAGAGCCTCGTCCGTTCATCGGCAGGTGTACCCATTGCAGGTGAGTTTGGATTGGGCTTCTCAGATCTTAGTAAAAGCCACCCTATAATGTTGATATGGCTCATTAAATAATTAAGTACTCTATTCTATTTAATTTACGGTCTAAAGTCTAGTCTATTTAATTTACGGCACAGTAAATATAACTTATCTCTATTTTAATTATTAAGGAATGCCAAGTTATCGTTCGCGGCAAATATTCTTGAGTACTGAACAATATAATTAATTTTCAGCCTAATAGATATTTAATTAAATGGTCTGATCTTCTAACGATCTAAATTTGGACTGAATTGAATCTTAAAAGCCGTTCTTATGTAATACCATTCGGCTTTAGAATTAACTGTCGACGCATTTTTTGGCATAATATCTAATACACGTTTATTTGTATGCAAATATTTGCTTAAGGTGGGAATCAAACAAACGAGATTTGAAGCTTAAAAACAACTATACTCGATGCCAAACCAATTGTAAATAAATAAATAAAAAATCATTTATTGCTTCCCTTTACATAATTTACATTATACGATTCAAAAAAAGTTTCTACATATTAAAATTACAACCAGAATTTAATTTAATTTTAATTACGAAGGGCCAGAGAGCAAAAGGTGATGGCTCAGCTTGTGCTGTCCAGCGTATACACACTAGACGGCGCTGGTTTTCAGCCACCCCTGTTCCCTGAGATGTTCTTATGGGAAATATGGGCTAGAAGGGCCAGTTCACAAGGCTAGTTCACAATTCTACTTATCAAATAAACGAGTTAATATTATCCTAAAAAGAAACAGTATAAAAAGGACCAGTATAAAACATGTTACCTACTATAAAACATGTTAATATATCTCTAATATCTCTATATATGTTAATATATCTCTCTTGAAGCGCTCGTAGCTCTGCGGTGCTAGGTGGTCGGAAACGATCACCAAAGTACAGCAGAGTTTATAGAGGTCAGTCCTTGGATGGGTGACCATTTGTGTGGCATTTGATATCGAGCGCTTCCGTGCTTCGGAAGGCACGTTAAGCCGTTGGTCCCGGTTATCACTAAATGTGGTAGTCGTTAAGACATATTAGAGGCCTAATGGGCGGCTTGAAAAATTCTAACAGCAGGACGCCATACACCTGCCTCCGCCAATCCGCACTGGGTCCGCGTGGTGGAGTATGACCCAATACCCTCACACCATGATATGTGAGAGAAGGCTCGTGCTCAGTAGTGGGACGTTAATGGGCTGAGATGAATATATCTCTCAGCTTGTGTGTGTTAGTGAGTGACTGTGAGTGTATGTTTTGGTGTGTGCGCATTGTTATAAGTGCTCGTAATATAAAAAAAGCCAAGGAAATGTTGATAAATATTAATATTAGCAGTATTGAAAGCTGAGCGATGTGATACATTTGTAATATACGGATTTTGGATTTACGGATGATTGGATATTTGAGAACTTTTAGAAAGTTTCTACATTTGCTTCTGCAAACCCTAACTTTTCCCTAAGGATAGGAATAATCCCAAGCAGCCCCAAGACCATTATTGCAAAGTCTGATAATCTGTATTTAAGACTTTGCAATAATTACTCGTCTGTACAGGTTACCTGGTAGAGAATGGCTTGTAGCATTAAGTTTGCCTTCTGTTAATTTTTTTTCTTTATTTATGCGATAAAGTTTAAATAAATAAGCATAATTATGAACCAAAAATTCGATTTTTATTCGTTAACCTATGAAAAATCAAGTCCTACTTTAATTTCATACCTAGAAGAATAAGTAGAACCTACGGAAAAACAAGTCCTACTTAAATTTCGTAGCTAGAAGTACAAATGACTGATGGGGAACTAAATAATAAATAAATAAATATTTCTGACACTCACACCAATTATAGCTAGTTCCAAGATAAGTATCATTAAGAACTTGTGTTATGGATACTAAATAACGGATAAACGTACATAAATACTTTTTTGTTTTGTAAATACATACTTAATATACATAGGAAAACACAAGAAACATACAAGGAATTAAGGTTCTGCAATGAAAAACGTAGCGCTTGTAGCTCCGCGGTGCTAGGTGGTCGGAAACGATCATCGAAGTACAGCAGAGCTTACAGAGGTCAGTCCTCGGATGGGTGACCGTTTGTGTGGTATTTGATATCGAGCGCTTCCTGGCTTCAGAAGGCACGTTAAGACGACTACCACATTTAGTTATAACCGGGATAACTAAATCTGGTAGTCGTTAAGCCATATTAGAGACCTAATGGGCGGCTTGAAAAATGCTAACAGCAGGACGCCATACACCTACCTTTTTTTGAGAGGTGTGTGAGACTCACCACCGGCAGACATGACCGCCAGCAGTAATACCCACTAAAAACCTTACGACGACGCCCGCCGCTTGTTGAGAAAGAGGCGGGGGGCCAGTACCTATGTTGCAGCTCTGACACCCCACCCGCGGCCAACGTCCCCCGGACCAAAATCGGGAGGACCTCCTCAGAGAGACGCGGTGGACGCGCCCCTCCTATCTCCTTATGCGACCATAGTGTGAGTGGCCGACTTCTCGGAAGGTCCATGGTTAGACAGTAGGGGCCCCCTGCCCCCGCTGCCTAAGACCCTCCTGGCCCGCCCGCTGCGCCCTCCACAGGTCCCTCTTAGTTTCCCCCCCGGTAGTCAGTACTAAGGGCACCCAGAGTCGCCAATCTCTGGGTGTTATCTTTTCCCTAGCGCCTCCTGCGCCCTACCGGAAGGTAATCAGCCCCCCCACCAAAACAAGGTGGAGACCAGTCAGGGGGATTTTTAGCACTCCTTCTCCAATTGCTACTAGACGTTTTGCGTGTGTAGTTTTTACACACAGCGAGTTTTTTTTTTTTTTAAATCGGTAATCCTTTAGAACATTTCCGTAACTCCGGCAGGTTCCCTCTCCCCGGGGCCCCTTTGGTGTGCTGACATCTCTTTGATCAGAGTGGGACTTAAAGGCAACCTCGAAGCGGCGAGTTACCCAGTACTCACTCCCGACGTCTCGAGCGTCCACCGGAGCGGCTGGGCTAGATGTTGTGACGAGAGTGACTATAAGTGATTATTGTTATTTGTTTGAAGAGAATTATAATATAAATATATTTATATATTTATATTTATGCCGTGTGGTACCGGCCTAGAATAGTGCCACCCCCTCTCATTTCATCGACGAAGAGAAATCCTACCGGATGATGGGCAGCAGCGTCATCCTGCGTATTGGCTTGAACTGCGATCACCAACCCGTCTGTCCAGCGAGGTTATTATAAGCAAGTACCCCCCATAGAATGTAATCTTTTGGGGAGACTCAGCAGTGAACTTTACAAGGCTAATATGATATCATGATTTATGTTTTTTAGCTTTATTACTAATTAAAGGAATGTTTACAGTTCGAATCAAGGCTCTAATCGGTGTTGATAGATACATCATTATTGGTTTGCATAGTTGTATCAAGTAAATAAAAGCCTTTTAAATTTATTTATTTCAAATAAATTTAGGTTACATAATGATGTGTACATAAAGCTGTAATTTAATAGCTGTAGCTTTTTGTACACATCATTATGTAAACGAAATTTATTTGATATAAATAAATTTAAAATGTTTTTATTTACTTGATACTACTAAGAATTTTTCAATGTTGTCAGAAATGTTTATTGACTAAGCAATTAAAATACCATAATTATAATCGATTAGAAAAAAAATTGCAATTCAACATCATACATCTGATTGTGGCAAACTCAAAATTATAAAACTAGTTTTGTGTAAAGGTTTTATTTTAAGTCTACTTTATTTTAGGACCACTTAGATAGGTTACCCGTACTTGAATTAAATAATACGGTGATATAGTACCGGGCGGTAAATATTGCACATCAACCTTTGAATAAGTATTTTAACAGTTCTTTAGTTTACGAGGAAACGAAAACAAAACAACAATTCGTTTGATTCCGAATTACAAATAAGAAATGTGCAATATTTACCGCTTTGCATAGTTTTTTTTTTTGTGAATCCGATTTCATTTGCCGTATACAAGCACAGAGCAAGACTAATTTAAATTATGTTCTCTTAGGGCATTTTATTTAATCATATTTAGGAAAAAAACAGTTACACAAAAACCATAATATTAAAAAGGCTTATGCGTAACTAGTAACGACCGATATGGCGTGGTGGCGAGTATACCCGCATTCCACTCCAGAGGTCGTGGGTTCGATTCCCACACAGGACAAATATTTGTGTGTATAAATATGAATATTTGTTCTGGTCTGGGTGTTTTTCTATGTATATTAAGTATGTATTTACAAAAAAAAAAGTACTTATGTATGTTTATCCGTTATTTAGTATCCATAACACAAGTTCTTAATGATACTTATCTTGGAACTAAATAATTTGTGTAAGTGTCTGAAATATTTATTTATTATTTAACGTTACGTAAACGTAAACGAAACTTAATTTAATAAATTATAGACATATTGCAAAATTTAAAACACAATAAATCCCATCCAATTTGTACCCTGGGCCCTGGTCTCGTCAGTTTTGGAACATCATTCTATTGTTAAACCAGTAGGCATAAGGTACAAAATATATCAAAATTCGACAAAATTGGTTCATCGCATTGAAACAAAATGATTTTAATATGAGGTATGATATTATTATTCCATCTATAGTAATACTAAAACCTCTCGCCGGTTATGAGGTCGGCGTATTCCAATCCAAATAGTTGATTGCACTGAGCTCGGTTCATTTCAGTACTGGTACTCCAATCTATTGGCACAATAACTAGGTTGTATTGTGTTTATTAATGTTCTTTGATTTCGTATTTTGATTTATGACAAATTATAATCAATAAATAAGAATCACAACATTGTACCTAATGTTAAACGTGTAATTTACGATCTCGAAGTGTTCTGTCCAAAGCTGCAATATTTGTACAAAATTTGTTTTCATTCCTCAAATTGGTAGTCGTATTTTTTTTAACATAAGCAAAATGACATGTGTTACAGCAATTTCACCAGCACCGGCTGTTTTATCTCCCGCCGACAATGAAATATAATTCATTCAGTTTTACGGGAAATTTCTCAGTAAGCACCACGGCGTGCGTTCAGTCAGTCGCTTGCTGAAATTATTACGCTCCGGTCGCGTAAAGCTGCAAAGCTTATTAATGATTGGTCAATTGTTTTCGTTTCTGTTTGCATTCGATGATATTCAAACTTTCAAAAGTGGAATAATGTGAGGAATTTCTTTTGTTTTCTGCTTATTTTTTGTTTCTGAAACTTTTCAAAGCGAGAAAACTAAGTTATAAACTTTTTTTATTATGCCAGTGCGTGATTTTTAAGTCTTTGTAACATGAATTGTGTACCAGAAAGTTTATTGTGGTCAGTGAGGCAGTGAAATGAATGTTACCCAGTACTCGGTTAGAGAGAAAGTTGCAAAAATGTTGCCCAATGGGACAGTCGACGATTTTGACCCTGGAAAGAGTTTGAACTTAAGTACCATTAATGAGTCCCTACTCTTTGATTCTGATCTAGACATACTTTTTCAACCGGAAAATGTGCTAATTATCTTGTACGTGCCAGTGATTCTGTTGTCTCTCTTTGCCAACATATTGTTGATCGTGGTTGCTGTAAAATGCAACTATACAAAAAAGTAAGTACATTTTTTGCATTATGTATTTTTTTTCTAATCAATTTCTTTTCTTTTTTTTGGGACTCAAGTATATTAGCCACCTGATTAAACGAGATTCCCACAGTCGTCCATAGATAAAATAAACACCAGGTATAAATTTACAATAAATTTGACTTTTCTGTCTAAATCATTATTTCAGGACGTTAACGTTCCATTATTAAACATGATCATATTCTACCATCATATTCATAGTGTGGGCGTATAATATGCCTCTGCCTACCCCTTCGAGGAAACGGGCGTGAATGTATGTATTTATGTATATTCTACCAGATGGACTGAGTGTTGGTTGGCTAAGGTAATTTGGAAGCGTCCTGCAGTTAGAATTTTCTAATTCAAACCACCCTATAAGGCCAATTAAATGCCACACACCCATTCCCACTTACCCAAGGACTGACATCGTCCTTCTGCGTTTGCACATTTACTGCTTAAATATAAACATTATAAGACTTAATTATTTATGAGTTATTTTATTAATACACTATGGATCATTCCATTACATTTTAATATTATACATAGACGCTTACCATTTTTTTTTCGGATGGAAAATCATTTAATGACCTTCTCCCGCTGTGGGTGGAGCGGAAGGGTGTGTCAGACTTTTACTGACTAAATCCATCCATGTTCCTTATTTTGCATGCTACGTTCCGAAGCCGCGGTAACCCTTTCGGACAGTCACGCAGGATAGATGTTTACCTGGCATGCACTCAATTACATGTGAACACAATATTAAAAAAATTATAACAGAAAGGTGAGTTGAGTTGTGTTTACTCAATCTCAGAAAGCTTTATTTCTGTTATAAATTTAAATTCGCAAAGGTATTACGGTGACCGAACGTAAGATTGCCGTGAACTCAATTTAAATCTATGAGGTGTCGGATGAATACTGGGAGATTGTTAACATAAAAAAAATTGGTTGCCTGTAAAGTCGGTATACGGGCGAAAGTTTTACGTGACAACGACTTTCAGTGGTAAAATAATTTTAATGTGAATATTCATTCGTATAGTAGGAAGAAGGATGAAATAATAGTAACAATTTAAAACATTTATTTATACAAAGAATTATATTTAAAACATTAATTTATACAAAGAATCTCTCGCTCTTAGGCGGGCTAACTGTGCTCGAGTGGAAGGGACGCGTGCCTTTCACTTTTTATGTCTGTCTCTCTCGCTCTTAGGCGGGCTAACCATGCCCGAGTGAAAGGGACGCGTGCCTCTCACTCGCTCTCATTGTGATCGCATAACGTGAGCGGAGCGTAACGCAGTTTCTTGAAGTGTCACCCGGCAAACCAATTTATAAGACGTTGTCACGTCAATAAAACTTTAATTAGTTTTAATTCATTTGTTTATGAGACGTATATATTATGACAATATTAAAAAGAATGTGCTAGGTCCAGTTCCTATCTCCACACCTACTACAGATAATAGGTGCCCGCCTACAATAGTGCCCCACCCCCTCTCATCTCACGGGGAGTCGTAAAAGTCGACGAAGGGAAATCCTGGGGTGATGGGCAGCAGCGTAATTCTGGCTTGAACTACAGTTACCAACCCAGGGTCCTGCTGTTTGACCAAAAGTCATTTGGCAAAATTACACTTGACAAACAACGATTGGCAAAAAAATGCTTTCACCAATTGATTATTTTACAACTAATTATTTTTACATACTACTTACTTTTCTATATGATCAGCACTTAAATTTACATTTTATTAATAACGAGCTGACCCGGCGAACTTTGTTCCGCCTTAATGGCAATAAATAAGCCGATAGTGTTTTTTTTTATTGGAAATAATCCATAAAATGTAAATACCTACATTCATCATTAGTTATTATTTCTGTATTTTAGTATATAGGTTGCTCTTCACTTAAGTACCTTGTGATACACGACATTTTTTGTTTTATTATTATTTATTGAGAAGCACGAAGTCGAGCCATACTATTAAGGCGCTGTTTCGGCACGTGCAATTTCTTGTTCTTCTTCAGTCCTTTCATTTGCAGTATTTCGTATTCTTCTTGCATTCTTCTTGCATTTGTCGGGAAAGATTTTGATAGCCTTGCTCGCGGCAATATTAATTAAATTTAGTCAAGTAAGTGATATATTAATAATATATAATTCATAGTAAATGAGAATGAGTGGTGATAAAGATGATAAATGAAACCCTCCCCACAGTCCCTTAAGTCCTCAGTAAAGATTTGGGACTATACTGAGATCTCTAATGGACTCCTTGAGAGAATTTGAAAAGTGATGTTGCACTGCTTTGTTTGATTTACTAACACTCATGTATATTCACAAACATTTTACGGTTAATAATCCACCGTTATTACACATTAATGTTTGAAATATCACAAATGTAAAAAAATAAAACAAAACTGTAGATATGACGCTTCACTTTCCCGCCAAGAAGTCAATTATTTATTTAATAGAAACTTTCTTTCTTTTAAATAATGGCGTCGTGCGTCCTGCACATTTAGCCAGTGTCAAGTAAGTGATATATCAATAGTAAAGGAGATAATTCGTAGTATATGAGAATGTTTGATGATAAAGATGATAAATGGTAAATGATATACCCTCCCCTAAGACCCTGTGTCCTCAGTAAAGATGTGGGACTATACTGAGATCTCACATGGACTCCTTGAGAGAATTTGAAATGTGATGTTGCACTGTTTTGTTTGATTTACCAACACTCATGTACGTTCACAAACACTTAACGGTTAATAATCCACCGTTATCACACATTAATGTTCGAAATATCTCAAATTTTAGAAAATAAAACAAAACTGCAGACATGACGCTTCACTTTCCCGCCAAGAAGTCAGAAATAGTTTGAATATTGATTTCTTACAAATATCAAATTGTCATCCATACGTAATTACATAGCTGTCATTATACGTCAATTACATAGCTGTCATTTGCGTTTTGTTATTCCAAGTCTGATTCTTTTTTGTTATATCACGTTTTATAGTGACTGACGTTTCATGTCAAGTCACACGGGAACGCTGTCGAACGGGATAAAAAGTATCCTATGTCCGTCTCCTGGCTCTAAGCTACCTCCCTACCAATTTTCGCCCAAATCTGTTCTGCCGTTCTTGAGTTATAAGTGCAGTAACTAACACGACTTTCTTTTATATATATAGATTATGTAACACAAGGGATTCAATACTAAGCCAATACTAAATACTAAGACATAAGGAGCCCTTTTTAACGTCGGTAACAAAATGCATTTATGCACTGCCTTCCGGCCAAAGGGGGACCGAAAGGGGGTGGTATCCTCTAAAAATCTTCCGACGACGCCCGCTGCTTGTTGAGAAAAAGGGGCCAGTCCATGGTTAGACAGCAGGGGCCCCGTGCCCCCGCTGCCTAAGGCTCTCCCGGTGTTGCTTGACGCGCCCTCCTGGCCCGCCCGCTGCGCCCTTCACAGGTCCCTCTTAGTTTCACACCGGAAGTCAGTTTTAAGGGCACCCAGAGTCGCCAACCTTCGGGTGTTACCTTATCGTTAATCATTTACATTACATTAGTGCTTCTGGTATAGGGCATTCTAAGAATTTCAACGAGAATTATGTTTTGTAAATCAAAACAAAAAACAAATTTAGATAACAATGTGGTGTAAAGGCGAAATTTCCGAATTTTAAAAATTCTATTCGTTTATATAGAAAATTGATTACGCTCTCAATGTTGGCATATTAAAATGGGCACTAAACAACGGGTGAACGATTAAAAATATTAAATTTTTTTAATTTATTATTTTTAAAATAATTCTTGTTGAAATTCTTAGAACGCCCTATACCAGAAGCACTAATGTAATGTAAATGATATGTAATGTAATGTAAATATGTAATGTAAAAGAATATTTATTTATATTCAAAATGTATGCACATTCAAATTGCCGGATTGACAACATTAATATGTTATTCGTTATTATTTTTTTTGTAAAATATGCGATAAATAATAATTATAGTCATCATCTCAGCCCATTAACGTCCCACTACTGAGCACGAGCCTCCTCTCACATACCAAGGTGCGAGGGTATTGTATCATACTCCACCACGCGGATTGGCGGAAGCAGGTGTATGGCGTCCTGCTGATAGAATTTTTCAAGCTGCCCATTTAGCCCATGTAGCTAATGGTTTGACGACTACCACATTTAGTGATAACCGGGATCAACGGCTTAACGTGCCTTCCGAAGCACGGAAGTGCTCGATATCAAATGCCACACAAACGGTCACGCATCCAAGGAAAATGCGGTAAATAAATAAATATTTTGTGACAATTACACCAATTTTTTAGTTCCATCTTGAGTATCATTATGAACTTCTGTTATGTATACTAAATAACGGATAAACTATCATAAATACTTTTTTTAACTTAATATACATAGGGAAAAATAATCAATTAAAAAATAAATAAGTTATTTGACTTATATGCCCCTGCATACCCCTTCGAGGAAACAGGCGTGATTGTATTGTATGTATGACTTATTTGAATATAATTAATCCGCCAATCCGCACTGGGTCAGCGTGGTGGAGTATGACCTAATACCCTCACACCTTGATATGTGAGAGGAGGCCCGCGCTCAGTAGTGGGACGTAATTGGGCTGAAATGATGAAATCATGAAATCATGAATTAATTTTCAAAAAGGATATCTCAGAAAAAGAAGACCTCCTCTTGACCTAAATTTTTCCGTACTCAACAAGTTTGTAACAAGCGCGGGTCCATAGTTATGAGTAAGCCCACAACCCTTATAGACCCTTTCAAGATTTTGTTATAATAAAATATTAAATTCTATATACAATTGGGACAATATTATAGAATCCTCTCAAAACTATTTGATCTATCGTACATGAGCACTTTTAAAAAAAATATATACATTTACGCGCTTCCGTGATTCAGAAGGCACGTTAAGCTATTGGTCCCAGTTATCACTAAACATGATAGTCGTTGAGCCATGTTAGAGGCCTAATTGGGCGGCTTGAGAAATTCTAACAGCAGTACGCCATTCACCTGCCTCCGCCAATTCGCACTGGGCCAGCGTGGTAGAGTATTACTCAATACCCTCGCACCTTGGTATGTGAGAGGAGGCTCGTGCTCAATAGTGCGACGTTAATGGGCTAATATAATTATGTTATTCTATCAACGGACAAGCCTACCCCTTCGGGGAAACAGGCGTGATAGCATATTGCCCGACATATTAATGGGAATAAAATAATAACTTGAAAAAATCGAATTACATAAAAAAGTATTAAAATAAATATCCATTGCTCCTAGTTAAGTGGACTAACGAGTTAAGGTCTTACGTAACATCGACATCTCATTTTTATGTACAAATATCGATAATTTACTTTATGTCTCAATTAAAGAGGACCTACCAAATTCAAATTCATTTATTCAAGTTTGGCTCAAAAGAGCTCTTATGAACGTCAAAACTTTAAAACTAGCGCGCCCATTCACTGCGGGCGGGAGCTTGATCGTAAAAGAACGGGCAAGAAAATCGTCAAGGTTAGTTTTTTCTCCCGCCAGTTAAAAGAATTATTAAAAAATATCATTAAAAAATAGTGACTACATAGATTTTATTCTTTGCTGTTTTTTGCAAAAACAAACAATCTGTTAATAATAATGTAATTCATTTATTTTGATAACAAAGGTCCAATTGTTAGTAAAGTAAGCTAAATCCGTGCCTATAAAATAAAGGTTCCAATCTCCAAAATGTGGCAACAAAGACAAGAAGCCTTAAAACGGATTTACAAATGTGAAATGCAGACATAATATCACGCCTGATTCCCCGAAGGATAGGCGGCATTTTATACGTCCACATTTCGTCAATTGTATTGTTAGTCCCTCGTAATGGGTGGCGGGCCTACGAGTATTGCCGCTTGCCGGAAACTTGTATGTTCTTTGCACTTCTTTCACTTGCAGGTAAGGTTGGCTTGGGATCCTCGGATCATGTTAGGATACTATACACATATATTAACAAATCGCGAGCGATTACTAAAATTACTTTAGGCTTCGGGCTAGTTAGTACCTGTACCTATATTTTTGAGGTAGCAGTTTTTGTAAAGTCGAATCCCAATATATTTAAATTACAAACACGGCCTCTATTTTTAAGAAAACGTGATAGAATTTGTAGGAATATTTGTAAAACTACTACTAAAACTACACTTTCTTAAAAAAATATATCCAATATGGCTCCGAGAATTTATGATAAGTTGCCAACTACAATCAAACAATCAAATATTTCTATATTTAACACGTTAACTGCCAATAAAATAATGCACATTTTCCGTTCACGCCATGGGGGACAATGTTGAACGACACTAAAGTTTTACATTGAAGCCGTGTCCGACAACGTTGACCGCGCGTCAGAGCTATGTTTAAAACTCTCTACTGGGCCAACGGACAACAATATCGAGCTAATGCGCTTATAAGGTGACCCGCGCGGCCCTCTAGTTTATCCTAGGTAGCTTGGTTTTTACAAAGACAGCAACCTTAGAAAAAAAAGTGTTGATCTTTGAAAAAATCTTGAAAAATCTTAAAATTACTGAAAGAGAAATAAACTTTAGTTCATACTCTATCCATATTATAAAAAAATATATAATAAACATTAAAAAAATAATAAATAACAAATATTTTAAAATAACCTAAATCTCGCATTTATAATATGCGATGCAAGCATCCGTATCAGCACTCCGCGCCAAGCGGTATTTAAAATGATCTTGAATGTTGTGCATTTAAACTTAGAAAAATGTACTGTATTTTAGGCATAAAGACGTCTGTAAACCTAAGTAAATCAGCGAGTTCGGCAAAATTTCGTGTACGGCTTCTTAACATAACTTTAATTTTTTTCATTGTCATATGGAGAGGCTTATAATATCTTTTTTAATTATTTTAATAAAGTTGTAATGCCTAGAAAACGCTTTTTATTTCAACAAAATCCTAATAAAATCTGTGTTTTAAGATTTTTCAAGATTTTTTCAAAGATCAACACTTTTTTTTCTAAGGTTGCTGTCTTTGTAAAAACCAAGCCGAGCCGAGCGAGAAATGCGGAGGAGTGAGGTGGGGGTGAGCGGCGGCATGACCGCGCGGCCCTATTTAACGGATTTTTGATTTTCCGTTCGCAGAGGCCATGGGGGTCAGTGTTGTGCGGCGCGTAATAACTACTTATAAAATGTTTATATGAATGTCAGTATATTGAAACATGTCATTTTAGTATATAATGTGGATAAATATTGAATAAAAGCATTATATCTAAAATGAAAAAAAATATGATTTTTACTTAGCTTGATAGCGTAAACAAGTGTCGCCCAACATTGACCGCGTTGGCAGAGAAGGTGTTAAGCGAAATCTATCTAGACTATTAATCGAGAAGTGCTACTATTCAATTCAAGAATATTTTGATGACAAATTTCTGTGACATTGTTTTACTATTTATTGTGGATTATAGGTTGTTTGATTTTAATGTAATGTTATTAATATTATTTACTTAATTTATCGCTTTTATAATAATCATCTTTGATTTTCATTACTTTTTTATTTGACATTTTTATAATAATTGTAAGTACTAATCTTTTGCTTTTAAAATAACTATTCTTATTTTATTTTGACATGTGTTCATTGTTACTACATTAAATTATTAGTTGTTTTATTATTGTCACTCATAATTGACTGAGTAAGGAAATAATTTTAACTATTATTCAACTTTATATTTGTATGCCTAATACGGTACATTACGGAAGCTATCTATTTATTGTATTGTAAGACCATTATTACCTGTAATGACAAATAAATTATTTGATTTTGATTTTTTGAAAAAAGTATAACCCCGTTTTGATGGTCCACACTTGCGATTTCTAAACTAGGACAAATCCATAAAAACACGGACGGATGACTTTTCTAAAAAAAACATGAATTTTGGGTGGCTGTGCTACAATCTTTTTTGGATCCGCCCCTTTGTAAACAGTAATTATTATCGAGTCAGGTTTACTAAGAGACGAATAATGTGGGCTTAAGGGCGAACTGGGGTCTATATTTAAGTCCCTGAGGGTGTCCGGTGTTAGCTCAGTACATTTACCTGTGTGCTACCGTTTTTTATTTACACTTTTGATACTAGTTGTCTCGGGGAGATATTTTTTGCGATAAGACAGCCCGATATGCTAATACTGTCTTTTATAACTTCAAAGATTTGCACGTGTAGAAGAAATAGTATATTAATGATTACCAAAAATATTTATTTTTTATTATAATACAATATTTTATTTTATTACATTTTATTACATTATTTTATTTTAATACAATAAATTTAAAATTAACTGAGGATTTATGGGGAATCTCAATCAACATTATTAAATCTATCATTAATATTATTGCTCCTCAGTTGGCAGTTATTTTTAATCAATGTATTGATGATGGTTCATTTCCAAGTTTAATGAAATACAGTAAAGTAATACCTCTTTTTAAAGCTGGTGAGAAGTCTGATCCTACTAACTATAGACCAATATCAGTACTCCCAGCTCTTAGTAAAATATTTGAAAAAGTTATTTTTAATCAATTACTTTGTCATTTCTCTCTGAATTCTTATTTCATTCTCAGCAGTATGGTTTCACTAAGAGTAAATCCACTACAGATGCTGGTGTAGCCCTAATGAAGCATATATTTGACGCCTGGAAGGACAGGCAGGATGCGATTGGAGTATTTTGTGATCTTTCGAAGGCATTCGATTGCGTTGACCATCCTACTTTGTTAGCTAAATTGACATATTATGGTGTTAATAGTAATTCTTTAAAATTAATTAAATCTTACTTGAGTGACAGAACTCAAAAAGTAGTTATTAATAGAGTCGAGTCTTCTGGCGCGCCATTGCTTATGGGAGTTCCACAAGGTTCGATTTTAGGCCCTTTATTGTTTCTAATTTATATTAACGATCTACCTTTCTATACTAGAGATCTGTGCGAAACAGTTTTGTTTGCTGACGATACGTCTCTGATATTTAAAGTGAACAGAGGCAAGGATCATTCTGACGTGATAAATAATGCTCTTGCGAAGGTTTTACATTGGTTTACGGTTAACAATCTATCTCTTAACGCAAGTAAAACTAAATGTATAAAGTTCTCAATGCCTAATGTTACAAAAGTCTCAACTATCTTAAAAATGAATGGCAAGAATATCGAGTTATTAAATGACACAAAGTTCTTAGGCATCAATATTGATTTTAAATTGCAGTGGAACCCCCATATAATGGATTTGTCCGGAAGGCTTAGCTCAGCATGCTATGCCATCAAAAAGATAAGACTCATAACAGACGAAGAAACAGCTAGATTAGTTTATTTTAGCTATTTTCATAGCATTATGTCATATGGTATGTTATTGTGGGGATCTGCTGCGGACATACATAATATATTTGTACTACAAGAGCGCGCCATAAGAGCTATCTATAATCTTAAGTCCAGAGATTCTCTCAGAGAGATGTTTAAAAGAATTAACATATTAACGGTTGCATCTCAGTATATGTTCGATAATATAATGTATGTTCGCAAAAACATTAATAGTATTAATACATTTGATAAAAAATCAAAAGTACATAATTTTAATACTAGGAATAGAAATAAGCTCTCTCTGCCAAATTGTCGACTTCACAAAACAAAAAATTCATTTTTGGGTAATAGTATCAGATTTTATAATAAAATTCCGCAGGAAATAATTGATCTACCATTGGCAACTTTTAAAACTGTAGTTAAAAAGCAGTTTCTTCAAAAGGGGTATTATGCTGTTAATGATTACTTATCGGATAAACAAGCTTGGGCTTAACATTTTCAACTTGTATGTGTATATTAGATTAAAAAGTCAACCAGTTCATTGTCGTGACCATCCTTATTGTACAGGCTCAGCTCAGTTTCACAATACATACTTACTTGACTGTGATGGAAGGTTCCCTTAGTGCTACTTTATTGGTTACAGCTTCGGGGGACCCTTTCAGTATCATCAAATTTACACTGTGTGTGTCATGTAATAAAAATAATTTAAAAGAGCATAGCCTGTGAGTTTCTTGTCAGTTCTTCTCACAGAGCGGAGGCTCGGAACTGGCACTTAGATTCACTTACACCTATTTTTTATTTATATGCATGTAAGTGAATCTAAGCTTCGTGATTTCAGGGTTGATATAAATTTTTTTCATGTATATTTTGTTTTGACGTTTTCAAGTGCTATTTAATAGTTTATGAAATAAAGAACTGTTTACTTTACTTTACTTTATTGCGGAAGTTACTAAACCGTCATGTTCTATAAGACAAAGTAGTTGTAAATTACTGATAAAATAACAATTTTGTAGCATAACTTTTTTGGTAACATTTTGTCGAATGATATATTGCGACTCGATGTACCTAGCTTCGATTGTGATAGACACGGAGTATTTGTGTGCATCTCCATTTAAATTTGTTCATATACATTTACAATGATTTGTGGAAAGAAAAACGTCAATCTCACGCATTGTGTAGACCAAAAGTATTGTCAGCAGCTGACTGTCCATATTATTATATAGGTATTTAACTTCTCGTCCACACCAAATATACAAATGTGGAACAGTCTTCCCTCTCTGATTCGTGAGAGTCCATCACTTCAGTCGTTCAAAAATAAACTGAGGAATCACTAAGTACTTGTCAAATGTGCACATAATTAGCACCTTTTTTTAAATGTTTCATTCGTTCTCTTACAATCATCATCATCATCATCATCTCAGCCATCCGACGTCCACTGCTGAACATAGGCCTCCCTAATAGATTTCCACATTGAGCGATCCTGAGTCGCCTGCATCCATCGGCTTCCCTCCGCCCTGACCAGATCATCGGTCCATCGCGTGGGAGGCCGTCCTCTTCTACGTTTACCGGTTCGCGGTCGCCATTGCAGAACCTTGACGCCCCATCGGTCGTCGGTTCTTCGAGCTATGTGCCCCACCCATTGCCACTTCAGCCTGCAAACTCGCCTCGCTATGTCGGTCACTCCAGTCCTCCTCCGGATTTCCTCATTTCTGATTCGATCACGTAGGGACACTCCGAGCATAGCTCTCTCCATTGCACGCTGAGCGACTTTGAGCTTTCTAATGAGGCCCATAGTCAGGCACCAAGTCTCAGTACCGTACGTCATCACTGGCAATACACACTGGTTAAAGACTTTCGTCTTAAGACACTGAGGTATTTTTGACGAGAAGATATAGCGCAGTTTCCCAAACGCAGCCCAACCGAGCTGGATTCGACGATTGACCTCTTTCTCGAAGTTGGACTTTTTGTCCCAGGTATACATACTCGTCGACAACTTCGAGAGCCGAGCCTCCAATAATTATTGAGGTAGGCTTAACATGGACATTAGACATAATTTTCGTCTTGTCCATGTTCATTTTAAGACCTACCCTTTGGGAAGCTCTGTCGAGGTCTTCGAGCATTGTGCCCAGATCCACAAGCGACTCCGCTATGACCACTATATCGTCGGCAAATTGAAGGTGAGACATATACTCGCCATTTATGTTGATGCCGTAGTTTCCCCAGTCCAGCATTTTGAAAACATCCTCCAGGGCAGCAGTGAACAGTTTCGGAGATATGATATCTCCCTGTCTCACGCCCTTCCGCAGGAGGATAGGATTCGTGTGCTGGTCTAGTACTCGTACGGACATGGTGGCGTTTTTGTATAAACTTCTCACAACACACACTACACTTCAATATACCGATGGTCAATGCGGCATCGCTGCAGGGACTGAAACACTGCCCAAGTCTCGATCGAATCGAAGGCCTTTTCATAGTCCACAAACGCTAAGCAAAGTGGCTGGTTATACTCCTCGGTCTTCTGTATAACCTGCTGCAGCGTATGTATGTGGTCTATGGTTGAAAAGCCTTTTCGGAAACCGGCTTGTTCGGGAGGCTGGAAGTCGTCAAACCTATGACCGAGAGGGTTCGTGATGACCCGTGAAAGCAACTTATAGACGTGGCTCAGTAGCGTGATTGGCCTATAATTCTTCAAAAGAGATTTGTCACCTTTCTTGAAGAAAAGTACAGCCACGCCACTGGCCCACGCCTGTGGCGTACGTCCCTCGAGGATGACGGTGTTTAAGAGCCTCTGAAGTACCTTTAGTACCGGTGTACCACCCGCTCTCAGAAGCTCTGCAGTCATCCCGTCTTCACCCGGTGCCTTGTTGTTCTTCAGCTGTTTCAGGGCCATCCTAATCTCGTATAGGCTGACGTCCGGGATGTCTTCGGTGTAGTGCCTGGTTAGTTTGGCTCTAGGGTCTTTAGCCAAACAAGTAGCGGGATCCTGCGTACTAGTATATAACTGCCCATAAAACCCTTCGATTTCCCTCATGATCTCAGGTTTCGACGTGACTAGATTGCCCTTGTTGGGTTTTTCTCTTACAATAATGTTAGCATAAGTTGTATGTATGTTTATATATTTTTCATATATTATTAGCATGTTAGAGATTTGCTTTCTTGTTTTTCCCTATTTTCATGTTTTATTTTTATTAATATCACCTTTCTTGGACAACATTTATCCCGTACAACTATTTATTTTACAACTGCTAGGGTTGGCTGGTAGAGATCTCTTCTAGAGATAAGCCCACCTTTGTACCTATTATTTTATATACCATGAGGTAATACTTTAAATTATTTTAATAAGCAGTTAATAAAGAACATATTCATATTAAAGTTAGGACCCCTAAAACACCAGATAAGTCTCAAAGGGCCCAAAAATTTCGCGCACTACTATTACGTAAATATCTTCTTTTTGGCAGTATAATTATAAGGCTACCTTTGTCGTTAATAGGGCTTTTACCTAAATTAATTAGAATGCTAATTACCATCAGTTCAATTCTCCGTATAGTATTAAAATTGGGACGAGCTTCATATTCGACCTGTTTGATAAGAAGCGAGTGCTTGTACGAAAGTTTAATGTAAAAATCATTCATTTTCATTCATTCAAAGATCATTCATTTTCTATAGAGAAAATGTATCATCATAGTTATCAGCCTTATAAAGTCCACTGCTGAATATAAGCTTCCCCAAAAGATTACAATTCTATTGGGGATATTTACCCATTCTTCTGGGCAGGCGGGTTGGTTACGGCAGATCAAGCCAGTTCGCAAAATGACGCTGCGATTTTATTTAAAGATGGGCATCTTTAAATAAAATTACCTTTGTCACTCTTAAGACTCCTCGTGAAATGAAAGGGGGTGTTGTTTAAGGAAGGCATCACACGGCAATGTGAAAATGAATGCATAGGGAAAATCTATACTTTATCCTTACTTTTTCAAAATACATTTTTAATTTAAATTTTATAATAATGACATTTGTGTTAGTTATTCAGTTGAAATAAAATAATATATACTTTATTGTCTTTAAGATCAACATGATCTTTTAGATTCGTCAAAGATTTACACAAAATGGAAATTCCATATATTTTTTCAACAACAATGAAAGAAATATGAGCTGTACCATATATAATAAAGGAGTAAATACAAATGGGTTCTTTGTCAGAATTTGTTTATCTGTCTGTTGTGGTTTTCTCAAGATTTGTCAGTCTGTATCTGTCAGTCAGCCTGTCGTGATTTAAAAGAAGGGAGGGTTGTGTTGTTTTTCATTGTTATTAATATCATACATAACATAAAACAAAGTCGCTTTTCTGTGTCTGTCCCTATTGATGTCATCTCTACTATCTTTAAAACTACTATAACACCTTATGACACGTTTTTTTTTTAAACAGATTGAGTAAAACAAAAGGAAGGTTTTTGTATAGGTCGTTTGAGCAAGTCGCGGTCGGTCGCTAGTCTAACTATATAGCTGAAAAATAATTTAAACTTTATTTAACTCTTCCTTCCCTCCTCAATTTTCCTGAGTCAGATATGAATCTAGCTACTTAGGCTCCCTTTGACTCAAAGGGAAACTATATTGCCAGTAAGGACATTTTAACAAAATATAAATTTCTTTATGACTGGGAATTTCAGTTAAGCTACATAAAATAACTACTAGTTTTTTATAATTAATTAACAGTTTATTTATCATATTTATAATATTATTCAAAATATAATGTGATCCAAAGAAACAATTTAAGAAATAAGTAACAATACGGTCCAAAGTAGAAATGGCTGTGGGCCGATCATATTTGCCGTGGGACCTATAACGGCTGTCGCAATTGCGTCCTGGAGTAAAGTCCAAGCTTAATGAAGAACGATATATAAAAATCGGAAGACTCGCAGTAGCCAGCCAATATGCAGCCTTATGCTCAGCAGAGGATTGAAATAAGCATATGATGGTCATTCACAGCCTCATTTACCCCTTATTGTGTGCTAATAAGCTTTTGTACTACAAGAGGGTTCACGCCCATTATGTCCACTTGTAACACACACACACACCCAAACTTACACCTACGCACACAAAAAACGAACTTACGCATGTACTAAATCGCACACTCAAGATAGTAGTACTCTATCCAATATCCTTATAAGTTATGAATACACAAAGGAAATACGATAAATGCGAATGAGGATGGACCAGATAACTTAACTTCCTTTTCTTTGTTTATTGAGTATCAAACAAAGTCACAATAAAAACGAAATTGAGTCCTAACTAAGTTATTTTATACTTGAATATGAAGTGTTATAGTACAAAAATCTTATGCAATATGATTTTCACCGTTGAATAGGTTTCTCGTCGATAATAGATTTTAAAGCAGATAAAGGTACATCCACACAGCAGTTTTAAAAAATTGTGAAACACAATAGGTAACGTTTATTCGATATATATAAAAATTAATATTTTCTAAAAATTACACCAATTATTTAGTTCCAAGATGAGTATTATTAAGAATTGGGTTGTATAGGGCTCCTACAAGATCTGAGCAGCCCAAGCCAACCTTGCCAGCAAGTCGTGCACCTGTCGATCAACGGACGAGGCTCTGGCGAACATAACAGTTCCTGATAATCGGCAATAGGCTCGCCACCTATTACGTGGGACAATCAATATAACTGGCGAAATGTGGGCGCATAATATGTCTCTGCCTACCCCTTCGGGGCAACATGCGTGATATTATGTATCTGAACATTCATTTAGAAGCTTATAAGGGGATAAGTGTTAAAGAACGTTACCCTCCAAATGGCTACAATAGCCGGTTTTGTATATGTAATTTTTTTTGGTAAAAAGTTTATATCATTGCGATGTTCTGTAGGTATCCGATAATTTGTACCACCAAGGACAAGACTGATATTTATATTCATGTACACAAACATTTTTCATCTGTGGTAATTAAACTTGCCCAAAACAATATAACAAAATGTTATATAATTTATTGATTCAGGCGTTACTTTGCGGAAATCCATTGTAAGCAAGTGATGGATTAAAAATATCTTTGTAACAATTCCCGCGCTACTATAATTTCCCGAAAATCGAGAAACTATTCAACACGACACGTGCTTCGCACTTACACAGGGCATCTTCAGGTAAGGTAGGAGCCTCAGAACAACGATATCTTCACGACCAACGCTAAAACGAGAAGACATCGTTGTTCTGAGGCTCCTATCTTACCTGAAGATGCCCTTTGTAAGTGCGAAACACGTGTCGTGTTGAATAATTTCTCGATTTTTCGGGAAATTATACAATAATTTCCCGAAAAATCGCACGGGAATTGTTACAAAGATATTTTTATTCCATCACTTGCTTAAAATGTTATATAATGTTTTATTATCCCCTCATATGTGAAACACCGGCTCCCGGTATAAACATATCTTCGCCTAATCGGTTGACGTACCGGGAGCCGGGTATGGCAAACTGTGTTCTCATATTCGCTCTAAAAAACGTCATTGTATATACCCTATCCTTTCTAACACGTTACAAATGCATAAAGAAGAAACAGGCTGACTAGTAAAGCCAAAATCTCGGCCAACTTAAGCGGAAAAAATTTAAACAAATGTCAAATGAGAAAATCCAGTTACAGTAAGAGTCTATCTCAAAAATGGGCCGTCTGTTGACCATACCGGCTCCCGGCACAACAGATAACGGAAAGTGGGCTAATGTCATTCAACATAAGAGAGGTTAAGGCATACACCTGTTTAGGTTAGGTACATCCGTACCTTAACAAACCGAAACGCATTACAGAGCCAGTTGCATATTGCTCGTGTGAATTTCAGAATCTGCGCTAGATCCTCAGTAACTACCAATTTCACTGCGCCGAACTGCATATTGTATGGACATCATACGAAATGCAAATGTCCCTATCACGTCGCTCCCAATCAAGCATTTCCCTATTACAAGACCCTGATACGCTGCAGTGTAATAACCTCCTTAGAGTAATGCTACATACATACATATACATTAATATATTCACGCCTGTTTCCCCGAAGGGATAGCCGAAAGCTGATCTGATTTACAATAGGTAATTTTTTTTAAACACATTACATATTTTTTTTAAGCGGCGATAAGTGTGAGCAACACTTTTCCAATTATAAAGTTGGTCCCACTTAACTGGTGGCAAAACTATTGCCGCTAAAAAAATGTGTAATGTATTCAAAAAAATACCTATTGTAAATTAGATCAGTCTCTGGCTATCCCTTCGTGAAAACAGGCGTGATATTGTGTATGTATGTAGTTTTTTTGTGTCCTAACTATAGTTCAAATGCAAATTATTGTTGAACAGAATGAACGTTTTAAACAATTTTGCCTGGCAGATAGCTGATATTATTAGAAGAAGCTCAGAACCAAAAAGTAACAAGATACCGGGTCACGCTAATAAAGTCTCAAGTGGCTGCTATTAAGAAATTCAGAGGCCCATAATGTTGTCTCAATATTTATTGATGTTGATAAAATTGTTCACTTTTACACACTGTGTTGTCGGAAATTCGATATATTGCTTTGAATAGAAACAGGAAGAACTGCTTTGAGACATGTCTTGTCATGTGTGACCTTGTGCGAAAGTCGTTAATTAGTTATTTTTTAAGAATTTTTTGTTAATATTTTGTAATTTATGTAATTATGTATTTTCACGACCGATATGGCGTGGAGGTCAGTATACCTACACTTCACTCCAGATATCGTGGGTTCGATTCCCACACAGGACAAATTTTTGTGTGCATGAGCATGAATATTTGTTCTGGTCTGGGTGTTTTCCTATGTATATTAAGTACCTATGTATTTACAAAGAAAAAAGTATTTAAGTATGTTTATCCGTTGTTTAGTATCCATAACACAAGTTCTTACTGATACTTATCTTGGAAGTAAATAATTGGTGTAATTGTCAGAAAGCGAAGCACTTGTGAAAGTCTCTCAAATCTAGGATAATAACTAACGTAGCAGGCTATGATTTGAAGTCGACCAAAAACTTGCCAGAGTTCTGTCTCTCGCCAAGTTATTTAAAAAAATCGGTTGTAAGATTATGGTAGAAACTGTAACCAATAAATTAGCACATTCATCGAATCAACATCGAACTGACTTAATATTCCAACGCTGCTCAGTAAAGCGCAAAAGCGGTATCTCAAAAAAATAGTATCGTTGATGTTAGCTTATAAAAACAAGCATCTGATGAATATCACATAGGGGTATGTTATTTAAACCGGATCAAAATACCCTTTACAAAGTTTTCCCAATCTCAATGTTACCTTAAATCGCTAGCTAGAAAACCTCAAACTATTATACGATAGTTTAAATTTCAACACTTTCTTGAAATAACATTTAATAAAATTTTAACACTTCATAATGCTATTGTAAATCATTTTGTAGACATTTTACAATCGCATAAAAACTATTTTGATATCACTTTTATGCAACGATATTAAAAATATGCTGTGCAATAGTATTTAAATGTTTCATTAGCAATAATATTCTGTTTTATTTCGTTTCAACTTAGTTTATGTTGTACTCGTAATTATGAGAGCTATGGAGCTGAAACCTATGCATTGAGTTTCAGATATGCGTAAATTAGCGTTTATGGCGTTATATAAAGTGATTACTGAAACATTAAAAGTAGTATGTTATTACTGACGAGTGCTGTGACGCGACTGTTTGAGAGCGGCGATAGCTCAGTGGCGAGACCCGAAGCCTTCAATTCAGAGGGTCTCGGGTTCAAACCCTAGGGCGCACTTCTGACTTTTCGAACTTATGTACGTAATTTTCGCTTGCTCCGTTCTTTGGAAAGCACGTCCCGGTCCCGGCTGATATGAACATCTAAAGCAGTAGTTATTAGGAATTCAGTGCCTGCTGTTTCGACCAAACAATGATTTTTTCCTCTGTGTTGCGGAGGTCAGACAGCAGTCACTCTATGTAATAACTGAACTTTACGAATTTGGCGACCGATATGGCGTAATGGCGAGTAGATATACACGCATTCCACTCCTAAGGTTGTGGGTTCGATTCCTACACAGGACAAATATTTGTGTGTATAAATATGAATACTTGTTTTGGCCTGGCTGTTTTTCTGTATATATTAAGTACGTATTTACAATTTAAAAAAAATATATATGTTTATCCGTTATTTAGTATCCATAACCAGGTTCTTAATGATACTTATCTTGGAACTAAATAATTGGTTTAAGTGTCAGAAATATTTATTTTTGCCAAATTTGACTAAACAAGTGAGCAGACCCTAGGTCTTAAGCTTAAGTCTAGGGCAACTGGGATAATGCTAGGGTATGATGATGATGTGTCGCGGATATTAGTATACTTGCACTCCACTCGTGAGCTTGATACCCACGCAGGAAAAATATTTTATGTGCTGGAATATGAATGTGTCTTATTCTGAATGGTTTTATTAATTATTATTATTATTCATTTATTTTAAGTTCTACACTCATATTGTGTTAGTAAATACATATATCTTAATCCTAGATGTTAGTAATTACATGTAGCGCACAAAATTTATTTAAATACACACAATCTACGCGATCCGCGATCATCTTCAGGAGACAGTTGGAGCTCGCCCTGACTCTGCGCACGAGGGACGCGTTGCGCTTGCGCATTGTAGTGTAGAAACAATCTACTCGCGCCTGTGGGAACATGCCCGACGCGCTACAGCGCCAGGGCAGCCCCAGCAGCCTTCTGAATTCGTTATTATATTGGACAGGGAGGGCCTGTGTTAATTATAATTTCCGTTAACACAAAAAGGTATTTATATATGCTTATCCGTTGTCTAGTACCCAAATACTAGCGCGTCATGTCCAAAGATAAATAGGTAAGCCATAATGTATTAGAAATCAGTTTCTTTAGTAAAATAGTCTTTCCCCTCACTCAAAGTTGTAATGACATTATAATACCATGATATTATACTATTGTTATAATTTACTTTCACAATATACTTAATATAATACAATTGGAAAGTTCCCGGACGTATTTTGGAATGTATACAACAATATACTTGGCGAAATGAGGGCATATAAAATGTCTCTGCCTATCTATTCGAGGGAACAGGCATGATATTTTGTATGTAAGAATATAGCGGTTTATTATACCTTCAATAACTCAAAATGTGAATATTGAATGTTCTTTTGCATTGTATAGCTTTACAGACAAATGAAGATTGTAATTGAAGTACCAAACCAATTGATAAATTTAAGCCTATGAGTTCTTGCCAGTTCTTCTTACAGAGCGGCTCGGAACTGCCACTTATATTCACTTACACTTAAATAATTTTTGTTTTTTAATTGTTTTGTTGCATGTAAGTGAATCTAAGCTACGTGATTTCAGTGTAATAATATATCGATTGTTTTTTATATACATATATATATATATATATATATATACCAGTCCTGGTATCCAAATAAGCGAAGGGTTAGCCTCCTCTCATTATGTGACACGTTTCAAGTTGTGCTACAAAAAATATATACTTTGGAACTCCTCCCTGTTGATATTAGGTTGGCAGAAAGCAAGCCTACTTTTAAAGGGTTGCTTAAAAATATTTTTTTGAGGAGTTATCATCTGATTGAGTCTACATATCGTAATTACTATTAATTTTGCGTATAGGTATATGTAGTTTATTAATAACATATTTAATTCTATGTAAGTTTATATGTTTTCTTATTCGTACTGCCTCATACTTTTCTGCTTACCCAAAGGTTAACTGGTAGAGAATGCTTTGCAGCATTAAGTTCGCTTGTTGTACATTTTTATCAGTGAGATAAAGTTTTAATAAATAAAATACCTTTAAAACAGTCGTTATAAGGATTCTAACCACCCCAAATGGGATATTTGAGCGTTGGTTATGTATATATTTTTATAATATTTGTTTTACTTGCTAGTGGCTAGCCTACGACATTGTGTGAGCGAAATTTGATTTTATCGCGCATGTTATTTAAGACGTTGAACGCCAGCGGTACCAGACACAATAGAATATATATTTCTTGTCGGTCACTTAGCGTTTAAAGACTCAAGTAAATTTAAATATCAGATTTCTATCGGGTAAAAATAAACCTAACAAAGAAGTTTTGAAAACGTAACAAAGAAGCTTCAAAAATGAGGACTTTCGATACAAGCTTTTATTCCCTATTTCTGTACCTTACAAACATATTTTCGCAATAAAAAGTTGACTCAGTTCTTTCTCAGGCTCTAGACTATCTGTGTTCCAAATTTCATTTATATGGTTCTGTGTTGTTTTTTATATTTTAGCGTGAAAGCGAGATAGACCGACAGAGTTACTTTTGCATTTATTAAAATCAGTACGGATAAAGAACTAATATTGTATGGGTAAGTAAGGGAATAAGCTCGAAGAACCGACGAGTGATGGACCGTTAAGTTTCTTTAACGGTAATCGAACCTGCAAACTTAGTGATAAACCGATAATAATGCTCAAGACGGGGGAGGCCGATGAATGCAGGCGTCTCTAGATCGATTAATGTAGAAAATAAATGTTATTACACACTGAAAGACTATATAAATGACAAATTACCTAAATTAATTTATTGTACCTAATAGGTTGGGGAAAAAGTCTTTTCGTATTTTTGTATGAAAAGTCAAGACATTTTTTTCAAAGTTTATTTACATTTATTTACAATATATATGTACCGTTTTGTTGAATAACTTTCTGCCATTTTGTGGGCAGAGACATTATCCCGTTACTATAGAAACTTTGGGACTTCTGATCAAAAAAACGGGACAAATAGTTTTGGCAGTCCTCTCTTGAGGTCAACCTTACAGAACCTAAAGAATTCTGCAGAGACCGAAACAGGTAAAAATCTGAAGGCGCAAGGTCAGGGCTATATGGTGGATGCACTAGGACCTCCCAGTCGAACTCTCTTAATTTTTGCTGAGTGGCTAAAGATGTGTGTGGTCTAGCGTTATCGTGATGAAAGACCACACCCTTCCTGTTGATCAATTCCGGCCGTTTTCTCTCGACTGCTTCCTTTAATCTCATCAGTTGCTGGCAGTAAAGATCAGAATCGATGGTTTTGCCGGGCGGTAAAAGCTCATAATAAACAATGCCCTTCCAATCCCACCATACACACAGCATCACCTTATTTCGTGTTAGGCCAGGTTTGGCCACAGTCTGTGAAGCCTGGCCAACTTTCGACCACGTCCTTTTTCGCACGTTCTTGTCGTACGTGATCCACTTTTCATCGCCAGTTATCAATCTCTTCAAAAACGGCTCGGTTTCATTACGTCTCAATAATGAATCGCAAATGAGTACACGGTTCATTAAGTTTCTTTGAGTGAGCTCGTGTGGCACCCAAATATCGAGCTTTTTTGTATAACCAGCTTTCTTCAAATGGGTCAAAACTGTTTTGTGGTCAATTCCCAGTTCTTCAGCTACATCGTAACTACTAATATGCCGATCTTGCTCCACTCTTTCAAAAATGGCGTCCATTTTATTCGTAACAGGGCGACCAGAGCGAGGTGCATCTTTAACATCAAAATTTCCGGACTGAAAACGTTTGAACCAAATTTGTGCTACTCTTACTGACACTGCATCAGGTCCATAAACATCACAAATTTTTTTTACTGCTTGAGTTGCATTTTTGCCTTTTTCATAATAAAATTTTAAAATGTATCGAATTTCTTCATTAGATTCACTCATTTTTACGGAGAGAAAAACAAATGAAAAATAGCGGGAAACAACTTTTTTTTATTTTTTTCTTTTCTTTATAATGGAACCTTTTTAATGTTACCAAAACCAGCCAGACACAAATAGTACAGTCAAAAAAATTTTATAATAAGTTTATACCTACGTTATGCGAAAAGACTTTTTCCCCGACCTAATATTTCATTTCTTAATTTCAATTGTTATAATTTTATTTTAATATATCTGCACATTGTGAAATGTTTTTTTTACAGTAATATGTAACTTACAGAGTGTTTTTGCTGTAAGGAGAACTTATTTAATAAATTATTTTCTTTTTATATTTTGTGCTTAATTTTATTTCATTGCGATGTCTTTATATAATCTTAATTACTTTAATATTTGATCATTTAATTTATAATGACACCATTTTTCAATTATACTAATTTAATTTTATTATTGCATGCCACTGTATTCTGGCCAAAATACTTGTATTTCTATGTTATTTATTTAACTATATTTAACTCTTTATTGCACATAAATCAAAAAATAACAAAACATTACAAATAAAACGGACATGTACAAAGGCGAACTTATCTCTATAAGAGATCTCTTCCAGCCTACCTCATGAGGAGTCAGAAAGATAAAACAAGGATAGGTAAAATACATATGCAAGAAAGTAAAACAAAATAAATTAAAACAACAAATGTCGTAAGAGTATACAATAGCAAATAATATTTACAAATATATACATACACAAAACTCATAAGAAAACATATACATACTATTAAATAGCAACAGCGTATAATAATAAAACTAACAGACAATAGGATAAGAAAAAAAAGAGTTTTATATATATTTCCCCATATATAAATACATACAAAATCACAGTTTATGAGTAATATCAGAGTATTATGTAACACCATTTGTCACAGTATTTTAGCAAATAAATATTCTGATTCTTATAAATATATATAACAATATTTTGGAAGTCGAAATCTGCAACGTTGACTCTGTCTGTGTGTGATAAATATGAACCAGAACTGAGTTATGAGTGTAAATGTGAAATGGCATCCAGACTATCAGTAACATGGTGAGTGTTCTGAGGAGCTTTTCGAACTGATCCTGCCCTCTCCTTTCCTCTTCCGAACAAGACGTAATACCACTTAATGGTCTTAATACCATCCACATGCAGATTATCAGCACTCGAACCAAGAAGTTTAGTCAGTCGTTTCTGAATAAGACCATTAAGCTATAGTTCCGATAAGTTGTTCAGAAAAAAGTTTTGCAGAATCACAATGGGTCGTAATTCACCTGTGGTTCGTCTGTCCCGCATGTATAATGTTCTTACTAAGAGAATTTCCAATCTCGATATAAACTTCCAAACACTGCCCATGTTTCTGTCTTCAATCAAAGATTGTGACTTACTTTAGCACGCTTAAGTAATTTTCAGGTTATTGTTACATTTTTTTTTCTTTTATATATCACTACTGTTTGTTTCACTTTGTATTTTTTTTTTAAATATAATGTAATTATGCATGCTGTAATAACAGTTAGCCTATTTATATATAGATTTTACTTATTACTTGCTGTTTCTTATGTTGGTGATTCAATAAATAAATGAATAAGGTCCTATAATTACGGATGTTTTAAGCGGGTCGTGAAACGGAACTTCAGCAGGCCGTTCTTAGTGAGTGCGCTTTGTACCGGGCTTATTTCTCGGTATGAAGCGCCTTAATGTTTTTCCTGCTTACCATCAGGCAGGATTTTGTCACTATGACATTTCACATTATAAAATAAAAGACATGCAATAAGTAAAAGACTATCTCGAAGAAGCGATAACTGATGGGGCGTTAAAGGCATTAGTAAGGACCAGCAAACCTAACATAGGGCGGCCTTTTCTTTTTTGTATCAAGTCAGGAACAAAATGCATTTACGCACCGGTCTTCCGGCCAAAGGGGGACCGAAAGGGGGTGTGGGGCTCACCACCGGCAAACGCGACTGCCAGCAGTAATACCCACTAAAAATCTTCCGACGACGCCCGCCGCTTGTTGAGAGAAAGGCGGGGGCCAGTACCTGTGGTGCAGACTCTGACACCCCGCCTGCGGCCAACGTCCCTCGGACCAGAACCGGCAGGACCTCCTTAGAGAGGCGCAGTGGTCGCATCTCTCCTACCTGCGACCATAGCGTGTGTGGCCGACTTCTCGGAGGGTCTATGGTTAGACAGTAGGGCCTATGACTCTCCTGGTGCCGTTTGACGGGCCCTCCTAGCCCTCCACAGGTCCCTCTTAGTTTCCCCCCCGGTAGTCAGTACTAAGGGCACCCAGATTCGCCAATCTCTGGGTGCTACCTTTTCCCGGCCCCTGGGCGGTACTATGCCCCCCACCACGCCAAGGTGAAGACCTATCCGGGATGAAAAAGAGAACGGCGTGCCGCAAAATAGACGATGATCTCGTTAAGGTGGGGAGTTATGTGAGATCGCTAAAATTGGGCTTTTCAATTTGACTGTTCTTTGTCATCTTTTACGGGAAAAATATAAAAAAATAAACATAAATCTACATTAGGTATACTTGAGAACTTGTAGCTATAAATATAATAACCCATTTAGTTTCTCAATATTACATATGTAAAGTTGCATCTCTTCTTTTTTTCCCGCCATTTTCTTTCTAAGCTATTAATCGCTAATATTTTTTAATGACTTCAGATTATTAGTAGATTAAATATTTATGTTTATGCTAATTTCTTTATAAATTATTTTTAATATGCAAATCAATGCAAGAAAACCATTAAAAGTCCCCTCTGCCGCGGGCGCGGAGACCATGCTAGACTTCTGAAAGGCAGCGACATCAACCGTCTTCTTAAGGCAGCGGGAACCCTGTGGATCTAGGCGGCTCAAACTGTATATATATGCCATATGGTGAAAATAAACAATAAAATAATTTAGAAAAACATTGGAATCAAGTTCTGCAATGTTGACGCTGTCTGGGTGTGAGAAATACGGTACAGAACTGAGTTACGAGTGTAATTAGGGGAATGGAGGACATAAACTGAAGGGGTATGCCGAGTGCGCCGCTTCGGGACAAGGGACTGAATTCCTGAAACCAACCGCCCCACTTTCGACTCGCCTCCCCGTTTACAATATGCGCATCGTGACATAAGCGTCCAAAATATACTAACCTGCAAAACTAGGAGCGTAACTTAAATTTTTTTTCTAAGCTATAGAAGTTATAAATTCGAAATAAAAAACGTTTTAATATCGTGCCAACCACACAAGTGTTATATACTACTACTAGTTAGATATACTAACCTGCACAACTAGGTATTACACTTTTATTTTTTAAACTTTAGGCACTGTCTTCATCTTATCAAATGAAAGTGACAGCACCTGTCTTCTCTCTTTTCCGAATTTTAAATTAAGTAACTCGAAATTTCTATGGTGAGTGTTCTGAAGAACTTTTTAACCTAACTGCAACCTCTCCTTCCTTCTCCGAACTAAACGTGCTGTTCTTGGGAACCAATTTCATACTATGCAGTCTAACAGCACACGAGCCATATAAATTGATAAGTCGTTCCTGTGAGACGATTCGGCTCTGGAATTCTCTGCCGGCGCATGTGTTTACCAGCTCCTATAATCCGGGGTAACCGGGACCTTTTGTACAACTACATGTTAGACAGTTTCGAGGAAATCGCGTAATGACTAAGACCCGTAATGAAGACCGCATCTGCCATTCACTCCTGCGGTGATCCACGAACTCAAAGCACTAAGGCAGCATTTTCACCAAATAGTTCCTAGTAATGGAGGGGTTATATTAGTGTGCAAACATTCGTATACCCACGTTTCTGTGTACATTAAATCCGTCGCGTTGGTGTGCTAAATTTTGAACCATATGGTGTTCCACGCCAGTTGCCGCTCTGACTGCATCTACTGCATACCATTTGGCAAGACGTGTCACTTTGACGACCGATATGGCGTGGAGGTCAGTATACCTGCACTTCAGTCCAAAGGTTGTAGGTTCGATTCCCACACAGGACTTAAATATTTGTTCTGGTCTGAGTGTTTTCTTATGTATATTAAGTAAATATTTACAACAAAAAGAACGGTACGTATATTTATCCGTTCTTAAGTCATTATCCATAATACAAGTTCTTAATGGTGTTTCAGTGGTGTTTCAGCTCCAACATGCTGACTAGACGAGCAACTGCCCAAAATATGGAATCTAAACTCATGAAAACAATTGCAGAATTGGAGAAATCAAAATTCCTTTGTGAGCAGTTGATGTCAGACAGAGATGAGAGCGAAATAGAAATTAGGAAAAACATTGAAAAAAACACACAATTAAAAAATGAGTTGTCAATTCTCTTTCAAGAACACCAAGACATTTTAAGCCAGCGTGACCAGCTACAGCATACTCTCCATGAGCTAGACAACTGTAATGCGACCTATGAAAAGGCACTAGATCGCATAAATGGCCTTGAAATAGAGCTCCGTGATGCTAATAGGAAAATTGCAAAAATGACAAAGGAACAAAAGCATCATGAAACCAAACAGCCTGAAAGTTTATTCGATGAACTTGTTGCATCACCCGGTGGATATCAAATAGATAATTCTAGCATTATAAACACAAGGATGCCAGACGAATGCCGGATGAACAACAAAAGTAGGAACAAATCAAAAAAGATTATAAAAATTAATAGATGCATAAAAAGGGCAGAAAAATCATTAAAAAATTATAATAGGTGTATTTTTAAAAATGTTGCACTAACAAAAGAAAGGAAGGATTTCATAGACTCCTTAGAAATTTATGACTCTAAACTGCAAGAGAGTAGGACGATGTATGATCGGGACACGAAACAGTTGCAGTTAGATATAAAGAACTTGCATAATTCCCTAGACTCAATTAATAAAAAATATTTATTGGCACAGAAACAAATTGCTGAACATATATTGTCAGCAAATGAATTGATTGACCTATGCAATTATAATGAAGAAAGGTTTGACTCATTAGTAAATAAGACATGTTCAAATTGCCTTTGTGACCCTGTCACTTTGAGACCAAAATGCAATGTTAAACTCACCGACCATACATTGGCCTCACCCTCGCAGGAACTATTATTAAATACCTCACAGAATGTAAAAAGTAGTGCTGAAATATATGGATCAATAATGTTTTGTGATGGTTTGGGAAAAGGTTTAGGTTCCCTTGTTAGTGGTAAATTCAATAAAAAATTTAAAAACTATTGCACACCAGGCAAAAAAATTAATGAAATCATAAGTAATATAAAAATCCAAGACATTATTGATGCAAAAAATGTTATTATATTGTGTGGTGACAGTCAGTTGGTAAAAAAGAGAGATATTGTCCAAAGTATTAGTGATCTGACTCAGTTACAAATGGATACTAATTGTAAATTTATTATAAGTGCATTTCCTTATGCACAAAACTTAACCTGGGAACAAAACCAAAAAATATTTAATTTAAATTTATTAATTTATAATTTGACTTGTTATAATTCTAACATTTCATTTCTTGAAATGAATAATTTTATTAAGAATTTTCAATTGACCACAGATACTATGTACCTACCATGGAGGTATAAAAATCAGACAGCTACTCTGTTAGCTTATACTTTACAAGATTCTGTTATACAGATGACTAGTTCTAATATTAATCTTATACAAAATGTTAGTACTGTTACTAATAATAATTTTTTGACTTCTCCCATTTTAAACTGAGAGGCAAGACAAAGGCCAGGCCCTTGGACCTAAACATAATACACCAAAACATCCAGGGCCTGACTGGCAAAGACCTTGATTTTGAACTGTTTTTGGAATGTCAGGATACATCTGTCATTTGTATTACTGAGCACTGGCTTAAAAGCAGTGAATTAAATTTTAACATAAATAATTTTAAATTAATAAGCTTTTTTGTACGAAAAACCGCTATTCATGGAGGATCCATGATATTTGTCAAGAACAGTTTAAAATGTAAAGATCGATTAGACATTGTAAATCTTTCTATAGAGCGTAATATTGAATTGTCATGTGTGGAATTGGAAAAATTTGTTATAGTATGCGTATACCGGCCACCATCTGGCAACTTTTCTACCTTTGAATTGGCTATGGAAGATGTATTAAAAAAATTAAAATCCAAAAGTAAACACATTATAGTTTGTGGCGACTTTAACGTTAATCTTCTTGAAAAAACAGTGACAACCACACGCTTAATTTTATTATTTCAAAGCTTTAATTTAAGAAATCAGTTTTTAGAGCCAACCAGGATAACAGCACATAGTGCAACTTGTCTAGACAACGTATTTTCGGAATGTAACCCGAGTTTTAAGGATCTATTGAGTTGCCTACCGTCTGACCATTGCGGGTTATTAGTGTCATTTAAATATAATCAGCCGGAAGTTCCTAAGTTAATAAAATATAGACCAATAACAAATAATCGTTTGGAGTACTATCAAAACAGTATAGATAAAAAATAGGTTCAGTCCCATTTTCGCACAGCGATCCGGGTGTTCTTTATGCTAATGTTTTTGGTTTAATTAAAAATGAGTTTAATAATGTTTTTACCCTTAAGTCTACTAAACGTTTTGAGAAGCTTCAATTTTGTGAATGGGCTACAATAGGTATATATAGGAGTAGGCGGCGACTTTATGAATTGTACAACTTAAAGAATTGCAATCATAATCCAGGTTTTATTGAATATGTTAAAAGATATTCTAAGACATTTAAAAGGGTATGTATTGCAGCAAAATCCGATTTCATAAAAAATAAAATAAAGTCGTCGGATAGTAAGATCAAAACAACGTGGAATGTTATAAACCGCGAATCTGGCAGGCGTGCGCCCAAAGATGATACCTTTGTCCTTAAAGATAATGATATAACTGTAGAATGTAAAGCAGAAGTAGCTAAAATATTTGGCGACTTCTTTGCGAAAATACCAATAGAGACAACTTCAAGTCTAAATTCGTCTCCTTTAGTTGCTGTATCACTTCTTTCGGAATATGTACCAGTCTGCAATTCCATCTTTGAATTTAGATATATCACATATGTAGATATTTTAAAATCCTTTAAAGAAGTAAAAATTAAAAATACGGGTGATTTTTGGGATCTGTCCACTAAAGTAATTCAATCAATAATACATTCTATTGCCCCATACCTTGCGTTCATATTTAATGAATGTATTAATCAAGGGTCCTTTCCGGACTTAATGAAACTGAGTAAGGTTATTCCTTTACATAAATCCGGTTGCAAAGAGGACAAAAGTAACTATAGACCAATTTCAATCTTACCAGATTTAAGTAAGGTCTTTGAAAAAATTATTCTTAATCAGTTAACATATTACTTTAATTCACAAGATCTTCTACATAAAAAGCAGTACGGTTTTAGAAAGAGCCGTTCTACGGCAGATGCTGGTGCAGCTTTAATGCAGCATATTTTTGAAGCTTGGAAGTTATCGCAGAATGCTCTAGGAGTTTTTTGTGATCTGTCTAAGGCTTTTGACTGTGTTGACCACCAGACTCTAATTCTTAAATTAAAATACTATGGTATAGGAGGCTTAGCCCAAAAGTTATTGTCATCATATCTTTGTTCACGAATTCAGACGGTAGATATTAACGGAACTAGATCACCCGGGTCGTCTGTGCGTATGGGGGTCCCTCAGGGTTCAATTTTAGGACCATTTCTCTTTTTAGTTTATATAAATGATTTGCCATTTTTTATGAGTAGGCGTTGTGAGATGGTATTATTTGCTGATGATACTTCTTTAGTATTTAATATTGATCGACATAAAAAGGACTTTAGCGATGTAAACAATGCCCTTGCAGAGCTGCTTCGTTGGTTTACTGTTAACAACTTACAGCTAAATGCTAAAAAAACGAAATGTATTAAATTCACTGTTCCAAACGTAAGGAAACTCGAAACAAATATCATTATTGACGGTCAGAAACTAGATTTAGTAGATTCTACTGTTTTCTTGGGATCAACTATAGATGAAAAACTTCAGTGGGGTCTACATATTGATACTCTTGCTGGCAAACTTAGTTCCGCAGCTTATGCTATTCGCAAAATTCGCCAATTAACAGATGTTGATACGGCAAGAATGGTATACTTTAGTTACTTTCATAGCCTAATGTCTTATGGTATTCTTATGTGGGGACTAGCAGCAGATATAGAAACAATTTTTATTTTACAGAAACGGGCTGTAAGATCTATTTACGGACTTAGCTCACGGACAACTCTTAGAGAAAAGTTTAAAGAAATAGGTATCTTGACTGTTGCCTCTCAATACATTTATAATAGTATAATATTTATAAAACGAAACATAGAAACCTATAACAGGCGCTGTGATGATCACAGTTTTAATACTAGAAATAGAAATAAATTATTAAATCCATTTTTACGCCTGCATAAAATTCGAAAATCGTTTATGGGGCAGGGTATACAATATTATAACAAAATTCCAAAAGATATTTTAGATTTGCCTTTTGAAAAGTTTAAGCAAACCGTTAAGACATCACTTACCAAGAAAGGGTATTACACGGTTAATGATTACGTTAATGACAAAAACGCTTGGATGTAACATTTACAATGATAAAAGTTGTGTTCTGCGGCCCTCTTTACAATATAACGATTACTTACATACATTGTCTATGTAATTTTATAATTTTATTAGTTCTGTCTTCCTTTTTTTTTCAAATCTTGTGACTGCAGAACACAATTGTTTTAATATTATGTATTTTAATTGTGACTGGCGGGAGAAAAAACCAACCTTGACGATTTTCTTGCCCGTTCTTTTACGATCAAGCTCCCGCCCGCAGTGAATGGGCGCGTTAGTTTATAAGTATGACATTCATAAGAGCTCTATTGAGCCAAACTTGAATAAATGAATTTTTAATTTTTTTTAATTTTTTTTTAATTTAATGATATTTATCTTGGAACTAAATAATTGGTGTGATTGTAAGAGACTATTTATTTACCTTAAAAATGCGCGGCGATAGCCCAGGGGTGAGACCCATTCATCAAATTTAAAGGGTCTCGGGTTCAATCCCTGACAACTATGACTTTTCGAAGTTATGTGCGTAATTATCGCTTGATCCATGCCTAGGATGCTCCGTTGTTCTCGGCTGTCATGTATATCTATGGCATTCGTTAGTAGGAAGTCCGTGCCTTTTAATATTCCGACAGCTGATATCACCATACAGTTATTATCCTCGGACTGATCACTCCGTGTAATAACTGAAGTTTAGCCAAATCTAGGTAGACCTGAGTGCAGACTTTGGCCCTAAGTTTAAGTTTAGTGCAACCTACACATTGCAAGGATATTTGACGACCGATATTGCGTGGATGTCAGTATACCTGCACTTCACTCCAGAGGTTGTGGGTTCGATTCCCACGCAGGACAAATCTTTGTGAGCATGAATATAAATATTTGTTCTGGTCTGGGTGTTTTCTATATTTACAAAAAAAAAGTATTTAAGTCTGTTTATCCGTTCTTAAGTATCCATAACACAAGTTCTTCATGATACTTATCTTGGAACTAAATAATTGGTGTGATTGTAAGAGAATATTTATTTATATAAAAAAAAGACGGTGCATTTTGAGACGACCATGAATGAATATAGCCACGAAAATGAATAGCTTCGCCACAAAACGTAGAACCCTTTGATACGTAATAGTTTATCGATTAGCTTACGTCATCGCCAAACTACGACGCGATGCAACGACTTATTCACCGGAATTATGTGGATATTCGCCATATCCCGCAAATGTAGCCCTATTAGATGGAGCATGTTAGGGAATTGAAATGTGCAGAATTCGTGTAATTGCGCCGCGGTCAGTTTCATTTTCTACAAACTGTTTATTTGATGACGATAGGAAGAACTATGAATGGACAGGTTTCATCTTCTTGTCATCGTCTTTTATTATTTCAGCTATTCGAAATCCACTGCTAAGCATAGGCCTTTCAAATTGCTTTTCAAGTCGATCAATTTTTAATCGCCTGCATCCGGTGGCGGGCCGCCTGGACCAGGTCATCGGTTTATCGGGTGAGTAGCATATCTTTTCTAAGTTTGCTGATTCGCCCTTGAATCTTTGGCCCTGTGGGCGACGTCTACTTTGGCTGCAATTAGGCAAGCATCGTCCTAACTTCGTCCTCTTAACGTCCTTTTACTGGATGCAGGCTTTCACGCGTATCGGCGGATGTTGATAACGCTTTTTCGTCTAAACTTCTCAGTCATTTTTGATGGAATTTAGTATAAAGATTTTAAGAAACTTAGAGAAGTACTTTTTACTTTAATAACTTGAAAACGCTACATTATAGCCGAAAAACAGTACAATTCACGTGGAACACAATAGACGTGGTTAGTT
This sequence comes from Musotima nitidalis, assembly GCA_949126915.1. Taxonomy (NCBI): domain Eukaryota; kingdom Metazoa; phylum Arthropoda; class Insecta; order Lepidoptera; family Crambidae; genus Musotima; species Musotima nitidalis. The sequence continues at coordinate 3,976,148 of OX421419.1, forward strand.
CTAACTTTAACTTTATGATAATTTGTTACACTGTTGAACTAAATAATTTGTTTGTGTGCTGCTACATGTTATATAATAGGTTGGGGAAAAAGTCTTTTCGTATTTTTGTATGAAAAGTCAAGACATTTTTTTCAAAGTTTATTTACATTTATTTACAATATATATGTACCGTTTTGTTGAATAACTTTCTGCCATTTTGTGGGCAGAGACATTATCCCGTTACGGTAGAAACTTTGGGACTTCTGATCAAAAAAACGGGACAAATAGTTTTGGCAGTCCTCTCTTGAGGTCAACCTTACAGAACCTAAAGAATTCTGCAGAGACCGAAACAGGTGAAAATCTGAAGGCACAAGGTCAGGGCTATATGGTGGATGCACTAGGACCTCCCAGTCGAACTCTCTTAATTTTTGCTGAGTGGCTAAAGATGTGTGTGGTCTAGCGTTATCGTGATGAAAGACCACACCCTTCCTGTTGATCAATTCCGGCCGTTTTCTCTCGACTGCTTCCTTTAATCTCATCAGTTGCTGGCAGTAAAGATCAGAATCGATGGTTTTGCCGGGCGGTAAAAGCTCATAATAAACAATGCCCTTCCAATCCCACCATACACACAGCATCACCTTATTTCGTGTTAGGCCAGGTTTGGCCACAGTCTGTGAAGCCTGGCCAACTTTCGACCACGACCTTTTTCGCACGTTCTTGTCGTACGTGATCCACTTTTCATCGCCAGTTATCAATCTCTTCAAAAACGGCTCGGTTTCATTACGTCTCAATAATGAATCGCAAATGAGTACACGGTTCATTAAGTTTCTTTGAGTGAGCTCGTGTGGCACCCAAATATCGAGCTTTTTTGTATAACCAGCTTTCTTCAAATGGGTCAAAACTGTTTTGTGGTCAATTCCCAGTTCTTCAGCTACATCGTAACTACTAATATGCCGATCTTGCTCCACTCTTTCAAAAATGGCGTCCATTTTATTCGTAACAGGGCGACCAGAGCGAGGTGCATCTTTAACATCAAAATTTCCGGACTGAAAACGTTTGAACCAAATTTGTGCTAAGTACTCTTACTGACACTGCATCAGGTCCATAAACATCACAAATTTTTTTCACTGCTTGAGTTGCATTTTTGCCTTTTTTATAATAAAATTTTAAAATGTATCGAATTTCTTCATTACATTCACTCATTTTTACGGAGAGAAAAACAAATGAAAAATAGCGGGAAACAATTTTTTTTTATTTTTTTCTTTTCTTTATAATGGAACCTTTTTAATGTTACCAAAACCAGCCAGACACAAATAGTACAGTCAAAAAAAAATTATAATAAGTTTATACCTACGTTATGCGAAAAGACTTTTTCCCCGACCTAATATATAGCCGCACACATAAACAAAATATTATTAATTCGTATTATTATTTAGAATACTTTTTTTTGTGTACGGGGTTCCTACCATCATCTTTGGAGTCCAAGCCTCACCTGCAAGTGGTGCACCTGCTGAGTAACAGACGAGGCTCTGGCGAATATAGAAGTGCCCGGTAGGCGGCAATAGGCTTGCCACCTATTATGTGGGACCAACAACACAATTGGCAAAATGTGGGCGTATAATATGCCTCTGCCTACCCCTTCGGGAAATCAGGAGTGATTGTATAAATGTATGTATGTATGTGTGTTATACTTTTTTTTGAATAATTTGTCTTAAGATCTACATAAATAATGCTATTAAAATTTAAAAAAAATGTAGACCTAACCAGAAAGAAGAACAAACAAATCTAATAGGTACATTCTATATATATATATATATATATATATATATATATATATATTTATTACCTTTTTATTGCAACTGTAATAAAATTACTGTTTAGATCAAAATCAATAAAAATATTTATGGTAAAATTGCCACAATATTTCCAGGTATTAGGAATTGTTTCTGCAGTATCAAGCAGTGAGAATGGTTATAAATAAAATAACATAAAAAATAATACGACTTTTTGATGTACCTCTAAAAAAATGACTGTTTGTGTCAAAAAAAAATTATATCTTTTTGAAATTGCCTTTAGGAATTATTTATGCAGTTTCAAAGTAAGTAGTAAGATTGGTTATAAATAAAATTACATAAAAAAATATGAAATTGTTTCACATACTATTTTTTGCTTACTGTTGTACGAATACATATATTCTTTCTATTTTTATTTTGAGGATTCTGCGAATACCGCAAACCAGGTAGCTACAGGACTGTGCACAATTTTGAATGTGCATTTCTCTCGTTTGTTTTGATAAAAAGAATCCAGTGGATTGAATCCGATACCGGAGCGGATGTGCAGCGGAGCCCGCGCTCACGGAAATTCAGTATCGTGTATCATGTTTGAACCCAGATAAACATGAAGTTAGTTTTGTCTTAAAAAGTTGTAATTTCTATAAGTTGTATTATAGCGCCAGTACCTTAAGAAAAATAAAATGTCTATTTTAAAAGCTGGAAAACTCTATTCCATGTATAAATGTCGGCCTTTTTGCTTAAAAGCTATGAACAATAATTTGAACATAAGGAAAACACTCTTTGTCGCAATTATGTCATAAATATTTTCTTATATTCCTTATTCCTATATGCCTCGTTCGATTCGTTTGACAAGGGAATATTAACTGCCAAATTGAGAAAATATTGCTCTATTTAATTCTTCGCTCATTGCTCTGTCATTAGTCGTGTTCAAAATATAACACAATATATCTACATAATAGTGACGTTACCTGTGCTCTGAGCTTTCAGACAGACATGTTAGGAAATTGTCTACCAAGACGAGAAGAGGTAACTCATTTTCATTCGTGCTTCATTGGAATGACAGTCCAAGTTGTGTGCAAAAATTTTAAACACTGATTTAACCATGTTTGAGTTACGTTTAACTTTCTCTATTACAAAACACTGTTTAGCAAGCGCCAAAATTAAATGCCGCTTGATAAAATTTAAAAAGGAACGCCACAAACCTGTCCCCGCCAATTCTCGCTGGAACGTCACCGTATCGTAGAAATTAATATTATATCAAAAAAAAATACTTACTTCAAAAACTATTCACGCTGTTCCAGCTTTAAAACTATAAAAGCCAGTTCCATCAAAGGCTTTAAATTTGATAAAAACCTTGCGAATGTTATAAATGTTAAAGTAATATTAAAATGGAATTATGGAATGGTTTTGACAAAAGCTACACATGCAAGAGAAATGCAATGGTTAATGAAGATGAAATATTTGCGTTAAATTTGTGCCATTCATTTATAAATAAATCCGCTGTTGTTTACTGGTACTCTACATCCAGCAAAAAAACAACATATGAGATGAAATATTTTTTTGCCGCTGTGGCTTATGATACCGTGATCAACAGACATAAAGAGTTACTTTTAAATACATATGCATCGTGAAGCACATACGTTACTACGAGTATACAAGAATGCCATAATTGAGACATTTCTAGAGAGATACAGCTACTTAAAGACAAAGTAAAAAACTTCTTACAAAATATATTTTTTTTTATTCTACATTAAAGTACACAGTGTTTACGCTGAATCCGGCAAGAATGCAATAATGAAGATGAGTTTGTTGTGTTATATTCCAGTCACAGTTCTTTAAAACTACCTTTATTGTAGTGATACTATACGGACATTACATTAACGTGACATACAGACACGAAAAATAAAATTTTGGTTTTACATTTAAACTTCATGTATGAGTAGATATAACTCAAAGTCAAAGTCAGCGTCAAATAGTTGGAAGCACCTCACGCGCCATATATATCGGAATATGGTAGGGCATACGCTCTAGGCAATAGTAAAGCGACCTAGTTTATAAGTTATATATTGACACTCATAATAATAAATAATAATAAGGTGTACAATCTCAGGATTTTTTTCCTTACCACGAATTGCGTGATGCATCGAGATGTTGTGGCAGTTGACAAACACCTCTCCCACTCAATTTAGCTAATGAGAACTGGCGTAAGCCGCTTACGTTAAGCATTCAGGATCGCAAGGAGATATGGCAGGGCAAAGAGCTCCATGGGCGATTCTACAAGGCTCTTACAGGCCCAGATGTAGATCTTTCCGCTTTGGTCAACTGGCTACGTTGCGCAGACCTCTTTGGGGAAACTGAAGGGTTTGTCTGTGTAAGGATGGGGTAACTAAGTTTTAAGTACTATATAAAACCTGATATATATTCTATTTAGTATGCAAATAAAGATTTGATTTGATTTGGATATCATCTACTATTATTACGCTTACTGTACGTTAGGAAGGTCGCTATTTTTAGGCAAGTATAGTTTGTTTTGCAAACATTTCCGCGGGTGTTGTTTATTTTGATAAATGAATAACGGGAATGAACAATGATGTTGGCTATTAATCAAAAGCATTCGACATTCGTATCGATATTCGTTTAATCGATTCCTTGGGGAAAGATTTTCGTGTCCTACTTTAAACACATACCACGTATTTATGTGAAATTATCATTAGTTACATCGAAGTATTGAAGTCATCCCATATGATAGGAAAGAAGGTTTATTTTCTAAATTAAATCACTTAATAACGATATTTTCTGTATAACACGTTTATGCAAAAATCGACAACGTCACACATAAAAATAAAATAAAGGTAATTAGAATTCTCACTTAAGCAGTACTTTAGTGTTTATGTTTTAAATATAAAATAATTAAACTTGAGGTCATTTACATAATGAAATTACGAATAATTTGACAATAATGATTAATATTTAAGAAATGAATTACTTAGATCTAATACTCGTAGAACTCTATGAAATTAGAACTAAATAATTGGTGTGATTATAAGAGAATATTTATTTATTTATTTTATTTACAATACACGTATAATTTTTCAAGAGCTCATACCTTCGCAGGCCAGGGACGACGGATACCATCATCAAAATTAGCTGGATCACAGTTTGTAGGACATGATCGAAAGTAGGCAGAGTTACAGAGAATTATCTTTAGCTGGTTGACAGTTTTTAGGACATTTAATATTGTTGTGCTTTCGTCTTTCGGAAAGCATTCTAAGGCGTTGATTAATTTTAAATTCGGTACACAAAGTAATGGCCTCCATAGGCGTTCAATTAATTTAATCACACAATTTAATATGTGGTAAAAAAATTGATCAAAGAAATATGAATTTCCGTGTTATTATTTCATCAAACAGTTTCGACCGTTTGATCAAATTAATTGTACCTCTTTGGCGGTCGTGAGAAGCCCAATCGGGCGGCATGAAAATTCTTATAACACGACAAGTACAAATTTTTACAGCTACTATTCTATCCCCCAATGTCATTTATTTTTAAATATATATATATATTTTTCTGCCTATATACATATGTATGCGTGTGTATTTTTATGTAGATCATCCTCATCTTAATTAAGATTACATACATACATAAATACATACATACATTCACGCACTTTTTCTCCGTAGGGGTAGGCAGAGGCATATTACCTATATACCCACTCTTCGCACATTATATAGTTGGTCCCACGTAATAGGTGGCGAGCCTATTGCCGCTTACCGGGCTCTGTTATGTTTGCCAGAGTCTCGTCTGTTGATCGACAGGTGCATCACTTGTAGGTGAGGTTGGCTTGGGCTCCTCAGGTATTGGTAGGATCTCTAAACACTCATTAATTAAGCGTATTATTTTATGCCAATATCATAACTATAAATATTCTCTCTTGCTCGCATCGCTGAATGGTAGAGAATGCCTAATAGCATTAGGTTCGCTTTATGTACATTGTATGTGTGTGTGCAATGACGATTCAATAAATAAACAAGTAAGTTAGTAAGTTGGCATTGGGGCCGTTCAACTATTACGAAAGCAGATTTATTATTTTTATATATCCCCCCTCCCCCTTGTCAGCAAAAGTAAGCAAAGCTCTTACCCCCTCCCCCTATACGTTTTTCAATTATAATTTATACACTGACAGAGGGAATTTAGACAGGTGAATAGCGGAAAGAAATGAAATGCATTATTTGCGGGAATCCCCAAAAGTGCGTTTCATTTTCAAGCATACACAATGTGAGGGTTGCCATTCGTGTAAAAAAGTAAATAACTAGCGATGACGTAATCATAATCTAGACTCCCCTCCCCCCATGTCATCCAAAATAAGCAAATACGAAGGCGGCCGTTAGTATATTATAGGTACATACTTCGCAAAAATGTCTTCCAAGTACGTTTATTCGTTACAAAGTAACCATAGTACAACACCTATTTAATTTGCAAAACGTTGTGTGAGATGTCACAGAAAAAAGTTAAAAGAATGTATGGCTTCTTTGAAGTTTCTCTGAAACGCCATTTAACAAAAGACACTTTCTGCGAATGTCCTTATCAATAATGTTTTATATCTGCTTGTGGCCTTTACAACGACCTCAACAAAAAGATTCGTGCAAGATATAAACTTTTAAAGCCTTCATTGTTTAATATTGGAAGTCCTTTTCTTCTCGGAATATCGATCGTCCGAAAATAGTCCCTAACACGTTTGCTGTAATCATCACTTTTTATAATATTCATCATCATCATCATCTCAGCCATCCGACGTCCACTGCTGAACATAGGCCTCCCCAATAGATTTCCACATTGAGCGATCCTAAATCGCCTGCATCCATCGGCTTCCCGCCGCCCTGACCAGATCATCGGTCCATCGCGTGGGAGGCCATCCTCTACTACGTTTACCGGTTCGCGGTCGCTATTGCAGAACCTTGACGCCCCATTATTATTATAATTACATTACATACATACTATTATTATAATATTCGCATATACCCAATTGTATATTACCAAATCGTCTTTAGTTCGAATACTTTTGTGTCGTAAAATCAGCTGCTTTATACTGTATACGAAAAAGTATATTACCTTAGTCTTTATTGTCTTTAGTTTTATTACTTTTGAGTCGTAAGATCGGGTGCTATTAGTATTATTGGATATCCTTATTATTCTTGCTATAAAGTCACATGTCACATGTGTTATATTGCATAATAACTAACTAAAAGATGAATGGTCATAAAATTATGAGTTATTAAATTAACATAAACACAAAGTTCTTAAGCATCATGCTAGATTTAAATTTGCATTGGTATCCCCATATAATGGCTTTGTCCGGAAGGCATAGCTCAGCATGATATGCCATTAAAACGATAAGACTCATAACAGACGCAGAATCAGCTACATTCGACTATTTTCATGGCATTCTGTAATAACACGCATATGGTGTGTTAATGTGCGGATCTGCTGCGGACATACATAATATGTTCGTACTACAAAAGCGCGCCATAAGAGCTATCTATAGTCTCAAGTCCAGAGATTCTCTTAAAAAGATGTTAAAAAGAATTGTATTTTTTTATTATGGTTGTATTTTTTCGATAATATATTGTGTGTTCGCAAAAATATTAAAGCCTTTGATAATAATTCCAAAACACATAACTCTACTACTATAAATAAATAAGCTCTCTATGCCAAATTGTCGCTAACAAAATATAGAATTCATCTTTGGATAATGGTATCAGATTTAATAAAATAAAATACCACAGGAAATTATTGATGTTCCATTGCAAACTTTCAAAACGGTAGTTAAAAAGCGATCTCAAAAAAAGGGGGTATTATGCTGTATTATGCTGTAATTAATTACTTGTCAGATAAACAAACATGCTTGGCTTGAACATGTTCAACTTTAGCTTGGGTATGTCATGCTCACTGAAATGTCTTTGCGGTGGTGGCGTCATGCGTCGGGTCGTTACGTTCCCTAAAATATGGTTGAGCGAAACGATGGCTGGTTCATGTGTCATACTCGTGAACGGGTGCCGCCAGTGGGGACTGGTCTGCTCATGTCTACTATATTTATTCATATCATGCTCGTATAACTTTAAAAGTAGAATAAATGATTTTGACTATTGACTTTGATTTGTGTAAATTAGAATAAAAGTATAACCAGATCACTGTTGTGACCATCCTTTATTCAACAAATTTAGCTCAGTTTCACATTACATACTTAACCGTGATGGAAGGCATCCTACTTTATTTGTTACGGCGCGGCGTAAGGGGACCCTTTCAATATCTTTAAATATTCACTGTGTGTTTTCTATATTGTTATATTTGATTGATATTTTAAAAGAGCATAGCTTGTGAGTTTCTTGTCAGTTCTTCTGTCAGTGCGGTGGCTCGAAACTGGCACTTAGATTAACTTATACCTAAATTTTTTTTTGCATGTTTCGTGTATCGTCGTATGTCGATTATTTTGTTTGTTTTTATACTAAATTTTGACGTTTTTCAGTGGTGTGTTATAACATAGCTCTTGAAATAATCTTTAGGATATAAATAACTTTTAACTTTAATGTGTGTCAGACCGGACCATATGGTGGATAGTTTAAACTAATATTATTAGTCCTATTATAGCTATCAGTATCATAAAGCTCAGTTATTATTAGACTTATCATCAAGAAAATCATTTAATACAATAACGGTTTCAATTATATTAAAAATAATTTAACTGAGTATAATATAGTGTATGTGCGCATAATGTCATTCCTTTAGTAGCTTTAAACTTTTAAATTATATTAAAATGTTGTTTTATAAACCTAAACAATCATTGCGTTTTAAAATTCTATGAAAGAAATATATCGCTGTGAAACAGACACCCCGTAGTCTTGTTTGCCTTACCCCTAGAATTTAATTTTAGCCCGCGAATGCGCGGAGAATTTGATGGTGGGTTGGTAATTCTTCAAAAATATACCTTTTGATATAACACGTCATTAATCGTCCACTGCTAGACATAGGCCTTTCTATTGGCAAACCATTGAGCTCGTTCCTCAGCTCTACTTTTACAACCGCTGCCAGCCGCATGTCGACGCTTCATCTAGCTAGAGGGACAATTCTTAAAAGTGGAGCTTTAATATTTTAAAACGATATGATATATGAGCTTATTCGCCAGTCGTTTGATATTAAACTGTGAATAAATGTTAACAAAATGGTATGTTGCTCTGTTTTATTGTGATTAATGAACTCCATTTGTTGAGCGGCAACGTAACGTGACTGGGTATTTTCTAACTTAATTATGACGTGCTGGCTTCATTACAAGTTAATTAATTAAAACACCAAATACATTCCTTTGGTGTTTCAATTCTTATTCGCCATAATATTATGACATATTGCTAGAATTTGAATTTGAGCACCATTATAACGTAAAGGTTGGTATGACCTTTCTTTACATGTTGATTCCGACACGGATTAAAGTATCCTTGGTTAAAAGTACCTATGGTTGTTCACTATAGTTTCATTTAGCTTTGGATGGTTTGACGACCGATATAGCGTGGCGTTGAGTATACTCACACTCCGGATCTGAGGTCGTGGACTCTATTCCCACACAAGACAAATATTTGTGTGCATAAACATGAAGATTTGTTCTCGTCTGGTAGTTTTTCTATGTATATTTATTATTTATGTACAAAAAAAAGTATTAATATATGTTTACTCGTTATTTATTATCCATTACACAATTTTTTATTGACTTTATTTATCTGAGAAATAAAATAATTGGTGTAATAGTCAGAAAAAATATATGAAAAAGATTTGTTATCATACAGTAATCGAAAACATTATAAAGCTAATTTCGAGTACACAATGGACTCTTTTTATTTACGTCATTAAATATGCTATTTGTTTGAGAAGAGTAATTCTCTTTCGGCCATGACTTTTGGTGTCCCAAATTTGAAAATACTATGTAAAGTAAAGTAAAGACTTAAAAGAAAACAACAGCTCTGAATACACGTTCAAATTTCAATGTACTTTGAATAATTTATTGTTTCATGCGATACTTCATTATATAATAATATTAATAATAAATAAAATTAAATAAATAAATAATATAATAATAATTAAATAAATTATAATAAAAATAAAAATATAATTAATTAAATAAATAATATAATAATAATATATAAAATTCATTATAAGGAAGTTTTGGATTAAAAATTTCGACGCATATATAATTTCCCGAAGAATTGAGAAACAATTCAATACACACGTCGAAACACGTTCACTTTCACATGGAATCTTCAGATAAGATAGGAGCTTCAAAACAACGATGTTTTCACAACCAACGCTGAAACGAGAAAAACTTACTCGATTTCCGAGAAATTATAGTTGCGCGGGAATTGTTACACACATATTTTGATTATATCACTTGCTTACAATGGATTTCCGCAGAGATTCGCCTGAATCCATCACTTCCTTAATCATTTATTTGTGGTATAGTAGATAAAAGATCATACATTACAGTTGTTCATATAGAATATTAGTAGTCATATATGCCTCAGTCATATATGCCGTAGTCATATATGCCGTAGTCATACGGTTAAATAAAAGTTTTTAAATATTGAGATTTTAACCAAAATTTAATTTAATTACAAAGGTCCAGAGAGCAAAAGGTGTTTGCTCATCGTGTGCTGCCCAGCGTATACACTCTAGACAGCGCTGGTTTTCAGCCACCCCTGTTCCCTGAGATGTACTTATGGGAAATATGTGCTAGGGGGCCACGATTAGTAGACAATGCTACTAATATGATGATGAATAGTCCAACTATGTCCCGCCTGTTGTCATATGAATTATCATTTCAGCCATCTTATCTTATCTTATCGCGGGGGCCACACACTGACCGTGGCGCGCTTTGACCCTTATGTCGGATCTTTTGTGCATCCCCTTGCCTTTCACTCCAAATCTCCAAATAATGTTACCATCATCTTTATGACAGTTTTTGCAGATTGGAGCCCATAGTCTCTTGGTTGTGGGTAGGCCACCCCCAGGAGGCCCATTCGGCAAGCAGCCAACGAGTCACAGGTACACAGAAGGTGTTCCATAGACTCCTCTTCGTCACCACATCTACGACATAGCGGTAATTTGGGAGCCCATTTGCGCACATTTTCTTTTATATTTAATCTACTAATAATCGGGAGGAATTAAAAAAATTGCGATTAATAGCTTAGAAGTAAAATGGCCGAAAAAAATGACGAGACCCTAAGACGGTTGTTTTATTTTAACCACACGTTATGTCTATTTTTTTATATTTTTTTCCGTACAAGATGACAAAAAACAATGAAATTGTTAAAGCCCAATTTCAGCGAACTCACATAACTCCCCACCTTAAGCGAAAATTCATATTCTCCCTCTCGTTGCGCGTTAGTTTTTGAGTTTATCTTCCATAAGAGCCAACTTTGAATAAATGATTTTGACTTTTACGTTGATTGCGATCACCTTACTGGCAAAGCGAAGCCAAGCAAGTCGATACACGTAAGAAAGTAGACGTGAAGTGGAAATGATCGCAATCAGAGCGAAATTAATTAAGCACAGTGATAATGAGAAAACAGGAAATCATTAATTCTAATTATTACGCCAAATGCAAAAGAACAGTAATATTTTCCAATGATAATAATGTAATACTAAGGATGGTACACAATTTGCTTATAATTATTTAATTTTAAATAAATCGTTCATAAAAAATATTTATTCAAATATTTGAGCTAAAAAACAAAACATTGGAGAATGTATAAGATAAAACTAATTTCAACATTTAAATAAAATATCTAGAAGCAATTATTTTTACGCTTCAGTTATAGTAAATTTGGCACTATAACTAAAGCGTTAAAGTAATTGTTCATCTCTCACCCAATCGGGGACACGCAAGGCGCACTTAACAATTAAATATTTTAAGAGTATTTGACTTTATGTGAAGGTATGGGTATTAACCAAGTGTTTACAAAAATAAAAATATTTAAATATGTTTATACGGTCTTAAGTAATCATAACAGTATGTTTATAGTTTAAGTACATTTGTTACTGGCGGAAGAAAAAACAAAACTTGACGATTTTCTTGCCCGTTCTTTTACGATCAAGCTCCCGCTCGCAGTGAATGGGCGCGATAAATTTCAGTTTTACCTTCATAAGAGCTCTATTGAGCCAAACTTGAATAAATGATTTTGACAAGTTCTTAATGACACTTTCTTTAAATTAAATGATTGGTGTAATTGAAAGGAAATATTTATATGTGAATAAAAAGTCTTTTCAAAGAGTGGAGTCGGGGAGTTTTGCTTGGTACAGTCAGTCAGATGATACGACTAGCGCGCCGGCGCTGCGTACGGCCCAGACAGGTAGGATTAAGCTACACACACCTCCAACATCTTATGATGTTTTCGAACAAAGGCGAACAAAAGATTGATTCGAAATCGTTTCAGGGATTCGCGCCGCGCACTAGAAATCCATTAGCAATTACTTTGTACTTAAGTTGTTTAACAACTGAAATACTTATATTTTACCATGGTTCGATGGTTCATTATACTGGCGCTAATGAACATGTTTTAAAATTATAAAATGTGAGATAATATCACATAAAATTGATTGTATTTGACATAATTATTGTATTAGGTGATTTGTTTCTAATTATAATGTGTATTGTAATTTAGTTTGAATGTTGACGATTATTAAGTACAATTGCTATTTATATGACTTTTAGTTGAAATAAATGACTTTTATTCTATTCTATTCACGAAAAATTAAAATATTTATAATTATTTTAGCTCGTTTTACTGTTTTTGTTTTGTAATGTAAAATATAGTTTGAATGTTAGTTTTGTAAATATATGATGCCCTATTCAATTAAATTACATTTAAATATGTTCGTATAACAAGTATGGTAGTTAAAGCTAAATAATTATGAATTATTCTCTCAATAATTGTTAATTATGTTTTTTTTAATCAATAAATATTTATCTCTAAATAATTATCTCTCAAATAAAATTACTTGATACTGTAATATAAGTAAAATGTTCTGACAAATACAGGGGGTCCTTCCATCATCTTTGGAGCCCAAAACAACCTCACCTGCAAGTGGTGCGACTGCCGATTAACAGACGAGGCCTTGGTAATATAATAGTTCCAGTTAAACGGCAATAGGCTCGCCATCTATTACGTGAGACCAACAAAACAAATGGCGAAGTGTGGTTGTATAATATGCCTTTGCTTACCCCTTCGAGGAACAAAGGTAGTAGAAAATAACCGGTCAGATATTCTTGTGGCACATAACCACGATTGCTTGCCCAACAATCAAAGAATCAGCCTCAGCATTCGATTGCCGTGTATCTGGGCCTGACCATCGACAGTGGACTCAAATGGAAATAACATGTAGACAAAGTTTGTAATAAGCTGAGAGAGCTTTTAGCAAAATTTGCACGCATTACATAAATGATTAAACAACTTGTCATGCCAGGCTTCTCTTGTATAAAACTTTAGGTGAATCTATGAAGCCGTAAGGGCTTAAGTAGTTCTTTCATGTGTCCGGGAGGGTATCTCTTTTAATACAGCTTTTGACTTAAACTAAAAGTATAATTTAAAAAACTGATATATTTGCCAACAGAATACATGAAATGTTAGAAAATAACGCTATTTTTGTAATAAAAATACGAGAACAATTACATAACAGTTGTCCTGTTATATACCAATTACGCAGTATTACGTAAAGCCTATTTCAATTATACCGAGCGTGGAATAATTTCCTTAAATTTTCCGAGCACCTTTCCGGTAAAATTGAAAGTCATGGTCGTATTAAATAATTGTTCTTGTTTATGACAAGCTGGCGTTCCTTACGTTAAACTTTTTCAGCAACTAATTTCTTAAGTAAGAGTACCATTGGTGAGTACCACTACACTGCATTTGAGAAAATAATTAGTAATTCTGATCCTACGGCTTTTTAAAGTTATGTGCGTTCGCTTGCTTGAGCCTCGAAAACTACGTTAGTCCGTTGGCCTTGGCTCGTGAACATCTATGGCATTGGTTAGAAGAAAATATTAAGTAAGCCTTCAATCATCATGACAACTGGTTTCATCATAGAATGATATTTCTCTCTGGGTTACAGAGGTGATTTCAAAAGTCGCTTCGTGTCATAACCAATTCAGAAATTCAGCCCCTGGACCCTAGAGTTAAGAGCAACCGGGATGGTACTGAACTAACTTCTTAAGTTTGTAAGGACTGCTTATTATGATTTCGTTGACTAAAGATTACGATATGATTTTGTATATTGGTCCTAGTAGTAAGGATATGGTTTTCATATCACAAAGCGTTCTTCCTCAATCTGTGATTTGGTTACCACTGACTCCTGGAGAAAATATTTCAAGGAGCTTGAAATATTGTCTCTTTTGTCTGTGCATTTATAAAATATTTGTATTTGTTAAGACATATGCTGATATTTTATATAAAAAGAATTTACAGAGAAGTATTTGATATAGATCCAAACAACGCGTACCCTCCCCACGCTCTGCATTTTATTAAAAAAGTGTCGAATTTTGTTGACAAACATATATATGTTTGTATGTATCTCATATGAGCATAGGATTAAATGATTGGCGAAAGTCTAAAACGCGTTGCTATAAAATAATTCAAAAAGTACTTAGAGCGCTTGTTGATAAATATGTTCTAGGATTATCAGATTTTTTTAATGATAAGCTGAGGAGATTAATAAGTACTACCTTATATTTTCTATGTTAAATTATTTAGCTCCATTTGATTTTCATAATTACTTCTTTTTAGGTAAAATGTTTTTAACATAATTCAACACAATTTCAGCAACAAAACTGACGGGGAATACAATGGATTAATTTCGTGCCCTATTCTTTTCCACTCAAGCTTCTGCCCGTAATGAATGGGAGCGTCGCGTCTACTTTTAAGTAAAATTTACATTAATAAGTGTCTCATCGGAGTCTAAATTTAACAAACCATTTATCTTTTTAATTTTCCACATTTATTTTTACATTATACACATACATTACGAATTTACGAAGCACAATGAAAATCAATAGGTTTTGTACAATACGTCGGGTATTCATTAACATTATATCATATCAGCTAAAACTGAATAAAAAATTCAAATAAAGGAAACATCTGCATGTATTCTCTTTATTTTGTTGTTCAATAAAGTGTTCATTCATTCATTCATCTATGCAGCACGTCTTAATCTAAATTGATCGGTTTGATACTCTCGATAATTATGAGCCTTCCATGTGAGCTTTTCATTAAGAATCTACAAATACAAATACAAATTATTTATTGCTAAACCATAATGTGTACATAGGTGTTATACAATTTTAGAACCAATTTTATGGACCCTGTCGGGTACGCAACTTTAAGACTGAAGAGAGGGGATTTGCAATCAAAAATACTTAAAACAAATAAAAAATTAACATTAATAAGACTTGTTAAAACAAAAACTTACATCATCTAACTTTTTTAATTCCACTAACTATCTCCAAAAATCACAAACATATATTAATCTTGGCGGTTAAATATTCCGTAACATCATAATAACATCCATTAATCAAAATTTGTTTTAATTGATTCATGAATGCTACATCACTTTGCTCGTTTTGTAGAGAATGTGGTAAATTGTTATATCTAGGTAGTCTTATGATATTTTTTCTTTGCAAAATTTCTCCACATAAAGTGAGCTGTGAAAATTCAAGTAAATACTTCTATATTCTTGTTTTTTGCCGCGAATATTACATAACTTGTTTTGGTAGCACTAAAAGTAAGTAATTTTTTATGAAACCAATTGAAAATTAAGGCTTTTTGAGCTTGTTGAATTAAATATTGGGTGGAACTTCCAAAGTAGAATAGACAAGTATCGTCTGCGTATAAGGTCAAGTGACCTTGCAAATCTAACTCATGCATGTTATTGATGTAGATCAAAAATAAAAAATATCCCAGAATCGATCCCTGAGAAAATGCACAGGCTATGGGTAATGGCGTGCTTTTGAAATTATTTATTTTGACAACTTGGTATCTGTTGGATAGATATGAGACAAATACAGCATATGCTTCTCCACTTAAACCTACACATTTAAGTTTATGTAGCAATAGAGGGTGACTAACAGTATCAAACGCCTTTTTAGGTCGATAAACACACCCAGCGCTATATTTATAGTGTCAATGATGTTTAATTTTAGTAACAAGATCTATGATGGTAGCCGATAAGGTGTTACTTTGTGGACGAAAACCATACTGTTATGTGAATAGGAAGTTTATAGAATCCAGGTATATGAAAAGTCTGTTATGTATGATTTTTTTGCAGACTTTGAAGACAACAGGCAGTACGGAAATCGGTCGGTAATTACCTGGGTCTGACTGACTGGATTTGTAAATTGGTGTTATCTTTGCTAGCTTAAGTGAGTCGGGAAAGAAACCGTTTTCTGGGAAATGGTTTATACAGTCAGTCAATTCCTCTACTATAAGACTTTTTACGCACTTGAGGCTCACATTCGGATATATTAGCGATATTTGCCCATAATTACCGTACTGGCAAACTGGTTGGTGATCGCATTTCGAAACAGTACGCAGAATGACGCTGCAGCCCATGGTTCGGTAGGATCTCTCTTGGTCGACTCTTACGACTCCTCGTGAGATGAATGGGGGTGGCACTATTCCAGGCCGATATCTCTCTCTCTATAGTCGGTCCCTTATGTCTGAGGATCGTGGTTAGCATCGGAGTAACATCTGGAGCAGATGATCTGCTTCCACCGGTTCCGATCCAACGCGTCTTACACGACGACGAATTCGGAGCCCTAGGTATTTTTTTAAATGGAGTGGAAACGTGGAAGATCTTAGCCCGAGAACGAGAAAGGATCGATGCATTCAAGATGTGGTGCTGGAGGCGCTTACTTAGAATACCTTGGACCGCAAAACACACCAATTTCTCGCATCTTGAGTAAACTCAAAGTAAGAACCCGCTTGTCAACCATATGCCAACAACGTATTCTCTCGAATGTACTTAGGCCACATAGCGCACAGAGGCGATGAAAGCCTGGAAAAACAGATTGTTTTTGGAAACACAGGCCGATAACACCCGAAGCTTAATTAAAATATGGAATGATACTTCTATAATTAATAGCTCAAGCCATTCTCATTAAGTTTGTGTGGGATGAGGATAATTATCTACTTTATTTTAGTATTAATAAACAACGGGCTACTTAATACTATTTATAGAAAACACTAAAGTGGAATAAAGCAAAATAAACAATTCATCCAAATATTATGTTTTACGCGACTTGTCATAAACATCCTACTTTTATAATAATATAATAGCGACACTGTTTTTTTTTTGTTGTTTTTTTTACGCTATATCGTAAATATATAACGTTTTTTTGTTTTGGAACAACCTGAACTTTGAGATGTATTTTCTATTCTCATCCATATTATTCTGGTTATACTCGAATATTAGGTGTCAACGTTTTCCAAGGTTTTGGTTGATCTTAGAGTTAGTGAGTTGTAGGAATCAGAACGTGTCCTATGACATAAATCTATTATTTGGCTTTATGCTAATTCATCAACTGTCAGTCTTATAGATGACATTAATAATGTTATTACAAACTTCATTAATAAACAGTTACTATTTTTACCAAGTTTGGGTAGGGCATAGGTCTACGAGGTAATACATGGGTTGGGGAGAGACTAATAATTAATTAAGTACTGCCTGAAAGTACAGACGCTTGTGTCTTTTATTCGTGCAAATAAAATAAACTAGCTTAGTTCTGTCAAGAGTATATATAGAAGCGGCTTAGTATTTTTACTAAACCTTCCATCACCTTTAGGAGCACCTGCGTAGTCTCCGTCGCAGAATGTCTTTTTCGCAAAATGTCCCCTGGAAAAAAAATGTCTATATCTAAAATATTACGAGAAATGAAAGTATATTATAAAAACTGACTTGCTTTTACTTGGTTACTCACTCTGGGCTCCTTATAGATTTTTAGAACAGGGGACATTTTGCGGCTGACTCCCTGCGAGTGGTGCATCTGGTGATCAACGGACAACGCTCTGGCACAAATGAATAATTCCGATATGCTAGCCACCTGCAATGTGAGACCAACAATAAAATTTACGAACTGTGGGCACCTAACATGCCGCTACATACCCCTTTGGAAGATTTCCCGATGCCTGTTTAAGCGTGAATTTATATAAGTATGTTATTCCTAAAATTTTGCAAAATTTTGATTGACCAACACAGAGAGACCTTAGCAAGTATATAAGAGCCATATCTATTATTCAATTGATTGCGCAATGAAAACACCCTTAACTTCTCACGGTTCTTCCTTTAGCGCTTTCATATATGACTTGTTCTAACCATAAATCACTTATTTCGATGTTTATGGGGCCACAAATATCATGATATTTTCATCAATCATGCGAAGCCATTGCGACCTTCGATAAAAGTTCGCCACCATTCAAAAGGTAACGAAACTATGCTGAATTGCTGAGATTATTTTAAACCATACGCCAATGCAATGCAATGCAAATGCAATTTGCGGTAGGGCAATCCCTACCGCAAATCTTTGTGAACGAGTCTGTTAACGTTATATGGCAGTTCGTACCATTTTCACTTAATTCGTTACTCAAATCATGGCAACATGGTTCTATTACTCTTTTTTTAATTTTGTAAAAAATCTTTATCGTAAGAAGGTGAAAATAAAATAACAAATTTTGCTTTAAAATTGCTTTTTAACCTAGGAAAAACCTAAATTATATGTTTGTTACTATTATTGAAAAAAAGTATAACAGAATAAAAATATTCGAAAACAAAACAAATTCTATTATACAGATATAGAATTTGTTTCATTTTTACTTCTTATCAGTTTCTCATACTAACCACAGTTGGCTTGTATAATAACTGTATAAAAAATTGCATAGCTGTTTTATATTTCCTTCTGATTTCGGTGTATTCTTTCGAATATGCATTTACGAATAATATGCTTACTGCAGTGTAAGCAGAGTTTTGTGCCACAGTATGATAGTCTGAGCAATTAAGTAGGTAGTAGATACACAATGATCAAGGCAAATGTAACTCGTATGATTTCAACATGAAAATTCAATGATAACCATTGAAACATTTCTATGAATACATATGCACTACTCTTGTACATAACACACAATGGTTGGTGAAGAGAAAGCGATCGTGAAATATTACAAAATAGACAAAATGTGAAACGTTGGCTGTCAGTTCCATATACATAAAGTGAAGTATTTACTTCGAATAGTGAAGAATTGATCAAAGTAACAGCAGCAGAAGTGGCAGTGGGCAAGGCACATAGCAGGAAGAACTGACAGCCGTTGGAGCAGAAAATTTCTGAATGGGGCCTCCTTTTATAGGAAACGTGGCGTAGGATGTCCACCTGCAAGTTAAACGGATGACCTGATGAAGGTCGCAGAATCACGTTGGATACAGGTCGCATGCAATTGGTCACATTGGATGGTTATGGAAGAGACCAGGGAGTAACTAGAGAATTGAGTAGACGTCTATTGGCTGATGACGATGTAACTTCAACTGTTAGAGACAGATTTAGTCTTGCTTCATTTAGGGGCCACCTAAATGCATGAGAATTATGCAAAGATCATGATTAAAAACCTGCCTACCACAGTAGGTACTAGCTGACAAGCAAGGAAAGCACAATAATAAGCACTTGACACTTAAACGAATATTTAATTATAATATCTCTGACTTTCATAATTTACCCCTCCGGACTTAAAAACACAATTTATTTCTTAAGTTACTGGGACAACTCGGTTAATGATAAATGCTCAGGTTGAAAATATGGAAAATATTTAACCTAAAGACATAATGTTAGAAGTTACTTTTCTTTCTGTTTACACATAAGTGCAGAAATTAATAACATATGTTTTTAATTCTTAGAGTGACAGTATCGTACATTATCGCTGGAAACAAACAGTGGACGCAATTTTCGTGTGGGGATATTGAGGTATTCTGGATGCTGTTCAACCGACTGACTAGTATATAATATAATACATACTTGATGGTTAAAATTACATGGGTGACCCTATCAATTGTACTGTACATTATAGGAACAGATTTACACAATTTTTTTTGCTACGTCTTTATGTACACATTGAGTGATTAAAAATAAATGATCCAGTCGAAGCGTGATTGAGGTGGACTGTACAGTAATGACTCTGTTTAGCCTGTATGTTTTAAGTATGAAACAAATAACGTTCAAAACAACTTTATTTTCGTCATCATGTCTCTATGTTACATATTCAGTGGTTGAAAATAAATGCTTATTCGTAACTACTTTATTATTACACTAATTAAAATATTTTTTCTTACATACATCTCTATGTTATATACCCAGTGGTTGAAAATAAATGGCCCAGTCAAGGCATGACTGTGATAGTCGTGATGGATAAAGTCGTAAAGTGCGGAGCGCTCCCTCGGGCCGTTTTAGCTTCAAACAAACAGACACGCCCAACAACCGTGTCACATAGTCATGCGTCGTTATCACAATTTAACTTTTAGCTAAAGCTATTTATACGTGATGTCCTGTCATATTTAATTTAAGCGTTTTAGGTAGATAGGTCTCATAAGTTAGTAAAAGCAACGATTACATGATATTAACGTTGTTTACATATCTATGGACTATATATGAGTACGATATACGATATGTATGTCCATAGATGACATTTGGATATGTTGATATGTCGATGAAATTTTGGTTTTGGAGGAATAATAGCTATTTTTTTCTTTAATTTTTTATTATTTAATTGGGAGCTCTCTATTAAAATGCTGTGTCCGAAAAGATTGACTAAGTATTAAGAGCTATTTTATATGACTATTTTTGTATGTACACTTGGACTTCAATAAAGTAAATAATAATTATTTTTTAACAATCACACCAATTATTTAGTTCCAAAATAAGTATCAATAAGAACTTGTGTTATGGATATTAAGGATAAATATACATAAATACTTTTTTTTATATTTAAATACTTGCGGTCCAACCAAATGCTATAAAGATTTGATTTGATTTAGTTTGTAGTAACATTCATATATATTTTATTCTAAATTCTTTTATTTGCTACAATACTACACACTTTTAGCTTCATTCACGCTCATCAGCTTAAGCACACATTTCCGTTTGCTTAGGGTACTTTTGACCCATCCTTTTCCCAAATCCTTCTGGATTTCATCATATAGTATCTAAGCTCAAACAGTTATTTAACCATATAAATATAACATTTTACTCTATATAGGTAATATTTATATTTCAAAAAGGAATTAAACGAATAAACTTATCTAATGGTATATAGTGTATGATCGTAGTCAATGTAGTTTAATAGTGCTAATTAATAAATTTTGATACATATACGTTAGGACAATTGACATAATAATATATTAAAGTTCTAAGTGGTATACAATGTACTTTTTAAGAAATTTATTTAATAAAGAGCAAATTATTTAATAACTCTTATTTAACTGCTCAATTTTATACCTTACTTAACCGCAGGTTTCTAAATTACATAACCTGAAAATGCGAATCGATCTTTGATGGCTTTCCGTTAACAAGCAAGCCAATTAAAACGAAGAGATTATAAGGAAAAAGTCAGTTTATAAGTTTTTTTTTACAAAGAGCCCTGAAAGTATATATTACTTTTATTTACCGTTTCTATTGAGTATCGAAGCCCATATTTGTTATTATAAAGTTTCGTAGCCCGTCCTACAGTAAAACACTTGTTTTACTATTTATATTTAGTAAAATAATAGAATATTAATTATTTAATAAATGAAAAGCTCGTAGCTCCGCGGTGTTTAGTGGTCGGAAACGATCACCGATGTAAAAACAGAGTTTACAGCGGTCAGTCCTTGGATGGGTGACCGATTGTGTAGCATTTGATATCGAGCGCTTCATATAACATAGCTTGACGACTATCACATTTAGTGAGAACCGGGACCAACGGCTTAACGTGCCTTCCGAAGCCCGGAAGCGCTCAGTAGTGGGTCGTTAATGGGCTGAGATGATGATGATGAAAAATAGAAAATGTTTTTTTTTTTTTATACCGTAGTAGATTATGTAAAAAAATTATATTATTTGTAAGTGCTTAGGATAGGTGTAAATATATTCTAGCAAGATAAAAAGAGCCCAAGCCAATCACACATGCAAGTGGTGCACTTGTAAAAGAATGAGGCTCTAAGAAACATTAAAGTTCGCGATATACGGCATTAGGCTCGTGGGACCAACATTACAACGGGCGAAATGTTGGCGTATAATATGCCTCAGCCTATACGTATAATTATGAATAAAGATATTATTGTCTCCTATATGAACTCACTGTACATCTATCAAAGTGTATAAAAAAAAATTGCTGTTCGTTTGTCTCGCCGTAATTCGAGAATAGCTGAACCGATATGACTAATTATGATTTCTATGTTCGATAAGTTCAGAGAAGGTTTAGCGAAAAATTTAGAAAAATATTAGATTTTAGTCGTCTTATTTTTCAATATAAACAGTTCCTAATCAATCAATTAAAATAGTTTTACTTTCTTAAATAATGGCTTCGTGTGGTTAGCACATTCAGCCAGTGTTAAGTAAAAGATATATTAGTAATATGTAATTCAAGGTAAATGAGAATGAGTAGTGACAAAGATGATAAATGGTTAATGAGATGCGCTCTCCCATTCCCCTGAGTCCTCAGTAAAGATGTGGGACTATACTGAGATATAACTAGGCCTTCTTGAAAAAATTTGAAAAGTGATGTTGCTCTGTTTTTTTTCATGAACCAACACTCATGTACGTTCACAAACTCTTAACGGTTATTAATCCACCGTACATAAAAATAATTGTTCGAAATATCACAAATTTTGGGAAATGAAATAATCTGCAACCATGACGCTTCACGTTCCTGCCAAAATCCTAGTGTTACTTTTTTTTCTTTTACAGAATGTCTTCGTGCGTTTAGCAAATTTTGCCAGTGTAAAAAAAAACATATTATTACTTGGAGCAGAGTGCGTCTGCTAGCACTTTCCAACAATATAAAACTAGTGCATGAAGCAAAGTTGGCAAAGACGGTTGTTTACACTTCCTGAATCGGATCTCGCTTCTTGCGACTGCATTCACAAGCGCAACTAGCATTAATGTTTCAGAATGTGTCCGTTGCAACGCAGACCCGCATAGGACTTTCCCAACTCTTAACTTAATATAAAATATAATTTCTATTGTAAGTGTTCAAAACTCAAAATCATTTATTTTCTCTGCTTTCCAAGCACAAGCCTCCTGTCAGGAACCATGGTGAGAGGGATTTAGGTCACCCTCCACTACGGATTGGTGGAGGTGATTAAAATTTTTTTTACTTTAGAATTTTGCAGAGGCGTTTTATATGCACATACTTCGCCAATTGTTTTGTTGGTCCCACGTAATAGATGGCAATCATATGGCTGCTTATTACGAACTTTTATGTTCGCTAAAGTCTAGTCCGTTAATTGGTAGGTGTACCACTTGCAGGTGGTGTTGGCATGGCCTCCTTAGACGTCCTTAGACGAATCCCTGTACACCCTACCCCTGTAGAATATTTCATGTTTCACAATAAGGCCTGTAAGGGTTTACGATTACCACATGTAACAATATCTAAACCAGGCTTCTAAAGCATTCTTTCCTTTTTTATGAAGGTAACGAAGTACCTTTACGCACTGCCTCCCGGCCAAAGGGGGACCAAGATGGGCGTGTGGGTCTTCCCACCGGCACACTCGACCGTCAGCAGTAATACCAACTAAAAATGCTAATATACTATCTGGGTTTCGGATTCTGGCAACCTCCACATTCACAGTTACCTATCAATGAGCTGTGAACTCTGTTTAACTTCAGTGATCGTTTCCTTTAACCTGAAAGTGCTTCGTATTGTTACTCGATTACATAAACAAGTAAATGTAAATCCAAACAAACATCGAAAGGGCAGTATATAACACGTCTTGTCTCCACTAGCCGTTCTGTTTTACATGGCATACATTATTCATATCACTCCTGTCTGCCTAGGCTACATTATTGCTTTTTCCTTTTCCATTATTTCACACAATAAATCACTTAGACACGTTCCTATTCTTTACATACCCATACACCTAAAATTTCTTGTCGATACCATCTTCGAGCATGCATTAATTAAATTATTTGCTATCAATTTATTTTTGTATGACTATTCTGTTATATTTCTATAAATATACAACAGTTTATTCCCATAGGAGTGGGAAGACACCATATCCTTTCGTGACGTAGCATGAAGTTTAAACCGTATTAGCTCTATTCAAGCGTATGATACCTCCTTGTACTTGTTCTGTCGGTTTTGGCTACTATTGATTGGTTTTGAAGAGAGGGTGGGTCATTCCCAACACAAGTATCTTCTGATTATGAGAGTGGGATAATGGACGACGCAGTCCCCTGATGGTTAAAGCCTGCGTATATTGATCACAATAATATTAAGAATAATCACAACTGGTGTTAAAGTTTAACCTTCAACTGATTTAGTTAATAATAACTGGTTTGGTTATTATAAACCACGTGTCGCTAACAATTAATTTGTAATTCAAATATTTGTTTACCTTTATTGAAACAGCGAACTGAATTACCTGTGTTAACAAATAAATTATAATTTTTAGATATTCGATTATTATCAGTCATTTTCAATTATATTATCGATAAGTATGTTTAGTGTGAATTTTGTGTAATTTAAGTTTGAGGATTTGTTTGATTTGTGATTATGTTTTAAAAATTATTGTACTTATTTCATTTTAATTGTATAAATAATTTACTTAATACATTTTATACGTCAGAGTGGTAATAAAAATAATAGGTTGGGGAAAAAGTCTTTTCAGAGACAGAACTTATTTGTGCTACTCTTACTGACACTGCATCAGGTCCATAAACATCACAAATTTTTTTCACTGCTTGAGTTGCATTTTTGCCGTTACCAAAACCAGCCAGACACAAATAGTACAGTCAAAAAATTTTTATAATAAGTTTATACCTACGTTATGCGAAAAGACTTTTTCCCCGACCTAATATACAATTGTTAAGCTATTGAAAAGGCAAATAACCTTATATCTGACTATGAAAACAGGCATAATGGCTCCGGCAGCAAGTCGTTATTGTTATTTTGCATACAGTGATATTGCTCCAAGTTTTGTGTTTCTTAATAATCCTACCTGATATCTTATATAGAATCTCATTGTTTTATTTTTATTAGAAGGTATTAACAATTTCACACTACACTAGGCACGAACAAGTTCCGAATCGTATTTAAATTCGTATGTAATCTATGTATATTTTTAAGATATAACAAAATTGTTTGGTTCTCTTTAGCATAGATAACTTTGTCAAAAAGTATTCGTTCCTTCACATCTGATTAAGCAATACCTATCCTTCACATCTAAAAGATTGTGTAATACCCATAATACAAGTTTCGCTGAGTTTGAGGCTGTGTCTGACATCCTGGCTATATTCATCAACTTATTTCTAACATTATTCTTTTATTTAACGACCAGCATGAAATGGAGGCCAGTTAGCTGCACTTCACTCCAGAGGACGTGGGTTAGATTTCCACACATGACAAATCTTTGTGTGCATGAATATGTATTTACAAAAAGGTATCTAAATATTATTATATTATTGACGACCGATATGGCGTGGAGGTCAGTATCCCTGCACTTCACTCGAGAGGTCGTGGGTTCGATTCCCACACAGGACAAATATTTGTGTGCATGAACATGAATATTTGTTCTGGTCTGGGTGTTCTCCTATGTATCTTAAGTATGACGTATTTACAAAAAAAAAAAAAGTATTTATATATGTTTATCCGTTATGTAGTATTAATAACACAAGTTCTTAATGATACTTATCTTGGAACTAAATAATTGGTGTAATTGTAAGAGAATATTTATTTATTTATTTATATTTATTTATTATTTGTTCCTTAGTATCCATAACAAAAGTTCTTAATGATACTTTGTGTAATTGTAAGAGAACATTTATTTATTTATTATAAGTAAATTTAATAAAAATATATAAAAGGAAATAAAAGTTGTTATTTATCGGCAAAGTGAGTCAGCGATGTATGTAACTTACGAAGAAGGGGCTAACTTATCACATAAAAGAAGTAACTTCACAAACAACTATTAATAACATCATTGTCGTGGAAGTCCAATCTGACAAAAAGGGGAATAAAGGACCTCAACTTTTTAAGAAGCACTTAAAAGTAAACTAGACTTTAGTGAATGGAAACTCGATCAAATCCGTAGGTATTGGAATTTTGTTTATATTTATTGTTACAGATTTCCCTGAAGTTAATTATCATCAATTTAAAAGAGCATAGCCTATGAGTTTCTTTCCAGTTATTCTTACAGAGCGGTGGCACTTAGATTCATCATCATCATCATTTCAACCATTTGAAGTCCACTGCTGAACAAAGGCCTCCTCAATTGCTTTCCACGTTGATCGATCTTGTGCCGCCTGCAACCACTGGCTCCCCGCCGCCCTGACCAGGTCCAACGCGTCCAGGTCCAACGCGTGGGGGGCCGCCCTCTACTAAGTTTGCTGATTCGTGGTCGCCATTCTAGAACCTTAACGCCCCATCGGTCGTCGGTTCTTCGAGCTAAATCGAGAAAAATCGCCTCATCTTATTGAGTATACCAAATTTATGGGAGGCAGTAAAATTATACCACGGGTTAAAATAAAACCTTGTTCCATAAGTTGAGGACCTTGCTCAGCAGTAGGGCTATAATGGACTGGTATGATGATGATAAGTATCATATCTGTATTTTAAGGATACACCCAAGACCTAAGGAGCCCAAGCCACCCTCACCTGCAAGAGGTGCACCTGCCGATCAACGGACGAGGCTCTGGCGAACATATCAGTGCCCGGCAAGCGGCAATAGACTCGCCACCTTTTACGTGGCGAAGTGTGGGCGTATAATATGCCTCTGCCTACCCCTTCGGGGAAACAGGCGTGAATGTATGTATGTATTTTGAGGATTACAATATAAAAAAGCCCAACCTTTGATTTTTATAATTTTTACTAAAACGTTATTGTCAGTATTTTTACTATAAACTATCTAGCGGCCATTGAATTGTCATCATTAGCCTTTTATTGTCCCCCTATTGGGGTCTGGCAACATCTCACAAAGTGTTGTTAAATAGTGTGTTCTTGTTGGTAGATGAATCCTTACAGACTCAGGACAGAACAGGATACTCTAATAAGCACTCTTAGTGCGTATTGGTCGAGGCAGATGAGTGGCGGTCTGCTCTAAGAATATTTAAGCCGCCCAAGAGAGCATTTTACTTGCCTTAATTTCGACTACAATTGTGAAAAGCGGGATCGAGCCAATACTGCGTTTATTATCGTGTAAACCGTATTATTATATAAAAATAAATGCCAAAAATATAAGATTAAAAAGATTATAAGACTCATAGGTGCTCCTGTTTAAGACCACCTGGCCTGGCGCCCACTAACGCCTAAACTTTTGCAAAGACAGTGTGTTTCAAAAGAATATTAAATATTTTATTCGCGTTATCGCCCGAGTCTACAGCCAGTCAAGTCCCACAGCAATTTTGGAATAATATAGCTTATAACATACTTCAGGTTCACCAGGTGCAGTCAGACCAATAGACAAAGAGACTTGGGTTCAAATTCTGGTCGCGCAGCTACTTCGCGTTAGTCTAGTGCACAACCAAAATAAATTTCAAGATGATTAACTAAAATACTTTTTTTGATTTACAAACAGGTTAAATAGAGTAAAACGTCTCTCTCTTTGTATGACATTTGTTTTTTTTTTTAATAATACGCAAATGATGTGAAACTAATTGGAAAGAACTCTATAACAATAATTGAGTTATTTTAAAAATTGAAATATAAATTCATCATTTAAAAAGAATACATCCCACTTATTAAAATTGATTATATATTATTGTCAAGTTCTCCGTACTGCATTTAATAATTACTTAAAAATTACATTACTTTCACAAAATTATAATTCAAATTCTGAGATTCAAATTTATGCAGCTTATATACAAAAACTTTAATATATACCTGTATTCGTTTAGTTCTAGTCAAAAACTTTAGTGTATGATTATATTAACAAAATCCTTGTACTGAGTGAAGTGACTCTCTAAGTATAATCTTCAAAGTATAATTATATATTTTCTTTCAAGTTTGGCTCAACATAGCTTGTATGAAAGTTTAATAAAAAATAATCCTATTTATAATAAAAAGCCATTTTACTGCGGGCAGGCACTTGATAAGCTTCCACAAACATTTTCCTGTTCCCTGCCAAATGCCACTTTACTGCTAATCATCACAAGCCACAATATGGGCACTGCTGAACATCCGCCTCTGCTACTGTTTTTGATTCCGATTGGTCTTCAGCACAGAAAAACTAATAATATAACAATAGAAAAACTGTACGCGTGTAAAATTGCTGACGTAGGTGGTGTATCGTATGGCACCAGTGCATTATATCTGAATAGTACCTCACTACAAACAATCAATGTACTGTGAATGACAGCTACGTCAATCTCTAACTTTAATCTTCAGATTGGCGACGTGCGTTCCTTTTCACATTGGCGACATGTGTTCTGATAGTTTTACTCGGCACATACCATTTCTAGTGTTTACAGGTATTATGTAATAAACAACAACAAAATACGCGAAATGTGGGCGTTTAATATGCCTCTGCCTACCCTTTTCGAGGAAATATGCGCGAACTTTTGAAAGCCACAAGGAAGGATTTATTAGTTTATTTATGTTTTTAATAGGAAAACTGTTACTGTCACATTTGCATGTTGATTAATGTTTTCGCACAAATACAATACAGTTAAAAATGAATTGTGAGGGAGTGATTAGCATACCAATATCCTTGAACAACCCTCTGAGGAATGGTAATTTATTTATTTATTATGGACAACCAGTAGCTCTGACATTATTTTCTTAAGTCTAAGTAAATATTCATTATAACAAGCTAAATGTACAACATTTGAAGGTGTCACAACATGCATATAAATACTCTAACAGGCTTATTATCCAAGTAAACTATAAGAAATAAAAATAAGATATGGGATGTGAACGAATTAAAATTAAGATTGTCATGATATGGATTACTGGTATAATAATGCTATACTCGAATATAATATTGTCTAAACATTCAGCTGAGTATGTGGTTACTTAAAAATACGTTAAAACCTACTAAATAATTATTTTTTGTTGCAAAATACCCATATTATTTAAGCTTTACACATTTTATTCCTTAGAGTTGAGAATCGTCCTACAAGGTATGTAAAAATTTAAATAAATTCTAAGTCTTTAGCAAGACATTGAAACCAAGTTGAATGGAGTGTTGCAGGAGGCCACGCGACTCACTCTTCAAACATTTATGTACGATATCAGTTCGTAGTGGCCTATAAAACAGGTTAAAGTCTAAGTTATCGTGTGGCTCTTTTCTGTGCATGATTATAATTTACCTGAATAAATAACTTTATTACTATTATTGCAAATTTTTAAAACTGTACTAGAAAATAATTTCGTATAAAGGGGATATTATAATGTATACTACTTGTCAGGTAAACAAGCTTGGGCTAAATAATAGGTTGGGGAAAAAGTCTTTTCGTATTTTTGTATGAAAAGTTAAGACATTTTTTTCAAAGTTTATTTACATTTATTTACAATATATATGTACCGTTTTGTTGAATAACTTTTTGCCATTTTGTGGGCAGAGACATTATCCCGTTACTGTAGAAACTTTGGGACTTCTGATCAAAAAAAAGGGGACAAATAGTTTTGGCAGTCCTCTCTTGAGGTCAACCTTACAGAACCTAAAGAATTCTGCAGAGACCGAAACAGGTGAAAATCTGAAGGCGCAAGGTCAGGGCTATATGGTGGATGCACTAGGACCTCCCAGTCGAACTCTCTTAATTTTTGCTGAGTGGCTAAAGATGTGTGTGGTTTAGCGTTATCGTGATGAAAGACCACACCCGTCCTGTTGATCAATTCCGGCCGTTTTCTCTCGACTGCTTCCTTTAATCTCATCAGTTGCTGGCAGTAAAGATCAGAATCGATGGTTTTGCCGGGCGGTAAAAGCTCATAATAAACAATGCCCTTCCAATCCCACCATACATACAGCATCACCTTATTTCGTGTTAGGCCAGGTTTGGCCACAGTCTGTGAAGCCTGGCCAACTTTCGACAACGACCTTTTTCGCACGTTCTTGTCGTACGTGATCCACTTTTCATCGCCAGTTATCAATCTCTTCAAAAACGGCTCGGTTTCATTACGTCTCAATAATGAATCGCAAATGAGTACACGGTTCATTAAGTTTCTTTGAGTGAGCTCGTGTGGCACCCAAATGTCGAGCTTTTTTGTATAACCAGCTTTCTTCAAATGGGTCAAAACTGTTTTGTGGTCAATTCCCAGTTCTTCAGCTACATCGTAACTACTAATATGCCGATCTTGCTCCACTCTTTCAAAAATGGCGTCCATTTTATTCGTAACAGGGCGACCAGAGCAAGGTGCATCTTTAACATCAAAATTTCCGGACTGAAAATGTTTGAACCAAATTTGTGCTACTCTTACTGACACTGCATCAGGTCCATAAACATCACAAATTTTTTTCACTGCTTGAGTTGCATTTTTGCCTTTTTTATAATAAAATTTTAAAATGTATCGAATTTCTTCATTAGATTCACTCATTTTTACGGAGAGAAAAACAAATGAAAAATAGCGGGAAACAACTTTTTTTTATTTTTTTCTTTTCTTTATAATGGAACCTTTTTAATGTTACCAAAACCAGCCAGACACAAATAGTACAGTCAAAAAAATTTAATAATAAGTTTATACCTACGTTATGCGAAAAGACTTTTTCCCTGACCTAATATTTAAACCTTGTGTTTGTATAGGTTAGAATAGAACAATATTAGGTTGTTGTTGTGACCATTCTCTATTTAAATATTCAGCTTAGGTTTACAATACGTGCTTAACGGTAATGGAAGGTTCTCTTAGTGCTACTTTATTGGTTATAGTTTTAGGGAGAAATTTTTAATATTTTCAAATCTTCACTGTGTGTGTTCTTTCATATTAAGTTTTTTTTGTGACTGGCGGGAATAAAACCTACCTTGATTAGTTTATTGTCCTAATCTTCTACGATTAAGCTTCCACCCGCAGTTCATGGGCGCGCTAGTTTTTAAGTTGACATTTAAGGAGCTTTCTTGAGACAAATTTGAAAAAAGGGTTTAATCTTTGACTGTGTTCCAAAGTAATTTTTTTTTATACGTAATTGGAAATAAAACATTTTAACAAATGCATTTTATTGACGCTTTAAGCTCTTTTTTACAAAGACACTCGACAGTTAAAAATTTAAATTTAGAACTATTAATATTTATTACTGGGACGACCTTTCCAGATTTAAATCTCTTTCGTTACTTTCCTACCACCCATCTTCCAAATTCAAACTATCGGATAAAACACGGATAAAGGGAGGCTTATTCTAGTCACACATTACTTTAGCCCCACACGTTCATCGCCGGTGTATACTTAATTCATAGAGAACATATTTCTTCTTGGTCGCTAGAATTTATAAACCCCACCCAGGGACGCTAAAACCCGGATTGAGGGAGTATTTGATGGATTACGCAATGTTGGTGTTGTTTGATGAGGTTAATGAGCGTGATTAAGAGTATGTGCCAGGTTTGATGGATGTGTTCTCTGCCAAAAAGGCGGAACAATATGTGTACATAATTGTTTATATCTTTAAAAAGGTAAATATTTATCGTACATACATACATACATAATGTCACGCCTCTTTCCGTAGGTGCAGACAGAGATCACATCCTTCCACTTGCTACGATCTTGGCCCACACTTTTAGCATCATTCTCACTCATTAACCTTTTCATATACGCCCGTCGGTTTAGGGTACTTTTGACCTGTCCTTTCTCCGAAATTTTCTGAATTTGGTCATGGATGGTCTTACGTGGTCTTCCCCTCACAACACTTCCAATCACTTGTCCATCATAAATCACTTTCGTTAGTCTACTTTTATTCACCCTCTCAACATGACCAAATATTTATGGTGGCCTTAAGGTAATCGTTTTGCGCTTGGTGGGCAGTTATTGCACATTTTTTTGGCAGAGATAGAAAAAATAGCATTGTACATTGCGACTGATGCAAATATTGTATTAAGATCTGCTTTAATAAGATGACTTTTCCCTATCGGAAATCAATGGAAATAATAAAGGTGACCGTGGTTGAACGGTGAAAATTAAAGGTATTTCTTTTTTATACAGATGAATCAATCCCAAAGGGCGAAAGGCGAACGTTAACTCGAAAACGATTTCAAGCATCGCAGTAAAGGAAAAAGTTGGTTACCAAATACTGCGTAGAAATTTATTGGAAAGATTTATCCTATAAATATTATAAATATGTGAATATTTGTGGCCACTACACGCAAAAACTACTGGACCGATTTTAATGAATCTTGGTAGGTGTACTGCAGCAGAAAAATATGCACACGAAGATTTTTCCCAAGTGGAAATCGAACCCATGACCTCAGGCGCGGTGTGCGGGTATACCTGCCACCACGCCATATCGGCCGTCAGTTTGTACTAAGCTTACAACGAATGAAGATAAATTATTGTATATTGTTGTTTGGGATCCGAAACCATTATGTCTGAAGGTCATGCCTCCATTATAATCCACATATTATTATATCAAGTGTCAGAGCCAATACAGGATAACGTTATTTCTTGTAAAGATGCACTCAACAGAACTGCTAATCGCCTGTCAGACAAGATGATAAATTAAGTAGGGTAAATATTAGTCGTATAATTCTCCTGAAGGGAGATAGCTGCCAGGAAATATTATAGATTGTTTAAATAAAAAAGGCTTATGGTTCTTTATAATTAAGAGCGCACCGGCTGAAAGGAGCTTATAAATCGATTAGATTGTACTGAGACTTTTATGAAACTGGCCTTGAGACTGGTTGGAGGTTGACTGGCTTGTCTTGTCTTGCTAGTGTGTGTTGCCAGTGACGACTATGGGCTATAGGCATATTTTCCAGCAAAATTTGCAGTGAGTGGGGCAAATAACTCAATGAATGATTAATGGGGTTTTAGGATTATTCAATGGCGACTGCAAACCAGTAAACGTAGTAGAGGACGGCCTCTCACTCGTTATACCGATGATCTTGGACAAACCGGCGGGAAGCCGATAGATGCAAGCGGCACAGGATCAATTGTCATGTTAAACTATTGGGGAGGCTATTATCGAGTAGTTAACTTAATATGGCTAGAACAATAATGATGACAATGAGAGGAGAAAGACAGAACGCATCTGGCCCGGATTTATGCACTTTTTATTGATGTCAATGGCATTAAAGTTAAGTTTAAATTTAAGAATGTTCGCCTAAGATGTCAAATCTCTTTCAACTCGGCAATGACAAATAGGTAATCTTCTAAGCAGGTTTTGTGTTAAATTGTGGGAATGTTCAAAAGGTTTACCGCGGATTTTTAGTCAATAAAAGTCTGACACACCCTGCTGCTCCACCTACAGCGAAAGACGATGATGAAGGGTCTGGTGATAAAAAGCAAATACTTTTACTATCTTTTATGTCAAAATGACCGTTTGCATACTGAAAAAAAGTATACAAACCTCTTTGTCGCTTTCCTTTCTCTGTGTGTTGACAAAAAGTCAATAAATTAAAAGTTCCTGGTATTTTCTGGTACGCCAGAAGGCCGTCACCCGCGGGAGAAAATTACGATCTATAAGTCGATTACCGATGGCGTACCTTTAGATTTTTAATCGTCCATATCAAAACCTCATACAAAAACAAACAATACACGACTATGACAAAAGAAAATTTTGATTTTATATATGTGAAAGTATGTAAAATATAGTGTAGCAATTACAAATGGTCCACTTACTTTTATATTACAGATGTATTAGAGTTAAGAATATTTTGAAATGTAAGTTGAGTTTACGCAGGTCTGTTATTGGATGGGTGACCGTTTGTATGGCATATAATATAGAGAGTAGCGTGCACACGGTACAAGGAAATAAGCACTGCATATCCTAAGCCTAACCTAAATAGGATAGCTACTTAACTAACACTAAAGATTTTATACTGGGAGTATGGGGCTTAGAATCCAAAGCCTGCAAGTGGTGCAGATTAACGGACGAGGCTCTGGCGGACATAAAGTTCCCGGTAAGCGGCAATAGGCTCGCCACCTATCACGTGGGACCAAAAACATAATTGGCGAAATGTGGGCGTTTAATATGCCTGTCTACCCCTTCGGGGAGACAGACGTGATTGTATGAATGTATGTAGATTTTATACTGTAATTCAAAGCAACCTAAAAAATTTAACAACAGCACGTAACACATCTGTCTTCGTCAGTCGGTACTGGATCCGCGTGGTGGAGTACGAATTGAATATGACTAAGCTTGGTTTTTGAGGAGACTAGAGCCCAGTTATGAGCTGATACAATTATCACAAACATAGTCTGCGCCCTGAATTATCTTACGATGACGTTGTAAATAGTAAATAAACTAACACAATTTACAGTTGTATTACGTGTCATTTACTATTTTCATATCTGTAGCAAATTCAATCAAGTTGATGGTTGCCAATTCATTGTTATATAACACAGAACGAATGTCTCATCCTCGAATGTTCAATGGATTGAACGGATATCTCGAATATAAACGAATCCTGCTTCCATAACTATCAGCATCTTTCCACAATAATATATTTGTGATTCTAAATGTAGGATATTTTTGCCTTACACAATCATCTTGGTATCGAAATTACGAATGAATTTATTCACTTCCCCTCTATATTTACAATAGAGCTGTTAAAAGTAATTGAATAGCAAAATAAATGTATTAATCGGGACTGGGCATTAGAACTGAAAAAGCTAACTTATGATAGTGACTTACGTCAATAAAAAGACCACGTTAAGTGTTTGCACTGCTAGTAGAGCATGAGCGTTAAAATGTGTTAGTTGTGGAAATTAATAGATATTTATAACAAATCAATCTACAGCTACGTAGGGACATTATCTCTCTCAACGTCTTCTACCAGAACTACTATGGTGAGTGTTCTGAGGTGCTTTTCGAACTCAACCCGACCTCTCTTTTCCTCTCCCGAACAACACGTGCTGGTCTTAGGAACCATCCACATACTGTGCAGACTATCAGCACTCGAACCAAGAATTAGGTAAATCGTTCCTGAGTAAGACCATCAAGCTCTTAAATTCGTTGTCGGCTCATGTGTTTCCTAGTTTCTAAACAACAAAGTCATCTTTATATTATAATCCCGGGCTATTAACGACAATCGTTCTGTACAAGAATTGAAGTTAATAAAATAGTAATAATATATAGTAATATAATAAGAGATCTGGATAGTATCTCTCTATATATATACAAGGAAAAGATATGATCAATGTTAATAATTGAAAGGAAAAAAGAACTAGACAACACAAGTTTGAAACACATCATCCAAAAGTTCTTTGTCTGAGAGGTTAACATGTAGCAAACATTCTTCGTCTTTCCATAGAGACGTAAAACTCAAGGACCAATGCAAAATTAATAATGTACAAATAAGTAAAAATTTCTTTGAACCTCTTTATTATTATTAAACAAATTTGGATAATGCCGTGAAGCTATTCGTTCAGAATAATGTAGTTGAATATATTTAGTTATGAAGTATATAGAATTTTTTTGTATAAAATAACTTCCAAACTGTTTACTAATACATACATACATAAATTCACGTTTGTTTCTCCGAAGATAGGCAGAAGCATATTAAGTATATGCCTACACTTCACCAATAGGAGGCTCGCAATTTGAAATTCGTAAGGCCATTCTTTTAAAGTAATTAAGTGAAGCAACTTTAGTGAAGTTGCTTTTTCATTGAATATCTTGAATTGATGTGTCAACATTCCATGGATAATAATCTAGTGCTGTGAAATTGATACCACTACATACCATACATTATTAACACTCATTAAATTTTTATACGTGAAGGTGATGACTTTTGTACATTTTTTTTTTAGTTTATAACAAATTTGGTGCGCCTTATTAAATTGCTGCGTCCGAAAAGGGCGACTAAGTATTAGTAGTGCTATTTTTATATTGTAATCTGTATATCTGTACTTGGTCTGCCATAAAAGATTTGATTTGACTTCACTTATGGTTGTCCTTTCCCATCCATATCCTAGTATTATACCATATTCTAGTTTATTTGTGAAGATTTTCCAAAACAATGTTTGTGTTATATTCAACAGTGATAAGCACGTCGGATTAGACAGGGGCCGGTTTACTGTATGTGATTGAGTAACTTAATTATTATTATTAGTTATAACGTGGAGCGACTGCCGTCTGACCTCCGCAACCCAGAGGGAAACATCATTATATGATTAAACCAGTTGTCAGTCCGTTAGAAGGCACTGACTTCCTAATAACTACTGCCATAGATGCTCATGACAGCCAGGACCAACGGCCTAACGTGCTTTCCAAGGCACGGAGCAAGCGATAATTACGCAAATAACTTCGAAAATTCATATGTTAGTCAAAAGGGTTTGAACCCGAGACCCTTTGAATTTAAAGGCAAGGTGTCTCACCACTGGTCTATCGCCGCTCTAAGCGTTGTCCTTTTACCAAATAAAATAAAACAAATATAAGAAGCTTCCATTTACATAATAAAAAATTTTGCAGCTTTTGTTTTTAAGAAAAATATGAACTAACGCGTTAAGACCCCACCCCTGTAGCTCATCCGTAAAATTCAAGACATCCTTGGATTTGTCGCGACATTTACGAAATCTGTTCAAATGTTCAAAAGGATTGCTTTGAGTTTAATGTCGTAAGAAAGTGACTTCTTAAATGATATAACACTAATAAACATTCACAGAGACTCAAGATTAATTCAATTCAATTCAAATGGTTTATTGCGTTACATGTAGTGATTAATGTTATATAATTTAAGTAGTCACTTTCTAACGATGTTAAATTAAAAAAAGATATTGTAAACATTGGGTCTAAGTTAGTTACAACTTCATTATTTATAACTCAGGGAACTAGTCTGATAAGATGAGTTGATGTAATTTACATATTCCATGTTTATTTGATAATAAGATGTTGTCAGAAGGAATAACTACCGATACATAATATTATTACAAGCCAGAATGACAATTGTGGCTCGTCATCATGGGTAATAGCATTCCAGATTTATTTATTTTGGCGATTTGTTCGTGCGGTATGGAAGTATATCCGTATTTTAAATAATATTGCGGCCCGCCTTGCTACATTTCTATCTAATGCGAAATCTCTCGGAAGCTCTCAGGAGTCTAAAGACCACGTACTGTTTGCGAGGTAATGGTTTTCTTGCATGCTAGAGATGTCATGGTCAGGTACCAATAGGAAAATAGTGCGGAGTATGTTTTTGATTTAAAGTTACACTAAAAGGTAAACATGATAAATGTATCTGTCTCTTATGATGGCTTTAATTAACAAATTTTATTGTAATAATAACGGAATATAAAAAATGGAACAGAGAACAAGGTAATCATGAACGGCTAATTTATTACCTCGAGGGTCTTGAGGTAATACTAACTATATTATATATAAAAACTGTATTTAGTTTCAAAAGGGCCGAAAGAATAAAAATATGAAGGCTTTTAGTAATATATATTTAGAACATTCATAATAAAATAATATGTTTTATCTAACAACATTATTTATATTTTCAGTCGAAATAAAAAATTAAAATTGTAATTCATATTAACGGAGAAACGAGAATACACATAGAAATCATTACGGTTTTTACTTTTCTGACAACACCAGACGCAAAATTTGGTGAAAAATACAATTTTTTACCAAATGGCAAAAGCACATTTTCAAACAAAAATCTCTTTGTTTATGTCGTAAATTATGTCGTAGCCAGAGCGTAACATTTATAAAATTGTATAATAAAATATTTTTTTTATTTCGATTATGCCTGTTTGCAACCCAAATGTCAAACACTTTGACATTTAAAAAAGTCACACCACTATTACAAATTAAACAACGACCCTTTTTTTTCCTTCAGTGACTGTACTCCTAATTTTATTTTATTTATTTAAGGCACACCAACAACATATATATCTCACATTGTAAAATATAAAATTAAATCTAAAAACTATAATCTAATATACATGTCTCTTATAGGTGAGCACAACTCTATAACCATCTTAATCTAAATTCTGAGATTATTTCTTTTTGTACAACAAATGAAGTCAATGGGTGAACATAAACTGCTATATTCTCTTTTATATTTTAATTTATCATGATGTGCCTTTAATGCTCGTTTATGATTAGTTGAGCTCTCCGAAGGGCGCTCTAATTACACAACGGATTACGGACCAGCATTGTCCTAGCAGCATAGCATAGCAGCTAGCTCATTCAATATTCAGATATTATTATACATGTCGCTATACAAGTGACGAACAAGGAATACTTATTGTGCATAAAGTTATCATTATCGTGTCAGGCCATCACGTCCCACTACTGAGCACGAGCCTCCTCTCATATACCGAGGTGCCAGGATATTGGTTACTCCCAGTGCGGATTGGCGGAGGCAGGTGTATGACGTCTTGCTTTTAAAATTTTTCAAGCCGCCCAAGTACACCTCTAACATGGCTTAGCGACTACCACATTTAGTGATAACGTGCCTTCCTAAGCATGGAAGCACTCGATATTAAATGTCTCACAAACGGTCACCCATCCAAGGACTGACCTTTGTTTACGCTGTAACGTATGTGTTTACGCTGTCAACGTTTTTATATATTGTAGCAATTTATAAATTTTATCACCCCGACAACCGTCATAATCCTTGTGACGACGACCGCCGGTTGTTGGCAGAAAGGGGCGGGGGCCAGTTACTGGTTTGCAGCGTCTGACACCCCGCCCGCAGCCAACGTACCCCAGAGGGTGACACTTCGAAATGCATACTATTTAATGCCATAATTTCAAAAGGCATAAAAATCCATAAGCATAATATCCTTTGGCATAACATATTTCTACGCATAACCATAATAATGCGGAATTGTTGACGACCGATTTGGCGTGGAGGTCAGTATACCTGCACTTCACTTGAGAGGTCGTGGGTTTCGTTCCCACACAGGACAAATCTTTGTGAGCATGAACATGAATATTAGTTCTGGTCTGGGTGTTCTCCTATGTATCTAAAGTATGTATTTACAAAAAAAATAAAAAGTTATTTAAGTATGTTTATCCGTTATTTAGTATCCATAACACAAGTTTTTAATGAAACTTATCTTGGAACTAAATAATTGATGTGATTGTAAGAGAATATTTATTTATTTATTTATAATTATGGAAGCCATATTTATATGATATAAATGTGTATTTTCATTTACAAAATTGTAAAATTATAATAGCCATAAACAATTTGCCCACCTGACTATAATAATTGTTAATTCTTATAAATAATTATCAGTATAATTATGTCCAACAAAAAATATGCCTTTCATTACCTATGCTTATCTAAATGATTCTGTGTTTCAAAATTCGGCGATATGATGTTATGCGTTATAACAGTGGTTCCCAAAGTTATCTTGGCTACGACCCATCTAATTCAAGATTACAAACTTGGGACCCACCTCTAGGAAATTCAACCGATTTATTCAAATTGGTAACGGTTTTCATTGAGGACTAATCAAATAACAGACGAAGTATTAACGCATTTTTTTATTATTTTATTAAATATGTACATCAAAAATTTATTTCGATAGGAAGAATGAAATTGTTTCCTATGTTTCGCCATCATAGTTTTGACGTCAACTTCAATTCGAGTTACTTTTAAGCGCAGTGAGTTTGTTTGAAGTCCAATTTATTTATGTATTTAGTTTTAATGTTCACCATATCAGATAATCCGGCCTCACATATATATGAGGTAGTAAAAGAAAGGATAACTTTTATAGCTTGATCAAACAGGCTTGGATAGTTACCAGCAACCGAGAGCCAGAATTTTGCTAACCGGCCGGCCGCGGCGGGCGGTCGTCTCACGGTTGGTGGGTCGTTCTACAGGCAGGGCCCACTTAATATTCGCTCGCGACCCACTAGTGGGTCCCGACCCATAGTTTGGGAAACTCTGCGCCATAACGTTATGCTTTATAGCAGTATGGCAAGTGATGATTATGGTAATCAACATTATGCATTTTCAGTTTATGGCCAAAAACATTATACGGTTCAATAGGTAACCCCCTAGAGAAGAAGAAAAATAAAAGTACTTTGAACAATTTGCTTTCGCAATATTTAACATTTTTGCCAGTTCAATGCACTAGCTACTTCTGAACTGGAAATGATTTAATATGGAACGAAAAACAAAATTTAAGCCTAAACTGAGGCGGGGCTTTATGTAACGATTTTCTGGCAAACGCTCGAACTTATTAAACGTACGAGACTCGTTACAGCCGCGCCAATCAGCCTATTTACGCAGTGTTCAGGTCTATGTGACAAGTGAAGGATCACAAATTACTGCGACAATTCTTGTGAAACTGTAATCTTTCTCGAAAAAATCAAAAAACAACTTAACTCGACATGTTTTTCGCAGGGTTATTCAACTTTTTCTTCAGTCATCAGTTTAGCCTATTTAACGTTCTACTAATGAGCACGAGCCACCTCTCACATCTTTGGGTCCTGGGTCAGACTCCACCACACATAATTAGTTCCCCTTCTCTCCTTCACATCAAGACAATCTCAGAACAATTACGACGTCTATAAAACAACGCTGACACGACATGACTGTAAATTTGATCCATACAGTGTTATTACAAAAAAGTTAAAAATATGTTGAACACGCGTTAAAAAAACGCTATTACAAACCCTTGTTTATGGATTGCCTAAAATTAAACACTTCTTAGACAAAGTTAAAATTTAAACACGGGCTGACGCTTGTTTTGGACGCGTTTAACCTTAAGCCGTTGACATTTTTGTGTATCGCTGCTGCTTTTTAGTCAAAAATAATATATTCAACCATGAATTTAAGCCTTATCACTATGGAAGATTTAGATTATGCCCTTTATATACATACCTGTCGTGACATTCAAATAAAATGCACACGATTTAATCCGAGTGACCCTCGAGGTGGGACTATTTAAATTAAATTAAATTTTAATTATAACGTTTATTAACCTCAAAATTAAATAATAATAAATTGTTTTTGAATATATTCAAATAATTTACAGATTTTTCCGTTTCATGCTTAGTTACGGTTATTTTTAAGAAGTAGATATTTTTTATTCCTAACATGACCGTTTGCAGACTTAGAAGTTTAAAAATACACCATCAATTATTTTACTAAAATCATATATTATTTTATGTGTAGAGTATTCATATTTTATAATAATGAACTACGTTAAGTCGAACATGATTTGCTTAACACGGAGTGTGGCAGAATGAATAAAAGCCCATTGAAAGAACATATTGCTTAGAAGCGGTTTTAACTAAACGTTTGCTAAACAGTGTTTTGTAATATAAACATAGAAACATACCCTAAACATTTTTTTAATTTTTAGGCACTATTTAGATAAACGATTATCGAAGAAGTGTTTAAAGTATTTTTTGTTAAAACACTGTTAGCCTTTTGTTGCAGAATCAGAAGTGTTCTGATGGCCAGGAGCTGCCATTTCCAATATAAGACAGTTACAATGTTAAAACGACCGATATAGCGCTGGGATCAATATACCTGCCCTCCACTCCTAAGGTCGTGAGTTCAGATCCCACACAGGGCAAATCTATTTGTGCATGAACATGAATATTTGTTCTGGTCTGGGTGTTTCCGATAGATTTTAAGTATGAATTTACAGATAAATATATTTAAGTTTGTATATACGTATTAAGTATCCATAACACAAGTTCTTAATGATACTTGTTTTAAAACTAAATAATTGGTGTAATTTTAAGAGAATTATTATTATAATGTCACTCTGAACACGAACTAAAAGCTTCGCAAGTGTATTGTAACTACTTTAACCACGATGCACGCGTCAAAGTGTAATTTTTTGCAATACTGAGCTTCTGCACTGACTGTTACAATTTTTTTTTTATTCGTAAAGTTGTAACATATTTTAACTTTTAACATTTTTAATTGTTTATAATGTTTTAATATGAAGTCCGTTTTGTTCGGGTACAGTTTTATTAATTTACGCAATGTTTGTGACAGCTGTTTACTAAATTTATTTATTTATTTATTTATTGGATTACCAACATAAGTTACAGCATTCTATACATTATTATTTCAATACATAATTGCTTAAATCTAACTGTTCCTACAATTATAGGTAACCACAGCGTGCGTTGTTGAACAGGATAATTCATTTAACCATACAGAAGGTCATTGTTTAACAATAATAATAAGAAATCACTCAGGCAAACAAATTCAATACATAGCAAATAAGTAATCTAACAATGCAGTCAAAAACCAAGCACAATCCAAATACTCAATGTCAATAGCAGCATAAGTCAATAAATTTTGGGTAACAATTCAATTATAATTATATTATAATTTTTAAGAAAATTTTAAAGTCTAGAGAAATTAGAGAAATTAAATCTAAATAACTAATGTCAACAGTAGCATAAATTCAATTAAATTAATAAATTTTATGTAACAATTCAATTCAACTATTATTTCGAAGTCTAGAGAAATTAAATTAACATTAGAATTAAAAGTCAAGTCGATTTCAATAGTGATAAAGTCAAACTATAACTAAATTACAAAAATAAAAATAGAACAGTCATGTAAATTTATATAATATTCAAATTCAAATTAAATCAAATTAAAATTAAATTCCAGTTAGTACCTAGGTTCAGTTTATTTTTTATAGTATCTGAGATACGTCATGTTTTTTGACAATATTGATGAATTCAGGAAGACTTTGACAGTGCGCGTCGAGCTCCGATATATTTACGGTAACGTTGTTATACAGACGAGACAGTCGAACAACAGGTGAGTTACGACCCATTTTCGTACGGCAGCGTTGCGTGTTGAACAATCCGCATGGGTATCGCGGCATTCTCACTGGGATATTAAAATTGAATTTGCTCAACAGCAATGGACTGTCAATGTAGTTGTTCATCAGTTTGTAAATATATGTCAAATCAAGAAGAA
This sequence comes from Musotima nitidalis, assembly GCA_949126915.1. Lineage (NCBI taxonomy): Eukaryota > Metazoa > Arthropoda > Insecta > Lepidoptera > Crambidae > Musotima > Musotima nitidalis. The sequence goes on from OX421419.1 coordinate 4,019,180, forward strand.
TACGTCGCACAGAGAGCGAATCCATGCGAAAATACTTCATTTTTTCAGTGTAAGACTGTATTGTTCTTGGAGCCCTAAAACGGTAAGTTAAACAGCGAATTAGTTTCCGTTGTACTCTTTCTATTCTATTCTTGTGTATAGTGTAATTGGGACTCCAAATAGTACTGCAGTATTCCAGCTTACTCCTAACATAACTATTGTAAAGCATAACAACAGTTGCCGGATTTTTAAAACCTTTTGTGTTTCTCAGAATAAACCCCAGAGATTTGTTGGCCTCACTTAATATATTGTCAATATGGTCTGTGAATCTTAATTGACCGTCCATCAGAACACCAAGATCACGGACATTGCTAAATTAGGGAAACTAAATCATATGTCTAGTTCTGTAGAGTCGAAAGCTATATCGCTGCAGCTAGCCGCAAAGTTGAAAACAGTTACGTCAGTAAATCTGAATACAATCTGGATATAAGTTCTTTTACACACAAAATGTTAGTATTATTTTTTGCCAAATTGCATAAGCAGTTTGTTGGCAATATTGGCACTACCAAACAACAATAACAAAAAGAGATTCTTATTTAGGCTATTCAATCTTAAAAACTATTCAACAATACACCATATATTTATTTAAACTAATGTGTTCGCGGCAAAATATTAAAGTATGTAGTTTTGTAGATTCCCGTTTTTGCTGGAATTTGTGTTCGTTCGTTATAAATGAGTTGGAATTTATTTGGCAGCCAACAGCTGTAACAAATACTTCTAATTTTAACTTTCCGCAAACATAAAAAATATGGGATTCAGTACAGAAATTGTACTAACAGGATATTGATAATTTATTATGAAACCTCCGTCATGTACATCTATGGCAGTCGTTATTAGGAAGTCAGTGCCTTCTAACAGGCTGACAGCTGGTTTAACCATATAATGATGTTTCCCTCTGGGTTGTGGAAGTCAGACGGCAGTCGCTACACGTAATAACTGAAATTCAGTCAAATCTGGTTGAAACAGTAAGCAGACCCTGGGGCCCTAAGCTTAAGTCTAAGCCAACTAGGATAACGCTAGGAGATGATGATAACAACGACTAATATAAATTAGTATTTGTAAGGAAAACACGCTTTGACAAGTTTTAATGCTCTGTAATTTGCCGTTGCCAATAAAACAAACGATAAACTAGCATCTATTATGCCAATTTCAATAGGAATAACTTATGAATGTAATATATATGAATTACGTAGTAACAATAATTATTATGCGATGTTCTCATAAATTACTATACTATCCTACCCACTAAGTATTATATTAAATATACGTATCCAGCAGTCCGTCACATTTGATAGTTACAACACTTCTTAAGTTTTGGGTGTTAATTCAAGTTGAAGAATTTTAAAAGTATATAAAAAGAGATTCACTTCTTTCAGACTAGAATTTAAAAAAAATGATGTTGCGTTTTTCTGTAAAGACATAAAAAACCAACAAATTAAGCTTTTTATTCCTACTTCAATGAAATAATTGTATTAAATCAGGCAACATTGTCAACAGATGACTAATAAAGACGTGTGTAGAAGTAAAAAACATTGGTTTTCCACTTTATATTTGATGCGCTCGTAGCTCCGCGGTGCTCGGTGGTCGGAAACGATCACCGAAGTAAAGCAGAGTTTACAGAGGTCAGTCCTTGGATGGGTGACCGTTTATTTGGCATTTGATATCGAGCGCTTCCGTGCTTCGGAAGGCACGTTAAGCCGTTGGTCCCGGTTATCACTGAATGTGGTAGTCGTTAAGCCATGATAGAGGCCTGAATTCTAACAGCAGGACGCCATACACCTCCCGTGTGTAGTTGCCAGACTTCCATCGGGCGCGTCCCCAAGGTGGCGGATAGGGGAACGCCACTCAGATATGAGTGGTACCGGCTTGTTCGGCGCGGACCAAAACTGGTGGGTCCAGGGCGCACCCCCGGTTGCGTTTCGCTTTGTTCGTTTCGCAATCGGAAAGCGGCCTACAAAGGGTGAGGGCTGTACCTTACGGTCGCAGGGTTTCGGCTGCTCCCAGCACGCCTCAGCTCATCTGAGGTGGCAGGGGATGCAGCCTTTTCCCGGTGGTGGCGAGGCGTTTCTCGCGCTTCTTGTATCGCCCTTTCGAGGGCAGTGGCCGCTTTCAGGCGGCGGTGGGTGGCAGGCCTGCAAGGCCTGCGGCGCGGCGAGTCCGGCAGTCACATTGCTGTGGCTGTTGGGTGGGTCTCTTGACTCCCCGTCGGGCAATCCGTAACCTGCAATCTGCGGAACGGAGGTGCCGCTCATTGAGAGTGGTGCCGCGTGGAAGAACACCACTATAATAAATTACCCCAATCCCAAGGTGCGCGGATCGTGCCGAAGGGATGCATGGCTGGAGGGAGTCCAGTTACTAGCGTGCAGGGGAGCTCACCCCTGAAAAAAGAGATGGAGGGAATAAAATGATCACAAGTAGTTTCAAAATTATTCTCCGGGCAGGTCCTCGAAAGGGTCCTGCAACAGTCGCAGAGGGTCATGGCGAACCGTGTCGTTAGGGGGTATCGCACCATCTCTGTGGAGGTGGCTTGCGCACTCGCCGGGTCACTGCCGTGGGACCTAGACGCCTTGGTTCTCTCGGCAGTGTTCTGGCGAGGCGCGCAATCCCGGAGCCAGGGTCTCCGCCCCGCACCGGACACTGTGGTGCGGTGGCGTAGAGACGCTCAGAGGCAGGCTCTGGGCGCATGGCGGCGGCAGCTTTTTCGGAGCGCCGAGTTTCGTGCCGAAGGATCGAGGCGCCGTATCCTCGAGGCGGTCGGGCCCATCTTGGAGCGATGGGTCGGCCGTCGGTGGGGGTCGATGACCTTCCGGCTCACGCAGGTACTTTCCGGGAAGTATTTGTGTGACGTCGCCGGGGGGGAGTCGACCCGGTGTTGCCACCATTGTGACTGCGCGGAAGACACCGCGCAGCACACTTTGGTGGCGTGCCCTGCGTGGGCGGGGCCGCGGTCGACGTTGGCCGCGGCCCTGGGTGGAGTGGCTCTCTCGCTGCCGACCATCATGCAAAAGATGGTCGACAGCGAGACGGCATGGGAGGCGATGGCCTCCTTCTGCGAAGTGGTGATGTCGCAGAAGGAGGCCGCGGAGCGGGAGAGGGAGCGGGACCCGCTCTCTCTCCGGCTACGCCGTTGGCGCAGCGGGCGGGCCAGGAGGGCCCGCCCGGCCGCGCCTGGGGGTCTTGGGCGGCGGGGGCAGGGGGCCCCTTCCGTCTAGCTATAGACCCCCCAGAAGTCGGCCAGTCACGTCATGGCCGCAAAAAGAGGTAGGAGGGGCGCGACACACTGCGCCTCTCTGAGGAGGTCCTCCCGGTTCTGATCCGGGGGACGTTGGCCGCGGGTGGGGTGCCAGAAACTACAAATCCCCTGGTGCTGGCCCCCCGCCCCTTCTTCAACAGCGGTGGGCGTCGTCGGAAGATTTTTAGTGGGTAGGACTGCGGCGGTCGCGTCTGCCGCAGTGAGCCCCACACCCCCTCTCGGTCTCCCCCTTTTGGCCGGGAGACAGTGCGTAAATGCATTTTGTTACCGACGTAAATCAAAAAAAAAAAAAGGTCCTCGAAAGGGGGAATCCTGCACACCCGCTTCGGCGGGTGTCTGCCCCGTGTTATACGGAGGGGGCAAAAACTGCTTCGGGGGTCAGCAATCTGCTGGCTTCCGCACCGACAACCCATGCAATAATTTGGATACCGATGTTTCTTCGCGATTTGGAGTGTTGCGCCTTAGAGGCGGTGGAGGACCGAGGACGAGAGGCGAACGTGGCAAGTCTGTCTCGACGCCGGCGTCGGAAGAAGCTCCCTTCGACGGCTCCGCGGGAACTATGGACATCGTAGGCCCCGCGGAAACGTTGGAGACGTCGGAGGTGGAAGAGGGCAGCTCTCCTGGGCTTCAGCCCCGCTGCCATCGCCAGAAAAGAAAGAGGCCCTCCGGGGCGAGCTCATCCAGCGAGGCCGAGCTGGCTACGGACGAGCCTCCAGCGACCAGGGCGACGACAAAGCGCGGCCGCGCCCGTGGCCGCGGTTGTTCCCAAGGCCTACCGGCCGGTCTCGGCGAGGCCAGGAGGGCGCTGAGTGCTAGCCGGGCGCTGGCCAGCACTCGGCCTCTCCTCTTTTCGGAGGAGGACATGCTGCGGCAGGAGTTAGAGCGCCTCAGAGCAAGCGATAAGGCTCTGAGGCAGGAGAACGCCCGCCTTCTCTCGCAGCATACAGAATTGTTAAGGGAGGTCTCTTCTCTCCGCGAGGAGGTGCGGAGAGTGGAGAGGCCTGCACCTGTCGACCTGGTGCAGGTCATGAGAGTCCTGGACGCGCGCATAGAGGGCCTCGAGGTGTCTGGCCGCCTTCTGCCCGGAAAGTCATTCCGTCCCCCGTTGCGAGCCGACCGGACGGCTCTTTCGCCTCAGCCGGGCCCTTCGTCGGCTCCTGCTATGGCCGCAGCGCAGCTTCCTCCTCCTCCTATCAATAAGGGTAAGGGAAAGGGGAAGGGAAAGGGGAGGGAGCAGCCGGTGCCATTTTCGGCGTCTACACCGGTTGCCCCTTCCTCCCCTGAAGTTCGCCCTGTCGTCCCGGCTCCCGTTGCCGCCCCGTCCCAGTCGGGTGGCCAAGAACGGGAGTCGTGGACTACGGTCGTCTCGCGCCGCCCCAAAGGGAGAGTGGCGGCGCAGGCAAAAGTGTCGCGGAGCGCTGCTCCTGCCAGGCCGGCACCACAGTCCGGCCGATCGGCAGCCTTCGCCAAGAAGAAGTCGATCTTGCGGTGGCCGCTGAACCCTACCGCGTCCCGATCCGTGCAGATTGGGTATGCGACGCGGACGGCTCAGTGGCCATAATCCAGCGTGCGGCGGCGGGCACCCCCCCTCTCGTCCTCGTCGGGAGAGGAAGCGGGTTTGTAGCTGCTCGGGTCGGCGGGGTGGTGGTTGTGAGAGTCTATTTCTCCCCCAATCGCTCCCTCGTCGACTTTGAGCAGTTTTTAGTTAGGCTGGGCGCAATAGTCCAGAGCCCTTCTCGTCCCGTCATTGTTATGGGGGATCCCAACGCCAAATCCTCGGCGTGGGGCTCCCGGACGACTGGCGGGAGGGGGACAGCCCTGGAGGAATGGGTGACAGAGTGTGGGCTGTCTATCCTCAATCGCGGTTCGGTGAACACGTGCGTGCGTCGCAACGGGGGGTCTGTTATCGACGTCTCGTTTGCGACGCCCTCTCTCGCGCAGCGTGTTCACGATTGGAGGGTGCTGGAGGATGTGGAGACATTGTCTGATCACCGTTACATCAGATTCAGTGTCTCCGCATCGGTGCCAGCGCCCTACGGAGATGGGGGGGAGCCGCGATTGGACGGCCCACGATGGGCGATCAAGCGACCTCGACAGGTCTTTGCTGCGGGAGGCAGCCCTGGTCGAGGCGTGGCCACGGGAGCCACCGCTGGTGGACGAGGAGGGGGAGGCTGCGAGGGTGTGCGCGGCCATGGCGCGTATTTGTGACGTGGCCATGCCCCGTGTTCGCGCCCCCCCTCGCAGAACTCAGGTCTACTGGTGGTCGCCGGAGATCGCCCAGCTCCGCCGAACCTGTGCGGTGGAGCGGCGTCGCTACCAGAGGTGTCGCGGAAGGAGAATCCGCGACGAAGCCGAGGTGGACCGGCTCTACGCCGCCTATAGAGAGGCGGTGAGGGCCCTTCGCGGGGCCATCAGCCGGTCCAAAGCCGCAGCGTGGGACGAGCTGCTGGAGGCCGTTGAGGCGGATCCATGGGGCAGGCCGTACAAGATAGTACGGCAAAAGCTCCGAGCGTGGACCCCTCCCGTCTCCAGCAGCCTCGAACCGGCGGTACTCGGTAGGGTGGTTGAGGCACTGTTCCCAGACAGGGGAACCGACTTTGTGCCTCCCGCCATGGCGGCGCCACACGTCACCCATGGTGACTCGGGCACTAAGGATGTGCCCGAGCTCACCCAGGAGGAGGTAGAAAGAGCCGTGCTACGCCTGAGGGGCAAGAGCACGGCCCCAGGTCCCGACGGCATTCCGACGAGGGCGTGGGACCTGGTGTTGAGCGGGGAGGAAGCGCCTTTTCTGCCCCGCGTGACCTCCCTCTTTGCTAGGTGTCTGCGGGATGGGGTTTTTCCGCGGCGCTGGAAGGAGGGCCGCTTGGTACTCCTTCCCAAAGAGGGACGTCCGGCCGATGACCCTTCTGGTTATCGGCCCATCGTGCTGCTCGACGAGGCGGGTAAGCTTCTGGAGCGTGTCATCGCCAACCGCCTCGTCGAGCACCTAGAGGAGGTCGGACCGGATTTGTCCGACCTCCAGTTCGGGTTCCGCCGCGGCCGATCGACGATTAACGCGATCAGCCGCTTGCGGGACCTGTCTGAGAGGGCGGTTTCCCGGGGTGGGGTGTTGATTGCGGTGTCGCTCGATATCGCAAACGCCTTCAACACCCTGCCCTGGCCAACGATAATGGAGGCGCTCCGATTCCACGGGGTGCCTCCATATCTGCGGAGATTGTTGGGGAGCTACCTGTCGGAGAGGGCGGTAGTCTTCCCAACGATGGGCGGAGGAGGCTGTCGTCGGCGTATGGTGTGCGGTGTTCCACAGGGGTCTGTCCTGGGACCACTCCTGTGGAACATCGGATATGATTACGTTCTGCGCTGTGTGAACCTGCACGGCGTGGACGTGGTCTGTTACGCCGACGACACTCTCGTAACATCCCGGGGTTCTGACCTCCGGGATGCGAGAGTTTTGGCCACCGCCGGCGTCGCGACGGTGGTCCAGAGGATACGGCGGCTGGGGCTCGAGGTGGCACTGCACAAATCCGGGGCTATCGTTTTTCATGGTCCCCGGAGGCGGCCGCCTTCAGGCTCCAGCATTGTGATTGGAGGAACTCCCATCCCTGTCGGGAACACGCTGAAGTATCTCGGCGTCCTTCTCGACAGCAGATGGGACTTCGAAGCTCACCTTCGGCACCTAGGACCAAGGTTGGTAAGCACGGCGGGAGCTCTATCTCGCCTGCTCCCCAATCTTGGGGGGGGTGGCGGCACTTGCCGTCGCCTTTACATGGGAGTGGTGCGGTCCAAAGCCTTGTACGGGGCCCCAATTTGGGCGAGCTCCGTATCGGGTCGCCATCGACGGATCCTGCGGCGGCCGCAGAGGGTCATGGCGACCCGTGTCGCTAGGGGGTATCGCACCATCTCCCATGAGGTGGCATGCGCGCTCGCCGGTTCTCTTCCCTGGGACCTCGACGCTGAGGTTCTCTCGGCGGTGTTCTGGCGTGGCGCGCAATCCCGGAGCCAGGGTCTCCGCCCTGCACCGGACACTGTGGTGCGGTGGCGTAGAGACGCTCAGACGCAGGCTCTGGGCACATGGCGGCGGCAGCTCTTGAGGAGTGCCGAGGGTGCTGAAGGTTCGAGGCGCCGTATCCTCGAGGCGGTTGGGCCCATCTTGGAGGGATGGGTCGGCCGTCGGTGGGGGTCGATGTCCTTCCGGCTCACGCAGGTACTTTCCGGGCACGGGTGCTTTGGGAAGTATCTGTGTGACGTCGCCGGGGGGGAGTCGACCCGGTGTTGCCACCACTGTGACTGCGCGGAAGACACCGCGCAGCACACTTTGGTGGCGTGCCCTGCGTGGGCGGGGCCGCGGTCGACGTTAGCCGCGGCCCTGGGTGGAGTGGCTCTCTCGCTGCCGACCATCATGCAAAAGATGGTCGACAGCGAGACGGCGTGGGAGGCGATGGCCTCCTTCTGCGAAGTGGTGATGTCGCAGAAGGAGGCCGCGGAGCGGGAGAGGGAGCGGGATCCGCTCTCTCTCCGGCTACGCCGTTGGCGCAGCGGGCGGGCCAGGAGGACCCGTCAGGCAGCGCCCGGGGGGTCTTAGGCGGCGGGGGCAGGGGGCCCCTTCCGTCTCGCCATAGACCCCCCCCGAAGTCGGCCAGTTACTCCATGGCCGCACAATTGCGCCTTCCTGAGGAGGTCTCCCCGGTTCTGATCCGGAGGACGTTGGCCGCGGGCGGGGTACCAGAAGCTACAAACCCGGGCACTGGTGCCTCGCCCCTTTTCAACAGCGGTGGGCGTCGTCTGAAGTTTTTTAGTGGGTAGGACTGCGGTGGTCGCGTCGGCCGCAGTGAGCCCCACACCCCCTCCCGGTCTCCCCCTTTTGGCCGGGAGACAGTGCGTAAGCAGCATTTTTTTTACAGACGATAATAAAAAAAAAAAAAAAAAAGGACGCCATACACCTGCCTCCGCCAATACGCACTGGGTCAGCGTGGTGGAGTATGACCTAATACCCTCGCACCTTGGTGTGTGAGAGGAGGCTCGTGCTCAGTAGTGGGACGTTAATGGACTGAGATGATGATGATGATGATTTGATGCATAACGTTAATTTTAATGTGTTAATATATTGACCATTGTTCTTCTAAGGATAAAATAAAACTAGTAGTTGATTAGATTTTAAAAAGTACGTACGCTGTATTTTTTTTATTGGAAAGACATTTCAGTAAACAAAGCTGTGGAATCAAAAGTATGTATATTTTATAATGAAAATTATTATTATATTGAAATTTATTTTACGTTTCTTTTTTGTTACAGTATAACGAATATATTCCTGGTGAACTTATCTGCGGCTGACTTGCTGGTGACTGGAGTTTGCATGCCGATCCAGCTCAGCAAAGCCATCACCCTGGTCTGGTTCTACGGAGAAACTGTCTGCAAAATCGTTAATTATATTCAAGGTAAGCATTAGATTACAAATATGCAGAAATGTGCACAAATTTAAACAAAGCTTGTAAATATAGTATCACTGATTGGTTAAAAACCAAAACCTTCTTAGAAACAGAGAATTTATTATTATGTCGGCTAATGGACATTTGTATCGTAGCATATTTGGGCTAAGAAGGCAAGACCGAATACACAAACACACCTTACCAAAGTTGGCACGGGGTGTCGGAAGACGGCAAGAGATATGGATGTAGACCTCGGAAACAATGGCGAGATGACATTGCCTCTGTCTTCCCAGATTTGGATAGACCCGCCTTAGAAAGAAAACAATGGAAACAACAGACCTTTGCCCTGCAGTAGGACAATATAGGTTGAATAAAAAAGAGCACACAGTAATAAGTCGTAAGTCGTAAAAATATTAGTTTATACTAAATGTATCACTGTAATTGCTATTTATGAGAATTTTGTTAAATTAGTACTAACTCATATCTATTATAGATCGATACCTTAGACACAAGTAATTAAGTTTACTTAATCCAACACTTCAATAAATGGCATTATTAACCCATGTATTTAGACTATAATTAGAAATAAATATATTATTATTATTATTATTCACATATACTTATTCTGTAAATATAAGATTTACATTTTTCACAATAATTATACTACAAAAAAAATATTACACTGTAATTTTTTTAATAAAAAACGAAAACCGTCAGCCGCGAGGTAAGCCCAAACGACTGGCGGCTAGGGCTGCAGAGAGAGAAACCTCCCGACAATGCGCGCCGTATCGAGAAGCACTGCCTTTTGTATCTGACCCTTAACTCAGCTACCTAGCTTGAGCTTCTTAACATATTGGTCGAAGCTCTTCGCTATCAACCCGTTGACCGTAACCACTTTAGGAACAATCGTCCCTGAGTCCACATCCCACATCGCAGTAATCTCGTGGGCCATGTCCTATTTACTTAATTTTTCCTTTTCAGCCTTCACGAGATTTTCGTCATGTGGAACTGTGAAGTCTATAAAATTCGGATCGGTCCACCAAAACAATATCAGGCTTTTTGGCGAGAACAGTTCTGTTCGTGATGATGGATCGATCCCAAGAGTAATGTATGACCATTTTCAAAAACTGGCACCGGTTCATACCTACTGTATTTTATTATTAAGAAGCCAGGGAAGTTTGACTTGCTAGATCTCATTTTTAATAAGTAATAAATAGATCTATTTGCTCATTTAAATTATAAATATTTATAGATTTTTTAAAATATATTTTACTATGAACTTTCTCGATATGAATATTTGTCAGTGTCAAATAATTTATGTCCAACATGTACAGCGTTTTTGTCACAGTTAAATTCAAGTCAAGTTGAAATTGTGACATTTTTATAAAATTATGATAAAATGTAGACTCTGGGGAGAATAAATGTTATTGTTATTTTAAAAAAAATGTTGTCTTCGTAAAAGTCGTGTCGAGTTACTTACCCCAGTATAGTAGTGGAGACTTTACTATAGGTTCTATGGAGTTTTGGAATCAAACGGAAAATCATAATTCACTTCAATGTATCACTTTCCTACACTTGTGTACGTTGTCGAGGAAGTTATGTTTAAAACTCCACTGTATTTACACATACAAACTTTAACTTACACTACGCTTACCCTTTGAGAAATTAAATATGGATAATTCAAATGCAAACATTAGTTGCATCGATCTGTTATGTTTTCAATCCGTAGCTCGTTGCTACGTGTAACTATGAGTCGTAGCAAGCTACGAAACTCGTAGCTACCGCAGTAGTGCTTTCTTTCAAAGTAACTTCACCACAGTTACGTTCTGTCTTAAAAAGTCATATTATCCTTTAGCTTTCGAAGAGAGCGAGTTTGTACACCTATAGAATCCGGTCTTTTAAGCGGGGAGTAAAACGGTATTCACGCAGGCCTTAGAGTGTGGGTGTGACTGTTACCGTTTAAACTGCGTCGACTGCTTGCCATCAGGCCTATTGTAGTCAATATGACGTGACACCTCAATAAACTCACTCTTCATGAAAATCAAACCAAAATCTTACTATTCTACTCATTATACAGATGCGACCTTTTGTATCATTATACCTATAACTTAATGATTAATTTTAAAATAAATCAGAACAAATAAACATAGTAAGTACACAGAAAATAGAAACGATTAAATTTACACTTGTAAATGATGCTTAGATATACATAGGGAGAGATAGCGTAAAACAAATATAAATAAATTTATTACTAAACGACGACAGGACGAATATTGAAGGGCTTTTCTGTCTTTATTTTATCAAATAGAAGTGTTGAACATGGGTAAACTTTCGATCTTGTTTTGTAATAAGACCCCAAATGTTTTACAGACAGGAATAGTTAATAGTTGTTAATATTGGAACAGGTAATTAGAAAAGTGAAATTGTTGTTTTTGCTATATTCCAATTATTATAATATGATAATCAGCAATAATGTAGCACTTCAATATTAAGCAATACAATCAGAAATATTCTTAGTGTGAAATTGAGTGATAGGATAAGGAATGAAGTGATAAGGGTTAAAGCTGGTGTAAAAGAAGATATAGTGACAAGAATTGAGAAAGGTATGCTTAGATGGTTTGGTCATGTTGAGAGGATGAATGAAAGTAGGTTAACGAAAGTGATTTATGATGGACAAGTGGATGGAAGTGTTGGGAGGGAAAGTCCACGTAAGGCCTTCCATGACCAAACACAAAAAATGTTAGAGAAAGGCAGGTCAAAAGTACCCTAAACCGACGGGCGTGTATGAGGAGGTTAATGAGTGTGAATGAAGCTAAAAGTGTGTGCTAAGATCGTAGCAAGTGGAAGGATGTGATCTCTGCCTACCCCTACGGAAAAGAGGCGTGACATTATGTTTGTATGTATGTATGTTTAATATTAAAATAATAATTATAAATATTTTCTAACAATTACACCAATTATTTAGTTCCAAGATAAGTATCATTAAGAACTTGTGTTATGGATACTAAACAACGTATAAAAATACTTACATATTTTTTTTTTCTGTAAATACATACTTAATATATTAGGTCGGGGAAAAAGTCTTTTCGCATAACGTAGGTATAAACTTATTATAAAATTTTTTTGACTGTACTATTTGTGTCTGGCTGGTTTTGGTAACATTAAAAAGGTTCCATTATAAAGAAAAGAAAAAAATTAAAAAAAGTTGTTTCCCGCTATTTTTCATTTGTTTTTCTCTCCGTAAAAATGAGTGAATCTAATGAAGAAATTCGATACATTTTAAAATTTTATTATAAAAAAGGCAAAAATGCAACTCAAGCAGTGAAAAAAATTTGTGATGTTTATGGACCTGATGCAGTGTCAGTAAGAGTAGCACAAATTTGGTTCAAACGTTTTCAGTCCGGAAATTTTGATGTTAAAGATGCACCTCGCTCTGGTCGCCCTGTTACGAATAAAATGGACGCCATTTTTGAAAGAGTGGAGCAAGATCGGCATATTAGTAGTTACGATGTAGCTGAAGAACTGGGAATTGACCACAAAACAGTTTTGACCCATTTGAAGAAAGCTGGTTATACAAAAAAGCTCGATATTTGGGTGCCACACGAGCTCACTCAAAGAAACTTAATGAACTGTGTACTCATTTGCGATTCATTATTGAGACGTAATGAAACCGAGCCGTTTTTGAAGAGATTGATAACTGGCGATGAAAAGTGGATCACGTACGACAAGAACGTGCGAAAAAGGTCGTGGTCGAAAGTTGGCCAGGCTTCACAGACTGTGGCCAAACCTGGCCTAACACGAAATAAGGTGATGCTGTGTGTATGGTGGGATTGGAAGGGCATTGTTTATTATGAGCTTTTACCGCCCGGCAAAACCATCGATTCTGATCTTTACTGCCAGCAAAGCAACTGATGAGATTAAAGGAAGCAGTCGAGAGAAAACAGCCGGAATTGATCAACAGGAAGGGTGTGGTCTTTCATCACGATAACGCTAGACCACACACATCTTTAGCCACTCAGCAAAAATTAAGAGAGTTCGACTGGGAGGTCCTAGTGCATTCACCATATAGCCCTGACCTTGCGCCTTCAGATTTTCACCTGTTTCGGTCTCTGCAGAATTCTTTAGGTTCTATAAGGTTGACCTCAAGAGAGGACTGCCAAAACTATTTGTCCCGTTTTTTTGATCAGAAGTCCCAAAGTTTCTACAGTAACGGGATAATCAAATGTCTCTGCCCACAAAATGGCAGAAAGTTATTCAACAAAACGGTACATATATATTGTAAATAAATGTAAATAAACTTTGAAAAAAATGTCTTGACTTTTCATATAAAAATACGAAAAGACTTTTTCCCCAACCTATTATGTAGATACGATAAATATTTACCTTTTTAAAGATATAAACAATTATGTACACATATTGTTCCGTCTTTTTGGCAGAGAACTCATCCATCAATCCTGGCACACACTCTTAATCACGCTCATTAACCTCATCAAACAACACCAACATTGCGTAATCAATCAAATATTCCCTCAATCCGGGTTTTGGCGTCCCTGGGTGGGGTTTATAAATTCTAGCGACCAAGAAGAAATATGTTCACTGTGAATTAGGTATTCACCGGTGATGAACGTGTGAGCTAACGTTAGGGGTCTACGGGAAAGAGGCGTGACATATATGTATAATTATTATTTCCGATTCTTATTGCCACCAACGGACACCTGCTGTTATTATCATGATTACGAATGAGCAGAATGGCACGGGAAGGTAGTGAAAAACGGTGGTTTGGAACTGGCACTTAGAGTCGCTTACACTTAATTTTTTTGCATGTAAGTGAATTTAAGCTTTGTGATTTTAATGTACTTATGTTTAGTTATTTTTAATATTTCCATATGACGTTTTCAAGTGCTATGTATTAATTTATGAATAAATATTCTTTGAGTTGAATTGACTAGCCGAATAACCAAATGGTCCTTGCAAGAAAGTCTCAGAACCACGTCACCTTTAAACGCAATTTTCATTTTGTTACAGGAGTAGCAGTGGCTGCCAGCGTATTTACTCTGACAGCTATGTCAGTTGACCGATGGCTGTCAATATCGCCGGAGCCTAGGATGAGACCACCGGGAAGAAAGCAGGCTCTGATGCTCCTGACGCTGCTCTGGATTGTGGCAATGCTCATCTTCATACCACTCTTGATGGTAGCGACGGTCACAAAAGAGACCATTCCAATCTTATCAAAAGTCTACATGAATATATCGGTAAGTAGAATATTAATCGTGTCTCTAATCGTTCGTTCTACTAAAACTTTGCCCGTTTTGAGCTCATTCTGTTTACTAATTAACCAAAGTTATTCAATTAACCCTATACCATCGATTATCGCCTGAAAGGCCGCACTACTGCTGTTTTTTCCTGTGTAATTTGGAAGTAATAAAAAAAGTCATAAGTATGTACGAGTATAATGATTTCGACGAACCTGATGTGTAAGAATAGGAAAGCGTAAAATACATTAGCGTTTATTTGTATAAACAAGCTATAGTGTATAAAGCTGTGGTGGTATAAAAATCTTGTGAATTTTCTAATTTACAAGCTTGTATATTATGAATGCATGTAATTTCATGATCACTTAAGAAAAGGGAAACTCCGAGAATAGCTCTCTCTATTGCACGCTGAGCGATTTTAAGCTTCTGCTTCCATACATAATCACTGAGTTATTTTAGACGAGAAGATATTGCGCAGTTTTCCGAACGCAGCCCGACCGAGCTGGATTCAAAGATTGACCTCGTTCTCGAAAAGTTAAAGAATGCTTTAAATTGCATGATACCTATTGAAACAATATAAGAAAGCGCTAGAGAATTTAAGGTGAGAAGCTAGATTTGAAGACAAAAGAAGGAAATCGTGGATGCTCCACTATAACTAGAGACATAATATTTGTGTTTACTCCTTTCTTTGTGCGTTTGTTTATATTCGGTTCATTAAAACATTTTTCTTTCTCCCACTGAGTGATCCTATCCTACTTAAAAGTACTATTATATTATACGAAATTAATGAAAACACCAAATAATTCAAAGATTAAGATACAGATATTCATTCACGCCTGTTTGCCGAAGGGGTAGGCTGAGGCATTAAATACGGGATCACTTCGCCAATATTAAGAACTTAAACTTAACCTAAACTGAATTAAAAAGTTCAAAACATTAAGACGTGGATAACTTCATCTAGAAATTATCCTAATTGGGAAGTGTTGAAGTCCAAAGTCAACAGTGCAAGTTTTCGAGACGTAGTAAGATCGTTTTGAGTGAATTAAATTGCAGTAGATTATGTTTAAGTCTGAGACGTGGTGCCTGACTATGGGCCTCATAAGGAAGCTCAAAGTCGCTCAGCGTGCAATGGAGAGCTATGCTCGGAGTGTCCCTTCGTGATAGAATCAAAAATGAGGAAATCCGTAGGAGAACTAGAGTGACCGACATAGCGAAGCGCGTTTGCAAGCTGAAGTGGCTGTGGGCGGGGCACATAACTCGAAGAACCGATGACCGATGGAGCGTTAAGGTTCTTGAATGGCGACCACGAATCAGCAAACGTAGTAGAGGGCGGCCCCCAACGCGATGGACCGATGATCTGGTCAGGGCGGCGGGGAGCCGGTGGATGCAGGCGACAAAGAATCGATCTACGTGGACAGCAATTGGGGAGGCCTATGTTCAGGAGTGGAATTAAAATGGCTGAAATGATGATGTTTCATCAAGTCATTTAAGTCAATGTAATTTCAAAATTGTTACGTCATCTATAGATAAATATTTTATCTGTCTCTCACCATGACAAAGCATCACTGTTAAGTATTTGCTAGGGCTATTTGCATAAATGCATGGTATTCGTAATTTAGTCAAAGTAAAAGTTACGTAAAATCGGTCATATTGTGTCGAGTCAAATCATTAATTTCCCAGTAGAGTAGCAGAAAATTTACTAGAGGTTCTATTGCAAATGGCACTTTACTACTTAGAGGATAAAGTTATTTCGAATATTCGAATGTACTCTAGTTATGGAAAATAAAATACTGCCGCAATGTCTCTTTTTTCGCTTTGGCGCCAAAACTCTCTATCGGGCTTTTGGCGAATGGGATTATTATTAATTTTGAACGAATGACAAAGTCCGTGACGACGTCGTGAGTAGCTGTCATTTGCCACCAAATAATAAACAGATTTTGATTTTTTTATGTTCTGTCCTTCCATGAGGAAAATATGAATTGACTTAAAATGGTCAATCAGGGATTTGTCACTTGTTAACATGGTCATGGGAGCTATTGAGAGGTTTTGTACGGTCTTTAAATTGAGATCTAGTAAACATTTACCGTAAATGTGAAGATTTACATATAAATTGTATGTCTGTCAACTATAAAGTACCGTGTGGTGCCGGCCTGAAATAGAACCAACCGGATTGTCTTACGGGAAGTCGTAAGAGTCGATGAAGAGTAATCTCACCCTGACACACCTTGCCTATAAACATTATGATTCGAACAAGAATTAGGCGCGCACTTCTGAGACACAATAGATACTCAGTATTACCATCTGCTAGTAGTCGGAAAACTGACATTGTGATGATACACGTGCCTAATCAAAAGTATTGCGGAAAGATTTTACTCGTGTTTGTGAGAAGCATTACCGGCATTGCATTGTGCCGAAGGTGAATTGTAGAATTCACCGCTTTATCATCTTTTAAAATAATACAACTTATTACATTAAAATACTATAGCGATTGGTCTAGTTGTTTTATTACACATCACTTTTCACTATCTGCCTGCTATTTTAATTCATGCGTGCTTCGCGTTAATTTTTTTTAAAATTTTCACAGCGCAAATTTTTTGCAGGATTTTTATAATGTTCTTATCAATTAATATAAGCTTTATTTTTAGATAGAAACCCGGGAAGTGCACTTTTGTACAGAAGAATGGCCCGGGCATGATACAAGGAAGCAATTCGGAACGTTCAGCTTCACTATTGTATACGCTATTCCAGGTATAGTATGATTCCGTTATTTTATTTTCGTCATACTATATTAGTAAATATTATGTTCCGCCAAGTGTCGCATTTAGGCATAACAATATAGCGATAAAAAGTTAGACAAAGTGAAATTAGACCAAATAATGTAAAGTGAAATTATGAGGAAACAATTAGACAAACCGTTTGTGTGCTATTGCCAATTAAAATTACAAAAAATTCGCTACACGACTTAATTATATAAGTACCCTAAATTACGTGATGAAAAATTGTATATTTTGTAAAAAAATAAATAAAAAATAATATTTCATATAAAAACCATGGCTTCACGGAATAGGTTATTGAGATTGAGTGAGTTACGCTTCTGTGAAGTAGTTTCGGTTTGAGAAATGTGAAACGTCAAACGTTACTTCTTAGATTTGTTGGACTGTAGACGAAAACCCATTCCCTTATTCACTACTCTCCCTCGCCGGCGCTTCGCTTCGGCAACTAGTCATAACATGTTTTACACCTTGGGTTATATTTATAGACTTTTCGTGTGGATCCCCACTGTTGCTAGTAGTAAATAAAGCCTACTTTACAACACTACTTTCTAGCACTAATAGGTGATTCGATATTAATAAGAAACACGATATGCTTTTTAAATATATTCTTAGTTGGTCTGAATTTCAGTTATAACACGGAACGACTACCGTCTGTCCTTCGCAACCCAGAGAGATGTCCATAATGACTTTATTTTGACAGCAAATTCCATGTACATCTCTATTGAGAGCACAATCTATATTCAGGCTGTAAATTCTTGTTCTATTATTTTAGTTCTACATGATTTATTTTATCCAAAAATTCTAATCCTTAAAGGATTTAATTTTTGGCATCAAATCATAAAAATCAAACAATTACAACATATTATAATATTTTTTTTAAAACTTTGTCTAATTTCTACTTTTTATTATTTTGTGAACCTCTTGTAAGGATACGACTATCTGTGTAAGTCTCGCTCTTCCGTATTACACAAATGTGACATGGTCAAAAGTCTGAGTCAACGAGTGGTTAATGACAAATTTAGATAATATGGGCTCGGGTTGAGATCTGGCGATACGTACGACATCATAAGGACTTAAGTGGACAAGTAAGAACTTTTCGCAGCCCTCGGACGCTCAAGATGAGGCAAAACATACTTGATACCCAGCTTTACGCTTACCGTACATGAAGCGCAGTTTCTTAAGGTGAATAAGCTATAATTGCCTATTAATTTATTATGATGTTTTCCGTCACGGACTAATATATTATTATAAGAAAACGAATTAATGCATAAACAAAAATGTATTTTGAACAATTAACATACATACTTTCGTAGTTATTTTTTCGTTAGTACTGATTGAATTTATAAAAACAGATATTAGAATATTAGGTCGTCCAATTCTTTTAATAATAATAATAATCATCATCATTTATTTGCACAAAACATGGTATAACGTGGTCTTTACACCATATCAATACATGAGCTCATGTTTCACTATTAAAATAGCATGCAAATCATTTATATGTCCAATGTATTCAAAATTAGTCTGAGAAAATTTACAACAATAATATTACATTCCAAATTAATTAGAATGTATAATAAACTAATTTAGATACACAATAATAGAAAATGAGATGGATATCTTAAAGAATACATATATATTTTTGTACTTACATTGCGAAATTTGACTTTAAAACGATTTCTAAACATTTCTCCTTTAAATTTTCTAACTTTGATCTGTAAATAGTGTATGTATGTCATGACCGTGTATTAGAATTACTTTACGCATTTTATTCAGATTATATCTGTATGATATTTTTAAGCAGCAAGGGACAGAGTATTTAATTCCTTAAAAGATAGATCTTATTCCGAAAAGACGACGACAAAAGGGCACTATTGTGCTAGCGGCTGAAAATACTCTTAAAGGTCCTTTTTAGCCGTATTGCCGTAAGCCGTAATAGGGCAGCGCTGAAATTTATCATTGGGTACTTACAACTACTACGATCAATGTATATACCGGTATGATCCTTTTGCCCAATAAAGGTTTTAGCAAAATATTGAGACGAACTCGTTGGACATAGGGTTATCTCAATAGTACCTACATTATGTGTTATTATATACAAATAATAATTTATTGTTTCGAAAAAAATACACAATGACATACAAATACTGAATCCTATGTTAAGTTTTCCTGTGGTATATGAGTAATAATTTCTTTTTTATACACAAGTTACAAGATATTTAATTTTAATCTCGAAATTTGTAAAATCTTGCCGAGTTTATATTAAAAACTCTCTGATTTCCGCTATAATTGGTAAATAAATACTGGTCGTGAATAAGCTCTCGTTCCGTCGCCCTTTATACCTCAAACACTTGGAGTATTTTGTGACAGAGGGTCGACCCTTAGGCCCTCATTTTAAAAATTAATTATGATGTCCCTTGTGATTGTGCTCGGTATCATTCGCATATTTCTTTTTGTTTGGAAATCATTAAATGACTGCCTCTCGCTATGAGCCGGAGCATGTGTCAGACTTTAACTGACTAAAAACTATGTTCCTTTTTTGAGCCTGCTCTGTCCTCGCAACAACTTCAGCATACCTCCTCAATATTCATATTTCAAAAGGTTTGTAGAAATGTGTGTTGAACCATTTGGTTCCTTTAAAATAATTGGAGTACCACAAGGCTTCATTCTAGACCCTATCTCAATGAATCAAAGTCAAAAGTCACTTATTCAAGTATAGCTCAATAGAGCTTTACGGCAGGGCTTAAACGTAAAAGGGAGGGGCAAGAAAATCGGCAATGTTGGTTTTTTCTTCCGCTAGTTACAATAAAAATACCTAATATTAAAACATTTGTGTTCTGAAGTCACAAGATTTAAAAGTACAGAATACAAAACTCGTTTTAGCAATATTAACATAATTACGGATAAACCTAGTAGACATGAGCAGACGCGTTTCGCTCAACCATATTTTAGGGAACGTAACGACCCGACGCATGACGCCACCACCGCAGAAACATATAAGTGAGCGTGACATACTCAAGCTACGGGATAAAAGGATTTTAGTAAAAATTACATTAATATTACAAGAATGCCATCAGCCATCAAAACAATTTCCAATAAATCATCTATCAAGCAGTAAGCAGTCTTATTTAAAATTAAAATTATAAAGTAACATAGACAATGAGACAATGTATGTAAGTAATCGTTATATTGTAAAGAGGGCCGCAAAATACAACTTTTATCATTGTAAATGTTACATTCAAGCGTTTTTGTCATTAACGTAATCATTAACCGTGTAATGAGGATTTAAAATGGTCTTCTGCCTATAATAAGTTTTTAGTTAATTCCGTGGCATGACACGTTCATAATTTTGGCCTAATTAACGTCCCACTACTTAGCTCTTTCTACAGGTATCGGCCAGTGCGGATCGGCGAAGGCAGATGTTTGGCGTTCTGCTGTTAGAATATCCAGCCATCCAATATGCCCTCTAACTTGGCTTTACGACTGCCACACATAACTAAAACAGATAGTGAATACAGGGACCAACGCCTTACCAAGAATAGCCCCTGTGTACTCTAATTAACTTCGGTAATCGGTTTGCATCACCAAAGCTCACGAAGGTCTCACTTTTACTTGATATATTCATCAAATTCATATATCAGTCAGCTCAAGCATAAACATTTTTAGGTATTTATTAGGCTTCTTCCAGCCAACCCATGACTTGAATTTACATACTCTTTACTTTATTTTAATGTAACTGAGTTGTCTAAATACACAAACAGTCGCCTGTTATATCCAGATAAGATAGATCTACCTATTTACCAAAATTATTTCTACATACATACATACAATCCAACGCTGCCGCTTGCCGGGAACTTTTATTTTCGCCAGAGCCTCATGCGTTAATCGGCAGGTGCACCACTTGCAGGTTGGCTTGGGCTCCTAAGATGTTGGTAGGATCCTATAGCATCCATTACATAATTTATTCTCTGATTGTCCCTTTGACCCTGCCAGACTTAGAATTTTGCTGGTCGGTCTGTTTGTTTCATCCATAATATAATCCCCGAAATGATTGAACAGATTTTAGCTGGCTGATTGATGAGTAACTTAAGTTATTTTCATTTCAAGAAATAACAAACAATCTGTAGATGTTGCAGTCAAAGTATCAGACGACTACTACCTATAGATTATTGAAGAACTGGCATTTCAACTAAGGCCCAGAACACTGCCCATTTTTATAAATATCTACTCGTAACAAAACCTATTTTGAAACAAATAAGTGATTGCGGCAAGTCTTTGCGGGACTGTTAATCACTCGCTCCGCAACGGGTATTGGTTTTGTTTAAATTTCGAAACGTTTGCTGCGGTCCAACTTCACGAAATAGCTGATAATCAAGAAACTTCGCAAATGACGTTACTAATTTTCTTTAATTCGATAACTGCTTCCGTTCATTTCTTTTAGGCTGTATAAAGGTGAGGTTTAATAAGTATTGACTACATTAATAAACGCAAGAGTTTAATCATACAAAAGCGCTCGTGGTTTCGCTACACTCTGTGTTATGTGTGTTATGCCCAGGGACACAGAGCCGAGGTCAGCCCTGGGATGGGTAACTACTGGTGTTCAATGTCATTTGATTAGGAGCGCTTTTATTTTTTGACGATACGTCGTTCCTCCGGTCCTTGTTATATTACTATTAGACTTGTTGTTATATACATAGTACTTGAAAACGTCATTATTAAAATATTAAAAAAACATCGAAATATTAATACACTAAATCACCAAGCTTAGATTCACTTACATGCAACAAAACAATTTAAAATTAAAAAATAATTAAGTGTAAGTGAATCTAAGTGCCAGTTCCGAGCCACCGCTCTGTAAGAAGAACTGGCAAGAAACTCACAGGCTATTATGCTCTTTTAAATATATCCATTGGTTTGGTACAATGCAATATAATATAACATTAACAATATTCATGTTTAAGTCATTCATATTAGAATAGCCTGTATGAAACGGCAGTTTAATCCCAAGCATTTTTATCTGCCATATAGTCTTTAATAGAATAGTATCCCTTTGATGACAGCTTGCATTTTAACAATTTAAATACTCCAGTTAAGTACTGCTTAAGTCAAGAAAATGGCCAAATATTGCTACTTTGGATTGTGATTGATAATTATGAACTTATGCCAAATCCGTAAATTATCTTTTTATTCGCAGGATCAATAACAATTCTATCGTACGCCTGTATGGGGCGGACTTTATGCTCAGTGCGGCCACCCTTCGACATAGACGAGGGGAATGTCAGCATGCAGCAGGTATATACTAGTATTATATCTATTGTTTACTGGGATAGCCGATGTTGAAATAAAAACGACAGTGTTGAAGTGGAAATGGGGGGACCACGTAGCCAGGTTGTAACTACAGAGATGGACTAAAATTAGCACGGAACGGATCCCGAAAGACGGAAAGAGACATAGAGATGGACCGTAAGTGATGACGAGACGACATGTCACTTTGGTCTCAGTTTGGGGAGACTTGTCTAGGATAGAGCGAAATACAAAAAACAGAGGGAGCTACACAACACCACATAGATTTAAAATAAATTATAGACAAAAAACGGATTACATATCAAACAGGTATTTTTTTGACGAAACGAGGTTTTGCTTTAAACAGTGTTCGAAATGGGTAGGAGTTACTTTATACGAGAATAAGACTTTTGGGAGAACTAGAAGTTAATAAGAAGATATAGGGAAGGCAACTGTTTTCTATATATCACAAGGTGGCACTCATACGGTATTTAACAACCAAGCTAATTAACATTGACCGAACTTTCAAATTTCAGCATAAAAGCAGTTCAATACATATTCCAAAAGGTGGTAGACGTTGTTATTTGGAAAGCACAATCTGGACATCTTATGGGAGTAGTGAGACTAAATCGTATTTCTTTTGCCTTAATATCCTTGAGACTTAGTTTAGGTCTAAACGGTTTCCTTAATTTCTATATTGTTACTGTTAAATATTGAATATAAAAACAAAGATATTTCACAAATAGTTTAAAAACGTGATTAAAACTATTTACGTATTTCTAGCTAATATTTTTCCGACAATTTGATAAATTTTAATTGTTTTTGTCTGTTGCCAATAGACGCAACTCGCTACAAATAAGATATTCCTATCAGAACATAATTATAAAGTTATACCCGCTAGCGGCTAGCCACTTGTTCACACCACTGAGCATAGCCTGCCGGCTGCCGGCAGGCTTTGCTCAGTGGTGTGAACAAGTCAGCTTAGTATGTGTTTTTGCCAATTTGAAATGTATAATTGTGGACAAATGAATAACTTTCTGCTGTGTGCTCCTAAGATTTTCTTAAGCATAGGGCTCTTTAAAAGGGTATAAGTCGGTTCTTAAAGAGTTGGCAACGCTCTACTGCGTGTGGTGGTGTTGCAAGAGTCCAAACGCTGCCGTAACCACTTTCCAATATTTGGGTCTTGTGCTAGAGTGGCACCTTGTCATATAAAAAAATAAGATGTGACTCGGAGGTCGGTATTCTGTTTGTCGCTATTCAGGTTGTGGGTTCGGTTACCACTATCATATCAGCTATAGAAGTCCAATACTGAACGCCTCCCCAATTCTTTTCCACGTTGATTGATCTCGTGCCGCCTGCATCCACTGACTACCCGCTGTTTTGATCTGATCATCGGTGCAAAGGTTGCGAGGCCACTCTAACACTCCATCGATAGTCGCCTTCGAGCTGAATTGAGAGTGATGCAAAATCCTACTAAGAATTTCCGTAAACTTTTTCACTTAGTATTTTCATAATATATAATTACATTTTTTATAACACAGGGTTTAAGACTGATGAAGGAGAGGAAGCGAGTGGCGTGGATACTACTTCTTCTCGCCGTCCTGTTCGCGCTGTGCTGGTTGCCTTATAACATAATGCAGTTGTTGCTGGACTACAACGCTGTCAATGCTAAGGACCTTAGCATATATCTACCCTACGCCCTGGTCATAGGTAATTAATACTAAACAATACACGTATATACATACTAGTAGGTGCCCGCGACTTCCTCTGCACTGGATTAGTACTTTACACAATATTTTGTTAATTAGGTATAGGTTATGTTCTCATTAAAAGGATGGATGAAAACCTATTTAGTAGATTTTGCGTGAAAGAGTTACAAAAATACATATTAATAAACTATAGTATAGTACTATAATCTTAGTAGGAAGTGGGATGATCAAATAGGTAGGCAGATGCATAATATTATACGTCAGGAATTTCGTCAAGTATAATTTAGGTCCCATGTATGTCCCATAGATGGCGAGCCCATTGCCACATTTCGGGAAATGTTATGTTTGCCAGAGCATCTACTGTAGATCAGCAGATGCACTACTTGCAGGTGAGGTTGCCTTAAGTTCCTGAGGTCTAGGTTGGATCCCCAAATAACGCAAATGTCTTGATAGATAGATTGAGGTCTCACATAGATATATAAATTTGTAATTTTACTTTAGACTACGTGCATTTGTTTAGGAATAGTATGTGTTTTTTTTTAATTTGTAATTTATTAATTTTGTATTTGTTGTACTTATTTTTAGTTTCTTTAAATTGTTTATTTTACTTCTCGTGATTTGTGACGTTCGACATAGACCAGTCATGCTGTTCACACATGTTAGTGGAGATACAGCCTACTTCTAGAATTTAGCATGTAACATAATTGTGTCCTTACTGTATCTCTGTTTTGTGTGACTAATAAATAAATAACATAAAATATGACAGTTGCGGTCTACTTCTTAGTGCTTCGCAACACCTGAAAGCCTATTGATTATGTCCTATTAATCGAACTCTCCACTGCTATGAGCGGTTACTAGGATAACATGCCATTGTTTAGTCAGGCCGATTTCTTATTTTATTTATTTATTTCATATAAAAAGTATATATAATAAGCAGTAAGATGCCAACATAAACTCTTTCAAGTTTTACCGGACATCAGTGTTGTTGACTTAATTACAATGCTAATACTAGCCGATGAGTATACAACTGTTGCAATTTTGTAATTGCTGGTTTCGTAAAAAAATAACAATAAAAAGTAATAATTTGCGTTGTGATTTTTTATATACAGATTACTAATGTACTTACTGACAGTAGCCAATAGGTTTATAAATTTCGTTTAGGGATTTTTATTCCGAAGAACATCATAAAAAGTAAATGGCCTGACGAGTTAGCGATAAAATATTCATTTCACTGCACAGTGCTGTTATATTATAGAAATTTCGATAGCAACAGTACTCCATCGTCATCTTTAGATATAAATAAGCGCACTTTATCTCATTTGCATGTTGACACTTGTTCGTAGTTGGTTGCATAATGTCTTTGCTTTTGCATTGCATAATATTTTAACCTGAAGTTGCCCTGTGTGAGGGCGAAACTCGTATCGCGTTAATTTGTTCCTCAAATTCTCTGGAGATTCAGTTGCGCGGAAAATGTCGCCGAGTCATTATAAACCTTAAGTTCCTGTGGCTGATCGCTGGTCGGCAGCCGATGTTCTAGAATGATACTAACTTGGAAATATACAAAAAAACCGCCGCTTCTGAGGTCGCGAGTTCGATTCCCACACAGCACAAATCCTAAGAGCTAAGCATAAAACATAAGAATGTATTTATACGTTATTTAGTATCTGTAATATAAGTTCTTTATGATACTTATCTTAGAACTAAATAAATTATTTATTATTTTTATAGTTTATGAGTAAAACTGCTCTCTGATATAACTCGCTGATTTTTGATATAAAAATAGCCAATAGTTTTTTTTTTGTACAAAAACAAGTTCCTATGAATACTGAATTATGAATTACTTTATTGTTTATAGTGAAGGTTTTTAAAGTAGTTAGAGGTGCATAACATTATCCCGTTTAAGCCTTTGAACATCATAATAATATTACGGATACACAATAGGTTTTAATATTGTATCGGAGACCGATTGCGTTCAATGCTTCAAACCACGAAGGCGCATAAAATGTTTCGTATTGAGTTTTGTGCGTCATCGTGATTTGATTAGAATTGCTTAAACAGAATTAATGATTTTTGATATTTTGTTCACAGGTCATGCCAATTCGGCCATAAACCCAATAGTCTACTGCCTTATGACGCGAAACTTCCAACGGTCCGTCAAGAAGTTAATGTGTGGTCGAGGAGTCTGCAAGCAAACACATTTCACGGTATTTACATTTTTAGACATTATGTAAGTATGGTTTTAGTTGGACAACAGTCTCTTAACATCCAAGTCTTCATACCAGCCCATTTACGTCCCAGGGTATTTGGCCACTCGCAGACAGTGCGGTTTGGCGGTGATTGGCAACGTCACACTGCTAGACCGTAAATATATAAACATAAAGCTGAATATGCATTACGAAATGAGTGTAATCATCAACAATATCACTGGGAATATAGCTCTTAACAACTTCAAAAGTCAGCGTAATATAGATGATAACATTTAATGCTTCATAAAGATCGACACGATCTCTCTATAGTCGGTCCGTCATGTCTGAGGATCGTGGTTAGCATCGAAGTAACATCTGGAGCAGATGATCTGCTTCCACCAGTTCCGATCCAGCGCGTCTTTCACGACCGCGTAGAATTTGGAGGACGATGAGTCTTTCACTTGATCGTTCCATCTGGTTGGTGCAAAACCAAGCGATCGTTAGGTGAGTTTTTTTTTAGTTTTTTTGCGTGAGGCCTTGGGGATACAAAATTAGTGTTCTTTAATTGATATAATATGTTAATGCATGTATGAAGCACAGATTCCAAAAATATGTATCCGAAAAACAAACAGAGATTGATAAACATATTTTAGAGATCACACTCAAAATAAGAGCTCAAAATATCAAACAAAAAAATACTCGTCCTTTTAATTATTTTAAAAAAATAGGCATAACAAAGGGTTGATTTGTATTAAAGATAACGTAGCTATAATGTCCCTTTCCAGTTTCTAATGCCGTGCTTTGAGAATTTAATTTTACGCACCATTAACACGTTAACTGCCAATAAAATAATGCACATTTTCCGTTCACGCCATGGGGGACAATGTTGAACGACACTAAAGTTTTACATTGAAGCCGTGTCCGACAACGTTGACCGCGCGTCAGAGCTATGTTTAAAACTCTCTACTGGGCCAACGGACAACAATATCGAGCTAATGCGCTTATAAGGTGACCCGCGCGGCCCTCTAGTTTATCCTAGGTAGCTTGGTTTTTACAAAGACAGCAACCTTAGAAAAAAAAGTGTTGATCTTTGAAAAAATCTTGAAAAATCTTAAAACACAGATTTTTTTAGGATTTTGTTGAAATAAAAAGCATTTTCTAGGCATTACAACTTTATTAAAATAATTAAAAAAGATATTATAAGCCTCTCCATATGACAATGAAAAAAATTAAAGTTATGTTAAGAAGCCGTACACGAAATTTTGCCGAACTCGCTGATTTACTTAGGTTTACAGACGTGTTTATGCTTTTTCTAAGTTTAAATGCACAACATTCAAGATCATTTTAAATATGATCTAATAAATGGAATACTTTTTAATAATTATATTTTAATTTTAAATAATTGACGATAAAAGCGACGATTGTCAAATATTGCCGTTAGAGGTTTACAGTAACAACTATTACGAATTGTATTGATCTTTGAATAATATGAAAAAAATACAACGTATTGTTGTGAAAGTGCTCTATATAATGTATGGATCACTTTTTATAACATACCTATAAAAAAAATACTAAATAATACATTTAACTTAGTCAATTATTTTTCAAATAATTGCTTTAGTTTAAGCTTTAGTTAGGGCTTTTTAAAACGCTTGCGTATAAAATTATTGAAAGAGAAATAAACTTTAGTTCATTCTCTATCCATATTATAAAAAAATATATAATAAACATTAAAAAAACAATAAATAACAAATATTTTAAAATAACCTAAATCTCGCATTTATAATATGCGATGCAAGCATCCGTATCAGCACTCCGCGCCAAGCGGTATTTAAAATGATGTTGAATGTTGAGTTTAAACTTAGAAAAATGTACTATATTTTAGGCATAAACACGTCTGTAAACCTAAGTAAATCAGCGAGTTCGGCAAAATTTCGTGTACGGCTTCTTAACATAACTTTAATTTTTTTCATTGTCATATGGAGAGGCTTATAATATCTTTTTTAATTATTTTAATAAAGTTGTAATGCCTAGAAAACGCTTTTTATTTCAACAAAATCCTAAAAAAATCTGTGTTTTAAGATTTTTCAAGATTTTTTCAAAGATCAACACTTTTTTTTCTAAGGTTGCTGTCTTTGTAAAAACCAAGCCGAGCCGAGCGAGAAATGCGGAGGAGTGAGGTGGGGGTGAGCGGCGGCATGACCGCGCGGCCCTATTTAACGGATTTTTGATTTTCCGTTCGCAGAGGCCATGGGGGTCAGTGTTGTGCGGCGCGTAATAACTACTTATAAAATGTTTATATGAATGTCAGTATATTGAAACATGTCATTTTAGTATATAATGTGGATAAATATTGAATAAAAGCATTATATCTAAAATGAAAAAAAATATGATTTTTACTTAGCTTGATAGCGTAAACAAGTGTCGCCCAACATTGACCGCGTTGGCAGAGAAGGTGTTAACTAAAGAGTCTTTTGACCTTCTTCGTCAAATAATGAGGCCGTGTTGTTTATTTTTTTAATATTTATTGCTCTACTAATTTCACGTTTCGAGAAAGATCTTTCTCGACATTTAGGCACAAATCCTTCTTTGGTATATTTTTAAATAATGGCACAATGAAAAAAAAATCCTACAAGACGAAAAACTAACTGCCAACGCGGAAAAGGTTACATTGCGTCTATGTTCGTTTCTATAACTGGTATACTTCCTCATGTTTACCTTATGACATACCTTCTTCGGCAAAAGCATAGCATATTACCGTGAATTGTGATTTTCTGTGTAGATTTCATAATTTTCTAGAACCTCTAGAAAAATCTCCACTACTTTACTGGGGTATGACTTTCACTTGACTCGACTTTGACTAAATGACGAAAATGCTGCATAAGCTTCATGTATCAAATTACTCCTCAATGGCCGATATAGCAGGTAACTTACAAAAAATGGGAGGGAGACGAAAAGATTAACGTTGGACGTGCAGAAGTAATAAATACCTATTCTAATAAGACCATTTTAGCTGTCGCTCTGTTTAAAGCCCAAATTGGCATATATTTCCTAATATCTACATTATATAATAATTTTAAATTGATGTTGTACATGGAAAAAGATAAACATTTTTTTACAATTTTCAATTTTACCATTCAAAGTATGTGCCGTTACTATCTATGCAATTTTGCCATTTTATAAAGAGTTTATTGATTGAAAAACTGCAGGAGCGAGGATTAACCGAAATCTCTGGACTGCCTTATCGAAATTGATTTTTTTTCTAACTAAGACATTCCAATCCAATCCTCTCAGTAGGCCGCAGAAGCCGTCGAAGTTTTCGAGGAAACAAAATGGGACCTGAAAAAAACGCAGCGGGTCAGCACCTTTTTTTGGGTAATAAGAATTAACGCTTAGGGCCCAGAGTCTGCTCACCGGTCTAAGCAGATTTGGCTGAATTTTAGTTATTACATGGAGCGACTGCAGTCTTACTTCCCCAACCCAGGGAGAAACGTTATTCTATGATTAAACCAGCCGTCAGAACGTTAGAAGGCACTGACATCCTAATAACGACTGCCATAGATGTTAATGACAGCCGGGACCAACGACCTTTCCGAGGCACGGAGCAAGCGATAATGATTACGACGTTTATTAAATTCACGGTGCAATATTTGAATATAGTAGATCGTTAAATTTCACAAAATATTCAAGACACTTTTAACTTACGAAGTAAAGTATTCAAATATAGCATAACCACATAGCACCAAATATAGCACCACTTATAGCAGAAAATGCAAATTTCTGCGAATGGAAATGCTGCAAAGACGTCAGTATTTATTTCTTGCATGAGTGAGCGGGTAAAGTAGAATTTACATAAAAAGCTAGCTATAAAATAGCTCCCTTGCTTCTAAATGATAGATTATAGTGTTGCTCTGTTAATTCTGTGGTTGAATAATTTATTGATTCAGCTGTTACTTTACAAGAGACGTCTCTCGTTTCAGCGTTTGTTTCGTTTCTCAAATTCTCTGGAGATTCAGTTGCGCAGAAATTGTAGCTAAGTAGCTAGCATTATAATCATTGATTTGCTAGGGCTGACGCTGGTCGGCAGCCAATGTTCTAGAATGATAGTAACATACATAAATTCATGTCTGTTTCCCGAAGGGGTCGGCAGAGTCATAATACACGCCCCCACTTCGCCAATTACTTGTCTAATATTATACGTGGCGAGCTTATTGCCGCTTACCGGATCAAATGGTGCATCATTGTAGGTGTGGTTGGCTTGGGCTCTTTTGATTTTGGTGTGATCCTTATACTAGAATGATTGAATGATAAAATATATTATTTATTTATGTTCAGATATTAAGTAGATTACACTACTGTGTGATAAAAAAATTACTAGTTGAATACGTTAAAAGATTTAACCTATACACACACACGCCAGTCGAGAATGATAATATGAACTTGAACCCATTATCATTTGAGAGCTTCTTATAACTAACAAACAAATTTGACGTTGTTAGGGGCTTTCTCCGAGTTTTAATTACAATTCCTTTCAATTAAATCTTTTAAAGAGAAATATAAAATTGAATCTTACAATTATGAAATATACCAAGAAAATGTTATCTTAGTATCGCAACTAATTTATTATGAAGCTTTTATAATTTACAATGATAAATAGTTTAAAAATAAGACCTCATTTTTCCTCGAATAAGAAAGCGCTAGCGAGTAACTATTGCGACAGTGATAAATTGTTTGCGCTCACCTTAACGTGAATAGAGTAGGCGTAGGTGCGTACCTACAGGAAAGGTGTACCGATTACTGATATGGGATTAAGGTTCTCTAATGGCGCAACCAGCAGACATAGAGGACGGCCTACAGATGAATTTCTCAAGTTAAGTCAAGGAAGTCGCAGGATGCCGGAGGGTAAAAGCGGCTCAAAATCGATCTATCTGAAAAAAAAATCGAGAGGCCTATGTTTAGTAGTTGACATCCAAAGGCTTAAATGGAAATGATGAATGAATGATGAATAGCAGCTTGTGGCGAGCTGTTGGAGAGTGACACGGGCGTTAACACGAGTGCTCCAGAGGGTCGGCTTGCGGTCTTGTCTCCGGTTCAGGGTCCCCAAGAGGCTAGCAAGTCCCTCGCTTGCCTTCATTGACTGTTCAGTGTGGAGTCGCAAGAGCTACATGCTCGCAGGGTGTAAGTGAAAGATGCATATGTCATAAGTTGGCGCACTGTCTTTTTGGGCAGTGAGTAGACACCCTAAGCCGAGGATATAAATTTTGCGTTTCTGTCGTTGCACTACGGCTATTTTGGAGTGCCCATTTAATCCTCCGGCCAGTCACCGCCTGCCATTTGTAATCATTTAAGAATGATTACGACAGGTGTCCGATAGTCTCTTCTATCCATAGTTCAATTCATCCAGTCCTTCCAACTTTCATATATCCTGGCCATAGTAGATTCCATCCTATCCTAAAAGTACTGCACCAACCTGGGATTGTCCTTAGGTGTATTTCTAAAGTGCACAGTGGGAGAATCACCGGTTGGTGTCACATAGCCATCAGATTGAAATTGTCTAACGAGCCTCTTTACAAAAAAAAAAATTTTGAAGAAGCTAAACTTAGCTTTTTGTTTTTTTTTGTAATATTAGTAATTAATCATTATTAATAATTTATAAAGTGTTACAAAAGAAAAGAAAAAAAATACTTTGCTTTACTTTCTTAATTTCTCTTTGAGCAAAATAACATGTTAAATATTTCTAAAGTTTTATCCCTACAGACAAATATGGAAAGATTAGGAGTAAATTTTAATGAACATTAGTAACGCTATTCGGATATTTAAAATTCGGTAATTAGCCCTGAAAGTTGTTAACTACTATGTATCAAAGATATTAGAACAGAACAAAGGATTGTTAAAACAGTCCAAGTGATTTAAAAACATATATAATTATAATCAGACTTATGTACACACAGACGAGGTTCTGCGCTGATGTTAATTACGTTTGATAAATTTTTAAAAAATTACTTTTATGGGAAATACATTACTTATTTAATTAAATTTCAATTTTATCTATAAAACACAAACAATTAATACTAGTATTATATGTCTTTTCAAAAGTAATCCAGGAACAGTTCGGTTTTTTTTAAACTTTGACGTCGATACGACGATTTGACGACCGATATGGCGTATAGGCTAGTAAGCCCACACTCCTCTCCTGATGTCATGGGTTAAATTTCCACTCAAGAAAAATATTTGAGTTCATAAACAGGAATATTTGTTCTAGTCTGAGTGATTTCTTATGTAGGTATATTATGTGTGTATTTGCGAAAGAAAAGTTTATTATGTTTATCCGTTATTTAGTATATATAACATAAGTCTGCGTAAGCTATTTTGAATAAAAATATCTTTATAAATACAATATAATATTCTTAAAAATCACACAGCGCTATGTAGCGAATGTAAGCAAGTAGTGCTTGTATTACAGAAAAGTTTGGTTTTGTTAATTTATAAATAATTTATTAAGGTCCACCTGTTCACTAGACTTAATATAAATATTGGTCTAGTATGAAAATAGATCTTACTTTAGAAGCGAAAAATGGCTACACCAACTCCAGCGCTGCAGGTAGTTGTCTTCATCAAACAAGATAAAACCGTTCTGCTAACTTCGTTACTGCAGTTTGATTCTTTTTCTTTCTCTTTCGTTGTATTAGTTTCTTCTTTAATTGTATTTTTTTTCTTGGTTTTTATTGTCAACTATTTTGAGATACTATTCCGTATTTTAATTTAAAGTGTTTGACTTTTAACTTTATTTGTTAACTATTTTGAGATTCTAATCCGTATTTTAATTCAAAGTGTTTGACTTTTAACTTTATTTTATCTTGATATTTGTTTTACATACACATATTTTTTTTTAAAAATATTAGTTTTCTTATAATTGTGTGATTTGAGTACATCATTTCAATGGAGAACAGGGATATCTGACTCAAGTATTCGCTTACTGAAATGAAATTCTTAATCTAAACACAGAAATTGTATAAAAGTAAAATTGAATTAATAATTTGTATTTGTGTTGTTTACTTTGATTTAAATTTTATTGTGTTTGACTGTGTATTTCAAAATTATATAATGCATGATGTGTTCTCCTGTAACTGAAGGAGCACAACCCTTCTAAGAACTTTGTAAAATGGCACGTACCTACTGTGTATCATTTGTTGGAGTTCCTTAATAAATAAAATAAAACAATATTTCCTAACAGGAAATGCAAAAAACGATAGTGCGTCGATAGTTATTGGGCGCGTTAGTTTTGGACAGGCTGTACCTATGTGAAATAAATATACAACAACAAAATTTTTCATTATCGTTTAACTAATAGTGCTCTTTCTTTCTCAGTGGCGCTGTACACAAAAACCTGAAGGATCTTCAAGTGATTATGAGCTTTATCACGTGCCGCATAAGATGTGTTATTTGCAGGTAAAATTATATTATACAAATTATAAAATTATAATTATAAGCACTACACTATCAATGTAGATGGGCACCATTAACCCCAATTCATGGACATTAAGATTAATACGACTCGGAAATTGTTGAAGACAATTATATTAATATACATACAATTTCAAAACTTATACACAAACGCAGGGCATGTGAATGGCTATACAAAATAAGTGGAATTAATAGTCATTGTAATTATTATAATAAAATTAATTTTATGTCAAAATAACGAATAAATCATAATAGGTTGGGGAAAAAGTCTTTTCGTATTTTTGTATGAAAAGTCAAGACATTTTTTTCAAAGTTTGTTTACATTTATTTACAATATATATGTACCGTTTTGTTGAATAACTTTCTGCCATTTTGTGGGCAGAGACATTATCCCGTTACTGTAGAAACTTTGGGACTTCTGATCAAAAAAACGGGACAAATAGTTTTGGCAGTCCTCTCTTGAGGTCAACCTTACAGAACCTAAAGAATTCTGCAGAGACCGAAACAGGTGAAAATCTGAAGGCGCAAGGTCAGGGCTATATGGTGGATGCACTAGGACCTCCCAGTCGAACTCTCTTAATTTTTGCTGAGTGGCTAAAGATGTGTGTGGTCTAGCGTTATCGTGATGAAAGACCACACCCTTCCTGTTGATCAATTCCGGCCGTTTTCTCTCGACTGCTTCCTTTAATCTCATCAGTTGCTGGCAGTAAAGATCAGAATCGATGGTTTTGCCGGGCGGTAAAAGCTCATAATAAACAATGCCCTTCCAATCCCACCATACACACGGCATCACCTTATTTCGTGTTAGGCCAGGTTTGGCCACAGTCTGTGAAGCCTGGCCAACTTTCGACCACGACCTTTTTCGCACGTTCTTGTCGTACGTGATCCACTTTTCATCGCTAGTTATCAATCTCTTCAAAAACGGCTCGGTTTCATTACGTCTCAATAATGAAATGCAAATGAGTACACGGTTCAATAAGTTTCTTTGAGTGAGCTCGTGTGGCACCCAAATATCGAGCTTTTTTGTATAACCAGCTTTCTTCAAATGGGTCAAAACTTGTGGTCAATTCCCAGTTCTTCAGCTACATCGTAACTACTAATATGCCGATCTTGCTCCACTCTTTCAAAAATGGCGTCCATTTTATTCGTAACAGGGCGACCAGAGCGAGGTGCATCTTTAACATCAAAATTTCCGGACTGAAAACGTTTGAACCAAATTTGTGCTACTCTTACTGACACTGCATCAGATCCATAAACATCACAAATTTTTTTCACTGCTTGAGTTGCATTTTTGCCTTTTTTATAATAAAATTTTAAAATGTATCGAATTTCTTCATTAGATTCACTCATTTTAACGGAGAGAAAA
Source organism: Musotima nitidalis (assembly GCA_949126915.1). Taxonomy (NCBI): domain Eukaryota; kingdom Metazoa; phylum Arthropoda; class Insecta; order Lepidoptera; family Crambidae; genus Musotima; species Musotima nitidalis. The sequence goes on from OX421419.1 coordinate 4,053,932, forward strand.
ACAAATGAAAAATAGCGGGAAACAACTTTTTTTTATTTTTTTCTTTTCTTTATAATGGAACCTTTTTAATGTTACCAAAACCAGCCAGACACAAATAGTACAGTCAAAAAAAATTTATAATAAGTTTATACCTACGTTATGCGAAAAGACTTTTTCCCCGACCTAATATGTTCATCATAATACAGTACAAGCTATTTTTTCTATTACAAAACTACACTTTTGTGTATGAATTACTTTCAAAAAACAACCCTGATTGCGCGAGAGATAAAAACTAAAACGAGCAACCGCCAACCTTCAGCGAAGTGTGTCTATTCGATAACAGTAAAGAAATGCAATAAATTTTATTAGCGGTATCATTTCGCGGACGCTCCCCTAGACAATGTGCGTAAACGAGATAAGTTGAAATGTATCTGTAATAACTGGTGCCACTCGGTGGAACCTCGAACATTCTTAATTTAAAACATCTAATTTATATTACTTAAATATGTATAGGTAACTACCAAGCCAATCTTAACCGCAAGTAATGCACTTGCCGATCAACGTACGAGGCTCTGGCTTACATTTGAATTTTAATTGAATTTAACTGAAATTATAATTTTGGAGACAGTAATGAGATTTTTTGGAGATAAAGAATCTAGTATAATATGGATTTAATCAAAATGTTATCTTGCGATATAGGTATTTTGCTTAGAGCTAGGTAAGTGCTCTCTTCGTTTCCAGTGTCGACTTACGGTCATCGTAGGTCGTAGGCTCAAATATTACATTCTTGAGCCATTAAAATTTGTCAAAAATAAAAAGACTTGTTCGCACTTATCGACACTTGATCTCAAAAGAAACTATTTTATAAATTTAAACTAGTTAGTTCAAACCCCCATTATATGTTTATCAAAATGTGTAACCACTTACCGAACACCATTTAAAATATTAATTAATTAAATTTAATTATTAAAACATTAAAATATATGTAGGCAACAGATGTTTCAATGCTCTACACTATATGAATACTTTGACGATATGCGTAATTATTCTTATTATACAATATTCGTTTATATTACAAGATAATACTAACAAATGCTTTTCCCCGTCTGTTGAAAGCAAATGAGCGTGGGTCGATGTTCAAGAAGTGATATATCAGTAAAACCTGCTAGCTATTAAACTTGATATGTGTTCGATTACTATCATTTGAGCCTTGTGATTTTTGGGTATTGGGGAGGCTTGTGTTCAGCACTGAACTTTCAATGTTTGAAATAATGGATATCATTTGCAAACTTGGTCACATTATGTAATGCAAGAACACCAGCAAAATGTACACGGTCTTTACAATAAAGATCTATTCTATTCTATTCATATCTGTAACAGATGGTTTCTTGCTTTTGTTTTTTATTGTGACACGTCATAATGACGTAACGTGCAAGAAGTCAATGCAGTAAAAAAAAATTAAGGCCATCATACCGTGGATTACGGACAGTAACAAGCACACCTACCCATGGCGACCTGCAAAAATGCTCTTTTACGGGTTCATAAGAGCGAGAAAACATATGTGCCGGCAGAGAATGTCTTGGTTCGAGTGCTGATCGATCGTCTGTAAAATATGATTCCTAAGACCAGCACACGTTGTTCGGGAGAGGAAAGGAGAGAAATCGAAAAGTCTTACAGAACTCTCACCACAGTAGTTTTAATAGAAGCCACTAAGAGAGGCAATGTCCCTACGTAGCTGCCCTCAAGAGAGGTCTCAGCCTCAGCATCCCTGCGTACTGCTCGCAGTCTATCAAGGAGGTACTTAGCGGAACCATCCCAAAGATGGGAACAATAGTCCACACCCGATCAAATCTTTTACAGCAAAACAGCGTTTCTTGGGAATAGAAAACTGCCTCACCTTATTGAGGACACCCAACTTACGGAGGCAGTTCAAAGTCTCGATGTACCATTTTGGTTTCATGTCCTGGCTGATGTCCATATCAAGAATGCCAAGGTCCACGGAATTGGGGAACGAAGAGTTCTGAAGAGAGGGAGGAGAAAGGAAGGGAGTAACCATGGACGAGAATGCACAAACCTGGGTTTTGGTGACATCAAACAGATTTTAAGATCCCCATTGAGAGACATTATCGAGAATTCGATTTACTTTGGCAACGAGGTTTTGCATTTTCACCAGGATATCGGCTTGTTTTGCCGCAGGACGTCCCAAGTACCGCTCATGTTCTGTACTATCATCCGCATAACAATGAATATTGCCCAAGGGCAGCATGGAATTAATATGCAGAAGAAATAAATTAGGTGAAGAGCACAGAAACCTGCGGCACTCCGGCATTGACCTTGTAGAACTCATACAATCTGCTAGCTGCAAGCTTTTCTACCTAAAAGAAACAATTATCTCATCTTTTTAATTACTTTTTTATTACGCCGTAATTTCATCGGCCAGTAGTAAAGACGTTTCTTTACTTGCAGCGTTTTATCAAGTGTGTTTATTTTGAAATATTTACGCAATTTCTTCCTTCCTTTCAATTCATTGAGTCACGAAACGCCTTTGCAAATAAAGACGAATATATTTCACTTCTTAATTCGTAAACACGTAAAGTCAAGCTAATTCGGTAAAGATTTACGGCCCCCGGATCTTTATTAGGGTGTTGAAAAAAGTAGACCTCCACGGGTTTTTTTATATCTATCACATGGTTTGTTTTAGGAGATATATTTATGTTCGGCTAGGGCCTCTTCATATATGACAAGATGTGTCAATTTAAATTCTTAGTTTTGATGATAGCTCGAATACAATATGGACAAATTGCCCCTGACACCGCGCGAGATTTACATACGTACACACACCGACCTTTTTTTTTGTTTTACGTCGGTAACAAAATGCATATACGCACTGCCTTCTGGTCGAAGAGAGACTGAAAGGGGGTGTGGGACTCACCATTGGCAGACGCAACTGCCAGCAGTAATACCCGCTTAAAATCTTCTGACACCCCGCCTGCGGTCAATGTCCTGCCTGCCTGCGCAGTGTTCTAGTTCACAGTTCTAACTCCCTGTCCGCCCAAAGCGTGCGTGTCCGACTTCCTGGATGGATATATGGTTAAACAGCAGGGACCACACTGCCCCCGCTGCCTAAGACCCTCCTGGCGCTGCTTGACGGGCCCTCCTGGCTCGCCCGCTGCGCCCTCCATAGGTTCCTCTTAGTTTCCCCCCCTGGTAGTCGTACTGACTAAGGGCACCCAGAGTGCTAACCTTAAGGTTTTTATTACCTTTTGTTTGTTACCTTTTCCTGGCCTTTGGGAGGTCCTTAGCCCCCCAACACGCCAAGGTCTCCTGTTCGGAGGGGACACACACCGATCTGAATTTTCATTAAACATCACATTCAATTTGCATAATAATTAACAGGTCACAAAATTACGTGAAATCCAGTTCGGTATTTGTTAAAAAAAATAACAAATCCTGATAGATAGATTTCCCATGCACAACATATCACGTATCAGTGCAGTCTCATTATTACTATCTTTCGCTTTATCCAGCCGAATGAACAAGAAAACCAGTAAGTTTTTCCACAACATTCTCATTATTATCTTTATCAATTCAGTGATGTCATGACGTATCCGACGACTAATGGTACTGTTAGAACATATTTATCTATTGTATGTCTTTGCTTGTCTAAAAATCATGGAAACCACACCAGTTTCGTTATATTATGTATAATTTTACTAAATTAATCTTTTTTGTAATCTCCACACTCAAAGAGAAATAATTATTTACGTGCATTTGACGCGCTTATTTGTGTTTTCGCCTCCACTTCGCATGGACAAGCGCATTCTTTGTTGAAAAACTATGGGCTCCCTTACGACGTCAGTTCTTTCTGGACCTGCCTAGTCTGCCTCAGCTTCATTTAAATATTTACGCTTGAAATGAAAGGAAAAGACCGCCCACGTGTGGAGAAAATAAGCGTGTGGTCGTGAAATGGTAAGAGTAATAATTAATGAGTTGTGACCTTCATTACGATGCAAGCAGACGACATCAACAGAAAGATCATCGCGTGACGCGCTGTTATATTACATAAATAGACACCAACAGGAAAACTTTATTATCTAAATAAAATCGGCTTTTAATCCCATGTGATTCTTCCCAGCTAGCTACGACGAGACAATTTTAAATGTAAACATTTTCGTAATATAAAAATATAATAGAAAAAGTATTGCCTCGGTTTTTGATTTACTTTTAACCAAAGGACAAATTAAACGATAAAAGCGTCTGTAAGAATAGTTGTAAAAAGGTTTTAACTGAGAAGGACTAAGTCTTTGAAAATATATTTCTGATTAACTGAACTGTTTATCCTATTTCTTTTCATCAAGGCGGAGTTTTAATACGATGTAGATTTTGAGTTTCAGATTACGTTACGTTTGTGAAAGATGACTGACAGAATTAGACTGAAAAGAGTCGAATTAATGTTGCATATTTCTTTCCAGATGAATACCCTCCGCCATAACGGTCACTCCCACGGCCCACACATTCAACAAGGAATGGAAACTCGTGCGCAAACGACGCAGCTCAGCAATGTGACGCGCTCGTCCCGACGCACTGCTCCTGCGCACGCACTCTCCCTGGAAATGCTGCAGAGGCATGGACACATCGACTTTAAACGCTGATATCCACCAAACAACCCGAGTAATAGCTCGAAAGTAACACAGTGCCGTATATGTGAAAGTCGATTTTAAGGAGTGACTTCTCTGTGGTTGTTTAATAAAAAATAAGTAAACTTGTGAAGACTTTAAACAGGATCTCTTGCACAAGAACCGTGTTTTTAAGACAATAAAGCTCAATTATCAATAACATTTCTCAAACTCTTTTAAATCCTGAGCGGTTTTCGCTGTAGCTGTGGTTAGAAGTACGTATCGCAAGGTTTTCGCTCAGGTATTAATTTGTGAAGTTCTGGGGCTCGGAATTAGTAGTATTATATCACGTATCTCTACCACAGGCGCTTCAGAACACAGCTCAAATATGAATAGGCCTTTAACTTTTTAAAATATTGCCTATGCAAAAGTCCAACACGCTTATAATATATTATTTCGTATAAGAATAATAGTTTGAGTCAAGATTTCGTCTGTTAAGCTTATGTAATTTGTCACTAATACAAGTGTACAGTTCTGAAGTAGATTTTTCTATGGTTCGTGAAGATATTAATTATACAGTGTAAGTTAGCCCAAGTATTCCGAAATGATATATTATAATGTCATGACGTACTTAGTTTCTCCCTCGGTCACTCGTACTGCGTACGATCGATCTTATAAGTAACTAAAACTATCAGTACTATGTCGCACCATTTATTGTGATCAAAGTGTAAGGTTGTATTTCACAGAACCGGCATTCTATGTAAAGTGACAAAGTACTATGATCAATTAATTATATAAAATTTACTTTTAAAAAGGTCAATTGCATATTATTCTAAGTATTGTATCCGTTATAATAAACAGCATTTGTTAAATTTAAGTAAATGTCGTCTGAAGTCAGGTTTTATAAATTGCTTTTGTTTACGATTTAAAAACGTTGTTTTTCTTTACGCAACCTGTTTTTTTTTGTATTTGGGACATAGACAAATGATTTTAATGATTTTATATCGATATATTATATTATTTGTACTCCATAGTGCTACTGGTTACACAAATGTAAAATATAGTTCATTAGCAGTCGTCTTAAAAAAAAATCTATAACGTTTTCGTTCGTTCTCCTTTTACCTTAGATTGAGAGAGAAAGCCTATGCTCAATATTGAGCCTAAAAGAGCTGAGATGATCATAAATAATACAATAAAACTGAATAAAACAAAACAATAAAATAATACAAATATAACAATAATACTGTGTTAGTTTGATGAACCCTAAACCATTAGGTTTTTACTTTTCTCTGATAGAAATAATCTGATACACCTGGTAATATGAGTACCTTAAATTCCTTTAAAGCAGAACATAGTAAGCAATAAAAAGTAGTTCAAACTACTTTTTAGTACTATTTGGAAGCAGATTGTATGGCATTGAAAAATTTGGGTTATTTTTATGAACGATACGTACATAGATGCATACATACATAATCACGCTTGTTTCCCCGAAAAGGTAGACAGAGGGATATTATACGTCCCCACATTTAGCATATATAAAGTTTGTCCCACGTGTCGAGGTAATTGACGTTTACCGGGCACTATTATGATCGCCAGAGCCTCGTCCGTTGAACGGTTGGTGCACCACTTGCAGGTGGGGTTGGTTTGAGCTCCTCAGATCTTGGTAGAAGCTCTATCCACATATGAGAATTTACTGTTTATTAGTCAAAATTTACGTGTTATTTTATTAACTGTTTTTGTTATGGATTTTTCACTGCCACCTTGGCATCATAGCAGCTTTTGAGGAACACCTATACATTTAATTGCACAAGTTTATTTTTTTTGTATATATTATAACCAGTTTTTAACGATGGTATGGAGATCAGTATACAAGCTCCTTTTTTTTTTTTTTTTTTATTATCGTCTGTTAAAAAATGCTGCTTACGCACTGTCTCCCGGCCAAAAGGGGAAGACCGGGAGGGGGTGTGGGGCTCACTGCAGCAGACGCGACCACCGCAGTCCTACCCACTAAAAAACTTCAGACGACGCCCACCGCTGTTGAAAAGGGGCGAGGCACCAGTGCCCGGGTTTGTAGCTTCTGGTACCCCGCCCGCGGCCAACGTCCCCCGGATCAGAACCGGGGAGACCTCCTCAGGGAGGCGCAATGTGCAGCGCCCCCCCTACCTCTATGTGCGGCCATGGCGTAACTGGCCGACTTCGGGGGGGGTCTATGGCGAGACGGAAGGGGCCCCCTGCCCCCGCCGCCTAAGACCCCCCGGGCGCTGCCGGACGGGCCCTCCTGGCCCGCCCGCTGCGCCAACGGCGTAGCCGGAGAGAGAGCGGGTCCCGCTCCCTCTCCCGCTCCGCGGCCTCCTTCTGCGACATCACCACTTCGCAGAAGGAGGCCATCGCCTCCCACGCCGTCTCGCTGTCGACCATCTTTTGCATGATGGTCGGCAGCGAGAGAGCCACTCCACCCAGGGCCGCGGCTAACGTCGACCGCGGCCCCGCCCACGCAGGGCACGCCACCAAAGTGTGCTGCGCGGTGTCTTCCACGCAGTCACAGTGGTGGCAACACCGGGTCGACTCCCCCCCGGCGACGTCACACAGATACTTCCCAAAGCACCCGTGCCCGGAAAGCATCTGCGTGAGCCGGAAGGACATCGACCCCCACCGACGGCCGACCCATCCCTCCAAGATGGGCCCAACCGCCTCGAGGATACGGCGCCTCGAACCTTCAGCACCCTCGGCACTCCTCAAGAGCTGCCGCCGCCATGTGCCCAGAGCCTGCGTCTGAGCGTCTCTACGCCACCGCACCACAGTGTCCGGTGCAGGGCGGAGACCCTGGCTCCGGGATTGCGCGCCACGCCAGAACACCGCCGAGAGAACCTCAGCGTCAAGGTCCCAGGGAAGAGAACCGGCGAGCGCGCATGCCACCTCATGGGAGATGGTGCGATACCCCCTAGCGACACGGGTCGCCATGACCCTCTGCGGCCGCCGCAGGATCCGTCGATGGCGACCCGATACGGAGCTCGCCCAAATTGGGGCCCCGTACAAGGCTTTGGACCGCACCACTCCCATGTAAAGGCGACGGCAAGTGCCGCCACCCCCCCCGAGATTGGGGAGCAGGCGAGATAGAGCTCCCGCCGTGCTTACCAACCTTGGTCCTAGGTGCCGAAGGTGAGCTTCGAAGTCCCATCTGCTGTCGAGAAGGACGCCGAGATACTTCAGCGTGTTCCCGACAGGGATGGGAGTTCCTCCAATCACAATGCTGGAGCCTGAAGGCGGCCGCCTCCGGGGACCATGAAAAACGATAGCCCCGGATTTGTGCAGTGCCACCTCGAGCCCCAGCCGCCGTATCCTCTGGACCACCGTCGCGACGCCGGCGGTGGCCAAAACTCTCGCATCCCGGAGGTCAGAACCCCGGGATGTTACGAGAGTGTCGTCGGCGTAACAGACCACGTCCACGCCGTGCAGGTTCACACAGCGCAGAACGTAATCATATCCGATGTTCCACAGGAGTGGTCCCAGGACAGACCCCTGTGGAACACCGCACACCATACGCCGACGACAGCCTCCTCCGCCCATCGTTGGGAAGACTACCGCTCTCTCCGACAGGTAGCTCCCCAAGTATACAAGCTCCTGAGGCCGTGGGTTCGATTCCCACACAGGGCAAATCTTTGTCGGCATGAACATGAATATTTGATCTAAGCTGGGTGTTTCCTAAGCATGTTATGTGTGTATGTGCAAAAATAAAGTATGTAAGAATTCGAGATTCAGTACCCATTACACAAGTTCTTAATGATACTTAGCTTTGAACTTCAATGGTATTGATGTGGAATAATTGTTAGAAATTATTATGATTATTATATATATTACTTTAAACTAACTTCTATAAAATTTTAGTAATATTATTTTCATATTATAATGCTTTTTATTGCAAACAATAAGTTTTCTTACAAGTATTATTATGCCTTGGAAGACATTTGAAAGGTATATTTGTGTTTAAAGCCACTGGCATCGAGACAATTGAAGTTATATTGTGTCAACTTCGTTATATAGAAGATTAATTGAACTTTATTATTTTTATTTCACCGCTCATGTTGACGATAATAAGTATTTTTAATACAAAAATTGAATCTTTTGATGGGCAACAATAATTTAATTTGGATCCATTTCTACTTTAAAATTTTAACCCATCCATAAATCCATTTTAATTTTGCTCACAGGGTTGTGCCTCATTTAAGCTTTGACACGAAAAATTTCAATATATAGACTAAGCTATCAAAATTTTAAATGAAATAAGATCCGACGAGCAATGGGGCGTTAAGGATCTTCAATGGCGACAACGAATCTGCCAACGTAGAAGAGGGCGTCCTCCCACCAGATGAACCGATCAGGTCAAGGCGGCGAGGAGCCGGTGGATGCAGGCGGCACAGGATCTATCAACGTAAAAAACAATTGGGGAGGCCTATGTTAAGTAGTAGACTTCAACTGGCTGAAATGATAATGAAAATGAAGTAGATCTATTTACTCTTTTACTTATTACTATCTATTTACTGTTTAGTAAATAGAAGATCTATTTCAGGTAATGCTGTAGTCACTACTTACAATTTTCAGCACTGTCACATTTGAATATTATTATTAATACTAAAAGCACAAAAACAAAACTAATCAAATGCTTAATGTAAATGTAAAACAGTGTAAAACCATATTAACAAAACGGAAAATAAATACTTTTTTTTTGTAAACACAACTGACGGGTGCTTGTTGTAGCAAGAATTTCTAAAAAATCATGAAACTGTGCTGATAAACAGCAAACACACTTTTAAAGGGTTGCAAAAAAATACTTTCTTGAGGAGTCATAATCTGATTGAGTCTACATACCATAATTACTATTATTTTTGTATAGTTTGTTAATAATACATATTTAATTCTATCTAAGTTCATATGTTTTCTTGTTCGTACTGCCTCATACTTTTCTTCTAACCCTAAGGTTAACTGGTAGAGCATGCCTTGTGGCATTAATTTCGCCTTTTGGAAAAAATCTTTATGTGTAAGATTTGGTTTAAATAAATGAAATTAAATAAAGAAATGTTCATTTAATCCTGTAAAATTTAGTTTTAAGCCATTATATTATTTCACATACAAACAAACTGCAAAAAGTTCTGAAATAATTGCGAGTTGATCACGTCACATCTCATTACTTGCTGCTAATACCATTATAAAAACATTTCAATATGGAACCTCATTTCTATGTTTGAAAAATAAACTTATATTTTTTGCTCATTTCCATATTCAAATTTTCTTGGGTACGCTCTCTCTAGACATATTGTCGTGTTATTAACTTTGCCTGTAACTATTAATTAGATAGACAGACGGGCCGACTGACAGGAAAATGGAATAAAGAGCGTAAATAATAATATGGTGAGCGAAAACAAACGGAGTACATTCCAGACAGAAAATCTCTTAAATGGCGAGATTAGGGAAAGGTCTTACACGTGTATTACATAACTGTTATATTAAAAGTTGCAAACCTCCGTGTTTTGCCCTGATTATATTAGATATCAATTCTGCCGTCGTGTATTATTTTAATTTGACGACCAATATGGCGTGGTGGCGAGTATACCCGCACTCCACTCCTGAGGTCGTGGGTTCGATTCCCACACAGGACAAATATTTGTGTTTATAAATATGAATATTTGTTCTGGTCTGGGTGTTTTCCTATGTGTATTAAGTATGTATTTATAAAAAAAAAAGTATTTATGTATGTTTATCCGTTATTTAGTATCCACAACACAAGTTCTTAATGATACTTATCTTGGAACTAAATAATTGGTGTAAGTCAGAAATATTTATTTATATATTATATTTATTTAACCCGTGTCCATGTGTGCGTCATCACTATTAATGTAAAAATATTTGAAGGATTGGGTACGCAAAGCCTGCATAGTAAGTTTTATAGACATAGATATTAAAAATCGATGTCGATTAAATTTATAAGGTTTTAATCTATTGCCAGGAGAAAGACACGAATTTTAAGAATTAATAATATGAAACCTAAATAATGTTTAAAGAGAAAATTGGTAGTTTTTAATTCTTTCTTCGCAACATGAATATTATTTTCTCGTCTATATCAGAATGCAGGGTATCGTTTAATAATATTGCGATTTTGGGAGTATCATTTTTTGGTTTAAGTATCCGCTTTCGATTCGGATAACCGTTTCTTAATCATTATGAGCGTGTACATAGAGGAACCATTACTTTGTGTATTCAAATAAATACTTTATGGAAGTTTTTTTTCTCCAATCGCACTAGGTCCGCGTGTTGGAGTATGACCCAATACCTTCTCACCTTGGTTTCTGAAAGGAGCTCTTGCTCAGGATCGAGACACTAACGGGCTAAGTTGATCAAACCTTTTATAACGCAGTCTAGTCACGTCATATCTGACGGTTAATGCGTCGCGTATTATTGGTCGCGTAAACGCCACTATAGAACATTATTATACTAAAACATTCAACGATTCACTCATGAGCGACGATAGCCCAGTGGCGAGACCCATAGACATCAAATTCAGAGGGTTTAGGGTTCAAACCCTGGTGGATTCAAACCTAAGACTTTTCAAACATATGTGCGTAACTATCGCTTGCTCTGTGCCTCGGAGAGCACGTAAAGCCGTTGGTCCCGGCTGTCAATATCTATGACAGTCGTTATTAGGAATCCAGTGCCTTCTAATATTCTGAGAACTGGTGTATCCATATAATGAGTTCTTCCTTTGGGTTATGGAGGTCAGACGGCAGTCAGTCGCTCTATGCAATAACTGAAGTTCAGCCAAATCTGGTAAGACCAGTGAGCAGACTCTGTACCCTGTGCTTTAGTCTGGGTCAACCGTGAAAATGCTAGGATATGATGATGATGATGATTCCACATTTCACACTCAACCGATATTACATTACGCGTCGCGCACACAGCCTACAATATGCTCAACGCATTTTCCTTCGTATATGTACCGACACCGACAAACAAAATATATATATGAGACAAAATTTTGTTACATGAAAAATTTAAAGGAATCGATCCTAAGACCTTGGTAAACTTGGTAAATAACTGGTCTACTGCCCTCGGTCATATAGCATGGTAAATGTAAAACATCAACTTAAAAACATATATTTACGTTAATACTTTCAAAGTTAAAGTCAAGATAATTTTTTCAAGTTTGGCTTAATAGAGCTCTTGTGAAAGTAAAACTTAAAAACTAACCTAACGCCATTTTAAGCACCAACAGTATTTTTATATCTCTAACAACAATAATGATAAGAATTCTATTAATTTAAGTACTAATATAAGTATTATACAAATAGTAAGATATTTGTTCTGACGAGAATAACATTTATTCTCATTGTAATTGTGTATAAATGGATTCTAGCATATTTCAAGCATGTTTAAGTACTTATAAAAGTAAAACGTACATTGACCAACAAAGTTTATAAAATTATCGTTAAAATATAATGGATCATTGTGGTCTTTTTGTAATTTCTATGAACTGGTTATATGAATTAAGTAATAAAATATAAAGATTATAATACTTGAATATGTCATGTAAATAAAGGTGTTTGAAATAAAATGGTTTTTTTCTCCTGGCAACCCTGACGCATTTAATTATATGTTGTCAAGATTTCGTATTTTTTTGTGACAACTATTGAATGTGATCCCTAGCCACCTTACCTGCAAGTGCACCTGCCGACTAATGGACTTGCAGGTGAGGTTGGACTGGGCTCTTATGATGTAGCATAACTTCGGGGATAGTAAAAATCTGCGTAACTAGCATTGGATAATTCAGCGTAACAGAAAAATTTTGCTAATTTAAGTTAGTGGGCGTAATTGTCACAAAGCCAGAAGATATACTTTCAGAAAAATCTTTTTATAGCTAGAGGTGTGTCACATCATCATTTCAGCCATCTGAAGTCCACTGCTAAACATAGGCCTCCCCAATTGCTTTCCCATTTTCATTTGGAGGTATTTGCCCATAATCACCACGCTGGGCAGACGGGTTGGTGATCGCAGTTCCAGCCAGTACGCAGGATGACGCTGCTGCCTAGCATTTCTCTTCGTCAATTTTTACGACTCCACATGAGATGAGAAGGGGTGACGCTATTCTAGGCCGGCGCCACACGTCCCATGTAATGAATTATATAATGTGTAAAAATGACCCCAAAATTAGTTGAAATAAGAAACTTATTAAGTTTTCTACCTTCCCTTGTAAAACTAGATCTATTGCAGATACGCGGACTTTATGTATGGTAGTTTCGCGGATTTGCACTATCCCCGACGATAAGCAATCCTATAATTGTGTACTTATACATTAATTTTCCTTACGTTCATTATTATTATATTATTTTTTAAATGCTCACTCGAGACACTGGCTGAATATAAAGTCCCATGAACTTTCAATGAACCCGATTGTTACTCTGATACTGCGACCTTAGTTTGGTCTCTTGACCATATTGTGGTTGAAAGTTCGACGCTTTGTTTCCTGTCAAAGTTTTTTTTTTCCTGTTTTCCTTGGTCAAACGGTAAATAAATAATATTATTTAAGCGTTATGCGGCGTTTAAGAGAACAAATTCGACGAAAAAGGCCAGATTTGTGAGGAAAAAATTCTTGGATTTTGCACCACGATGATGCGCCTTCGCACCCGATTATTTTTCCTTCTTCTTTTCTTCTTTATTTTTCCTACACTCAAATTACTACTTCGTGGCACCCGTTTTCAATGGGTAGAAGACATAATTCACGGCGAGAACAGAACTCAATTCCGGAAACAGCGTTTAAAAAATGTTTTGATGGTTGGATTTAGTTTGGCGTAAGTGTATCGTTTCTTAAGGAGCATACTTTGAAGGTGATAAATTTGGATAAATAACAAAAACTTTGTGTATTATTGATTTTTTCCTGGTACTTTCTTGACAGAGTAGTACATATGAAAGGCCCAAGACCAGGACAAATATTTATTATTATGCACACAAATATCTCTAGACCTCAGGAGCGGAGTGCGGGTGTACTCGCCTCCACGCCGTATCGGTCGTCTATGTAGCATTTCTCCGAAATATGTATTAAGCGAAATTCCAAAAAATTTCCCTCTGGGATATCCTAATTAACCCTATTTATGTCTAGCAATTGTTTAAAGTTATCGAATTATAAATTTTTGCGCTTGATATTTTTGTTTAGGACAACCTGTATATTATATAAACTATAAATTTATAAAGTTTTATGAAATATAATAATTTATTATTTTTGAAAAAGCACTTCTTAAACCTAGTACATAACTATACAATGGGTTTATTATAATGTGTTGTAAGAAAATATAAATAAATAAAACAACGTACCAAAAATCACACTTTATATCCAAATATAATGTATACATTATAATTATATTTTTCAAACAGTTCTATTCTTTTTGAATTTAAACAATAAAATTTGAAAGCAGTACTTTAAGGATATAAAGAAATAATCAGCTGATAAATATAGCAATTCGATTATAGATATGATGGACCCGCCGAAGCTAAGAGAAAGCACCCCGCCATAAGTAGCTGCAATAAATATTAACAGTTAGGTGGTTAGCTAATAGTCATCTCACGGGGAGTCGTAAGAGTCGAGAAATCCAACCAGAGCAGCAGCGTCATCCTGCTTACTGGCAGAATCTCCGATCACCAACCCTCCTGCCTAGCGTCGTGATTATAGGCAACTACCCCCTTATATAATAACCTATTGGGGAGGGTGTACAGAGGATACTACCATCATTTTTAGAGCCCAAGCCAACTTTACTTGCAAGTGGTGCACCTGCTGATCAACGGACGAGGCTCTGGCGAACATAAAAGTTCCCGGCAAGCGGCAATAGGCTATAAAATTTAAGCCAATTGTGTACTAAATTAGTCTTGTAGTATAATGCTAATGCATATGTCATGCATAATTTATTACAAACGATCGTTAAATTAAATTCTTAAAATGTATAGGCATATTGGTATGTAATATGTGTGTACCCACATCTTCGGAACCGAAGCCAACTTCACCTGCTTTTGGTGCATCTCTGCCGATTGACGGACGAGGCTCTGGCATACATAAATCCGGTTCCCAGTAAGCGGCAATAGATTTGCCACCTATTACGTTTGACCAAGAATATAATTGGCGAAGTGTGGGCGTATAATATGCCTCTGCCTACCCCTTCGGGGTAAGAGGTGTGATTATGTATATAGGTAAAAAAACATACGCACCGACGAAATAACTTAAGTCCATCATTAGGTTAAGTTTATAACAGTTGCACGTAGACTTTGCGTAAAATACTCGAAGAGTTGATAATTCTGATATTTTGTTTTCTTCACTTAGCCTGTACATGAAAGGACAACATATTAAAATTGTTTTTGCATTGTACCGTACCAGTCATTTGTACCGTGTGGTATCGGTCTAGAATAGTGCCACATCTTCTCATCTCAAGGGGAGTGGATAAAGAGAAACCCTATCAGATGATGGGCAGCAGCGTCATCCTGCGTACTGGCTTGAGCTGCGATCACCAACATGCAACAGTATGGGAAAATGCACTCAATAGAATGTAGTCTACTAGGGGGGCTAAAGTACAGTTGTGGATAATATACCTAAGGCTGGTTTAATATGATGTGATGATAATGAGTCACTTCTTAGGTGCCTTTCTGATGGTGAGTGGTGCGATTCCAAAAAGAGGCTGTTGGCATGATACATACCGTATTATGTAAGATATATAAGGGTGTTTTCTAAGGTACAGCATAGCTTGCACAAGGGGTAAAATCTCTATATTATTTAAGGCGTTATAACAAAGCGACTTTTAGGTCTTAAAGACGCTGTCTCAAACAAAACTATCTACTAAGACTTATTCGTAAATTTCAATCAGAACATAATTTAAAAATTAGAAAAATAGGAACAAGAAAATATTCTCCGTCTCCAAAATCCAGGTACCGTGCGAAGAAACCAATTCCGGAATCATTTATATTCACTCCACTGCCGAATTTGATGTGCAGACATATGATTTCAGTGATAAAAATCGTTGAGAGCGTAGGTACCTTATTGGTTCTCAATTTTAGCAAACAGAAGTCAGAAGAATATTTTTTTATTAATACTTTATAGAATAAGACAAAGGTTAAAGAATACTATATTCGAATCCTGCATTTTTTTTTATTTGGAAGTTTCTCGGAGAGGCCTTTCTTCAGCAGTGTACTTCCTTAAACTGGTGATGATTATTTTTGTTTAAAAAAAAGTGGTACTGAACTTTACCCTAGAATTCCCTATGACCGTGTCTTCATATAACATAAGGCTTATTGTTACAATATGTGTGTGTGTGCGTGTGTTTTTTTTATATAGGACCAATCGTCTGTGTGTGCCCCGGAGCCGCCGATAGGCATCACTTCTTAGGGGGATTATCCTTGGAAAATTAATATAAGGTTCTCTCCATACTCTCTCTCAAAGAAGTTTCATAAGCGCTTCTATTGCGAATGAGCTCTTCACCTCCCAAGCTGAGATGAAGCATGATGTTTTTAGCACCAAACACTCGCATACATACACACATTGATATATAGTTTGATTGATACAATGTATGGACAGGGAACAATCTCCCCCATGAACATAATTTATACAGTAGGTTTAAAATCAATATACGCAATATATGTTTCTCTACATAGTTTAAATAGGGGTCGCTTTAATAGAGGAGCTATAAAATAGATTGTTATTTTACGAAACATTGAACTTAATAGTGGGTACAGCTTATAAGTTGACCCGAAACATTTGGGTTTCTCGCATAAGGTCTATGATAGCTATTAAAGCGTATATTAGCGTGTAAAAGTCAGTTTAACAAAGACTATCATAGTAAACTTAATTATAAGCTATGCCCGCGGATTATTGTATGTCAATTTATTTAAAAAAGACTAAACTAAAGGATTCCTGCAAATTATTTATAAGGTAGACCCATAGAGCTGTCCCTGCAACAAGTGCGAGACAGACTTTCGTATATAGGGTCTGTATCTATCTATAAAAACGTCAAAACCACAGATAAGCAAGTATGACGATAGGCAACCGTGTGGATTTTTTAACAGATTTTGTGACTGCCGATATTTAGTGACGGGAAATCTAAACTGATTCATTGACACTGATGCCGCTGATGAAAAATATTTCAGAGCGGTGGCTCGGAACTGGCACTTAGATTCACTTACACTTAATTATTTTTTGTTTTTAAATTGTTTTGTTAATTTTTAAGTGAATCTAAGCTTCGTGATTTAGTGTAATAATATTTTGATTTTTTTATGAATATATTAAATATATGGGACTTATTGCTAAAAGAAATCTCTTCCAGTCAACCTTAACTGAAGTGGATAGATAATTATCTTAGGTGTATAGGGATCCTGGGATCCTACCAAGACCTAATGAGCCCTAACTAACCTCACCTGCAAGTAGTGCACCTGCCGATCAACGGACGAGGCTCTGGCGAACATAACAGTGCCCCATCGGGGAAAGAGGCGTGAATGTATGTACTTATGTACAATTCAGTTTGAAAATGGATAACCCAAAAAAGACTATACCCCCTTTCATTTCGTGTAGTCAGTACTTACTTAAGATCCATAGGTAATTCAGTAGGCAGAAACGCGGTTGAGTCGGCCAAAATTTGGTGTTTGTTGTCCGAGCACTCCATGTAACAAATTGGATTGCATTTTGTATCATAGCTTGATACGTGAACTAGAAAAGATAGATTTTTAAATAATTATTGAAGTTAAATTAATACGCGATAATCATAATAATAGAGCCCGCAGGGCAGCTTGTGGCGAGCTGTTGGTGAGTGGCCACACCACGGGCGTAAATCCGAGTGCTCCAGAGGGTCGGGCTGCGGTCTCGTCTCCGGTTCGTCGGAGTGAGCCCCAAGAGGCTAGCAGGACCCTCGCCCCTGGCTTGCCTTCATTGACAGTCCAGGGTGGAGTCGCAAGAGCTACATGCTCGCAGGGTGGAAGTGAAAGATGCATAAATCGTGAGTGGGCGCATTGTCCTCTTGGGCAGTGAGTAGAAAACGGTGTACACCTCTCGACACCCTGAAGCCGAGGATATCGATGTTGCGCTCCTGCCGTTGCACTACGGCTATTTTGAAGTGCCCATTTAATTTTCTGGCTAGTCACCGCCTGCCATTTACAATAATTTGAGACTGATGATGACGGCAGGTGTCCGGTAGTCTCCTCTATCCATTGTCCAATTTACTCAGTCCTTCAGCTTTTCAACCCAATATCCCGGCCATAGTAGATTTCATTTTGTCCTAACAGTACTGCATCAACCGGGGATTGACCTTAGGTGTATTTCTATAGTGCACATAGGGATAATCGCCGGTTGGTGTCTCATAATCAATAGATTAAATTTGTCTAAGGGGCCTCTACGTGTTGACTTCGGCCTCACGCATGCCTTCCAAATGTCCGGGTCACCATTGGCCCAAGATTGGAAAAAGTACAACAAAGTACTAAGTACAACACATTTTTTTTCTTTTTTCTTTTCAAGACTTTTTTTACCTTGACTGTACTGAATAAAGACAATGATGTATTTATGCAAATAACTTGAATAATTAAATTTCTTGACACTGACAAATACTCCGACTATCAAACACTGGCAAGTACTCACGCGTTTTATTAGTCAGTACAGTCAAAATCAGATAAAGTCCATCAAAATCGAGTCAAGTCAGAGTCATATCCCAGTAAAATAGCGGAGACTTTAAGGCTTCTAGAGAGCTTAGGAATTAGCACGGAAAATTACACCTCACTGCAGTATGTCACATTCTTACATTCATGTTTAATATTACCTGTTATATTATGTAGACACTTCATATCTTTTAACACGCAAGTCTTCTCGTGGTTTCCTAAGAATTAAAATGTATTTATTTATTTAAATGACCACCAACATAATAAATATTACCAATACAAATAGAAGGTTTAACCATAGCAGTATTTAACTCAATGTCATTATAATTATAGGCGAAGACAGCATGCAATTAAAAAAATATAAACAAAATTACAAATTAAAATTGCTAAAGTTACTGTTTCAATACACAATACAACAATACCATACAAGAACAAATTGAATTACATCATTAAAAAGAGAAATTAAAATGTCTTGATAGAAATAGGATAAAATAAAAATGCAATTAAATCCATGCAGGATGTTGTGTTTCATCATCATATCCTAGCATTATCTCGGTTGCTCCAAACTAAAAGTAAAAGTGAAAGTAAAAAGTTCTTCATTTCATAAACTATTATATAGCAACTGAAAACGTCAAAACAAAATATAAATAAATAAAACTAAATATTACTACACAGAAATCACGAAGCTTAGATTCACTTATATGAAAATAAATAAAAATTAGGTGAATCTAAGTGTCAGTTCCGTCCGAGCCCTCGCTCTATGAGAAGAACTGACAAGTAACTCATAGGCTATGCTCTTTTGCTAAAGCACAGGGCCCAGGGTCTGCTTACTGGTCTTAATGAAGTTCAGCACACAACTCAAAAGGAATTCTATGTTTAAACCAGTTGTCAGAATATTAGAAGACATTGAATTTCTACGACTGTCATAGAGAGAAGATAGAAGTATATTCCACCTAACAGGGGTTATCGCTTTGCATTTTGTAAGTATTTACAGAAATTCTCAAGCCGCGGTGTATTATAAATTGTACAGGTGATTTATTACTTTTTCTGACTACCCTACTATTTCTTACTTTTTAATACATTTTTTGTTATCAAAGAGAACTAGTGTTCTCGAACGCTAATAACTCATTTGTATTATTTTTAATCTTCACATAGACGTTTTAGGTGAAATGTACTTAAAGTTACCTCTTTAAAACCTCCCATGATACAGGCCTAGCCTAGTATGGGAGTTTTATTTTTAATTTCTCCAGTGTACTTTTGTCAAATAAAGAATTATTATTAAAGAATTATATTATTATTAGATGTTCATGACAGCCGGGACCAACGACTTAACTTGCTTTCAGAGGCACCGAGCAAGTGATAATTACGCATATAACTTCGATAAGTCATTGCGCACCAATGTTAGGGAATTAGAAGTCTGTAGGTCTCGCAACTGGGTTATCGCCCTCTCTTAAACATACATTTTTGCTTTACGTTGGATCTTTCAGAATCATGAGTACGTATTTACAAAAAAAGTATTTGAAGTTTAAACTTACTCCAAAGTATTTTACAGACGCCCTTTTTTGCGCCATTTATGCGAAAAGTTAAAAAAAAAACAACTACACATAGATAATATTTTGATATGACGATTACAATATAAGTTGAAATATTGATTTTCGAAAAAATATTTTTTATTAAATTTTTAGTTGTTAGTTTTAGTTGAGCGATATTAAATTACTGTGTCCGAAAAGGGCAAATAAGTAATTCAATATCTTTGTATCTACACTTGGTCTGCATAAAGATTTGAAAATAGTATTTTAGCATCGTAATTATACCAGGGATGGCTAAAGTTTAAAATGATTGAACGTTTACAACATGAAATCGCGGTGTGAATTTAATTCCTTTGTGGTGCGAGTTCCAAATTAACAGTTGTCAACCTTTACGAAAGCAGAGTTTTCGCCGAAGGGTGTCGTGTTTCGGTCCAGATGTCAGTTACCGAACACCGTGCACAGCTTGTCAACGTGTGCAGTACGCATTAAACAATAAGATACATACAGAAACAATATAATTTATAACTAAGTTGTTAGTTTTATAAATAAATATATTTTATAATAGTTGTATTTGATAAGCCGAACCAGCTTAAATTATATGCACTCAAATAAGCAAACAAGCGTAAAAAATACTTCATGTTCGTTTGGACTCAGTTTTGTTTCTTTATAGGGACACTTACCTTTAGGATACTTGTAAGGTACACAACCACAGATCTCCCGAAAAGTTTTCATTTTGCATTCAGAATTACAAGTTTCGGCGCTATATCTGTCTGTATTTTCCAAAATGAGTTCATCATGAAACCAACAGTTTCTGACCGCCGGTGATGTTCTTCTCAAAACGCTGTCGGCCTGGAAAATCATTGCCTCAAGTTTGATGTCCATGCTTTCTCCAGGCGTAAGATATTGATATTTTATTGATGTCTCCGCGTAATCGTTTGGATCACTTATTAGTATCTGTGAAGTTGGGATACCCGTACAGAAAATTATTAAAATAAATGTTTCGCCAAAAATTCACTCCCTATAGTCCTTTTCAATAGAATCCATCAATTAGGCAAATAATTTTTTTTTGTCAGTTGTGACAGATCATGGTGATGTATTATAGATACTTATTGTACTCCTAAGTATTTCAATTGATCCTAAATAATATTCAAATCAAGGTAGAACCTACAAAGCGTTATTACAAAAAAGTAAAACAGATGTTGAACACATGTTTTAAAAAAAAGCTATTACAGAACCGTGTCAATTGATGTATTGATTGCCTAAAGTTAAACACTTCTTAGGTATTGGTTAAATTTAAATACGTGCTGGCGCATGTTTAGAACGTGATTAACCATGGATTTAAGCCTTTTCGATACGTAAGATTATGATTATGGATACCTGTCGTGACACTTAAATAAAACGCACACAAATTAATCCACATAAATGATTTGAATATTAGGGCGATCTCAGGTTCAAGAGAAAGTATATATATAGTAAATCTTAAGACCTTTCGAGTGACCCTCGAGGTGGGACTCTTTAAATTGCATTGCATTTTAACTGTTGCGTTTATTAATACCTCTATATTATTCCTTCGTAACAGTAAAACTAAATAATTGAAAGTTGATCTTAGTGCTTTTGACAAATTAATTTACAGATTTTTATATATATTTTAAACCAAACGATGACAGCTGACAACTGTGGCGTTCCGTTTCATGCTCCGTCTAGTGCTCTGAAATACCGCTAAACAGTTAGCTGCTTAGAGATATTTTATGTTCCTAACATTACCGTTTGTAGAGTTAAAAGTTATTTAATTGTATAAAAAGATTATTTAATGTTAATCCGTCATAATTTATAAAAATAAATACAATGGTCCTTCTTATTTAATAACATTTGTAATAAATAGTAGGTACTGAAATAAATCGCCAAGGTTGGATTCTTCTCCCAACAGTTGCAATAAAAATATTTACTTTTAAAATAACTAAAACTTGTGTTCTGTAGTCACAAGAATTAAAAGAAAAGAAGATACAACTCTTTTTTTTTAAATAGTATTAATAAATAGTAGCTACTGAAATATTAAAGGTGAAAAATTAAATAAGTTTATGTCTCTGTAATTTGTACAAGTAGCAAAGAAATGATAGTGAACTGACATACCTACACAACCAATTTGAAGCGACAATATTTGCGTACAGAACCGTCCGTCCAGGCTATCTGGTTGGATTTATTGATCTCCAACGTTAGTAGTTGTACAGATGAGCTGAAACGCAGTATTGTGATCACTATAACACCATTTGACAGATGCTTTCCTTCTATTTACACGTATCGTTGCCCAGTCGTTAATTAGTAATTTTAACTGCATCCTAAGGGTTAGCATTGAGTTTATTAAGCGTTGTGAAACGATATTCACAGTTTCTAACAAATTGACAGCGGCAGGTGTGAGACGTCTTGCTGTTAGGAAATTTGAAGCCTCCGAATAGGATCTGAGTTTTAGCGGGCAGGGCACATTGAAATTTTTATTTGTTTTCTCCCTTAAGTCATTTGTATAAGGTTGATTTTATGGTGTCAATATACTTGACACTGCCCTATGACGGGTCTGACAATATATAGTGTTAACTAGGACCAACGGATTAACGCACCTTCCCAAGCAGGAAAACACCTGATATTAACACTCCGTAACACGCGCTCAATTAAGTTATATAATTTTACGCGCCGAGCCCAAATTGAGGCCCAAAAATATTATTTTTTTGTTTTTTGGTGGAGATTCTAGTAATGTTCATCATTTTTACTCATTAGTTGATTGTCAAACATTCAATCATTCTACATCTGCCTCTATCAATTTGTTTGAAACTGTGAAGTGCCGTTTTACGCCCCGCGTAAAAAACTCAATGTTAACCCCAAGGACACAGTTAAAATAAGTTAATAATTTACTAATACACGACTGGGCAACGATACGTGTGAATAGAAGGAAAGCAATGGTGTTATAGTGATAGCGATACTGTGTTTCAGCTCATCTGTACAACTACTAACGTTGGCAATCAATAAATCCAACCAGATAGCCTGGAAGCACGGTGCTGTACGCAAATATTGTCGCTTCGAATGGGTTGTGTAGGTATGTCAGTTCACAATCACTGCTTTGATACTGATACAAATTGCAGATACATTAACTAATTTAGGTTTTTACCTTTGATATTTCAGTTCATATTATTTATTAGTACTATTTAAAAGAAGAGTTATATCTTCTTTTCTTTAAATTCTTGCGACTGCAGAACACGAGTTTATGTTATGTTAAAGATAAGTATTTTTGTTGTAACTGGCGGGAGAAGAAACCAACCTTGACGATTTTCTAGCCTGTTCTTTTACCATCAAGCTCCCGCCCGCAGTGAATGGAAGTGTGACATATATAAGAGCTCGATTGAATAAATGATTTTCAATCTTTTTTATTTGTTTTTTTTACTGTAGAATAGAAGGACTATATTTTACGTGATTACATGGCAAGCAAGCAACCATCAAATTATTTCAAAACCAAAACCCACAGGTCTGGAACATATTAACATTAAAGTACATTGTATTTATTGTTACAACTAATGACGGGTTTATATTTATGTAAAATGTTTTAAAAGAGAGCAGCGCTGATGATTATAATTCTACAAGACAAATATTATGTGAGGTGGAGTGTGTTTGTGTGGTGGTATAACGTAATAATCATGGTATAAAAGAAATATTTTCTGACAATTACACCAATTATTTAGTTCTAAGATTAAGAACTTTTGTTATGGATACAAAATAACACTTTTGTTATGGATATAAATTACGGATAAACATATATTAATACTTTTTAAAACAAACTGTAAATATTTATCTATATATACTATAAATGTTGCCAGGAACAAATCACTTTTCTTTTGTTACTTCTATCTTGCTGTAGAATAATTAATTTATATGTCCAACTAACATAACATTATAAGCCTTGCACTTGCTTTGTGGTATACTGCATGACGTGTAATCTCGATATGGTCATCAAGTTAACCGATACTTATGTTACATGTATGTCAGTATCATGCATTACGTATTGCGGTAAACCGTTTACTACCTTGGTCCCAACGAAAGGAGCTGTGATCCAAGTTGCATTCTCCTGTGGGTCCAAGTCCAATAAAACAAACAGTCCGGAAATCCTGAAAATAATGATAATGAGTTAATCTGCTGTGATAAGGGTTGAGAATACGTAGTACTTGAAAACTTCACCGCCAAGGTCACCTGTCTTCGCACCGTCTCCCCTCCCCTCCTATGCTTGCCCATACATAATAATTATGTCTCGTTGTTGGACATTAAATCTAAGCTTCGTGATTTCAGTTTAATCAATGTCGATTGGTTTCCATATGTCATTTTCACATGAAAGTTTAATTAAATAGTTTATGACATTCAAGTTTTTGTGTTTGAAGTTAAGCAGACCCTGGGCAACCGAGTTAATGCTATGATATTATATTAACACATTTTTAGTTAAAATTATTAATTTTTATATAACTTATAGTGTAAATTTTATTTAACCAGTAGTATCCCCTTATTTAACTGAGATCAAAAAAACAGCTCTATCAATAATGGCCTAATTAAATTATTTAAAAAAAACTGGGAGCCCTAATTTAAAATAAAATATTAAATAATCAAATATTCGTTTAATAAACACTTTTAGACCTGAACGAATCACAAACTGATGGCACATACGGTGAACTCGAACAAAGAAATCTGATAAGTCGTTCCCGTGTATTTTCTTTGAAAATCTCTGCCAGCGCATGTGTTCTATAGACCCGGGTTTTTTAAAAGGGCATTTCTGCAAGCCGCCATAAATGGGTGCGCTTGTTTCTGTACTCTACATCAAACCCACTGTAAGGAGCAAGTTTAATTTTTTAGAATGCGGTAACTGTTTGTCATGAGACAGTATTGGTCATTAGGAAAATGAAAAATGTATTTATTGTATACACAAATTAAAACTAAGTGTCCAATATGTCAAATATTCGCATTCTACATCGTTTTCAGTGGTACCCAAACTAAGCAAATCTTGGGAAACCAATTTCCTTTGGATTATAGAGTTTTCTTTGAAACGTATATTGATGCCAGCTCCGGTTTTCCGGCATTGCAATCCCTTCATTCAATACTCATTATTGTTATTGACAAATAACTTCATTAATTTTCACATTAGATATTAACTACAGCTCGAAATTCCTTAATTGAAATTGGAAATTGTGATATTTCGATGTGCAAACTGAATTCCGATTGAGAAAAGCTGTGAGCTAGGCCGGAAATTAAATCATGTGGCATTTAGATTGAATTTTTGAATTACTTTATATCTATCAGCGGTTGTTTTGATGAATCTGTTTGGCCTTGGACTACTTAATCAATACTTAAGATTTTTATTAAAAATAAGTGATAATTTTACATAAGCAGGAATTGAAAATATATATGACTGTGTAATGTTTGTATGTTGTTGTATATAATTATATATATTGTACAAATGTCAGGTATACACCGGCTCAAAGCTCTGTCGGAAGACCTGTTCTGTAATGGCTAATGCCGCAATGGCTTATACTAAGACTTGGACCTTATAGGCTATATACATTTAATTTTATTGCTTTGCTTTTTATCTTACATCCTGTACGTTAAATTGTATATGTAACCGGCCAAACCCGATTTTAGGACAAACAAGTATGGCCTAGTCCCAACTAATTTAGGTGGGCTGCAACTATTATAATAAAATGTTTTTTAATGATAAGAAAAAAAAATAACCTCAACCCAACCCAAAAAGAGAAGTATAAGTATCTCTTTTTGGGTTAGGTTACAGTTATTTTATTTTTCTAACAATTAAAAAACATTTTATGCAGCCCACCTAAATTTGTTTAGACTAGGCTATACTACATACATACATACATAATGTCACGCCTCTTTCCCGTAGGGGTAGGCAGAGATCACATCCTTCCACTTGCTACGATCTTGGCACACACTTTTAGCTTCATTCACACTCATTAACCTCCTCATACACGCCCGTCGGTTTAGGGTACTTTTGACCTGCCCTTTCTCTAACATTTTTGTATTTGGTCATGGAAGGTCTTACGTGGT
This sequence comes from Musotima nitidalis, assembly GCA_949126915.1. Taxonomy (NCBI): domain Eukaryota; kingdom Metazoa; phylum Arthropoda; class Insecta; order Lepidoptera; family Crambidae; genus Musotima; species Musotima nitidalis. The sequence continues at coordinate 4,079,802 of OX421419.1, forward strand.
CTTCCCCTCCCAACACTTCCATCCACTTGTCCATCATAAATCACTTTCGTTAATCTACTTTCATTCATCCTCTCAACATGACCAAACCATCTAAGCATACCTTTCTCAATTCTTGTTACTATATCTTCTTTTACACCAGCTTTAACCCTTATCACTTCATTCCTTATCCTATCACTCAATTTCACACCAAGAATATTTCTGAGTGCTCTCATCTCTACTGCATTAATCTTACTCTCATTTTTCTTCTGCCATAACCAACATTCGCTTCCATACATCAGTGTAGGTACCAACACACCTCTATGAACTGCCAGACGTGCCTTTTCAGACACTTTCTGACTGCTTACAAAGGCGTGAAGTGCCCCATTCAACATGTTTCCAGCATTCACTCTTCTATCGATATCGCTTTCACACTTTCCATCTCTCGTAAATTTCGATCCCAAATACACAAACTCATTCACTTGTTCTACTTTCTCACTTCCGATTAAAATTTCACAATTAGTCACTTTGTCTTCTCTTTCAAAAACCATAACTTTCGTCTTACTAACGTTTACTTTCATTCCTTTCGCTATTAATGACTCTTGGACTATCGTCACCATCTCCTGCAACTCCTCAGCCGACGACGCAAGCAAAACTTGGTCGTCAGCATATATAAGGCATTTGATGAGCGACTCGTTCATTCTCAACCCTTTAGCACACTCTTTCAAACCAGTAAGGCAATTGTCCAAAAATAGGTTGAACAGCCAGGGTGACGCTACACATCCCTGTCTAACACCTTTATAGATGTTAAACCAGTCCGTGCACGTCCCATTAATCCTGACACAGGCGCTGGAACCCATATAAAGAGATTTTAACGCCCGTATCAGGACACTGCTCACTCCATTTTGAGACAATGCCGACCACAACTCATTCCTCGCCACTCTATCATAAGCCTTTTCCAAATCTATGAATGTGCAATAGATCTTTTGGTGTTTCTCCAAGAACTTTTGGACTATGCACCGTAAGGAAAAGATCTGATCCGTACATCCCATTCCCTTTCGAAATCCCGCTTGTACATCCCATATTTTATCATCTGTCACTTGTATCACCCTTTTTATCAAAACTTTTGCATATAGTTTTCCTACGACACTTAAAAGGCTGATTCCCCGGTAGTTTTTACAGTCTTGCTGCGACCCTTTCCCTTTATAGAGTGGCACGATCACCGCCTTACACCAATCTCTCGGTACTTGGCCACTCGTAAAACACAGGTTAAAAAGGCGGTGCAGCAGACCAGCTACCAGACCCTGTCCAGCCCGCAGCATCTCTAAGGAAATCCTATCATATCCTGCTGCTTTTCCTAATTTCATTTCTTTCATGCCATTCAAAATTTCATTTATGCTTATGCTATCAACCTGAACACTTTCAATCTCTTCATCCACTTCGTGACACGTTGGCTTAAGTACCCTATCATCTGTTTCAAAAAGGCTTTCAAAATACTCCTTCCATCTCTTTAACACACATGCTTCTCCTTTCACTATACTTCCATCCAAACTCCTGATTTTTGACAGCTCTGATTCTGCAGTTTTTCCTCGGGCTGTCTTTATGGATTTCCAGAAAACTTTTATGTTTGTCCGGAAATCGTCAGTCAGTCTTCTATCAAATTCATCCTTTTGCTCATCTTTCTTTCTCTTAACCTTTTTTTTAACTAAATCTTTCAATTGCTTATACTCTCTTCTTACTTTCTCTATATCCTCGTCTGTTGCTTTCTGCATACTTCTGTTAGCTTTAACTGCTAACCAATCCAACCAAGCTTTTTTCTTCTCTTTTACCACTTTTTGTACATCTTTATCCATCCATACATTTCTATTTATTTTTCCATTTCGTCTCTTACACTCCCCACATACCTCTATTGCAGCATCAACAATATTTTCCTTAAATGCAACCCACAAATCCTCAATCAAAGATAACTCATTCACATTTCTTTTCACAAACCTTTCTTCCAAACGCTTGTAATACTTTTCTTTTACATCGTCTCCTTGCAAATTTTCTACTTTTATTCTTTTTAGAACACTTGTGGGCTCTTTGATCCGATGTCGCCAACGCTTAAACAGACCATTCATACGGGTGATCACCAAGTAATGGTCCGTGTCTATATAAACGCCGCGACATACTCGAGTGTTCACAAGGTTCTTCTTTAACCTTTCATCCACAATTACAAAGTCAATCATACTTCTACTTCTTCCTTCTTCTCTTGTATACATATGAATCTTTTTGTGTGCAAACATTGTGTTTGCAACGCAAAGATTCCACTCTATACATAATTCAAGCAAACTTCTTCCATTCTCATTACACCTCTCGTCGCCAAACGAACCCAAAACTCGTTCATATCCATCACGATTGACTCCAACCCATGCATTAAAATCCCCTAACATGACAATTCTTTCATTACTCTTGCATTTCGATAAGACTTCTCTCATACTTTCCCAGAACTCGTCTTTCCCTTTTTTGGCGTTGGTAGACCCACCTAAACCCACCTCGGTTGGTGCATATACACCTAGGAGAAAGATTCGAGTGAGTCCAATTTTCAGCCTAATCCAGAGAAGTCTGGGACTCACACATTCATACTCAATTACACACTCATCCACTCTCGCAGAAAGGAGAAGACCTACTCCCTGACAGCCTCGCTTGGTTCTGGATACTCCAGACCAATATCCTGTGTAGCGATCGTGCTGAGTGGTTCCACATCCTTTCCGCTTTGTCTCAGTGACACATAACACATCCAAATGTCTTGCATCCATCATCTGATATACTTCATCAACCTTACCATCCATTCCCCCTCTAACATTCAACGTAGCAAACCGGCTCTCTGCGATCCACTTTTCGCCCCCACGGGTAACGAGACGTGACGAGTTGCGAACCACGTCGCCGCCATTTTGGCTATTTTTATAACTCATTGCGTTCCCACGAGAAGCAAGGGAATTATTTGTCACTCCCGACAGAGCCCCGCATATCGGGAGAAGGTTAGCCTCGATCTGAGTTCACCTGGTCTCAGGGCAATATGGCTCGCTTGCAACTAGGCTCTCCCCTAGCCACGCATCCTTCGGCACGGCAGACCTTGGATTGGATTCGGGAGGGCAAGGATGAAGGAACCGGAAAGGGAACTGACGGAAATCTGGGTAGGAGTAAGGAACTAGGATACTACCGTCTCGGAAAGCGAAGAGTAGGTAATAGCTCGAGGGGCCGGGATCGCATACCCGTACACATTTTACATCTACCGGACAAGTAGGTGTTGCATGTGACCTCTGACTAAAGTCTATACTAGTTTGTCCCAAAATCGGGTTTGGCCGGTAACATATAATTCCATTTATCTGTCCTTCGCTAAGTCTCTTAGCTTGTGAGGTGCTATCGCAGTTATATCTGAAACGCATACCTCAGGAATCTCTGAGATATATATGCTAGCTTTATATCACGATCCTTTTCCATCTCTTCAAGATGGCCGGGTCACGTGACGAGAAGTCTGCTAACCTTTGTCTGGCCGCTGATCTTAGGCCGTTTCCCTGCGTTTAATTGGTATATAAAAAAATGTCATACCTTCCCGACTCTGAAGTTGAGATCAAACGCACGGAGGATTCCATATCATCGTCATCTTCATAGAATTCAAAGTCAGCGTCCTCCGCCAAAGCAACACTAAAACACAAAGTATATTAAGTAAATAATTTGATACCTATATCAAACGCTTGTTGAGATCGCGAGAGTATTTAACATACATTTTATCTAGCAGAGAAGAGGATAACCGAAAAAGCGATGATGAAATAGAGTTTTCAACGAATTATGCTATCGAGAAATGGGTTGTATTAGTCGATGAGATATAACATAGGAGATTTGAAGGGAAAGATAAAGAAGGTGATTAGCAAAGCAGGACGTTCATGATTAATACAAAAAAAAAATATTCATAATTAAAAATATTAAATAGTAACGAACTCAAGCAGAATAGCTTTATCCCTTGATCCCAAAGCTCAATGAGCTCCTCAAAAGGACATATAATAATAGAAGTTCCGGGATCCCTGTATATAAATATTTTCATGTCTTACCTTTCATCATGATATCCAAGCATTATCCCTGGTTAACACTGGTTAAACCAGATTTGACTGAAATTCAGTTATTACGTGGAGCGACTGCCGTCTGACCTCCGCAACCGAGAGGGAAACATCACTCTATGGTTAAACCAGCTGTTATAAGGCACAGACTGCCATAACTGCCGGGACCTACGGCTTAACGTGCATCCCGAGGCACGGAGCAAGCAATAATTACGCACATAACTTCGAAAAGTCTTAGGTGCGCCACCAGGATTTGAACCCGAGACCCTCTGAATTTAAAGGCAAGGGGTCACGCCACTGGGTCTTCGCCACTTGAATGTCTTACACCTATATTTAAATAAATGTGTCGCATTAGCTTCACATCGACAAAAGTCGATATTAAATAAGGCATTGTTTGTTTGTTAGCTCGTCCCTTTGTAAATGATTGTTAGAGATGTTTTCTGTGGTGGGTTTCTTTAAAAAGCTCTCTGTCAGTAAATCTTGCCAAGCGTAAAACTAAAGAATGGCTAGACTTTCGGATTCGACTAAGGGGTCCACTGTTTTCCATGCATTCGGGCAGATTATAAAAGATCATATATTTTAGCGAGTATTTTTTGGTTATTATAAAACCTTGAACCTAAAAAACTAGCATATTTGCCGCCACTTTTAAAGATCTATTTATTTGGCGATCGAACACACGGAAATGATGAGCAGAGATAAGGAGACGTCGATCTTTGGATAGGTTAGTGCATTTGAAATCGAGGGATTCCGTCCTTCGGATTCCATAGCAATAAAACGACCAAAAACAACACCTTCCATTAAGGTTCGTAACCGTTCGCGGGCGTAAATATGCGTGTGAGTATGTACTCACCTCTTCCATAATAGTGTCCATGGAATAGTAATATTGGTCAAGTATTTCCATTACTTCTTCGTAATTATTATTTTCATTATAACGACCTAAAGTACTAAAGTACCCGAAGTAATTGTTTATATTTGTCAAACTCCCAAAAAATCCATCAATTTCATCGTTACTTCGGTTTTGAGGTTCTACCTAATAACATAGTAAGAATTCTACCGCTTTTGGCACATTTTTCTCATCTGAGTAAAAACAATTTTCTAGATACTCCGGATTCCACAAGAATCCGATGGTTCCAAATATCATTACACTTTGTATTTGTTAAAGCAAAGCTAGATGTCATATTTTCGGGAGCTGTCAAATAAACAACAGCACAACACTAGACCCGTATGTCCCAAATCCGTTTAAACTTGTGAGACCAGGAACACGCTCCGTTCTGGGACGTTAATAAACTGAAAAGCTATACTGACGATGATTGCATATAAAAAAACATAATACTTCTAAGCTATGTTATTGTACCTTTCAATGCCCCCATCCATATTTCCAAAGTTGAAGGTACAGCAGTATCCTTCGTTAGTTTTGATGAGACGAAACATGTCACTGCACTTCTTTTCGATTCTATTGAAAGTGCAGAACAGCAAAAGATCTTCGCATTTCTGGTGGACCTACAAGAATAACACATTCAACTTGCATTCAGCTAGCTTATTTCCAAATGACCTCTGATACGTAGAAGGTTCCATGTTCGTCTGTATGTATAATAAATAAATATTTTCTGACAATCACACCAATTATTTAGTTCCAAGATAAGTATTATTAAGTACTTGTGTTATAGACACTAAATAACGGATAAACTTATAAAATACATTTACGAATATTCATACTTACACACAAAGATTTGTCCTTTGTGGGAATCGAACCTACGGCCTCACGAGGGGAGAGCGGGTATACTCGCCTGCACGCCATATCGGTGTCAAAACCTATCTACTACGTGGCACTCAAGCGGCCTACCCGCGTAAATTTATCTCGTGGTTATAAAATAAATACCCAGACTATAGAACTCGCCGTTCGTCTACATTCTGGGAACATAGCGCGATTTTATTAATAACATGTAGGTTTGAATATTATTGTATAACCACAATACTCTATTTGCCCTAAGAATGGACTCTAAATATTAGTAAAATAATATCATGCTGACGTAAATGTTGTAAAGTATTATGTTACAGGCTTAAGTAAAATACAATAAAAAGGCTTAATATTAAAAAAAATCTTTATTGTCAGAAAAGCAATCAAGCCATTAAAAGTTGAGGATCAAAAGAAAAGATGCAAAATGGAGAAAGCTTATCGTAAATTGAAAGGAGGGTAATGTTTTTTTTTTACTTTCTTGATAACGGTATCGTCATTTAAGCCCAGTGATATTTCTACAGCTTCATCAGGGCCAACTTAAACCAAGAATTGCGCTGCGGGAGGCACTTATAATAAGACTAGAAAATAAAGATTTATGATCGGCGACAGCCCAGTGGCGAGACCCCTTGCCTTTAAATTCAGAGAGCCTCGGGTTCAAACCCTGGTGGCGCACCTATGACTTTTCGAAGTTATGTGCGTAATTATCGCTTGCTCCGTGCCCGTGAAAGCACGTTAAGCCATTGGTCCCAGCTGTCATGAACATCTATGGCAGACTGACAGCTGGTTTTACCATATAATTATGTTTTTCTCTAGGTTTCGGAGGTCAGACGGCAGTCGCTCCTCGTAATAACTGAAATTCAGTCAAATCTTTTTGAACCAGTGAGCAGACCCTGGGCCCTAAGCTTAAGTCTAGGGCAACAGGGATAATGCTAGGATATGATACGAATTAAGATTTATGATATGATCTATGCGCGAGTCAGCTTTTCAAGACCACTTTCTTTAATTATAATAAACCCTATTATAATCTTTTAAAAAGATTGACCGGTGCGATCTTCTTAGTGTGCGCTGGCTCTTAGAGTTGTCATCTTCAAATTTGAAATACCTATATAACCTCTCGAAACTAAAATGGTATATTTTCTAAACAATCTCCTTAACATACATACATAGAAGCACGCTAAGAGAGATAGGGATCATATCAATATGTTAAGAACCCAAGCCAACCTAAATTGCTAGTGGTGCACTTGCCGATCAACGGACGAAGCTCTGGCAAACATTACAGTTTCCGGTAAACAATATAATTGCCGAAATGTGGGCGTAAATATGCCTTCCCTACGGGGAAACAGGCGTAAATATCTGTGTGAGTGTGTGTGTGTGTACTCACCTCTTCCATAATAGTGTCCATGGAATAGTAATATTGGTCAAGTATTTCCATTACTTCTTCGTAATTATTATTTTCATTATAACGACCGTAATTGTTTATATTTGTCAAACTCCCAAAAAATCCATCAATTTCATCGTTACTTCGGTTTTGAGAAATTCTAAAAGCCCATAATCTGATCAATTAGTAAGTACCGGCATAGAAAGGGCCACCTTCTTAGTGCTGTCTTCTACGTGAGCCCCCGTAGGGGGGTCACGGCGCGGGATCGGGGCAGTGCCCCCTGGCCGCGGTGTCCTGCGGCGCCCGTGAATACGGGCGCGTCGTTGGGGTGGCTGTTCTCAGCCGATGATAAAAGTCCGGGGGTGTCAAGTCCGGTGGTGCTGCGATCAAGCCCTGGGGCGATTAGCTAGCATGGTGTTCTGATCTGGTATAATGGCGTCAGGTCACTCCCTAGGTCTCCCGAGGGATAAGGCTTCGGGCATAGGCCTTGGCGTCTGGTGGTCGAGCGTGCAGCGGCGCCAGGTCACGAAGGTGTTCGTGGCCTGAGGCATCCGCCCGCCCGAACATCAGTTCCGTCAGGCGACCCACGAAGGCTTCAACGCTCTCTAAGTGCAAATCCCTTGCGATCGTGGCATTCCTCACGTAGCGTGGAGCATGAACGATGCGTCGTAGGGTGGCGCTCTGCAGCACCTCCAACTTCTTCTTGCCTGTGGGGCTCAACAATGCGTACCAGGCTGGCGCTGCATAGGTAATCAGGGGTCTAATGTAGATCTTATAGACCCCGAGCTTCGTCCTCAATGCGAGCGTGGAGTTGAGCACTGGTCGCAGGAGGAATCGCGCGGACTTGGCCTTTGCGATGATCTTCGCTACGTGAGTGCTCATGCTTAGGCCACGATCAATCGTGACCCCGAGGTAAGTGACCTGATGGGACCATTCGACGTCGTGTCCCTGCAGGTGGAGTAGTGGTGGGTGTTTACGCTTGTGCGTGTGGCGTGTCACCATGGCTTGGGTCTTCGGGGCGTTCACTCTGAGCCTCCACTTCTCAAGCCATGCTGGCAGGGCATCTAGGGTCTCCTGTATTCTTCTTACAGCGAAGAAGCTCCTGTACGACGACGAGAAGTACGCGGCGTCATCAGCGTACAGCGCCAGCTGTACTCCTTCTGTGACAGGAATGTCGTTGGTGTATCGCGCGTACAGGAGCGGGGAGAGGCAGCTTCCCTGCGGAACTCCGGCTTCGGCTCTCCGTTCGGTGGAGACGGCGTCCTCCACCACTACTCGGAATCTTCTATTCCTTAAGAATGAGGCTATCACCTGCAGGACTCTTCTGGGCGCGCTGGACGTCGTCAGCTTGTGCAGCAGACCTGGGCCACCTTCTCTCATCTTACGGAGGTAAGAGTCGACGGAGTGAAATTCTACCAGTTAATGGGCAGCAGCGTCATCCTGTGACAGAGTGCCTTCTTCGTATGATATTAAATGCCTCACAAAATTGAATTGTAAAATATCCAAGTGCTTATGCAAACTATGCGAACGATTATTGATTAGTCACAGTAAGTTGCTCTAATAAACATAAACTTGAAAACTAACGCTCCCAGTTCACTTCAATCGAGGAAAGGATAATTAGGTAGAAAACTCCTAAAATTTTTGTTAGCCCGACAGTTACACAGAATATACAATAAATATACACAACAACGATTATTGGTTATGATAAGTAGTGGCGTGTTCCTGGCAGAATCTCGAGAACTCCAATCATCACATTTTCCCATATAACAGAATCTTTCCAAGGGCCTCCACAGACATGCTACTTTTAGAATCGGCAATTAAATCGCTTTGTAAAGGCGAACACAGCGATACACTTAAAACCCAAACGCAGCGATACAGTCGCTTGACTTAGGCGTCTGAACGTTAAACTCCGCACACATTCGGATATCCGGTCGAGTATAAAGCTAGCGTCAGCTAATAGGCGCAACTCCGATACCTTCAACGAACGCATAACGTCGCGAAATCGCGATGCTTAAATTTTATAGCTGCATAATGTTCTTTTTCATAAGCAATATAGTTTTTACAATGTAAGTTGTACCAAATTGAAGTCAATCAGAGCAGTTTACATCAAATTCTATACCATCTTACGCATCTTTTATAATATTTTCTTTTCAATAGAATAATTAAATTTCTTTTATTATTTTGTTGTATAATTTGAAATTGATTTTAATAATGCCAGTATTAATAAAAAGTTTTAATATAATAATAATTCAAATATAAAAAGGTTATAACCTAATCCTACATCCCAGTTATATTGATTCTAAAATCACGCCTAATTCCCCCTAGATGAAAATACACATTTTGCCTAATTATCTTTTTGTTGCCGCTTACCGCAAACTTTTATATTGACGAAAAGTAACTTGATTGATACACAATGAGATACTTTTTCTCTCATAATCAGTAGATATTACAACGTTTACTTCTTAAACGAAAGTTTGAATTTATCATATTTAATAACATATAACATAATAGAAGATAGCTCAAGACGAGGTCGTATGATTTTGTATTCTCTTTTCTATAAGACTCTGTATGTAACTCTTATTGTTAATCTTAATGTTAATTATCCAGTCGAAAGACTTACAATATATTTCGTATATTTTGGGTTTCTTTTTCCGACACAATGTTCATATTGCATAAGCTTACTGCAGGAAATGGTACAAGCCCAACTTGGCAGTTAGCGTTAATCTGTAAAAAAGCGTTTGAAAAGTTATACACAGAATCCTAACATTGTTCATTTTTTACAGAGGAAACCTTGGTGGGTATTACAACATTTCCGAATATATTGCTTCTATTTATTTTGGCTGCTGCTAATGTTTCTTGTACCTTCTTTTTCCAAAAAAAATAATTTCATATGGTGTCTACCTAATATAATTTAACATCAGTAACTTCAAAAATACCTAATTTTTTGCCACGTTAACATTTGACGTTATAACTGCTTCATCATATCAGCCATCGGAAGTCCACTGCTGAACATAGGCCTCCCCAATTGCTTTCCTCGTAGATCGATCCTTTGCCGCCTGCATCCCTCGGCTCCCCGCCGCCCTGACCAGGTCATCGGTCCATCGCGTGGGGGGCTGCCCTCTACTACGCTTACTGATATATATATCAGCAAGCGTAGTAGAGGGATATATATATCAGTAAGCGTGGTATAACTGCTTAATGCTGTAAAATTACCTCAGTAACAATCTTATCGTCATTGTATTTTGGCGCGATGACAAAAATAAATGCTATGGTAAAAACTATATTGATCATCATAAAAAGAAACCATAGTTTGCGCTCTCTCCTTTTCTTATTAAACATTTGAGTTATGCCATGAATACCGGTTATGTTCTTCAATAACATTTTAAATTTCGACATAAAAAATGAATGGTTATGTTTATTTTGTTTCCTCATTTTCTCAAGCTTCTCTTTTAATTTCGTCTCAAAAACAGAATTATATAAATTTAAATTTTTGTTTTATCTTTCAACTTCTGATTTTCCTCAGAACGAAGTCTCTCTTCAACTGTTCGTGTTTTTAAGAATATTCCATTCAAGGTACTGAGCTCAGTTCATATTATTTTGTTTCTTACTAATGAATACTTTCACCGGAAACCATATATTAAGTTTCAATTTTAATTATACATTTTCCTTTTCGCTGTTTGAAAATTAACAACTCGACTTTTTGATTTTATCCATTAGTCGTTTTGTTTCCATTAACACTAATAGTCTTAGGCTTTTAGTTTGTATTTCAAAACAAAATTAACAGTGCTATTATAATGAAACTGTGTGATTCACTTTAAAAGCAATTTGCCGAGTAATATATGTGGTGAAGGTAAAATTTCTGTAAATTTCAGTTGGTCTACGTATAACTCTATAATAAGTATCAGCTTTTTAACTACTTCTATGTCTTTCACGAGGCTAAATATATAAGTGTTTAAAAAGTACAAATAAGGTAAGTTAGAATTATGTTATAGTGTAGGTTGAACTTTTTTTTTTGATTTACGTCGGTAACAAAAGCATTTACGCACTGTCTCCCGGCCAAAGGGGGACCGAGAGAGGTGTGTGGGACTCAACACCGGCAGACACGACCGCCAGCAGTAATGTAGTATAGGTTGACCTGCGGTAAGGCGAACTGACGACTTGAGAGAAAGCTGGTACCAGATGTAGTTCAGGGCGTGAGGATTGGAATGGTTGGTGATCTTTGGTAGGCCACGTCCAGCAGTGATGCAGGCTGATATAACATATAAACAAAAGGAATTTGATTTCACGAGCATACTCAGGGATTAAATTAGCGTTTTTATTGCAATTTAAAGCTTGTCTAATTGTGTTCGGAATATGATAATTCATTTGTTTTCGCGCCAATGAATTCGGTGTTGTCATCGTTCTGTGATCAATATGGAAAATTTATAATATTACTATATTTTTGCACACGAGCTCCATCGTGGCACGAGCGCTTCAGAAACAGCTCGAAGGATTAATTATGTGTACCCTAGTTGTCAATGAGGAATTGGAAGCGATCATGGTAGCGCTTCCATTTGAAACTACGTCAGAGTTAGCGGCAGGCTACGATGTGAATGATAAAACCATCTTGAGCATTACAAAAGTGAAGCAGTTTGAAAGATGGGTACCACATGAATAAAGTGAATCAAACAAATTTATCCATATTCCGTCATCCGTATTTTTGACACCATATGGATGAGGCAGAGGCGGCTGACGTCGCCAAAACTTTTTAACCTCTATGTCGGCTGCGATATTGATGGAGTGTGCCTTAATAATATTAGCTACGCGGATGATATGGTGCTACTGAGTGCCTCTGTAGGTGGATTGTCGCAGCTGCTTGACTATTGCGAAAAATATGCTATCCAACACGGCTAAGCTTAGACTTGGCTGCCCTCTTAATAGAGTGAAACATTTTAAATATCTTTGTCACATTCTAACGCGTAGAGTAGAGCATTGTCTGTTTCCGCGAATATGATAGCCCGCAGATTTGCTCGTCGTTCAAGAGTCTTCAAAATCACCCTATTCATGGCATTTTGCACGTCCTTCTATGCGATCGGTCCGTGGGTGGCATACACACAGGCAGTATAGCGCCCTATGCGTCCAATACAATAATGCATTCAGGGTGCTGTTGGGGCTGCCTCGCTTCTGTAGCGCGCCTAAGATATTCGATTAAGCGCGCGTGCATTGTTTCTACACAACCATGCCTAAGCGGTGCACATCTCTGATGCACAGGGTGTGGGCCAGCCCGAAAAGTATCCTGAAAACTTTCGCCAAACGCAACACTTGTCGTTATCAGTTCAGGTGTCACTGTAACATAGAACAAGTACGGGCTAATATTAAAATATTATTATGATGAAGTGTGTATGCTAGTAAAAGCAATCATTGTTACTAACACACTATGGGTTGTAATGATCTGCAAATAAATGATTTTATTATTCCTCTACTTCATCTTATCTTAGCCGTACCAGCGTAGGCGACATTCTTGCAATTTATCTGCGATGTCACGAACATGAAGGCTGCCGCGGATGCGCGAGTTCTAGTTGTGGTCCTTCCGCGTAACTCCTCACATTCAGTGCAGCATTTTCATTTCAAGTGGCAGGCAGCTTTTGCTTGTGTCGCTCAAGCACAGGCCACGCTTCACTGCCAAGTGCCAAACAGAAGCCTAATAATAATGGATTTGTAGACCTATCCATTGCGTATCTTGACGTCGCAATCGATTCTACCGGACGCGCGAAGTGCAGATTCCAGTTACTTATAGTGGTCCGTCTGCTCGACCATGTTACCATCTATGCAGACGAGTGTAGGATCTGTCTGCAGGCCATGTAATCGGTCTTCGCCACATCAAGTTGCAGACCGCCGTTGTCAAGTGACTCCTTTCACTTGATGACGCGTCTCATCAACCAGCCCTTATCCGCATCTGCGAGCGTGATGTTATAGGAGTACTCGAGTAGCCACGGGGGCTGCTTTTGCGCATCAAGGATGCTTTCGGACAGTGCGTCCAGTATCACGCTGAACAGGAATGGGCTAAGGACGTAACCCTGGTGGACTCCAACGGTAACTGGGAATGGTTTTGTGTCACTAACAGTGGTCCGAATCACAAAATCGGTATCTCGGTACATGTCTGCAATAATTTCAATATAGGCTTCTTGCACACCTTTGGACTGCAGCGCCCACCAGATCATCACGCGAGGGACACAGTCGATGGCTTTCTGCATGTCTAAAAACAGCAAATGCAGAGGCATATTCTTTAGCTTATATTTCTCCATGACGATCCTTTGGGCGAAAACAGGGCCATAGTACCATGACCATGGCGGAAGCCATACTGGCACTCAGAGACAGTGCACTCCTGTCCGATCCGAGCTAGGTTTTTGCCTACCCCAAATGGGATGAAATAGTCGTTAGATAATGTGTGCATGTAAAAGTAATTACAAATACTCAGAGCGTTCATTTTGCAGATGGCGAGAATCACCCTAAAGCAGACATTGACTGAAAAATTTAAGGAGTTTTGTCAGCAAAGCAGTCTTCATGGGTTCCATTATTTCTACAGCAGCAGCAGTTGGGCTATATACGCAATTTGGGTATTTATAATTGTCTCCAGTGTTACCCTTTGTGGGTTCCTTGGTGACATGATCTTGCATAAATACATCGTGAATCCAACTTTAACTGTGGTTAGTAAATATTTGCCTCCCTATTTTGATAAATATTATTAAATGCTATTGCATGTAAATAGTTTCAATTTTATTCCTTACTGTACATATATATCATTTGTTATATTTAATATAATATTAACCCTGCCAAATGGTTCGTTGATTTAAAATAAATAGAATTTTGCTGAAAACTTTTTCCCATTAATTTTCGTTTCAAACTTAATTGAACTCGTTCCCCTGATGATTCGTAATGTAATATGATCGAATACTTTTTTAATAATTCACTTTGGAATTAAATATAACTCTCTGAGATAAATTCACATGAAAATATAGCGCTCAAACACACCAAACGTAAAATTTTATATTGCATACCCAATACCAAGCTAAATAAAATAAGCTTATCTGTAGGTTACCTAATGATGAACGTGTAAATATATTTATTTTGTTTACATTCAAATATAAAATGCAATATGAAAAATAACTAAGATCAAAATCAAATAAATAAATAAATCAAATCTCTCTCATATTTAACTACAAACTCAACGAAATTTCTCTAGGTTCTTCTCATTACTTACTTACTACTACTTCTCATTATCTAGTAAAAGGGATAAATAAATAGTTGAAATTTCATTTAGTGTTTCGGTTTAGTTTGATTTAGAGGAGGCCCTATCTGATCGGACCAGTGAACAGACCACTTTGCTTTATCGCTTTTTTTTTGCGTTATTTTTTATTTATAAATGCATGTGATTCGCGTGTCCAAACCCCGACCAATTGTCGGGGTTGGCCGCCGCTATTTACAGTCCGAGCGCGTCTGGTGTTTTTTTTTAAGTACTGTAATATGAACGATTTCACATTATGAAATATTTATAATTAGAGGCATCAGTGTTGATAAATCATTTTGGATTTCCCCTCAGTAAATATCGGCAGTGACGTCACATTATGTGTTGAAATGTCGGCACGCTGAGTGTTAATATGAATCGTGATACTTGCGTTATCAATTGTATATCCATATCTGTGTAGCAGATCCTGCCCCCTAATCGCAAGTCTAGAACACAATCGAGAAGATTATAATAAAAGAATCAGAACTTTAAAATGATGTTTATACTTTAAAAGATAAATTTAATGTTGCAGGTTGAAACTACACATTATTCAATGGCAAATAGTAAATTCCCAGCAGTTACCGTATGTGACACTGAGACGGTTTATGCGCCCAAAGCTACAAATATAACGAGTATTTTGTAAGTATTGCAAAAATGAGGATTGCTAGCACTGTCAAAGATGCTTGTAATCATATAAATTAGGAACACACTTCGATTCAAAATTGGCTATCTGCGATGATAAATCAATAAGCATCTCAATACCAAATGCTTCGGTTGAAAATTTAGCAATAAGTGAAATCATTGAAGATAGGCGTCTTTTTAAGATTGGTTTCCATATCGGCTTGCGGATTAATTATTTGTCGGGAAGTAACAAGAGTCAAGTCAACCGGATTGCATGTTCCCCTAATAGCCGCTTGGCATAAACAATTAAAAAATATTTTTTCAATTAAGTACAACAAATATTTACTTCAAACCTTGCCAACATAATAAATATATTTACTTCTAACCTTGCCAATATTGCTATTGGTCTTAACTTACAATAATCGCGTTTTTACCATTAATTTGTCTGAAAATATAAGTCATTTCACACACATTTTTTTATGTTTTGCTACAACATGGCTTATTTTATCCGGAACCAGAAAAACGTATCGCATACTTATAGCATTACTGCCCGGAGACTTTTTAGAAGCCATATTTATTATATCATTACCCATTATCCCTATCAAATAGTTGATCAAAGCTGGTCCTGGCGTCATATTCGCGAAGCGTGTAATGATTGTTTTACCCAACGAACTATGAAAAAAGCAATATCGAGGGGTTTACGACGAGATGGAATAATAAACAAGGATATATGTAAAAGAACCCCAAAAAAGCCTTGCGGTACTGTCCTGGGTAAATACCCATGGCTAACATAATGCTCAGCTTTAGAAATAAACTATAAATAAATTTGTAGATATTTGGAAAACAGAGTTAGAGTGCTTGAGACCATATATAGGACATAATGCTAGATATTTGGGTTTATCAATCGCACTACTCACTGCAGAAGGATATTATGCTAATAAATGCTTGCATTATGCACTAACCACTATGCACTATAATGCTACCAGAACTCATATACCACCTGAAGACAGCACTATGCTTTATGCGATATAACCTAAAATATCTAATTATAATTTTGATCGATGACGACATTTGCTTGATAAATTTATAAATTCTATACAGATTCGAAATAAAAGAAATCTTATCGTTTCTTAGGTAAAAGTCCTTTGAGTATTATAATTGACACAAAACTAAACAAATTAAGAGCAGAACGGATTTTGTTCGATCATTTTTTTTATTTAAAATCTTTTTTTATCCTCAATATATTTTTGTGTTGTAGACAAAAGCGCGGCTATAATTTGGGAGAGATCCGGGAGTTCTACAAAAGTATGGCCGCTGTTAAGCTTAAAGGATACGACCCACCATCTTATGTGACAAAAATGCATATGTTATTGGAAGATATCGGGTTGCCGATCATTACACTGGCCGACCTAGTAAGTTGTCGAGTTGAATACTACAAAATTACTCGAAATATTTTTTCTCAGCCAAAATAATTTTCGAATTTTCAAGCTCTCATTCGTCAACTGACATCATCGCTGTAACGGATTGCAACTACTATTTGCATTATAAATATAATAAATATTTAGAAATGCGTGGTCGTGATTTTTCTGCGACTTCTGAGTCACAAGCCGCTTTGTCTGAGATTAAGTATATTGTTTAAGAAATGTACCTACAATGTAACCATTATTACGTTGAATAATTGAAGACAAATAAATTGTTTTTATTATTATTATTATAAGTTTTGTTTGTATCATCATCATCATCATTTTGGCCTATTAAACAATAGGGATTCGATTATACTCCATCTAGCAGACCCAATGCGACCCTGGTGTGAGTTCTTCACGCCGCTCAATGGGTTTAACGATTATTACATAAAGTAACGTTTAGCAGCTCAACGTTTGCGGGAGTGTTCAAAATTACCGTTACCACGGCTCCGGAATATAGCAGGCTTAAGACGGAATGTGGACGGTTTTTAGTCAGTAAAAATCTGACACACCTTTTCGCTTCACCGACAGCTGTAAACAGTCATTGGAGGATTTTCCTCGAGAATATAAAGAACAGCTTAACGTGCATTCCGATCCTTGGAAGTCTTGGAAGATGATTTGAATACTTTCATTTTGAAATGCCACGAATATGGTTATCCATCGAAAGATCCCACCACCACCTAATATTGCAGAGCTTCGGACGCTTCTTTTCTGGTAAACCAGAAATGCATAACTGGATAAAGCGTTTACTTTTACTCCTGAACTATATACTTTACGTAATTCATTAGGGAAGTATATCTCTCATAGTTTAGTTTTACGAGGTGCTCGTTTCAGGACCTT
Source organism: Musotima nitidalis (assembly GCA_949126915.1). NCBI lineage: Eukaryota > Metazoa > Arthropoda > Insecta > Lepidoptera > Crambidae > Musotima > Musotima nitidalis. Next base: position 4,097,179 of record OX421419.1, read on the forward strand.
AACTGGTTTCGAACCTTTCGAATCGAAGCGAGACAAGTTGGTTTGCGTTTATTTTTTGCTAGGCCCTTTTAGATGGTGTAGATCTAATCGTTAGTGTCTTTTTATCGAGTTACAGCAATAGTTCCACAGACAAGCTGTCTGGCTTTAACTGTGATCACCAACCCGTCTGCTCAGAGAGGTGATAGGAAAATATAGATGACATTCTATCTATTGGGGAGAACAACGTTCAGCAGTGAACTTTTTGCTCAAATTGATGATGATAATGAAGTTCTAGCAAATGTAACTTTTAACAAAGATATCTCTCGATGAAACATATGTAATGATGACTAGTCCTTCGCCTACATTTACCCTAGACGAGATCCTATCACCTAGTCGCCTTCTACGACAATTTCAGGCAACACATGGGATAATACAATTATTTGATGGTGCCGCTATACATAAGACCACCGTATAAAATATTATGCTATATTTGCAGCTAAAGAAACCCTGTGAAGTCCTAATAGTTTCCTGCCAATGGAGATCGAAAAAGTACAACTGCAGTGACATGTTCCATGGAGTTTTGACAGTAGTGGGTCATTGCTGTCAATTTAACATGACCTTTTTCAAGTATGTATAAAAGCGACAAAATTCAATACACAATTTATACGCGACTTTAACAGAATTCTATGTTAGTTGTGAAAACTTGAATAAAAATATCATTATATTTTGAAGCTAAATATTAAGACTTACATGTGTTTATCAAATAACTGCCTTGTTTTGAAACATCTTATATTACTTAGGAAAACAGATTAACAATAGATGAACAAAATGTGAAGGTTCTGTTAAAAAACAAAACTGTTTCCACAGCAGCAAGCAAGCAGCAAGAGAATACATATTTCTACTCAAATTAAAAGAATTATTATTAGATTTTATGAATAATAAATATTATTATGATAAAACATTTTTATTGTCCGTTTAATGATTTATCAGTTATGATTAAGTATGAACATTGTGTATTGAATATTTGCATGCCATGAGGCTAAATATGGAATAGCGCAAATTTTATGTTTGTGTGAACACAGGGGTTGTAATCATTTTTATTTGCACATACCACCTATATTTGCAAATAAAAATGATTTATTTGTTTTGAGAACTTTACATTGGAACTTTTAATTAACTCGCAACGAAAACAAGACGAACTATTATATTCTCTTGGAAAATAATTTATCGGTTTCAAACTAGTTTCACAAATGAACAGGATCCATGGAATCAAATCAATTCCAAACGCCTCTCTTATTTACGTTACTTATAAACACCAAATGGTACCAACGATACTTCATTGGGCACTGTTATGTTCGCCAGAGCCTCCATCGTTCATCGGCAGGTGTCCCACTGGCAGGTGAGGTTAGCTTGAGCTCCTTTGGACTTGATAAGATCTCTATGCATCCCCCCCGGACAGGTCTCCACGTTGTCGTGGTGGGGGGCTGAGTACCTCACGGAGGCCGGGAAAAGGTAACACCCAGAGATTGACGACTCTGAGTGCCTTTAGTACTGACAACTTGGGGGGAGGAAACTAAGAGGGACCTGTGGAGGGCGCAGCGGGCGGGCCAGGAGGACCCGTTCAGCATCACTAGGAGGGTCTGAGGTAGTGGGAGCAGGGGGCCCCTGCTGTCTAACCACGGACCCTCCTGGAAGTCGGGTACATACGCAATAGTCGCACGGGGAGTTAGGAGGGGCGCGTCCACTGCGCCACTCTAAAGTGGTCCTATCGATTTTGGTCCGGGGACGTTGGCCGCAGGCTGGGTGTCAGGAGCTGCAACACAGGTACTGGCCCCCGCCTCTTTTTCAACAAGCGGCGGGCGTCGTCGGATGATTTTTAGTGGGTATTACTGCTGGCAGTCATGTCTGCCGGTGGTTAGTCCCACACTCTCTTTCGGTCCCCCTTTAGCTGAAAGGCAGTGCGTAAATGTATTTTGTTACCGACGTAAAATAAAAAAAAAGAATCTGTATGCACCCCAGATATCTGTACTATAGAAGCTGAATACGAAATTTTACTTACCTACCGATTGACATCTATGGTTTCATGTGGTGAAAATTTTACAAGCAGGTACGGTATATTATGGTAATGTTATTTTCCTCATCATAACTACCAATAATGTTTGTTTTAGATCCAATATAAAGGACGATGACATAGCATTTGTGGCGGGAACGCATCCCAGCGAAGGGTTAGAAGTCGTGGTTGATCAGCGGACAATTTTCCCCAATGGAACTGTAACTGATGGATATGTTCTGGTAAATATTTACATCCTCCCTCTTCTTTTCTATCCGGAAATACAGGGGATGGTTTCAACCAGTGCGTACTATCTGCACTCTAACAAATAAAACTGGTTAATTGTTCCTTTAAAAGACAACTAGGCTTTGGGATTTTTAGCCGGCGGATGTGTTTTCCAGCGCCTGTAGTCCTGGGTCTGTAAAGCAGGGCGTGTGGTACTATCTAAGCCACAATACAGGTATTATCTAAACCACAAAACCTAAATCCAGACGACAACTGCAAATGCGAAACTAGTTCGGCTGTGACAGGTTTTCACGGCTAAAAAAGGTACATTGAGAAAAGCTGAACCTAAAGGAAAAATTTAGACCTTTTTTATTCCAAACCCTGTTTGTGAAGTTATAATTTTGTTTGTTAACGACCTTGTTTTGTTTGTTAATAGAGAATGCGATGAAATAACAACACTATAATAATATGTGTTTTTGTCAATTTATTAATGGAAAATGACATAAGATGAAAATGTTTCATTGGGACATGTGATTACATTACAGATATAAATACATTAATATTATTTTGTAAATACGCATATTCATATTCATGAACACAAAGGTTTGCCCGCATTTGACAAACCCTTACTTGTATTCTGACCTCCACGCCGTCAAAAATAACATCAAAAATTATTTATACTATCACTGTGTCTATTGACTCAATTGAGTTTTTCACATGCCTAAAAATATGTCCTCAATACAATTTGTATAACTTATTTTTTTCTACTTTGCTTCAGCTTTACGTATATGACGAGCAGGAGACCATTACTTTATTAAATAAGTATGTAACCCTCACCGGTTCGTCCTTTTACGACGTCGATATTGACATATGGATTATTGACAGCTCTGAAGATGTCAAATCTTTGCCATTGAAAAGCCGGAAGTGTTTGTTGAACTTCGTAAGTGTATTACGTCAGTTAAAGTTGCTTTATTCTTATGGATTATTTACATTTTGTTGGTATGTGGAGGCGGATCAAGACTCGAAGTGACAAGCAGTTATAATAGAATATTTTACCACTTGAAAAAGACGGTTCTAGAATAAGCTATCACGCTTCAAACATCTTTTAATTATAGTACACGTAAATGTTTTTTTATTCTATTAAAAAGAAGTAATGAGTCAATCTATTTTTTTTGCCCATGAAGTATAGATGGTTTATATTAAGTATAGATGTCATGGACAGAGCCGCGGGCGAAAACTAGCTATTAAACTAATTATTTTACTATTAATTGTTTTCTTACTATAGGATAAATCATTTGATGCTGACTTCTATCAAGAATGCCTATCCATTCTTATTCTACAAGAAGCTGTAGGCAGATGCCACTGTCTGCCTTTTAATTACTCAGGTAAGAAAATTATCATCTTCATTAACAATACTAATGATCGCAATAAATATTTGAAGTTTAATAAATAATGAATATGTTAATTAGTGTCAAAACAAACGAGAGTGACGGTAAGTGACGGGCTTGTAATTTATTTTATAACGCTTCATATTTATTAAAAAACCTAATTAGACTTATTAAAGTGTAACATTTATTTTCATATTTTCTTTTCCTTACCATCTTATATAATGAAACGCCAGTTTCGCCAATGTGAATTTACTGTAGTTGTTAATACTAGTAGTATATCAAAATAGATGTACATTGTTTTGTAATAATCTCTCTCTCTCTCTCTAAAGAATCGTAAGAATCTCTGATTGCTACCAAGGTTTATACAGTCACAAAACGTACAACGTATGCCAATGTCCCATACGTGTTCTATGAATGTAGATTTACAGATTAGGAACGAGAACTATAAACAATGCTTGCTTTTTGCTTAATCTATTGCCTCCATGGCGTGTTGTTCTTTGTTCGCTAAAACGAACGACCGTGTGGAACTAAAGCTCAATCAATCTTTCTTTTCTTTTCTTTTTTTTTTTTTTTTTTTTTTTTTTTTTCTTTATTCTTTATTCAGTACCTGATATTACATTTCTGGATTGTGATTGGGGATTTCTTTTAAGTAAATAAATACTTGTAGTAGAAAATCCCCGCTCTCCGTACAATTGATTGTCATTTACAAAAATGGTACATATTAAAAAAAATCAATTCTCACAAATATTTATAATATACTTAAGGATATAATTTAAAACTATGAAAAATCTAATCACAATAATTAACAAACAAAAATGAAACTTTAAACCCATGCGAAATAATATTTTAATAAAAAAATAATAGACGAAATGTATGTGTGTGTGTGTGTGTGTGTGTGTGTGTGTGTGTGTGTGTGTGTGTGTGCAAGTGAGCGTGGTGCGTATGTGAATCTGTGTGTGTGTGTATGTGAATATTGATAACATTAATTTATTAATAAAATCATGCACGTATTCATTTTTAGAAAGATTTGCTATAGGTACATTTTCTATCACATATTAACTTGTTTGTAATTCTAAAAGGAAAGTTCGTTACAAAACTTGGGAAGTTAATTGTTAATAATTTTATCGAAAACTACCACTAGATAAAGTGTAGACGGTAGACTCATAAATATTTTTATCCATATACCGCACAATTAAGTAAGAAACGCAAGCCCGTTCGGCTTGTTACTGTGCAAGTTTGTAAGTATTAAGTTATAAGGTGGTGGTCCAAGTCAGAAGCGATTTGCTCTTTTTTATCTAAATCAATATTAAGATATGTTTGAATCAATTTAATGTTGTAGATTATTTATGTAGGCTTGCACAAATGATTTATATAATTATTATGGAATTAATAGTACGACAGCAGGTGTGTATCATGTCTTTTTTTCATTATTATTAGATTATTAATTAAGATTATGGTCGATAAATGGATAGACAATTTCACAGGACAAATACGAAATATTTAGATTTCTAAAAATCTCTCAGTTTCGTCGTAGCTCCAAGATTTTAATAGTGCTGTCAATGTTAATTTGCATGAATGTTTGCTCATAGGATAGATGTTAACAATTTTGTTTATTTTATTGTACATGTGAGCAGACCGCGAGCTGTATTGCCTTTTTGCATAGACAGTTTTAACTGCAATAACCGGAGCAACATTGTGATTTCTTCTTTTACTAATTTTAGAAGGATTAAAAGGAAAAGTTTTATGGTATTTTAATATGACAGTCAATAGGTAAAGCTGTCGAACAGAGAGAACGCCGCTTATTTTGTATATATTTTCTGTAGAAAACCTGCGGGGCTTAAAGTTGATTACCTTTAAGAGCGCTCTTTGCGACCTTTCTAAATCAAGAAACCTGATCTTGCTAGCTCCACCCCATACTGGCAGACAGTAAGTCAGTAGCGATTGGGCTAGTGAAACATATACTAGGTTTAGGAGTTTCTTATCAGCTATATGTCTTAGTTTTTGAAAAACCCACATGAGTTTTCTAATTCTCCCCATCATAAGTTCAAGGTGGTCATGCCAAGACAACCTTTGGTCAAGCATAACACCCAGGTACTTGGTTTTAGTCACTTTGGCGATAGCTTTGCAAGAACAAGTTTTTTCCCGGAAGTTACAATTATGAATACGGATTTCAAAGTTAGTATCAGGCTGAGATGAGACATAGTTAGTGAATGCTATGTAATTTGTTTTTTCCGTATTTAGTGTTAGAACGTTTGATTTTAGCCAATTGGCTACCTTTGCTAGTCCCATTTCAGTAGAATTTCTTACAGACTCCCAGGTTTTTCCTGTGAACACAATGACAGTATCGTCTGCATATGAGAAAACTTGCCCTCTGTTTATGTTAATATTACAAAGACTGTTAATGTAGATTAAAAATAGAGTTGGCCCCAAGACACTACCTTGCGGGACACCATACGTAACGTCGCTTTCGTTACTAATGTATTGTCCTATTTTTACATACTGTTTGCGCTCACTGAGGTAGTCTATAAATAGTTTTAAAACATCCCCTCTTATACCAATGCTATCTAGTTTTTGCACAAGAACGGGTAAAGAAACAGTGTCAAAGGCTTTTTTTAAATCTAAAAAGACCGCAATACATTTCCTGCCTTTGTCAACATTTTCAACAATATGAGACGTTAGCGCTGTAACTGCGTCTTCAGTTGATAGAGATTGTCGAAAGCCGTACTGGGATTTTGATAGAAAATCAATTTTATTTAAATAGTTTATGAGCCTTTTGTTAATTAATTTTTCAACTACTTTTGATATTGCAGTCAAAACTGAAATGGGCCGATAGTTTGATACCTCTTCCCGATCACCGCTTTTGTAAACAGGCGTAATTATAGCTTTTTTAAGCGGCGCCGGGAATGTTCCTTGCTGGAAGCAAAGATTTGCAAGGTGGGTAATTATAGGGACCACCAGTTTACTTGCCAGTTTTAAAAACCCAGAAGACACGCCATCCCAGCCTGGAGCACTCTGCGATTTAAGACCCATTAGAGTTTTGTATACCTCTTCAGAATCTGTTTCCATAAGAGCGAAGGACGCAGCTGGAGAGCTATGGCTTTCATTGCTATCCCCAGTTCGTTCTAGAGAACCACAGACCAAGATATCGTGAGCTAGGGTTTTTCCTATATTCACAAAAAAAACATTTACGTAGTTAAGAGAAGATTGTGGTGTAGCTTTTAAGTCAAGTAACTCCAGGCTATCTGTTTTTCTTATGTTACGACTGGTGATATCATTTATTGTTTTCCATAAAGTTTTCGAATTAGTTCTATTCACCTCTAAACGTTCCCTATCATACTGGATCTTTAGTTTCCTAATTACTGTATTGCAAAAATTCCGGTATCTTCGATACGTTATCTTTAATATGTCATTAAAAGGGTCCGCTTGCAATTTTCGCTGCATATAATTTCTATTATGGATGCATTTTAAAATACCAGGTGTAATCCACGGTTTGATCAAACGGTTTCTAGAGGAGACCCGCTTTGTTGTAGTATTATCAATTAAACTTTGCTGAATTTTAGTTATTAAATTATAAGTTAGTTCTGTAGGATTATCACATATCATTAAATTATTTAAATTCATTTCTTTTAAGCTTAATAGTGCTTTGTCGTAGTTTATGCTTGTCTTAAATTTTAAATTCGCTTCACTAGGTGTGGACGCTTTCGATAGTTTAAGGAAAATCATTTTATGATCAGTAACAGTACTATCAAACACTATAATATATGCCGAGTGGACATTACCATCTAACTTCAACATAAAATGGTCTAAGCAACTAAGATCTCTCGTAGGCAATACATGCCCTGGAAGTATGCCATGTATTCCAAGCATATCAAGGTACGACAATCTATTTTTGCGTTCATATATACATTCAGTAGGTTTTTTAATTATATTTATATTAATGTCACCAGTGATAACTATGTTTTGGTGGGATTTCATGCTGTTGAGATGGGCGCTTAAAGAGTTTATAAACTCTTCGGCACAAGTATTTGAGGGAGAACGATAAATGCAAAGAGTTGTGCAATGCGGCAGTTTAACCTGTATACATGATGCCCCTTTCAATATTATTTCGCGAATATTACACTTGTATTTGTTTTTTATGTAAATGACTACTCCATCACATTGATTAATATGATTTGTGGTTGCGAATAATGTATATTTTTTTAGGGTAGGTGGTGTTTTATTAACATGAAGTCTGCACTCACTAAGTACAATTAAATCAGCTTCAAAACTAAAATTTGACAAAGAGACGCAGAAGTTATCAAAGTTTTTATAGATGCTACGTATGTTCTGTGCAATAATAGTGAAGTCTGTATTTTTAACAAAGAGTGGTGAAAAATTATCCATTGAGTCTACTGTTGATTGTGCAACTTGAATTTCGTCTATTACTGCCACGTTTCCTTGGAAACTATCCATTCATATCATGTAGAAAACTAGCTATTATTTCTATACTCCTGGGAGATGGATGTCGTGCTGAAATTGCCTGCTTGTTATTGGCTCTCATTTTGGTTTTACAAAGTGAAAATGTATGTATCAATAGTGTAAAAATGTTTGTGTTTTGGGTGAATTTTGTATCTGTGTGTATATTTTGAGAATGTAACCTAACTGTGATAAAAATTAACAAAGTGATGTATATAAATGAAAATTTAACAATATTATGAGGTAAAAACAACATTTTTAAACATACCGCGCAAAGTCTTATGGCTAGTCACTTCTTCAATAGCATGCTACTTATTTGGGCTTCGTTTTTAACAGTGATGATGGGGGACGTGTCGTGTTCTCGTAGGTACACTCGGCCATAAGCAGTCCAACAATACTTGAAGCATTTTGTTTTAGCAAGGTCTCTTGCCAAAAAGAACAACCGGGCACTTTTGCTGGTAAGCTGTTCTGATATAAATATAGGGGTATCTTCATTTCTTTTAAACCCGAGATGCCTTGCACATAGTTTTACCTTAGTTTTCCTATTGAAAGTTTTACACATGTTCAAAAGATCCGTTTTCAAAATCGATGAAGACGCTTCGACTATTATTGGCGAATTACTAGTCATACCTTTCTTTCCCTTTAATCTATAGATATCTTTAATATGACCTTCCTCAAGTTTACCTCCTACAGTTTTTGATAAAGTCACCGCCATTCCCAATAAGGTGCTTCTAGTTTCGTCACTTATTACGGGTACGTTTCTTATTTCGAAATTGCACTTTCGTCCTTCCCGCTGAAATTCTTCAAGTCGTTCCTCCAAAATGGTTATTTGTTCTCTATCTTTCTTGCTTTGGTTTTCTAGTTGTTCGATATTTTTTTTCAAGGCCTCATTTTGCGAGGCAAGGAACGTTATTGTGCCTTCTATGCTGGTATTTGTATTTTTTATTTCCAAAAGTAAAGGATTTATTTTCTTTATTTCGCATTCCTGTGCCTCCAGTCGTGAGTTCTGCTGCATTTGAAATGAAGTTATCATTTCGTGAAGTTCTTCTCTTATGATAGTCCTTAAATCAGTTTGGTTCGGCTCTGTGTCCGACACGCGCCGGCGTTTGCTGTCCCTCTGGGTAACAATGACTTCCTCAAACAAAATATTGCTTGTTCGGGCAACGTCAGGGTCAGACATGCTGTGCGACTTATTAAGTGGTGGAGAACGCGCTAATTTGGGCATTTTTTTTAAAAGGAGTCTTATTTAATAACTTGGACCAAAACCTTACCCGCTATTGCTGTATGACGCGTTCAGACATCAAAACACTCGCACGCAACGTAGCTCTTTAACTATTGTTGTCACTATTGTCGTCTTTTTCTTACACCGCGTCGACGTTCCTGCAAGTTATGCCTGCCTGGTACAACAGCGAACTAAATGCAGCAAATTTTATTTAATAATAAAATCTAAATATTTAAATTAATTAATAAAAATAACTTTTGAATCGGGTATGCACACGTCTTAACGCTTTCGCGGTCCGAAGGGGAGAGGATTGAGGGGAATGGGAGGGGAATCAAATATCATTTATTTCATAAACTATTACACAGTACTTGAAAACGTCCAAATTACATATAAATATAAAAAATCGAAATATTATTTCACTGAAATCACGAAGCTTAGATTCACTCATATTATGCAACAAAATAATTTAAAATTAATACTTTATTCTTATTCGTAGTGTTTAGGTTATGAATAGCTTTTATTACTAAATTAATCAATATTTTTATGTACATATACCAGGTTTTCATAAACAAATTGACCCGCCACTGTCAAAATACCAATGTCTTTAAATGTTTCCCTTAGTGAATATCTACATAGTTGATTATAAATTGCTCGATTAGCCCTCTTCTGCTGTACAAAATAGTAAGCATAAATTCACATAATAATAATAACAGATATTGGACTTACCTCTAAAATTGCAATTTTTACATCCACATGAAAACAGGTGATATCGACAAACTATTTTCTTTTTACCGCCAAGAAAGTGACAGTCAAAAAAGTTGTGAAAAAATGAGTAGTAATTTACGTTGCCAGTGTAAATATTTATTTACAGATATAAGTAAATATTATCTATGGTAAAAAATAAAAACAAATATTTAATGCCACGGCTATACTTTTTTAATCATTATGTGGTTTATAAACTACATCGCTCCTTAAAGTGTTAAATTTCTGCGGCTCAACCCACAGAAGAATACCATATGACATAACACTATGGAAGAAGCTATGATAAACAAGCCTAGCTGTTATATTATTGTCTGTTAATTGGCGAATTTTCTTTACCGCGAATGCAGCAGAGCTGAGTCTATTTGATAATTAAAAATATGTGGGCCCCACTCTAGCTTGGAGTCTAAAGTAACACCTAAAAATTTGGTGGTATCCACAAGGGTCAACTCATCCTCCTTTGCCATAATAGTAGAGTTTACCTGTCAGACGTCAGGCGTCACGATCTTAATATATTTCGTTTTAGCCCCATTTGATAACAAATTGTTGACGTCAAACCAGTGCACTACTTTTGTGATCGCATTGTTTACGTCGTCTAAATTCTGATTTCGTTTTAACTTAAACAATAATGATGTATCATTAGCAAACAATACTACCTCGTGGTTTTCTTTTACAAAATGTAACAAATCATTAATATAAGTCAAAAACAAAAACGGATCGAGAGTCGAGCCCTGCGGCTGCGGCTAAAATGTAAATCCTACTAATTAATATTTATCTGTGTATGAACATTATTTTGTCTGACTTACCGCCACTTCAGCTCTGTTACGGATTTCCTCATTCATAATTTTTTTTTTTATGTGACACGTCACAATGACTACATTCTGCCTGATGGTAACGTTGGTGGAATCCAAAAAAATTAAGGGGCTTTAAGCCGTCATATGAGCACGGTACAAAGCGCACCGACTCATGACGGCCAGCCAAAATGCCGTTTAACGCCCCGCTTAAATTCTTCTATCACTTCCCCTACCTGTGTATGTAGTACCGGCCTTGAATAGTATACTTTTCTTATTTTACGTCGGTAACAAAATGCTTTCACGCACTTCCAGTCAAAGGGGGACCGAATAGGAGCGTGGGATTCACCACCGGCAGACGCTACCGCCAGCAGTTATACCCCGCCGCTTGTTAAATAGACGGAGTGCCAGAAAACCACTTTAGAGATGCGCAGTAGACGCGCCCCTCTTATCTCTTAGTGCGACCATAGCGGGTGTGACCGAGGGTCTCAGAGGGTCAATGGTTAGCCAGCAGGGGCCCCGCTGCCTAAGACCCTATTGGCACACCCGCTGCGCCTTTACTGGTCCTTCTTGGTTTCCCCCTTTTTCAGGTAGTAATTACAAGGGCACCCAGAGTCACCGGTCTCTAGGTATTACCCTTTTCCTAACGGCCTCTCTGCTCTAGCGGGAGGTACTCAGCCCCCCCAACACGTCAAGGTGGACTCCAGTCGGTAGGCAAATAGAGCCACCTCACAGGGAGTCCTAAGAGTCGACGAAGAAAGATCCTACCGGATGCTGCATATTGGCTGGAACTGTTGATTTTGGGCAAATTCAACTAATAGAATATAATCTATTGGTTAGGCCGCTGTCCAGCACACTTATGAGGCGGATTATGATGGTGATAATGAGAATGTGAAAGCTAACTATCAAACAGCCTACCTAACTATTCCATTATTATTACAGTTTAAAAATTCATTCATAGAGTAGAAGCATTTGTCCAGCAACCATTTATGAAGTTTTCTCTTGAATAAGAATTGAAGTTTTTTAAACTTTCAGGAATGTGATTTTATACCTTTACTGCCATAAAGTGCGCATTCTTTTCAAGAGACAAACTAAACTTAGGCACACATAAACGATTGTCAGTCCTATTTCGAAGGCTCTTCATAATCCTCGAATATTATCCTGATGTCGAAATTCACTTATTAGTGGAGCACAAAATTATTCTTGATCTTGATCTGAGTAATTGAACTTTAAAAACAGAACCAATTGCTCATACAGTTTTAATAACAAGCTGTGCTTTTTAAAATGCTTTATCTTAATTTATTCGTACATTGTTCCAGCGCAAGAATTACAAGTAGGAGCTCATATTCCTTGTAACTGGAGACAACTATTGTGTGTTTATCAGACTATTGGTAAGTTTTATCTTTTACGTGTTGGAGGGGCGAATGGGGTTTCTCTTTTTAAATCAAACACCAAATGACCGAGAGGGGTGGGATTCACCACCGGCAGACACTATCGCAAGGAGTAGTACCCACTGAAAATCGTCCAACGATGCCATCCGCTTGTAGAGAAATGGGCAGGGGCCACTCCCTAAGTTGCAGTATCTGAAACCACGCCAGCGACCAACGTCCCCCGGATATGAACTGGGAAGACACCACAGTGAGGCGCAGTGGACGCGCCCCTCGTACCTTAGTGTGTGATCATAGCGTGAATGAACGACTTCTCATATTCTATGGTTAGACAGCAAGGGCTCCCTCCTGCCCCGCCTACTGCGCCCTTGATTGGTCAGAGAGACCAAACCGGTAGTCAGTATTAAGAGCAGCCGCCCGTAGACAATGTTTTCGTGTCTCACGTATATGTACACAACTTGTATGCATATATACTATTTGTCATAAGTAAGTTTACACAATATTTTTGTAAGCAAAACTTATATTCAACTTGTCAATAACTTAAAGTTGCCTAAATGTTGCAGATCTCATGTTTTTGTTGTACCCAAACTTTTAAACTTTGAGTCGAACTTAATCAGTAGTCATATTAAGACATTTTTTAACACATATTCAGTGTTTACCTTCTAAAAATTAAAATAACTCTTGATAACTCGAATGTTAATAAATACTAGAAAAAAACACAAAAATTTAAACAAAGCCAAGAATTAAGTCTTTTGACAATCGAATTTGACATTGCGCAAATTCATTTTAGCTTCAACCGATTTAAGTGATATGTTCACCCCTACATACACACCTACTCGTATTGTGATTTCCATTCCTTAACTCTGTTTTTCCTCAACGACCACATCCTGCTTGATGGCAATCAATCAACGCTTTTATGTAAAGGAAAATGTCACATAAAAAAAAACGATAACAAGTCGTTTTATATTATTATACTTAATTTTATTAATTTACTTTATTATATTTTGTACTGCAAAAAAATATAGTTACTATATCAAACATTTATTAGGCGACTAATCGGCGGAAATTTGATACAAATTATTGATTGCAGACAAAGTTACGTCCGAGATTAACGTTCTGAATGTAAACAGCGAATGCTACGAGAGGTGTGACTATGTGCAATACGAAATTCAAGTGAAGTATGTCAAAGAGACTAACAATATCATGTAAGTTGCTGCTTATATCTTTAAAAGTCCTTGCATACTAACTACTATAACTCATCTATCCATCCATTCATCCATCTATCTCATTTCAGATATTATTTCGGGACTGCAACAACGTGTTTTGTCTCCAATACCACAATCATTCACCGCAGACTTTCATTCAGTATATTATGTTATTCCATATAATAACCTGTTTTCAAAATACCATTTTACTTTATTTATAAGTAATAAATCCTAAAATATACCATTCTTACACATATAACTCGAAAACTGTAATAAATCTCGGAACATACTTCGAATACTTTCGGATTGATAGAGGCGTGATTAATCTAAATCAAAATATGGAGGACCATTCTTAATAACACATTATGCAACTCCTATGAGATTATATGTTATTAATAATTTAAATTACTGCAACGAACTCAAAACTAAAACTAAAGCATTCGCTCACCCCTCGATCTTCTAAATCACAGATGACCTATTTAATTGGTATTTTTTTCATTTTGTCTCAAAAAAGATATTTTTGTAAGACTTCCATAAAACGTTCCGAAAAAGACTATATGTTATCTGTTACATACAATATAAGATCAATCACACAGAATATTTTCTATGTTGCCATGAAACTAAAACAATGAAAACAAAGTTCAAAGTTCTTGTTACAACGAAATAACAATGCGAATAATTCCAGTATCTTCTGTAATATGCTTTGTTGCCCAAAACTGTTTTTGTGGTGGAAATAGAATGAATACGGTTTATCCTCCTAAAACACCATATACCTCCTAGAAATAACAATTTATGTTGCTGCTATGTCTGTTGTGTTTAATGAATTTTCAACATTGTTGTCTTAGTAGGCCGATTTTAGCAAAACTAGACTAACTACTACTTTTTTATTCATTACAAAAGATGACAGTGTGGAGAAGTTTTTAAGTTTACTTTGAAGCCATAAAATCACCTGTTAAATTTTTTTGTTAGTTCAAAATGTTTGTTTTAATTTAACGAAAATATTTTTTCACTTCGTGCCAAAACGTGCATATGTTCCATCAAAATGACGAAAATGATAAATTTAACTTTATCATTACCAGGAACAACTTAAGTCGCAAAATAAAAAAATAATCCTATTGCTTCTACTTTTTTTGAAAAGGGCGAAAATTGGAGAATTCTGAAAAAAATCATAACATGTACACTATGAAAAAATCCCGAAACATTATTTGGGGTAATTCAGGTATTCCAAAAAATGCTCTATCTCTAGACTTCCGCTTGACAAGTGTCAGGGATACCCTGTATATAAGTTATTTTAAATCCACCTTACGTAAAGTAAAAAACATTGAATTTTGAAATTGACTTTAAGTCTACTTACTAATAATTAATGAATATTGTGGACCAATACTCAAACAGGAAGTTTCTAATTAAAAAATAACTTGCACGTGCCAAGAAAAGGCTCTACAGCGACGTAATGACGCGTTTTTACAAAGCAAATGAATTATTTTGGAAACAGTCATAGCTATTTATAATGTTACTGATAAAAATAACATTTTTTTAAAAGATTAAGGGAAAGCTAATTTAAAAGTTATGATATATTTTTACAGAACACATAATAAATTCCATGGAAGATTTGTAGTACATTACAACGACAACACTTGTATTAAATACAGGAGAGAAGTTTTGTACACCTGGGACCAGATGTTGGGTTTGTACTGATTGGTTATTAGTGCTAACTTTGCAAGTTGTAGTTCTAAAACTTGATTGCAAGGGCAACTTAAGCAAAAACAGATTGTTTTGAAGTTCCCTAAGATGTAAGTGGGACTGTAAAATCAATCAATCAGTCGGTTTTAGGTAGGGCCGTGCCTTTCCACTCCACCGCCTTACCTTTATGCTATGAATATGCGCTTTCACCATGCCGTTCCCATGGAATCATCACGCCTTATTTCAGATAGCTTAACTACGAGTTGTTTAATATTCTAGTGGCCCAATAACGATAAGCTGTACTTAAAGTCATTCCCAAAATGTATGTGTCTATAGCCATTTATCATCATCATCAGAATCTCTATCATTCAAGTTTACTTCTGAACATAGACCTCCCAAACAAATTTCCACATTGAACGATCCTGAGCCACACGCTTCCACCGGCCAATATTTGTAGCAATTCCTAAAATTTATTCTGTAGCCATACAAACCTCGCTCGCCACCTATTACAAGGGACCAACTATACGGCGAAATGTGGGCGTATAATATGCCTCTGCCTACCTACGGACTGAATGTATGTATGTACAAACATAGTAGTAGTAAACACTAGACACTATTACTTTTAGCTCAGGAATTTGTTCTAAGTTCTTCGGGTCCACTGGGAATAGAGGCAACTGCAAACTTACTCGTAAAATCACTTTTGGAAAACTTTTAGAGGTAGACTGTATCAAGTTAAGTTTTCAAATCTAGAGGATTTACCAAAGCATTTGCTTTATGCTAGTGCCTTCTTGCAAAACTTTTGCAAATGTGTCTTCCGGGACTTATGGATAAAATAACTTCTATTGAAAAGCAGCGATGAGATTGTCTGTTGATTATTAATAACCATTAATTTCTGTGTACAGACAATAATTTTATAATTTAAATTGTATAGTATTTTTATTTACGATTAGTTTAAGAAACCTTTCCTTGAGATGGTTTTGCATTTAAAAGCTGTTTGGCATTTTTAGGATATTTTTTATCTTTATTGTAAGTTTACTTCTCGAGATTATAAACAAAAAGTGGAAGGTTTCTTATAAAAACAAACGCAGACACTTTATCATAATTTCATTATAAATAAGTGACCGTTTACAACGATATATTGCATGTTGAACTTGCGTGGATATGTAATGCTAAGCAATTATTGTTTAACTTTCCCATAGTGACCTCTGTATTCCGAATTCGTCAAATCTCGCCAAAACCTCCGTGCTTAGGTCAGAGAAGTTGATATTATGAGTGTCGATGGCGTACTTATTCCATAGTTTCTGAAAAAAATAAATTGTGTATCATCATCATGTCAGCCCCTTAGCATCCCACTACTGAGCACGAGCCTCCTCTCACATACCTAAGTGTGAGGGTATGGGGTCGTACTCTACAACGCGGATTTGTGTGTGACCATCCGCAATTAGTATTTTATAGAGTGATCATAGATGAGTTCTGTAATTTTGTTCGGCCTATTAAAACCCTAAATACTGAAATATTAAAAAAAACTTATGTAATAATTTCTTTAACATTTGTTTTTACAGCAAACCTCGGCGGGATTTTTGGATTATGCGTCGGCGGATCTATCATAAGTATAATTGAGATACTTTGGTTCGTAGTCGATTTATTAGTAACCGCATTATGGGGCGTCAGAAGGAGCCGACAGACGACCGCTGCGAAAATTAGAGACTTCAATCCGAACATCCCTTTTAAATATAAGTCGTCAAAGTCTAAATTAGCATTTGTCAACTGAGGTCGTACGTTCTTAATAGAATTAAACGCCAGTTACACAAGAATAGTTTCTCGAACAATATGGGAAAGTATGTCGTATACATTCTCGTTTGCGAGTAAGCTCCATACGATTTTCGCCTTCAGCTGTTTAGACGCTGTTTAGACGATGGTAAAAATTTGCATCAATCGTGCGATAATCTAATAAGAGTACTGGAGGCGAAACTCGTCCCTTACATTTATTTATACAGAAATCGAACTTTTGTAAACCAATACTCGTATGCAAGTTTCGGTTTGTCTTAACATTACCAAAGCGATTATCTCACTCAATTTGTTTGAACTGTTTGTTTTGATGCGAGTTTTATCAGTAACATAGGTCACGATGTTTTGATAAGTTCGGTTTATCCGATTTTAAAAATGTCACAAATGTAATAAAATTTGGATCGTAAGACAATATTAGATTTATAGACATATAGAGAAACTAATGAATGCATCTGATATCCACAGGATCCACAATAAGAAATAGGGATTCTAGGGATGCGTTTTGAAATCTTTTGCAACGGATTTAGCTTTTGATAAAATTAATAAACATACTTTTTTTTTTGTTATTTTTGTTACAAATTCGAGAATCTGACCGTAAATGGTTCTCTGCTTACACATTAGCGACAAGTTTAAAGGGCGACAATTCCCATTCGAGTGATGAAATTCGTAACGTTTGCTTACATCAAGCAGGAATACATTTATCTGATATTCTCAGCTGAACGCGTTCGAGAAACTCTTCTTGTGTAACTCCGGCTTTATCTGATCATATGATAAATAAATCTTCACTTACGGTTTCTGCCTATTTATTTCTAGGTATTTGCTATAAATTCGGATAAGGTATTATTAAGGAACCCTTGTTATCCCGTTTGCGATGGCACTTAGCTAATATTATTTTTATCTTATTGTACATTTGTTTTGTCGTGTTTTGCTTAGGAACCCTATACACCACATAGTTTTATATTGTAGCTTAATAAACTTTTTGATCACGATGTGAACAAAAAAAGTATTTTTAATTATTTAGTAACCCTTGCATAGTTTCTAATCCTCCTCCGTTATGATCTTAATCATGGGTATGATCTATCATCTTACTTATTAAGTTATATTTAGGTACACGGACAGATTACTATCATCAAAAATTGTCTACGACTAAAAAAATAAAATAAATAAGGCTAGACAATAATCCACAATTAGTGTACACAGCATGACTTATAAATAAACAATAATAAAAAATAATGCTTAATATCTAACAATTAAATACTAAAGGGAAAATACTGAAAATATAACAAACAATAATATATTAGGTCGGGGAAAAAGTCTTTTCGCATAACGTAGGTATAAACTTATTATAAAATTTTTTTGACTGTACTATTTGTGTCTGGCTGGTTTTGGTAACATTAAAAAGGTTCCATTATAAAGAAAAGAAAAAAATAAAAAAAAGTTGTTTCCCGCTATTTTTCATTTGTTTTTCTCTCCGTTAAAATGAGTGAATCTAATGAAGAAATTCGATACATTTTAAAATTTTATTATAAAAAAGGCAAAAATGCAACTCAAGCAGTGAAAAAAATATGTGATGTTTATGGACCTGATGCAGTGTCAGTAAGAGTAGCACAAATTTGGTTCAAACGTTTTCAGTCCGGAAATTTTGATGTTAAAGATGCACCTCGCTCTGGTCGCCCTGTTACGAATAAAATGGACGCCATTTTTGAAAGAGTGGAGCAAGATCGGCATATTAGTCGTTACGATGCAGCTGAAGAACTGGGAATTGACCACAAAACAGTTTTGACCCATTTGAAGAAAGCTGGTTATACAAAAAAGCTCGATATTTGGGTGCCACACGAGCTCACTCAAAGAAACTTAATGAACCGTGTACTCATTTGCGATTCATTATTGAGACTTAATGAAACCGAGCCGTTTTTGAAGAGATTGATAACTGGCGATGAAAAGTGGATCACGTACGACAAGAACGTGCGAAAAAGGTCGTGGTCGAAAGTTGGCCAGGCTTCACAGACTGTGGCCAAACCTGGCCTAACACGAAATAAGGTGATGCTGTGTGTATGGTGGGATTGGAAGGGCATTGTTTATTATGAGCTTTTACCGCCCGGCAAAACCATCGATTCTGATCTTTACTGCCAGCAACTGATGAGATTAAAGGAAGCAGTCGAGAGAAAACGGCCGGAATTGATCAACATGAAGGGTGTGGTCTTTCATCACGATAACGCTAGACCACACACATCTTTAGCCACTCAGCAAAAATTAAGAGAGTTCGACTGGGAGGTCCTAGTGCATCCACCGTATAGCCCTGACCTTGCGCCTTCAGATTTTCACCTGTTTCGGTCTCTGCAGAATTCTTTAGGTTCTGTAAGGTTGACCTCAAGAGAGGACTGCCAAAACTATTTGTCCCGTTTTTTTGATCAGAAGTCCCAAAGTTTCTACAGTAACGGGATAATGTCTCTGCCCACAAAATGGCAGAAAGTTATTCAACAAAACGGTACATATATATTGTAAATAAATGTAAAAAAACTTTGAAAAAAATGTCTTGACTTTTCATACAAAAATACGAAAAGACTTTTTCCCCAACCTATTATGACGACGATATGGCGTGGAGGTCAGTATATCTATGTCACCGTAAAATTGTAAATAACGTTAATTATAATCTATCCCGCGATATTGTAATCTGTCGAAAAATTGTAATCCGTAACAAACTGCTCACAATTTAAGGAATTATTTTTCGATAGATTATAATCTATCGAAGACAAACCGTTAAATCACAATCTGTCGCACGTTAAATTGTCAACTGTTTAAAGCCTGTCCATGATTGGCTGGGCTTGTCATCAAGACCAGCCAACCAGGGACGGGCTGGAAGAGTTAGGAATCAAACATAGATATCTGTCAAAAAAATAAAATGCAAATATAATAAGTATTTTTTTAAATTAAAATAATTGAAACAAATCTCTTCGAACACAAATTAAAAATAAAGTAAAACATTTTACACAAAAACAAAAATTAGGTTATGTTCGGTGACTAACTCTTATTTATTATTTAACTGCACTTCTTTAGGTTATCACAGGTCCGTTAACACTCCCTACAACTTATTATATTACAATGCGTTATTAATTATTATTATTAACACGAAATCTGTTTTAAATCACCAAAACACTGTTTGTTTACATTTCACAACAAATTAATTTGACTAATAACAACCGAAGATGGCGACGACGGGCGGCTGAGCGGGGAACATGAAGTTCAACCAATCAGAGCGCGAGGTGCGTTCTGTCGCATGCCATTTTACAATCTGACGGTTTGTCTTCGATAGATTATAATCTATCGAAAAGTAATGCGTTAAATTGTGAGCAGTTTGTTACGAATCACAATTTTTCGACAGATTACAATATCGCGGGATAGATTATAATTTAACGTTATTTACAATTTTACGGTGACATCTACACTTCACTCCAGAGGTCGTGGGTTCGATTCCCACACAGGACAAATCTTTGTGTGCATGAACATGAATATTTGTTCTGGTTTTGGTTTAAGCATGTATTAACAAAAAAAAGTGTTTAAGTATGTTTATCCGTTGTTTAGTAGCTATAACACAAGTTCTAAGGATACTTATCTTGGAACTAAATAATTGGTGTAATTGTCAGAAAATAAAATGTTTCTTAGTTTTTTTTAGTATTTCTGTATATATATTTCTGTGTGTGTACTAAATAAATAAATAAATAAATAAAATAAAATAAAATAAATAAACAATATGTTAGTTCCCAGTGCTTCAGGCCTGCACCTTAAAGCAGTAGGACAGTACTAGACTATTTTATTTATTTTATTTTATTTTCTTTGGGGGGCTTACAGCTAACACTGCTATATAATTTCAAAACATATATTCTAAAAGCCAATAACAAGCCTCCACATATAACAATTGGCTAACATTAACTAGAAATGTACATTTTAATTTAGACTAATAATCAATTTAAACAGTTAACATAAAAATTCACTAACCTATACTAAGTGAAGTAGTCTGCGGACAGAATTTTATTAATTATAGATATATTGCTGCAGTAGATATCGAGGGTATCAGAATGATTATTATGAGTTGAATTAAAAAGCTTGCTAACGCGAATTAAGTAGGAGTTGCCACGATAAACACTACGGTGGGTTGGAACATGGAGTAGATATCTCGGACGACAATGTCGGGGAGGTATATTAATATACAGCTGACACAGAAGTTCAGGACAATTAACTTTGGATTGAGCAATTTTCAACAAATAACGCAGATCAAAAATGTTTCTACGCACATCAAGAGGAAGTAAATGAAATTTCGCACAGCGCCGTTTATATGAAAGATATGGAATTTTAAATTTAAAACCTAGATACCTTGTAAATTTTTTCTGTAATTTTTCCAGCCTTTTGAATGCACAGCATAATTAGGATTCCACACTTCACTGGCGTACTCCAAATGACTTCTTACAAGAGCACAATAAAGTACCTTAATGGCCTTCATAGTGGTAAAAGAAGAGCTACTACGGATAACAAAACCCAGGGATGAGGAGGCTTTTTTGGCTATTTTGTCAATATGATGTTCAAAAGTGAGCCGATCATCAAGAATAACACCTAAATCAGAAACTTTATCCACACGACGCAATGGCGAATTATTAATAGTGTAATTATAGTGTAGCTTATTTCTATTTCTACTGAAGCTGATGACTAGGCATTTATTGACATTGAGATCAAGATTAACAGATTCACAGTATGCGACTACCCTATGAAGATCTTGTTGCAAAAGCATGGCATCTGAATGATTTTTAATTTGCCGATAGATCTTCATGTCGTCAGCGAATAGCAGAAAATCAGAGTTATGAATGCAATCACCAATGTCATTAATAAACACCACGAACATTAAAGGGCCTAACAAGGATCCAAACTAACAACTAATATGAAAATTTTGAAAGGCAGGTTTTCAACTTATAAAACATCTAACATTAAATTGGTATCTAAAAGTATGACATAAGTGACATACATTTCTCAAAGATTATTTGAAACACAGAAGTAATTATATTTAAGCTTGGATTTCCAACTATCATCTATTACAAAGTAATACAGAGTTCATAGTTAACTGAAAACAATGTGTTACGCACTGTTTTACTCATTGATAGTTTATTGAAATGGTCTTAAATGTAATTCTACGCAAGACACACTTCCCCAACAGTTATGGGGCAAGTGTGACTATAGAATCTGTAATGTCACTTTACATTATTAATGAGGTAAGTGTGTCATACTGTACAAGACAGAAGTAGAAAGCTTTTTATGAATATAATAATAATTATTTGCATGATTGCAAAAGGTTACTTTTTTGGTGCTTAAAATAAAAAAATATCAAAATTACGATCCTGTATTTCAGGACTCTAGCACTCGCTTAAGGATCGCGATGAGTTTGTGACTTTATACATACACAGAAGTTAAATTTGGCAGTGTTTTGTGTATTAGATTAGATGTGTTGCGTACTGCTGTAAAATATCTCAAGCCGCTAAAGTAAACCCTTAAATTTAAGCCTCTGACATGGCTTAGCGACTATAACGCTTAATGATTATCGCGAACAACGGCTAAACGTGCCTTTCCGAACGAGTTAATCACTTACACGCGGTACAGCTTAAATACTAGGAAAATATATAAATAACAAAAGTTTATGATTTTGAAAAATCGGGTCCGTAGTTAAGCCTATTTTAAGGAAAAGTTCTCCTCAGTCTATCTTAATTATTAATCTACCATTGTCAACTATCACAGCTGTGTCAAATAGCAATTTCTTCAACAGGGCTCTTACGATTTAAATTATTACTTTTCAAATAAACAAGCTTGGGTTTAACATTTTCGACTTGAAATTGTATAAATTAGAATAAAAAGTCAAAAAGTCAACCAGGTTATTGTTGTGACCATCCCTTTTAAACAAACTCAGCTCATTTTCACATTTCATACTTACTTAACTGTGATGGAAATGGCTTCTGGGGAACTTTTCAATATCTTTAAATATTCACTGTGTGTGTTCTATTTTATATGTTTGATTGATAATTAAAAAGAGCATAGCCAGTGTGTTTCTTGTCAGTTCTTCTCACAGAGCGGTGGCTCAGAACTGGCACTTACACCTATTTTTATGCTTGTAAGCTAATCTAAGCTTCGTGAGTTCAGTGAAATTATTTTCCAATTTTTAAAATTTTCATTTTGACGTTTTTAATTGCTTTCTAATAGTTTATAAACGAAATAAGTTTTTACTTTATTTACTTAGCTGTAAAACCTGCTTTTATTGAGCAGAACATCTTGAACTTGCAATTAATTCCAAAAAATTAAAATTTTGCTATAAGACAAAAGAGGAGTTCTCTTGCAATGAATTGACCAAAGAACAGCCGCTCTTAAATTTAGTTCATCAGAATGTTCAAGGCATTTCAGGCAAAGATCTAGAATAAAGTTTGTTCTTAGAATCATTAGATATCCATGTAATGTGTATAGCTGAGCATTGGCTAGATGTTAATGAGTCTCTTCATACATTCCATTCAGTTAGTACATTTTATAGGGAATATTCCATAAGGGGTGGATTACTTATTTTATTACATAGAAGTTTGAATAACAGGGCTCTTAGGTATGTCGAAACATCTTCAGTTGAACGTGTTTTAGAATTGTCTTGTACAGAGCTTGACCATTTTATAGTTTTATGTGTTTATAGATCGCCTAGTGGCAATTATCAACTGCAATAGAAGATGTTTTAGAAACCTTATGCAAAATTTAGGATTTTGCATATTGAATTTTGTTTTGAATGTTAATATTTAGGATTCTTCCTTAATATCAGTAAGGTTTCTGAATTTGTTCAAATCTTTTAATTTACATAATTATTTTTTTGAACCCACTAGGATTATGCCTTCATCACTAACATGCTAAGATAATATTTTTTTGTTATTTTACTGTTGTACATAAATTAATTGAACATGGCGTAACTTCCGACCGAAATGGCCAAATTATTAGATTTGAATATATTTTTCAAAAGTTCTCTAAAAAATACTAAGTAGACCAATAACAACGAATCAGGTTTTGATATTTCACAGCAATGTCTACAAAAAGCTAAACAACGCATCAGAAAACATCCGCTATAAACTATAATAAGTTGTTCGGAATTGTAAAATGGGAATTTAAGAATAACTTTAAGCTGAAAAATGTAGTAATTTTAAACAAATGGAAGTTTTCTGATTGGGCTACTCCCGGAATTTATAAAATTAGAAAGAAACTTTTTAATTTGTACAGAGAAAAAAGTACTTTAAAAAATTCAAATTTTATTCAATATTATGTTAGAAATTAATCAACATTGTTCAAAGTAGTTTGCATCGCTGCTAAGTCAATGAACAACCTAAACAAAAACAAACATACAAAATGTAAACTTAATGCTGTAAGGCATTCTCTACTACTTACCCCATGGGTGGTTAGCAGAGGGATTAAAGGCGGTGCGAGCAAAAGAAAATATAGGAAGTTATGATATAAGTACATAAAATTTAATCCTAAATTACGATGGACCACTTAAAAATATTATACAAACAACATGTATAGACAGAAATACATACATATTTAAGAAATAAATAAATGTCATAGGGAAAAATTACATCGATAATCATTCTTTCAAAAAGTAAAAAAATAATTAGGTTTTTGAAAGCTGCTTTGCTTTTTGCCAACCTAATATCTGAAGGAAGAGAGTATCAATTTTGGATGGCCTTAATGCCAAAGGAGTTTGACATGGACCCCGTACTGTGTTGAGTTGTAGCAAGAAGAAAGTTTTCAGAGGAGCGGAGGAAAGTAAGTGGAACTGAGAAATCTGAAATAGGATTGCAAATACTCAGAAGAATTCTACCTTAAATGAACCCATTTAAGGTGGAAAACAGGGTACTGAGAAGCCTAGTCTGATGACGTTGAGGAACAGTCAGCCATTTCAGCTAGGAACGTGGTCATATTTCCGTAGACTAAAAGTTGATTAAGAGGCGATCCAATTTCAATAAGAGGTCTTTGTTTAGATCGAGAAGCACACATCAGCATAAAACGTTATTAAAGGAATTATTATGAAAATAGTTCGTATGTGAGTAAGAGTTTAATTACCAGAAGAATAAAGTGAAATTCTTCTGGTACCTAAAATCTAAAACAAGTTGCTCGTTATTCAATTAATTGGCATTTGCGGAGATGAAATGTTTACAGCGAAATTAATTAATATTCGCCTATTATAACGGCGGATTAGGTTATTCGCCACGCAAGTTAAAGTCAATTAAGCTAAGTGGAATATTTGGGAGTGCTTGTATAAATACTAATCGTCTACCGAACTATCATTATCATCTCAGCTCTCTGAGCAGCACCTCGTACGTTGCTGGGTAAATGTTTCTTTATTTACAACTTCTAATCTGGGATTTTGCGCCTTTTTCTAGAAAAATCTTCCAGCTAGTTTACATTATGAGACTCGTCCACTTCCCGCAAGCGTCGGGAGTTACGTATTTCATTTGTACTATTAATGTTGCAAAAAATATGGGCAATTTAATTAGCACAGAAAGGTCATTGGATCTGATAAAGCTTCAGATGTTGTCTACTGATCGTACACCGTATCAGACCATACGTAATATTAGAAAAATAATAAGACTTAAGTATTACTAAAATACTATTTCCAGGAAACACAAATCATTGGAAAACCGATTTACTGATATGTTATTCGATTGATCGTACAATTCATCAAAAAGCCACTTACCCGAAATTCCACTACTCGAACAGAATCTTCTGTTTTGTGAATATTATATAATCGTAGTCGTGTGATGTCATAAGTCATTTCTTGGAAACGTGCAACTCTAACTAACACAAAAATATTTATTATTAAGATTTCTTTAAGTACATAATAAAGATTATATAAGTAAAGACTTAAGATGGTAATAATTGAATTGAAATTATGATTTGAAGAATATTAAGATTTAATGTAGTTAGCAAATATTAGCAAATATTTTTGGACAGTTAACATCTGGCCCCAATATATAATATGTACACAACGTTTGAACTTCCACTAATACTTTCAACTCTTTTTTGAACCGTTCCGGTTTCATAATATTAGGCCTTATAAAGTCCACTGCTCAAAATTGAACTCCCCAATTGATTATGTTCTATTTGAGGTAGTTGCACTTAATCACCACTGGGCAGGTGAGTTTGGTGGTTGGTTGGTACTATTGTTTGTGCATCATTGATGTATCTGAATAATAAAAATTGAGTCCTAGATAGTTTCTTTTTCAAAAGAGTGACGAAACTAATGAAAAGAAGAAGAAACCTATGCCTGTTTATCGTAAAGCAATGTTGCCGATAAATTGTCGTGAAGAGTCATCCGCTCATCCTATTTCTGCTTTTATTGCGATTCTCTTTAGCCTCAATTGGGCGAGACAAACAGAGATCTTTTATCTAAGTAGGGTGACAGTCTTTTTGACCCTTGACGGCGCCTAAAGAAGGGAGTATAGTAAGGACCTAACCATCTGAACCTAATTCATCTGAACGAATGCGTTCGCATCTCCACATAAAATTGTTGTTTTCTATAGATTAAAGGTGAATGAGCCTTCATGTGGGCGGTTGTGTGCACGTGTATTTGTGTCTGTCCTTAGCATCGAACGTAGGAACCTGAATTGCCGCAAAGAAACATAAGTGTTATTAGAACCCTTTAAAATTATGAAAATAGTTCCACTATCGGCCTAAATAATTTTTATTTTGTACCTATTTTCATTTTTTTTAATTGTGACAACATTGTAGTCACCCTAATCATTGACACCTCATACATGTACGTATAGATGTCTGTGCAAACGTAATTTACAACTGACATCCCCAATGTTGATCTAACGGCCAAGATTTTCTCAATCGGTATAAATACGACTGACTCGTACGTGCTATCAATGTTCAGCCATTGGTGTATTCATTTTGATTTAGTTGCATTTATTATAAGACTATAAATATTAAAATGACTACTTTATGTAAGTTTTTTTTAGAATTGCAATTTGAATGCTCTTAATTCCACGGTAATAGGAGTTATAATGAAGGTAAGGCATAGTTCACAGAGATCATTATCTGTATAGGTAATACTCGTAGTTTGTGTAGCGCTTCCGTGTATTGAAACTAGGTGCCCGCACTAGGTCTGCGTGGTCGAGAAAGGATGAACCCCTTTCATCTTGGTATGTTAGAGTAGGCGGTTCGTGCTAAGTCATCGTCATCATTTCAGCCCATAAACGTTCCACTACTGAGCACGAGCCTCCTCTCACATACCAAAGTGCGCGAGTGTGTAGCCATACTCCACCTCGCTGACCCAGTGCACTGATTTGCGGAAGCAATAGTGTGGCTACCTGCTATTCAAACTTTTTAAAACGCCTATTTAGGCCTATAACATGGCTTAACGACTATCACATTTAGTGATAACCGGGACCAACGGCTCAAAAAATCACGTAAGCGCTCGATATCAAATGCCACACAAACGGTCACGCATCCAAGGATTGACCTCTGTAAACTTTGCTTTACTTCGGCAATTGTTTCCGGCCACCGAGCACCGTGAAGCTACGAAAGCTCAGCTACTTCCTGCTGAGTGCTGGAACGTTAATGGCTGAAATGATTATTATGATACTTGAAACTGACTTGACTTCGAGAGAAGAAGGCTCTTTGTTCATACAGAGATTGTTTTTAATATATGTTCCCCAATTATTAGATCAGTGAAGATATCAATGATTTGATTATCAATAGATTTGATTCTATTGGGACATTTGCCCATAATCACCAAGCAGGCGGGTTGGTGATCACAGTTCATGGCAGTACGCAGGATGACGCTGCTGCCCATCATCCGGTACTGTTGTCTTTGTCGACTCTATTGCCCATGACATAAGAGGATCCCATACTTGATTTTCCACACTCGACGAGTTAGCCCAAGATAGATGTTACTATCGCACCGTTACCTTATGCATATATTTCAAAATAGACCGTTATTTTAAATGAAATTAAAATACGAACTAAATATGCATTCATTTTTATTGCAGCTTCTTTCTATCTTCTTTGAAGAATCTTTAATGAAAAGTTCAAGTGAGCTAACTTGAACTTATTATTAATGTAGACCTTGCAGATAAATTGTTTAGTATTTTCCAAGCAAATCACTTAGAATTGCAAGCAGAGCAGACATCTTAGAAATGTAAACTAATTTAATATTAATGGAATTATTTTACAGACTTAGTAGTATTGACAGGCTTGTATTTAACGTGACATTAAAATTAATAATATGCCAAACTAACCTTATTGTACACCAGAAATACTAACTCATCCATCTAACCCCCTATTAGGTGCTCAATCAGTATTTTTGATGTACAAACAAGACATTTTTAAAGGATCAGTTTATTATATTCCATAATAAAATAATATTTTTCTACGACTAACATTGCACGGAGGTCGGTCTGGGGAGGGGTATCTTGTAAAGGGAGGTCATATTCATTTAGGAATTCTTTAAGGAATAATCAATATAATTAATCAAGTATTCGCCTACTTTTTTCAGATATGCTACATACACCGATACATAGATTTTGCTTGACAATTTTTATCTGTAGCCGTTGTTGGATCTAATGTAATTGTTATGCGGATGATAGGATGGTACACGAGCGATACTGCAGACCTCTTGCGGCAAAGCAAGCCGATATCCTGATGCAGAGAGTAATTTTAACTCCGCGCAAATTGATTATACTCATTAATGTCCCGAGCAGCGCTGTTTGCTGTACAAGACAAGGTGCGATCGAGTGTAGAGTACTGGTCCCACCTTTGGCTTGGGCCGTTAAGTACCTCCTCGACGTACTCGATTAATTGCATAGGCGGACAGTACGCATCATTGGAGATGCTGAGCTTGTAACCTCTCTTGAGGACCTCTAACAGCGTAGGGCCGTTTCTTCTCTCATTGTGTTCTAGTGACTTTACTAAGGCGAATGTTCTGAAGAACTTTCTGACCATATCCCGCCCTCTCCTTTTCCCTCCAGAACTACACGTGCTGGTCTTAGAAACCGCCCTCATACTGTGGCAGGCTATTAGCACTCAAATAAAATAAAATTGGTAAGTCGTTTCTATGTAAGACCATTTTGGAATTCTCCGCCAGCGCATGCGTTTCCAAACTCCTATAGTGAAAAAATCCGAGCTTTTAAGCGGGGCGTGAAACGGCATGATAGCAGGCCGTCATGGGTAGGTGCGCTTTTTATCCTATTGCAGAAGATATTTTGACATATAAAGTGTAAATTCGCTTATTATAGTGTGCAAGATTTTATGAAGCACCAGGCTGCCTGGAAGTGACATGAAGTGCTGTGTCCAATCCTTCACCGACAGACTGACAATTCTTGAGAAAAACCACAACAGACAGATAAATTGACAAATACTGACAAACAATCAATATGCTTATATATTTTGATTCTGGTAAGGTTCATATGTTTTTCATTGTTGTTAAAAAAAATATCGATATTCCATTTTGTTTGTAAAGCATTGACAAATTTAAATGATCCTGTTGATCTTAAAGACAATAAAGTATATTTTGTTTGGTTTATTTATTTCATTACATATCCACAATACCTTTTATATGAAAAAAATAGAACGATAATGTAGAAGCTAAGTCATAAATAGTCGTACTTACAAACGAATTACTGAACCGAAGAGGCTGACTTGATTATATGAAGCGCTCCTAATATCCAGCCACCAGAATGTGAGAGTGGCAACAAAAAATTCAAATGTAATATCGTCCGGATCTCGCTCTTATTGTATCGTGTTTTTACGTGGGAGTAGATAGTTTCCCGCAAATTTGATTAATTTTTTGCTCGAAAAAAGCGTTCTTATATCCATTCTTATAAACTTAGGCATTTTAATGTGTCAAATAAGCGTACGTTTACTGAATATTATAAGATAAAATTTATATGGAGGTTTTTAGTTTTCCTTTTCTTTTATTATAAATGTTGCTTTTTGTTACCTTTGTAGTTGTTGAGAACAAACAAAATTTTGGATTTTGTTATTCTGTGTATTTTTGTAAAATTTTAATAAAAGAATAAAATTCAACGGTGGCAATCACAGGTTATGGCCATTGAGTTAAATGTTTTTTTTCTATTTAATTCTAAAAACTACCGAAGTTATGTCTGGTCCTTTTACCACGATTGTTTAATAGACGTAATCTGTCGAGAACTCTATGAAAAGCGACTTTATGTCGAGAGGTTTAGGCCTTTCATGATCGGCCAGATTGGTCCGGCAACCACCCTCAGGGAACAACAAGAATCTGTGCTCGTGCTTACAAATCAGCTGGAAATAAGACCCACGATTTTAAATGCGAAGTTAGTTCAAAAGCGTTTTTTGTTCAAATTTTACTAAAAGCAAATTCCCGATAAAATTTACAACAAAAGCTTTATTAACATTTCTATCGACCTTAGCTTCGAAACTTAAAAGTATCTTGGCCTTAAACAAACATCTCCAAATTGAAACGTGCTCCACGGCTTGTCAGGAGTATTACAACAATATTAATTCAGGATTTTGGCAACTGGTAACGTAGACAGGTAGTGAGAAGGATCATGTTATTAATATAAATTCAAATAAATACACACGGGAGCTGTAAACTTGAATACAAAATATGTATATTGTGTTAGCTGTATACATATTTGAAACGCACGTAGCTCCGCGGTAGTTACAGGAAGGTTGGAATTTATCGCCGAAGTAAGGCAAGTCAAAATCTATTAATCAAGTTTGGCTTAATAGAGCCCTTACGATAGTCAAATTTAAAAACTAACGCCCCCATGGGGATCCTGCCGTTTTGCCAAAACTATTTTGACAAAAATTTATAATCCAAACAAATTTTAGCAAACTTTTTTTACACCAATGCAACGTTGCGAATTATTTTAGTACGCAAATTTTCATTTGGTCAAATTTTTACTCGGCAGTATATTACTACGGATAATGTCATTATGGTATTAGGTTTTTTAACAAGTAATTTATTACGGCAAACAAACTTTAGACAAATAACATTTAATCAAATGATTTGTTTGGACATAAAGTTTTACGTTTATTATTTTAAATAATCACAAACTAAGATATTAATACTAAATATATACTAAAAATAAAATAGTATAAGGAATGTTTGTTTAATATGTGTTCATAATTTTAAATTAACGTGATGATAATGATGGCTTAGATACATATTGGTTAGGTTAGGTTAGAACAGTGACCACAAAGCGCGCGAGCCGAGCGAGCGAAGCGAGCGTGCCGCGGTAGCGGCCGGCGAAGCGCCAGAAAATACTACTGTTGATTTATGTATGGCCAATATTTGTAGATTAGTATTAATAGTAAAGATGCAAATAGAAATGGTTATTTGAAAAGTTTCGAGACGAATTATTTGGCTTATTTTATTTTGCGTAAAATATGTAATACTAACTGAGTTATTGCCGAAACGTTCACTTGGAAAGCATTACGTTTACGATACAATTATTTGTGAAGAGTTTATTTGCCAAGTAATAATTTGGCAAATGAAATTTTACAAAACAATATTTGGGAAGTGATAATTTGTCAATTTTCTTTTGGTGTAACTAGGGATACCCGCCCCCATGTTTTAGTAAAAAACATACATAAATTGAAACATATATAAGAAAGCGCTTTCCGCAGATTGGTCACAGTATTAAATAATGGAATTGAATAAGGGAACGGAATCAAATATTCTAACATTTCAAGTCACGTAGGTACCCGTGACTTAAAAGGTTGGTGCGATTAGCGTCTCCCGGCAGTCGACACTTTGCAGATTACCTTGCGCAAGGCTTCAAAGTCAAAATCAATTATTCAAGTTTGTTTCAATAAAGCTCTTATTAATATCAACTTAAAACACTGCAGACGGGAGCTTGATCGTAGAAGAATCCGACGAGAAACTCGTCAGGAGTGATTTGTTTCTACCGCCAGTTACTTCATTTGCTGTTGTTTACTAGCTGTAGTTATTATTATGTTACTCCAAGGCGTATATTTTATTTTATTTGGGATAACAAACAGCTGTCACAATAAAATCTTTAAAAAACTAGTTATATACATATAAGGTAATATTAATTATCGTGATGCACACACCGTTATTCTTGGACATATTAATTGTGATACTCGGTATTGCTAATGAGGATCAGTAAGGTATCTTAACAAAACAAAAAAAAGAAGGTTTATATAACTTTTTTAAGGTATCGCTTTAGTAGTTAGTTGCTCTGTTAACTTTAAGCCCGCTCTGTTTACAAAATCAACCACTGCTTGTAAAAATAATGTTTCGCCTTCATGGGGAAAATCCTAACAAATTATTACACATACTTTTACACCATATCTTTTAGTATTAAAATGATAAACCTATATTTACATTAAAAGAAATTCTGTCATCATCGTCATCATCAGTCTTTATTCATCCACTGATGGACATAGGCCCTTCAAAGGCACGCCACGAAAAATTAAAAGGAATAGCAAAAAAAGCCAAGAAATTTTATAAAACCTACTAATAGCGTCACAAAATGTTAGTGTAGGTGTACTACATTTATTTGGCGTATGGACTTGTTATTTTGTTAAAAAAAACTCTGATTGTGAATCATGTACTGTTATAACTTGTATATGATAATTATAATTATGTATTCTTAAATTAAAAATTTTGTGCAACTTGAGAAAAACATTATAATATATCTGTGCCATATCTCGAATATTTTCTCGGTGCGTGCACGCAAGACTTATAAAGCTTTACAAAGATTTTCTCTTCGTATACAAGTTTGATAAATTATGGTAGCAGAAAAGTTGGGTAATATTATTTCCCGCAATATCTAATCGTGTTAATGTGCTATTAGTTTTGACATTAATACTATTGATGAGTTGCTTATCGTGAATTATAACTATGATAAATGCAGAAGTGAACTATAGGTGTTCAAATATGAGGTCATGAATTATGACGAAGAAACTTGGCTTGGAATGGGAAAATAGTTTGACTGGTTTAAATTTGATTGAGTGACTATTATTTCGTGTTAACATTTCAAGTTTCATTATATTTTCTTCATGAATTATTCTTTTAAAATGACCACTTAATATTTGATTTGTAAGAAACTTGAATGAGATTGAAAACTTTTGCCATACCAAATTAATTAGTAATTTTGTA
The DNA here is from genome assembly GCA_949126915.1 of Musotima nitidalis. Lineage (NCBI taxonomy): Eukaryota > Metazoa > Arthropoda > Insecta > Lepidoptera > Crambidae > Musotima > Musotima nitidalis. The sequence continues at coordinate 4,130,283 of OX421419.1, forward strand.
CTGCGATTTGCATAATAGAAATGGCGTGCAATGCGGTTAATTATTATAATCACTGAGCATGGGCTTCCCTGAATGAACAGATACAGGTCTTACTGGATCTCCCGGATCAATACGGATTAGCAGACGGCGTGTGGAAACCTGCCCTTTAATTTTGTCAAGCCACAAATAGTAATCCAAAAATTGACTATTTGGAACAACTGTCAGTACGAAACTTCAGTGATCGATTTTGACAATCTAAAACAAAGCAACGTTACAAGGGTTGCACTATAAGTATCGGGAATGGAATATTTCCACTGTTCCTGACATATTCATCATCATCATCTCAGCCCATAAACTTCCCACTACTGAGCACGAGCCTCCTCTCACATACTATAGGTGCGAGGGTATTGGGTCATACTCCACCACGCGGACCCAGTGCGGATTGGCGGAGGCAGGTGTATGGCGTCCTGCTGTTAGAATTTATTAAGCCGCCCATTAGGCCTCTAACATGACTTAACGACTACCACATTTAGTGATAACCGGGACCAACGGCTTAACGTGCCTTCCGAAGCACGGAAGCGCTCGATATCAAATGCCACACAAACGGTCACCCATCCAAGGACTGACCTCTGTAAACTCTACTGTACTTCGGTGATCGTTTCCGACCACCGAGCACCGCAGAGCTACGAGCGCTTCTTGACATATTAAAATCTGTTTAATTATAAACTACTTGGTTTTAAATATCGAATACCATTTAATTATTTTTAAAAAAAATCTCGGCTTTGTCACAAGTTCTTGTCAAACTTGTTCAGTCGTTCAGAAAATGCAATTGACTCGAGAAAATTCAAGAGCTAAGATTTATTGTGACTTTCGAAGTGGTTCAACACAAAAACAGTGTATTGACCGGATGATTTCTGCATTTGGTGATGAAGCCCCATCCAAAACCACAATTTATTGCTGGTTTGCTGAATTTCAACGAGAACGTGTCAAGCTCAGTGATGATCCCCGTCAAGATCGTCAAAAAACCGCAGTCACCCAAGATAACGTTGATGCTGTGCGTAAGCTGATTGAGGAAGATCGACATGTGACATACCGCGAAATTCAGACAACTTTAGACATTGTCATGAGTCACATACAAATAATCTTGCTTGAACAATTAGGTGTAAAAAAGTTGTTTTCCCGATGGATACCGCATTCTTTCTGTGAAGAGCAAAAAGCGGCTCACGTTACTTGGTGCTTCAGAACTCTCGAAAGATTCCACGCAGGATCCTCAAATGCTGTATACAAAATCGTATCAGGTGAAGAATCCTGGATATACGCGTACGAACCCGAAACAAAAAATTAGTCACGAGTTTGGGTGTTCGAAAATGAGTTAAAGCCAACAAAAATTGTTCGTTTACGGAGTGTGGCAAAAAAATGGTGGGCACGTTTGTCTCCAAGCCGGCCATGTTGCGACTATTCCTCTTGAGAGACAAAGAACGGCTAATGCAGAATGGTATGTTAGCGTTTGTTTGCCACAGGTCGCTTCTGAACTCCATAAAGAGAACTGCAAGCGCCGCATCATCCTCCATCACGACAATGCGAGTTCTCACACCGCGCACAGAAAAAAAGAGTTTTTAGATTAAGAAAACATAGAATTAATAGACCATCCGACGTACAGCCCTGACCTAAGCCCTAATGATTTCTATAAATTCCCTAAAATAAAAAATTAATTGCGTGTACAGAGATTTTCATCACCACAAAGCTGTGGACACCTGCAAAACGGCCATTTGGGAGCAGGAAGTAGGGGACTTCCGAATTGAATGGTTGCTTCAACGATTGGTTTCATCGTATGGAAAAATGAGTCAAATTTCGTGAAGAATACTTCGGAAAGCAATTAATATATTTTTAAATAGTAATGTTGTGTCCCTCTGGTATTGCAAATGACCATAGCCTGCTGTGACGCTACAATCAAATTAAGTATGTATTATTTTTTAAAAGGCGCGCGTGCCCTCACTATCTTGCACTTGTCCTCGGCGAACAACGAACAGGGCCAACCGCGAGAATACTGATTCTGTAGCAAAAAAAAATGAGCACACTTTAGCTTTAGAGAATTATCCTCTGTAAAATCTCTGTACTATATTCTCGTTCCGTTTATTCATTCACCTACTTCCACCAAGATGTGCCAGGAGAGAATTGAAAATGTTCCATATTATTTGTTCGTCTCTTCTCGCGTCGTTTCGTCTTGATCGCCTCGCCTCGCCACTGGAAAAACAGCTAAACATCGTATTCATATTGAAAAAACATTTCATCAAACACTGCTAAACTGCCTGAAGCCTAAAGAAATAAATTTTCATATATAGCATAACAACCAAAAAAAGACTCCAGATAAAAGACTAAATTCAATGGTATATTTTTGATCAAAAGCACGATCTGTAACACAGTTGAACAGATCACATTCTTAGAAAAACAGAATCAAATGTTGAAAAATATATGGCGGACGGGAAATCTCTACGGAAGAAAATTTATGTTACACGAGTAAGCACGCTGATAATAATTGATACTGTCGATACCATGTACTTTTATAAATTGTAGTATAAGAATAATAATGAAGTTGGCTATAATAAATAAAATAACACTACGCCCAAACATTTTCAACAGCTATCGTTTTGAATATCTATCGTTTACTTTTTTTGTTGGTACCTATACTAATGTATGGAAGCGAATGTTGGTTATGGCAAAAAAACATGATAATATGATTAATGCAGTAGAGATGAGAGCACTCAGAAGTATTCTAGGTGTGAAATTGAGTGATAGGATTAGGAATGTAGTGATAAGAGTCTAATCTGGTGTAAAAGAAGATATAGTGACAAGAATTGAGAAAGGTATGCTTAGATGGTATGGTCATGGGTTTACTAACGTTTGGCAAAAAACTTTTCCCAAAGTGACACTTGCCAAAGTATGTTTCCCAAATTTTCATTTGGCAAAACCATCTTTTCGCAATTTTACATTTAGCATGATAATTAGACCAAATAAATGAAGTGTGAAATGTGTATTGCTAAAGATTCATTTGCGAAATGAATCTTGGGCCAAAAGTTTTTTGGGAAGTGAAATTTGACGAAAAATAATTTGGCCAAACGGAGGGATCCCGGTATGGTCATGTTAAGAGGATGATGAAAGTAGACTAACGAAAGTGATTTATGATGGACAAGTGATTGGAAGTGTTGGCAGGGAAAAGCCACGTAAGACCTTCCATGAACAAATTAGGGAAATTTTGGAGGAAGAGTAGGTCAAAAGTACCCTAAAATGGGCGTGAATGAGGAGGTTAATGAGTAAAAGTGTGTGCCAAGATCGTAGCAAGTGGGAGGATGTGATCTCTGCCTACCCCTACGGGAAAGAGGCGTATGTATGTATGCATCGTTTTGAATCCAGTGCAGAGCAATATGACACAAAAATATTAAAAGGCGGCAAAATCTTTTTATAAAAGTGACAAATTTCGTCGCGATTCTCTCCCTTGAGGCAAATTGTTAAGCTGTAATACCCATACATCAATTACATAACATCCCCAATTCCTATGAGAGTATGTTTTATCTGTAGTGTTTTATGTTTGTATGTATAGGGATCCTACCAAGATCTCAGGAGCCCAAGCCAACCGCACCTGTAAGAGGAGCACCTGCTGATCATCGGACGAGGCTCTGGCGAAAATAAAAGTTCCCGATAAGCGGCAATAGGCTCGCCACCTATTACGTGGGATCAATAAAGCAATTGGCGAAATGTAGGCATACAATATGCCTCGTCCTACTTCATGGGGAAACAGGGGAAAATATATGTATGTGAATATTTTGTCTAGATTACGAATAAACACACATTATATCTATAGACTAGCGGTCTCCCGCGGCTCCGCCCGCGTGGTTGTCGATTACCGCTGCAAAATGCCTACCCAGAAAAAACGCGGTCAGCAAAATGATTCCCAGGTCAATTCACAGACATCGACACTAACATCAACGACGCAGTCATTATCCGCAGGTTGCATAGATTGTCTTTATGTGGATGCTAAAGTTTTTAATGATGAAAATATTTAAATGTAATCAATACTAAGTTTCCACTTCTACCGGCAGTCCCGGAGTGCAACCCGTTGTTTTGGGATAGATAACTAAAGCGATTATTGTATAGCTTCTCTATATAATAAAATATACTTTACTGTTTTAAAGATTAACAGGTTAATTTTGAGTCGTCAAATTTTTTCAAACAAAATTGAAAGTCAATGAACAATGAAGGAGATATGAGCGGTACCATAATCAAGAAATGAAAGCGAATTGGATTCTTTGTGAGAACTGGTCAGTTCATAATGTCAGTTGGGGTTTTAACAGTTACTGCCTATATACTGGTCACCAAATATAACTCAGGGTAAGATATAATGGCCAGAAATGGCTATTTGTTTTTTCTAATTTGGTAACTTAATTTTTTATCGCCAAACTGCATGGTAGTTTGCTGGCGATGTACGCTCTTATCATCTATAAATTAATAAAAAATAAAAAAATATATAAATATTTCAGACACTTACACCAATTATTTAGTTCCAAGATAAGTATCATTAAGAACTTGTGTTATAGATAATAAGTAACGGATAAACATTCATAAATTCTTTCTTTTTTTTTTGTAAATACATACTTAATATACATAAAAAAACACCCAGACCAGAACAAATATTCATATTTATACACACAAATATTTGTCCTGTGTGGGAATCGATCCCACGACCTTAGGAGTGGAATGCGGGTATACTCGCCCCCACACTATATCGGTCGTCAAAAACTAGTTATTCAATATAAATAAAAATATTAATAAATACTTAAACTTAATTATAGGTACTTTTTTACTTATTGACATAGACACATTAAGTAACAATTCATTTCAGCACATCTTTTGTAAAGCAAAAAATTATTAAAGTTATTTGTAAAATTGTGCTATATATTTACAGTACAGGCAGGTAACCAATATTTGAATAAACCAATTTCCTAGCTGTCATTGCACCCTACTCCCCAAGTCCCAGCCCTTTGCTAACATAATCTACAGTGATTAATGAGCTCACAATCTGCTAGAGCAGTTAAAGCTATATCTAACAGCATAATAAGGCATCTATCAGTCAGGGTGAGCAGAAAAATACTGCACATAATTAAGATTTTTTTTCTTCTTATTTTTTTTGTGTCTAGTGGCCACTTAAGAGTTTCACTACGGGAATATATTTATAAAAGTAGATATTTTATTTTAGGTCAACAAGTAGCCTAAATTGCTTTTTATAAATAAATAAAGATTTTCTGACTATTACACCAATTATTTAGTTCCAAGATATGTATCATTAAGAACTTGTGTTATGGATACTAAACAACGGATAAACATATTTACATACTTTTTTTTGTAAAAACATACTTAATCTACATAGGAAAACACCCAGACCAGAACAAATATTCATGTTCATGCACACTAAGATTCGAACCCACGACCTCTGGAGTGAAGTTATCTTCGCGGCATAACAACAACTCCCGACAAATCGGACCAACCGTAACAGAGATCAATCGGATCGAACAGACAAGCAGATATAATTTTTATAAAATATTATATGCCTTTAGTACAAAGCGGATATGTTAATTAATTTCACAAATAAACACTGATAATTTTTTACCAATTTGTATGGATGCATATATTTATTAATCCTAAGAATTGGTATATACTCATATTGTAAGTTCAGCGTTCGTCGTTTGGTACCGAGTACAATTCTCGTTGATAATACGTGCTTTATTTTTTGAACAAGATAATAATATCATCATCATCATCTCCGTCATTCCACTGCTGAATATAAGCCTCCCCATTGTTTTCCACGTTGATTTATTTTGAGCCACCTGCATTCACCGACTACCCGCCATCTTGACCAGAATATTCGTCCATAATCGATATATCTGCAAACATTAAAAAACAATTTAATAACAATATTCTTGCTTGATTTATGATGGACAAGTGGATGGAAGTGTTGGGAGGGGAAGACCACGTAAGACCTTCCATGACCAAATACAAAAAATGTTAGAGAAAGGGCAGGTCAAAAGTACCCTAAACCGACGGGCGTGTATGAGATGTTAATGATTGTGAATGAAGCTAAAAGTGTGTGCCAAGATCGTAGCAAGTGGAAGGATGTGATCTCTGCCTACCCCTACGGGAAAGAGGCGTGACATTATGTATGTATGTATGTATTCTTGCTTCATTTTACTTACTTACGTAAGCTCTTTTGTAATGAAGCCCTTTAACCCGTCAATTATGCTTTGAAAAAAGGGTTGACAGGGCTATTAACAATGTGTAACGAACGTAAGTAGGTAATTACATTGTATTTTTAATAAGAATGTTCTCATTATTTACTGTTATAATCTTTTATTGCATAAAAATACTAGGTTATCAAATATTGTGAAGTACTTTAACCTCAAGAACTTGTTGCCGATAAATATTATCATTGGATAACTGCAGAAAAATAAATCAGAAAATTAATAAGAAAATTTAAGATTTTATCAGTAAATACAGACATAGTTATACTATTTCAACAAAAAATTATTTCTGCAACACGAAAATTAATTAATTTTGTCTTACTCCTTAAGTTTACATCATACGATATCGAGAGTCGGTAATTTTACGAGTAATATTAAATGCCACTATGCTGCTGCTGCCCTCTTAAGTCAAAATAAAAACTAATACAAAATAAATGTCATTTCAAAAGCATGAAGGTGCTATGTGGCTTGAATAACAGCGACATCTATTGATAATGTTAAGTACAAGGCAGGGTCAGGGTTTAGAATGAAAATGCTGGGAAAGTTTTTGCCGCAAGCAGTGTACTTTAGTATCCATAGATGGCGCTGAGAAGGGAGAATTTTGCGACATTTTATAAGGCGGGTTTTGAAGTATTCTCTGCTGAGAGTTTATATTGTTTGGGAAGCATAGGTGGCGCTATATTAAAAAAAAGACCTGCATCAGTAAATTCCGGGACTTGAATGGCATTATTACCCACCAAATACAAAAACTCATATTTCAAGTGAAACCAAACTTAAAAATTTATAAAATAATATATTTTTAAGAAAATAATTTTAGGACACTTTTAAGCATGGCATTTTAAGTATTAATTATGGCAATTCCACCGCACCGTCAAGCGGATAAATCGCCAAATATAAGTCCTTGCCAAAGGAGTCGTGGTAAAGAGAAAGAGTGCGGAATCAAAGTTACAAGAAAATGAAAACATCCCCAGATAGTTGTTACTCTATTTTAAAGGCCATATTTATATTCTTACTGCAAAATGCCATAGAACTGCTTCCGCTGTTCCCGCTCCCCCCCCCCCCAAAGACCCAGGACTATTGTTGCTGGAAAACACATGCACCGGTAGAAAATTCGATCTTCCCTAAAACCTTGTTCTATATGGAGCATGCGTTTTCATCAGCATTGTGTCATCATGAGGACATTAAAAATAGCCCGAATAGACAATTCGACAGGGAAAGGACTTACCAAATTTATATATACTTAGTTTAAGTGCTGACACTGTACTGGCACGTGTAGTTTGGGAGGAAAGGAGAGGAACTTTTAAAGAAGAGCTTCTTCAATAGGCTACTAATTAGCCCAGAAATTTTAAAGTGTGTCGAGAAAATCAGCCTCATCTTATAGAACGTGCTGCATGATGTGCACAAACTGCACAGACCAGAGACAACTATGACAGTGCACTAAAGTGCTCGTGCGGATATTGCCTTACTGCACAAACGTCATCTAAGATGATATTTATACAAACTGCTTGGATAGTGACCGAGGCTTACATACATAGAGGTATATAGTAATAACACGCTGGATGAGACAAATTTATTTAATATCTTGCATAATCAAATTTACTAGGGGCTGTCGCGATTTTCATACTTCGTGACATGTCTATATAAAAATAAGTCATCTGTTTAGTCTAGTGTGATTGTTTACCTATTTTTTAAATTTACGCAGTCTACCATTGTCTTCAATCTCTTCCTTTGTATCTACTGTGTCAGGAGGTCACATTAATTTTAAAAACATTACATTGAAATAACGTTGTATGTGTTAGTAATAAATTTACATTGCACATTTACATAACTACTTTGCATAGTCGTAACATATTGAACTAGCGTTTAGTTAGTGTGACGAAGCTACTTTCCCTAAACGAATACAAATATTACCCCTATGTATATATTAATAAAGGTCATTCAATTCACAAGTAGGTAGTTCTCCCTGTAGCAAAAAAAGATCGCGTCGCTCAATATTTTTATATCTGGAATATAATTAGTACGTTAAGAGCATTAAATGAGAAAACCAATAGTAATAGTATTATTTGTCTAGATTATTTTAGAAGGATTAGGAAAATATATTGCCAATTGATAAACATATTTAATGGTCATCCTTTTGGGCTGAAAAGTTATATAAATAGAATGCCAAATCTATTGACAGTACATCCCTTGCCATCAGGTCTCTGATAAGACTAGAATTTACTGAGCGTAACGAACACGGTGTATGCAAAGCTTTATTGAGTTAGGTGTTTGGATGAGTGCAGAGTACTGCAGTACATAGCAGCTCTGCATTCAAAGATAACGCTCTATATTTGGCTTTACAAATCTTGGGCGAGTGAACTTTCAATGTTTTATCTTTTGATTGCTATTATTGCGTCACTTCAAATCCTAGGATTCGAATATTAGGCACATCTAAAAATATAAATTTAAATATCTTCCTTATTTATATAAGTATATATGATATCCAAATTTTGATATTGCAGTACATAGCAGCTCCGCATTCAAAGATCACCCTCCCTACGTTTGGCTAGACAATCCTTGCGTGGAGAAAACTGTCAAGTGACAGTTGACATGAAAAAGTAAAGTTACTTTTCCTTTTTTACCTGTAAAATACTATTATTACGACGTTGATAATGCTGGGATTTAAATTGCGGACTTGTAATCTATATCTAATGTTAAAAAAACTAATATCCTCCACTATGTAAATCAAAAAAAATATATTTTATCTTTTTTATATTTATATTTTATAATTTATATTTTTTATTTATATTTTTTTTATAACGTTTTTTTACGATTTATTTATAAAAGGATGATATTCGTTTTCGACTCTACAATGCATTGCTCCGTAATCCAAAATCGTGCTCTACATTTGACATTTCTTTACTTAGTGAAGATAACTTTAAAGTAAAACTTATAAGTTTTATATGTGTTATCTTATTTTCTGAGTTTGTTTTTTTTATTTGCTGTTATTGTGAATTATGATCGTCGGGAATGCTGGGATTTGAATATTGGACTCAAATATTCAACACCTAATAAAATAAAATCAACATCCTCGCATGTATGCGAATAAATCGTGAAATTCATATCGTATAACAGATTTTTACGACTTATTTATTGGAAGATAATATTCGATTTTGACAATGCTTTACAAAACTCTTCATTTACAAATCTTGGGCGAAGATAACTTTTACTTTTCTTTCTTAGTTCTATTTCATTCTTTTATTGCTATAATTGTATATTAATAAGGTTAACAGGAATACTGGGATTTTTAATGTTCTGTTTTATGGTTTTATTGTACACACAATATAAAAATCTAACTTAATCTGATCATATTTTAGGAACAAAGTGTTAATAAATTTTTGCATAATAATGATGCGGGAACCGGTATCTAGAACAAGAAGAAATGTCTTGGAGCTATTTCAACAGAGCTGCTTTACATTTAAACTAAACCTACGGTGTCACAGACTAAGATTTATTATACTCTCATAACTACCTACTGTCAAATGTTAGCTTTTAATCAAAGTAATGTTATCATTATTATTATGTGATAAATACTGAAAAAATCTAACAGCAACACGCCACACATCTGTTTCTAGCAATCCTCGCTAGGACCGTGTGATGTACCTAGTTCATACTGTTTACCCTACTCATCTTAGTTTGTGCAAGTAAGTTCGTGCTCAGTTGTGGGACGTTAATGAACTGGAATGATGATATTGGTTTTTAAAAAAAAACAACTGTTAGAAGCTAGATTTTTTTCAGCTGGTTATCACGTATATTTATAACGACCCTTCTAAAGAATGGAAGCGTTCAATATTAAATGCCTTAAACCTATCAATGAAATTCAATTCCATATAAAACCTCCTAGTACCGCCGAGCTATGAGCACTTCAGTAATTAATTATATTTCAGTAAATCTATATATGTCAATTAATAATTTATTACTATATAACTATTTGTAAATAACACGCATAATGTTATGTGCTGTTTGATTGGCTCTACGTTTGGATTATATTTGATGTCCAAGTGGGTGAAAGGTTGCCACGTTTTGCCTAAATATCTCTTATGAAAAAAATTAAATTCTTGTAGCAAGATTACTGACCACCCCAAATAGGCCTGATTCGCCTAAATTAAGATATTCAATTGGCGTAAAATTGTCAATTAAGTCCTTGCAATTAGTTGTGTCCTAGACCTTTGCTAAGAAGGGTGCCGAGAGGGGAGTGTGGTGCTACACTAAAGACGATGCCCACCGCTGTTAAAAAAGGGGCGGGGGGCCAGTACTTAGGTTTGTAGCTTCTGGCACCCCACCCGCGGCCAACGTCCCCCGGATAAGAACCGGGAGACTACCTCAGAGAGGCGCAGTGTGTCGCGCCCCCCCTATCTCTATGTGCGGCCATGGCGTAACTGGCCGACTTCTGGGGGGGACTATGGCTAGACGGAAGGGGCCCCCTGCCCCCGCCGCCTAAGAACCCCCGGGCGCCGCCTGACGGCCCTCCTGGCCCGCCTGCTGAGCTAACGCAGTAGCCGGAGAGAGAGCGGATACGGCTACCTCTCCCGCTCCGCGGCCTCCTTCTTTGACATCACCACTTCGCAGAAGGAGGCCATCGCCTTCCACGCCGTCTCGCTGTCGAGAGCCACTCCACCCAGGGCCGCGGCTAAAGTCGATCGCGGCCCCGCCCACGCAGGGCACGCCACCAAAGTGCGCTGCGCAGTGTCCACCGCGCAGTCACAATGGTGGCAACATCGGGTCTACTCCCCTCCGGCGACGTCACACAGATACTTCCCGAAGCACCCGTGCCCGGAAAGTACCTGCGTGTGCCGGAAGGACCCAGTGTCTACCACTGGTCTAACCAAATTTGGCTGAATTTCAGTTATTGTAGGAGCGACTGCCGTCTAACTTCTGCAACTTAAAGGGAAACATTACTCTGTTGTTAAACTAGCTGTCAGGATTTGAGAAGATGTTAGAAGACACTTCCTAATAACGACTGCCATAGATATTGATGACATAGGCGTAAGATTTTGTATGTACATATTATGTGATTGTTTGACTTCTGCTCACATTTTAGCAGTTCATCGAAGTTCCTTAGACTGTGTACACTGTGCTTGTAAATTTATGTTAAAGTTTTAACTGTTGTTGCATCGACCGCCCGCCTGATAGTTTTGCTTTTGATATTTCTGAACGTAAAAGTTTCCGCTAAAAGTTTTGAGTTATATTAGATGCTTTGAGGCTAAAACTAAATGGAGTTACTTATAAGCTATACCATTTTCAAATATTTTGATTCTGATTTTATTTACTTTTCTATTGTAAGAGAATTATTTATTTCTAGACTTTGTTACGAGTGGAAGATGAGACTATTGCTCTACATTTTAGATTAAATATAAATAAATATAACTATAAATATTTCTGACACTTACACCAATTATTTAGAAATTATTGTATTTTTTTATAAAAATGAAGTCTTTAAAAAACATTACACTTAATATATGGATTTTGCCATTTTGGTTTGTCATAATAATACATATAAGCAAAACTAACGGGCTTACAGTATAATAATCGCTATGTTTTGTACAAAATGAATAGCTACAGACAGTGTTATCTAAAGTTTATTATACTTATTATGATATTAATCAATATAGCTATTTGAAGTCCACTGCTGAACATAGGCCTACCTATTTGTTCTCCGTTTATTGATCTCGATCCGACTGCATTCATTGTCTTACCACCGCCATGATCAGTACATAGTCCATCAGCTGGGTGGCCATACTTTACTACTTCTCAAATTATTCTGTTCGACCAATCCGTACTGGATCAGCGTGACCTAAATACCTCTTATGTTGGTTCGTGATGGGAGACTTGGGCTCATTTGTGGTATTTAAATGGACTCAAATGATAAACATATTTAATGTTGGTACCTATGATGTTAGCAAAACGAAATGCTTCTAACTACGATTTCAAGAACTCTGAACCATGCGTCGGAACACTTAAAGTGAGTGAGTGCCACAAAAAAGCTGAAAATGCTCTCGATACCCTGGTCACGTCTTCAATATTGAGATTGGCTGCGGATCGCTATCAATTTTTCTCGAGAACATTCTTAGATTTAATTATTCAAAAGCCGACTTGGTGTGTGACGCCAAGAAAGTTTCTGAATTTGACCAGCTCAATGAAATATTCAGATGGGTTTTTTTTATAATGCTATGCGGTATCTTTATGCGGATTTGTGTTATTTTTTAAATAAAAGCTTTTTTTAACGTGAAGTCTAAAGAGGATAATAGGTTGCTATAGAACACTTCTGGGTAGACTTTCTTAACGATGTTTCTTCTTAAGTTGGCTATACAGTATATGTCACAAAAATAATTATAATGCAAAATAATATAAATAGATGTAGTGTGCATATAATTAAAATCAAATTAGATACGAAATAATATTAAACAATATTTTATAAGGTATACCTTTATTGTTTTGGTATTAGAGAAAGGTGACCACGAGACTACCACATCAGTGTTCAGGTAAGTGTCTACTATATTACCACCTCAGAAAAATGGTTATATTTTCATAGCGTCTCTTAAACAACCACATCAGTAAATTTTATTTATTTTACTAATAAAATATTGTTATTTCGTATCTAATTTGATTTTAATTATATACACATTATATCTATTTATATTATTGTGCATTATAATTATTTTTGTGACATATACATACATTAATATTTCTATAGTAGGTAATATTATCTTTTTTGACGTTTTCAAGTGCTATTTAATAATTTATGAAATAGAGAACTTTTTTTTTAATATTTTTGACACTTACACCAATTATTTAGTTCCAAGGTAAGTATCATTAAAACTTGTGTTATGGATACTAAATAACGGATAAACATACATATATACTTTTTTTTTTGTAAATACATACTTAATATACATAGAAAAACACCCAGACCAGAACAAATATTCATATTTATATACACAAATATTTGTCCCATTGTGGGAATCGAACCCACGACCTCAGGAGTGGAATGCGTATATACTCGCCACCACGCCATATCGGTCGTTTTTACTTTTCTTTTATATTCTTATGAGGTATACATTTATGTTTCTATAGTAGGTAATATTATCACTGAATAACATAAGCTATATGCGAAATAGTCTTTGTCGCAGCGGAAAACTAATTGTACGACTATCATTTACAAATATAATCTTGTTTTTTAGATGGCTGACTCAAGAAACAACCCGACGCCTGAACCTCTTCCTCTTATAAAAGGACGTTCCAGCCAATGTTTTATTTTTGAAAATATTACTTTTAAAAATATTGTTGTTGTGACTGTTTCAAACAAATTTCATCTAGAGCACTGAGTTAGAGCCAATATGTGCTAATTGTCAAAAAAGGTATGATTTAAAATCTGTGTAATTTTTAAGCCAACCAATGAATGTACCTCATATTTTCTAGAATGATTCCTGTGATTGGTAATTTTAAAATGTATAAGTTTAAAGTTACAAAAAGTTATATTTTTTTATATTTTCTATGTCATTAATGTTTAAGTAAAGACGAAAAGACTGATTTTTGTAAAGTCAATAAATATTGTTTAAAGTACAAGTTATTATTTTTATTTAATGTTTATTTAAGATAAAGAATAGTCTCAAAATCCCATTAACGTCATAATAAGATTATTTAATTTAAGTTCATAAAAATATTTGCTTTTGAAACGGGGTCTCGCGGACTACCACATCAATACAATTAAAAAATATTATTCACGTCAGATTCAGGGGGTTAATAAAACTAATGCATAAAATGCATATATAAAAGGACACCAATGCGCTTGTTATGTTCCAAGTAGTAGCTTATAAGCTTGAATGACCAGATAGGCTGCATTATTGAGGAACCTTATTTGCTCCCTAGTTATATTATATAAAACCGGTGAATAGCAGTGAATCAAAAAAACCATTAATATATCTGATTACTACTATATAAAGCGATAAATTTTGTTCATACACTTAAAAAAAAGTCGTTACCAAAATGTACGTATTGATTTGATTGACCATTTTCTAACGGGTTAATTAGATATGAATTGTAACAATGTAGCTCAGTTTTTGATAATTATGGTGGTATTATTATTTGAACATTAAATCGTAATCAAATAAACTAGTGACAATGGCTAAAATGGAAATATAATTCATTAAATGGTCAGGCAGGGGTGACAAACATTTCTGGACAAATAGTACCTACGATAAATGATCCATTATTACTACCCTGTAATCAGTTGATTGACTACAAACACGGTGTGGCCACAATTACGAACGTAACTAGTAATGGCATAGATTGCCAGTGGGTTATAGAAGGTAATCGTTATGGTAAATGATATTATCAAAATTAATCATTTGTTTGACTTGCTATTAAGTTAACTAGACCATTACGCGTTTATCTAAAGCATTATTTAACCGTTTATCTCTCAATTCCTTTTTATCGTCAATCTAGTGAGATTTAATGTTTTGTTTTGTCAATGTTTTAGAATGAAATATCGTAATAAACTATAAAGAACAACGAATAAAGGCCTTTTTACTTTTAAATTACTTTGAATGCTTCCATATAAAGTTTAAATTAAAAACCGAAGACTACTTTTTAAGCCGATAGAGTTGCAATTAAGTTTCTGATTCCCGGCTGATCTGTGAGGCTCTAGATGACTACAGCCACACAAATTGTATAACAAACGAAGAATCTCCTATGTATTTGAAACTTTATAAGTACTATTGTAACTGTTTAAATAATCATCATCTCAGCCCATTAACGTCCCACTACTGAATTCGGCCCGGCTCCTCTCACATACCAAGGTGCGAGGGTATTGGGTCATACTCCACCACGCGGACCCAGTGCAGATTGGCGGAGGCAGGTGTATGGCGTCCTGCTATTAGAATTTATCAAGCCGCCCATTAGGCCTCTAACATGGCTTAACGACTACCACATTTAGTGATAACTGGGACCAACGGCTTAACGTGCCTTCCGAAGCACGGAAGCGCTCGATATCAAATGCCACACAAACGGTCACCCATCCAAGGACTGACCTTTGTAAACTATGCTGTACTTTGGTGATCGTTTTTGACCACCGAGCACCGCAGAGCTACGAGCGCTTCTAAATTATAGTTATTGATATAAGAAAGACTTTTCCAAAAGAAGCACTATGAACAAATTTTTCTTTTTATTTTCCAAGATTTTTCCAAAATAGGTATCAATCACCCAATCGCCCTCCACTGTCGATTGGTCCTCTGCAGAACGCATCCATCCGCTACCAGCCACCAAAAAAGGCATGACTAACTAAAGTATATTCTGATTACAAAACCCCAAAACGCATTATTTCCAAAAGGGAGCAGGAAAATGAGATTGCTTAATAAATCTGTACAATAACCATATTAAATAGGCAGCTTCATTAAATGTGGTATTCCACTCAGAAATATGACTTAGTTTATAACTTAAATTACGGAATAATACCAAGATAAGTAATAACCATAAACGTGATTTGCGTTTCGTTCGAAATTAACTCAGAATTAGGTGGTTTGTGGCAACGATATGGTTTCTGGCAATGAGATTTACCAGACTAATTTTGTTTGATGAAAAACCGTTCAAATTAAATTGTCTTGATTAACTAATTAAAAAAATAAATAATTTCTCAAATTTACATCAATTAGGTAGTTCCAAGATAAGTATCATTAAAAACTTGTGTTTCCATAACTACATAACGGATATATATATTTTTAATTTTTTTTGTTAATATTTACCTAATATACATAGGGAAACACCAAGACCATAACAAACATCCATATATGTGCACACAATGATTTGTCCTATGTGGGAATCGAACCCATGACCTCAGGAGCGGAGTGCAGGTATATGCACAGACCTCCACGCCATATCGGTCGTCAAACAACATTAACAAGAAATATGGTTTTGTTTTTTTTTTTCAACCAGTGAGTTTTGACAGCGATGACTTATGGGAATGAGACGTGGTGTCTGACTATGGGCCCCATCAGATTAAATTCGTTCAGCGTGCAATGGAGGGAGCTATGCCCGGAGTGTCCCTACGTGGTAGAATCAGAAATGAGGAAATCCGTAGGAGAACTGGAGTAACCGACATAGTGAAGAGAGTTTGCAAACTGAAGTGGCAGTGGGCGGGGCACATAGCTCGAGAAAGGCACACGGGGCACATAGCTAGTAGTAGAAGTGATTAAACCAGGCCTCTGGGACCTAGGCTTAAGTCTCGGGCAACTGCGATAATGCAAGGGTATGATGAATTATAGAATTATGCAACGAACCCAATTTTGCAGTAATGGTGCGCATTTTATAGATTTTATCGTAAATCCAGTGCACAGGGATAACACCGCTTTACAAATAGTTCCGCTCATAAATCTCGAGTGCTAACGACCCGTATAAATTTGTACTGTTACATAGCTGTTCTGTACATGGTAATTGGGTTCCTAACTGTTGTTTTATGTGAGAGTGGATAAAATCTGCGTTGAAAGAAATTTTATACATCATTACATACAAACATTCACGCTTGTTTCCCCGAAGGGGTAGGCAGAGGCATATTATACGCCCACACTTCGCCAATTATATAGTTGGTCCCATGTAATAGGTGGCGAGTCTATTGCCGCTTGCCGGGAACTCCTCCGCAACCTCGTCCGTTGATTGGCAGGTGAACCACTTGCAGGTAAGGTTGGCTTGGGCTCCTTAGGTCTCCTTAGGTCATGAGCTTATGGGTACTATAGAGGGCAGAGAGATGGGTTTCTTAAAAGCTTACATTGGGAATATATTGCATTGTGGCAGACGTATAGTTATTTACTTAATAAACCGCAGACTAATAAGCTAAGAACTAGCCGTACTTGGCATGTTGAAAGTAAAATGTTCTGTTGATATTGAAAAAAGTGCAAAGATCTAAAGGATCTTAACTCGAACTTATTCTAGTAATTCGATGCACCAATGTAAATGTCAGTGCAACTGGCTAGCAAACTAAAAGCTAGGAAACATTTATTATATCGAATATGAATATTTTATAAGTCAGTAACATAACTTAAATTATTTAACGAGAATTAAGGCTGCCACAAGGGCGCGTGGCGTGAGTGAATTCGCAAGCAATAAAAACTTTTTGGCCTGCTCACCTCCTTTATTCGGAGCGAGAAATCTTGGCGGGAAATTAATTGTATATCCCCAAGACCCGACTGTGGTTGGTATCTTTCGCTGTTTTGTTTTGAATTCAGAAAACAAATGAATTAAATTACTGAGCAGATTGGGTTTTCCGAATTGAATTAGGTCACTCTTTTAACGATAAAATTTTAATATCAACATTAATAACTACCATATAATGGTTGTACCCTATTAATTGACCAATCGGTCATTGAATCAGTTTAGTCAGGCACAGAGTTCAACCCTGACTGGTCTGGAGGCCCCTGCTGTCTAACTATAGACCTTCCGAGAAATCGGCCACACACGGAGGTAGGAGCGGCGGGTCCACTGCGCCTCTAAGAGGATTAATGTCTTAAATTTTTGTAAGTCACCTAGGACGCAGGCACTTAGTAGGTCCTTTGTTATGTTGCTATGCCCTTACAGGACGTCACATTGTATCTATCCATATTTGTTGTTACAACCTACTTCCATGTGACATGCAATAAATGATTTGTATTTGTAATTGAGGAGCTCCTCCCTTATCTAACCCGGGGACTTTGGCCGCGGGTGGGGTGCCAATCGCAGAAGCCCAGGCACTGGCCCCCCGCTCCTGTCTGTCAAGATTTTTAGTGGATATTACTGCTGGCATACGCGTCTGCCAGTGGTAAGTCCCTTGGGCCGGAAGGCAGAGCGTTAATCCATTTTGTTACCGACATGAAATAAAAAGCTCAGAATTCAAACCTCGCTAACCCAATAGATCCGAATGG
This sequence comes from Musotima nitidalis, assembly GCA_949126915.1. Lineage (NCBI taxonomy): Eukaryota > Metazoa > Arthropoda > Insecta > Lepidoptera > Crambidae > Musotima > Musotima nitidalis. Next base: position 4,148,479 of record OX421419.1, read on the forward strand.
TTTGTATCTCTCGTTGTTCTGTTTTTAATTTGAGAATCAAAATTTATAAATTACTAAGCAGGTTGGTTTGTCGACCGGAAATATTATCGAAATTAATGTGGATCATTTCTTCAACAAAAGAACTTTAATGCTGAGATCGGAAAGTAATTGTAACCTCACTGCACTCAATTCAAACCTCGCCAAAATACTACTGACAAGCCACCATTTACTGGCGCACCGTAGCCGCATTAAGCGTATAACAACTTACGTCTATGTAATAGTAATGTGTTTCAAACCATGACTACATTTGGTCTTAAACGGATCCCAATAAAACAAATTCACATCTTTATATATCCGTTTCCATAGCGCGTCAAGAGTGTTTGTTTGATAGACGACATAAAGGCCCGACATTGTTTTCAATACTTCGAAATTAATAAAAACTATTAAATATATCGTGCATTCTATTAATAAACTTTAGGTCATAACAATATAAAGAAGGATAACAAATGGATCAATTAAGGTTAAGGCTGTATATAAAAGTTTTACCTGGCCAGATAAAAATGGCCATGCGCATGACCTGCAAGGCTTTTTGGCGCGGGGACGGCGGCCAAGATAACTTTTGCCCTGTTAAATAAAGACGACAGTTTTATTGAAAGCAGGGTCGTTTTCCTTCTGTAATTTCCTCGGGATACCCTTATATTTGGACCAAGATGTAAGATATGGCGTTTTTTTTATGTGATTGCTTTATTTTATGTTTAATTTTTATTTTAAAATGTGTTGACTAGTACTAATTACTTACTAGTTAGTTTTTAATAAATCCATTTCTTTTCAATTAGAGAGTCAGTTTTAAGAATTAACCCACTGGTATCGCTTTGGTCTAGCTACCCTGAGTTTCTATTGTTAGGTTTATATTCTTGGATATTTCACGCTAAATATATACTAGCTACGGAACCCTTTGAACAGTTAGTAGGTCTGCTCGCATAAAACTTGACTGTTGTAGAGATCAATCCTGGGGCAATTTTGAATAGTCCTATATTGCATAATCATATTATGTGTACAAGTTTACTGCTATTTTCGGTCAGCTTTTATAGGGTCGTTGAAAAATTTACATTTGAACATTACAAATAGTCTTACTATGTCTAAGGTGGAACATGGTGGTATGTTGTATTCTTTTTGACCTTTGTGGTAAAAGGTATGATGATAATACTTGAACGTTAGGGCAATAAGGCTAATAGTATAAGTGTAGGATAAGTAATATTTACGACTTCTTGATAATATATGCTAAAGATTAATTATTTTTTTAGACAATACTCGGCAGCAATATATTTAAATAACCATTGAGTGTTTTATTCCCTATTGTCATATTGTTATTTATTTTTATTTTTTATTTATTATATTTAGAAATGATTATGATTATGATCTTAGAGTGGCTTGTTCTAATGTAAATGCATTTATTTTAAGGTTAAAGGTATAAGGGCTTATTTCCAAACAAGGTCTAAAATTAAACTAGGTTTAATACTAGTGCTGTCATTTAAACCTTTTGAGAAAACAGGATTTATTGTATGTATATTTAACGTAACATTTATTAATGGGAGATGCAAAATACGAAGTCTGACATCGTTAAATAAAAGAACCGCTCATTTCCCATGCCTTGCACAGATGCGTAAAGAAGATAGAGACATTTTTCGCTTTACCACAAAGTTAAAAACTCGTTATTCGCGGCGTAAAAGTTAAGGGAGCATTGTGCCTTAGAATTTATATCGCCATCGCGCCGTGACAACCAACAACAATGTTTTAATTGCTGTACATTAACGCTTTCACCTCTGCGATTTCTGTTATGCATCGCTTTTGTGTTTTCTAATAATAATTAAATCTAAACGAGTACGATGTAAAAAAGCTTTTATCAGGTAGATCCTAGTCTTACGCGAGTTATTGTAGGTATTTATTGTACTCGACAACGATTATATAAAAAGTATTTATAGAAGATTGAAAACAGTGCCATCTAGTGGTCGATTAAAGCAACAGCTGGTCGTGAAAAGGTATTTAAGCAGGCCGTCGTGAGCTTGTGGCGGTGCTTATGCCTATGTAGATATGGTACATATTATGAGTCACATCTCTTACGAGTCTTAGGAGCCCAAGCCAACCTCACCTGCAAGTGGTGCATCTGCCGAACATCGAACGAGGCTCTGGCTAACATAAAAGTTCCCGGTAAGTGGCAATAGGCTCGTACTATTACGTGTGATAAAAAATATAATTGGCAAAATGTGGACGTATCTGCTTACTCCTCCGGAGAAATAGGCGTGATTGTTTGTATGTATGTAAATTAAACAAACTTGGGCTTTTACCATTTTATTTTGTAGAATTGAAACGACTGTGATTACACTTATGACATAGCAATCCTGATTAAATTACGTAAGCTCGATTAACTTAAAGGTATTATTTTATTAGTTCTACGTGTTACTCTTCAATATTATCGATATATAAGTTGTTAAGATTAAATTAGGCGTACTTTATTGGTGGTTTTGAAATACTCCTCATTTAAAGCATAGTATATTTACTATGGACTATCACAATCTGACATATGTGTTGTTATACAAAGTTAGAGGCCCTAAGCCGTTGAGGCATAAATAATTCCAACTCTGCAGTTGAATGCCACTCACCTTTAGGCTTTGGTCCTCGCTCACAGACTAAAGTGAGAGGGATTCAGTTGGTCATGACTTAGTCCTGGTAATGCAGACCCCCCCTCCGACAGGTCTCCACCTTGGCGTGTTGGGGAGGGGCTGAGTACCTCCCGTAGGCCGGGAAAAGGTAACACTCAGAGGTTGGCTTCTCTGGGTGCCCTTAGTACTGACTACCGGGGGGGAAACTAAAAAGGACCTACGTAGGGCGCAGCGGCCGTGTTAGGGGGACCCTGCTGTGTAACCATGGACCCTCCGAGAAGTCGGCCACACACGCTATGGTCGCACAAGGAGGTAGGAGGGGCCCGTCCACTGCGCCTCTCTGAGGAGTTCCGCTCGGTTTTGGTCCGGGGGACGTTGGACGCAGGCGGGGTGTCAGACCGATGCGATGATCGATGTCCTTATATACCTCTACTTTCGGAAGACCCGAAACTGGAAAGCACTCGGAAGAAAATGACATGCAAACTGGCGGTTTCATATTTATATCAAATATCATTGGTAAATAATTCCTTGCTTCAAAAAGAACAGCTATGTACGCGGTGCGGAATTACTAATCTAAAAAAATACACAAAAAACGAAGTTGGAGACACACTTTGCCCGTAGAAATAAAACAGTGCGAAGCATATGCGAGGAACTGGCTTCACATATATAAATAATATGTGCTGCCGAGGCTGCAGCCATATTCTGAGACCAATCGCCCCTTATTTAGTTTCACTGCAAAATTCATTTTGAGGATTTTTTTTCAACGTTGGATTGTCTAACTTTTTTGTACTTTGTATGACACAATTGAAAACCCCTATTTTCATTTATTACTTCGAATATAGACGAACTTCAAAATGATATAGTATCACTCTTAATAATACTTATCTTGGAACTAAATAATTGGTGTAAGTGTCAAAAATGTGTATTTATTATTATAATTCAAATAACAACGATATCCAGTAAAAGTGACAAAACTTATTTCAAAAATTTCAAGCCGTTGTTTTTTGTATATTATATAATTTCAAATAGCCCTTATATTTTTGTTTCATAATATCTACGCATGGTTTTTAGAAGTAAACTACTACGAAGCAATTCAGAGGACGAGGGCTAGGTTAGGTATCATTATTAAATGTTAAGTCGGATATCTTTAACCAGACATAAAATATTATTTCTACCGTAATACCTAAATGTTTCGTCAGATGACAGAATGTCTTGCCTAATGTCTTGCCAACTTCATATCGTAGCAAACTCTGCAAGTAGAAGTAGCGCTTCTAGATTTAAGTGATGTATAAAAAAAAAGAATAGTGTGATTTTTTTATATTTGAAGCAGGAAATCTCAATACTCAATGTCTTTATTGCACTCCATATGTTACAAAGATGTTATTTATAATATCACAGATACAATATGGACCCTGTAGGGTATGGCAACTTAGAAGAGAGGAGGATGCTAGCTTTTTATATTTAGATTAGTTCAAATTTAGATTATTGTATTCGGTTTATTATACAGTAATAATTATATTGAAAATTAAATTAATTATGTACCTATTCAATGAAATGTATATTATATTGTATTATAAATGGTAAATATGTTATACTATAATGTATATAACGCTATAGCATGCTATTGTATTAAATATGTAATTATTATATAATAATTTGTGTTATGTTTATTTTCTCAGACGCGGAAGCGAGCAAAATTTGGAATACGTAAAGTTGATATAGAAAAGGAGTGCACAAAGACAATATTTTAGGCATCATACATTCTACAAATGCTTTCTAACTTAAATAATAAATTACGGACTTCTAGTTTGTATAAAAGGAAGCATTTTCGAAAACTTTCGGTTCTGAGGTTAGCTCTAGAATAACACCGTGTGGAGTTACCCGAATATATTTTATGGAGAGTACGGAACGCTCTTTTTGCAATAGCTACCAGAAGGTGCCTCAACCCTTCATATTTACGATTAAGTCGTGATCAGAAATATAAAATATTCGAGTGTTTTTTCTCCTCCCAACGCCGATCACTTACTGATATGGTATCGAGATTCCGTCCTTGTGCGAATATTCCGCTTTTTATGTTGGTACCTGCCAAAGCGTTAGTGTTCGCCTGTAAAGGAAAAGATTGTGTACAAATTTGGGTCACTACAAGGTTACAGAAGGTTAAGATGAGGGTAGTTTACTATTATTCGAGCTGTAGTTTCTTTATTTTTTATTCAAGCTGTCAAAGTCAAAATACTTTTTATTTCATAAACTATTACATAGTACTTGAAAACGTCAAAATTATAAAAAAATAACAAAAACAAATAAAATATAATTATACTAAAATCACGAAGCTTAGATTCACTTGCAACCAAACAATTTAAAAAAACAAAAAATATTTAAGTGTAGCGAATCTAAGTGCCAGTTCCGAGCCACCGCTCTGTAAGAAGAACTGGCAAGAACTCACAGGCTATGCTCTTTTAAATTATCGATTGGTTAGTTACAATCTTCATTTGTCTGTGACGCTATACAATGCAACATAATATAACAATATTCATGCTTTAAGTCATTATTATTTTTGTATTTTTATTTTTGTAAAAATTGTTTATTTCTAAGGAAAAATAAACCAATTATATCAGTTAAGTAACATAATATGCTAGGAGAGAAAGGAATGTGGTTCTTTTTAATGCGATGGCAAAAGCCAACTCAAGTATTGATAGACTTATTAAATCCTAGATATCTGTCAAAAATTGAAGGGCTTGAAATGTTAAGTACCTATTAATAACGAATATGACAAAGGACATGTCTATATCGAATATCTCACCTACTAACTTACCTTATCTGGTAAGTTCAATTCATAATATAAATAAGTATAATAAATTCGGTAATATCAAGACCCAAGGAGCCCAAGCCAACCTCACCTGAAAGTGCACCTGCCAATCGACGGACAAGGCTCTGGCGATCATAACAGAGCCCAATAAGTACTATATAATCTGCGAAGAGTGGGCGTATAATATGCCTCTGCCCAAACCTTCGGGGAAACAGGCGTGAATGTATGTATGTAGTGAATTCGAAATTAAATCTACATGCCAGTTGTTTTTCATATTACAGTTTAGACGGAATGCAAACCGCTGTAATTTAATTACCTCTTACTATTTATAAATAAAGTAAATTAAAATTTGTCCACCCACATTAATTGGTGGATAGTTACAGCTGTTAATATTTTAGCAGATGTGATTATGCGCTATGAAAAAATTGTTTATTTGGTAAGCATTGAACGTACGGAAATGTAACTAGTACTTTAGATTTATTTTATTGATATTCCGGTGTTAAAATCACGAAATTAGATTCTGCAACACCATTTAGTTCAATTACAAAATGTTAAAACTAGCGCGCCCATTCACTGCGGGAGTAATCGTAAAAGAAAGGGCAAGAAAGTCTTCAATAATGCAATATTTTAGCTCCTGTTCTTTTAAAAAGTTAGAGAGTTCAGTGGCAGGTAGACTTTACAGTCCAAAGATTACTGGACTACAACAACTATAAAGTTCAGATCTAAGTACGCAGCGTGCGAGTGTGTCACCCTAAATATTCAATGCGCGGTCGTCCGTACAAGTTATAGCGGTATCGAAGACCTTTTTGTATTAGACTTGTAGCATAGTAAAAGACTAACTCAGTATTGGGACTTGGTCGTGTCTTTGAATGAATTACGTACAGTCAAGCGATACCGCGCGTACATAGACAGTCCTATAGACTTACGCGCCTTCAGTACTTTTAGTACTAAGGTAAGTGTAGTAAAGCATTGGTGGATCCTTTTTAGAATTCAGAAAGGACAGATTAAAAATTAAAAAAAATGTGATATATTTTGTTTATATGTACCTACATATAAACAAAATATATCACATTTTTTTAATGCTAACAATTATATATTTTATTGTTTTTTTTCATTGTGTTTATATTCTATGTATTATTTTATTTTTTACTTTGCGTAAAGCTGAACTTTAACCCCACTTAAGGTTTGCTGGTTTGCTTTACTATGTTTCAAATTGTAATTTGATATGCAATTACGGCTACGTTAATACATATATACATATATTCACGCCTTGCATATAATATGCCCACACTTCGTCAATTATATGGTTGGTCCCACGTAATAGGTGGCGAGCTTATTACCGCTTGCCGGGAAATGTTCTGTTGGCCAGAGCCTCGTTTTCGTTTCGTTTCGTTTATAATAGTATTTGTAAGTTCGACACTTATAGTACTTCTCTCTTGGTTTTTCTTTTTCATTTTTATGATGTCGCTAATATCAGATCTTTCCAGTTTGACTGTAAGGTTTTCGGATAATTTGGAAATCATATGAACGAGGTATTTTTTTGTTTCGTTTCATTTTAATGGAACTTTTTTTATTTCTTAGTTTACTTTTCTATCCATTCTTTGGCTCTATTTAGTTTTCAACAAAATTATCTGTTCTTTGTCCTTTTTTGACTGAAGTTCTAATTTTTCTATTTTGGCTTTGAGTTCACTACTTTCTTCCGATAAGAACGATAAGGTAAACTGTATCATACTATTTGTATACTGTATATCCTTAAGCGCATCTAGTACTAGTATTTATTTTACTATTGTGAGCTTCCGGCAGTTTGTTTATCAACTCGGTCATGTCTTTTCTTATGTCATTCGAGATCTTTTCAACCTGACTGAGACTGACCTCCTGTCGCTTCCTTTTAAATCGAGCCGCCATGAGGCTTAGACGATTTTTTCCGGTGTACGCATTGTCACCATTTCACACAGCTAAGTCGATCGAGTAATAAATACGACGTACCAATGTTAAGGGGGCCTACCGCCGAGTTCGATTGCAATCGATTATAAGGCAAAATGGGTTTCGAATTGATTCTGTCGTACCGCCGAACTCATGGAAATCGAAACAAAATGGCGTTTTCCATTTACCTATTGGTCGGTCACGGACTGAAGGTCATGAATGAGAGGTGGCTGTCGGCAGATTCCCCGGTACGGATTAATGAACGCAAAACAAAATTTGATCTAGATGGATTACCGGTAATCCATCGAATTCGGCGGTAGGCCCCCTGTATCTTGTCGTAGCAATGTCGTAGCAAGGCTTGTAGCGTGGCGTAGGCGAGGCGGGGCCTATGTTGGTTTCGTAGCACCCTCGTAGCAGTCAGTTAAGCAAGCGGGATAGCAATTATGTCAATCGTCTCATTCTCGCATCGCTGCTTCTTTCCGTGACCTTCCCTGTCTTGATATTAAATAAATAAATATTTTCTAACACTTATACCAGTCATTTTAGTTCCAAGATAAGTATCATTACGAACTTGTGTTATATATACTAAATAACGGATAAACATACACAAATACAATTTTTTTTGTAAATAAATACTTAATATACATAGGGAAACACCCACTTCAGAACAAATATTCATATTCATGCATACAAAGATTTCTCCTATGTGGGAATCGAACCCACGACCTCTCAAGTAAAGTGCAGGTATACTGACCTCCACGCCATATCGGTCATATTGAATAATAAATAATTGAATTTCGTGCAGTTGTTATGCCAAAATAAGTTAATGCGCTAGTTTTTAAGTTTTGACGTTCATAAGAGCTCTTTTGAGCCAAACTTGAATAAATGAATTTGAATTTTGTTTTTTTTTTTGAATAATTCTTAATAATGCGCAGCCAGGTACACGTCAACACTTAACAGCACCACAGACGGAAGAGGAATACCTAATTTGTGTAAGAGACAAAAATATTTGTCCTAGTGTTGGTCTAATGAATAACGGGTGCCTATAATAAGTTTGTAAGTACAGAAAAAAGTAAGTAACTAAATTTAACTGAGGTTTAGTGACCATTCTTTAAAGACTGTTGATTTTTTTTAAAAAACTTATTATAAATTTCACAAACCCATTGTATTTCCGTAATCCCCTTGTGGTGGAATTATTTGCTTTTACTTATTCGAGTTAGTATACCGTAAAATCTATCCCGAATAATAATTCAACATTTTACAAGAATCTCAAGTATTTCCCTAACATCCGGCACTCAAAGTTCGCACCCACAGACACGTGGCTGGTCTGTGGGTTTTATTTCACGTCCCGACCCCTCGGTGACTGAATATTTCAGGCGTTTCCATCTCTACCTACTGAATTTACAGCTATGGCACGCGGGGAACGAAAATAGTTTTTGTAGTGTTATAGGGGATTTTTTAATCCCACTTAGATATAACTCTTACCTTTCTTTCATCAGATGGAAAATTATCAATCTGTGGGTGAAGCAAAAGAGTGTGGAAGATATATAATAAATAATAAATATTTTTGACACTTCCACCAATTATTTAGTTCCAAGATAAGTATCATTAAGAACTTGTGTTATTGATACTAAATAACGGATAAACACACATAAATACTTTTTTTTTTTGTAAATACATACTTAATATACATAAAAAAAACCCCAGACCAGAACAAATATACATATTTATACACACAAATATTCGTCCTGTGTGGGAATTGAACCCCATATCGGTCGTCGAAATATTTACAGACTAAAAACCTTCCATGTTTATTTTTGAGTCTGTTGTGTTCGAGTACAGCGGCAACCCTTTCGAACAATCTTGCAACCCCAGCAGGCTTGACTTCAATATTGATATCCCAGGGTCTTTAGCGTAAGTCTAGGGCTCAACCGAGATAAATGCTAGAATTATCATGAGATATATCTAAAGATTAGCTTACAATATTAAGATTATCATTAGCCCGAACCCTTTAAGAACCTTATTACGCTCTTTTGATACCGACAAGGGGTTCATTTCACAACTTGACCGTAAGTAGTAATTCATTCAATTATTCATCTCAGCCCATTTAAGTCCCACTACTGAGCACGAGCCTCCTCTAACATACCAAGGTGTAAGGGTATTGGGTCATACTCGAACACGCGGACCCAGTGCGGATTGGCGCAGGCAGATGTATGGCATCCTGTCAGATTTTTTCAAGCCGCCCAATGAGGCCTTTAACATGGCATAACGACTACCACATTTAGTTATAACCGGGACCAACAACTAAATTTGCCTTCCGAAGCACGAAGCGCTGGATATCAAATGTCACAAAACGGTCACCCATCCAGGGACTGACCTCTGTAGACTCTGCATTACTTCGGCTATCGTTTTCCACCACCTAGCAACGCGGAGCTTCGAGCGCTTCAAAGTAGTAATTAGTTAATCATCATCATCAGCCTATACTAGTCCACTGCTGGGAATAGGCCTCCCCCAAATCGCGCCATTTTCCCCTGTCTTCGGCTTGCCGCATTCAGCATCTGCCAGCGACCGCTCGCAAATCGTCAGCGTAGGACGTCCACTCGCCAGGTGGGGCCTGGCGAGTGGACGTTCTACACTACGTTTGCCAAGTCGTGGTCTCCACTCAAGAACTCGTTTATCCCATCGGTTGTCGGTCCTTCGACAGATATGGCCAGCCCACTGCCACTTCAGCTTGCTATTATTTAATAGATAATGTAAATTACTTAAACAGGCTTACAATACGTGACGTATGATGACAAGGTGTAAAATTAATACATAAGTAGTATAAAACAAAGTCGCTTTCCGCTGTCTGTCCCTATACAGGGTGTCCCAAAAAGAGCGTGCCAAGCTTAAGGAGAAGATAGACGGAGGGGTGATCAACTAGATAAAAAAAAATTACTTTAGTAAAATATATGCTTATTTGTACACACAGCAACAAAAAAACTGCTTAAATCGGGAAATTTTACGAAAAATGTAAAAAAAATTATAGTTTGAAAATTGGTGGTACTTTTACTACAGTTTTTTTTTTTATCTAGTTGATCACCCCTCCGTCTATCTTCTCTTTAAGCTTGGCACGCTCTTTTTGGGACACCCTGTAAATGCTTAAATCTTTGTACTCTGCAACGGAATTTGATGCTTTTTTTTTTAAATATATAGAGTAATTCAAGAGGAATGTTTTTACATAGGTCACGAGCACGATGTCGCTGGCAGCCGCTAGATTTAAAAATATATCTACCGATGTGAAATGATCGTGCTATTAATAATGAATATAAATATAAAAAGGCTTGCTCATCATCATATCCTAGCTTTATCCCGGTTGCCCTAAACTCAAGCCCAGGGTCTGCTCACTGGTTCAACAAGGTATGGTTGAAATTAAAGGCAAATCTTTACTTTAAAAATGCTTGTTACAAAAAGTAAATTCTTTATAAGAAATTGATTGAAACTTCTTAACTCTAAAACCAGCCTTAACAAAAACAATAAACACCGCAAGCTCCGAAGAGTTCGAACTTCAGCCGTTCCTCGAAAGCCCTTTCACCAATTAAGTCGTTATCTCTCTTTAACTGAATAAAACTCGGCGTCGTTTCATCATTTTCGCGTCGGCAACTTTTAGTTAGTTTTTGCCCAAACTTCTGATTTATGACCTGCGGGCCATCTCATTCTAATAAAGGAATTCACAAAAAAGGTCGACATTTTTTTTGTACGACCTTATTTAAGGCAGTATGATGTAGTACCAAGGAAGCTCGACAAAGAATTTGTACTTTTATTCTTTAACAACTTTTATAATAAAGCTAGATACAATAAGGAAAGTAATATAATTAGACGCTTCAGGGCTTTTAAGGGTTGAAAAACATTGTTAACAACCCTAATATTTGTTTGTGTGTCAAACTCTATTCTCGTTTGTTTACTAGCTTGAAGTTATACAATACTAAGTACATAAATTCATGCCTGTTTCCCCGAAGGGGTAAGCAGATGTATATTATACGCCTACACTTCGCCAATTAGATGGTTGGTCCCACGTAATAGGTGGCGAGCCTATTGCCGCTTACCGGGCACTGTTATGTTTGCCAGAGCCTCGTCCGTCGATCGGCAGGTGCACCACTTGCAGGTGAGCTTGGCTTGGTCTCCTCAGGTCTTGGTAAGATCCCTAAACACCCAATAAATAATAGTAAATGGATGCCTTCATAGGAGGAGACATAACAGGTGTATGTTCTGTGTATATCGGAGATATTCGATTTCGATTTGGTGATATTTGATTGATAATTTAAAAGAGCATCATAGCCTGTGAGTTTCTTGTCAGTTCTTCTCACAGAGCGGTAGTTCGGAACTGGCACTTAGATTCACTTACACTTAATTTAAATTTTTCATGTAAGGGAATCTATGCTTCGTGATTTCAGTTAACTTCAATTTTATTTAGTTTTTTTTATATATCTTTTATTTAGACATTTCAGTGCTATGCAATAGTTTATGAACTAAAGAACTTTTTACTTTTACAAAAGGTTTAGTCCTTCTCACTTAGTAACTATGGTATATTTTTATTGTTTTAGTGAAATAATATAATGTGTTACATGAATCAAGTCATTTGACTGTCCACCAGTTTCACTTTCTTAGCTCACTCCGCGTGGTCTCGTCACAAATATAATCTAACATAATCTACTAATAGACCTCCATTAAGGCGAGAGACTAGTTTCCTCGATCATCCTATCCTAGCATCTACAAACATTACATGCAAGCGTGCACTAATGCATTACCTATGCAGACAAGAAATTTGACGTTTTGCTGCGTTTTGTTTGTTTACTGTTATGGTAGCTTTGTTTCATATTATATATATTTAAAATTATGTCTTTAGAGAATTATAAAAGAGATAAAGTTGTCTATGTATGGTGGCTAGCAACAGACACGCCAAATAACCCTAAATCGTGTTATGCAGAAGACTGTTTTGATGATAATTTTTATTTATTTAGTAGGATTAAAAAGTCAAAAACATAATTATTGATTTTCGAACATTAAAAATAGTTCGTGTAAAGCCATTCGGCGATTATATTTTTCAACAATTTTTAGTTTATGCGTAGTCAAAATTGAGCCAACATTTTCATGCCAATTGACATCCATACATTCTCGAGTTAAGTTCAACTTCTGTTCTAAATTTCCGAAACCGAATTGGGTTAGAATTTATCAAGTAGTAGACATTTCGAGCCCTAGCATATCAACAACATATTTCGACACGTAAACACTTACCACAGCCTTACGTCATAGTCAGCAAAACGCCACCAAATTAGTTTATTTACACAATGACACGTTCGAGCGCAGAATGCTTACGCACTGCCTAAAATATAAGCTCGAGTATAACATGTAAGTACACATAGACAGAAACATTTTTTTGATACATTTGAGTGCGAAATATGCTTATTCGCTTGGTATTTACATTCACTGCAACTGGAACGAATGTCTAGGGGCGTAAACAATTTTAATTTGTTTACACTAGAAAATTAGGAACAAAATTGTATGCATAGTTATATGACACCATTATATTACACACAGGAAGGACAATATACAGCCTTTTAGCTTTGTAATTTGTTTTAAACGTCGTTTCTTGATAATATTAAGTTCTCTACTGTTTTGAACTTAAAGCTTGTAAGTGTAGTCACGACTTTATGGAAGGAACTTTCTGGAATGCAGATATTTATTCATCTAGACTAAAAACAGATGTTCTATATGTTAATTGTACCTTGGATTTAAGTTGTATTTGTACATGTACAAGTCACAAGTTTTTGTGGGAATAAACTTGATTATTATTATGTAATACGTCTTTGTAAAGAAATCTGTTTAATAAATTACATAACAAAGATCCTTAGTTGTATTAGTATATATTTACATAAGGATTACAAAAGAAGAAGACAAGACGATAAGTATGTATTTTAAGTATGTATTTACAACAAAAAAAAGTATGTGAGTATGAAGTATGTATTTACAACAATAAAAAGTATGTAAGTATGTTTATCAGTTTTTTAGTAACCATAGCACAAGTTCTTAATAATACTTTTCGGTGTAATTCTGATAGAATATTTATTAAATAATCCCACTCTATTAGAAATATATACTTATTAATTTAAGCAGAAGCATCAAATCTTCTTACAATTCCGCGTGATACCGTGAAAATAGATCGTAGTCGTAACAGCCTTATAAATCCACTACTGAACATGGCCTCCCCAACAGACAACATTCTATTGCGATATTTGCCCATAATCACCACGCTGGGCAGGCGTGTTGGTGATCGCAGTTCAAACCAATACACAGAATGACGCTGCTGCCTATCATCCCGTAGGAATTATATTCGTTGACTCTTACGACTCCCCGTGAGATAAGAGGGGGTGGCACTCTTCTGGGCCGGTAGCAAACGGCACGGTAAAAATGTTATAAAAAGAAAAAATACATACATACTTACACCAAGATTCCTACTCTTACCTAGATTCCGATTATACGTAGTCTCCTTACTGGCCGATTGCAGATTGGCAGCGACAACTGCGTTATGTCCTTCTGATTTCTTTTTACTAGCAGTTCAGTAGCAAACCTCTTTTACCTGGTTTAATTACTACCCAATACAATAATAAAAGCTTTACACGTTTTGTTTTTTAACTACATTGAATAAACCGTTTTTTCAGGTCATTTTCATTAAACTTTCTGCGTCTAGTTTGCATATTCATTTCAGTAGTCAACAAGTCCCATTTCTTTTCCAAGAGGACAGAGGCGGGGGGGGATGGCACGAGGGGATGTCTCGTCAAAAGGCTTACTATCCGTGTAAACAGTTTATGCAAAACGGGGAATTGAATAAAGGGAGGATCGTGGGCTCGGCTCGCTGTCTCGCGGCTGCTTTTACACCGTCTAGTTAGTTACAGCACGATAATCTTTATCAATTTATAATCTTTCAATGACGAAACCGAAAACGGTGCCGAGTGGCACTGTTCTAGAATAGTACCGCCCCCTCTTATCTCGCCCAAAGTTATTGACAGGAGCGCCATCCTGCGTACTCAGGTGGCAAGACTGCGATCACCAACCCGTCTGCCCAGCGTGGTGATTGTGGCCAAATACCCCCAATAGATTGTAATCTATCGGGAAGGCTAATAGATAGATAGATAGATAATACGTTTATTTCGTTTAAATAATACAAGTTATATAAAAACATATCCCACAAAACCGTTTGACTGGTATGTCTGTGGGTCACAGTCTCTTTTACTTTTATACTAATAATAATTTATTACAACTAATTTTATATATAAATAACTTACAATTTTTCACTTAAACCAATATAGTGCTTTTTTAAATTTGTTTTGTACTTATTTTTGTTTGTTTCCATTCTAATGGCTTCAGGTATACTATTTAATAGGTACGGAAGCCGTTTTTTTATAGTTCTGTCACCATAATTATTATAAACTCTGGGTACATTGAGTTTACCGGCAGTCATTGAGCGAGTATGAGTAGTGTTGTCGACGCAAGTTAGACCATGCTCCCGACTGTTATAGTTGTTAACTGCTAGCAAATATTTATACTGTAATCTAAGTGGTAGAATATTACATATTTTGAATAATCTATTGTAGTCGCTTTTACTTTTATCTTTGGTTTTTTTACTTACTAATAATTTTAAGAAACGTATTTGTACTGATTCTAGTTTTAGCAAATTTGTTTTACAAATGTTCGGTAGTGGACTTAATAAAGTTGATATGTCGAATCTTTCTATGATATAAATATGGATTTCAATAAATCTGATTCACTGGGTAGAGACGAAACCACTGAACCTAGATGAAAGTAATATGGTTAGTGGGTTTTTTTAATTTTTTTAAATAAAATTAAGAAATTTAGAATTATATAATCTATTATAGTATGGTGTGACAGTATGTCAGTGCAACATTTGATATGCCTGCTGTGTCACACAGCAGCTCGCGGCGAGGACGCGGAGATATTGCGATATCAATACCCCGCCACCTGTATCTATACCGCGACGTACTGTAATACATTCATCTCCTACCAATAAGCCTTCATTGCTCTTTCTTACACTTCAGATTTGCATCAGAAAAAGAGCTTCTGCAAGTCGTAAATTCTTTCACTCCAAGTTTTGCATTGAAGAAACTCGTTTCACTGTCCCATTTATAAGAAGGTTAGGTAAGTATTTAGTATAAATATAAATTAAACATGACATTATGAAGTAATTTGGATTCTCTTACTTTACATCTGTTAATGCAAGCAAGCAAGCAAGGTTTAAACTTGTCTTAACCCGAAACTCAAAGAAGAACGACAAACGCCATTATTCATCTTCGACCCTTTGTTTTAAACAATAAATACTATATTACAGTTCGGTGTAACAGTATGCGAGTGCGTCACTTGATATGCCTGCTGTGTCACAGCAGCTCGAGGCGAAGACGCGGAGATATCGCGATATCAACACCCCGTCACCCGTCTCTATACCGCGGCGTACTGTAATACATTCATCTCCTACCAATAAGCCTTCATTGCTTTTTATTACACTTCGGATTGGCATCAGAAAAAGCGCATTTGCACTGCCAGTGAGTCGTGAATTCAATATCTCCTTGATTTGCATTAACGACGTATATTCTTTTTATATGGATTGATCTACATCACCTATTATACTGGTATCATCATCATTATAATTTCAACTATTTGAAGTCGACTGCTGAACATAGGCATTCCAAATTGCTTTCCACGTAGATCGATCCTTTGCCGCCTGTATCCAACGGCTCCCCGCCGCCCTGACCAGATCAACGGTCCATCGCGTTGGGGGCCGCCGTGTACTACGTTACCCCCTGCCCCGCCGTTACCAAGACCGCTACCATAATCTGAAATAGCGGGGCCGCCGGGGATTGGGATATCCTGGTATGGAATGACATAAAATCTAACATATTATGAAATTTTACTATAGGCTCATAACTATACAAGCTCTAACACTTTGGGCACTGCTGCCGAAAATAATTGACGCTGATCTGATTACGAGGAGCAAAAACATTTTTAACGGCAGAAGTAACTGCAGTAAAACCTAAGATTAGTTGAGGTGAAAGTTCGAGAAGTTTCGTGATCAGGGATCCTAAATAATGTTTATTGAAAGTAAAGTAGCTTACAAGGTTACGGCACATTGCTTAGCTCTGTAAGCAACGCTTAAAGAAACACAATTTAACAACATAAAAAATTAAATAACAAAATGGTACATTCATAAAATACACAACGGAAACCGCACAGCAGTTTTTTTATTGTATTTCTATATATCCTATCTCTAGGCAAACGACTACTGAGCTCATACGTTTTTCTTTGTTATCTTACAACGAAACGAGTGAGTATTTACATCCATAGAACAAAAATATAGATTACGGATAGTTGGTGCCATGCAATGCATCGATCGTCAATCAGCATGATTGACCATGTGTGAGCGAGTTTGCCTTATGTGAGATTGAATAGTTTTCAATCCGAATATCAATGGCATTCTGAATGTACAAAGGCGTAGGTGGTGCCATTTACAGATTATTATTGCTTATTGCACATAGTTCGGAGAACCGACGACGCATGAGGTGATAAAATGGTTCATTGGCGACTGCACACCGCCAAACGTTATAGAGAACGGCATGACACGCGATGGAATGATGTTCTAGTAAAAACGTCGCGCGGCGGAAAGCTGGTAAATGCAGGTGACTCAACATCAATCTAATTGGGTAGCTACTTTTAACAAACAACAGAAAAATAAAGGGTTTAAATGTACCCTTTGTTTTATTTTTTGCTTAAACCAATGAAACATTTTCGTTAACATTTGTTATGGAGATAATTTGGGGCTCTGCAAAGGACACCGGAAAGTTTTTATCCTGGACATTATTTTAATTATAATTTCTCAAGTAAGAGATGAAAAACGAATCAAAATCATATTTTTTCTAAGCAGTAACAAATACTTCTAAATTGTCGACCTATGTACCAGATTAGCTATAGCACCAAAGCTCGTGCCTTTTTGTTAGTATAAAATTTTCTACATTTTCATCCATTCAAATACTCAAATACTCATTTATTGGTAATACAACATTACACGTCACAGAAAAGAAAACATAATTATTAGAATTATTAAAATTAAATTAAATTACAATATCATGAGGAATAATAAAGTCAAAATAAAAAATGTCAGTAACTAATGAATTAAGAAATATAAATGCAACTAATAAAAATAAACGGCACACTCAATTAACGACTCAGCTGATACAGTGCCGTTACTCAGACGCAAGACTTTGTACACGGCCGGAAAATGTTCAATTGGAGGATATTCTTGTTATTCAAATTATGGGATAGCTTAGCTTTTGACTGAGCGAGGCTCAGGCTCAGTTTTAGTTTCCTGTAATTGGACTTCGTTCGTTTAGTTCTATTTCGGAATAACTCATTTATGTCCAAAAAAAATACTGTGTCACCAAATTAGTAGTTTATAAATAGTAGTTTAAAGTATAAAATAAAACATAAAAAATCAACCATTTTAAGACACATCTCCACATTAACTATATATCTCATACTGATAGAATGATAGGTTTTCACTTACTGTCAGGCTATATGATTTTTCTGCTTAGGTAAGTGAATTACATAAATAAGTGAAAAAAGAATGTGTTATTTAAAGAGTTTTGGTGACTATTATTTTTTAATTTCTACTTATTCTATGTTTTTTTCACTTTATTTATTAATTATTTTATTTTCTCTCTATTTGTTTGTTTCTACTTTTCACTAAAAATCCCACTCGCCATTGGAAATTAATTCAATAGATATTTTATAACTCCTAACCGTTGAGGAGTTTACCTCCCATCAGCTCAGGCACACAAGATAATGACTACCTAATGCAAAGATGCAAACTACCAGCTGCAAATATTGGTGCACCGTTGAAAAATATACTGATTACGCGTTACATGCTTCTAAAACGTTAGAGACTTTGCTAAACGCTCATAGGGAGTTCACAATTCACAGCAATATATCACTTTCCTATATTTGAGTATATTGCCAAAGAAGGTATGTCTGAAAACCCACTATATTTACAAATAAAAACAAAAAATTATACTAGTCTTAAAAAATAAAACACTGCCGTGATGTATCTTTTTTCGCGTTTGCACCAAAACTCAACGTCAAGGTTATGAGGCGTCCTTCCAGTTTTATCTCTATTTATCTTACAGGTTCTAATACAGAACACCGGGGTCAAAAAGTTTTCCTAAGAACGGATGCACTTTATTAAATTATTTTTTAAAATGCCACCTAAGCGGTCACCCATTCAAGGCCTGACCTCTGTCACCGCTGTTACTAAATAACATTTTAGTTACTGTCATGTTATATATTATTATGTATCTAAATACTCTTGACAAATTAATTGAAGAAAATTATTACACTTCCCGTTCCCGAGTCTTCGTAATTAGCATTTAGATTAAACAAATAAACGATATTGGGGCGTGACTGGAAAGAATTATCTGCCTTATTTATCACGCCATTAATTTATTTATAACCATTTTAATTGTTACAAATAGCACTCGCCCCTTTCAGGAATAATTGCTTGTATTAAAGTGCAATTTCACGCCGTTGTGCTTGCGGCTTCGTTTTGTCTAAAAAACTTTGTAAGTTTTGTTAAAAACTCGTTTTTAATTCAATTTTTCTTGTTGCATTCTACTGCGTAATGATTTAACAGTTATAGTCAGAGCTAATCATGGAACCTGTCGGGCACAATAATATGGAAGAAGAGAGAAATTTTTATGTTTATGAATGAATTATTTTGTATAAATTTTTTATTATTTACCTCAGTACCAATATAATAAAAAATAATAATTATTTAGTTCCAAGATAGTATCATACAGTAGTATCTTTAAGATCTTGTGTTATGGATACTAAAGAACGGATTACCATACTTAAATATCTCTTTTTTTGTACATACATTTTTAATATACATAGGTAAACACTCAGATCAGAACAAATATTCATGTTCATGCACACAAAGAGTTGTTCTTTTTGGGAATCGAACCCACGAATTCTGAAGTGAAGTGCAGATATCCACGCCATATCGGTTGTTAAATAATATTCAATTATATAATTATGATACTTATTTTTTAAATTAAATCTCATAAAGTTTCTTTTTAAGGTTACCCAAAAATAGTTATAGCCATAAAAGTGAGTTGTAAGATTTTGTTGGGTACTGATTTTGGCTTACTTTGGTAGACGGGTTCATGAGAAAGTGCTAAGGCTACTTTTTTATTACGGGAAAGTATAGGTTACTGACGGAGCGGACCCCAGGCTCGTAAGGTGGCAATCGGAAAAACACTCGAATGGTGATACAAGTATACACGCGCTAGTAATTGGACTGCATACAGAATAGCTCCTGCTGGCAAAGGCTATGGCTATTCCCATCAAGGACAGAACAGCTCTCCACCTTGTCGTGGTGGGGGGGCTGAGTACCTCCCGGAGGCCGGGAAAAGGTAACACCCAGAGGTTGGCGACTCTGGGTGCCCTTAGTACTGACTACCGGGGGGGAAACTAAGAGGGACCTATGGAGGGCCCGTGAAGCTGCGCCAGGAGCGCTTAGGCAGCGGGCGCAGGGGGCCCATGCTGTCTAACTATGGACCCTCTGGGAAGTCGGCAAAACACGCTATGGTCGCTCAAGAAGGTAGGAGGGGCGGGTCCACTGCGCCTCTCTGAGGAGGTCCTCCCGGTTTTGGTCCGGGGGACAGAGTCTGAGTCGGAGTCTGGCACACGACGACTGCAAAGTATACCATAATCTGTTAGATTACTTTCTATATTAGTTATATTATTAAGATACTATTAGGTTTTTGGTGGGTAGTTTGAAAGGGAAACAAGTTAAAAAGTAGCTCTCTGTATTTTTATTTTCTAAAATTATCTTAAGTGAATTTATTTATGTAAATAATGCTTAAATGTATTAATTGAGCACCAGTGATTGTTGGCAATATCAAATTTTAAAACAAAATCACAACCACTACCACCATCAGTGCAATTATAACACCGTTGAACACAACACTTCACTTTAAAATCTACTGGTGAATATGGATACAAATGATGTGCACATCCTGAAAGATTTTGTCACTGCGGTCCAGGCAAAGATGGAAGAATTTGAAAATATGCAAAAACAGCTGTTGTCCACAGTCCCCCTAACACAACTGCAGACTGTAAAGGCATTGTCAGCCGATTACCTGCAGTTCAAGACATTTGTGGCCAAGGGAATGAACACATTCATGACCCAGCTTGGTCTTTTGAATTCTGGTCTTGATCGCATGGAAACCCATTCCAGACGAAAGGTACTTCTGTTCCATGGCATACCGGAGGACACTGGTGAGGATGCATCCAAAAAAACTCTTGGAGTGCTCAATGGTCGCATGAAACTGTCCCAGATTACAGCGAATTGTTTTGAGTCTTGTCATAGGCTTGGCACTGCTAAAGGAGACCGACCACGCCCTATTTTGCTGCGACTTGATAATATGAGAGCGAGATCTGCAGTGTGGAACGCAAAAACTCTGCTGAAGGGGAGCAAGATATCTATTTCGGAGTTCTTGACTAAAACAAGACAGAACATCTTGAGTGCGGCTCGTAAACACTTCAATGTGAAAAACTGCTGGTCATCTGATGGGAATATTGTGATCTTGCTTCCGGACAGGAGTAGAAGGAAAGTTACTACTCTGGCTGAGCTGCAGAACTGTATGTCTGAGTTTCCGTCAGCTAGCTAATGGTCCTGTTTCTTTCATATTTATGTGGTTTCATGCTTGTGTTTTTTTTTGACAAACTTTATTTTTTTTTAGCCAAGGCAGTGTATTGTTAAGATTCCGGCAATCGCCTTTTTTATGTAGTTTAGATAAACCCACCGCTTTATAACAATTTTTTACATTTTTAGCTGGAAGGTACAACTTTGCTTTCTTTTTAATGACAAACAAATGTCAGACTTCACTTTAGACTTTTGATTGAATTTTTGTTTTTTTTACTGCCTTGGATTCGAATCGGTAACAGTCATATTTCATAGCTCGGTTTTGTTTTTTAATTGTTTGTTACTTTTGCCATTGTTTTTTTTTCTGTTTTTCAGCCAACTTTCGCTGGTGTAGATATTTTTTTTTTATTGTTTGTAGATTTAAATTGTTTTTTTTTAATTTGTTTTTGTAGTATATTTATTGTACTTTTATTTTATATTTTTATTATATTATGTCAATTAACTCTGAATTCTTTTCTGATAGCTCTTGTGATGAGTTTGAAAGCGCTAATAGTGATACTTCGACTTCTTCTGACTTTGATGGACGTTTGCTAGATGTCAAAATGCGCTCTGTGTTTCACAACAAAACCTCTTTCCTTAACCTTGTGCACATTAATGCTCAAAGTGTCCCTGCACATATTACTGACCTACATGCATCTTTTCACAGCGGCGTAGTTGACGGTATTATTATTTCCGAATCTTGGCTTAAACCCTCTTTACCCTCTCCTCTATATACTCTTAGCGGTTTTAAGCTGTACAGAAACGACAGAGTCGGTGCCGGAGGAGGTGGTGTTTGTATTTATATCAAGGATCACATTCCGTGCTCTGTCGTCTGCCAGTCGTCTAGTACCTATAGTGGATCCCTTGAATATATTTTTATAAATCTAACTGTGCATCATGCTAATGTTTTGGTGGGTGCTGTTTATAGTCCAAACAATAAAGTTAATTATTTTGATAGCTTTGAATCAATTCTAGAATCCTTAAGCCCTTCTTATGACCACGTCATAATAATGGGAGACCTTAATACGTGTTTACTCAAGAATGATTATCGCTCTTCTCGTCTCACATCTCTTTTTAATGCGCTTAATTATAATTTGTTGCCACTTGATGCCACTCACCACTCCCCAAATTGCCAACCTTCTCTTATTGATCTGCTAGCGGTCTCTGATTCTAGTTCTGTTATATCACATGGGCAAATGACGGCTCCTTTTTCTTATCATGATCTGCTATTTCTTTCCTACAGGGTCCGAACTCCTAAACGTAAGACCAAGGTCATTCTTCAGCGTAGTTTTGGTTCTATTGACGTTGAGCGCTTGAGGAGGGACTTTATTGCAATCGACTGGACTAGTTTCTTCATTAGTTGCTGTGTTAACGAAAAAGTAAAGACTTTTAATGCGCACATAATTAGGTTATTTGATAAACATGCTCCTCTTCGTAAAGTTCGTATCAAGCATTTCCCTGCGCCATGGCTTTCACCTGCAATCAAAAAGATAATGCAGCGTAGGGACAAAGCTAAGTCTAAACTCAAAATGAAAAGAATTGAGGAAAATTTACTTGAGTATAAGCGATTAAGAAATCTCTGTAACAGGTTATGTCGGGACGCCAAGCGTCGCTATATTCATTCTTCTTTAGAAAATAAATCTCCTGCTCAGACATGGAAATTTTTAAATGGTTTGGGTATTGGAACAACTTTGGAAAACACTGTTCAGTTACCTGACCTTAACTTGCTCAATATTTTTTTTTGTACTTCGCCAGCTCTTGTTACTGATAGTAATAAAGCCGCCACGCTATCAGCACTAGCGAACACCCCTCTGCCTAATCATGAGTCGTTTGCTTTTCGGGACGTCACTGGGGGGGAAGTTAAAAAGTGTATCCTTTCCATAACTTCCAGAGCACTAGGTAATGATGGCATTTGTCGGGACATGCTAATTCCCATTTTGGATAATGTTGTGCCTATTATTACTCATTTGGTTAACTCTTCCCTAAAGGCCAATATTTTTCCGGATTGTTGGAAGTTTGCCCATGTCGTACCCATTCCCAAAATTAAAGATCCTAATGCTAACTCCCACTTCCGCCCCATCTCCATCTTACCATTCCTGTCTAAAGTCCTTGAGAGCGCTGTTCATAAACAAGTTTTTATCTACCTGAACCGGCACAAAATCCTTAGCCCATTTCAATCTGGCTTTCGTCCAGGGCACAGTACCGTTACTGCACTACTAAATGTAACTGAGGATATTCGCAGTGCCTTGGACAATAAAATGTTTTCTGCAGTAGTGTTACTTGATTTTAGCAGCGCCTTCAACTCGATTGACTTTGACATACTCCTTTCGATCCTTCGCACTATTAACTTTCCTCCACCAGTGGTTGCTTGGTTCGCCAACTACCTTCAAGGGCGCCAGCAGCGAGTCAAGGGTGACGATTCATTTTCTGATTGGTGCCCATTGATTACTGGTGTCCCACAGGGCGGTGTTCTCTCTCCATTACTCTTTTCAATTTTTATTAATAAAATAACAGAAATTATCAGTTCTTCCTATCATTTATATGCTGACGACCTGCAGATATATAGACATTTTTGTGCAGCCGATGCCCACTCTGCTGTTGAGGCTATTAACCTTGATCTCCAGTCAATAAAGACATGGGCCGACTCATATGGGCTGCTAGTTAATCCTGCTAAGTCGCAGGCTATCGTGATAGGCAGCAATAGGATGTCGGGTAGGCTTGCCATTAGTTCCTTGCCTGGGATTGAGTATGGCGGTGCTGGTATCCCGTACACAGACAAAACCAAAAACTTAGGGCTTATTTTTGATCACCACCTATCTTGGACTGCACACATCAACGAAGTCAGTCGTCGAATGCATTACTCTTATCATTCCCTCAAGCGGCTCCAATATTTTCTGCCATTTAGTACCAAAATTATGCTTTCTCACACTCTTCTGCTTCCTATTCTTGACTACGCTGACATTTGTTATCTGGATGCTACAGAAGCACTACTTAGCAAGCTGGAACGCCTACAAAATTTGGCCCTCAGGTTTGTGTTTGGTCTTCGCAAGTACGACCATGTGTCTGAGTACCGAACAAGACTTAAGTGGCTACCAGTTAGGCTCCGCAGGAATGTGCACATCCTCAGCCTATTATACAAAATTCTCTTTCATCCACAGCTTCCACTCTATTTACGTTCCCGTGTCAATGTTCTTCCTCCCACTTCCCGTCCAAAACGTTCCTGTGTTACCAAAACCCTTGTGTATCCTAATTTTAATACGAAATTTTTTCGCAACTCTTTTTCGGCTCGTGCAGTACGCATGTGGAATAAGTTACCGTCCGACATTACCAATAGCCCATCAGTAGCGTCTTTCAAACAGAAACTAAAGAATCACTACCTGTTGCTTTTAGAACAGAGCTAACACTTGTTTAGAATGTATTTATTTGTTAATATATGTTATTTGTATATGTTTACATTATAATTGTATGTATATATATATAATTTTTTTTTTAATTTTTTTTTTTTTCTTAGTTTAGTTGTTATTATTATTTTTCCCCCCAATATTATTATATTAATTTATTATTTTTTATTATGATCCCACGCACTAATCTCTGACACTTCTGCTAGGGTTGGCTGGAAGAGATTTCTTATAGAAATAAGCTCACCTTTGTACATGTTTTTTGTTACTGTGTTTTTTTTATGAATGTTTATGTGCAATAAAGGATATATATATATACTTGCACCTACTTTAAAAAATAATACATATGTACATCAACGTGGCCATCAATAAAACATTTGAATTTGATTTTACCTGCCGGCATTTTTTGTTATATCCCAAGAGATTTTGAACTCTCTCTCTGGCGAATACAATAGTGCCCGGTAAGCGACAATAGGCTCGCCACCTACGAAACTTCGGGGAAAAAGGCGTGAATATATGTATGTAGATTTTAAATTAATTAAATATTTCATCACCAACTATGTTGAATAAAATAGCAAATAAAGTATAACATGTTGGTATTATATTTTTATTAACAAAAAACTATATAAATGCTTTAACAATTTACTGCATTTAATTATAATTATTGTCGAGGAAAATTGAATTTAACGAGCATCTAACGACCAGCTATTGTAAATAAATTGAAACTGGTAACTCAATTTAGTAGTTAAATTTGACTTCACCGACGCAACAGTCAGTTCTGCTTATCATATCAGCCTTATCAGGTCTACTGATGAACAGTGGCCTCTTCAATAGATTTTATTGTATTGGAGATATTTGCTCATAATCACCTCGCAAGGCAGGTAGTTTGGTGATCGCAATTCTAGCCAGTACGCAGGGTGATGCTGCTGCCCATTATCCTTTTAGTGTCTTGTCGTCGACTCTTTCGACTCTTCATTAGATAAGAGGGGTTACTTTTCTAGGCCGATAACATACGGCACACATTTCTGTTGTTTTTCATTAATATCATCTGAACTGAAGCTATGCCATAATTATACTAAACTTAGTTCAGAGAATTTGAAAAAGTTCTTTCAGACTAGCGATAACAGTTAACGGACTGTCAGCTGATAATTATTAAGGAGCATTACTTCTGGTTATGACTTGAAAGGCCAATAGCACAAAATAAGAAAACAATATATTATCTGAGCTCCCTTACCTTCTGCTACTTGGTTTGGGCGTCATTCACGCAGATCCAGTCGAACGGCGAACTGCTGCTAGATATATTTTTAAGCTCTTTAACAGGAATTCTACTAAACTCAATTTCTTTAAATAAAATTTTTGGCTCAAAATTACTTCTACTAACTGTGAAATCTGAACTAACTGAAGGTGCCTACAGCGACAAGAAGCCTTCATAGAACATCTACTGTATGCATGTTACTCACGGCTGTTCAGAACGGGTCTCATTAGTGTAGTTACTCGAAACTAAGTGACTATGCATTTAAAGCAATGGAGGAAGTCATAACATTTATAATTGAAATGTATAGAGAAATGGTAAGGTTACTAAATAACGATCTAATATAGGGTCAGTGCGCTGCGGCCTATACATGCAATATAGTCAAAATCAAAATCATTCAAGTTCAAGTTTTGCTCTTATTCATCCAACTTAAAAACGAACGCGCCCATTCACTGCGGACGGGAGCTTGAACGTAGAAAAACTAAGTAAGACGGACTTAATATGAAGACACAGTAAATATTTAATAAGTCTACAAAAACTTGTGTTCAGTTGTTACAAGATATAATAAACGATGAATATTACTTATTCTAGCACGATGAACATAATTATATAACGAAAAGTTAGACTTTATAATTACAATTACATGCTAAAGTTTAAAATTTAAATGGATGCTATATTATTGTTTTAACTTATCTAGGTGCTAATTTCACTCAAAGCAATCAGGCTTTCTGCATCTTTTCATAATTTGCGGTTGACAAACTTTACGCATTATAAATAGATTAACAGTCAACCGGCATTAGACGGCTGTTTATGGGACCGTTTCCGGGTCCGGATGAGATCCCTCCCCTCCTCTTTTTACCCCGCTTCCCTTTCTATTAAAGATTTACCCTTTAATTGTTTACCGCTAGACTCAACAGCAGAAAAGACACGACTTGTCGCAAATTAACAGTAATTGTGTAAATTTATTTCGGTAAGTTTGGAAGGCTGTGATGGAATTAGGAAGTTTTTTAATGTAATCATTTTAATAAATCGGTTTAATTTTAAAGCAAGCAATACGGACATATTGCAAATCATCTGCAGCTGCTAGAAAAAGTGAAGTCCGTTATTTTTATAATTTTAAATTTTGTAGCTAATTCCAATGATTTTTTTAAGAAAAACATTTATAGATAGAAGCTAATTTATATAAGAAAATACAATAATTGTCCAGTATTTGCGAAAAAAAAACATTCCAGTGCATATTTTTCTTATTTAAAACTTTAATATGCTGTTCCTGTTATAATTAAATAAAATAATGAAATGAAATAAAATTTATTTAGACATACATACATATAAACAAAAAACAGAATTCAAATAAGTAAAAATTTTTTACACATAAGTTTACATATAGTATGCCTAAAAAGGAATAATTCATGAAACATTAAAAAAGCTCTGAAAAATTTACACTTTTTTTAACTTAGCAATTTCTTTCACATGCCAAGGTCGCGTATTCAGGTTCTCCCTTCAAAACAGACCGAGGGGCATTTTAGCTATTTCATCTAAAATAAAATTTTCTGAGGTTCATCAATCCGTACTGGGGAATCTGCCGAAAGCCATGTTCATGACCTTGGCAGACTACTGAAGCGATTAATTAATTTATTAATTTAAATTATTAATAATGATTAATATAATGATTAATTAAATTAAATTATTATTTGCGTTTCGATGACACATTTTTACCTCAATATTAATATTTTTTAATACGACTTAAAAAAAACACAGCTAGAGACTGTCTAATATTACGTCAATCCTTCAAAATTTGTGTCTAAATGGAAAACGCCACCTTGTATCGAGTTCCATGTGTTCGGCGGTAGGACAGAATTAATTCAAAATAGATTTTGCCTAATAATCGATTACCAGAAAATTTGGCGGTAGGCCCCCTGAGTGGATCAATGTAGACTGGTCCGCACCAGAGGGCCTACTCTTATTCGCTGCATCTATCTCTTTCACTCTCTAGGTATATCATTATCGAGTGTAAGGGATGGGTATAACGAACTTTCGTTTTCGTTGAATTAGAGTAGGCCCACAGGCAGCTAAACTCCACAAGTCCAGCTGTCAGAGTTATTAAGCCTACCAATAGAACCTTTAATTTGGCTTTACGACTATAACATGTAATAAAGGGTACCCAAGGGTTAATGAGTGCAATGCACTGGCCACTCATCCAAAGCTATACAAATTACCACCCGTCCAAAGAATTTATAAATATCTGACTATGTAATCTAGCGGCAATAAGAAAGATTATTATTTATCCAAGTTAAAGAAGCACATGCCTAGATAAGAAAAAAAGGACCACGATATAAAATATAAAAAAGTCAAAATCAATCATTCAAGTTTGGCTCAGAAGGTCAAAACTGTAAAACTAGCGCAAAAAATTTAAATTCTCATAATAATTTAAAAAATGACAAGTACGTCCACTTATGTCAGTTATGTTTGAAATTAATGCCGGGGAATGACCTCAAGTAATTCATAAAAGCTTTCATCTTTCACGTAACTGTTCCGCACTGTCAATGCAAGTTTATATTGTTGAATTGCATTATATATATTTTTTCAAATAATTTTCGATAACTTGTGGATACTATGTTATATTTATCTTAAAATATATATTTTATCAAACGCAGGGAATTGAAATGTCAATATAAAATTAGTCTCTTGAGTCTTACACAAAACCCCTTCGAAACGCTTTAAAGTTGGGACCTATCAAAGCAAAATCTACGTCACAAGCGGAAAAAATTGCCCCATTTGTTTTCATTATGATTCATATTTGCGTCGAAAAATGCAAATTGAATACAGTTTCAATGTTACATTCCAATACAATATTTTGAGGAGCGGTGAAATATTTTCGAAGAGTGAAATAATACAATTCATATTGAAATGATTTTTAATGAGAATGAAAACGTGTGTGACGTTTCAGAATGGGGTACGTTTGCACAAATCATTGTCTGTTGTTATTTGAAGTCGACACCGAGTATTTTTTATAAAAAGCAGTTAAATTAAAATATCTCGAAAACAGTTAGATTTAGGATAGGGTATTTTATAGACAAATCAGTCAGAAGTAGAAACTACACGCCCTTAACGGGAAATAGGTCGACTTAACCTGTAACCCTGTATGTATCCTTTCCTGTACGAGTTTGTTCAGCGGTATGTTACATTTTTAGTTGGTTCAAACTAGTAGACATAACACGTGGCCCCGTTAAAAGTAAACACCGACAGCGTATATTACGTAGTAATATACTTTCACTTAAAAAGCATTAAATATGATACCATTATAAAAGTGTTATAGCCCTAAACAAGTAGTAGTTAGTATCTAGCTCTCATATTTATAATGGTTGCCATCCATTGAGATATAGAAAAAGGCCTGCCACTAAAGATATCATTATTTTAGTACTAGATATTGACATATATTTTGGACATTATTGATATTAGTAGACTAATATATTTTTGTATTCTTACATTATTTTCTAGAATAAAACTTGTAAATAACTAAAAATACATTATGTTCGAACGTGCCTCGACTTTCGTGTCCCAGAACTGCTCGCCTCTCATCGGCAGCAGGTAATAAATGAAACTCAATAAAATTATAGGAAATAAGTTTTCATTTCGGCAAATGTCAAGTAATTTGGGGAAATGAGTGCTGAATTCAATGTTATATTGCAATTAGTGGGTTTATTATGCAAATAATATAGTATATATGTTAAATAATAAAATAAGGTTTTGGTTGATATACTACGAACAAAATATCGTAACATCATCAGTCAAGATCATCATAACAGCCATAAGGCTTTATAAAAAGTTCACTGCTGAAAATTAGCCTTCCCCAATAGATTACATTCTATTAGAGGTATTTGCCTATAATAACCACCCTGGGAAGGTGGGTTTATAATCGTAGTACAAGCCAAGCCAGCCAGTTCATTTAACCAGTGCAAAGGATGATGCTGTTGCCCATCATCATCATATCCTAGCATTATCCCGGTTGCCCTAGACTTAAGCATAGGGCCCAGGGTCTGCTCACTGGTTCACTGGTAACTGGTTTATTACGTGGAGCGACTGCCGTCTGACCCCCGCAACATCATTCTATGGTTAAACCAGCTGTCAGTCTGTTAGAAGGCACTGACTTCCTAATAACGACTGCCATAGATGTTCATGACAGCCGAGACCAACGGCTTAACGTGCTTTCTGAGGTACGGAGCAACCGATAATGCTGTTGCCCATCAACCGGTAGTAATTCTCTTCGTCGACTCTTACAACTACTCGTGAGATGAGAGGGGGTGACACTATTCTAGGCCGATGCCGTGTGGTCAAGATAGTGAAGTGTTATTAACCTTTTCATTTGACGACCGATATGGCGTAGTGGCTAGAATACCCGCTCTCCGCTCCGAAGGTCGGGGGTTCGATTTCCACGCAGGACAATTTGTGTGCATGAACATAAATATTTTTTCTGGTCTGGGTGCTTTCCTATGTATATTAAGTAAGTATTTACAAACAAAAAAAAAGTATTTATGCGTAAAAAAGGGTTTATTAGTTAGTGTTTATCCCTTATTTAGTACCCATAACACAAATTCTTAATGATACTTATCTTGGAACTAAATAATTGGTGTAATTGTAAGAATATTTATATATTATTTATTTATTTCTGATCGTCAATGAAGCCAAGGCCAATGTGTGCCTGGATCGTAGCAGGTATAAAGATGCGATCTCTGCCCACCCTAATGGTAATCAGGCGTGACAATGAATAGTTACGTTATTAAAAAAAAATTGCCAGACAGGAGTTACAGGTATACAGGTGGTCTTCTTGGCGGGAAAGTGAAACGTCATGTCCTGTAGCTTTGTTTTATTTTCTAAAATTTGTGATATTTCGAACATAAATGTGTAATAACGGTGGATTATTAACCGTTAAAGTGTTTGTGAACGTACACGAGTGTTGGTAAATGAAACAAAACAGTGCAACATCACTTTTCAAATTTTCTCAAGAAGTCCATGTGAGATCTCAGTACAGTCCCACATAAAATAAATATTTTTTAATATTTCTGACACTTACACCAATTATTTAGTTCCAAGATAGGTATCATTAAGAACTTGTGGTTTTTTTTGTAAATAGATACTTAATATACTTAGGAAAACACCTAGACCACAACAAATATTCATGTTTTGTGCACACAAAGATTTGTCTTGTGTCGGAATCGAACCCACGACCTCAGAAGTGGAGTGCGGGTATACTCGCCACCACGCCATATCGGTCGTCCAAACGTCTTTACTGGAGGACTCGAGGGGTTTAGAGGGGGGTGGGGTGGGGGGGCATCTCATTTACCATGATTTATATGTTACGAGCTGACCCGGCGAACTTTGTTGCGCCTTAATGGCAATAAATAAGCCGATAGTGTTTTTTTATTGGAAAAAATCCATAAAATGTAAATACCTACATTCATAATTCGTTATTATTTCTGTATTTTAGTATATAGGTCGCTCTTCACTTAAGTACCTTGTGATACACGACATTTTTTGTTTTATTATTATTTATTGAGAAACACGAAGTCCAGCCATACTATTAAGGCGCAGTTTCGGCACGTGCAATTTCTTGTTCTCCTTCAGTCCTTTCATTTGCAGTATTTCGTATTCTTCTTGCATTCTTCTTGCATTTGTCGGGAAAGATTTTGATAGTCTTGCTCGCGGCAATATTAATTAAATTTAGTCAAGATTAGTAAGTGATATATTAATAATATATAATTCATAGTAAATGAGAATGAGTGGTGATAAAGATGATAAGATGATAAATGGTAAATGATATACCCTCCCCTATGACCCTTGTGTCCTCAGTAAAGATGTGGGACTATACTGAGATCTCACATGGACTCCTTGAAAGAATTTGAAATGTAATGTTGCACTTTTTGTTTCATTTACCAACACTCATGTACGTTCACAAACACTTAACGGTTAATAATCCACCGTTATAATAATAATAATAATAATAATCATTTATTGGTGCATCATAAAATTAGTGGATACAAACTAATTACAATAATAAACAATTCATTGTATGATGCACCAAAATGACCCATCTCAGCATTTGCTAGGATCACACATTAATGTTTGGAATATCACAAATTTTAAAAAATAAAACAAAACTGCAGATATGACGCTTCACTTTCCCGCCAAGAAGTCAGAAATAGTTTGAATATTGATTTCTTACAATTATCAAATTGTCATCCATACGTCATTACATAGCTGTCATTATACGTCAATTACATAGCTGTCATTTGCGTTTTGTTATTCCAAGTCTGATTCTTTTTTGTTATATCACGTTTTATAGTGACTGACGTTTCATGTCAAGTCACACGGGAACGCTGTCAAACGGGATAAAAAGTATCCTATGTCCGTCTCCTGGCTCTAAGCTACCTCCCTACCAATTTTCGCCCAAATCTGTTTTGCCGTTCTTGAGTTATAAGTGCAGTAACTAACACGACTTTCTTTTATATATATAGATTAATATATCTCTTACTTGACACTGGCTAAATGTGTTCAACGCACGAAGCCATTATTTAAAAGAAAAAAAAAGGTATAGAGGTACTCGTTTGTACTAAATAATTAATTATTAGCAAGCGGTAGTTAGTACGAATATTATTACACCTAACACCATGTGCGATTGCGCCTTGTAATCATAACGTATTCATAGACGGGCTCGTAGGCTGTATGTTCTACATGTACTATGCGTTACTAGAATTTCTTCCTATTCATATTACAAGTGTGAATGTTTGTATCACTCAACCCACAATTTTTTAGAGACAACCCCTATTGGGCATAATAGGTTTTCAGGCGAAAAAAGGTTGCCGCCGGGGTTGCGGGATTGTTCGAAAGGGTTACCGCGGCCTTGGTGTTACAGGCTTAAGAATGAACACGGATGGTTTTTAGTCAGTAGAAGTCTGACACACCCTCCCGCTCCACCCACAGCGGGAGAAGGCCATTTGATGATTTTCCATCCCAAAAAAAAAAAAGGCGAAAAAAGGCACTAAAGGTCTTATTAGAAAACGAGACCCAAAGTTTAAAACTAGTGCTGTCGCTTTCATCTGATAAGATGAAGACAGTGATAAGATCCTTTTGTAATAAGCACCTATGTGTTTCTATTCTCACACACAGATGACGTGCGGGCTCAAGCACTCGATGTCAAATCATCGTCATCACCTCTGTCCATTGACGTTCCACTATTGACCTCTTGTCACAAACCATGATGTAATCTAATCATCAGTTCATACATTTTCAAGCGGGCCCAGGGAGGATAGGCAGAGGATATGTATCAAAAAGAATTAAAATATAATGTCACAAATATTTTTTTAAATATTTGTAAAGACGTTCTTTTTTTAAGTATAAAATGCGTGTGCCAGGACAACTTCTTCAGAACGGCAATGTTTTTCGACTAACTAGTCGCTTTGCTTTGAATTTAACTAAAATATAGTTATTGTGAAAATAAATATTGTCTAATGTACATACAAATATACATAAAGCAACATCGTATGGGAACAACATCATCTGTCGTAGAGTTATCGAACACCGAAGCGAGATATTTGCGTCTGGTGAATCGTAATTTCGCTCTTATCGCATTTAGTTATAAAGTCTCGATTTGTTTACAGTGTGAACTTTGTTTCTGAAGTTGCTTAGCTAATATTTGTGGTACATTTTCCCGAATACATTTAATATAATCATAACATTTAATGTTGTTACAAAGTTTGAGCGAAGAAATCGGAAGATCGGGGTAGGGTTTTGTAGGTACATTAGTGATGCCATCATTAGCAATGGTTAATTTTGCTGAAATATGTTTTTGAATAATTGTTTTTCTTATGGGTAAGTATACGCAGAGTTTGTTCTTTGCGGAAGGGATGTGTTCTATAATTACTTACGACCACACAAATTAGTTAGTATTATTTTTTTAGGAAGATATTGTTTTTCACATTTAAACACCAAATGTTAACTTTGGACTATCAGCACTCGAACCAAGAAATTTGGGAGGTCGTTTCGGAGCAAGACCACTAAGCTCTGGAATTCGCTGCCGGCTCATGTGTTACCTATTTCCTATGATCCCGGGTCTTTTAAGCGGGGCGTGAAACGGCATTTTAGCAGGCTGTCATGAGTGGATGCGCTTTGTACCGTGCTTATTTCACGGTTTGAAGCGCTTTCATTTTTTATTGGACTGCATCGGCTGCTTACCATCAGGCAGGATGTATTTATTACGACGTGTCACATTATTAAAAAAAAAAATTACATTTGAGAATATTTGTTACTTACATACATAATAATAGTAATTCTTTTATTAATATTTATCACGCCAAATATTTAGTTAAAAGATACGTACCATTTTCGTATCAGTGTAATGGATACTAAAGAACGGATAAACTTACTTGCTAAATGTTTCTTATATACATAATACATACTTAATATACATAACAACCAGACCAAAACAAATACTTATGTTCATTCACATTAAGCTTTGTCTTGTGTGGAAATCGAACCCACTACCTCAGCACCATCACGGCCATATCAGTCGTCAATGTTACATACCTACTCTTAAAGGCTTCTTTCTAAAAATATACAGTACTAAGTAAAGACGATAAAAGAAGAATATAAACTCTTCAGGTTGTTAAAACTCATTGATAAATGTTACTGTAGTAACATTACTGTAGTAACATTTATCAATGAGTTTTATTGTAACTGGCAGTAGCAAATAACCAACCTTGATGATTTTCTTGCCCGTTTTTTTACGATCAAGCTCCCGCCCGCAGTGAATGGGCGCGTTAGTTTATAAGTATGACTTTCATAAAAGCTGTATTGAGTCAAACTAGAATAAATGATTTTTCATTTATTAAATATATCGCTAGCCTTTTAATAATAATTGAAATATACCTAATAACTTAGTATTATCATTTAAGATAAAATGAATAAAAACAGCTTAGCTGATACAGTTATGTTAAATTTCAGTTTCTTAGGATAGTCCTACCTGAGCCCTTCAATATGACACCCCAACCCTATTTCTGTGTCGACTCGTTAACGTTTGTAATAAATAGGAATTTTAGCTTTAGACAAATAGAATATAAGATCATTATAATATACAACATCATTATCATGTTAGCCTCCCTCTCAGATCCGTGAGACTCCATCAGTTATGTCGTTCAAAAGAAATCTGAGAAATCACTACTTGTCTGTTTTGGCACTTAGTTTACAATTTTTTAAAATTTTATAATATTAATTTTTGGAACGAAGTTCCGTATCGCTCGTTGTGAAAAGGGGCTAGACGGAAAAAATTCTTAAGAAAAATTGTCACGACACTTTTTCACGGTCTAGTGGCTAGGATACCTGGCTTTCACCCAGGAACCCGGCTGGGGTTCGATTCCCGGTACAGGAACTTTTTGTTTCCTCTTTTGAAGCGTTTTATTATTTGATTTATTGATTTGTTTGTATTTGTATTTGTATCTTGATAGAAACCCTATACACTATCTATCTATTAATATAGTTTCATCAAAATTTCCTGCCACGTGCCCTATATAAATTAAATTTGACAAAACTCTGTTCATTTATCTAAGTCCAAAGTACACCGCAATATTATGTTCCCACAAATAAATCACAAATGAAATACGCTATGACAACAATTTCCACACAAACAAAACAAAAAAATATATATGGACACCTCTCGTCGAAAGTTCCTGAAATAGAACGAACGCAAATAATAAATAGGATGACGCGACTGCGCATTGTATAGTTATCTAAAGCAGCATCAATAAAAGCCAGGGCACTAGTGCTGCACCGTAAATATCGGGGATCAACGTGACGGGTACGCGTGACCGCAGTGCTACGCGAGAACGAGTTCTTAGAGATGGCAAGCTACTGCGATATCGATTCTTTATGTTATATCGGGATGTCGATGAAATGATACCGGTAAACATAAGTATCCACGTGTAATATCAATTGTATAAGCCGTTAAACTAAAGATGTTAAATGTCATTGATGCTTTTATGTTGGGGTGTCATCGTTTTCTTACTATTTATGCTCTTATTTTCTTTTGACTCAATCGACTGCATATTATTAGATTAGACAGGCTAAAGTTATAATAACAAGTAACATAAAAAAAAGCTACGAATATTCTGTTTCATTGACAAATATCGAGTACATCTTAAATTTTTTACAGTGCTCAATATGAGAGAACGTAAAAGTTGCAAGTTTGCTAATGTATAAAATATTGCTAATAATAGTAATGCTTTAATAAATCTTAAATGCTTGTGTAAATTATACTAAGGCTTTTTAGTCGAACTTACTTCTGGCATACACAATATGTAATTCGTATTTCATATAATGTTATCGATATTTTTCTTAGCGCATCACTATTGACACATGATTTATAGAGGTGGGCATGAACCGTCGCTTATTGACATTGACACCGGCGTGTTTTATTATTATTGTATCGAAAATGTTAGTGACGTCACGATACCGGGCGGGAAAGCTTTTCGTAAAATATTTCCGATTTGATTAAAAAATGAAGTGAGATAAAAATATCCTTTTGTAGTTAGATATTATGTTCGAGTAATGAATAATTTATATAATAAATAACTATATATAGTTATACTTATTTATTTGTAACTATACATATTATGCAAATTTTCATAGGCCAACTATTATATTTTAAGAAATTATATTCACATTAATATAAATTTTAGTTCTGTAAGCAAAAACAATCTGTGATAATATATGGTAGCGGCTTTAAAAACTCTAGCAGCAGGATCGTTATTGAGTCCGCGTGGTGGACTTCTTGGCGGGAAAGTGAAGCATCATGTCTGCAGTTTTGTTTTATTTTCTAAAATTTGTGATATTTCTAACATGAATGTGTCATAACGGTGGATTATTAACCGTTAAGTGTTTGTGATCATACATGAGTGTTGGTAAATCAAACAAAACAGCGCAACATCACTTTTCAAATTTTCTCTCAAGGAGTCCATGTGAGATCTCAGTATAGTCCCACATCTTTACTGAGGACTCAAGGGACTTAGGGAGGGTATCTCTTTTACCATTTGTCATCTTTATCACCACTCATTCTCAATTACTATGAATTATATATTATTAATATATCACTTACTTAACACTGGCTAAATGTATAGACGCACGAAGCCATTATTTAAAAAAAAGAAAAGAGTGCGTGGTGACGTATGGGCCGAATTCTTTTAACGTTCCTCGTGATAGGTGTCTGGAGCCCAGTAGTTGTACTTTTATGAAATGATATGATTTTAATGACTATAAAGTATGTAATATTCATATATTCGTACATTCACATCTGTTTCCCCGAAGGGGTAACCAGAGGCATATTATACGCCCACACTTCGCCAATTATATAGTCCCACGTAATAGATGGCGAGCCTATGTTATAGTTATGTTCGCCAGAGCCTCGTCCGTTAATCGGCAGATGCACTACTTGCAGGTAAGGTTGGCTTGGGCTCCTAAGGTCTTTGTAGGATCCCTATATACATCGATTATTTCTGATACTAGCTAATAATACTTTCAAGGAATTAGCCCCCATATAGAATAAATTGATGACAATACTTAAATCGCTACTTTAAAGAGCAGCGATTGGCAGGGAACAGTAAACAACATGTTACAGTTAGTAATGTACCCGGCAATGTCAACAAGGACTGGAGGAGGAGGGCTGGAGGGGTGCGGAGTAATTTACTGTTTAATTGCGCGCCATCTATTAGCTGCCGCTGGAAGCCTAGTCGCGATCTATTTCTCAGGAAATTAGTAACAGCCAGTTCACTTCATTAGCCGTTGCTGAAAACAGTAGTAATTGTTTATGTTAATGATATGTGACGAATGTGAATAAACTTTTACGATGCAAATACGGAAGTAGATTGTTGCAAATTATAGGTATTTCAACTATAGGTAAAGATTTTAGTAAATTTACAGAAAAGCCCAAGAGTAATTAATATTAAATAACAAATTTCGTAGGTCGTGCCTATCTTGAGTGTAATATCAAATAAGGCTTACAGGATCTGGTGTAGTTTTTAGACTTTTCTTTTTGAGTGGTGTACGCTACGTTTGGAGCTACGAGGAAACATGAACCATTCCGACGACTAGCTACGAATGGACGAGTTGTGCTACGATCTGCTACGACTGTTACTTGAACGCCATTACAGATTATTCTTCTACGGAAACAAACGCATTGTGCAGAATTATTTTTGAAGGCTTCCATAATGAGATTTATTGAGTATATCTGTTTAAACCTGTAACAAAAACAGAAAATAGTATAATCGCAGAAACCTAATTTTTATAATCTTTCTTTCACCTGGGTATGACTTTTTTTGAAACATTGCAAGCTAAAAATATTCACATTAACTATTTATATAAAGCAGCAGCGCCATTCTGCGTACTGGCCTGAACTGCGATCAGCAACCTGCTTGCCCAACGTGGTGATTCTGAGTGGTGGAGAGGCTGATACGGTAAAGCCAAAAATAACTGAAGCCAGAGCTACTCCAAGCGGAGCTGTCTTACTGTTTTAACTAGGCTATGTCTCCTGTCTTTCAGGAAAGAGGATGCAACTCGATTAGCAAGCGACCCGGCTGACTTCTTTTATTAATCGTTTAATTAATTACCCTCTTTCAGAGACTTTTATCTTTTGTGTTTTATTACATTAATCAAAATATTTTACAAGTTTAGTAGTAAAATTACTTTGTGATGGTACCATTGACCATTAAAAGTATGTTGAATAGGGATCCTACAAAGACCCTTAGAATCAAAGCCAACCTCACCTGCAAGTGGTGCACCTGCCAATCAACGGATGAGGCTCTGGCGAACAATTATCCCACATCTTTCCTGAGGACTCAATGGGTTTATGGGGAGAGCATCTTAATTAACATTTATCACGCACGAACGCCATTATTTAAAAGAAAAAAAATATGGCCTTTTAATGTTGAGTCATCCACTTCGAACGACACGTAATAGTTTATTTAATTTGAAGATCACTCAACAAAACTATGAAACTTTGTTTTCATTTTAAATGTTTTCATTGTCAAATTTGTAACAAGTAATCCCCCAGCACAGATTTGATTTATGACACGTGTCATATCGGAGGCCGCGTCGAGACAATGCTGTTTGTATAATCTTAGTAAAAGCTTCGTAAATATTGATAGACAGACTGAGTTGGAGCAGAGACGAGGCTCTTAAGCCTGGCGCTTTGGTGCGAGATATTACTGCGGTTTGTTTGTTCAATTTATTGTGGTAGTCTAAAATGTTATGGTTTTTAAGGCGTCTCGTTCTTAGACTTATACGCTGAATGAAATATCTTTAATGTTAGTTAGCGTTTCATCATTTTAGCGTTCACGACACGGGATCCTAGTGTGAAGGCTAGTGAACAAATTGTATGTTGATGTATAATATTTTTTCAACAATAAAACTATTTGTATTTGTATCTTATACTATTAGATACTATCGTTATTTTCTTCTGGTATATAAACCTCAGGTCTTTTAAGAGGGTTGTGCATTTATGAAAGACGTCATACGTGGAAGCACCCAAGTTGGAGATCCTCCACACGATGGAGCGCTCAAGTTATTTTGAACTACATCGACTGCCTACCATTAAAAAAAATGTGATCACTATAATGAAATTCCTAATTTTTTTCTGATTGAATGTATTGAAATTGAAGTGTCAGCATAAAAACGCAGATAAATTGTGGAATGCAGCCAGCTCATTGTCGGTCGGCGTATAGGCCTACTTTCTGCAGTTTTAAAGAGTTTATAAGAAACAGTGATACGGCTATTTCGGAAACCATTGAAGACGGTTTTTCTCAACAGTGAACTTCTTGTAGCTGAGATACCGCTGATAGATTTGTCTTAATAAGAGCAAATTAAATAAGAGCTTGTTAAGCAACTAACCTAGAACACAGTGGTCTAAACACCTCATATAGAGCTTGACTCTTGGGATTAATAATCACTAACGCAGTTATGCTAATTGACGCTTTCACTTCAACCAAAACGATTAACTAACACCAAAAAGACTTATTGAACGAGGCATTTATAACGTTAATTATATCTAAAAGCGTGTTAAATATTTGATAGTAAGACATTGTATGATGAGGAACCATATAATATGTAAGGACGTTTAATTCAGCTAATGGAGCGCAGCGCTCGGTGAGTGATCATTTTGTTCTGGCGGGAGACTATTCTTGAGTCTGTTCTATTCATATGATATAAATTTTAGAAATATACAATAAGACTTTCCAATAATTGCTGATTAATAAATAAATATAATATTTTCTAACAGTTACACCAATTATTTAGTTCCAAGATAAGTATCATTAAGAACTTGTGTTATGGATGTTAATGCACACAAATATTTGTCCTGTGTGGGAACTGAACCCACGACCTTGGAGCGGAGAGCGGGTGTATTCGCCACCACGCCATATCGGTCGTCAAATAAACAAGCATGCGGGCCACCGAATTAAAAGTCAACACTGGAGCCTATGAACGCATTAACAACACCTGAAAACCGTTTTGTGGCTGTTTTAGAGAAATCCATGATGTCATTGGAAAATCAGAGTTCCCAGAAGTCATTGCTTGTATGGATGACCGTTTGTGTGTGCAAAAGCGGCAATAGCCCAGTGGCGAGATCCCTTGCCTTTAAATCAGGGTCTCAGGTTCAAACCCTGGTGACACACCAATGACTTCTTGAAGTTTTGCGCGTATTTATCGCTTGCTCCGTGCCTCGGAAAACACGTTAAGCCGTTGGTCCCGGCTGTCATGAACACCTATAGCAGACGTTATTAGGAAGTCAGTGCCTTCTAACAGACTGACAGCTGGTTTATAGATTGATGCTTCCCCCTGGGTAGCGGAGGTCAGACGGCAGTCGCTCCATGTAATAACGAAAATTCAGTCAAAATCTGGTTGAACTAGTGAGCAGACCCTGGGCCCTAAGCTTAAATCTAGGGCAACCGGATAATGCTAGGATATATGATGACCGTTTGTGTGTGCATTTATTGCAGTAATTATATATGAAAAAGCGTGTTTAATATTTGATAGTAAAACGTATGATGAGTAACCATACAATATATAGGGGCGTTTAATTTAGCTAATGGAGCTCGGCGCTTGGTGAATGATCATTTTGTTCTGGCGTTCTTGAGTTTGTTCTATTTATATGGTATATATTATCGAAATACACCACAAGACTATTTGTAGTATGTCATATATATCTTTCCAGTCCAAAATATGGTTTCTAACTCAACATGGGGCCCGACCTGTTGGAAAGTAGTCACGGCAGATTTAGGATAAATTGACGAAACTTTAAAACCGCCCAACACATTTTTAAATAACCTTACCAGGAAACAGTATTCTTTGATGTATAAATAAGATTAAGCAAAAAATAATTATAGAATAGCCCGCCTCTAAATTGACACATGACCGATGTGTAAGTGACGATTTAACAGTTGTTAAAGACCTCCTATGATACAGGGGATACAGGTACACAGCGGTGTCCCTTGACATTGCCAACGCCTTTAACACCCTGCACTGGAGTTGTATTAGGGAGGCATTTCGATATCACCGAATGCCGACCTACCTTCGTCGTGTAGTCGGGGCCTATCTGACGGATAGGGCCATCATCTACCCCGGTGGCAGCGGAGAGTGGAATCGGCGAGAAATGTCGTGCGGTGTTCCACAAGGATCGGTCCTGGGGCCGCTTCTGTGGAACATCGGATACGACTGGGTGCTGCGCGCCGACCTCCCTGGTGGCGTCAGCGTAGTGTGCTATGCTGACGACACTCTTGTCTTGGCACAAGGGAGTTCGCACCAAGCGGCGGCCGAATTGATGACACGCGGGGTTGCGATAGTCGTGGAGAGAATACGGCAACTGGGTCTCGAGGTGGCCTTGCACAAGTCCGAGGCCATGACTTTTCATGGTATTCGGAATGCGCCACCATCGGGATCCCGGCTAACGGTGGGAGGAGTTTACATCGGCGTCGAGTCGACGATGAAGTACCTGGGACTTGTTCTCGACAGCCGCTGGAACTTCGTCGAGCACTTCCGACGTTTGGCTCCTAAGTTGGAACGGACCGGGGCCGCCCTCAAGCGGCTCCTTCCCAACCTAAGGGGTCCAAACGCCTCCTGCCGGAAGCTATACGCGGGGGTCGTGAAATCTATGGCCCTTTACGGGGCCCCGGTGTGGGCGCGTTCCTTGCAGCGACGAGCTGCTCACTACCTGAACGCGCCTCAAAGAGTGGTGGCCACTAGGCTAATCCGGGGCTACCGCACGATCTCCAGCGAGGCTGCTAGCCTCCTTGCGAATTGCCGCCATGGAATCTGGAGGCTCTAGTTCTTGCGCGCCTTTATGAGTGACGCGTGGAGAAACTACGTCGGGGGGAAACTCCGCTGCCACGGCAGCTTGATGTGCAGCGGACGGACTTCCGGCGCGATCTCATGGCGAGATGGAGAGAAAGACTTTTTTTTTTTTTTTTTATTATCGTCTGTAAAAAAATGCTGCTTACGCACTGTCTCCCGGCCAAAAGGGGGAGACCGGGAGGGGGTGTGGGGCTCACTGCGGCCGACGCGACCACCGCAGTCCTACCCACTAAAAAACTTCAGACGACGCCCACCGCTGTTGAAAAGGGGCGAGGCACCAGTGCCCGGGTTTGTAGCTTTTGGGGCCCCGCCCGCGGCCAACGTCCCCCGGATCAGAACCGGGGAGACCTCCTCAGGAAGGCGCAATTTGCAGCGCCCCCCCTACCTCTATGTGCGGCCATGGCGTAACTGGCCGACTTCGGGGGGGGGGTCTATGGCGAGACGGAAGGGGCCCCCTGCCCCCACCGCCTAAGACCCCCCGGGCGCTGCCTGACGGGCCCTCCTGGCCCGATCGCTGCGCCAACGGCGTAGCCGGAGAGAGAGCAGATCCCGCTCCCTCTCCCGCTCCGCGGCCTCCTTCTGCGACATCACCACTTCGCAGAAGGAGGCCATCGCCTCCCACGCCGTCTCGCTGTCGACCATCTTTTGCATGTTGGTCGGCAGCGAGAGAGCCACTCCACCCAGGGCCGCGGCTAACGTCGACCGCGGCCCCGCCCACGCAGGGCACGCCACCAAAGTGTGCTGCGCGGTGTCTTCCGCGCAGTCACAGTGGTGGCAACACCGGGTCGACTCCCCCCCGGCGACATCACACAGATACTTCCCAAAGCACCCGTGCCCGGAAAGTACCTGCGTGAGTCGGAAGGTCATCGACCCATGGAGGGAAAGACTGTCGCAACCCCGTGCAGGGCTC
This sequence comes from Musotima nitidalis, assembly GCA_949126915.1. Taxonomy (NCBI): domain Eukaryota; kingdom Metazoa; phylum Arthropoda; class Insecta; order Lepidoptera; family Crambidae; genus Musotima; species Musotima nitidalis. The sequence goes on from OX421419.1 coordinate 4,191,579, forward strand.
GCCACAATCGTGGCGGTAAGTCCCCTTATTGAGGAGTGGCTAGAGAGGCGCCACGGCGCTCTCACCTACCGCCTGACGCAGGTTCTAACCGGGCATGGCTGCTTCGGTAGATTCCTGCACAGAATCAGGCGGGAGGAAACGTCCGGGTGTCACCATTGTAAGGATCGGCCGGAGGACACGGTGATGCACACCACCGCGGTCTGTCCCGCTTGGGCGGAGCACCGGCGTGTCTTCGTAGCGGCAATCGGTGGCGGCGCCCTCTCGCGATCGGCCCTATCGGTTTTTAGTCAGTAAAAGTCTGACACACCCTTCCGCTCCACCCACAGCGGGAGAAGGTCATTAGATGATTTTCCATCCGAAAAAAAAAAAGGGGGATACAGGGAGGTGACTTGTCTCTTGGCTTATTAGTGATAGCTCTACCTGGAATAACAACAATATTCCTGAACAAGCCTTTATAAAGTATTTGGAATGTAATTATCAGTGTTGTACCTATAGGAATATGTATTATCATCTTAATTTCCATGCTCTGCTTCTAGTTTATCTGTGGAGAGCCCACTCTATATACTCTGTTATATTTATGTTTTATAATATGTACAAAAATAAAATCGTCATATCGCAGTGTGTATTAATCTGCCCGTATAATAATATCATAGGGCTTTACGTAATACTATAATGGTTATCGTAGTGCTGTAACCAACAATAACACTCATAAACAATAGAATTGCTACTACTTAACAGAAATAAATTATCATTAAAACAACAGAAAAATCTATAAAAACATATTTGTGAAGAATATCGAAAAAAATATGGATCTAGTAAAAATATTTAAATTTCTGTCTATAAATGTCACTGCATGTGCAACTAAACATTTCTGTTTAAAATACATATATCCAATGAACCAAATGCTTGTCAAATGTAACTAAGAAATCTATGCGTCACATAAAGTAAAAGTGACAGAAAGAGGTCGGCCACTAGAAGGCGGCCTCAGTCGAGGGGAGAGGGGGCAAAATCGAATCGATCGTGGTCTTCTACGTGAGCCCCCGCAGGGGGGTCACGGCGCGGTATCGGGGCAGTGCCCCCTGACCGCAGTTTCTTACGGCGTCCGTGGCGACGGACGCGTCGTTGAGGCGGCTGAAAAGCCTGGTATGGTCCGGGGTGTCAGTCCGGTGGTGGCTGCGATCAAGCCCCTAGGCAGTTGGCCCTGGGGCGATCAGCTAGCATGTAGTCAGTCCTGTGCTCGTGGTCTGGTCAATCCTACGTCGTTCGAGGGATCAGGCTTCGGGCATATGCCTTAGCATCCGGTGGTCGCGCGTGCAGCGGCGCCAGGCCGCGAAGTGATTCACGGCCTGACGCATCCGCCCGCGCGAACATCGGTCCCGCTAGGCGTCCCACGAAGGCTTCAATGCTCTCTGATTTCAGATCCCTCGCAATCGTCGCGTTCCTCACGTAACGTGGAGCTCGCACGATGGTTCGGAGGGACACGTTCTGATATGTCTCGAGCTTCTTCTTGAGCGAGGTTCTCAGTAGTGCGTACCAGGCTGGGGCTGCGTACGTAATCAGGGGTCTGAGGTATGTTTTGTATACCCCGAGCTTCGTTCGTAACGGCAGCTTGGAGTCGAGCACTGGTCGCAGGAGGTTCCGAGCTGCTTTGGCCTTGTTGATCGTGTTCGTTACGTGAGGCGTCATGTTGAGGTCGCGATCTATGCAGACTCCTAGGTACTTGACCTTGAGAGACCACGAGATATCCTGTCCGTGTAGTCGGAGTGGTGGTGGGTAATTCAGTACCTTGCGTACCAGAATGGCTTGGGTCTTCGCTACGTTGACCGTCAGACGCCACTTGTTGAGCCATTCTGGCAGGGAGTCTAGTGTGTTCTGTACTCTGGCTGCAGCGATGTTCCTTCGATAGGAGGAGGCGTAGTACGCGGCGTCGTCCGCGTATAGGGCGAGTTGTACGCCTTCTGATTTAGGGATGTCGTCAGTGTAGCGAGAGTACAGAACTGGCGAAAGGCAGCTGCCTTGGGGTACTCCGGCCTCTATCTTCTTCTCTCCAGATAGGGCGTCCTCCACCACCACCCTGAAGCGTCTGTCCTCGAGGAACGAGGACAGGACACGGATGATGCGTCTGGGCGCTGGGGACGTTGACAGCTTGTACAGCAGACCTTCGTGCCACACTCTGTCGAAGGCCTTCTCCATATCAAGTAGGACTGCAGCCGTGAACTCCTTCTTGTTATGGGCTACAGTCATGTGGTGCAGAACTCTTGACAACTGCAGAGTTGTGGAGTGTTCGGCACGGAATCCATACTGCTCGTCTCGCGGCTCTATGTGTGGGAGTAGGTGGACGAGGAGTAGTCTCTCGAACAGCTTTGAGAGGGTAGGAAGCAAGGTAATAGGTCGGTAGCTCGCAGGCTTCGTGACGTCCTTCCCAGGTTTCGGGATCATAATAACGTGGCCCATCTTCCAGGCCCCTGGGAAGCGTCCGGTTCTCATTATGCCGTTGAATAGGCGTGTAATCGCGGCTATTGAACGGGGAGGGAGGTGTCGGAGGGCAGCGTTAGGAATCTTGTCTGCACCCGGAGCCTTCCTAGGTGCTAGTTTAACTATAGCTTTCCGCACTTGGCCAGGAGAGAAGACAATAGGGTCCTCCTCGTAGGCTATTGGTGCAGAGAGGTAGTTAAGTAGGTGCTCACGGGTGTTACGTTCGTGGTCTACGTCGACGGAGGGGTTGGGACGGAACTGCTGTTCGAGGTGCTCAGCGAGGATTTCAGCTCTGTCTGCTGCACGGTACTTCAGCTGGCCATCTGGGCTTCTAAGTGGTCTGACTGGGGGTGGGGCCTTGGAGAGCTGGCGGCAAAGCCGGTGAATGCCTGTCCAGAGGGGGCAAAAGGGGCCCGAGGTGCAAATGTGCATCTCATAAGATGAGCCGCTCGCATAGGTATGCCTTAGTTATGCAACCAATGAAGATATAGCTTTACTGGATCTGCTTTTTGTTTTCGTAGCGAATTCATGAATAAACATTTCTGTGGCCTCATGTCTAGTATGGAGGGGGGGTTCTACAATGCATATTTATTATGTTAGTTTTGCCAAATAAATAATCTATTCTTATTTATTTCCTTCATATCAAGTGGAATACCTACCTGACGCTCTTTAGTTTTTTTTTTTACTATGATATAAGCAAAGGTGTTTGTTACATATTCGTTACTGTTTGGTCTGTGTGATTTCCTTTTTTTAATGTGGCTAAGTGTATCAAAATCGTTCTATAATTTTTCTTTGATTGTAATCAGTCTGATTTGTACTACACCTTCGTCTGTAAAAAAATACATTTAAGCAAACTTGGTAGGGTAGGTACATTGAAAGATTGCAATATAAATAAAATTACATAATAGGTATGAAGATACGAATTTATTACGAAGTTACTTTTTATTTGTTTTTGACAACCGATATGGCGTGGAGGTCAGTATACCCACACTTCACTCCAGAGATTGTGGGTTGGACTCCCACACAGGACAAATCTTTGTGTGCATGAACATGAATATTTGTTGTGGTCGAGTGTTTTCCTATGTATTCATCTTTGGACTTTTGTTAATAAATAAAATAAATATAAATAAATAAATATTTCTGACACTTACACCAATTATTTAGTTCCAAGATAAGTATCATTAAGAACTTGTGTTATGAATACTAAATAACGGATAAACATACATAAATACTTTTCTTTTTTGTAAATACATACTTAATATACATAGAAAAACACCTATATATATTAAGTATCCTTACTTTTATTTTCAACAGCTCAATTTCCAATGCAATGTTTCCTTCTTGTTGGAAATACGCCCAAATTATTCCTTTACCCAAAGTCTCCAATCCTCAAACTCCTAATGAATATCGCCCCATATCCATTCTTCCATTCCTATCAAAAGTCCTGGAGCGTCTTGTTCATCAGCAAGTAAGTAAATACCTTTCCCGTCATTGTCTTTTTAATCCTCTCCAATCTGGTTTCCGTCCCGGTCATAGCACTGTCACTACATTAGTTAAAATTACTGACGATATTCGTCTTGGAATGGAAAATGGATACCTTACTGTGCTAACATTATTGGACTTCAGCAATGCATTCAACACGGTCGATTTTGATGTGCTCCTTGCAATGCTGCGTACTCTCAACATATCTCCCACGGTAATTGATTGGTTTCACTGTTACCTATACGGGCGCAAGCAACGAGTCCGCCTTGATGAGAACTTCTCTTCATGGTGTGTCACTACAGCAGGCGTTCCGCAGGGAGGCGTGTTATCCCCTCTTCTTTTTGCAATTTTTATTAATTCTATTTCTCATAACCTTTCCTGTTCCTACCACCTTTATGCAGACGATCTTCAGATTTACAGTCAGGCACCGCTTCCGAAGTTGGCTGAGGCTGTAATTGCTACGAATAACAACCTGTGTCGCATCGCAAAATGGAGCCAAGCTTTTGGCCTTAAGATTAATCCTATAAAAACTAAAGTAATTATAGTAGGTAGCTCCCGATTGCTGTCAAGGGTTGATTTTAATTCACTTCCGAAAGTTAATTTTAGTGGTGTCGATATACCTTATTCAAAGGCGGTCAAAAATTTGGGGGTAATTATGGACGATACTCTTTGTTGGGGTCCGCAACTTCAGGCTGTCAGCCGTAAGTTATACGCTTCCGCTGCATCATTGAGAAGACTACGTAACTTTTTACCAACTACCACTAAAGTAGCGTTAGCGCAGTCTCTGCTACTTCCCGTTCTTGATTACGCCGACGCCTGCTTTCTTGATCTCACGGAGGACCAGCTAAATAAACTTGAGCGTCTTCAAAATTTTTATATAAGATTCATATTTGGTTTGCGCAAATATGACCATGTATCTCATTACCGTTCTGTACTCAAGTGGCTTCCTATTCGTCTTCGCCGGAATACTCACATTCTATCTCTTCTTTTTAACATTTTGCACAATCCTACTTACCCTCACTATCTTAAAGATAACTTTAACTTCCTTCACTGCTTGCATTCGCGTTCTTTGCGGTCATCGGAAAGTCTGAGCCTTGAGATTCCGTCACATGTCACTTCTTTTTACGATTCATCTTTTACTGTACAAGCTGCTCGTCTCTGGAATTCTCTCCCAGTTACTATAAGACAAGCGCAATCACTAAATGTGTTCAAAATTGGAATAAAGAAGCTTTTCCTTTTAGAGAAGTAATGTCCTGCTGCTCAGTGTTCCTATATCATGTACGTATTTATGTATGTACGTTTATTTAATTTAATTAATAGTATTTATTTTTGTTTATGTTTATTAAAAATACAACTATATATTTTTATTCTTTTCTACACCCCCGGTTTTCATTTAATTTTAATCACTCTCCATCCTAAGGTTGCCTGGAAGAAATCGCTGTAAGCGATAAGGCCGCCAATTGTATCACTTTTCTTTTGCAACTTTTTTCTTGTTTTATTTTTAATTTGGTGTACAATAAAGAATTTTCTATCTATCTATTTATCTATCTAAGTATGTGTTTACAAAAAAAAAAGTATTTAAGTATGTTTATCCGTTGTTTAGTATCCATAACAAAAGTTCTTACTGATACTTATCTTGGAACAAAATAAATATAAATAAATAAATATTCTCTTACAAGCCCTGCTCTTTAAGCTGGCAGGTTTATAAATCAAGTTCCAAAATTATGCAAAGTGATATTTTGTGACACATCTAGTTATAGTGAGCAACGTCATTATCCACATGGTTCGCCTCTTGAGGGAGCGTTTTGTAGCATCTCTGAGCTTGGTGGGCTCGACGTCGCGCCATCTCGTAAGCTACCTACCTTGATATAGTCAAATTTGAGATAGAGATATATTTACTAATATTTTTGATTGAAATTTTTTACGTTGTTTTTGACGATGATTACGATATAATTGTAAATGTACTCAATGTGTAAACGAAAAAATCCTCTTTAAATCTTTGGCTATTCTCCGTTTTATTAACATAGGAACTTTTGACAAAATTTATTTGTGGACATAAAAATATTAAGCGCTGAGATATAAATATATAGCCACTTTTAGACAAAAATTAAATATATCTCTACGTAACTTTATCTGATACTGATATTTGCGTTGAGGGGGCAATCATTACACAAGACAAGTACAAATTATTTTATAAAATTTATACTCCGATGGAACTCAGACTTACAACAAATTTCTCTCTTTCAATGGTTTTTTTCAAATGTCAATGATTCTATTTAGTACAACAGTTCACATACTGTATACTGCTGCATTGTGCCACACGCCAGGCTACCGTTCCCACTGACGCAATGTGTCATAATGCACGGATTCGTGGGCTTTACGTAAATGTTTACGCGTCGGTTCAGTACCCAGTACCAACTCGCGGTACCAACGGAGGCAGGGAGAACGAGGTTAGCTGAGCAAATGAAAATGGGTTATACTGAAATTCTTTCTACCGAATTGTAGAAATTAACTATTATATATATTATTGAAGGTTTAGTTTTTGGAAATGAAATGTTATCTTTTCTACATATTTTATTTAAAGATTATAAATTTGTTGTGTTTCTATGAAGTATAAAAACATTGAAAATAATAACTTTTAATCGTGTAGCAACCGTAAGTCACTATTCATAGAGTAAATTTAAAATAAATTATCTTGGGATCAGATTATTCTTGGTTTTGTTTTTAATTATCATAAATGTAATATCAATCTATTAACATACTGTTTTATGCTGCACTGTGCCACACGCCAGGTTACCGCTCCCATTGACGCGATGTGCCCTAATGCACGGACTCGCGGGCTTTACGTAATTTGTTTACGCGTCGGTTTAGTACCCAGTACCAACTCGCGGTACCAACGGAGGCAGGGAGAGGGAAGGGGAACGTTCATATCATATCCAATTTTAAACCTGTTTGCTCGCTCTCTCGGGACACCAATGTCTTTGTTAACTCACTGTTTGTATTTAACGAGGTTAGCTGAGCGAATGAAAATGGGTTATACTGAATATTCTTTGTACTGGATTGTAGAAATTGACTAGGGATTTGCTTATTTTGGGTTTTGTTTTGGCTTATATTTTATAGGTCTATCGTTTCTATATGATTTAATTCAATTAAATAACTTAATATTTGCATTGATGCTCATCGTCACAATTGTATAATAATACGGTGTGTTGGCCACAGCTTTCTTGATCCATCACATCACATATAATTTGAAAGAATGCAAATAGTATTTAAGGACACCACCTCCTTCTTGTGTTCATATAAATTATAAATAAAATACTTTATTTGTATAAAACATGATGCAATAGTTGTTGTTACATTATATGGGCGTCTCATACTTTTGTCAAAATAGCTTGCAAATATTTACAAATATATTATGTCTAAAAATAAAACTTTAAGTATATAATGTCAAACAGTCTATCTAACTATTCTATTATTATTCCAGTCATTATTCATAGAGTAGAAGCATTTGTCCAGAAAATTCATAAAGTTGTCTTTTACCAAATAAACTTTCAAAGTATGTTGAATATGTTTAATATTATTTTTATAGATACTTTTTAGTTTTCCTTATATTTTTTTGAAGTGCTCCTAGAATAATAATATCGAATACAATGTAGCTGCTTTATTATATTCTGTTGAATACCACATTATAACGTAAAAAATCATTTCAATTTGTTTCTAAGACCTAAAATGATATGAAAGTCAAGGTCAAACCGAAATTAACCATCACATAATAAAACTCCAATAAAATCAGCGTTTTTTACCTTATGTGCTAATCATAAGGTTAAAAAATAATTTAAAACCAGTTCGCTCTAAAAAATTATAACGTAACGTGAAAGAGGTTGAAATCAATTACAGTACGTGGCTATTTAAGCAATCACGTACAAATCTTGACATAAGTTTTTAATAATATTAAATATATTGTATTTGTATTAGGTGTATAGGGATCCTACCAGGACCTTAGGAGCCCAAGCCAACCTTACCTGCAAGTGGTGCATCTGCCGATCAACGGACGAGAAAAAGGCGAACAAAATAGTGCCCGATAAGCGTCAATAGACTCGTCACCTATGAAGCGGGACCAACTATATTATTGGCGAAGTGTGGGCGTGTAATTTGCATCTGCCTACCCATTCGGGAAAACAGGCGTGAATGTATGTATTAATTATTTTAATTACTAGTGAAGTTCCGTCATCTTCTCAACCCATTAACGTCCCACTATTGAGCGTGGGCCTCTTTCTACGAACGATACTCGTATAGGACCTGTTAATAAATATCTGAGCCACTCAACACGTTTTCAGACATGAACTATTACAAAATATATAATATTAATGAAAAGATAACAAACTATTTTTTTTATTTAATTAAACATAACATTGTACAATTTTAAGTTATAATCTAGCATTATCCCGGTTGCCCTAGACTTAAGCTTAGAGCCCAGGGTCTGCTCACTGGTTCAACCAGATTTGACTGAATTTCAGTTATTGCGTGGAGCGTCTGACCTCTGACCTCCGCAACCCAGAGGAAAATATCATTCTATGGTTAAACAAGCTGTCAGTCCATTTGAAGGCACTGACTTCCTTATAACGACTGCCCTATGGCAGTCATTATTAACATCTATATGTTCATGACAGCCGGGATCAACGGCTTAACGTGCTTTCTGAGGCACGGAGCAAGCGACAAACTTTACTTAACAGATAATTTGAAACTAAATTACCTAATATTAAAACCGAACTTAATATGAGAGGCTTCCAGATAATTAGTGCTTGCGTAATTTTTGTTAGCGGCGTGGCGCTTCGCACAATGCGTTCGTTAGGCGGCGCTGGTGTCGCGCCTAATTTCCCACGTGGGCCATAAATTAACGTGCAGTTTGCCGTCGTTTGCCCACTCTCCTCTCGCGGGGACATAGAGCAGAAATGTTTTACAATTTTTTTTTATAGGTTAATCTATGTTATAAAGATTTAAATAATGCTTCCCTTTAGGAGTTCTTTTAGGAAAACTATATATTCATTTCAGATACTAAGAATCCATTTTTATGTAATGTTATTTATAGGTTATCTATTTTTTTAAGTTGTTACTGCCTCAGTCTTTTCTGTTTACCCAAAAGAGTAATCGCGACCACCTACGACCGCCCTTTATGTTCAAAGGGCTTAAGAGGAAATATGGTTGTATTTTAGTCAGTAAAAGTCTTCACCCGCAGCAGAGACTGTCATAATTATGATGATTTTCCATCGGTAAAAATAACTGGAAAAAACTTTTGTACAAACTTACTAACACTGTGCTGTAACTTCTATTTTACTACCTTTCCTCTGGCCAGTTTGACATTTAAGTTTATGTACTGAATTTTTTAGGCTATGAACTAGTCAACACTCTGATAGGCACGCCAATATTTACTTGGCTCTCACGATGCACGCTCCGGACTAAACTGCGATGTCACATCTGTCAAAAATAACAGTTTCTGTCAACAAACTAAAAGTCTTAATACCGTGACAGTTTGTATAGTATCTGCGTACTATTCGTATGTATATAATAGAAGGAAACTGCTTATGCTATAATGAAGTGCTCATAGGAACTACTTCTCTTTCGTTCTTCTTTTCAAAGCTCGTTATTCCCTTGGCCTTAAATATTCTTTAAGTTAAGTTAAACACTTTATTAATATGGCTTAAAATATTATAAAACTGAAATCCGCATATCGAGGGTTCCGTGCTCAAACCCGATAAGTGACAACATCAGTGTGAGTCTCACCACCGGCAGACAAGATCGCCAGCAGTAATGTACACTAAAAGTTTTTGACGACGCCTGCCGTTAGTTGAGAAAGGGGCCAGTATCTGCGATTCAGCATCTGACACCCAGCCTGCGGCTAACGACCCCGGGCCAGAACCGGTAGGACCTCCTCAAAGAGGCGCCCCTCCTACCACAGTGCGAACATAACGTGTGTGGCCGACTTCTCTGAGGTTCTATGTTAGACAGCAGGGGACCTCTACCCCCGCCGCCTAAGATCTTCGTGGCACTGCTTAACAGGCCAACCTGACCTACATAGGTTCCTCTTAGTTTCCCCACCCGGTAGTCAGTACTGGGGGCACCCAGATTCAGCGGTCTCTGGGAGTTCCCCTAGCGTCTTCTCCGCCCTACTGATAGGTACTCAGCCCCCACTCGTCAAGGTGCATACCAGTCGAGGAGGAGCCACGCACATGTCTCCGCCAATCTGCACTGGACATAACCTGAATCCCTCTCATATTGGTCCTTAAGAGAAGACTCGTGCTCGTCTATGGGGCGTTAATGTGCTGACAGAAGTCCCTTCCAGACAAGGTCTTATCGCAGTAAATCCTCTTTTTATCGAAAACAGGTACAAATATAAGTTTTGCAGGCAAACAAAAATTGTGTGCGTGCGCATGGCAGTCGAAACTTAACTCAACCCTTAGGTGGTGCATGTTCCGCCTGAAGCCGTCTGTTTCTTGTTAGTTCTCCATGCAATTGTAAGTAGATATTTACACAAAGTTTATTTATTAGAACTTGTGCGAGTTCCGACAAAGCAGTCGGAATTGCACAGTCGACTCGGAATTAACTTTCTTGATACTTGGCGTCGGCTGTGAGGCTGTGACTGCGAACCGTGCGTTCAATAGACTTTACAGAGGTTATTCTAAACTAAGTGTTAGTATTTGTGTTATTTTATTATGTAAATCCAAGAGACTGCAGAATAGTTAGTATGCACTGCAGTGGCATATTTCGAGCAGTAGAGCTATAAGGAAATATGTATATAACTAAATATAAAAATAAAATGACATATCGAAGTATCATCTTTAAAATAAATATCTTACTACCTAGATACTGACTCGATTTTTAAATATGTGACTTCTTTGCAGGTCTTCAACTACAGTAGGTGTATAGGGATCCTATCTGTCTGAGAAAATAAGAAGTATATAATGTCAAACAGAAATCTGAGAAGCTCAAACCAACCTCATCTCCAAGTACCTGCCGAACAACGGACGAGGATCTGGCAAACACAGATTCCCGATAAGGGGCAATAGGCTTGCCACCTATTACGTAGGACCAACAATATAATTGGCGAAACGTGGGCATACAATATGCCTCTGCCTACCCCTTCGGAGAGTCAGGCGCGATATTATGTATGTTTCATCTACATAAAATCTTATGTAGGAAGTTTAACAACATTTCAGAACTATCAACTACATATAAAAAAGACAAATAAATCATGTCCCTTCACATATGAAAAATAATTATATAACGTTTCTATAATTATATATAGCGTATGACGATATCAGAACTGACTAGTCATTAGATTCAAAATGGACTAGATTACAAGATTGTCTCCATCAAATTAAGAAATAACATCTTTAAATTTAAGTTATGTAAATTGCTACTATGTAACTTGAAGCATTGATTTTCGAGAATATATAATACAGAATACTCCTGTTTCTTAGATGTAAGACTCTCTTGCTAAACCAAACCGCAGACTTAAAGCAAACTGTGTGAATGGTCATTCCTGACAGACAGTGAGGTTAGTGCTACTACTGATCTGAGTATAATTCACCAGATTTACACTTTAGACTGAGTTTTCAAGTGTTTTATTTTGATTGGCAAATTATAATTATAGGATGTGCCAATGTATGGGCAGGAGGATAAGTGAGACTCAAGATGTAGATTAGTCTAATTTATTTACAAAAACATAAGGCTTATATACGTAGCTTTATTTACTGCTTATAATTAACATGTTATGTCTCGGTGAAGAGAGACTACATTTTATTTTAAAAAAGTAATTGAAAATCATAAAATCTTAATTACAAATGGGATTTCGGCGAGTATCTTTGGGGGCGAAGGGCTGGCCACTTCTCGTCATTTAACACGATTCATTTAGATATATTAATGCTTAAAAGTGAACTTTGATCCCACTATATAAGTTCGTTTTAAATAATTATGTACATATGATTAAATATTTAAAAAATACATTTTATTATATTAGGGTGTATGACGATTTGCAGCATTATAAAATGTGAGCCAACGTTGAAAACACGCTCAGTTATTGTCATGTACATATAACTCAAAGCGCTAAACAAAATGGCTAGATTATTCGAAACAATCGCTGGATAGTTGATAAGTAAACTGCGAAGATAACAACACTGCCGTACTAAGTGCTGCGCCTTTTTTTAACCTAGTTTACAGTCGGCCTTTTCCATCAATAACCTCGGGCCAGTTATAAATATTTTTTACAAGTTAAAATAATATTTATCGTGTTTTACGATTTCAAGCATTATAACATTTAATTGCCTTAACAAAAAATACTTATAGTTGTTCTAATCGTGAATGATAATTTTCAGCATTATCAATGTAAGTAAACATAAAATAATATTACATAACCTTCTGTTCATACATTTGCGTAAGCGGTCGTTTCGAGCGCTTTGCAAAAGGGCTAGATTACCCGAATCGACCGCTGGATAGTTGATGAGTCTACAACGAAGACAAACAACTGCAGCATTTAGCGCTGCAGCGCTGTGACACAACTTTTTTTCGAACTGAGTTTACATCGGTCTACACATTTTATTCACGAAAACACGAGGCGTACGAATCGGTTTACTAGCACAGGTCGGAAAAAGACATAACAAAATTTAAAGACAACAAATAAATGAGATATTTTTTTAGTACAATTAACTAACTGACTTATAGTCGGGGATAGTGCAAATCCGCGTAACTAGCATAGGATTTTTTTTTTCTTTTTTTTTATTTAATTTTTTCGTGTAACTAAAAATTTTTGTAATTTAAGTTAATGCATGTACCAATTGTTGCAGAACCTAAATTATGTACTTTCAGGAAAATCTTTTTACAACAAGAGATAGAATATATAATGAATTATATAATGTGTAAAAATGAGCCCAAAATTAGTTGAAATAAGAAACTTGGTAAGTTTTTTTACCTTCCCCTGTAAAACTAGATTCATTGCAGATACGCGGACTTTATTTAAGGCACTATCCCCGACGTTATGTCAAAAAAAGTTTTATGATTCCCCCTTTCTCTTATTCATATATCCATTGTTTTATAAAACCATTAGATGTTTTTTATACTGTTTGAATCATTTATTGCACATTACACACCAAAAAAAAATGTCTTAAATATAGGCAGATAAGATTGTAACATTGTTATATTAAACACCGAATTCATAAGTTATTACACAATTGTATAACCTTATCATATCCCGGATGCCACAGACTTAAGCATGGGGCGCAGGGTCTTCTGACTGGTTTAACCAGATTTGACTGAACAGTTATTACGTGAGCGACTGCTGTCTGACCTCCGCAACCCAAAGGGAAACATAATTATATGGTTAAAAAACCAGCTGTCAGAATTGTTAGAAGGCCTACTGAAAACCCTGAATTCCTAATAACGACTGCCATAGATGTTCATGATAGCCGGCACCAACGGCTTAACGTGCTTTCCGAGACACGGAGCAAGCGATAATTACGCACATAACTTAGAAAAGTCTAGACGCGCCACCAGGGCGAACCCGGGATCCTCGGAATTTTAAGGCAAGGGGTCTCGCCTCTGGGCTATCGGCGCTCAGGCACAATTGTCTAGCTTTGTAAAATAAAAAACGTCTCATATTTGTACATACAATATGAAATATCTTAATATGGCCTCATTCTTTGACCTGTCAGAATATACAAAAAGTAAAAAAAATAATGAAAATCAGACACAAATCAGAATTGTTTGTAAGCCTGCATGACTTACAGATAGAGTGAAACATTTCACACAAAAGCTACGAGTTGTTGCCACCGAAACACGCAGACTGACCACGCTTTATTTATGCACACAACCCAAAAACCTCGGCTAGGCCACCGGTTGATCCATGTTTGACAAGGCTTTCGAGTATTTTGTAAAAAAACTGTTCAAACTGGTACGGTGGGTAATGTAAACTAGAATTAAGCAGTTTTTAAAATATGCTTGTACAGGGTGACTTGAAGATGGGTGCAAAGCTTGGAGGTGAAAGTAGTATATGGGACCATTTAGAACCATTTGAGCCATGGTTGTCTTAGCCGATGTTTCACTATTTTTAAAAAAATACTTATTATGTTATTTTTATTAAAAAACCCAAACTTTTACAATTAATTGCTAGTAATGGCCAATTTTAATGATAATTAAATATATTTTTTAATTTTTTTACAGACATTTTAAGTCATGAAAATTTCGAAGATTTAATAAAACTGTTTTTTTGACGGCATTTAAAAAAACAGATTGTGTTTTTTGTGTTCAAACCTTTTTAAACATGTGTAGTACTTAATTGCTCTTTTTTTTGAGGTATCACCTATGCAGATATCTCACAAATTATTGAAATTAGGACCTACGAAATAAATGAGGGAGAAAAATATTTTTTTAGGCAAACTATTAAAAACCACATTTTCATTGAAATACTTTATTTTTCATGATCGAAATGTCCGCCGCCATTCCTAATACAAGCACGAGCCCGTCTTCTCACTTCTGTTGTGGTTATTTTCGGCATTATCTCCATCTTCATTGTACTAAAAGCTGCATTTATTCTGTCTATCAATTCCTCTCTTGTGTTTGTCTCGACATTTGTGTACATCAGTTCTTCGGCCCGACCCCAAACAAAAAAGTCAATTGGGGTCAAGTGGGTGACCGAGCATGCCAAGGGATGGGCCCATCTCTTTCAATCCAGTTGTTAGGGTAGCATTGATGTAAGAGTTCCCTTGCAATTAAAGTCCAATGCGCTGGACAGTCTCGTTCGGTTTTAAGTATCGGGGCACCAGGTTCTTCTAAAAGCACTGGAAGGTCATCACGATTGGAAGAGATGGGCCTAATTTCTTAACACCTAAGTACAAACCCTAAGTACAAACTGCCGGAAGGGAAACCAAGAGAGATCTGTGGAGGGCGCAGCGGGCGGGCCAAGAGGGCCTGTCCATAAGCGCCAGGGGGGTCTTAGGTGGCGGGGCTGCTGTCTTAACATGGACCCTGCGGGAAGTCGGCTACAAACGCTATGGTCGCCCAAGTATAGGCGAGGCTCGTCTACTGCGGCTCTGTGAGGAGGTCCTCCCGGTTTTGGTTTGGGGACGTTAGTCGCAGGCGGGGTGTCAGACGCTGCAACCCAAGTACTGGCCCCCGCCTTTTCTCAACAAGCGGCGGGCCTCGTCGGAAGAATTTTAGTAGGTACAACTTATTTATTATCTTTAGGTCCAATAAATAATATTTTGGCCGGAAGCCATGCATGAAATTGATGTAAATGCATTATGTTACCGACGTAAAACAAAAAAAAGAAAAGGTTTTGATAGGTTGTACTAACTTGTTTATTTGCTCTATTGTGTTATCTTTATCCTTAGATAAAATAATAATTATGCTAATGTATAGATTACTACGAGTAATATCAAAGAATGCTGATAATATTTGATACAATATGTTTTTTGTTTTTTAAACTCCAACTTCTAAAGTTAAGAGTAATTTGAATTTCAAAATTGTAGTAGGTACATCGTTTTGTAGGCCAGTGTTACGCTGCTACGGCGGGTATAGACTGCTGTAACGTAACTTGCAATGTAACATGTACGGGGTTGGACCACAATGGGAATTCTGTTAAATTGCGTGTACTCAACAACTCTTTAATTGTGAGTTACATTGCATGTTGCATTTTGTAAGTCTGTACCCGCCTTAAAAGATAAGGTAGTTACTCACCTAAACGCTTTGTGTTAATTACTTAATTAAACGCCCAGTGTTTATAAAAAACATGTTGATCATTATGTTGCGTGTCTTACGAGAAACTGGGCGCATCACAACACGCGATTTTAAGTACTAATTTATAGTAATTTATAGTGCTTTTTTTCTTATAGCAAAACCGAACTAAAAATGATGGCTGTGTTTTATTTTCAACAAAGGACGAATAGGCAGGTTTGGTGACAATGACATTTATTAGGCTGTAAAGCAATAGTTTAATACAAATAACTATGCTTCAGTTAGGGCTTTGTTGGGATACAGCAAAAGTAAAGCGAAAAATTTGTTAACAAAATTAATTTTAAAAAAACCAAAGCAATGTACCCTATAAATAGTGAGAAAAACAGTTGTTTTTTTTTAATACTCATACCGCCACTACTATTTATGCTTCCAGGCAACGCTAGCTTTGTATTAATATATATTAATTTCGTTAACTTTTGGATGGGGATCCTACCAAGATATTAGGTTCCCTTTTTTTTTGATTTACGTCGGTAACTAAATGCATTTACGCACTGTCTCCCGGCCAAAGAAGGAGACCGGGAGAGGGTGTGGGGCTCACTGCGGCAGACGCGAACACCGCAGTCCAACCCACTAAAAAAACTTCCGACGACGCCCACCGCTGTTGAAAAAGGGGCAGAGCACCAGTGCCTGGGTTTGTAGCTTCTGGTACCCCGCCCGCGGCCAACGTCCCCCGGATCAGAACTGGTGGGACCTACTCAGGGAGGCGCGATGTAATGAGCCCCCCCCCCCCAACCTCTATGTGCGGTCATGGCGTAACTGGCCGACTTCTGGGGGGGTCTATGGCGAGACCCGCTGCGCCAACGACGTAGCCGGAGAGAGAGCGGATCCCGCTCCTTCTCCCGCTCCGCGGCCTCCTTCTGCGACATCACCACTTCGCAGAAGGCTCCCACGCCGTCTCGCTGTCGACCATCTTTTGCATGATGGTCGGCAGCGAGAGAGCCACTTCACCCTGGGCCGCGGCTAACGTCGACCGCGGCCCCGCCCAGGCAGGGCATGCCACCAAAGTGTGCTGCGCGGTGTCTTCCGCGCAGTCACAATGGTGGCAAAACCGGGTCGACTCCCCCCCGGCGACGTCACAGAGATAAGATCTTTGGATCCTTTTTTTTTTTTGCCGGCCGCCGGCCAGCCTCAGCCCCGGCGGTGAGCGAAAACCATCTGCGACGAAAAGCTCGCGTGGGATCGCCGGAGTCCCGCAGCGCCGAAGCCGTGACGGAAACTATGCATGCTGCATGCCTGCTTGCATGCTGCATGCCTGCATGACTGCACGCATGTTGCATGTCTGCATGCATGATGCATGCCTGCTTGCATCCTGCATGTTTGCATAAAAATGAGTAGGCGTTTTGTACTTTATGATTTTTAATCTTGTGCGAATTAATATTTAGGAAGTGTAAACTTTAGGGATTACGAATTGTTCTGCCAAATGACGCAATTGGTAAATGACAATGTGGCGATAAAATGTTAGGCGAGGCTTTTCGTTTGGGTGCCATTACAAATTAGGCGTACAAAAAATTAGGCGATCCGATAGGGACCCGTATCTTATTCTTAGGTGTTAATTATATTACAAAAGGAACACTACTTCCAACGGGCTGAATCTTTAAAAATTGCTCTTCTTTGGTAATAAATTTCGAGAATCACAGTTTCATTACACTCCATACAACCAATGCAACATGGAAAGTCCTAGTAGGAAGAATTAGTGTATCAGTTTAGCCTCTGGTACGTCAGTGGTATTCCATTGGAATGTGAAAGGAATGTTGTCGGAGTACCGCTTTGGAATGCCGCATTGGGCTGACGGATGGCATTTCATGTTCGTGGATGAAACAGACGACGAGTATTATGGGATTTACTTCCATGTCAAAACTCAACCAATACTTCTTTAAAACGTCAATGCAAAAACGCATTCTTCATTGACTTTAAATCGTCGCCGAAGAGCAAAAGGAAACTTAGACAAATTTTCTTAATTTTTCAAAGTCAAACTTATTGACTGAATTATTTCAAATAAAAACTAGGTTATAATTTTAAAACTTAAAAACACATTTTGACCGATTTACTGAATTTTCAGTCTACGGCGACGAAATTTGAGTTTATCATTTCGCTGTAATTTTTTATTTTGTTTATTAGTATTGTCTTGTAAGGCTATCTGGTTAGGTTAACTGCGTATAGAATAAAACTTGAGTAATTTAGGAAAACCATAGCCATTTCATAGAAAATTAAAAAAGTCGTTATGAATCAGGTCTTAATGCACCAATGGAGTGTTGCAGTAGTAGTAAACTAAATAAATAATTCATACTAAAAAAAAATATCGGCAAATATAAAAAACGTCAAATTTAAATAAAATGTTTATGTAACAAATTAAGTTTTTCTATAAAATAATATAAAAATCTAAAATTATTTATTTCATAAATGAGGTATTAGGGACTTGAACACGTCAAAATTAAATATAAATATAAGAAACAATCAAAACATTATTACACTGATATCACAAAGCTTAGATTTTCTTATATGCAACAAAACAATTTAAAAACTATTAGTTTAAAATTGTAATTTTTATTATTTTATTTATTTATTATTTATTTATTTAGTACACACACAGAAATATATATATATACAGAAATACTAAAAAACTAAGAAACATTGGGTACAGGGCACAGCTTATTCCAAATAGAAATATCTTCCAGCTGGCCCGCGATAGGAAAAACTTAAGATAAAACAGGCTAGTCTCTGTATTTTTGCAACTTTTAGGTAATCTTTTTCTCTATTATTTTAAATTATTTTCTTTCTTTTTTATTGGTTCACCACAAAACATTTGGTGCATGTTGTGGCACCTTAAAATGCTGTACTTTTAACTTTTATTTAGTGTATTTTGATGTTTAGATGTAAGAAATAATGTAACAGCTACTGGTTGTCCATAATTAAATAAATAAAACAAAAAATATTTCAATGTAAGTGGATCTAAGTGCCAGATCCGAGCCACCGTTCTGTAAGAAGAACTGGCAAGAAACTCACAGGCTATGCTCTTTTAAGTTAATCCATTAGTTTGATACTTGAATTACAATCTTCATTTGTCTGTGAAGCTATACAATGCAATATAATATAACATTAACAATATTCATGTTTTAAGTCACATTACAATTCATGTAAGAATAGCAATAAACAAATACTTTATAGTATATGTAAATTACAGACTTACCAGATAAAACAGCGGACTAGTATTTTAGAACACATCATTCTGGACTGAAACTACAATCGACACATCGTTCATACGCCAATGTTTGTAGTTATAATGGTTTGTAATATGTTTGTTTATGGACTATCCATTTATGGATAGTACTTTTTTTTTTTTTTTCGGATGGAAAATCATCAAATGACCGTCTTCCGCTGTGGGTGAAGCGGATGGGTGTGTCAGACTTTTACTGACTAAAAACCATCCATGTTCCTTCTTGAGACTGTAACACCAAGGCCGCGGTAACCCTTTCGAACAGTCCCGCAACAATATGGATAGTACTAAGGTTGTAATTTAATAATAGCTTGTCAAATGTTTTTGCTAAAGAAGTAAGAAGGAGCATGTAACTATCAGCTTGGGTATAAAATATTGTACATCACATATCGTGTATGTATATTTCAGAGTTAGTAGACTACACATTACAGATGAGACAAGATGGTTTTAGCATTCAGATCTGGTGGCGCGATAACTCCACGGTCGTATCACGAATGTATAATGCCACTACATCTATCGTTGAAACATAAGCCTTCCCGCATGGCAATAAGCCTGTACTATGAACCTTGATGTTCCCCAAAGATATTCGTAACGTTTTTCACGAACTACGGAACTTGATAATAAAACTTCGGAGCCACTCGCTCATATAAACTTGCTTCGGCATATATTATTTTAAAATGATGTATTCACGAAGCTGTCTTATGTCATTTATTTATTTAGTCTTTATTGCACTTACAATATTCCGGTTTTTGGGGAACCTTTATATATTAACTGTGTGTGTTCTATTATGTTATATTGTTTGACGAACGATATGGCGTGGTGGCGAGTATACCCGCAGTCCGCTTCTGAGGTCGTGGGCTCGATTTCCACACAGGACAAATGTTTGTGTGTATAAATATAAACACTTGTTCAGGTCTGGGTGTTTTCTTATGAATATTAAGTATGTACTTACAAAAAAAGTATTTAAGTATGTTTATCCGTTGTTTAGTATGCATAATACAAGTTCTTAATGATATGTATCTTGGAACTAAATAATTGATGTAATGGTCAGAAAATATTTATAAGTATTTTTTTATATAATTTAAGCTTCTTGTCAGTTCTTTTTACAGAGCGGTGACTCAGAACTGGCACTTATATTCACTAACACTTATTTTTGTCGCATTTAAGTGAATCTAAGCTTTGTTATTTTAGTGTAGTAATATTTAGTTTTTTTTATTTATATTTTGTCTAGACGTTTTCAAGTGCTATGTAATATAATATAGTATAATAGTTTATGAAAAAGTCATGGAAAATTTCATGATAAGAGTAATGGCCTGTTTGCTAAAACTAGAATCACTACAAATACGTTTCTTAAAATTATTAGTAAGTAAAAAAACCAAAGATAAAAGTAAAAGCGACTACAATAGATTATTCAAAATATGTAATATTCTACCACTTAGATTACAGTATAAATATTTGCTAGCAGTTAACAACTATAACAGTCGGGAGCATGGTCTAACTTGCGTCGACAACACTACTCATACTCGCTCAATGACTGCCGGTAAACTCAATGTACCCAGAGTTTATAATAATTATGGTGACAGAACTAAAAAAAAACGGCTTCCGTACCTATTAAATAGTATACCTGAAGTCATTAGAATGGAAACAAACAAAAATAAGTACAAAACAAATTTAAAAAAGCATTATATTGGTTTAAGTGAAAAATTGTAAGTTATTTATATATAAAATTAGTTGTAATGTATAAAGTAGTATAAAAGAGACTGTGACCCACAGACAAACCAGTCAAACGGTTTTGTGGGATATGTTTTTATATAACTTGTACTATTTAAACGAAATAAACGTATTATCTATCTATCTATCTATCGCAGCCGTGGGGGTCATTTAACGGATATTTTATTTCATACTTAATCGGAACATGTTTATTTTACAATACAATAAAATAGCACAACTCTGTCATAAAATACTTGTTTTTATTTTAAAATGAAAAGTGCACTCTTACTGAGGGCACCATTTATGAGCATTCGTTTAAATCCCTAGTTAAAATCGCTCACTAATATAGCCTATGTTATTTACAAAGAATGTAGCTCCTTTGTTTTTCAATCGGTCCAGTAGTTGCAAACAAATAGTCAAATATCCAAACAGATAAAAGTACAATGGTGAGGCGCGGTGCAGCAGTAGAAAAATGGCAACGCGCTGAAAGTGGCGGTCGTTCATCATTGCAAATGTGGCGAATGTGTCCCTCGCTTGATTGTGGAGCATATCTCTCGGTGCTGTCTCAATGAAAACACACGTTACAAGATATCGAGCTGTACTGCAACGACACTTTATTTTCTAGTGGTATTAAAAAAGGCTGGTGGTAATTCAAAAACAAAGACCGAAATTATTTTAAAGTTAATATTGTTACAGGCTATACTTTATGTAGTGGTAGCACAAGGACAAAGACAAATTGATGGTCTGACGAAATACACGTTACCGGTACATACTGCGAAGTTAATTAGAAACTGGAAAATATTAACTTAACAAATTGTAATGTTTGAAAAAGTTTTATAACTGCGAAGACATTAGATACTGTTAAAGTACAATAACTTAAATTATCAAATGTAGCTGGTGGTGATAGTAAATTTAATGAGCTACACAAAACAATGTATATTTGAATAGTTTATAATTTTGTGAAAAGTTAGATATCATACTGATTTTAAAAATATTTTAATATTTGTTTGTTTGCATCTTAAACTACTGGACTAGTTTTAAAAATTCATTCATTCAATAGAAAGCTTCAGTCTATCATTATTTTTTATTCATGTGTTTCCTGTCCATCCTAAGAAATTGCTGTTAGCAATAAGGCCGCCTATTGTATCATACATTTGTTTATGTGATTTGATTACTTTTTTATATTTTGTGTACAATAAAGTGTTCATTCATTCATTTATTTATTCATTCATTTATTCATTCATCCATTCATTCAGTCTTTGTAAATTTGTTGGGTTATATTATAATGCGATTAAAAATTAAGTGTAAAATATTTAATAGAACAGCTTCGAAGCGAGGGCGCCTCACTAGTGTATACAATGGGAACTGACACAACACACCTCAATATGTTTACACAACGCGCGGGCGGCGGCGCGACGTAAATTATGACATTTGTCGCTGCCACGCTGAGTGAGGAGGTACGCGACATCGCTCGTTTCGCATCCCCACTCTGTCTTATTAACTCCACTACACTCCGCCTTATTAGACGAGTTTTCATCTCTACTGAGTCGGCAGGGGGCGAGTCTACATACCTTTCTAATAAAACGCCTGAAAAAATACCTGTGTATTTTCAAAGACTTTGTACGTTTGTTACTTAGCGATATGGCATGAAATGCAAAACAACTAAAAATATCCTGTAATAAAAAGTATGCTGTTCCTATGTTCGTTGTAGTTATTTTACTTCTGCGATTTAAAGCACTTCTGGCGCTAAATTGGTAACCTAAGTCAATATGCGATAGTATGCTTCAGAATGTATTCTAAAGAATACAACGTGCCACGTTAAGAGGTCGGTGGATGTTGCTGTCATTCAAAAGCCTAGCAAGGCGTCTCCTTGCCCGCGGCAAAGAGGATTCCAAATGGATTTCGTGCATTGATTGCAGTTAAAAATTTATCAAAAATTAAAAGCTTAGAAGAAAAATTGCCAAAAAAAGACAACGCAACTTTACATAATTATGTAATAATAATATTGAGAAACTAAACGGGTTATTTTATTTTTAACCACACGTTCTCATGTGTTATATGATGTAGATTTATGTCTTTTCAGACTTTTTCCGTACAAGATGACAAAGAACAATCAAATTGAAACAGGCCAAATTTTGCGATCTCATATAACTCCCCATCTTAAGACGTTGTTCCTGGTCATCACTGCAGGTGGTAATCGTTAAGCAAATAGAAAGGTTCTTTTGAAATACATTTGACCATACATTCACGCCCACAGTTCGATTATTTTATTGTTGGTCCCACGTAATAGGTGGCGAGCTTATTATCACTTACTGGACACTATTATGTTCGCCAAAACCTCGTGCACCAAAAGTGCACCACCTGCATGTGCGGTTGACTTGGGCTCCTTAGGTCTAGGTGGGATCCATATAAACCCCAGGAAAATAACTGGTAATTTATTCAATAAGGGCTCAACGTGGTATATCACAGTATTGGAGAGTTATGAGTTAAGATATGTTCCATTTTTTTTAGTTGGTGAGCTCCAAAGGTTTTACAGGCTATAATTTCACTGCAATCTTAGAGCGATATAAAAAAATGTGTTGATTTAACTGGAGGATGCTGGCAACCATTTACAGTTCATACTATACAGAGAGTGGGAGGATCCATGAATGACCGGCTTACGTGATATTTCATATTAAACACATGCGTACTTCGTAAGGCATCTTCAGCAGTGTTCTCGGCATGATAGTCGATAACCCATATTAAGCATCTTTGAAACAGCAGAACACATATAATCAGCAATACGACGGTTGTCGTGAACTATATTCAAAAAATATGGTTTAACAATCGTATATCCGCAATAAATTGACTTGATTTATCGAATAATAACTGTAAATTGATGTCTTTTCTTTATATCTCAGAAAAAAACGTAATTCTTTAGAAAAGGCTGCATTGTTCTCTTAACTGACAAAGGCAGTAAGAAGAGACTAACTGCAGCCAACTCCTGCATTACAGCCACCATAACTGCCCCCGTATATCTAGTTAACAGCCGTATTATCTCAGGCAGTGAGCAAGATATATTTCACGTTTAAGGTTATTATTCAGTACTAACGAATATAGTGGTCGGTGATTTCTTACCTCTATGTTAGTTTAAGTTTTTTATTTCCGATGCTCGGAGACGGAATAAGATGTTTTAATATCATTATAATCCCAGCCACAAGAAATTTAGTGCTGAACATAAGGTTATTGTTTTACACGTCGTATCACAAGTAGAAATGATCCCTGATGCCTTTTAGAAAATTATCGAAGGACCATGACCCGCTGTGGGTAGAGCAGGAGGGCATGCCAGACTTTTACTGACTAAAACAATATAATGTTCCTTCTTTGACCTATGTCCTGGGCTGCCCTTTCGGACAATCCTAGCTAAGGAGAGAGTTTTACTCTTTGTACATATTCTACCGTTTGTATTACGGAGTACGTAATGATCAACTGTTTGTAATGATGCCGGCCACTTTACACCATTCGACCGTATTGGCAGCAAACTCATCCTAGCACCTTAGATATGATAGGAAAGTGTATAGTGCGTTTAAAGAAATACTTTCGACAAATACATACCATTCATGGTAAGTAAAAATCGCGTGTAACTTAATTGAAATCTATTTTCTAAAAATGATGACGTCATAATATTGCATCTGCAAAAAATAAGTTATAGAGCGAAAGACAAAAATAAAGAGACATTGCTGCAAAAATAAAAGTACCAAACAGACAGAAACTATCTATTTTCTATGTCACGTAATAACTGGCATCATCATATTACTTCACACATGGCGTAGTAGCGAGTATACCCGCACTCTGCTCCTGAGGTCGTGGGTTCGATTTCCGCACTGGACAAAATTAAATCTTTGTGTGCATAAACATGAATATTTGTTCTGTTTGGATGTTTTTAAATCTATATTATGTGTATACTTCATTTCGTATTATATTAGGTCGGGGAAAAAGTCTTTTCGCATAACGTAGGTATAAACTTATTATAAAATTTTTTTGACTGTACTATTTGTGGCTGGTTTTGGTAACATTAAAAAGGTTCCATTATAAAGAAAAGAAAAAAATAAAAAAAAGTTGTTTCCCGCTATTTTTCATTTGTTTTTCTCTCCGTAAAAATGAGTGAATCTAATGAAGAAATTCGATACATTTTAAAATTTTATTATAAAAAAGGCAAAAATGCAACTCAAGCAGTGAAAAAAAATTGTGATGTTTATGGACCTGATGCAGTGTCAGTAATAAGAGTAGCACAAATTTGGTTCAAACGTTTTCAGTCCGGAAATTTTGATGTTAAAGATGCACCTCGCTCTGGTCGCCCTGTTACGAATAAAATGGACGCCATTTTTGAAAGAGTGGAGCAAGATCGGCCTATTAGTAGTTACGATGTAGCTGAAGAACTGGGAATTGACCACAAAACAGTTTTGACCCATTTGAAGAAAGCTGGTTATACAAAAAAGCTCGATATTTGGATGCCACACGAGCTCACTCAAAGAAACTTAATGAACCGTGTACTCATTTGCGATTCATTATTGAGACGTAATGAAACCGAGCCGTTTTTGAAGAGATTGATAACTGGCGATGAAAAGTGGATCACGTACGACAAGAACGTGCGAAAAAGGTCGTGGTCGAAAGTTGGCCAGGCTTCACAGACTGTGGCCAAACCTGGCCTAACACGAAATAAGGTGATGCTGTGTGTATGGTGGGATTGGAAGGGCATTGTTTATTATGAGCTTTTACCGCCCGGCAAAACCATCGATTCTGATCTTTACTGCCAGCAACTGATGAGATTAAAGGAAGCAGTCGAGAGAAAACGGCCGGAATTGATCAACAGGAAGGGTGTGGTCTTTCATCACGATAACGCTAGACCACACACATCTTTAGCCACTTAGCAAAAAATTAAGAGAGTTCGACTGCGAGGTCCTAGTGCATTCACCATATAGCCCTGACCTTGCGCCTTCAGATTTTCACCTGTCTCGGTCTCTGCAGAATTCTTTAGGTTCTGTAAGGTTGACCTCAAGAGAGGACTGCCAAAACTATTTGTCCCGTTTTTTTGATCAGAAGTCCCAAAGTTTCTACAGTAACGGGATAATGTCTCTGCCCACAAAATGACAGAAAGTTATTTAACAAAACGGTACATATATATTGTAAATAAATGTAAATAAACTTTGAAAAAAATGTCATGACTTTTCATACAAAAATACGAAAAGACTTTTTCCCCAACCTATTATATATAACACAAGTTCTTAATTATATAATCTTGAAACAAAATGTGACCGGGACAAAGTAAATACTTGTTTTTTTAGCTCATAATTGATATCTACTTCTCATATCTATCATTTTAGGTATTTTTTACTTTTTGAGTGATCGATAGTCGGCTTAAAAATCGACGTATCACAACAATGGCGGATCGTGTAAAGACATATGTGTTACGTCCTGCTGTTAAATTTCTTTAAATAGCTTGTAAGTGTATCCTTTTGCTAACGACTTCTGAATATGAGATCAACGACTTAACGTGACTTGTGAAGTATGCTATTGCCACAACGAATACGACATATAGGTTGGCCAATCCAAGCACACTAATCCCTGTGATCACTGCGTCACTTTGTTCATCATAATGAACCCTTATTATGAACGAAAGATTATTTACCAACAACGAAGGAAATACCTCATAAGTAAGGTATGGAATGTGAGTCAGGTTGACCTTTAATCACAAAAACATGACCCAACTCCAGTTTTAGATCAACAAAGTTTGTTAGAAACCAACCGAGTAGCGTACTCGACTCGAGTATTCGAATTCTGCTCGTAAATCGCAATCAATCATTAATCGCTTTGCACCTACCGCCCCCAGCGGGATTAGCAGCACTTTCAAATATTCGCAAAGCTACCTGTCTCTCTCTGGTGTATGGTAGAAGAGAAGGGCAACAGATGCGGAGAGACAGAACATGCCGTGTGCTGTGTTTGCAGCAAACGTTTGATACTGTAGTCGAGAGAAAAATATACATTACGTCATTATTACAGGAATTTTCATTGACAGCAACTGCTGCCAAAAGAAGCGTGCAGATCAAACGCAGCTCTAAATTTCGCACCTTTTTAATATATTTACTAGTTATTAATCTACACCGCCAATATAGAATTTAAACATTTACTGAGAAAGTACATAATAAATATCATAGACGGTCTCTGTAATTATAATTCATATACTCTAATTGTAGAAATAAAAATATTTATAAATTTTAATGTATAATCATAGTTTATAGTAATCGATTCTTCAGTTAAACTGTTTGAACAGTTTTGTTGAACGTCATTTTTAACTTATGTGCAATACAACATATTTTGTAAATAAATATATTAATAATAATAATACAGTAACACTAGAAGTTAATGTATTATGCTATCGTTATAAAAAATAACAAGTAACAAAAAAAAAGCTAGTCAATAAGCAAAATCGTGTGCGAGTATGTCCGTAGGGTAAAAACAATGCCTTCTAGTAAATTTGTTAAAAGCTTTGGGTATGTCATATTAAAAAGTCCATGTTGAACATAGCAATATCACGTTTTCTGATAACTCGAATCGATATAATTATATAATATAATTATATAACAAAATATAATTTTCTTCTTAACGATAATCTAAAATCTGTTTCACACCCTTTTGAAGAAACTTACGCGTTACAATGTATACGATCAAACAATATTCGATAACCTTATCGGCGGTTTGGGCTGACATTGTTTTATTTTTTTAATAACGATACCAGCATAAGACCCCTCACTAGTCGTGCAGTGAATTAAGCGGTGCATTTGTGAGATAAATGCGCTGCAGCGCTGCAAACGCGGCGGCTAGCGCTAATTCAGCTCATTAATCATTTCAAGGGGTTCATGATGCCGCTTGCCACTTAATCTAAATACCGCTGAGGGGCTAACATTGTATGGTTTTATAAGATAGAAATTATTGAAATTGCTAGCCATAAGTAATTAAAATAAGCGCTAATTGGTAATAATTTTTTAAATATACAGGATTTATATAATAGTTTGATTTGAATAAAATATGGATTTTTTGGTGCAATAAGGAATCATGAATAAACAGTCTTATAACTTATATCTCAACTATTTATATTCATTTGAGGACTGATATATGCAATATATAGAAATTCTTTGAAAAATACTCTCATTGAAATGATTAGATTCTTAAATATGCAAGTTGTCTCAGAAATCACTGTACAGCTGAAATTCATGAGCATAGGTAGTACTTCACGGTAACAGCTATGAGAGAATTATAAAAAAAAATTTTACTCGTGTATTTTTAAATTAACAGGCGTTGAACAATCCAAGAAAGACCAGACTCAGTGATGATTTCCTAAATGCATCATCATATCCTAGCATTATCCTGGTCGTCCTAAACTTAAGCCCAGGGCCCAGGTTCTGCTTACTGGTCTAGCCAGGATTTGCCTGAACTTCAGTTATGATTTTCGAAGTATAAGCAGGTACTAAACAAACAGTTCATGAACACTGAAATATATTTATTCAAAAAAAAAAATGTTTAGTTCCAAGATAAATATTATTAAAAACTTGTAATCCTAAATAGCGGATATATAAACAAATTAACTTTTTTTTGTACATACATATTTAATGTACATGGGTAACCACCCAGACCAGAACAGATATTCATGTTAATGCACATAAAGATTTGTCCTGTGTGGGAATCGAACCCACGACCTCTGGAGCGGAGTCCTACTCTCCTTGCCATGCATAGGTATCACAAACATGCATGGAGATAGATAATACCCTGGATCTATGATCCTGCAGCTCTTCTGCTTCTGTGTCTTTATTGTTATACAATGTATAATCAATTGTTAGACAACAGGCTTTGTGGTTCAAAATAAAAAACTTAATTAGCTAAATGCTTTTGGTTATACGGAGAACTGTCTTTGGCAAGATTACTTCTGATGTTTCTGTGTACATTAAGATAGTAAAGATGTTCAAAATTTGTGGTTTCAATCCAATTGTAAACTTTTTTTCTATCAGATTATTGAATTTTGCAATAACTGCATGATAAGAACGTTAGACAACTTGCGCTTAAACGGCGCTAGAGGCCGCTTAAACGCTACAAGATGCTGCTTAGTATAAAGCGATATTCTCTCCATCTAAAGGGGTGTTGATGGCGATTCATTTTGCTCAGTATATAAAGTGTAGTGCAAACGTTTTATAAGCAGATGCAGATCCGCGCCGGCTGCTCTCGACTCGCCATCTATCACGCTGGGCGGACACTGCTTCGTGGCGGGCTGCAGAAGTAGCGGGCTGTGTTGCGATATTCAAATATAATAAAAAATACGACTACAAATAAAAAAAGAAGCTCATCGTCAACCTAGCATTTCCCCGGTTGCCCTAACTTGACGATAAGGTTTTAGGGTCTGCTCACTGATCTCATCATATTGGGCTGAATAAGAAAATCAGTGTCTTCTAACATCCTGACAGCTCATTTACCATAGCACGATGTTTCGCTTATTGTTGCTGAGGTAAAAGTAAGTATTATTTATTATTTGTATCCTTTGTCTATCCACTATTTCGTACATTGAAAATAGGTTTTTTTTTAATCATATAAAGCCATATGATATTGTTTCCTTTAGAATATTTTAATTGTATTTTTTGCGTTAAAGTTTCTATAATAATTTCATACCTGGAAATAAGAAAAACATCAGATAAGTTAAAAGGCGATTAAAAAAGATAATGCATAGCTGTTGTCATATTTCGAAGGAATTCGCTTAAAGCTATTGAATTCGAATGTAATATAATCTCTTATTATCTTAATTTATCAATCCAAAATGCAGTAAAACTGCGTAGGTACATTTTTCTATGGCCCAACACACACCACCCCTAATAAATGCTCCGTCTTTGTATCGCTTCATAATTCCCTAGAACTCCATAAGCTCCCTCATTGTAACAATATGAGAAATTAATGTTGATGACACAAGACAGATAGAACATACATTTATTTACATTAATAAAAAGTAAGTTAGGACAACAAACTAAACATAACCTGCATAGCAAAGGGACTGCATGGGGTGCATAGAGACCCTAACAAGTAAAAGTAAAAGTAAAAGTAAAAGTAAAAAGTAAAAAGTAAAAGTAAAAGTAAAGTAAAAGTAAAAGTAAAAGTAAAAGTAAAAGTAAAAGTAAAGTAAAAAGTTCTTTATTTCATAAACTATTACATAGCACTTGAAAACGTCAAAACAATATAAAAATTGAAAAAAAATATATATCAACCCTGAAATCACGAAGCTTAGATTCACTTACATGCAAATAAATAAAAATTAGGTGTAAGTGAATCTAAGTGCCAGTTCCGAGCCTCCGCTCTGTGAGAAGAACTGACAAGAAACTCACAGGCTATGCTCTTTTAAATTATTTTTGTTACATGACACACACAGTGTAAATTTGATGATACTGAAAGGGTCCCCCGAAGCTGTAACCAATAAAGTAGCACTAAGGGAACCAAGACACAAGACCTAAGGAGCCCAAGCCAACTTCACCTGCAAATGGTGCACCTGCCGATCAACGGACGAGGCTCTGGCGAACAATATGGCCGATAAGTGGCAATAGGCTCGCCAACTAATAACGTGGGACCAACTATGTAATTGGCAAAGTGTGGGCGTATTAATATACCTCTGCCTACCTCTTTAAGAAACAAGCGTGAATGTACGTATGCATGTAACTAAACATAAATAACACAATGGAAGATAAAAATGTAATATAAAAAGGGTACACGTAAAAATAGAGTGCGACCAAAGTTTATGCTCCAACAAAACTATATTATAGAAAATTATATTAAGTAAGTAATGTATTGGGTAGGAAAGGCTGCGCTAATATTCTGGATCGGCACTATTGAAAAACAACGCAAACACCAATCAAAAAATACTCTGCAGCTGCTTTTTTTTCAGGAATCGCTCGTAACTCCGCGAGGCTTGGTTGAATAACCATCTCGAAAGTTAAGCAAAGTTATCAGGGATGAGTCCGTTGTGAAACATTTACATAGAGTGCTGCGATTAACTTAAGTCGTAGGCCTCTGTCATCATTTATTATGTGGCCTGCAATACAAGATAAGTTTTCGAGCCTTCCAATAGATAAATAAAATTATCATATTGAAAAATTAAGCCACTTTTCAATAGGATAATTTTATTGTATCAGCTTGAGCAAAGTCGCAGGCTGAATCTTATTCACGATAAGGTCCTTAACCGTAAGTTTATTCATAGACCAGCGAACTAAGCACTCAGAGTCACCGACTGACACCTTTTTTTACACATTTCAATAGCAACTTTATTTCCAGCTTCGACGGATAGTTCGCTTGAAAGTTTGCTTACCGTTAAATATTCTATTTAAAATTTTAGCGCTATTTTCTTCACTTTTAAAGTGACATACTATATATTTTAGTCAGGGAGCTGGACAAATAATAAAATAAAGATATGCAAGGAAATATAAATGACATGGTCCTTGGCAGTGATTTGGGGGCACCCCTGATATGTGTTATTTTTACTAACAGGTATTCAGAGATGTGTTATATCTTAATAATATGCTGGCTGAATCATGAGTGTTTGGAAACGAGATTAACAAAATTTTGCAGCGTTCAAAGTGGGGTCAGACAATGTAGCGTTTTTATTAAGCGCTTCAGTATTCTAGAAAAGAGGTTTGTGAAAGAAGGCTTGAGTAGTGGGACTTTAAGTAGGTGTGATGATATTGAGAAATATATTAGGCCTCATTTTCCTTTAAAAAAATAAAAGAGTTCGGATCACCCGAATTCAAAATAAAAGTTGCAATTTAATTATGTAGGTTCAGTTAATTCATTTCAGAGCTCTTTGATGAATAAAACAATTATATGAAGATAATATAAAAATAAAATAGAAAGCATTCAACATTTTAATATGTGGACGAATGAATGATAATGACGACCGATATGGCGTGGAGGTCAGTATACCTACACTTCACTCTAGAGGTCGTGGGTTCGATTCCCACACAGGACAAATCTTTGTGTGCATGAACATGAGTATTTGTTCTGGTCTGGGTGTTTTCCTATGTATATTATGTATGTATTTACAAAAAAAAAAAAGTATTTAAGTATGTTTATCCGTTGTATAGTATCTATAACACAAGTTCTTAATGATACTTGTTATTGTCAGAAAATATTTATTTATTTATTAATTTTTTTTATGTAACACTAAAGTTTTTTGTAGAGTTGTTGAAAAATATTGCATTGATTATGAGTTAACAGATTTCTATGGCTGTTGAAATAAAATTATTTTCTATATTAGAATTTGGTTTTCAGTTAAAAAGTCTTTTTAAATTTATTTCACCATTAAACTTAACGCGGCAGATAATTAAAATTATGTTATAATCAAAACGCATCGAGAGTTTTATTAGAAAGGTTTAATTGAATGTTAGCAGCAGAGGCAAACATCTATGTAACTATTTTTACCATTGCACCAAACTAAATGTTGGTAATATGTCGAAGATTTTGTTAAGCGTTACACAAAACGCATTGACTTAACTCTAAGGTAGAATAATATCAGTAGGAGTTTGTTGAAATTTCGCCAGCAAACGGGCCACGAGGAAAAAGCTAATTTTCCATTGCGTTATAAATTCATGGAGTCTTTGAGGCACGTTGAGCAAGTTGTTTATTTCGACAACAGCCGCTCCTTAACGTGGACCTGGATATTGCTACCTTTTGATCTGTATTGAAATTTGATGGTTTTCTCTGTATGTGTTTGGGTACTGCGTTATTTGCGTACGATCAAAAACATTTATAAAGCGAAATAGTGTTGCTTTTTGGTTTGTCTGATTTTTTCCATGTTTGTGTAAAGGTGTTCTCTCTATCTGTCCAAATTTCACTTGGCTGAATACACTTGGCATATTTTTATTTAATCGAATATATTTTACGCATAAAGATTGTTTAGGATAATTAATTATTGTTGTGTGGCCGAATGTTTATTTGGCCGAATTTACAATGTCGTACTTATAAGAATTTTGAATAGTATTTAGCATAATTTCCTTATCCAAATTTTTATTTTGCATATTTTCGTTTAGCATGACGTTTATTTAGTCGAACTATTATTTAATAGATTTTTACTTGGCATACTATAAAGATGGCAGAATTTTTTATTTGGAATAATTTTAAATAGCATATTGCTCTTTAAAATAGTATGCCTATTAACTCTAAATTAAATTAATAATTGATTAAAAATTACTAGTTTGTGCTACAAAACTGTCGTCCTAAAAACGAATCACTGCAAAATCGACTTTACGTAGTCTTGTCTGCCCTATCCCTAGAGTGTAATTCAGCCCGCGTAAGCGCGGAAAGTTAATTTGATAGGTTCATACCTTGTCAGATTAATTTTAACTACAAACTAGATCATAGATTAGGTTCAAGGTAATTTATTTTGTCGCCTTTAAAGTTTTTGGATTAAATAAAATATATAATTTTTTATCCGCACTGGGTAAGCGTGGTGGAATACTCTTCAAACCCAATACCCACGCACCTTGGTATGTGAGAGGAGAATAAATGAATGAATTACTACTTACGGCCAAGTTGTGGAATGAACCCCTTGTCAATATTAAAAGAGCGTAAAAGTGAGATGATGATTAAAACTTTATTTCCTCAGTTTATTGACTTACGGTACTCTTATACGGCTTACCACCTATAGCAGTGACCGTTTACTGTGAATTCTGCTTTACTTATTGATGTATTAGGTACTTTTTTTCGATCACCTTATATTGTGGAGATACGAGCGCTTCTCCCACTATTACTAAAAAAAACAAAGCTATAGACTTTACTAACGGAAAACTTCATTAACTCACACATTGCGAGAGCGGCATAGTCTATACCGAATTTTATATAATATTCTCTTATTCTCTTACAATCACACCAATTCTTCAGTTCCAAGATAAGTATCACTAAGAACTTGTGTTATGGATACTAAAGAACGGATAAACATACTTAAATACTTTTTATTTTTTTTGTAAATACATACTTAATATACATAGGAAAACACCCAGACCAGAACAAATATTCATGTTCATGCACAAAAAGATTTGTCCTGTGTGGGAATCGAACCCACGACCTCTGGAGTGAAGTGCAGGTATACTGACCTCCACGCCATATCGGTCGTCAATATGCAACACATTTTTTATCTTCTGATCGCAATAGTGTTCTTAACGTCATAATGCTAAAATTTTCATTGATTAGTGAAGTATATAAGATTTTTGCTGATCAAATCAAGCTAGCAGCTCGTCCACGAGAAAAGGAGCAAATTTTTCATTTCATTATAAATTCATGGAGTCTTTGTGATGCGGTGTTCATGTTTTTTATTTCGACAACAGCCACAAAGTGGACCTGATATTGCTATTGATCCTTATCCTTGACAATTTCCTCTCATATGTTTCCACTGAGTGTTAGCCTACGAACAGAACAGTAATTAATAGAATCTAGCTTCTGTCCTCGATTTCACTTGTGGTCATACACTTTATCGGTATAACATTTATATTAATTTCATTTATACAATGTATGCGTAAAACATGTTTTAATATTAGCGACTATATCCCAGACCGATGCGAGTCCCATAGACTTGTAATTCAGAGGGTCTAGGGTTCAACCCTGGTGGCGTACCTTTGACTTTTCGAAGTTATGTGCGTAATTATCGCTTGAGCAAGCACGCACACACGCACGCCTCGAAAAGCACGTTAAGCCATTGGTCCCGGCTGTCATGAACATCTATGGCAGTCGTTATTAGGAAGTCAGTGCTTTCTTATATTCTGACAACTGGTTTGACCACAGAATGTCACCCTGGGGTCGCTTAAGTTTGGGGCAACTGGGATAATGCTAGGATATGATGATGAAAATATGTTCTAAATTTTACCCCCCAAGACTGATATGGGGAATGATGTCTCGAGTAAAAACTATCCTTCCTTTCCAGAGTGTCAAACTTTAACTACGGTTGTCTGGAAGATATCGCTGTAAGTGATAAGGCCACCAATTGTATCGCTTTTATTTTGCAATTGTTTTATTTTAATTTGGCGTACAATAAATAATTTTCTATTTATCTATCTATCTAACTAAATCAAACGTTGCCCAAATTGGTAGATTATTTATGCGAGATACGTAACATAGAGATAGAGTTTCTGACACATTTGGAAGATTAAAATGGATTTGTGACTGTTTTGATATCACTTAACACTGACGATAGTCTTTATTCATAGGGTTGATCTTGGTTGAAAGTTTTAGTCAATATCTATGTGTAGCGGTATTTGTACTTTATCTTACTTGTGCTGAAACCGGTTAAGGTGACTAGAGTTCGGTCCTTTTCCATAGGCAAAGATGAAAGGAAATCAAGTCATACACGGGTGGCGTTTAGCCTTCGAAGACCACTAACTAACCGCTGTCACCTCTGCTTAGCTTCGGAAATCGTTCGATATTCCTTGAGCCGCGGAGCTATAAAAAAAAACTATACTTTGACTTACACTCAATAAAGTCAAGTTAGATTTCTCTCGTCGTAATCTGGGTTAAAAACTTGAACTTAGAAACCACACTTGTAGCAAGCGGACAGCGCTGCGGCGCTAAAAGCATTGTCATGTTGCAACTTGTAGCGCTCTTGCACTCTATGTAGGTATGTAACTGTAGCGGTGTAGCCATTAGCTATTTTCATTTTATATGACTTTTAGCGTTCGATTTCTTACTTTTTATTTTTCTTAAAGAGAAAGCTAGAACTGCAATTATACGGTTTTAAAGGATAACCAAATTTATTCAGATGGCAATAGCGGTGCATCATAATAAGGTCAACGAACTTTTCATGTTTCCAGTTATGTATCTGTGTTGCAAATAGTATCAGTATCAGTACTGGGGACTAAAGGGGTTTAGGGGGAGGGCATCTCATTTACCATTTATCGTCTTTATAATCACTCATTCTCATGTACTTTGATTTATATATCTCGTTACTTGACACTAGCTGAATGTGCTAAACGCACGAAACCACTATTTAAATGAAAATAAAACTTTGAAATGTCATGGGGGCGCACTTATGCAGTACATTAAGCAGTTAGTCCTGGCTGTCATGAACATCTATGGCAGTTGATATTAGAAAGTCAGAGACCTTCTTCTACTTTATTTGCTGTTTCGCAGTCGCCATTAAAAAAGCTTTGCGAAAATTAACAATCAAGTGATGAATTAAAAATATCTTTGTAACAATTCCCGCGCAACTATAATTTCCCGAAAAATCGAGAAACAATTCAACACGACACGTGTTTCACTCTTACACAGGGCATCTTCAGGTAAGATGGGAGCCTCAGAACAACTAAATTTTCTTTTTCATTGAATTATACGGTGCCCTTCCTTCCTTACACTATGCTGTGCCCGACAGGGTCCACAAATGTACCATTTGTAATATTCACCACCTTATAAAACCATTGTGGAACGCAATAAAGTTTTGAGTATTGAGTATGTCCTCACGACCAATGAAATTAGAGTGATCTTATCAGTTAGTGTAAAGGAAAAATTGTTTGTAAAAGCATATTATGCTACTCATTTGTATAATATATATATGATACATCATATCATATATATATATATATATATGATAAAATGATGACGGATACAGCGTAGTGGCGAGTATATTCGCACTCCACTTCTGAATTTGTGTGTTCGATTCCCACACAGGATATCTTTCTTTGCATGGATAAGAATATTTGTTCTTGTCTCGGTGATTTCTAAGTATATTAAATTAAGTATTTACAATTAGAAAAAAAAATGTGTACCCGTTTTTAGCATCCATAACACAAATTCTTAATGTAACTTATCTTGTTACTAACTAATAAGTGTACCTATTTGTCAGAAATATAATTAATTTATTATAAAAAAATTATCGTAATTAAAAATAATTTCCTTACCGTTCTTGTTTACGATGATGTACATCAATAAAAAAAGTATAGTATGTGGTTTTAAATGTTTATATAAATACTCAAACCTCAATGTCTTTATTGCACTCCATATGTTACAAAGATGTTATTTATAATATCACAGATACAATATGGACCCTGTAGGGTATGGCAACTTAGAAGAGAGGAGGATGCTAGCTTTTTATATTTAGATTATTGTATTCGGTTTATTATACAGTAATAATTATATTGAAAATTAAATTAATTCTATACCTATTAAATTAAATGTATATTATATTGTATTATAAATGGTAAATATGTAAATAGTAAGATGATCAGAAAGCAAGCTATTTTCTACAGGAGAGGATAAGTACTTCATACCAAAACGGTACATACAGTATACTAAAGACAATGTGACAAGACAAAGCTTTCATGTGCTCGTCGTGACACCACATACTTCGTCACTTAACTAATCGAATACACTAATAAAAATGCATATTTTTTTTTTACAATAATAACAGAATTTCCAGAACCTAAAATGTCGGCTGGTTCTGGTCTGTGGTCAATACAAACGACCTAGTTCATTACGATGAATGTGTTTGAACTTCATATTTATGAAATAATACCTAATTGCTTTTAGACATCTCTCTCTCTCTTTTACTTAAAAAATGTTTTTTAATGTACATACAAATTAATATTATATTTTAATCCCCCACTCCCCCAGTTAAATTTAACTATTTATTTTAATTATGCACACTTATTTAAAATAGTAGTTCAGATTTCAATTGCGTTTTTTTTTAAATGTTGCAAGCTTTGAACCCTGCATTACACTGGTTGGAATCTGAAGTTGTGTCAAAAGATGATGAAAAAATTGAGATATTGCTTCAGGAACCACCAGTTGTTTTAGTGTTTTCGTGACGTCGAATCCCTAAATATTCAAAATGTCGAGATTGATATTGTGTAATGAGCTGCCATTTAAATTCGCAAAAAATATATTTTTTATAAGCAGTGCCCGGCGGTGACACTCGTGTGGCTTCTGTTCCTGTTGGAATAGCAGGATAATATATATTCTGTGTGTTAATACAGGTTATAAACAGCGTGCGTGCTAAATTTTATTCAAATCCTTTTAGTAGTATTTGCGTAAAAGGGTAACAAACATACATACTCAGAAACTTTCGTAATAATAATTTTATTAAGATATACAATCGCGTAGATAGAAATTATGGCAATATTTTACAACATCATTTAATGATAAACTTATAATAATAATAATAATAATTTACTCTTTATTGTACACCATAACAAGGATTACACATAAAAACAAATAAAATTAAACAGGTAGGCATATACAATGGGCGGCCTTATCGCTTAAAGCAATTTCTTCCAGGCAACCTTATATCCAAAGTCATCGAATTGAACCATATAAATCTAAATAATAACAGATATTAGAAATGGCATGTGCCGCGTATAACTATCGGATCACATGAAGCCAATTAAAAAAGAAAAGCATATTGAAAAATTTAGTTTGAGATTGACGTTGCTGTCATTCACTACGGACTAGAAATTATTCCTTAACACAGTACATAGATTGTTTGTAGTGAAATACGATTCAGATATAAGGAACGCAATCGGCAATGTAGTTAATAGTTCTAGATGTATGATGTATCTTCTTGTACCACCGGTACGGCAGCGATTTTACGCGCGCACAGAACTTGTATTGTTATATTATTAAAATTTCTATGATTTGAATCTTCAAACGTTCTTTTTAAAGTTGGACTAAATTTGCACTTATCACACTTAAAAATAAAGCAGACAACTTGTTCTGCTAGGAAATCGTCCAACGCCTTAAAGAACTAAGAACTTTACTGATTTTAGCGGTGTAGCTTAGTGTCTGTTAAGATTTTAAACCCGAAAATTGCTGCAAATTAAATGTCACTACTATCAGAACCGCTTTCCCCAATCCTTTAAAAACCACAGAACCAACCCTACCCATGAATATATTAAACCAACAGCGATATTTCAAACGAAAAATAAATCCTTATGTAAGCCAATAACAATGTTTCTTTCAAAAAAGTATTTCACATGTTAACGACGCAATCCTATGAGATTTGACTTCGGTTTTTGGTAATGGAGCTATGGACCCTGCTAAGCTGAGTTAAGTGTTAATCCCTGGAAAACAAGCTATTAAAAAACTCGTTAAGTGCACAGGGGCATGGCAGGGGAATTAGCATATATATTGTCTCTTGTAAGCGACTCGCGCGCATTTAAAAGTTTCATGTGATTACTGCAAATACTTGCACACATTATTTTGTCAACTTTGAAAGTGTTTTCATATTAAATTGATGGTTGCCTTATTAATAGTTTAAGAAGAGTACCTAATAGCGATGAATGTGACATAACATAATGCGTTTATATATGTATATATAAATGATGGACAGCAGCGTCATCCTGCGTGCCGGCTCTAACTGTGACCACCAACCCACCTGCCCAGCGTGATGATTATGGGCAAATATCCTCAATGCAATGTTTGAATCTAATGGGGAACCTTATGTTTAGCAGTGGACTTTATAAGGCTGATATGATTATAATGACTAAAACTGTTCAGCCCAATCAATTCATCATACCACACGACTGTTAGTAGATTTAAAACTTGTGCAGTAGATAAATAAATAAATAATTTCTAACAATTACACCAATTATTTAGTCTCAAGATAAGTATCATTAAGAACTTGTGTTATGGATACTAAATAACGGATAATCATAATTAACCCTTAACCACCTAGCGTCGGTCACAGTGACTCCATTCGATATATTTTTCTGAATATTTCCGTTACTACGCGTGCCACAAGCCTGTGACTCTGTGTACTTTTTCTCCTCCCTCTCCAGTTTGCGCTCCGCGCCCGACCAAGCAACACGAGCGCGCAGTGAAAAGATTCAGGTAAATATATTTCGTATGCGGTCATGGTGACCGACGCTAGGTTGTTACGTTACTTTTAGTGTTAACATTTTCTTGTTGTTTTTTAGATTTATCATGTCTCAACTTGATCAAAATGTAAGTAGATGGTTAGAAGAGTGTGACTCAGATTCCGAGGATCAAAGGGACGTGCCGGAAATACCAATGAAGATTGCAGTGACGTTGAAGATGTACCAGTAGACCACGTCATTGATGGTGAGTGTCAACCAGATTCTGATATTAATGTTGACTGAATTTCATGAAACTGTAGATCTTATCGAACCCCATTTAAGACGTCGAGTAAACAGTTAGACAGAGTAGAGTCGACAGTTTGGATTGCAAAGGGAACTTAAAAATGATATTCGCTGGGTTCTCTAAATAGATGAACAGCCAAGAACATCTTCGGCAGGCAGTTCTGACAATATAGAATCACGAAAAACTGGCTCAACGGTGAACCAAAAAAGAAACGTAAAACATTCCATTTGTGTTTTCAGTGCAAAAATCCCATTTGCGTTGAGTGTTCTCAAAAAATGCCGCAAAAAATTGTAAATGTTAAGAAGTTGTAATTTTGTCATGAATGTGATTTTATTGTGGTAATGTTAGTTTTATATAAGAGGTTATATGTTAAAGTTACTAAAATAATTAAAAATTAAGAAGTCTCATTGATTGCCATTGCTTAGATCTCAGCTTAATTAAAAAATCCTATAATTTGTTGAAATATTTGTAAGTCAACTTTTATTAACGATAGAAAAAAGTAAAAGTGTTAAATTGAAGAGTTTATTAAAACAATTTGAAATAAAAACAATTGAAAAACATGACGTAGTTTTGATTTACAGCAATTTTTGAGATTTTTACCTTTCTAATAGTACTTATACGCAAGTGGTCACCATGACCGACGTTAGGTGGATGTGTTACTAGAATACACGTTAGGTGGCTAAGGGTTAAATACTTTTTTTTGTAAATACATACTTAATATTAATATACATAGAAAACATCCAGACCAGAAGAAATATTCATATTCATGCACACAAAGATTTGTCCTGTGTGGGAATCGAAACCACGACCTCAGAAGCGGAGAGCTGGTATACTGACCTCCACGGGCTCCACGCTTTTTCGGTCGTCAAATGTATGTACTTTACCAGAGAAACGAACTTTAATTAAATTTTATATTCAGATAAGTATCCGCCGCTTGATAGGACATAATTTTTTTTATTGTACTCATTTCGGCTTCTAGGATTAATATTATTGACACTAATGCTTTTATATTTAGTAATATATATATCAAAAAAAATATATCTACCTAGGTATATTTACAAATAAAATAAATATGTAGGTATATAAGGAATATCATAATTTATAACTTCAGAACACAAAAAATTATACAGAAAAGATTGGTACAGATATTTAAATTATCAATAATAATGTCAAAAATTCCATTACGAAGAAAAAATAATTTGTAACGACAGCCGTCCGCCTATGACCCAAATTAAATAGAATTACGATATGCAAAGATGAAACGGCTCGGCCACCCAAAGGCCATCCATGCTTAATTAGTAGCTAATAGGGCTACATGAAGTACATTAGTACGACAGGAACCATAAAAAGAAAGATCATTTTCCTCAGTTACTAAAAAGAATCGTGTCATAGGAATTTAGACTCTCTTATCTTTAAGTTTACACTAAAAGCGTTCTAATTTCGCCTAGCCACCTCGGAATATTCCTAAGGGTATAATTTCTTTCAATAATTCCTTACTAATGGCCTAAGTAAGCCAGTTAACAAGACACTCTCGTAGGGCCGGCTCGAAAACATTTTTAATTTTATTTGCTGATCGGAGATGTTTTATGTCTCAAATTGAGAACAAAGATTTGAGATAATTGATTTATTGCTATTGATTGTATTTTCTTGTGCTTTTATCGATAAGAAGGTTTTATTATAAGAATCCAATTAAAGTTCAACTACTGGGATCAGGCTACTCACAAAACAAGGTAACAGGCATTTAGGTCATTAAACATTATTAGACCCAGTGCGGAATGGTAAAGACAGGTGAAATTTTGAAGTCGCCCAAAATCCTCATTACTACCAAATATATCTTTTAAATTGTACTAATGACTTAACGTGTATTTCAAAGCACTGAAACACTCAATATCAAATGGTTCACAAACAGTCCCCATCCAAGGACGGACCGCTGTGATTTTTCATAAATTATCAGCACTTCGATATAATTTACAAGCGATTAAATAGATTCGTGCAATTAATTAAACTATTCTAAGTCATACCTTCACATTAAAAATCACCATCATCAGCCTAAGGAGGTCCACTGCTGATCATAGGTCTCTGCCATATATTTTCAGCTTGATCTATTGTAGGCGGTCTGTATACATCGTGATCCTGCGACTTTTATTAGATTCTTATTTCATCTTGGAGGACGTCGCCCGCCACATTTTCTGTCGAAGGATCTGTGTTTTAGTAATTTTGTGCTTCAACGTCGGTCAGTTCTACGTGATAAGTGCCCTGCCCACTGCCCCTTCAGCTTGCTTACTCTTTGGGTTATGTTCTAGTTCTCCTCGTTTTTAAGTCCCAAGCATAGTCCTCTTCTTTGCTCGCTGTGTGACCCTGAGCTTCCTTATAAGGCCCATAGTTAGAGACGTTCAAATATAAATTGGCACAGTATAATGACTATTATACTTGAAAGACTTTTCAACATTTATTTTATACCCTGCCATACACCAGAATACCTCGTTACTAACAAATGTAATTGGAAAGTGCAAGAAATTCAATTTGCATTGCAACATAAACCATGGTGCGGTTGAATTTGTCATCGCAAAAGCTTCTGTAAATCGATTGTAGTAAGTGAGTAAATTGCACGTCTTGCAACGCTGTTCTAGGAATGTTCCACAAAATGTTCTACAGATGTTTTGAAAGAGAGACGAGTAATGAATGACACTGCAAAGGAGTGCAATATCGTTGCCGGACAGAGGGTAATGAAACTTCGGTTTTAGCGAAATGGCAAATTTATCAAGCTGTAGACGTGATATTAGGCGATCTAACAATTGGGCTTGAATACAGTGGCCGGTCGATTCATTTATGATAACCTGGTTTATGTACATAAGAATACTGATCAATTTAGTAAGAAAAGCTGAATACATAACCTAAACACAAGGAATAAGCATAAATTAGTTGTACCTGCCACTAGGCTCCAAAAGATAAACAAATCTTTTAAAGGTCAATGTGTGCGATTCTACAATAAAATCCCAAGCAACATACAGCAATTGAGCCTAAATAAATTTAAACTAACAATAAAACACAAGCTGTCTTCAAAGGGATACTATTCTATTAAAGACTGTATGGCAGATAAAAATGCTTGGGATTAAACTGCCGTTTCATACAGGCTATTCTAATATGAATGACTTGAGAACATAAATATTGTTAAGGTTATGTTATATTGCATTGTATAGCTTCACAGACCAATGAAGATTGTAATTCTAGTACCAAACTAATGGACATATTTAAAAGAGCATAGCAGTTCTTCTTATAGAGCGGTGGCTCGGAACTGGCACTTAGATTCACTTACACTTAATTATTTTTTGTTTTCAAATTGTTTTGTTGCATGTAAGTGAATCTAAGCTTCGTGATTTAGTGTAATATTATTTCGATTGTTTTTTTTTCATTTTCAATCATGACGTTTTCAAGTACTATGTATAATAGTTTATGAAATAAATATTTTTTTACTTTTACTTTTTTACTTTTACATTGGATATTTCATAGAATTCGTCGGTGCTTAACGTAAAACTTTAACGTTAAAATTATACGAGTACTTTTGGCAGGTTTTGGAAAAAAATATATGTACAAAGATAAGAAGTAATAGAATCTTAGCTGTCTACGCCAATATAGAGCGACGATAGCTTAGTGGCAAGAGGCAAATACTTCAAATTCAGAGAGTCTCGGGTTCAAACACTTGTCAAACCCTGACCAGAGGTGCACTCTGACTTTTCAATGCAGGCCTCTT
The DNA here is from genome assembly GCA_949126915.1 of Musotima nitidalis. Taxonomy (NCBI): domain Eukaryota; kingdom Metazoa; phylum Arthropoda; class Insecta; order Lepidoptera; family Crambidae; genus Musotima; species Musotima nitidalis. Next base: position 4,235,132 of record OX421419.1, read on the forward strand.
ATTATTGTGCTTATTCCATGGTATAAGTCCACTATCAAACTTTTGTTTAATTGATTCTATTGGATATGTTCCCATAATCACCAAGTTGGGCAGCCAACATGCGATAGGATTTCTCTTCGTCGATGTCGGAGTTGGCGCTATTCTATGCCGGCACCACACGGTACTTCTTAACCATAACTACTATCACGCGGTCACTCTATCGGTTTTTACTGGTACAACTTTAGAGAATTTATGGCTTACTCTCTTTAACCTTTTTGATGAAAAATGTGATTTGATGAAAGATGATGGCTTTACTTCCGCACTAAAATTCAGGGGACATTATTGTAGATATATTATTATATTAAAATTTTGTCATTTTTGAATAAGTCCTTGATATGTACTGCCAAAGAATCGATTTTTCTACAGCCTGGTTATTTTTTTAATCCGGTATAATTCACAAATTTATCAACAAGAGACGGCAAAAATTTGTTGACTAAAGAATTCATCCAGTTTTGGATTATAACTATGTTCATCATCATCTCAACCACCAGAAGCCTATTGCTCAATAATTAAAGAATGTAATTATTTGGTTATGGCAGAAGAAACATGAAAGTAAGATTAATGCAGTAGAGCGGAGAGCACTCAGAAGCATTCTAGGTGTGAAATTAAGTGATAGGATTAGGAATGTAGTGATAAGGGTCGAAGCTGATGTAAAAGAAGATATCGTGACAAAGGTATGCTTCGATGGTTTGGTCATATTGAGAGGATGAATAAAAGTAGACTAACGAAAGTGATTTATGGTGGACAAGTTATTGGAAGTGTTGGAAGGGAAAGACCACGTAAGACCTTCCATGACCAAATTCAGGAAATTTTAGAGTAAGGGCAGGTCTAAAGTACCCTAAACCGACGGGCGTGTCTGAGGAGGTTAATGAGTGTGAATAAAGCTAAAAGTGTGTGCTAAGATCGTATCAAGTAAAAGGATGTGATCTCTGCCTACCCCTACGGGAAAGAGGCGTGACATTATGTATGTACGTATGTAAGTATTTAGTTGACTTAATTTTTAATAGACCCAGTGTATAAATAACAAAATGAGTATTATAGTCAACCCTATAACAATAATAACAAAAACTCAGCTTACACTTTGAGTGACATCCTGCAACGTATGATTGTGGGAAATTGCAACAAATTCGCAATTTTCTTCATAATTTTGTATGACGATTTGACGTTTTGATCACTTTGCATCACACAAACCACTTATGGCTACATGCCATAGTTTAATATAAAAGCTATGACATCGATACTTCACATCATTTTCCTAAAACGGCGACTGTCTTTTGCGGTATGTAAATATACGACACAAAAAAATAAAAAAATATGAAGGTGGCAGTTCTTGTATATATACTGCCTTTAGTCTCGTGTATGGACTTTGAATTTGTCAATTTAGCTTTGGATTATTTTGCACAAAAAAATGTGAAACACTTGTGTTACATTTCGTGTGAGAATAACATAGGTAAGAAATCTTTTTGTTTTATAATTTTAGACCTTTTTAAAATATTTTCTTTTGGTTTAGAAGTATAGTGTATTTAAACAGTTATTCAGTATTTATAAACCTTACTTTTTTTAAGGCTTACTTTACTTTTTTTATTTGGTATTATTATTTATTATCAACTTAAATTTTTTAAATGAGCTTAATCATTCTAATTATACTAAGTAATATTAATTTTGCACTACTTATATTATTTTTTTTGTTTATTTTCACTACGAATTAAAGATATTTTTTTCTAATTTCCTTTACTTGCACTTGACAAATTGATAACATACTTTTTGTGAAACATTTACTTTAAAATCTGCATTTTCAGAAATCAATTCTCTTTCAACTCTTTTAAAACATAATATAAGAGTAGCTGCCAAGAAAATGTATGCAAAAAAACTTTTCTTAGAGAGGTTTCTGAGTCAATGGTATTTTCCTGTTGGCGTGGTTCTTGACCTTTCTTGTGAACAATCACAAAGCATTTTAGACGAGGTAATGATGAGTTTTAAAGAAACGTAGACATATTACTATTTGCAAAAATATACACATACATACTCGCCTGTTTCCCCGAAGGGGTAGGCAGAGACATATTATACGCTCACATTTCGCCAATTATATTATTGGTCCCACGTAATAGGTGGCGAGCCTATTGCTGCTTACCGGGCACTGTTATGTTCGCCAGAGCCTCGTCCGTTGATCGGCCGGTGCACCACTTGCAGATGACGTTGACTTGGGCTCCTTAGGTCTTGGTAGGATTCCTATGCACACTATTATTTGTATTGAAAGAGCAATTTGTCTAAGTCACGGTTATAGGCTGATATTATATGTTTTAATCAAAGGTCATGAGACTGATGTCGTTAATCAAAGCCAATAAGTAAGGACTTTTTAACGATAAGCAAAACAAACCTTATCTATTTATATCGAAGGTTTCTTTTACATTATTGTTCTAAATATACATTATTAATAAATTGGTATCAAGGAATTGTTAGCTTAGGCTGTAACTTAATAAAAATATTAAAATTATTATTGCAAATTAAAAGGGCATTTAGCCAGTCATAGGCGCATTTGAATATTTACTTTAAAGCTATATATCTTGAGAATTACAAGCAGATTGGCAACATGCAGCAAAGTCAACATTTTAGTATAACAACTTATAGTTCCGTATTATTAGGTGGCTAGAACCGACCACCAAAGCTAAACTGAATTCACAGTGGTCAGTTCTTAAATGTGAAAACTTGCTGTATAGTACCGGCCTAGAATAGTGCCACTCATCTCACGGGGAGTCGTAAGAGTCGACGAAGAGAAATCCTAGATGATGGGCAGTAGCATCATACTGCGTACTGGCTACAATCATCACAGCCCATTAACGTCCCACTACTGATCACGAGCCTCCTCACACATATCAAGGTGTGAGGGTATTGGGTCATACTCAACCACGCTGACCCAGTGCGGATTGGCGGAGGCAGGTGTATGGCGTCCTGCTGTTAGAATTTATCAAGCCGCCCATTAGGCCTCTAACATGGCTTAACGACTACCACATTTAGTGATAACCGGGACCAACGGCTTAACGTGCCTTCCGAAGCACGGAAGCGCTCGATATCAAATGCCACACAAACGGTCACCCATCCAAGGACTGACCTCTGTAAACTCTGCTTTACTTAGCATAGAGCTACGAGCGCTTCAGCATCGCAGAGCTACGAGCGCTTCAATACTGGCTACAATAACAACCACCAACACGCCTGCCCATCTCGTTGAATATAGGCAAGTTGACTTTATGAGGGTGATATAATGATGATGATGACGAGTCTTTAAATGGTTGCTACCTGTTATACGTTTTTGTGGTGGGTCATGTTAAAGGCCCATATAAGAGACAATATGATGATTTTTTTGTTAAAAAATGGTTAATTCTTATATAAAGTCAGGTGACTTATCACTTCTTAGGTGTGACTTCCGAGAATTATTATTTAGAATTATTAAGAGCATTATTATTATTATTAAATAAAACTGCATAAAAAAATAATAATTGACAATTTTCAGGCCTCAGAAGCGACTTTGTTTGACTCCATGCATTCTTGGCTCATAATTGCAAACAGTTCCGACTTCTGTGACAACTTCCAACATCTCAACTTAAGTGTTAATGCTGATATTGTCGTGGTTCATAATAATGGTAAGTGGGTGTCAGTTCTCGAGTTCTTGAGAATGTCTGAGCCAGCTTTAGAAGTAGCTGGAAACTATGTCGCACTAATTATTGGGATCAAATGGTAGTTGCATCTTTAGAAGTAAGCGTTCTAGTTAGACTGACAAAGTTCTAACAGAACATTTTAGACTATGTCGGCGCCAATTATTGCGTTAAAATTTAAATTGCAACGTCCTAAACCAGTTTTTCTTTGACTAGTGGCCGCTGCATGTATGTATTTGTTTTTAATGCACTTTTTAGTGTATGCTGACCGCTGATAAAATTAAATACGTTCTACATACTGCTCGAGTTTAATTCGGTTAATGAGTATCATGTTTTTCCTGGTTATTTGAGAATTGCTTATTTTGCTTACATAAAATGCTTTTTTAAATAATAGTAAATTATCAAACAAAAAGTAATAACAACTATAAACTTTCACATTCATAAGTTAATAATATTATGAAAGATAGCGTTTTAAACTTAATTTATATCATAGCTACAGTTCTGGAAACCACCCAAATAACATAGAAAACATCTCCCATATATTCTAGTGATATAAAAGCGTAGGTAAGGGGTAAATCTATTTACATTTAGTTCAAACTCAAAGTAGTTGTAAAGTAAGTAAAGTAAAAAAAATATTTATTTCATAAACTATTATACATAGTACTTGAAAACGTCATGATTACAAATGAAAAAAAAACAATCGAAATAATATTACACTAAATCACGAAGCTTAGATACACTTACATGCAACAAAACAATTTAAAAACAAAAAATAATTAAGTGTAAGTGAATCTAAGTGCCAGTTCCGAGCCACCGCTCTGTAAGAAGAACTGGCAAGAAACTCACAGGCTATGCTCTTTTAAATATGTCCATTAGTTTGGTACTAGAATTACAATCTTCATTTGTCTGTGAAGCTATACAATGCAATATAACATAACCTTAACAATATTTATGTTTTCAAGTCATTCATATTCGAATAGCCTGTATGAAACGGCAGTTTAATCCCAAGCATTTTTATCTGCCATATAGTCTTTAATAGAATAGTATCCCTTTGAAGACAGCTTGTGTTTTATTGTTAATTTAAATTTATTTAGGCTCAATTGCTGTATATTGCTTGGGATTTTATTGTAGAATCGCACACATTGACCTTTAAAAGATTTGTTTATCTTTTGGAGCCTAGTGGCAGGTACAATTAATTTATGCTTATTCCTTGTGTTTAGGTTATGTACACAGCTTTTCTTACTAAATTGATCAGTATTCTTATGTACATAAACCAGGTTATCATAAATGAATTGACCGGCCACTGTTAAAATACCAATTTCTTTAAACTTTTCCCTTAGTGAATGTCCACACGGGAGATTATAAATTGCTCGAATAGCCCTCTTCTGCAGCACAAAGATAGTTTGAATGTCTGCGGCACAACCCCACAGAAGAATACCATAGGACATAACACTATGGAAATAGCTATGATAAACTAGCCTAGCTGTTACAACGTCTGTTAATTGGCGAATTTTCTTTACCGCGAATGCTGCAGAGCTAAGTCTACTCGACAATTCACCAATATGAGGGCCCCACTGTAGCTTAGAGTCTAAAGTAATCCCTAAAAACTTGGTAGTATCCACAAGGGTCAACTCATCCTCCTTTACCATAATAGTAGAGTTTGCCTATCTGACGTTAGGCGTCACGAATTTAATACATTTCGTTTTAGCCCCATTTAATAGCAAATTGTTAACGTCAAACCAGTGCACCACCTTCGAGATCGCACTGTTTACTTCGTCTAAATTCTGATTTCGTTTTAACTTAAACAATAATGATGTATCATCAGCAAACAAAACTATCTCGTGGTTTTCTTTAACAAAATATGTCCCTTTAGGTATGAGTTTAACAGTGAGCCCATGCCATGTCCTACCTCATCGCAGTACATGATAATACTAGGTTTAAGTTTAGGTGTACTTGGTGTGGTTTGTTGTGTGGTTCGTTGGACAATTAATCTTCATTTCTTCGAATAGAAATTACTCTCTAGAAGAGCATTTCGTGGTTTTTAAGTCATATTTCCTTCCTACTTAAATAGTAGATTACTTAGTGCAGACAACCTTAAATAAGTAGGAATATATATTTTAAATATATTCACTTAATGAATGATTCTATTGTATACATTTATATTGAATACATAGTTATTTTTTATTTTCGAACACAAATTTGTTGTTTGGCCTTTATTAAATGATTCATTCTGCGTCAATAAATACTTGGTCAGCCTAATTTTCAAACAGTTTGTGTACTTTTTCATACATACATCATACATAATATCAGACCTATTTCCCCGAAGGAGGAGGCAGAGGCAAATTATACGCCCACATTTTGACAGTTATATTGTTGGTCCCACGTAAGCCAATTGCCGCTTATCGGGAAATGTTCTGTTCGCCAGAGCCTCGTCAGTTGATCGGCAGGTGCATCACTGCAGGTAAAGTTGTGGCCTAAAGTTTTAATAAGACCCCTCTACACTAATTTTTTTACAAGTAGTCATTAAAAAGCAAATTACTGTATATCTGTATATTCTTGCAGTATATATGTTAAATTATGACTACAACATTAACACAAAAGTATACAAGTGGAAACCAACCCATTTTTGACATTCAAGCTTTAGCACAATAGTTAACTTCAATTTTACTATGAAAAACGCAAAAGTGCAAAATATTCATTCTACTATATTATGCCACGTTCTGGGGGTCACACGGACAAAGGAGTCATCTGTTATAACTAAGCTCTACAAACAAACTTTAATTTCTTCACTTAACCGAAAACATTCTAGTTTACATTGTCAACAATAATTGAACAAGTTTTATTCAAAGTCACCGAGGCAACTTATGAGCGAGACTTCGTAAAAGTTTCTCGAATAATTGACCAAGTTTACAACAAAGTTATTAATGTGCCTCTGGACACGATTACTAAATACAAAGTAGGCGACAAGATTCAAACTAAAACTATTACTCAAATACTTTTATTTCAAAAAACTATTACACAGTACTTGAAAACGTGAAAGTTAAATACATATAACAAACAATCGAAATATGATTACACTGAAATCACGAAGCTTACTGCTATAAGAAGAATTGTCAAGAAACTCACACGCTCTTAAATGGTTAGATACTTATATGATATACTTTTATAATATCTACACAATATACCTATAACGTTGGTGAATTTTGAAGTGCTCTGTGGTTCTGTGCCCTTTCGCTAAAACCTGTTCGGGCGATTATATATTGAATAATTATTTGCCAAATGTTCTTATAATTTTGTTTCAATAACACTTTTCAAAATGCTAACTCTCAAGTGGCGACTGTTTCAGTTATCGTAATATTCATGTGGTAGTTTATTATATAACAGATGTTGTATAAAGTAGTTATTTATAAAAATAAATAAAAATAGCTAGGGCAAACGCTGTTAACTGTTATATAAAATACTTTGAGTAAGTAACAAAAAAATAAATCAATGTACGAAAAGGGAACTGTTACGCTGACGAAACGTTATTCGTCTAATAGTTGTTTGGGCTAGAGAGAGATTTGACAAATGTAAATTATACGAAAATATTGAAAAATTTTATGTCTACACTCAATGTCAACGACAAATTAGTTTAGTCAAGTTCGGATTAATAAAACGTCAACTTAAAACGTCGACAAACGATAGATTATAATATACTAAGAATAGAATAATTATTGTTATTTTAGTAGTCGGGTCTTATATTTTTTCATTTTTAAATTTTGTGTCTGAAAAAAATGTCTAATATCATTGATTAGAGATTTGAATGTTGTTGATGAATGTTTGAATCTAATTAAAAGTGTTGCACTGTTATTTCAGTAGTTGTCTTTGTTATTTTAGGTTGAAATCTTGAACTGTTAAGTCTTTTATATTTGATTTTATGCAAGACAATCTTTTCAAAAAGATATGTCCCTTTTAGCCTGGAAGGAAGAAGCCTTTTAGGAAGCGCTCGTAGCTCTGCGGTGCTCGGTGGTCGGAAACGATCACCGAAGTACAGCAGATTTTACAGAGGTCAGTCCTTGGATGGGTGACCGTTTGTGTGGCATTTGATATCGAGCGCTTCCGTGCTTCGGAAGGCACGTTAAGCCGTTTTCCCGGTTATCACTAAATGTGGTAGTCGTTAAGCCATGTTAGAGGCCTAATAGGCGGCTTGAATAATTCTAACAGCAGGACGCCATGCACCTGCCTTCGCCAATCCGCACTGGGTCAGCGTGGTGGAGTATGACCCAATACCCTCACACCTTGATATGTGAGAGGAGGCTCGTGCTCAGTAGTGGGACGTTAATGGACTGTGATGATGATGATGTCCCTTTTAGAATCATTTTTATTGATTGTCGTAAGCTGACGTTATGCTGCGTGTTTGCAATAGTGTTGTGTTTTTATATGTATCTGTGTGTTAATCTCACACTTATAAATAGGAATTAAATTTTATTAATACAATTCTTTAGGGAGCCATTATGAATTAACCGACGTCTTTAACTTTGGAAAAATACAAGGGAATGATCTAGAGATGTATAATCTCGGTAACTGGGATCCAAATTCAGGTAACTTTTATTTGTTGTTTCTTTATGAAAGTTTAGCACTTAAATTTATCTAGATTATGCGTATATGTATTACAGTCGCACGTCTATCATTAGCACTATAGCTTATGAAAGTGTACTGAAAAGTTTTATGCTCTAACTAGCGGACCCGACAAACGTCGTTCTGCATGATATTTCAAGCGTATTTAATAACACAAATTATTTAAATAGATCAGGCCGTTTAGTTGCAGTATAAACATATAACCTTGATTTCAAGTGCAGCGCCATCTGCTGGGCTGATTTGTGAATCTAAGCCATCCAGGGCGTCACGTCAAGTAGGTCCAGCCGCTTAGATGAAGTTTAGTAGAATTATATGTATAAAGAAGATTTGGACTCTGTCTCATGTCTATATTCACGCCTGTTTTCCCGAATAGAACTATGTATAAAATATTATCAAGTATTATGGTACAGAATCAACAGTAGCCCATTTCAATCAAAATTAAGATTTATTTTATTACGAGAATATAGAGAAAATAACGTTTAATTTATTGATCAAATTAAGGTTCTATTTATTAAACTAGTAACATTTTACCCCGAAGCCTTGACTTTTTGCCTTGCAAAGGCATATTATACCAACTCTTCGCCCTTGTTGGTTCCACGTAATAGGAGGCGAGCCTATTGCCGCTTCCCGGGATCTGCTATATTCGCCAGAGCCTCGTCTGTTGATCAGCAGGTGCACCACTTGCAAGGGAGGTTGGCTTAGGCTCCTTAGATGTTGCCAGGACACTCTAAGCAAGCAAGCCTAAGCGAGATAATAAAAACTTTTTAATAATAATTTTTATTTTCATTATAGTCAATATTTTACAAAAAAATTTAAATGGGGTTCAAAGGAGAATATTTAAGATTATATTATTATATATATAATATTTAGGAATATTCTTCTCATTATAATATAATACAATATGCAGTAAATAGACTTGCTATGGACTTATTGGCGGGAAAGTGAAGCACATGACTGCAGTTTTGGTTTATATTCTAAAATTGAGAAATTTTGAACATTAATGTGCAATAACGGTAGATTATTAATCGTTAAGTTTTACAAACATATATAAGTGTTGGTAAATGAAACAAAATAGTGCTACATCACTTTTCAAATTCTCTCAAGAAGTTCATGTGAGATCTCAGTATAGTCCCACATCATCACTGAGGACTCAAGGGGTTTAGGGGAGGGCATCTTATTTACCATTTATCATCTTTATGACCATTTATTTCCATTTACTATAAATTTAATATTATTAATATATATTTTACTTGCCACTGGATGAATGTGCTAAACATACGAGGCCATTATTTCAAGAATATAAAAAGACTGTTTAATAAAGTAATTTTTTGACTAAAATATTTTATGTTCTTTTACAGGACTGAACATAACAACAATATCTCCATACTACAGGCGTTGGGATTTTCATAATTTGACATTACGTGCTGTGTCTGTGGTAAGGGACTATAGTTTTGTTGACTTTGTTAAATAAATGAATCACTGTCATCAAAGAGAATTTAATTAATTGGTTTATAATGTTTATACCTATATGCCAAATTATTAAACGTTCGAAAAGTAAATAGTTACTATCTAAAAATATTTTAATAAGTAATATAATATTTATTTCGCCCATGAAGCGGTTGGTCTTAAAAAGTAACATAAAGTAAGTACTACAAAACTTTTATGTGATTAATCTTGTTTTGTAACAGGCATGTTTTTATAACTAGAAATCTGCGGTTTATATGATATAATATGAATCATAGGAAAAGGAAGAAAGGAAGGAGCACCTGTTTGATCTAATTTGAATCTCGATAAAACTAAATTGTGCAATTTTTTTTCTCAGATAGTGGAGAAGCCGAAGTTATTTCGTCCACAAATGCTGGCAGAATTAGGTTATACGGCAGGAGTGGCTGCGATGACTAAAGTAGTGGCACAGCTGCTCAATGTCCTCAAAGAGCAGCACAACTTCAGGTAAGCTGGCTTTTAAATGGGTTCACATCTTAAGCTCAGGGCTTAAACTAGATAGTCAATTCTATGACCCAACTCTCATCCGTTTTCAATATATGAAGGTAAGCGTGAGTTGATTGAAGGTGGATAACATTGCTGATCACACTTGGTACTTTTAAATGGGGTTACATCTTAAGCTCAGGGTATAAACTAGGTAGTAAATTTTATGACCCAACTCTCATCCGTTTTCAATGTATGAAGGTAAGCGTAAGTTGATTGAAGGTGGATAACATTGCTGATCACACTTAGCACTTTTAAATGGGGTTACATCTTAAGCTCAGGGTATAAACTATATAGTAAATTTTATGACCCAACTCTCATCCGTTTTCAATGTATGAAGGTAAGCGTAAGTTGATTGAAGGTGGATAACATTGCTAATCACACTTATCACTTTTAAATGAGGTTACATCTTAAGCTCAGGGTATAAACTAGATAGTAAATTTTATGACCTAACTCTCATCCGTTTTCAATGTATGAAGCTAAGTGTAAGTTGATTGAAGGTGGATAACATTGCTGATCACACTTGGCACTTTTAAATGGGGTTACATCTTAAGCTCAGGGTATAAACTAGGTAGTAAATTTTATGACCCAACTCTCATCCGTTTTCAATGTATGAAGGTAAGCGTAAGTTGATTGAAGGTGGATAACATTGCTGATCACACTTAGCACTTTTAAATGAGGTTACATCTTAAGCTCGAGGTTTAAACTAGATTCTATGATCCAACTCTTATCCATTTTAGTAAATAGTAAGAAGGTAAGCGTGGGTTGCTTGAAGGCATGATATTTTAGCGATTTTTAAGCGGCATTTATGCAAGCCGTCATATGTAGGAGCTAATTGCCGAACTTGTTACACGGTACGGTTCACCTCTACTTTTGTGTTCTTCATAGACTGCTTTCCATCGGGCGTCAAAGTAAGTCAACACGAGTTGCATTTAATTGTTGTAAATAGGAAGTTGGTTGTAATTAAAGTAAATAAACTCACAGATTATGCGCAATGTATGGAAATACGCAATATAAATTCATGTGAGAGTAAATACATTTTTTATGTGATTATGAAATATAATTAAGGTGAAACCTAGCTTAAAGTTTATGTTTGTGTCGTTTTAATATTTTTTCGTTGACACATTCCGCAAAAAAAGTCACGATATATAATAAAGATATCGAGATAGATAGATAGAGTGTCAGAAATATTTATTATTATTATAATGAGCCAAGCAGGCGAAGCCGCGGGGCGTTACATAGTAAGTAATTTAATTGTACATAGCTTACATAGTTAGATTATAAACCTTTTTCTACTTTATACAATATAAATAAACAAATGTGGGCACTGAGAAAATTTTGCTCTAGTTTCTAGAAACACAGGGTAGCTGTATTTCAGAAATACACTACCACAGAGTATATACAGAGAAAATAAAAAAAATATATGTTTTAGATTTTTGTGTCAACAATGACAGAAGGGTTAAGCATAAGCTAATTGGCCAAGTGATTGCCCACCACCGCTCATCATATCCTAGCATTATCCTGGTTACCCTAGATTTAAGGGCCCAGGGTCTGTTTACTGGTCTAACCAGATTTGGCAGAATTTCAGTTATTACGTGGAGCGACTGCCGTCTGACCTCCGCAACCCAGAGGAAAACATCATTATAATAATATGGTAAAACCGTCTGTCAGAATGTTAGAAAGCACTGGCTTCCTAATAACGACTGCCATAGATGTTTCCAGGACAGCTTGACGTGCTTTCCGAGGCACGTAGCAAGCTATAATTACGCACATAACTTCGAAAAGTCAAAGGTTTGAACCTGAGACCCTCTAAATATGAAGGCTATGGGTCTCACCACTGTGCTGTAGCCGCCTCTTCTGTGATTGCCCACCAACTCTGGTCTTTCTTTGTCTATTTTATGAAGCTATTGACCACATAACGCAATATTAACATACGCAAACAGTAAAGGAAAATATAAATAATAATAATGGATAATAAAAGTTCCTGGTAAGCGCCAACAGACCACCTATTATAAAATACTTGGCGAAGTTTGGGCGTGTAAAGAGGCACAACTCTTCCATCCTTTCGGGAAAATAGGCGTCCTTGTTTGTATGTATGTAATAAAGCTTAGAATAGTGCCATAGAAGATTGCACCTTTTTTTCATTAACTGCGGTAAAAAAATGCTTTTTCGCACTGCCTGACGGCCAAATCGGGACCGAGAGAGGAGTGTGGGGCTCGCTGCGGCAGACGCGACCGCCAGCAGTCCTACCCACTAAAAATCTTTTGACGACGCCCACCGCTGTTGCAAAAGGGGCGGGGGGATACACTCACAACCTACACACAAGCTGAGAGAGATATCAACATGTTTCATACTGGTACTATCAATAAAATTTTGTTTTAATTTTATTTTCAGGAAAAACTTTTAATGGTAAAATGTGAATTAATATCATGTAAAGGAATGCAATAACAATGTGTTTTGTTTTTACTCTCAGGGTTTATCTGCTCGTCGGCAAATAACTCTTAGATTACAATATGAGAACTATACCACAGACCATCTGTATCTCTGGTTATGCTGTGACAAAATCGTACATATTGTGCATCTCGGTTTTTATGAATATGAGACTGTAAAACTTGGAATAGGTATGAGGTTTTACCTAGTTATATCAGACCCGCACCTTTTTGGACTATCGTGCTTCAGAAGACACGGCTTGCAGTACGTCCATGTAATCAAATATTAGTTTTTTAGGTATTGAAACATAATTATGTCTATGTTTAATAAATAGCACATTTCCGTGAATAAATAGGCTTAAGGACTTTTAATGCAATGTATGTTACTATACATACAATAAACAAAAAAAACTGTAAAAAGCAAGTACTGTTTTTTTTTCTCTTTTCAATTATGGCTCAGTGTGGTTTGCACTGTTATCCAGTGTCAAGTAAGAGATACATAAATAACAAATAAATTATAGTAAATGAGAATGAGTGGTGATAAAGATAATAAATGGTAAATGAGATGCCCTCCCCGTAAACCCCTTGAGTCCTCAGTAAAGACGTGGGACTATACTGAGATCACACATGGACTTCTTGAGAGAATTTGAAAAGTGATGTTGTACTGTTTTGTTTTATTTACCAACACTCAAGTCATGAATGTTTACAAATACTGAACGGTTAATAATCCACCGTTATTACACATTAACGTTCACAAATTATAGAAAATAAAACAAAACTACAGTCATGACGCTTCACTTTCCCGCCAAGAAGTCTATGCTGTTATTATGCAACTTCACCATATTTGTCACCATGTATGTCGTATGCAGCTTCATATTATGATAAAAAATAATAGCTTAAGGATAAGTAGTGATTTTCAGTTTTGTCTGAAACAAAGTTGCGGTAAAAATATGATTCTAATATAAGCAATAATCGCCGTTCATCGTCAGTTCGTAGGATGAACGGCGAAAAGGCTTAAACTGCGATCACGGCACCTGCCCTGTGGTAATTATAGGCAAACACTCTCAATAGAATGTTACCTATTGGGGAGGACAATATTCAGCGGTGGACTCATAAGGCTGATACGATGATCATAAAATTATTATTTCATATATCATTCTATACAGATACAAAATTAAAGACGCTGTTATTTTATTAATTGCAGTTTTTTGTTTACAGGTTCAACTATACAATAGTCGGACGGTGGATCGGAGTACCCGAAAGGAATTCTACAGTGGTGAGTTTAAGCAATAATAATACTAAAATGTTATAATTTTATTTTAAATGAATACACAAACAGCTTACTTATAGTATCTGTCAAGTACAATTATGAAGGTCTTATCCAATTATATAAATATCGCATAAGAAATAAAATATACATTCATTGAAAGCATCTTATACGTATAACAGTAAAAAGTAAAAGTAAAAAAAATATATTTAATAAACATAGTACTTAAAACATCAAAATGAAAATTGAAAAAAAAACAATCGAAATATTATTACACTAAATCACGAAGCTTAGATTCACTTATATGCAACAAAACAATTTAAAAACAAAAAATAATTAAGTGTAAGTGAATCTATGAAATGCAAAATTATGACTATTACCAACTTCTGACTTCGTTGGCTCAGCGGATTGCTTCTTCCGTCATCAAAGAGTCTGCTTAATGCTAAATGCGATAAGTTGTGCCACTGTTACTCCAGCTTAACCTTCAATATATCATCGCTCCAGTGGTTGACCGTTAGCTAGAGTGATCTATTAACCAGAGTTGTACTGTTGGCGGCTTAGTCGTTAGCAGCATGGCGATATCTCTCTTAAATATTTAAATAAATAAATATTTTATGACAATTACACCAATTTTTTAGTTCCAAGATAAGTATCATTAAGAATTGTGTTATGGATACTAAACAACGGATAAACATACTTAAATATTTTTTATTTGTAAATAAATACTACATAGGAAAACACCCAGACCAGAACAAATATTCATGTTCATGCACACAGAGATTTGTCCGGTGTGGGAATCGAAACCTCCACGCCATATCAGTCTAAGTTCCCTAACATTGGTGCAATGCAACTGCTAAATTTAATGCTATCGTCTACAGGCTGTGACCAATTCATTATTCTGGCGGGATCAGGACATCTCCTGCACTTGTGCCAGGATATACCCAAAGTGGATGGAATGGGTGGACATATTCTTCCCTCCTGCAACTAAACTAGAGTAAGAGCTGTGATCCTACTAATGTAATATAGTAAATGTTTTGAAATAATAGGTTGGGGAAAAAGTCTTTTCGTATTTTTGTATGAAAAGTCAAGACATTTTTTTCAAAGTTTATTTACATTTATTTACAATATATATGTACCGTTTTGTTGAATAACTTTCTGCCATTTTGTGGGCAGAGACATTATCCCGTTACTGTAGAAACTTTGGGACTTCTGATCAAAAAAACGGGACAAATAGTTTTGGCAGTCCTCTCTTGAGGTCAACCTTACAGAACCTAAAGAATTCTGCAGAGACCGAAACAGGTGAAAATCTGAAGGCGCAAGGTCAGGGCTATATGGTGGATGCACTAGGACCTCCCAGTCGAACTCTCTTAATTTTTGCTGAGTGTGGTCTAGCGTTATCGTGATGAAAGACCACACCCTTCCTGTTGATCAATTCCGGCCGTTTTCTCTCGACTGCTTCCTTTAATTTCATCAGTTGCTGGCAGTAAAGATCAGAATCGATGGTTTTGCCGGGCGGTAAAAGCTCATAATAAACAATGCCCTTCCAATCCCACCATACACACAGCATCACCTTATTTCGTTTTAGGCCAGGTTTGGCCACAGTCTGTGAAGCCTGGCCAACTTTCGACCACGACCTTTTTCGCACGTTCTTGTCGTACGTGATCCACTTTTCATCGCCAGTTATCAATCTCTTCAAAAACGGCTCGG
Organism: Musotima nitidalis; assembly: GCA_949126915.1. Classification (NCBI taxonomy): domain Eukaryota; kingdom Metazoa; phylum Arthropoda; class Insecta; order Lepidoptera; family Crambidae; genus Musotima; species Musotima nitidalis. The sequence continues at coordinate 4,250,827 of OX421419.1, forward strand.
TTTCATTACGTCTCAATAATGAATCGCAAATGAGTACACGGTTCATTAAGTTTCTTTGAGTGAGCTCGTGTGACACCCAAATATCGAGCTTTTTTGTATAACCAGCTTTCTTCAAATGGGTCAAAACTGTTTTGTGGTCAATTCCCAGTTCTTCAGCTACATCGTAACTACTAATATGCCGATCTTGCTCCACTCTTTCAAAAATGGCGTCCAATTTACTCGTAACAGGGCGACCAGAGCGAGGTGCATCTTTAACATCAAAATTTCCGGACTGAAAACGTTTGAACCAAATTTGTGCCACTCTTACTGACACTGCATCAGGTCCATAAACATCACAAAATTTTTTCACTGCATGAGTTGCATTTTTGCCTTTTTTATAATAAAATTTTAAAATGTATCGAATTTCTTCATTAGATTCAATCATTTTTACGGAGAGAAAAACAAATGAAAAATAGCGGGAAACAACTTTTTTTTATTTTTTTCTTTTCTTTATAATGGAACCTTTTTAATGTTACCAAAACCAGCCAGACACAAATAGTACAGTCAAAAAAAATTTATAATAAGTTTATACCTACGTTATGCGAAAAGACTTTTTCCCCGACCTAATATGTTAAAAAGCAGATTAAGATACAAGTAAGAAAAACGTGTCCTTGGAAGGCGTCGTTCACCTTTTTTATTTTTCCTAAAAATACCGAAATTCTTGAAATGGCATAATTTTTATGTTCTAAATATATATATTAGGTCGGGGAAAAAGTCTTTTCGCATAACGTAGGTATAAACTTATTATAAAATTTTTTTGACTGTACTATTTGTGTCTGGCTGGTTTTGGTAACATTTAAAAGGTTCCATTATAAAGAAGAGAAAAAAATAAAAAAAAGTTGTTTCCCGCTATTTTTCATTTGTTTTTCTCTCCGTAAAAATGAGTGAATCTAATGAAGAAATGCGATACATTTTAAAATTTTATTATAAAAAAGGCAAAAATGCAACTCAAGCAGTGAAAAAAATTTGTGATGTTTATGGACCTGATGCAGTGTCAGTAAGAGTAGCACAAATTTGGTTCAAACGTTTTCAGTCCGGAAATTTTGATGTTAAAGATGCACCTCGCTCTGGTCGCCCTGTTACGAATAAAATGGACGCCATTTTTGAAAGAGTGGAGCAAGATCGGCATATTAGTAGTTACGATGTAGCTGAAGAACTGGGAATTGACCACAAAACAGTTTTGACCCATTTGAAGAAAGCTGGTTATACAAAAAAGCTCGATATTTGGGTGCCACACGAGCTCACTCAAAGAAACTTAATGAACCGTGTACTCATTTGCGATTCATTATTGAGACGTAATGAAACCGAGCCGTTTTTGAAGAGATTGATAACTGGCGATGAAAAGTGGATCACGTACGACAAGAACGTGCGAAAAAGGTCGTGGTCGAAAGTTGGCCAGGCTTCACAGACTGTGGCCAAACCTGGCCTAAAACGAAATAAGGTGATGCTGTGTGTATGGTGGGATTGGAAGGGCATTGTTTATTATGAGCTTTTACCGCCCGGCAAAACCATCGATTCTGATCTTTACTGCCAGCAACTGATGAAATTAAAGGAAGCAGTCGAGAGAAAACGGCCGGAATTGATCAACAGGAAGGGTGTGGTCTTTCATCACGATAACGCTAGACCACACACATCTTTAGCCACTCAGCAAAAATTAAGAGAGTTCGACTGGGAGGTCCTAGTGCATCCACCATATAGCCCTGACCTTGCGCTTTCAGATTTTCACCTGTTTCGGTCTCTGCAGAATTCTTTAGGTTCTGTAAGGTTGACCTCAAGAGAGGACTGCCAAAACTATTTGTCCCGTTTTTTTGATCAGAAGTCCCAAAGTTTCTACAGTAACGGGATAATGTCTCTGCCCACAAAATGGCAGAAAGTTATTCAACAAAACGGTACATATATATTGTAAATAAATGTAAATAAACTTTGAAAAAAATGTCTTGACTTTTCATACAAAAATACGAAAAGACTTTTTCCCCAACCTATTATATATATATATATTATAAGCATATAATTTTTTGGGGGTTATCATTGTTATTTTGCGTAGGTAGGTGGGTACCCTTTGAAACCCTACAGGCGACCCCTGGGTGGTGATAATTGACCAAAAAGGTGTTGAGCCACCACCATGCGGCCAAGTGATCTGTGCTCGTCGCAGGTCACGTTCCGGGAACAGCGCCGCTCCACTGAAGCCAGAGGAGCGGCTATTACTGCAAAGATCGGGCCAGAAAGTGCTGCCGTGGAACCTTTTGAGCGGGAGACGTGCCTCGATATACTTGCCAGAGAAACCCATAGAAACAATGGAGCCGCTGACTGCCCGCGGCATTGTACAGGGGCCCGACTGGGGCTAACCTCCTCGGAAGGCTACCAGGTCGTGCATAATTTTGCATTGAATCGTCGTGCCGCTTGGTGACCAGAAATTGTGGGACCCGACGATCACTTGCGGAAAACGGCGCGGCCAGCATTGCTTTTCTGACAGAGACTTAAATTCGTCGTCCTGCTAACACCTCGTACTTGAAATACCCCGCTTACCAGCTCGAAGAGCGTTTCCTCGCGAAAACCGTAGGAGTGCGCCTCTGCTATCACTGATGAGATCTTGTTGGATATGGATAAGCCCGAGTCTTTTAAGCAGGGCGTGAAATGGCATTATGATAGGCCGTCATTAGTGGGTGCACTTTGTACCGTGCTTGCTCCACGGTAAAAGCGCCTTAATTTTTTTGGACTACATCGAATGCTTACTAGCAGGCAGAATATGGTTAATATGACGTGTCACATAAAAAAACGTAGGTTGTAGGGCTATAGACACTGTGGAAGTCTAGTCCAGTAAAAAGATGTATAAACTTAAATAAGTACTTCTACTTTGTAAAAACATGGTAATTATGCAAATTAAACACATAGACCAAAACAAATATGCCTAGTCGTATTTAATCCAACATATTTATTTACAGAACCAAATTCTACTACTTAGTACCCGACAAAGGCGTGGGAAATTATGAGAACCGGTTTCTCACGCCAATGTCTCCAGGGGTATGGTGGTGCTCATGCGGTGCGTTAATGATATGTGCTGTGGTTCTGGCCGTGGCAGCGTCCATGGAAGGTCGACCGAAGCCTGGATATTATGCGCTATTTAGTGTCCTTGCAGCTTTGTGTCAACAAGGTTTGTAATATTGTAATTATAAGGAAGCATGCTTCGGTTCTAGCGATAGGAATAGGTGTTGATATGGTATGGTGTGTTGATAGTGCAATTTTGCGAGATTTCACGATGATATCTTAATATGGACATTAAATAACTTACCATAGCTTATCTTAACTTAAAATGAATTTTGACAGAACTTATGACTCTTATTAGATTCTTTCACAAAATTCTTTAAAAATTTATTTCGAAATTTAGAAAGGCACAGCACATTGGACGATTTCAATAATTTTCGATTTTATTACAAATATTAAAAAGAAACCAGATTGTATTGAAAAAACAATAAGTAAAACCAATAGTCGTTCTTTAAAAACCACGGAACCTCGCAGGCGTATCCATACTATTTTAATATTTGAGGTTATTGACCCTAAATTGCATTACGAATTCCTATCACTGCTAATATCTAATTCATAAGTGTGCTTATCGACTTTATTGCAGCTTATGAAGATGGCGTGCAGCTGTTAGAGGAAAAGTTTTCTAGTCAAGGTGAATATCATTTTAATTACATAATCACATACTGCTTATTTCTACATTTACTGATAAACTTACATTAATTGACTGCATTGTGCAATAATATCCGATGAATTATGTTCGTCTGCAGTACGACTTTGGCTAAATTGTCTAAATTGAACGTCTAAATTGAATGAGCCCTAAAAAATGTTTTATTTTTATTAGGTCGTCGAGTTACTTTGCTAGTAGTCGGTCTAACGAGTATGCTTCTTTACAACTACTACACCAGCAGTGTAGTCTCTTGGCTTCTTAACGCAGCAAATCCAAGCATTGAGTCGATAGATGAGCTGAGAGCTAGCGAATTTGAACTAGTTTTTGAGAAAATTGGATATGCTAAGCAATGGCTGGAGGTAAGAGTTCTATTTGACATGCACAGATTCAAATGTTTTTATGGAAACATTATGTCAGTAGTTTACAGAAAATATTCTGACACCAATTTAATGATAAACAAATAACTCAGAATACAAAAAGTCACTGACAGACTGTCTGACTAACGGACAATCCCCTCCCTCAAAATCACGACAGGTTGACTGACAGATCCCCCCGATAAGATTCACAGACAGACTGACAAATCTTAAGAAAAACCACAACAGACGAATCAACTGACAAACCTTGACAAATCCTGACAAAGAACCCATTTGCTTTTATTTCTTTATTATCTCATTCATTGTTGTTAAAAAAATATATCGAATTTCAATTTTGTGTCTGAATGTTTGAGAAATCTAAATGATCATGTTGATCTTAAAGACAATAAAGTATATTTTATTTATTTTATTTTATTTCATTCTTAGTGGTTCTATTTTAGGAGTTAGCGATAAAATATTTACTAACAATTTTTTAACCCTTATTCAAATATTGGGAAATTATTTCCCACTTGACAGTACCGTAATAAAAAATCCATTTGATTAAGGGTTAAACACTTAAAAATAAAAATATAGATATTTTTACAGATTATCTTGTATAACCGCTATGAATTGAATTCCTAAGCAGTAATTTAAAAGCGCTCGTAGCTCCGCGGTGCTCGGTGGTCGGTAACAATCACCGAAGTACAGCAGTGTTTACAGAGATCAGTCCTTGGCTGGGTGACCGTTTGTGTGATTTTATATCGTTTAAGCGCTTCTGTGCTTCGGTAGGCACGTTAAACTGTTGGCCCCGGTTATTACTAAATGTGTTAGTCGTTAAGTCATTGTTAGAGGCCTAATTGGGCCGCTTGAAAAAATCTAACAGAAGCTGCCAGCTTTCTTGTCAAAGCTGTTTATGATTTTTTAAGGGGTTGCTCTATATTTTACAGAACCCGGGTATATACTATTTCGCCGGTTACAAAAACTCAAAAGAGGATGAATTACGAGACACAAAAGTGATAAAATCTAAGCGAACCACTGATATACTGCAGCACGCTGAAAGGGGCATGGAGCTGATCAGGCATGGAGGTTAGTAGATCCTATCATATCTTAGTATTATAGGTTGGCTGGAAGAGATTTCTTATAGAAATAAGCTCACCTTTATATATGTTTTTTTGTAACTGTGTTTTTAATAAAAAGCACAGTAACAAGTAATAACAACTAAACTAAACAAAATCATACACATACAATTACAATGAAAACATACACATAAATATATCACACTTTTTATCATAATTATCCCACTCACAAAAAGGGCGTCACTGATCTAACCAGATTTTGGCTGGATTTCAGTTATTATCAGTGATAGGAATAGGTAGTGCCTATTTGCCTAAACTTCGAAGAACAGAGACAAGAATCGGAGACTTCCTTAGGACTAAATTTTTTAAAATTAATTATTAAAATTTTTTATTTATACTTAGACTTCCTTAGAAGTCTCCGATTCTTGTCTCTGTTCTTCGAAGTTTAGGCAAATAGGCACTACCTATTCCTATCACTGGTTATTATATTGAGCGACTGCCACCTGACGTCCACAACACAGAGGGAAACATTATTCAATGATTAAACCAGATTACGCAATATTTGACCTGTGAACGGTTATCACTTCAATCTTTGTGCGATTTCCTATATTATTTTTAAAAGGACTTATCTTAATTTTAATATCCCATCGAAGTCTCATTTTGCAAACATTCATGAATAAAATAAAATCACCAGACTTTAAATATATTTTTTTAAATAGCAGTTTTTAGTGTCAGTGATCAAAATCCATCTTTGAATACCACAAATTATTTAATTCCAAGATAATTGAGAACTTGTGTTATGAATACTAAATATCGTATATAGGAACTTAAATACTTCTTTTTAAATAAATACATACTTAATATACATAGATATCATATATTAGACTATAAAAAGGTGTAACATTGAATAATTTCGTCTACAGTAGAGTAAAAAAAGTCGGGTGGGTAATTACGGTAAATTAATTTCCAGCATACGCATTTCATACCGAACCATACACCGCAAGTCAAGTAATAGCCAAGACATTTGAAGATCGCGATCTATGTGCCCTTGGTTCTTTACAAATGATGCCTCCGTCACAAGTCTACATTATGGGACAGAAGCAGAGTCCATATGGAAAATTCTTTATTTGGAGGTACAATTATATATCAACATTATTCACCACAATCCACATTTTTTTAAAAATAAATCTCCTGTGTATGATAATGAAATAAAATAATTAATTGCAAGATATAACCCGTCAATACACTTAGGTGGGTTCGCGTGGTGGAGTATAACCTAAATCACTCTCACTTTAGTTTGCTATACTCGTACTAGGCCCTTGCTCAGTAGATGAAAGTTATTGTCTCAAGTAAGACAAGCATTATGAGCCCATCTAACGGCGCGTCGGTATCTCCGGACACAGTATGAGACCGCGGTCACGGGGCTAAGCCCCGACTCTACGCCATGTTCCCCAACAGGGGGACAGGTTTAATAAACTTGAGTAGCATAATGCTCTCAAAAGCGAACAAAACCTACAAGAAACATAATTATAATCCTTTGAAAGAGGCCTGAAAATAATATTCACTGTTTAACGGAGGAAATTTCTTATAAACTATTTTTTTCATATGATATATGGGGATCAAGCCATTCCCATCTGCAGATGCACCTGCCGATCACCAAACGAGGCTCTGGCGAACATAATGGTTCCCGGTAAGAGGCAACAGGCTCGCCACCTATTACGTGAGACCAACAACACAATTGGCGAAGTGTGGGCGTATACCAGTAAGTATGCGTCTGCTGGTAGGTATACTCTATCTGTCAATGTCGTCTCAGTCCATTATAATCTCACTTGCTGTTCGACTTGTATGAATTAGGTTTGACATCTTTGAATAAACATTTACATTTCTTTGGGTTTTAATAATTTGACACTAGACTGTGAATTTTGTTACAAATATGACATTGATGCATAAAAAATATTTCAAAGCATGATGCGGTTGTTGGAACGTGGACATATAAAGGCATCGAAAGAGCGTGTAAGTGGCACTATGCCAGCTTGTTCGGGACGCACACCACGCGCTCTCGCCCTGGGGCAAGCCGCACCTGCATTTGCCTTACTGGCACAAATGGCAGCGCTTTCCGCTCTCATACTGCTTGTTGAGATACTGTGGCACAGGTAATGAAATGGATTTATAATAATAATCCTTTATTGCACATAAAACATAAATAGTTTACAAAAGGTATTTAAAAACTTAAAGTACAAAGGTGGACTTATCTCTAGAAGAGATCTCTACCAGCCAACCCTAGAAGTTGTGTATAAATTTGTAGGTATGGGATTAAATTTGGTTAAAGATCTTTGTTAAAAAAGGAAATAAAAAAACCTATATATACCATGCATACTTACATACATATATATCAATATTATACATACATAAATATCAATATTATGATTAATAATGTAATAAAAAATATATATTATAAAAAGTGTTAACTAAGTGCCAAAACAGACAAGTAGTGATTTCTCAGTTATTTATATTTATATTTAGATTTATATTAGTATAAAACAATAGATTTTTTTCAGTGCATGCTTTTTTCTCTGTTTTTATTTATTTTATACATTTTTGTTTATTGTTAATATGAATCAATAACAGATAAAATATTACTTACTTTAATATAAATTAAAGTTAGTATTATTTAATTTGTATAATCTAAGGAAACAAAAAAAAACTTAGTAAGTTAGCGTTAGTATAAAAAATATTACCTACCCAAAGTACCTAAAAATACTACCATTACCAAATTAATACTATGTATGTGCTCTACGAGTAGCAACATGGCTCACATATGAATGAAAAAAAAAATACATGCGCATATCTAACCATGTTTTTAAAGTAAACCCTTGTAAATGTGTTGGCAAAAATATTTTAATGCAGACTGAATATAACACATACCATACAAACAAACACATCGCATCTGCTTTATTTATAAATATCCGGTACCAGTAAAATTTAGCATAGCCCAGTAATCATTCATAGATTTCCCTTCCAGGAGAATCCAAAGGAATCGACGTTAAATCAATCGTAGAAGCAAAAAGCCAATTGCGCAATAATCTGCACATAACGCACAAGCACTTCCAGAAGAGGGCATAATTCGGAACATAAAAAAACAATAAAGGGGATGTTTGACGAGCAGCGTGAGCGATGGAGCGACTTGCGGTGGGGACTCCATCGTTTTTCACAAAAGGGGACTTCGTTTATACAAGTAGAACTAAATTTTATAAAATATATTGTTGAACCACTATTCAAAATATTGTTTAACGTAACGAGTTTGCTTTTTCTATACCTTTGAACTTCTGCTTAAAATCTGATCCAAAATATTTTTTTGTCGTGTAATTTTAGTGTAATAAAAGAGTAAATTGAACTGAAATTTGCACGTAAATTTATACAACCGAAATTTGTCGATTTTTTCGAAAATTTTATGCCTTTAAAACAAATACTAATTATATAGATGTTTGAGTAAGATATAGGCAACTTATTATTCAGTTTTGCACTGTTTGTGTAGGTCACGCATACCAGTTTGGTTGAGACGCAGTTTTGAATAGCCGCTGGAACATAATCTTATTGACGGAGGATATTCATAGAAAAAGACATATCTGATATAGAGAAAAAGTTTAGATTAGTTTTAGGTGTTATAAATAAATTATGATTAAAACTAAAACATATTTAATTTCCCCCAAAAAATATACTGTAAAAAATACGATCAATCAATCAATCAGCGCTGGTTCAGCGACTCGAAGTGGATCTTGACCTCTGATACGAGATTTCGCTACTCTGCTCTGTTCTCAGCCACTGTGTCGCCAATCTGGCTGTTGCGGGTGACTTTAAATTACGATGATATTTTTTAAATCTATAAAATATGTATTGCATGTTCACAAAGAGTATACACCATCTTTGGATTAGTATTCTGCGTCAATAATTAATTATGCCTTTAGCCGATAAAAATATACACATTTAAAAGAAGAACTGCCAAAAAATTTATCAACAAATAGACCCAATCAAAGCAACCAGATCGACATACATACCCCCAGACACAACAAGCATGCATCCAAACTTCTCTTTCGTGCCTTAGCATTTGTCCCAATACCTCCGAAAGATATGGCCACCCGAAGCTTGGACGATCAAATCGCGCCTTTATAAATGACGCAATCAATCCTCGTTACCTCTCCTCTCTCCTCGCTCTCCTGGAAGCCTGCACGAAATCGAGATTAGAATTAATTAGCTAACACTTACCTTACAGGTTCTTATTGAAATCCTAAAATTTACCGACTTTTTGTCACATAAGTTGTTAAATTAGTCTATTATTGTAGTTTTACAGTGACGCTTTCCGTGAACGTGGCCCATTACAAGTGTGAATAGTATTGGTTAAACTATGTAATGATCCAAGAGACGCTAAGCTCGTAGCCTGCGACGATTACCAAACGCGCTGCCGAAAGAGTTACTTTAAAACCAGACTCAATATCCCACAACCAAGCACGGTCCTCCTCTCACGAAACAAGGAGTAATTCTCCACCACGCGGACTCAGCGCGGATTAGCGGAAGCAAGGATGTGGCGTGCCGTTAGATTTGTTCTGGACTGCTTCTGCCACAAATAGTACTAGTCGGGATCAGTACGTGTGGTAATCGATGCGCTCGATATCATATGCCCCTTTTATTCAAATTGTATTATTTCAAATATTTGTCCTTTGTAAAAATCCAATCCACGACCACAAAAGCGACGTGTCATTAACTCTTCAAAAGTCAGCGAAATTCAAAGTAGTCAATTTCTATAAATAATAATAATAATTCTTTATTCAAGACCATGGGCCCAATTTTTGAAATTGCGCAGCAGTGACCTGCATATACACAGTCCAGCCTGCTAGCGATCAGACCCAGGATACTGTTGCCGCTGGCACGAACCCTACGCACCAGAGATGCGCATCTTTTACGCATAGTGGCATAAAAACAATCTACGCGATGCTCCGCGAACATGCCTGATGCACTACAGAATCGTGACAGCCCCATCAGCACCTTGAATGCATTATTATATTGGACACGGAGAGCACTGTAGGACTTTCCGACTTTTTTTTTCTTTAATAACACCTATTATTTAGTTCTCCGACAAGTATCATTAAGAACTTATCACGTGTCATAAATACTTAATTAATGATAATATAAAATTAAACAAATTTACACACTTCTTTTTGTACTTAAACACATACTTCGAACATCTTAAGATGTTTTTTTTAAAGAAATATAAGTAAACGTTGCAAAGAGACGCAGTGACACGTATGACCAAGATATTATTTAAAGACGTACCCATTCGTTTCAAAGCCGGTTGTTGCTCGACGTCGCGCGTCTCAACATTTGCATACAGATGGAAAATGTCGTGCATATTATAATACTATAGGAATGAAAAAATAAACAACGCATTTATTTTCAGTGACTAAAGATTTTTGCATGCAATATCTTATTTTTATCAACAATAGAAATAATGTGTAAGTGTTTTTAATACTACAAGGCCTCAAGCATTAGCATTGTTAAAAAAAAAATGGTTGCCTGTAAAGTCGTTTTTACGGGCGAAGATTTTACGTGACAACGTCTTTTTCTCGGTAGAATATTTATTGATATGAACGTGTGAACTTGTATTATGACGCTTTCTTGTTTTTCCAACGCCAAGAACGTTCGAGAAAGACAAAGACAGAGACACAAGCATGTGCCGATTCAATGCGCCTAATTCTCTAGTGCTGCGCGCGCGGCAGACCGATCATAGTTGAGTGGGAGAGAGACGCAAGGCATTCGCCGGGCCTCTCTCTCGTTCGGTGACTCATCGTAACGTTACCGAGCGTTACACTTTTTCATAAGTGACTCCCAGCCGCAACCTAATTTAAGACGTTGTCACGTCAAAATATCTTCCTTGTTCCTTATTTTTTTTTAAAGAAAATTACAAAAAATATCTTTTTAATAAGCAAAACATGTATTTTTTATTTAAATGACTATGACTATTCTATTTTAATGCAAATGAAAGAAAACATATATTATGCGTAACTATATTATGATATTACTTTGAATTTTCATTTGCAAATTGTATATCTCATTTTACATACTCGTCGTAGCCACTGCTACAATAGGCACTCTCTCCCTTTATATTGTAATATTTTGTCTTTGCTTAGTATATTATTTATGTTTGGGTACATATGGAAGATCAGCGTCGAGGCACCACTTTAGATGTTCTAGCTCAATTCAAATTTAATTCGGCTTAATTGAATGTGCTGAGAAGAAATCTTTTTTATAATCATGTATAGAGTAAGTATCGTCTGTTATGTATTCTTTTTTTGTACGTGATTACGTATAAACTATTTTCTTTCTTTCTATTAAGTAACAAAGAGAATTTATAAAATTAAATGTAACTCTTAAGCGTCTACACTGTTTATAATGTACTAATATCTGTTTTATGTATACATTGTAGGATGATTGACCGGTGTATAGGTGTATTGGTGTATAGGGTCCTATCAAGATCTGAGGAGCCCAAGCCAACCTCACCTGCAAGTGGTGCACCTGCCGATCAACGGACGAGGCTCTAGCGAAAATACAAGTTTCCAGAAAGCGGTAATAGGCTTGCCACCTATTACGTGGGACCAACAATATAAATGGCGAAATGTGGGCGTATAGTATGCCACTGCCTACCCCTTCGGGAAAACAGGCGTGATATTATGTATGTATGTAGGATGATTCAGAAAAAAACGAATGACTGCGAAAATCAGAAATTAAAAACTGGTAATGAATTCTGTAATTATCCGAGCGAATTTCAGAATTATTTCAAAAGTCCGAGTTCGTTTAGAACAAATGGAAATTTTAAGGTTAATTGGGTAATAAAACAATTTATAACTCTGTCAAAATATTTTTGTTATTGACAGAAATATCATAATAATTGCAATGGGCAACGTTTGTATGAGCCAATTAGAGCTTATTAACTTTTTTATAATCTTTTCTACCGTTCATCATCATCATTCATCATTTCAGCCCATTAACGTCCCACTACTGAGCTCGAGCCTTCTCTCACAAATCAAGGTGTGAGGGTACTCCAGGTACTCCACCATGCTGACTCAGTGCGTATCGGCGGAGGCAGGTGTATGGCGTCCGGCAATCAGAATTTTTCAAGCCGCCCATTAGGCCTCTAACATGGGTTACGACTACCACATTTAGTGATCACCGGGACCAACGGCTTAACGTGCCTTCCGAAGCACGGAAGCGCTCGATATCCAATGCCACACAAACGGTCACCCATCTAAGGCCTGACATCTGTAAACTTTGCTGTACTTCGGTTTTCGTTTCCGATCACCGAGTTCCGCAGAGCTACGAGCGCTTCACCGTTATTTGAGATTATCCTAAAATGTTGCGATTATCCTAAAAAGAATTTTTGCAATGATCCGGAACATGACACGTATTATTGAGAAACTCATTCTTGCTTTCCAACTATCCGGTGTTCTGTAAAAATCCTAGTTTTCGCAAGTATCCGTTACGACATAAACGTTAACTTCTATTATTATAGTCCTTCAAGCCGTAACCGGTGACAACCACCTCTAACTAACTATAGCCAGGATGATATTAATATTGGAGACGACAAGGTAATCATTGTTTGATCTTAATTAACTAGGCTCTATAGACTAGTCTAATCGTGATATCAATAAATTTTGAACGCATGTCATAGCTGATAGTGTTGTTCGAATTTCATATTCAATATATCGACAATTCACGACGAAATTTTATGACGGGAAACTGTAAGCTTAATTTTTCGACATAATTTCTTTCTATAATATATTTTCGATATGTTCCTAAGCAGCAAAACAAAAGTCAATGAATTCTCTGTAAAAATTGTCTTATTAAAATAAAAATTAATTGTTGAAAGGAATGTACGGGCATTTTAATATATTATCTTATAACTGGATAATTATTTTTCTAGTGTGTTCGGTATTGCCAAGACTAAGTTTATATTATATAAAATGTATATAAAGCGGTATGTTGTTCATCGGGTCACCCGTCACAAATAAAATTAACTTATTCCCAAAACTACACCACTGCTACAACCAAAATATTTCATATGTGCCGTACTCGCCAACCAACAGTAACACACATATTTGTAAACGAACTATTAAAACGACCTTTGCTAAGGAGTTTAAATGGAGATCATCCCACCTCTATAACGAAGTCAAAAAACCTATTTATTCACCATTAGACATACGTTTTATGTATATATACCATAACAGAATAGAATGTAAGTAAACGCTATGAAGAAATCGAAGGCATGGTACAGGTAATAATGGTTCAAGTACACTTAAACACGCTAACACTCACACCACAGACGCACACGTACTTTCTCCTGCATATATAAGTTTATATGTTTGTAAATAATCAAAATATTTCCTTACAATGTATCTTAACTTTATCAAGTTTTTCTACATTAGCTTTTTGTGTTTAAAAATCTTTCCCATCCTTTTGTATTTCTTATTCCCTATTTTTTGTTTGGCTCAATAGAGGTCTTATGAAGGTCAAAACTTAAAAACTAGCGCGCTGTACAATATGTTTTGCTTACTATTATAAAAAAGCGGTATCTTCCAACACAAGCAAAATAATTGCTTAAAGGGAGAACCCATCACCTTGAAATAAAAAGGAATTATTTCAAGTATTTGAAAATAATTTTATATTTTATATGTGCATACCTACTCAAAAGAAACGTACAAAAAATAATTTTGCTCTAGTATTAGTTTTCTGTTAATTTGCACGGAGGTTGTCGTTCCGTTTTGGGTTCAGCAATTGGCAAAGCAAAGTCTTTGCAGGTACAGTCAATTCCGTATATTATTGCAAGCAAGTTTTTAAACTTTTTACATCTTTTTTGTCATAATATGTTATAAAAAGGAATTTGTTTATATTGTTGGATGTTTGTAACGAATTCAAAAGCTACTGGATATATTTCATAGTTTGTTTCACACTTAAAATGCTACATTATCGCTGTAAAAAAATGTAAACTAGCTACTGAAGCGAAGCAAGGGCGCGTCTCTAGTAATATGAAACCCTGTGACGTTTTTCCAAGATATAACAGCATGAGGCTCTTTAAGAAGGGCATGAAACAGTTTTTACAGGATCGACAATGCGATAGTAATGCCCGTGCGCAAGCGTCGATAAGCTGCACCATCAGGTGGGCCGCATGCTTGAGTGCCACCTAGTGGTATAAATAACGGCGATTTAAATAACGTATACTGCGTAGGCTAAAAAAATAAATCAAGCAATCGAACTAAATCTTTTAAAATTAACCAATAAGGCATTCAACTTGGCTCTTAACAAGCATTACATATGGATCCAGTTATAATTGATATATACATACATAATATAATCACGCCTGTTTCTCAGAAGGGATAGGCAGAGGCATATTGAACGCCCACATTTCGCCAGTTATGTTTTTGGTCCCACGTAATAGGGGGCGAGCCTATTGCTGCTTACCGGAAACTTTTATGTTCGCTAGTGCCTGGTCCGTTGACCGGCAGGTGGACCATTTGCAGGTGAGGTTGGCTTGGGTTCCTTAGGTCTTAATAGGATCCCCCCCGACTGGTCTCCACCTTGTCGTGGTGGGGGTGCTGAGTACCTCCCGGTAGGGCGCAGGAGGCGCTAGGGAAAAGGTAACACCCAGAGATTGGCGACTCTGGGTGCCCTTAGTACTGACTACCGGGGGGGAAACGAAGAGGGACCTGTGGAGGGCGCAGCGGGCGGGCCAGGAGGGCCCGTCAAGCAGCGCCAGGAGGGTCTTAGGCAGCGGGGGCAGGGGGCCTCTGCTGTCTAGCCATGGACCCTCCGAGAAGTCGGCCACACACGCTATGGCCGCACAAGGAGGTAGGAGGGGCGCATCCACTGCTCTGAGGAGGTCCTCCCGGTTTTGGTTCGGGGGACGTTGGCCGCGGGCGGGGTGTCAGAGCTGCAACCCAGGTACTGGCCCCCCGCCTCTTTCTCAACAAGCGGCGGGCGTCGTCGGAAGATTTTTAGTGGGTAATACTGCTGGCGGTCGCGTCTGCCGGTGGTGAGTCCCACACACCTCTCTCGGTCCCCCTTTGGCCGGGAGACAGTGCGTAAATGCATTTTGTTACCGACGTAAATAAAAAAAAAAAAAAAAAGGTCTTAATAGGATCCCCATACACTTGGGGGCGAGCCCTGCGTGGGCGGGGCCGCGATCGACGTTGCCCTGGGCTGGGCGGAGTGGCTCTCTCGCTGCTGACCATCATGCAAAAGATGGTCGACAGCGAGACTGCATTATTTCTAGCCATAATTTTTAATTGGTGTAAATATATTTATATCAAAATCTTACATATTATGTGTTTTAAATACAGTCATGTGATGAGTGTCAATTTTAACATAAGTATTTAAATTGTTTTAACTTGCGGCTTAGACACAATGGATCTTTGATAATTAGTAAACCTTTTACCAAGTTCGACTGTACACGATAACCGTCAGCGGTTAATTAGAAATTGATCACAAATTATACGGCTGTTGATTTAAGCTTAACAATTGTGGATAGAGCGGAATGCGGGGTGCCTATTGAGTACGGGCAGGTCGCTTCCGGGAAGATCGGGCTCAGATACACTCCCGTTTTCAATTAGTAACATGGATTTTGTTAAATCTTTCATCTATTTGATTTGATCACAACTAAGCTTGATGCAGTTTAATTAATAGAATATATTTTAGTACATCTAACATACATAGTTTTATGTGTTGGTATACTAAACATTTATTCTACTATGGTACCTAGAAAATGGTTAAACACACTAATAGTACATTGTGAATCCTTACTTATATTATAGCTACGAAAGTTTGTTAGGATGTTCGTTACTCTTTTACGCAAAAACTACTGAATGAATTTGAACACATTTGGCGCCAAAGACTATGGTGACACAATATTAATTGATTCGGACCATGTCGGACAATGCTGGGCGACACCGAATTGTTCCGTTCAGGCCGTGGGGTACAATGTTGACAGACAGTCAGAGCTGTCAGCTGAATAGTGCGCAGTGAGGGGTGACTATAGAATGTGGGCAAGTCGCTTCCGAGAAGATCGGGCGCAGACGCACTTTCGTTATCAATTAGTCACTTGAATGTGGTTGGATCTTATCTGTGTTTAAACATACCACAACTTAGCTTAAAGCAGTTACACTAATAAATATTCTTGCACGTGTTTAATATACAGGTTATATTGTAACCAGTGAATGATTAAACACACTTAAGTACGTTGTAAATGCTTGTTATAATCATTACTATAAACACGAAACTTTATATGAATGTGTGTTACTCTTATACGTAAAATCTAATAAATTAATTGTAACATATTCAACGCCGCTCAGCCATGTCGAACAATGCTGGGCGACACCAGGTGGTTCCTTTCAGGTCATGAGGAACATGTTGACCGATATTCAAAGCTGTCAGTTAGATAGAGCGGAATACGGGGTGCCTACTGAATGTGGGCAGGTTGCTTGCGGAGAGATCGGGCACAGACGCACTTCCGTAATCAATTTAGTCACTTGAATTTGGTTAGATCTTTTTCTGTTTGTATTATTTACAACTAAGCTTAGCGCAATATAATTACTATAAATTCTTGCAAGAATAGATGCAAGCCGCCTACAATCACATTGCAAGTTTACGAGAAAGGCCTATTCAGCAGTGGAATTCCTTGAGCTGATGATGATAATCTAGGTTATCCTACATAGTTAGCACTAGCAGCCTACCAAGCAGTGCTTATACTATTTTGTAAGTCGTTTCTGAGTAAGACCAATAAGCTCTGGAATTCCCTGCCGGCTTAAGTGTTTCCTAGTTCCTATAATCCCGGGTCTATTAAGCGGGGCGTGAAACGGCATTTCTACAGGCCGTTATGAGTGGCGAGCGCTTGGTACCGTGCTTATTTCACGGTATAAAGCGCCTTCATTTTATGGACTGCATTGTTTGCTTATCGTCAGGCAGGATGTAGTAGACATAATGACGTGTCACATGTAACATTAAAAAAATCATAATTAGAGAATCGTCAACATTCTTTCGAAAATTTTATATTCTTACTAATATTACAAACGCTAAAGTTTATTACTAAAAATATTTTTGCGCATCTTACTTACATGGTGCCATCTAGCGACAAACTAAGCAGTGCTTATACTGTATTGTAACTATATAAACGTTGACCGTTATTTTCCGTAAAACATTAGATACACTTGAAAAAGAAGGAAAATTAAGAAATATTTCCTATAGATGACCTTTAATAAAATTCACAAAAAGTAATATTAATAAAATATTCGACAATAGCCGACAATAATTTGCTATAAATCGGCAGTGCCACCTTCCCAGGTGGCCAATCCTGCTACGGAAAGAAAATCTGTTCCCGAATAGCACCTTTATGCAGGCGGCGGCACAACATCGATCAACGTGGAATACTTTTAGGGGGTGTAAGTGTGGACTTCGTATGGCAAAAGTTAAGATGACAGTCTTTAACCCTTTATAAGCCAGTGGTGATCATATTCCCACCATAAATTGAGCCTTATAGAGTTGATTTAAGGTTGAAAAGAAATTAAAATCTTTAACATGTTCTGCTCGTTAATGAATGACAAAATGGACATTCACAAATAATGTCGTGCTGAAATTATCTCTTATATATAACGAATAATAAATTTTCAAGTTACTCAAAAGGCACTGGAAACTTGACTTAAGCATTACCTATTACGTAATGGACTTGAATGATGATAAACGAACTTAAGTAGTATAGAAAAAGAAGTCACCATAAATTCTTCCTTTTTGTTTCTAATGTAAATTTCCAGTAGAAGAATCGGACTCAGGTCAATATTGGCGATCAGTTTATGACAACAATAAAACTTTAACGGCGGCTCGCCGGCGTTATAAAGTGCATGTCCCGTGAATAATGGATATTTAAAACTCAATCCCGGCTTCAACCTATAGAGATACGAGTGTACACTTATGTTTCACAGTCAAGGAGTGTAAAACTGGTTTCCGGAACTATTTATTTGGTTTTTTTTTAAGTCTAAAATTTAAGTGCTGCTTTTAATTTATTATAAAACAACCATAAACTACTAGAAGAATTTTTGAGTTATAATAACAACAGGGCGCCACACACCTGTTCATGCCAAATCTCGCTGTGGTTGTAGAGCATTTATTACCAAGACCTCTTACCTTGCTCTGCGAGACTTGAAATAATAAAAAGACGTGAAGGAGCTAAGACGATGTTGACATTATGTCCGATTGACGTCCGATTGACGTCCGGTTGACATTAGAACCTGCTTGAATGTAATCGTGAGACATTAGGAGGCTTGGCTTAAGCCTCATATGAAGTCACCATAGCTTTTCAATTTGGAGTATTAACCAGTAACCTAACCTAAACCCCTCTCTCTTTGATCCGCAATCCTAGGACTAGTCAAGAGACGTGAAGGAGCTAAGATGATGATGACAATATGTCAGATTGACGTCACAACCTTCTTAAATGTACCGTGAGATATTAGAAGGCTTGGTTTAAGCCTCATATGAAGTCACCATAGCTTTTCAATTTGGAGTATTAACCAATAATCTCACCTAAACCCCTCTCACCTTGATCCGCAATTTTAGGACTAGTCAAGAGACGTGAAGGAGCTAATAATTATGATGATGACACTATGTCCGATTGACATCACAACCTGCTTGAATGTAATCGTGAGACATTAGGAGGCTTGGCTTAAGCCTCATATGAAGTCACCATAGCTTTTCAATTTGGAGTATTAACCAGTAACCTAACCTAAACCCCTCTCTCCTTGATCCGCAATTTTAAGACTAGTCAAGAGACGTGAAGGAGCTAAGACGATGTTGACATTATGTCCGATTGACATTAGAACCTGCTTGAATGTAATCGTGAGACATTAGGAGGCTTGGCTTAAGCCTCATATGAAGTCACCATAGCTTTTCAATTTGGAGTATTAACCAGTAATCTAACCTAAACCCCTCTCACCTTGATCCGCAATTTTAGGACTAGTCAAGAGACGTGAAGGAGCTAATATGATGATGACACTATGTCCGATTGACATCACAACCTGCTTGAATGTAACCGTGAGACATTAGGAGTCTTGGTTTAAGCCTCACATGAAGTCACCATAGCTTTCCAATTTGGAGTATTAACCTGTAACCTAACCTAAACCCCTCTCACACTGGTCCGCATTTCGAGGACTAGTCAAGAGACGTGAAGGAGCTAAGATGATGATGACAATAAGTCCGATTGACGTCACAACCTGCTTGATTGTAACCGTGAGACCCGCTTTTTACTTTTTCTTGCTCCCTTAACCCCTCTTACCTTGGTCTGCGATACCTACTAGACTGAAGAATAGGATGTAAAAGGGTTAAAATGGTGATGACAAAATGTCCGATTGACGTCACAACCTGCTTGAATGTAACCGTGAGACATTAGAAGGCTCAAGCCTCAGATGAAGTCGCCGCAGCTTTTCACTTTGTTGGGATTTTATTCGCGACTCACTCCCGTATCTGATGTGTCACGAGACGTCTAAGTCATAAACGAATAGCGGGTTTAAATCCATGAATGCCTGACATTTCATTTTTAATTTCATTTTTTATTTTTGTGAGAACAATGGTCAAAAATATTTATATAACTAAATAATTATTTGACGAATCTTAATTATCCTGTTGATCTTAAAGAATCGGAACGCATGACGCCAATTTGAAAATGTGACACTTATTTAAGTCACATACTTTATTTACGCATTTGCTTGCCACGAAGTACCTGAAATTGGAAATAGATTATTTTAAGGTGACAACAATGAACTAAAATAATAATACTAGTTAATTATCAATATTAATGTATTATTTCACGTAAAGCTTTCGCTTATCCTCTGAAGTTTTAAGGAAGTCCTATTGTAACTAATTATTTTTTATAACTTTAACATTTCTGATCGTTGTTATATAACCCCACGTTTTTTCCGTTCGTCTGGAATAACATGAAAAGGGCCTAACAATGTGTATTCAAATATTGCGCAAAACCCCATGTAGAATTATTCTACACATAATTTAGTAATATCAGTAACTTTTGTTACGGATCAAACTTCGCATTCAAAAAAACAAGCTGTTTCCTATAAAAATAAGGCTCAAGACACAAATGAAGATCTCGACTCAGTATAAGGAAACAGCTGATTTTTGATCACGAATTCGAAGTTTCTCTTACTATGGTATAAGTTGTTCGTGTAGATAAGTTTAGATTGATGAACAATAACCCCTAGATTCTATTTCTGGTAATGTGAATACAGGCAGGTGACCTGTGGATTACGAATAATGAATTTTGATGTTTGTTGAAAATATTCATATTGTGTTTTACAGACAATACCTATGTCAGATAATTTAAGGTTAACGGTTATTTCTGAAATTATTAGACGGATATACAAAATACTTTATTGATTTATTTACCAAGAAATTTGTCTCTTTATACTTTACTTTTCATTTTGCTACAACGTACTACTTCGAGTACTTTATTTACTCGAAATGAGTATGCAAAATACCGTTGGCACATCACTTGTTCGCAACAGCGGTACGGTTTAGACATGACGAACGCAATCGGCAATGTATTTAAAAGTTCTGCTAGATGGTCTGATGATCCGAAAAGCAACTACACACCAAATTATGCACTGGTGCCACACCAGAGCGCTAGAGATTTTACGCGCGCTCAGCACATCTGTTGTTATATTATTAAGTTTTCTATGGCTGTGTCAAAAAGAGTTAAGTTTTATGCACATAAAACTGTTCGTCTTGTCTGACCCATCTACACACATAATACTACTAAGTTGAGGAAACAAAAACAATAATTTACTTTGTGAAATATAAAAAACGATAAGTAAAATAACTAAGGGCAAAAGCACTTACTACTTATAGCAATTAATTTTGAAGCCCCCAAAGCTATAGTTCACTAAAATAGAATATTCATTATTATGAATAATAATTATAGCGTACTCTTTTATATTGTGGTAAAAATTAAGAAAATAAATAACAAATAATATTTTCATAGGATCCATTGTTAAAAGTCTAAGCCATGAAGCCTATGAACATAATATTCGCTGTAAGTTTGTCCCTTACGCGTTTCATCCGCGCATTGATCTCTCTCCTGAAAGGGTTCACTGCTAAGCCTTCTACAGGACCTCCGAAAGGGCTTTGTAAGATAAGACTCGCTTCAGCCAATCCCTCTCACAAAAAGCTATGTTATCAATTTAATCATAGGATACTTTTATAAGGATTTCTCGTTCGGCTCGGGCATGTTTTTTTAATGTCAAAGGCTCATTGGACGAATCAATGCACTCAACGAAGCGAAGTAGCAGATATTAATTTTAGTTCGTGAGTTTGAGTAAGTATTGGTGTAGCAGACGTATTGCAAACTCTGCCTAAATTTAGTCATATATAATAATTATAATACTTTCAAGCATATCAACTTAAATAATATTGTATTAATTTTATTCAATCTCTTTTTCTCAACTTATTATTATACTAAAGCTATATATTTTTTTGAAATAGTCCATGTGCTTACATAATTTCTTTATTTCGGTTTTAATTTTATTAAACAATATAAATACAATATGCACAAACCACATTCCCTGGCGGTTAGCATTGTTTTGTAATTGAATAGACTTTTGTTACGAACGTTCCTTACTGAAATTTTATCCATATTAATCAGAAATTCAAAATACAAGCAGCATGATTAACTAATGAATATTTTTTTTAATAAGTTTAATCTTTTTAACATTATCTTATTTGTGATTTACAAGACTCGTCTTTTTTAAGTTTAGTCAATATTTTATGCAAAATATCTATATTCTTACCCACAAATGTTTGTCTTTTAGGAAACCGAGCTCATTACCTCTTTCTTTTGCAACTGTTTTCTTGTTTTATGTTAATTCTTTATGCTTAAATTCGCACGTTAGCGATTTTGTTCTTAAAACTATTATTATAGAATCCTTAAATGCTAAATATCTAAATAGATTTGAAATATAACAAACCGTGACTTAGACGCAATTTCCGCACAGATTTTATACATCATATCTGTCAGTTTTACTAGAAGTATGTTCTGCAGCGCACATATTGCGCGTTACCAAACACAACTCTCTGATTACGGCTCTCGAGCCCCGAAATTTGGTCGTAAATCCAGCGGGCACAGCAAACAAACGAAGGCTACAAAACGCAGCAATACTCGCAATCGTACAGCGCAGAAAATCCAGGTGCAGAAATTCCGGACATATTATTAGTGCGATATGAAGCAGAATCGTAGTCGATTTTAAGTGTATCGATTACATGACGGTGGTCATTATTAGTGCGATATGAAGCAGAATCGTTGTCGATTTTAAGTGTATCGATTACATGATGGTGGTCTTCTTCTTCCGTTTAAATAATGGCTTCGTGCGTCTAGCACATTTAGCCAGTGTCAAGTAAGTGATATATTAATTATATATAATTTATAGTAAATGAGAATGAGTGGTGATCAAGATGATAAATCGAAGATGAAATACCCTCCCCTAAACCCCTTGAGTCCTCAGTAAAGATGTGGGACTATACTGAGATCTCACATGGACTCGTTGAGAGAAAATTTTAAAAGTGATGTTGCACTGTTTTGTTTGATTTACCAACACTCATGTATATTCACAAACACTTGACGGTTAATAATCCACCGTTATTACACATTAATGTTAGAAATATCACAAATTTTAGAAAATAAAACAAAACTGCAGACATGACGCTTAACTTTCCCGCAATGAAGTCCGATGGTGGTCATATTGAAGTGCCTGTTTATAATGTCAAATTGACGGCTTTTATGAAATGTTTACTATGATGCCGTATAGTATTCAAGTGGTAGAATTTATGTTTACTATGTACTCTTTCTGTCTAGTTATATGTCCTTTATTACTTATCTATGGATTCAATAAAAAGCTATAATTTTGTCATTTCACAACGTCACTAGATACTTCCATTTAATTTATTGCTATAGATTCCGAATGTGTTTTAATAAATGCAAAACAACTGGAATACTCATTTACTTATACATAAATAGGATGGAGAACGAGAAATTGTGGACATAATATTAGTGCGGTATGAAGCAGAATCGTTATCGATTTTAAGTAATCGACTACATTGTTAGTTGGTTGAATAGTTGAAATGATAACGTAAATATTGTGCGATCTGGTGTGTGATATTGAAGTGTTCGCTAATACAGTGTCAAATTGCCGGCTTTTATATACAGACATTCACGCCTGTTTCTCCGAAGGATTAGGCAGAGGCATTGTGGACATAATATTAGTGCGGTATGAAGCAGAATCGTTGTCGATTTTAAGTAATCGACTACATTGTTAGTTGGTTGAATAGTTGAAATGATAACGCAAATATTGAGCGATCTGGTGTGTGATATTGAAGTGTCCGCTTATAAAGTGTCAAATTCCGGCTTTTACATAATACATTCACGCCTGTTTCTCCGAAGGATTAGGCAGAGGCATATTTAACTCCCACACTTTGCCAATGACATTGTTGTACTTACGTAATAGGTGGCGAGCTTATTGCCGCTAACCGGGATCTATATCGTTCGCCGGAGCATCGTCTATTGATCAGCAGGTGTACCACTTGCAAGCGCGGTTTGCCTGGGCTCCTTAGATGGTGGTAGGATCGATTGGTGCAGAGGTGTGTTTATAAATATTTTTTCTGTTAAAAATTTTAGTTTTGAGACGAATAATTTTTCATACTATATAATAGGTAGAAAAAAAATTAATTTAGCTTTCAATGTCAATTTTGTTTCATACCAGCTGCCGCTTGCGACTTCGTCTGCGTCTGCGTAACTGACAGGTTCTTCGTTACTTCTATCACATCAGTGCCAGTGAAAATCCATCGGAATCTGTCAAGCTTCTTCGGAGATTAGCCACCATAACTATAAAGATATGTAATTTTCTCTGATTGGTAATTTTTTTTTATTTTTGAAAATGCTCTTATTTTGCCATTTAAATATTACTTATTTAGGTATATAGACGAAAATATTTAAAAAAATACAATATGACTACAATGGTACTATTCTTTTTTCTTTTTAACAGCGTCTTCAAATTTTCTCTTATTAAATTAGTTATTAATGAGTAAGTTTTCTTTAAGCCGGAAAGTGTGTATATTAATGTTTACGTGATGGTATTTTTAATCTTTACATACGCAAACGTATGTTTTTTAATTTTAATTCTCGCCTTGTCCTCAGATTATTGAACAAAAAAATTTTAAATGTCAAGTGAGTACAGCAACATAAACATTCCTTATAATATAAATTTCTAAAATATATGTACATACAATGTTTAATTTCTATATTAAGTTAAAAATTATAAGAACCGTGAGACAGTCTAGAAAATAATCCCTTACACATAATTGGGTTTCATAACTCATGAGAACACCCGCTCGCGATTCTGAAGGGGAAGTCAACGCATTTTCACGAGTAAACCAAATAAATGAACTGCATAATTTCACGATGACGCATAAAAATTCAAGTCTCCTTCTGATATGAAGACGCGGTTCCCAGGTAGCGTAATTTCCACTTGTGACTTTTGACTGACATTTGAATTCCCAAATTTAATTTAGTCACCTGAGCCTTTGCATAGTAAAGTCGTACTCGGTATACTCTCTTCACGCTACGTTACATAATAGTTAGTAGTGCCGATAAATGGAATGCAACTCGTGACTTAGATAGTATTCTTGTAAATGAACCATGAAGAATTTATTGCAGCTAAGAATGTGCAAGAATGTCTTTGGAAACCTCTTTTATATTATTCCAAGCTAAACTATTTTAGGTTTCTTCATCTTCTAAATGCCAACATTTTGTTTCTCAATTTAAGTCATAGCGCAATTGATAAGGTATTTTAAAGCAAGTAAAAATGTTTTTGTGCCCTACTGAAACTTTCCTCATAAATAAAGTAAAATGCCTGAAATCAAATAACGAGTACGTCGTTAAGCTACTAAAAAACTGGAGACACCTGTCATCTCTACTCGTGTATCCCTGACGCTAAAAATAAATGTAAAGTATTCGGCGTTAAAATAAATATGATCTCGATAATAAATCCGTGAAATATGTTTACTATAGCATTATCCTGGTTGACCTAGACTTAAGCTGAGGGCCCAGGGTCTGCTCTCTGGTTTCACCAGATTTTGACTGAATTTCAGTTATTACGTGTAGCGACTGACGTCTGGCCTCCGCAATCTAGAGGGAAACATCATTATATACCTTATATAATAGGTTGGGGAAAAAGTCTTTTCGTATTTTTGTATGAAAAGTCAAGACATTTTTTTCAAAGTTTATTTACATTTATTTACAATATATATGTACCGTTTTGTTGAATAACTTTCTGCCATTTTGTGGGCAGACACATTATCCCGTTACTGTAGAAACTTTGGGACTTCTGATCAAAAAAACGGGACAAATAGTTTTGGCAGTCCTCTCTTGAGGTCAACCTTACAGAACCTAAAGAATTCTGCAGAGACCGAAACAGGTGAAAATCTGAAGGCGCAAGGTCAGGGCTATATGGTGGATGCACTAGGACCTCCCAGTCGAACTCTCTTAATTTTTGCTGAGTGGCTAAAGATGTGTGTGGTCTAGCGTTATCGTGATGAAAGACCACACCCTTCCTGTTGATCAATTCCGGCCGTTTTCTCTCGACTGCTTCCTTTAATCTCATCAGTTGCTGGCAGTAAAGATCAGAATCGATGGTTTTGCCGGGCGGTAAAAGCTCATAATAAACAATGCCCTTCCAATCCCACCATACTCACAGCATCACCTTATTTCGTGTTAGGCCAGGTTTGGCCACAGTCTGTGAAGCCTGGCCAACTTTCGACCACGCGCTTTTTCGCACGTTCTTGTCGTACGTGATCCACTTTTCATCGCCAGTTATCAATCTCTTCAAAAACGGCTCGGTTTCATTACGTCTCAATAATGAATCGCAAATGAGTACACGGTTCATTAAGTTTCTTTGAGTGAGCTCGTGTGGCACCCAAATATCGAGCTTTTTTGTATAACCAGCTTTCTTCAAATGGGTCAAAACTGTTTTGTGGTCAATTCCCAGTTCTTCAGCTACATCGTAACTACTAATATGCCGATCTTGCTCCACTCTTTCAAAAATGGCGTCCATTTTATTCGTAATAGGGCGACCAGAGCGAGGTGCATCTTTAACATCAAAATTACCGGACTGAAAACGTTTGAACCAAATTTGTGCTACTCTTACTGACACTGCATCAGGTCCATAAACATCACAAATTTTTTTCACTGCTTGAGTTGCATTTTTGCCTTTATTATAATAAAATTTTAAAATATATCGAATTTCTTCATTAGATTCACTCATTTTAACGGAGAGAAAAACAAATGAAAAATAGCGGGAAACAACTTTTTTTTATTTTTTTCTTTTCTTTATAATGGAACCTTTTTAATGTTACCAAAACCAGCCAGACACAAATAGTACAGTCAAAAAAAATTAATAAGTTTATACCTACGTTATGCGAAAAGACTTTTTCCCCGACCTAATATTAAACCAACTGTCAGTCTGTTAGTAGACTTTCTAATAACGGCTGCCACTGATGTTCATGACAGCCGGGACCAACGGCTTAACGTGCTTTCCGAGGCACGGAGCAAGCGATAATAACGCACATAACTTCGCAAAGTTATAGGTGCGCCGGGGTTTGAACTCGAGACCCTCACAATTTTAAGGCCACTGGGCTATCGCCGCTCTTACGTTACGTTGTTTACGAATCATCAACTATCCTTGAATTGCTTATTCATGCTTATTTGATTATGAAAATTTATATTTTACAATTACCAAACTTTTTAAACTTGATCGCCTTACGATGTGATTTAATTCTCTATAATTAATAATTTTATAACTCCAAAACATATACTACCACCAACTGCACTGTATTCATGCGGTCCTGCGTGGCTGATGCATAAAACATGGCCGACTTTTTCAAGCACATTCATTTGACGCCGCGTTACGGCTTTTGTATTTTAATGAGTTACGATTATTATTTTTTTCGAAGCTTCTTATTGTCTCGTGCGTGTTTACGCGAGGATTTTTTTTCATTTCCTGAGATAAATATATAGTGTTAAATTAGGAAATTACATTTCGCATGCTCAATGGATTTTAGACATAACTCAAAAAAACTATTTTTAGGACATCACAACAGAAGATCTTCTAAAGAATACTTGTCCTACTTGTAAGCGCATTAAATTGATACTGATTTATTAATTAGTAATTCTTTTGAACGTTTAACTAACATTGATTCGATCTTAGTAAGAAATAGAAAGACTGTATAAGTACGTAACTCAAACCAGTTCTATATATTAATGGGTCGTTGTTCCTTTTAAGTATCCGATTTGTAGACTACATAACTATCAGGGAGATAGCATCCTGTCTTTGACCTTTAAGGCAACCAATTTTCTTTAAATTAGTCCATCGGTTGGCATCTAGCAGCATCAGCAAACCTAAATTAAACACATGGAGTTGAGCCGGAGGGCACCGTATGAGTCAACGCGGCCGGCATAACCTACTCACCGGGAAGATACATCTGGGAGGTGGCAACCTCTCTTATGACAAAATCTTGGTCACTCATTTTCTTCAAAGATGCACATTGCACATACCATCCAGAACCTCATATAGATATAATCGGCAGTGGCTCTCGGGGACGTCTATCAGCCTTCAGTGAAAGCACACTACAGCTGCCTAGTTTGGTAACGCCTGGCAGTATAACATCATCCTTATACATTGTCGCATCACTCTCTCGTACCATTTCCTTCGGCAATTAAAACCCATATCAACCAGCAACTCAGGCATTTGGTTACCCACTTCATGTCAACCAGATCATTGTCGCGATTATTTCCTATGGTCCAAATTCAGCTCAGTTTCACATTACTTGACTGTGATTAAAGGTTCCCTTAGTGCTACTTTATTGGTTACGGCATCTTACCCTTTGAATATCTTCAAATATTCACTACGTGTTTTCCGTATTGTTATATTTGATTGATAATTTAAAAGAGCATAGCCTGTGAGTATCTTGTCAGTTCTTCTCCCTGAGCGGGTGCTAGGAACTGGAACTTAGATTCACTTACATCAATTTTTTATTTATTTCCATGTAAGTGAATCTAAGCTTCGTGATTTCAGTTTTGACGTTTTCAAGTGCTGTGTAATAGTTTATGAAATAAAGAACTTTTTACTCATACTTGTCGCGCTACTGTTTGCTACTTTGGTAACTAGACAGATCATTTGTTAGAACGGATGGACTTTACATATGCTGTGACTAAATTAACACGTCATTTTCTGACGGTTTATATCAAGCACACAAATATCTTATCGAATTTAGATGTCGTCAGTAAACTATTGATTAGTTTGCGTTTACGCTTGTTAATCATCCATTGCTCCACGCGGTAAATCTGCAGCTGCAGTCGGCGGTGATATAAAATTTATTCTTCCTTCTTGCAAAGCTTTTGTTAAAGTGGTCGATGTCATCGTGGAGTATCTATTTACCAATGGCCGGATGTGTGGAACACGCCTCACAACATCACGCTCATTTTCTGTTTTTACGAGCCTTGGTGCACTAATGCAAATGAGTACATCTGATGTATCCATCGCATGGGTGACCTTCTGCTGGGCCTAGTACCCTCCACTCGTTGCGGGACTGTACTCGTTGCAGGACTGTCCAAACGGCTTACCGCGGCCTCGGTACGTAACAGGCTCAAAAGAAGGAACATGGATGGTTTTTAGTCAGTAGAAGTCTGACACACCCTCCCGCTCCACCCACTGCGGGGAAAGGTCATTTGAGGTTTTGCCATTAAAAAAAAAAAGTCCCCTACACTACACTCTCTCTTCAAACAACCAGGCGTTCTATAGATCAATTCTGCTTTGAGATGAATTTGAACCCGAGTAATGTGAAGTACCTAGAGATATTTATTAGCTGTGTGCAGTTAATTTTATCTTTACGTTAAAAAATTACAACACCGGTACCACTGCCGGTAATTATAAATCAACAATCATATTCTGAGCTCCGACCGCAATGCACGCGGTGACAGCATGTTGTGACAACTAGCTTATCAACTGTAGCACAATCAAAAATAACATACAGTCCTGCTAATGTTACAATACTTTTATGCTCGTTTACACTCAAAACTGTTTTGATCAGACAATTGGCACACATCTTGTCATCTCACTTAAATAAATCAAGCTGCAACAAGATGACACGTTATTTCTATGTGGAAAATACTGTATATGTGTGGGTATGACGTGTTAAAACAAGACCTTTTTGGAACGATTAAAAAAAATCGAAACATTAATTTTGAAATGAGAATTGTGTTGTCGCAGCGGACACAGATTTAGTGGCACGCCGCACTGGAAATGACGGGGCGCCAACGTTATAACGTTATGTGAAACGTTTTTCAACGGAAAAAAGCTTTTTGTACAAGTTTACCGCGGCTGCTATTGTTTTAATTGTGTAAGGTTTTATTAGGGATTCTCCGCGTTTTTGCAATGGGTTCGCAAAGTAGCTCATGTCAACTGCAGAGCTTACGGAGATATTTTTGTTTTCATAGAACAAACAAGGCTCTTTTTGTTAAAGAAAGAGAAAAAAAACAGTGATTATTATTTTTATAAATTGCGCTTGTGCTATGTTTTTAAGCTCCTTAGAACATTTTATTCTTGCGTCTTATATTTATAGAACATGTTGACTAGTAACTTATGCATTATACCATTACGTCGGCCTTTTGTATATTTTTATTTTAATGTGTGCATATCAAGTTTAAAAATAAAACTGCAATGACCAACAATTTAAATAACCTTGGATATATGACACAGCTTCATCTATTGCGATGTGAAGTTTTCGAGTACCTTTTTGATTTTGTTTTCATCGGAGTCCCGTTAGATCAGTGGTTAGACTAGTGGACCGGTTAGCCAAATATCCTGAGTTCGATTTGCACTTGTGTCATCGCTAATGGAATGATTTTTACTAGTAAAAGTTTATTTAATAATACTTAAATACACATAATTTTTATGTACAAATATACGAATTCTATACAGAATTGTGGTTTTAAATATTGTTAAAGATATCCAAAGTGCAATTTAGTATTTTCGAAAAGTAGTTTGATAATAACATCTCATCTCATCCGGACCAGTTGTTCAAAACAGGTTTCCTCTTATAGCCTTTGGTGAAATGTAAACACATGACATACATTATTTCTCTGCAAAGCTAACTCTAGTGAAGATTGGCGGCGGAAGGCGTGTCACACCCACCACGATAACTAATGATGTAAAAGACTATCCGAAGCGCAGACGCTCTCGAAAACAAACGCAATACTATCTAAGCTCATACATCTAAAGGCTGGCTCTGTGAACGCTGCCTAACTTCGGTAATCGTGCCCAGTGTTGCACTTGCAGCACTACCCTTGTTTGAAGTACTTGGTATGGTTGCATGGTTCTGGCATTACCCTTCCATATGAATTTATCGTTGGTTCTATTATATTAATAACTTTAATAGAGTTAAAGAAAATCTGCTTAGTGTGTGTATGTGTGCTACATATTTTGTATATTATTATTTACTAGAATATAGAAAATTCACTTCAAAATCAAAAATGAAGCAAAAAACATTTTGTAAGGACCATACATAAAACCCCTTGACTTAGCCTAATCTACTCTTGGCCGTTTTGAATTATATCACCGTCAGGTATAATTGTTTAAAACACAATTTTGCACCTCTCTTAAGTGTTATAGCTAGCTTGTACATACACACATACACTCACGCCTATTTCCCCAAAGGGATAGGCAGAGGCATATTAGACGCCCGCGCTTCGCCAATTATATAGTTGGTCCCACGTAATAGGTGGCGAACCTGATGCCTCTTATGGGGCACTGTTTTGTTCGCCAGAACCTCGTCCGATTTCGGCAGGTGTACTACTTGCAGGTGTGGTTGGCTTGGGCTCCTTAGGTCTTGGTAGGATCCCTGTACTTGTATAGCTAGCTTGTATTTATACGCATAATATATGAAACACGTGTATCCACCATTAATATGCAGCAGCAGGTGCATGACGAATATGCCAAAACCAATTTAAAAAAAGAACGTACTCCCTACTGTTTCACATCTCTATTAAACAGATTTTTCCGGTGCCACGCTTCACACAACCACGTACAAAAAGCTATTGCCTAAACGAATAACAGTTATTTTTCACGTCGGCGTGCTGTAAAATCACGGGTAATAGTTGACCACTACTCCCGGCAGAGCGGGTAAATAAATAACGATAGATTTGCCGTCAGGCCAAATATGCGTACCGCCGTACATGCGCGAGTACTGCTACAATTATGCATTTTTCAATGTTATACATATACTATGTATAACATACATACATACATACTATGTATGTATGTATACTATATGTTTTGACTTCATCTTAAAGTTTATGTTAAGGCCAGATAACGTAGACTCGAAATGATAAAGTAATGATGAGAGTACATTGCATTAAGATAAAGACGATATATAATTCATGTGTCAAGGTAAGTTATAGTAATAAATATTTATTATAAATCACACAGTATATTTATTGGTTTCACATTATATATCATTGTTGATTTATATTGTATCATATGATAACGTTTTCGTCATTATTGCTAATAATTAACTTTAGGTTACTGTACTTTGTCGCGTACATCATCATCATCATCAGCAGCCCACATTCGTCCACTGCCGGACATAGGCCTTTCCAATAGCACGCCACTGAGCACTGAACGACGAAATAGTCTGTTTTGATGATTTGGTGGGAAAAATGTATAGCAGCAAAGAAGAAGAATCAGTTATTTTACATACTTTGTCCTATGGATTTATCGATTAGGTTACATCCTGTGTGTTATAGGTAACTATGAATGTTGTTAGAAAAAAGTTAACATAATAAAACTTAAAAAATTCTGATTTTTTATTGTGTGTGGAATTCTTTAGTATGATAAACCTAATACAGTGTGACAATATATACCTAACTTTGCTCAAACTTGTCACTTAAAAAATGTAAGTATATGTCGAAATTATGTAGTAAATACACTCTAAAAACGTGTTTAAAACAAAACTCGGAAAACTCTCGGTACTCAAATAAACCGATATGGTCACCCTAGTAAACGTTTTCTTTAAGAATTGTAAAAAATTAGATATCTTTTAAAATATATCACTTACGGGGACGATCAGTTCGTTAGATTTTAGAGCAACATTTTTCACAATTTCTGATGTCACTACCTTCTACCTATAAGTTTCGGTTTATTAAATATATTAGGTCGGGGAAAAAGTCTTTTCGCATAACATAGGTATAAACTTATTATAAAATTTTTTTGACTGTACTATTTGTGTCTGGCTGGTTTTGGTAACATTAAAAAGGTTCCATTATAAAGAAAAGAAAAAAATAAAAAAAAGTTGTTTCCCGCTATTTTTCATTTGTTTTTCTCTCCGTAAAAATGAGTGAATCTAATGAAGAAATTCGATACATTTTAAAATTTTATTATAAAAAAGGCAAAAATGCAACTCAAGCAGTGAAAAAAATTTGTGATGTTTATGGACTTGATGCAGTGTCAGTAAGAGTAGCACAAATTTGGTTCAAACGTTTTCAGTCCGGAAATTTTGATGTTAAAGATGCACCTCGCTCTGGTCGCCCTGTTACGAATAAAATGGACGCCATTTTTGAAAGAGTGGAGCAAGATCGGCATACTAGTAGTTACGATGTAGCTGAAGAACTGGGAATTGACCACAAAACAGTTTGGACCCATTTGAAGAAAGCTGGTTATACAAAAAAGCTCGATATTTGGGTGCCACACGAGCTCACTCAAAGAAACTTAATGAACCGTGTACTCATTTGCGATTCATTATTGAGACGTAATGAAACCGAGCCGTTTTTGAAGAGATTGATAACTGGCGATGAAAAGTGGATCACGTACGACAAGAACGTGCGAAAAAGGTCGTGGTCGAAAGTTGGCCAGGCTTCACAGACTGTGGCCAAACCTGGCCTAACACGAAATAAGGTGATGCTGTGTGTATGGTGGGATTGGAAGGGCATTGTTTATTATGAGCTTTTACCGCCCGGCAAAACCATCGATTCTGATCTTTACTGCCAGCAACTGATGAGATTAAAGGAAGCAGTCGAGAGAAAACGGCCGGAATTGATCAACAGGAAGGGTGTGGTCTTTCATCACGATAACGCTAGACCACACACATCTTTAGCCACTCAGCAAAAATTAAGAGAGTTCGACTGGGAGGTCCTAGTGCATCCACCATATAGCCCTGACCTTGCGCCTTCAGATTTTCACCTGTTTCGGTCTCTGCAGAATTCTTTAGGTTCTGTAAGGTTGACCTCAAGAGAGGACTGCCAAAACTATTTGTCCCGTTTTTTGGATCAGAAGTCCCAAAGTTTCTACAGTAACGGGATAATGTCTCTGCCCACAAAATGGCAGAAAGTTATTCAACAAAACGGTACATATATATTGTAAATAAATGTAAATAAACTTTGAAAAAAATGTCTTGACTTTTCATACAAAAATACGAAAAGACTTTTTCCCCAACCTATTAGTTCAAGATAAGGATCACTCAGTTCGGACGATCAAAAAAAATAAGATTTTTTTAAACTCTTAAATCAGTAAGATGTCAATCACGATCTTTGTTTCACAAATTTTC
Organism: Musotima nitidalis; assembly: GCA_949126915.1. Classification (NCBI taxonomy): domain Eukaryota; kingdom Metazoa; phylum Arthropoda; class Insecta; order Lepidoptera; family Crambidae; genus Musotima; species Musotima nitidalis. The sequence continues at coordinate 4,284,723 of OX421419.1, forward strand.
CCAGAAGTGTAATTTATAATAAACATGACATTGTTTCATACGTTTGCAGTATAAGGTGATGTTTTAAGAGATCACTCAACTGAACATAGTGCATTCTCAGTGATCCTTAAAATCCGTTCTAAATCGAAAACGTGGCATTGAAACGAATAGAAAATTTGTTAAGCAGCTTTCACAAATTTTTTACAATTATTTCAAATGCAAATCATAAACACATAGATTGTATATTCTTGGATATGCGTTATGGCTTATTCTTCAGGTGTCCAGATTGAGTGATCCAGTTAATTAGTTCTAACTTTCTTTGCTTAGGTTTCACAATTTTTTTATCTTACTATGAAGTTTTCACAACTATTTCCTAAATCCTCTTATAATTGGGTTGTGGTTGGATGAGTTTTTTGAAAAGATCACTCAGTCCACACGCACACGACCGGCTCACTGCCACTTCAGTTTGCTAACCCTATGAGCTATGTCGGTAACTCTACTTCTTTGTCGGACTAGCTTATTTCTGATCCGATCCTACAAAGAAATACCAAGCATATAACAAGCCCTCTCCATAGCTTATTTTTAATGATAGCGATTCATAGCGTATTTTTAATGATAGCAAAATAGAAAAAATGAGATTAGAATTAAAGTCTACAAACTGGAGTAATATAATAGTAAAGGAAAATAATATAAATCAGAATTATCAAGCGTTTAATGGAATATTAATAAATTTACTTAACAAAATTATACCTAAACAAAAAATTAAAATTAAAAAATCACCTAATAAATACTGGCTAACTAAAGGAATAAAGTTCTCATGTCAAAATAAAAGATTATTAAAAATATTATGTATAAAATCGAACAATCCAGTTATTAAAAAACATTATAGAAAATATGAAAAAATATTGAAAATAGTTATAAACAAAGCAAAAAAATTACAGTACAAACGAAGACTTGCAACTTCACAAAATAAAGTAAAAACTATGTGGAATATAGTAAATGAGCGTACGAATAAAACTAGAACAAGAGATCATAGTAATATTCAACTAAAAATTAATAACATTCTTACCACAGGTCCTAACCAAATAGCGAACGAATTTAATACATTCTTCGCATCAATCGGACAACAAAGAAGTCAAAACCAAAGTGTGAAATCACATGACTTGCCAGCTCTCAAACCCACTCTAAATACCTTCTTCTTAGATTACGTGGACTGCTTCGAAACCTATAGAATAATTAAAAATCTCAAAAACAAGCGAAGTAACGGATTGATGAAATACCACCTTTCCTTATTAGACAGTGTGCAGAAGAACTTACTTTTCCTTTCTACTCACTGATTAATCAATCATTCGACGAAGGTACGTTCCCAGACTTATTAAAACAAACAGTCATAAAACCTATACATAAAAAGAATTCCAAAACTGACCCCAGTAACTACCGTCCCATAGCACTTTTACCTACTGCATCAAAAATTTTTGAAAAGGCCATCTGCCAACGAGTTTATTCATTCTGTGAAAAATACAACATTTTTGATGAAGCCCAACATGGCTTCCGGAAGCAGCGCTCCACAACTCTTGCTGTCTATAAATATATTCAAGAAGCGTATAATATCTTAAATAACAAAAAATATGCTGTTGGTATTCTCCTAGATATGACCAAAGCATATGATAGAGTCCAATTTAATATTCTGCTTGACAAATTATACAAAATAGGGATCCGTGGAATAGCACATCAGTGGTTTGCATCTTATTTGAAAAATAGAGCACAATATGTAGACATAGAAAATTACGACATTAAAAATAGAGAACTTAAAAATATTAGATCTGATAAAATAATTACTAATGCATCGATACCTCAGGGCAGTGTAATTGGATGTCTTTTGTTCTTGATATATATAAATGACCTTCCAAAGATTTTTAAAGAGCCGTGTGTACTGTTTGCTGACGATGTGTCTATCCTCACTTCTTGCCACAACATTGACGGATTAAGTGAACAACTACAAGATATTTTTTGTAAAATTTCAATATGGATGAACGAACACAATCTTGAAATCAATTATAAGAAAACTAAATTAATTACATTTTATCCCTATCAAAAGTCACCCTTAAAAATTAACTTCTCAACAAATAACACAAAAATAGAAAATACTAATGAATTCTCTCTATTAGGCATAACTATAGATAGTAACTTAAACTGGAAGACTCACATTAAAAACCTTCGATCAAAAATATCCAGATTCTCCTATGCCCTTCAAGAAATTAAAAGAACAACAGATTTGCAAACAGCTTTAACTACATACTATGCCTATGCATATGCATGGTTTAGTTACGGGATTATTTTGTGGGGAAGTAGTACTGACACACTTTCTCTTTTCATTCTTCAAAAGAAATTAATTCGAACTTTGGCAAATATTGAACAGACTGACAGCTGCAAGCACTACTTTATAAAACTTAACATACTAACTCTACCAGGCATTTATATTTTAGAAATATGTAAATTTGTAAGAAACAACATCACCTCCTTTACAAAACGTGGAGAAAAACCCACAAATAAACTACTAAGACACAAAAACAGATTAGTATTACCTTCTTCTAACATGACTCTACACTCCAATAGTCCATATGTTATGTCAATAAAAATTTATAATAAACTCCCTGAATTAATAAAAACAGAAACTTGTAACGCTACATTTGTAAAGAAAATCAAAGAAATATTAGTAAATAAGGCCTACTACGACATAAAGGACTATATCAATGATAAGGACATAAAAATATAGGTATAAGTTAAAGTTAAAATAAATTTATTTAAATATGACATGAAAATTTTTAAACAATAATGTAATAAAATGGGTATATAGGGACATTTAAATTATATATGCACAATAATTATTAATTAATAAAATAATAAATAAACTATATTTTTGATTTAGGACATTGATGTTGTGAACTATTTAATTTTTATGTAAAATTGTAAAAAAGGACCTAGTATGCTTCCTCTCTCCTAAGTTTGCCGTGCCCAACAGGGTCCATAATTGTAACTTGTATAGATGTAAGACCTTATGTAAAACATTATGGAGTGCAATAAACATTGAACATTGAACATAGCTCGCTGAGCAATTTTAAATCAGTGGACCAGTAGTACCGTTAGTGTCCACGTTTCAGCACCGTAAGCTTATTCACCGTAAGCGTTTATTGTACAAAGAAAATTTTTTTTTTACGATTAATAGAAATACGTAAAACGCAATAAAACAAAAATAACACTTAAGTTCCCATAGTTAAAAACCTATATTTATTAACGTAAACAACTATAAATGGCGAAAATAATACCGGATAGCACCACCTTGTTTATTTAACGAATGCAGTCGGAAATTTTCATATCCAAACAGAGCGTTGCTGACACGCGGCGTGCGGTAGCGGTAGCCGACCAACAAATCAATTCTCTAATATTTACACAAGTTTTAACTGTTACCGGCTTTGAATAATTATAACGTTTGTTTACGGATTTTGTGGTTTCGCATCACGTTTTTGTTTATATGAGATTTTGAATATTCGACACCAGTTTTGTTATTCGAACATTATTGGAGATCCAACATGAAGTATTTAATATGGATTCGATGTTTTCGGAATCTGTGTAGTTTTTGTTTTCTTTGGAAATTCCATTTGTTTCTTTTAACAACTTCTAGGTAGACTTCTTGGCGGGAATGTGAAGCGTCATGTCTGCGGTTTTGTTATATTTTCTAAAATTTGTGATATTTCTAACATTAATGTGTAATAACGGTGATTATTAACCGTTAAGTGCTTTGTAAATATACATGGATGTTGGTAAATCAAACAAAGCATTGCAACATCACTTTTCAAATTCTTTCAAGAAGTTCATGTGAGATCTCAGTATAGTCCCCACATCTATACTGAGGACTCAAGGGGCTTAGGGGAGGGTATCTCATTTACCTTTCATCATTTTTATCATCACTCATTCTCATTTACTATGAATTATATACTATTAACATATCACTTACTTGACACTGGCTAGATGTGCTAGACGCACGAAGCCATTATTTAAAAGAAGAAGAAGAAGAACTTCTAGGTAGACTTCTTGGCGGGAAAGTGAAGCGTCATGTCTGCAGTTTTGTTTAATTTTCTAAAATTTGTGATACTTCTAACATTAATGTGTACTAACGGTGGATTATTAACCGTTAAGTGTTTGTGAACATACGTGAGTGTTGGTAAATCAAACAAAAAAGTGCAACATCAGTTTTCGCAGTATAGTCCCACAGCTTTACTGAGGACTCAAGGGGATCAGAGGGGGGGGACACCTCATTTATCATTTAACATCTTTATCACAACTCATCCTCATTTACTATGATTTATATATTATTAATATATCTCTTACTTGACACTGGCTAAATGTGTTAATGTACGATGCCATTATTTAAATGAAATAATAAAACAACTTCTACTTATTTGAACTTTTCTTAATGTTATTTTTTTCATCTGTTGTGAGGACAAATTTGCAGAGATTCAGCTTGGTTCTTCTTCTCTCATGCTATTGCCAGTGGTAATGGGCGCGTTAGTATTAAGCTATCTTGACATTTATTGGTGCTTGTCGGTAACAAAATGCATTTACGTACTGCCTCCCGGCCAAAGAGGGCCGAGAGGGATGTGTGGGACTCACCACAGGCAGACACGACCGCTAGCAGTAATACCCACTTAAAACCTTTCGACGACGCCCGTCGCTTGTTAGGAAAGAGACAGGGGGCCAGTACCTGATTTGCAGCTTACAACTCACCCGCTGCTGACATCCTCCGGGACAAAACCGGAATGATCTCCTCAGAGAAGCGCAGTGGACGCGCTCCAGCCCCCGCTGCCTAAGACCCTCCTGGCGCTGCTTGAAGACCCCTGGCACACCCGCTGCGCTCTCCACAGGCCTCCGGTAGTCAGTAATAAGGGCACCTAGAGTCGCCAATCTCCCTTTTCCCGAGCAGCTTCTTCGCCATAACGGTAGGTACTTAGCCCCCCCATTACGACAAGGTGGAGACCAGTCGAGGGGGACTAGTTTTAAACCTGGTTTAACTTTAGATCTTGTTTTCTAACAAGCCTAATACTGTTGAGTTAGATCTATAGGATCGGTTCGAATAAACATATATATTTAAATACTCGGTTAGCGCAAATGAAATTACTCAATGTATGGACGAATTCAACATTTCAATGTCACAAATGTCATTCATTCCCACACATGGAGCTGTTAATTGTGTTTTGTATACACAATGTTTCACTGAATGACTTTAGTTTTGTACTTTAATATTGAATTTATAGTAAAAATATTGGCTTCATTTTTATTTTTGGATGATAAATAACAAGAGTGTAACTGGGTTAAACATTATTATGCCTGATAAAACAGTTTATCTGAAATATATTTATTAGAAGTTCCAAAAAATAATTTGAGAGCGGATCAATGCTCAGTTTAGTAATGGGAAATTAGTTTATGATGAGAATTTATATTATGACGGAAATGAATGTTAAAATGAAAATTGATTTCATAACGAAAATTGATATTATACTAGTAATGGAAATTAATGATACAGATATAAATATGTGTTCATGAAGCTTTTGGAATGAACTTGTGATTCATAAACAAATAAGACGGAGAATTATTCGTTATGAAATAAGGTATTATGTAAACAACGGAGAGGCACCTTGCTAGACAAATAATACCATCTTGAATTGTACATGATGAAATAACTAACACAAGTTTACACCAGTTTACAGTCTGGCGAAGACTTAGGATGCGGTCTGAAATATTGAAGACCGGCGTTTAATAGCATTCATTAAAATTATGCACCTTTTCAATCCCATTTGAATTTAAGATTAACCAGCATATGAAGATTGCCTGAACGATATTGAGCTCACGTCTCTTGTATTTGGTATAACTAAACCAAACGAAAAACGCTGCTAAGCAAAGCGACTTAAGGTCAGAGACATTTTTCTTGTAATATTTCGGCTGCCATAATACAATAAATTGACATCACAAGTACTTACAAATAATGAATTATCACCGCGAGATTAATGACAATTGAGAATTGAAATAATGACTACCAACTAAAGTCAGCCGTGAATTTCATAAAGCGGTGATAATTATACTAATGATAATAATGTTAAATAAATCGAAGCTGAAGTAAGCTCTATCTCACCGGAACTATGAGAGGAGCTATCTTAGTAATTGACGATATTGGGCTTCTATATTACTATAAACTCTGTGGTATGAGAATCGTCTGCCATACATTATAAATTTGCACCAAAACCCAAACAAACATCACGATGTATGAGATGGGTAACTTCAATTCAAGAATAAAGAGTTTTAATTTAGATACATGTTTTTATGACATTAATGAATTTATTGATTATGGAAATGTGGGTTCAATGCTTAATTATTTTTTATTATTTATTTTATTATTAATTATGTGACATTTAATTGTAAATTGTTAATCATTTTTTTTGACAACTTTAATAATATGACATTTGTTTTCGCATGTAATTTATATAATAAATTGTTCCCCTCGTTGTATATTGTATAAAATAAATAACTGAAATTGAATTGGTGCAAACAGTTCTCCCCGTCAACGTCAACAAAAGGACTAATTGCAAACTTTTCATATGGCTGAGGGGATAATGACAATATGCAATAGATTAGAATCGAAGCTTACACAAAAAGTCAGTATGTTAAAAGTACAGGCGATGATCTGCTCTATCTCACCTTAGTCTATAAGAAAAGGCCCCTACTTTAGAATAGGACGTTAACGGGCTACGATAACGATGAACTATGGGGTAAATTTCTGATAAATATGATAACTGTCCCTAACAACATAAACAAAAATCACTATGCATAAAAAATTGTCAAACCATTCACCATAGCCTTCATAGATTAATTGATCACAAATTCAATGAAAACCAGTCGTATTTTCCCGCCATAATCTTATCGGAGGCTCTTGCACCAATAGCCCATGTAAACAGTTGTTCCGGACAGCGTCCGGCGTCCGAGCCTCTTCGGCAGGACTAATTGCAGAGCTTCCATTAACTATTGTTTGGGGCTTGTCGACAGACACTGCTTTATTATAGATGCTCGCTTTGTTTGCAGAAGCTCTGCTCTACTGCAGGTATTAAATTGTATTAATTATTATTACAAGTAGGTTCTTGTTCAACTGAAGTTTAAGATTTAAGTCCCAACTTCAAATCATGATTCATTAAATCAGTACCAAAATGCATTTCATTAAATCTACGTGTGTCTCTATGTCAGGCTTTTAAAGAAAGGCCTGGAGCTAGCACACACAGGAAAACAAAAACATAGCGTTGCCGTCATTTTCTATTTCATATGTCAGAGCTTTTCGACCTTCCATAACGATATTCTTTATGATCTTTTGTACAAAAATGCATGCTACCTCATTAGTTAATTTATTCAACAGATATCTCCAAAATAATTTATCTAATAATTAGACCAAGTAAATCGGGCAAGACGTTGCTTACATTTTACTTTATTTTAGCAACTTCTTAAATTGTATCATGAATTAAATTATATAATGTTTATGAATTTACGACGTACTGTACAAAACTTAGTGTATTTTGTGCGTGTAAACATGAAGAAATGAAATGGAATAATACAATCAAAACAAATAATAATATAATGAACTCAGAATAAAATAACAGCATAAATTCAGCTGGTAAAGAGAAAAAAGTTTCCATTATTCCGCCTAGGGCTTTTAAAGCAAAATGCCCGAGTAAATTCCAGATGACAGTAGGGTTTCTTTTTAAGTTAATACAAAGGAATTGTTGCAGTCTGCTGTATTGCACAGATTTCAGAACTGACTAGTTCCGTTGCTGTGCATGTGACATATGGACTTAAAGACTTAAAGAGCTCCCGCTGGGGACTAACCATTCTCAGTTGTTTATTGTAGCGAGCCTCCTATCTGACGGTAGTTCGCCGGTTTCGTCATAGCTATCTTGTTTTTCTACGTTTGTTATATTGCTTTTATTTTAAGAATAAAATTATTGCATACCTTATGTTTAGTCATGTCAAGTCGGACTGATAAGGGTTCTTTTGCGAAACTGCTATTTTGCACAGATTTATAGTAGGAGGCTCCTCAAAATAGAAGATCATTAATTGCTTAACAACATTCACGTTTTTAAAATGAAAACCCTAAAATTACATATTTTTTTACTTGACTTCATTATTAATATTGTGTTTATTAAAACGAAAGCGAATCATGCCTAATTTAATTATCATAATATTAGCCACATCAAATCTTCTGCTGATCAAATGACCCCCCCCCCCCCCACTTGTTTTCCACGTCGTGTTTCCACTTTAATAAGTTTATATTCTATTAAAAATGTATGTTGTATTTGTCACTAACTCCTTCACATTATCACCGCATTAAGGTTATTGAATATACAAAGGAGCTTCAGCCAAGGCCTTGAATTTATATTTTGTGAGTTGGTAGTAAAATAAAACATCACATAAAAATATGTAATATTCAAATTTGTCGTGAAGCGGTCAGACGGACAGAAGCCGCTCAAAAAGGCCGCTGTAGATGATCGTCCTCTAATATGCATAACGTAATTCAATCCCATGAGTATTTGCTCAGTGCCCGTCGATAATTGAAACTCAAATAACTGGATCCGCGGCCGTCTTCGTAGGCACGTTCCAATTGGAAAATAATCCCACTCCAAACATTTGTACGTCTCAATCGTGACCACGTACTATGAAATTATTGCATTTTCGTAGACGATCTTTTGATATAAGGAAAGTCACTTGATAAACACTACAATGCTCGCTGTATATGACGTTTCGATGTTATTTCTGAAACGAAAACCGCAATGTATCAGTACAGTTAAAATTTATTATATAATACTCAGGAAATGTATTCGCAGGGTATTTGAAAGCGGTTATGAAAGGAAACAGAGGGAGGACCGTTCTATATCATTATGTGGCGATGTAAATGTTTGCTAGGCACCATTAAATGAGAATTGAAATTTATGTTTCATTTCTTATTGCAATAATGTTGAAATTTGTGCGTGATTGGAAATATCTGTAGGACTCGGATAAATATTCAGCCCAATAAGGTAATAAAAAAGAAAGATAACATAATTGTGTTTAACTACTGAATTATTTTCCTATGAAAGTAAAATAGTTTTGTTGTGTTACAATAATAATCCATGGCTGATAAGGTCTGGCACAGACGCGTCCCACAATGAAGACTACTTCTCGGGCGGAGCGTAATTTAGGATGCGCTCCATCTAGGTAGAGCGGCGCCGCGAGTTTAGTGAAGTGCCATTAGAGGGCTTATGTCCAGCTGTGGACGAATATGAAAAAGTAAAGAGAATGCATGCCAAACTTGACTTTAGTGACGGCTCTGGTTCTACTTGAGTTTGAATTACACTCAAGGGTAGGATTAGCAAAGCAAAGTACAGACATAATTGATACAAAAGTTAGTAAATGGCATGGTAAAACTGCGATTTATTTCTGTAACCAATGTATGTAAAAACCGATGGATGCAGGCGGCACAGAATCGATTAACGTGTACACCAAATGGGGAGGCCTATGTTCAGCAGTGGACTTCAAATGTATGCCTTAACCGTATGCCTTTTAACCAAAACAAATGCAAAATCTTGACATTCGCACGTAAAAAAATAATAAAGACTGATTATAAATTATTTGACGTTTCTATGGATACAGTTGACGACATAAGAGATTTAGGCCTAATGTTAGATATAAAGATTGACTTTCATAAGCACATAATTAATATTTGCAAATCAGCAAGTAGATTATTGGGATTTATTATTAGAACATCTAATGAGTTCAACAACACGTCAGTGGCTAGAGTGTTGTATAATGCTTACGTATGCAGCAAACTTGAATATGCGGCGATCGTGTGGGATCCTCATGAAAAAAAGTATTGCCTTATGCTGGAAAGGATACAACGAAAGTTTGCACGGTTCTTGTACAAGAAAAAGTATGGGTATTATCCCTTTTTATATCCCTCTTTATTCGTCATTGGTATGGTGGACTTCGATACACTCGCTCTAAGAAGAAAAATGACTCTAGTTGAGCACTACCTCGCTATAATTTATGGTAACGTAGATTGTCCACAAGTACTGGAGAAATTGTGCCTGTGTGTACCTACACGCATCCCTCAGTGCCCTTCGGGACTGGTGGCGCCTCGGCGGCGGCCGCGCTTGTTGCAGAGGCCCTGCCCGCGCACCGTGCACGCCGCCCAGGCCCCGACCGTGCGAGCTCTGCGCCTGATCGGGGACATGCTCGCTGAATATGACAAAGTTCAAAGTTCAAAGTTCTTTATTGCATTCATGTTGTACATATACAGGTGTTAACAAAGATAGAAGGTAACAAACATGACCCTGCACGGGCACAGCAAGTACATATTATTATATATATTAAAAGTAACTTATTATTAAATAAAATATAATTCGTAATAGTAATTTAACAAATTCTTAAAAATTTACGTAACAAAAATATTTATTGAAAAACATACCTACCTAATTAACTATTATCTAAATTATTTTTCACCAAAAAACTCCTGCAACGAATAAAAACAGTTTCTTTGGAGATATTTTTTAATGAGAATTTAAATTTGGTTAAGTCCTTTACATCTTTAATTTCATTTGGTAACCTGTTATAAATTTTCACACACATTGATAAGGGGCCACTTCGAAACATTTCATAATTGCTGGTAGGTTGTGCTAATTTATTTTGTGGTCTCAGATTTAGTGGACGTTGGTGGTAAGGAAAAAAATCAGGGTATTTTCTAACAAATTCACAAATGGAAAAGATGTATAGGGATGGCAATGTTAGTATATTAAATTTATTAAATAAAGGTTTGCAGCTATCCACAACAGATAAATTTCCCAATACTCTTATGCATCTCTTTTGCAGTCGAAATAATTTAATTATTTCTGAACTATGACCCCATAATATTATGCCGTAGGTTAGCCAGGAATGTGCATAGGCATAGTAAGCACTCTTTGCTGATTTCAAGTTAGTTAGTTTTTTAAGTTCTTTTAGTGCATATGAGAATCTAGACAGTTTAAGTGCCACTTTATTTATACGTTCTTTCCAGTTTGTATTAGAATCTATGCTAATTCCTAAATGTATGTAGTGGGGGTATTTGTTAACCTGGTCTAATTTAGTACCGTTGAATTTAAAATTTATGTCTAATGGGTTTCTTTGATGAGGTCTGAATTCCATTAATTTAGTTTTTTTGAAGTTAATTTGCAAGTTATGCTCTTTTAACCAGTTACAACTTTTGACAATGTTTTATGTAATATATCATTTAAATCATTGTTTTGGTTACTTACAAAGGGAATAACTATGGATATGTCATCTGCAAAAAAGAGCAAGGTACATCGATTACATTAGGTAGATCGTTTATGTAAATCAAAAATAAGACGCATGCGAGCACGCTGCCCTGTGGAATTGACATTTCTACTTTTGTGTTTTGAGAGCGTATAGTTGTTGTGTAACCTGATTTACTGTCGTAATGTTCTATCTCGACATACTGGCATCTGTTGTTTAAATATGAAGCAAACCACTTATTAGCGATACCTCTCACGCCTATCCCTTGTAGTTTAGATAGCAGTATATCATATTTTACTCTATCGTATGCTTTGCTCATATCAAGAAGTAAGCCAAACGCACGCTTTTTTTTATTAATAATTGAGAGGACGCTTTGTATATAATTATATACGGCAAGGGTCGTAGATTTATTTTTTCTGAATCCATTCTTTCAATGAAAATTTTAAATTTTTCACAATATGAATACAGACGCTGAGACATTGCAGTTTCGAATATTTTGGAAATGGTTGATAACAGCGCTATGGGTCTGTAATTAATTAAATCATATTTATCGTCTTTTTTAAATAATGGCTTTACTATTGATATTTTAAGCAAATCTGGAAATATACCATTTCTGAATGATTGGTTATTTAAAACTACTAATGGTGAAGCTAGTTCGCCTGCACATTGTTTTACAAGTGCAGGTGGCAGTTCATCGTAGCCACAACTTTTTTTATTTTTTAACTGGCTGATAATGGCGAAGACTTCTTTAGTGTCAACCGGCGATAAGAACATCGAATTTGAAGATGGATTAAGTACGGGACGGCCGGTAACGGTTGCTGTGGCGGGCCATTCGCGTTGTTCGCTTTTCCAACCGATGAGAAGTATTTATTAAACAAGTTCACAATAATAGACGGATCCCCTATAACAGAATTATCTTTACGTAACTTAATATTGCCTTTTGTTTTCTGTTTAACTTTATTTGTACATTCTTTTACAATTTGCCATGTAGTTCTAATTATATTATGTGAGTTTTGAATTCGTTTTATATATTGTATCTTTTTTGAATGCTCTACAATTTTCTTGAGTGTTTTCTCATACTGCTTATAATATTTATTTAAGATAGCATTATTATTATTAGCTAAAAATGCCTTTAACAAGCGCTTATTATGACATGATATTTTTATTCCAGGCGACAACCAGGATTTTTTGCTGCTGTTTTTAAATTTTATTTTAACTATAGGTATACACTTATTTAATAATCGAAGTAAGCTCTTGTAAAATTTATTATAATTTTCATTTACATCATCTGAGGTCAGTATTTTGTGCCAATCAATTTTGCTAAGTTCTAATTTAAATTTATTAATATTAGGTTGGGGAAAAAGTCTTTTCGCATAACGTAGGTATAAACTTATTATAAAATTTTTTTGACTGTACTATTTGTGTCTGGCTGGTTTTGGTAACATTAAAAAGGTTCCATTATAAAGAAAAGAAAAAAATAAAAAAAAGTTGTTTCCCGCTCTTTTTCATTTGTTTTTCTCTCCGTAAAAATGAGTGAATCTAATGAAGAAATTCGATACATTTTAAAAAATTATTATAAAAAAGGCAAAAATGCAACTCAAGCAGTGAAAAAAATTTGTGATGTTTATGGACCTGATGCAGTGTCAGTAAGAGTAGCACAAATTTGGTTCAAACGTTTTCAGTCCGGAAATTTTGATGTTAAAGATGCACCTCGCTCTGGTCGCCCTGTTACGAATAAAATGGACGCCATTTTTGAAAGAGTGGAGCAAGATCGGCATATTAGTAGTTACGATGTAGCTGAAGAACTGGGAATTGACCACAAAACAGTTTTGACCCATTTGAAGAAAGCTGGTTATACAAAAAAGCTCGATATTTGGGTGTGTGGCACCCAAATCACTCAAAGAAACTTAATGAACCGTGTACTCATTTGCGATTCATTATTGAGACGTAATGAAACCGAGCCGTTTTTGAAGAGATTGATAACTGGCGATGAAAAGTGGATCACGTACGACAAGAACGTGCGAAAAAGGTCGTAGTCGAAAGTTGGCCAGGCTTCACAGTCTGTGGCCAAACCTGGCCTAACACGAAATAAGGTGATGCTGTGTGTATGGTGGGATTGGAAGGGCATTGTTTATTATGAGCTTTTACCGCCCGGCAAAACCATCGATTCTGATCTTTACTGCCAGCAACTGATGAGATTAAAGGAAGCAGTCGAGAGAAAACGGCCGGAATTGATCAACAGGAAGGGTGTGGTCTTTCATCACGATAACGCTAGACCACACACATCTTTAGCCACTCAGCAAAAATTAAGAGAGTTCGACTGGGAGGTCCTAGTGCATCCACCATATAGCCCTGACCTTGCGCCTTCAGATTTTCACCTGTTTCGGTCTCTGCAGAATTATTTAGGTTCTGTAAGGTTGACCTCAAGAGAGGACTGCCAAAACTATTTGTCCCGTTTTTTTGATCAGAAGTCCCAAAGTTTCTACAGTAACGGGATAATGTCTCTGCCCACAAAATGGCAGAAAGTTATTCAACAAAACGGTACATATATATTGTAAATAAATGTAAATAAACTTTGAAAAAAATGTCTTGACTTTTCATACAAAAATACGAAACGACTTTTTCCCCAACCTATTATTATGCTCATTAAAAAGTCTTTTATTTATGAATTTATATTTATTTACATTTTGCGTTGTTATACTTCCTGATAGAGTTATAGATGCTCCTTTGTGATCGGAAAGTCCGTATTCACTAACATTAGTGTATAGGTTTTCTTCTTGAAAGTTATTAAATATTAGGTCTATACAAGTGGCGCTGGTGGAGGTTATTCGAGTGGGCTCCTTTATGTGTTGGTGAAAGTTATAACTTTTCATTAGTTCTAGAAGATTTAAAGTCAATGTTGTCTGTTCTAACACATTTACGTTAAAATCTCCTCCAATTATTATTCTTTTTCGGTTATATTTTAAAAGTAAAAGCTGTAAAAGTTTTTTCAATGAACTAAAAAACAATTCTGGCATTCTTTTACTGTTGGGCCAATATATACAAATAATAATAATATTCAATCCTGAAATCTCTATAGCACACAATTCAAAAACGTATTCAATAGATAATGCATTTATGTCCGGAAGCTCCTTAAAGTTAACAGTTTCTTTAAGCATAATACACACTCCGCCACCGTCATGAACGGATCGACAGAAACATGATGCAAGCCTCATTCCCTCCACAAAGAGCAAGTCCATCCTAAAGTCGGTTATCCATGTTTCCGATAGGCATAGGACTTGAATTTCACTGTTACCTTCAATCAAAGCGTCTATTAAATATCGTTTGTTCATTAAACTACAATGTTTTGGAACAATATGCTATATTTCATACCATATTTAGCGACGAAAAAATGTTCCATTATTGGATTCCATTGAATCACTTATTTGTGGACTTGTGGGCTTGGTGGAACTCTGAAGCGTGTCACTTGCTATATCAAATAGTAATTGGTCAAGATCATTTAATACAGTTTTTATACCGCTAATGTTGATTTTACCTGAGTACATCGAAAACATATTATTTGTATACTGAAGGTTTTTATTTGAATCTAATAAAAAACAATATTTGTGTAAACTGTAATTCCTATTCAAAAAACTATTAAAAAGTTCAATTCTTTTATTAAAGATAATAGAGTTCGGACTAATATTAAAAGTAGGAGCACACAGTATTACATTTGTGTGCTGCACAGTCATAATACTTTTTTTTAATAAATTAAGAATTTTTTCATAGTTTTTGACATGTGAAAGTCAGTTTCTCCTATTATTATTACACAATAATCATTGAGCGTAAAATGCTTAAGCTTCTCTTGTAATCCGTGCGATAATTGCTCTATGCCACCTCCAGGAGTACGGTAATGGCAGCAAGTGTATTCAGCTGAAAAGTGATTCCTTACTAAATTTGAAATTTTATTATGGCTTATACTGCTAATCAAGCAAAGCTTAGGGATTGGTTTTGTGATTGGTTTTGTTGGACTGTTTGGAATCACGCTCTTTTTGCGTTTCTCTTTTTTTTTAATCGCTTTTTTATCTTGACTTTTTATTGGTGTGGATATGTATGGCCCATTTGTATTATGGCTAGTGTTAATGTCATCTACATTAATTGTTTGGTACAAATTTATAATTTTCCTTTGGTCTTCGGTTGTTTTTCTCAAATCAGTATTAATATCATTTAATTTTCCTATTTCACATTTCGCCTTATCTAATTCAGCTTTTAATATTTTTATTTCCAATTTTAGCTCTATCTGGTTTTTTGCATCTTGTAAACTATTGAGACTTTTTTCACAGTGAGGCGTGTCATTTAGCGACAAAAATGAATCTGATAAGTTGGGTAAAGATAAATTATTTTTATTTTTCCTAGTTGTAACAAAGTTCTCTTCTTGGTGCAAATCTGGGATGGAATCGATATTTAGTGAATTAAAAGAATTCTCTGTCGGAATGTTTATCTGCACTTCCATATCGAATGGCGTTTGTTAATACGTACATGCATCACATTTACATTCATGCCGTTTTTCGATCGACTTTAAGTAAAATAATTTTTCTCCAATACTCGTGCAATCCAAATGATAGTAATAGTGACTATCTGTACATATTATACAGCATCTTGTAGTAATTTCCTTTTTACATTTATTGCATTTAGCTGTCATTATAATTAGCGCCCTCTAGGGACGGTCTCTTGCACTTTTAAAAAAAATCAATCAATAAGCACGTGACGTAAAGTGCTTTAGCGAAAGCGCGCTAATAGCAAGTTGTTACAGCAAGTAATTGTTGTTGTTGATGAAGTTGATGATGTTGTTGTTGAAGTAGACTTGTTTGTAGATGGCTTAGCAAAATTAATATCTTTTATGCATATATTCCTTGACAATAGTAGTTCAATTTAATTTGACATATTATTCTGTTGTCGACTTAGATTTTTAAGTTGTTTTATTTTATTTTTTACTAGCGACCCGCCCCAGCTTCGCACGGATGGTATGCTAATATGAATAGTGACGTATAATACATAATTACAGAATGTCTCTATATAGGCCGCGAATACCTACCACCGCCGCAACCATAATTTTTCGATTTAGCGTAAGTTTATTCGTTTGATATCTTGTAAAGTACTGATCGAAATTACATGATGTAAAAGACAAATTTAATCTATGTCTAATGTCCAAGCTTACTAACATGTTTATTTAGATAAGAATTAATGTCATACATACTTAAAATGGCTTCGTTAATAAGCCATTATTTTTAGTAAAAAGTAAAAGATAAAATTGGTTATTGTGGGGTATTCTTGAGAGATAGATATTTACCATCGCTGATTTTTTTGAAGAATTTTATAAGTTGTACAATATTGTAGTACAATATTTTGATTAATCTCGTAGGGTTTGGCCAGCGTTTGCAATATAAGCGCAAAAAAGTGAGTTGAATTACGACATCACATTAGAAATCTCAAAAATTGACAGTGTTCCACTACCATATTATGCATATATTATACATATATTATACATATAAACCTTCCTCTTGAATCACTCTATCTATTGGAAAAACCGCATCAAAATCCGTTGCGTAGTTTTAAAGATTTAAGCACACACTATGTAGTGATGATACAATTAATATGATTCTTTTATTTCTAATTCTGACACTTGAGGCCACATTGTGTTTTTCTTTTTATTGTTTTTTTTTTTTATGAACTATAATTAATTTATTTGATTTTGGACATTAAGGTTATTATTAAGTATTTCATTTGTAATTTTTTGACATATTTGTGTAATTTTTTTTATATTTTAAGACATGTTAACGTTTGGACACTATCTGTAAGTTGACATGTACTTGTGAATGAATAAATAAATAAATGACTAAAATGATGATGATTGATTGCAAGGTCATCCTGTAAATTTTATTCAGAGTATTGACATATTCTCAATTCTTTATTATACTTCATACGTCTACATTACGTGTTAAAATATGCCAAAAAGTATCTATATGAACCCTGCCAGGCACGGTAATGTCAAAATGATTTAAATCTTAACTTGAGAGTCTAGTATTTTTATCTGTATAATTTCTAAAATTTTTCATTGCTTACTAGTCTCTGCAGTTTGTCGACGACATTTGTGATTGTTATGTTTCCAAGGAAACATTACCTACATGAATACTAAACATTATGTATGCCGTATGAACATAATTCTAGTGTTGCATAATTAAATTAACAACAATGTAGCATCTTTGTGTGATTTTAAATAGTTGAAATATAACCATTGTGCATCAAGTTAATAATGATAGTTTTAATTTGTATCTTAATCTATGGAGACACCAATAATCGCAGTCTTTTCGTGACTTACATCCTTAAAATGTGTTTCCTTTACCTTGCATAGTCACTTAAAGCTGCTGTTTCCTACAGTGGAGACCACGGCTCGATAAACGCAGTATAGGACGCCGTCTAGGTAGGTGAAGCAACAACATAGGCAAAAGGTCTGGCAGCAATTGGAGAAGAAGAGCTAAAGATCGAGCTCAGTGGAGTGTAATTATCAGCACCAATGTCCAACATTGGACAAATGTAGGCTGATGATGATGAATCGCGTAAACAGAATATATTGATAAGATATATAGGCTATCCTAAAAACGAGTGTCAAACGGAGGTCCTGAGACAGCACCTATTGGGATACCCGAATCACTTCATATATAGATATAGATATAGATTTGTGTTGAATAGTTTCTCGATTTTTCGGGAAATTATAGTAGCGCGGGATTGTTACAAAGATATTTTTAATCCATCACTTGCTTAAAATTATCGACTTCAAAACCTTAATAATAAATATAATAATATGAACCTGTCTCTATCTCTGGACCTTTGCTTTCCACTTGTTTGGGGCAACATTTATTATGTAAGCTTGGTTTGTTTTTTTACTATTTCATTCATTTCTATTCCAAAATGTGATATATCAATCAATCAATCAAATGATTTTATTGTCAAAACACAGGTTGTTATGATGAATACATTTTTTTTTTCTTGCCGTGTTTTACCTCATGGGCGTACAATATTGTAAAACTAAAAAAAATTAAAAAATAATATAATCAAATCTATCGTAATCTAAAATTCTACATTAAAAAAAAATCTCACTCTATTCTACAGCTATGGAACAAATCGGACCCTGCCTTGCCTGCATATAACTGGTGAATATATTATTTTGCAACACAATTGCGGATCCTTTGCGTAGCAAATTTACTATATTAATTTAACTGATCCAAAAGATATGATTTTAAAAATACATTATGAGAATGCATGCCAGATGATACTGATCTGATCATGATAATAAAGTAAATAAATTTCCTAACAAAAATTGACAATGTCATTTATACAGGTGAATCAAAAAAATACTTGTTTTAAATAAGTTATTATTACTCACAATATTAATTATTATATACCATACAATACGAATGCTTTATTGATAAAAATTAAGTTACAATTTTTATACCAACTTTAACAAAAGAGAAAATCAGATGAGATTTGTACAATTTGCGATACGGGTAACAAACCAAAATATGAAACCAATGACGAAGATTATTATGTAAGTGAAGATAAAAATTATATATCACCGACTTCGTTGTTGTGACGGCATCGTTCAACGATTATTCCGTATTCAGTTTCGCGTCATCACTCTCACGCGATAGTCGTATTTTAGGTCGATAGGACGTTTTACACAGTTGTTGCTTTTATTTTGGTCGTTATCAGTTAGTCTGTTTTATCAAAGCATACTAAAACATACTAAATATATGTCCTTGATTAAATTTAAATAATCTGTAACAAAGAAATGAAATGGAGGACGAACACAATCTTATTTACATTATTCTTAACGAATATTGTTGACCAACCGGCACTAGAGGTGGAACTCGAACAAGGGATATTGAGCGGTAAAATAAGCGCAGATGGGTCGTTTTTTGAATACATGGGAATACCTTACGGTTCATTCAATAATGACACGAAGTTCAAGGTAAGCTGCTAATAGTAACTGTGTTTTTATTTTGTGCATACATAATTTTGAATTATATACGTCAACATGTCATGTTTTGTACATTGTACCCACGCTGCATTGTAATGAGTTATATTTCGCACAGAACTAATTACTTATGTGTGTGTGTATCATTTATTTTTGTCCTAAACTGGATGTATTCTATATATGATTTCTTTGTCCTTGTAGGAACAAGCATTAAGTGTGTTAATCTCTTATCGAATTATATTTATCGATGATTCATTATAACTTTGCAATACTATTTAATACATGTATTTTTATAAAATTGTTGCTATACCGAATATTAACTTTAAACTAAAAACTATAACCTATATACAATGTTCTTTTTTGAATATGCAATAATTTGTTTATTTTAATGTTTTTATTGATTTAGGAACAGATAATGTTATTTTTTATGTCTTTTGAATATAAATCTTATTATATTAACGTTAGGTAGATAATACATGTTATATAGCCTAACATAGGATGTAGTACAATGGCTGTATTTAATTGTGCAAGTATAATTAAAGTATTTTTTTTACTATGTTACTTTGTTGTTGTTTGGGTTACGGTTTCTTTAATGCATTGTAAGTATATAGTCATTATATTAGTTTTATAAAGTCTACTGCTGAACATTAGCCTCCCCAATATTGAAGGTATTTTCCCCATGATCACCACGCTGGGCAGGCGGGTTGGCGATCGCAGCTTAAGCCAGTACTCAGGATGGCACTCCTCAGTAGGATTTCTCTTTGTCGACTGTTACGACTCCCCGTGATATGAGAGGGGGCGGTACTATTCTCACTATTCCTTACTATTACTATTCTTACAAATAAATTTCAATCCACAGGCTCCGCTACCACCACCAAAATGGAAAGGAGTTTATAAAGCAGTGGATGAATTTCACGCATGTCCGCAAATTTTCTTAGGAGTTTACCAGGGTTCAGAAGATTGTCTCAAATTAAATTTATATGTTCCAATAAAAGCACAAAATCGCTTACCTGTAATGGTATATATTCATGGAGGTGGATTCAAATTTGGAGAAGGAGGAAAGTTTACTTATGGCCCAGAGTTTATAGTAAGGAATGATGTCATATTAGTAACTATACATTATAGATTACATGCGCTTGGTTTTTTGTGCTTACAAATAGAAGAAGCTCCAGGAAACACTGGTTTGAAAGACCAATTAGCAGCTTTACGATGGGTGAAAAAGAATATAGCTGCTTTTGGTGGAGATCCTGATAATATTACTATTTTTGGTGAAAGTGCTGGTGCACTATCAACGTCATTATTATTGCTGAGTAATACAACTGATGGTTTATTTCACAAAGCTATCGTGCAAAGCGGATCATCGCTAGCGAGCTGGGCAATAAATAGGAAACCAGTTTCTACAGCTAGCATTGTAACCAAATCTTTAGGGTATAATACAGAAGATCCTCATAAGATTTATGCAATTTTGAATAGACTTTCTTATAAAGAATTAATACAACTAGAGGGAAAAAGACCAACTGATATATTTCGTGATACAGAGTTAATCTTTGTTCCTTGTATTGAAAAACCACTACCGGGGGTTGAACCATTTCTGACTGATTTGCCATATAATATTATAAGTAAAAAAACTAAAAACATCCCTATCATGCATGGAACCACAAGCTTAGAAGGATATTTCCTAACGAGTGATGACACGGATGAAATATTGGCTGAATTAAATAAAAAATATATTTTTGCATCAGATTTAGAGTTCAAATCCGACGAAGAAGGAATGAATCTAACGAACAAAATAAAAGAGTTTTATTTTGGGAAAGAAAATATAAGTCGCAGTAATATTTTGAAATTATCAAAGCTTTACTCGGAATTGTATTTTGAAGTACCGTCTGCTTTAGAATCTGAGAAGGTGATGTCGTTATCAGATGCACCAGTTTACAATTACTACTTCAATTACTCGGGTTATAGGAATGCAATGAAATATTTGTCTGGAGCGAATGAAGAAAATGGCGCATGCCATTCAGATGAAATTTATTATCTGTTTAATTCAAATTTTCTCAAATTGTTCCGGTTGAATAAAAATGATGCTAAGTTCATTGATCTCTTTACCCGCATGTGGACGAATTTTGCAAAATATGGGTAAGGCTTTTCACTTTTTTTAAACTAAACTGCCATTCTTTATCAAATTGTGTTATATCCATACACTTAGATTTCAATATTTCAATTGTACTTAATTATAATTAAAATATTCATACACACCTGTTGTCCAGAGGCATATTATACGCCCACATTTTAACAATTCTGTTGATTGATGGTCTCACGTTATAAATGGCAAGCCTATTGCCGCTTAACGAGAACTTCTTTGTTTGCCAGAGCCTTATCTGTTGATCGAAGTACCACTTGCAGGAAAGTTTGGCTTGGGCTCCTTAGTAAGATCCTAAGTAGAATCCTCATTAGAGGTGGAAATTTCGGAATGTTTCCCGAATTTTGAAATTTTTCAGGAATGCTTCCGAATGTATTCCCGAGAACTTCCGAAATTTTCAATATCGACATAATGTTACTGCGTGCACGCAACTAGACATAAATTTATTTCAAATTAAAGTGCATTTGTTTTATCAAATAATTATTTTTCAATAAAAAGTATATTTCAATTTGATTGACAGACTTGCTGCAGGTATATAATATGTTCCTCCCCGACTGGTCTCCATCTTGTCGTGGTGGGGGTGCTGAGTACCTCCTGGTAGGGCGCAGGAGGCGCCAGGGAAAAGGCACCCAGAGACCGACGACTCTGGGTGCCCTTAGTAGCGCCAGGAGGGTCTTAGGCAGTGGGGGCAGGGGGCCCTTGCTGTCTAACGACAGACCCTCCGAGAAGTCGGCCACACACGCTATGGTCGCACAAGGAGGTAGGAGGGGCGCATCCACTGCGCCTCTCTGAGGAGGTCCTCCCGGTTTTGGTCCGGGGGACGTTGGCCGCAGGCGGGATGTCAGAAGCTGCAACACAGGTACTGGCCCTCGCCTCTTTCTCAACAAGCGGCGGGGGTCGTCGGAAGATTTTTAGTGGGTATTACTGCTAGCAGTCGCGTCTGCCAGTGGTGAGTCCCACACCCCCTTTCGGTCGCGCTTTGGCCGGAAGGTAGTGCGTAAACGCATTTTGTTACCGACGTAAAACAAAAAAAAAAGGTACATAATATGTTTATTTTATTAATTACAGTGGTGCTATTACAGAAAAATAGAATCGGCAAATCACTGTCGGTACTTGGCGGTGTTATTTTTTGCACCCTTGAAATTTGAATACAACGTTTTATAAGGAAAAGCAATAATTTATCGGCATAATATCTTCTTTCACAAAAATAACATCTAGATAGAAAACAAGAATCAACATATTGAAAAATTTCAAATGTTATTCGCACTTGAGACTGTAATGTAATAAAAAATCTAGACCTAATCTTAGTTATTTTTAAAACACCCTAATTGGATTTTGTGTATTTCGTTCATTACCACAATCTTTTCAAGTAAATAGTTGCTAGCTTATTCCTTTTTGTTTAATTGATTATTTTCATTGTTCCTTTTTTTTAAAATAACTCCCTTTTACAATTTAAATAACATATTAATTGAGGATTTAATTGTTCACAGAAACCCTACACCACCATCGGATAATCAACTTCCAGTGAAATGGATTCCAAGCTCAAAAAATGATTTAAAATATATGTATATAGACCAGGTCTTGAAAATGGGTCCAATACCAAATCCAAAACCTTATGAGTTATGGAAAAACGTGTACGCTACATACAGAAGAATGGATTTGAAGTACTTTTACGATTAAAATTTTATCTGATTTAAAATCAGATGAAATATTATGTGGTATTTCTTCTCTCTGAAAATGATTATTTTTGAAACACAAAAACTTAAAAGTGTTACAAAAGGCAAACTTAATGCCATAAGGCATTCTCTGCCAGTTAACCTTAGGGTTAGCAGAAAACTTTTAAGGCGGTGCGGTGCGTAAGTTAATAAACATACATAAACTAACATAAATTTGTGATCATGTATTTATTAGTTTTTGTAGATATTGATTGTATCTGATTTACTATTATGAAGAGCTCATATATAGAAAAATTCCAACAAGAGGTTTTACCTGCCTTCTTTCAATACACTCGGCCAAGATCTTAAAGCAATTATTAAATTCGAATTTTATTTTATTTATATTATTAATAAGAGTTCTAAATTGTATATCCTAGAAAATAAATTGTGGCCTGTGACGTCTACCCGCAAGATAGATGCGGTATGAGTGCCTCAGTATACTAAGGTATTACGGTAGATGCAGGCCACCTGCAATTGTCATTATAGCGGCGGTCGGCGGCGGTGACCTCTCACGTTTGGCCTTGGCGGAGACCATGATATCGGCCACTATAGGTGCTGTATTGTGGGTCTCCCGCTCCACCTACAGCGGGAGACGATACTTTGTAGAAGAAAAATATAAAAATGGCTGCCTGAAATCAGTCACAAAGGAGTTTTCAAAAGGATGTGTAATTGTGCATCAGTGGACTCATTTCAGTTGATGATAATGATACATTAATAGTTAACTGGAACAACTTCTTAACTAGCCTTCACTTGCATTATATTACTTGATAACACATTAGTTTGGTTGTTTGCATGTTAAAGAGAAAGTGACCCAGTCGGATGCCATTTTATATATTGCGCTATGAATATCACAACGTGTTAACTGAACGACCAATAATTCTAAGTATATTTAAGGTTGTAACACGAAAAGACGTCTTTAGCGCTGAAGTCATAGTGCAATGTAAAGTAGGAGGTTCTAAATTGAATAATAATATAATAATGATTGTGATAAAATATTTAAATTAGGTTCAATCTCCGCCTCTTTATAAAAGTTACTAAACCATTGATGAAGTGTCGTACTTAAAGTCTAACTAAAAGTAATTACATAATTACCAATTTCTGTCGATTTGCTACGCCTTAACACGTTAACTGCCATAGTAAAATTTTGATGACGGTTTTTTTTTGTTTTTGTTTTTTGGTTGTATATTGAAGTAAATCACATTTTATGACTATTTTAATTTGTTTCCGGTGATTATAATGTAAAATGAAGCTAAAAAAAATGTCAAGCATATGTGACTGACGAGGCCCAAACGAAACAAAACATAGCTATTGCGCCATGTCAAGCATTTTGTCAGGCACCGTCCTCGATATATATAAATGCACTCGGTATCGCTCGGCCGTTTGAACAAAAGTACCTACGCGTGTCATAGTTCACTCCTTGCAGGTTGCGACCTGTCCGGCACGTGCGATGCGTATGTACCTACTGTGTTTATTTAGTCACTTCGAATTAGTTGCGGAAATAAGTGCGCGAACCCATTGCTCTAGTTTT
This sequence comes from Musotima nitidalis, assembly GCA_949126915.1. Classification (NCBI taxonomy): domain Eukaryota; kingdom Metazoa; phylum Arthropoda; class Insecta; order Lepidoptera; family Crambidae; genus Musotima; species Musotima nitidalis. The sequence goes on from OX421419.1 coordinate 4,309,454, forward strand.
TTGTGTTTTTGTGTGACGATAGCTATTGTAATAATGTCAATTATAGATAATACGTGTGATTTTGAATTATCATTGGTAGATTTGCAAGCAATTGACGAACTAGAAAAACAACTGACTCAAAGAGATTTCTCGTTGTTAGAAATTCCATGTTGTAGTGAAATATGTGACGATACAGAAGTAATTTTGGATAGGAGAGGAAACAGAAAGAGGCGGTATGTGATAGAAAGTGACGACGAAGATGAAAACCCAGAACAGCAGGTTAGCAGCACAAGGCTAGAGACTGATTTATGGTATGAACCAGCGGGTAAGCAAAGAAGAATTATACCTTTCACAGAGTGCCCTGGCTTGAAACCTTATAGTTTGAGAAATGTGATGGCAAAATCAAAACCTGAGGATTTCTATTCTTTGTTAGTTCCGGATAGTGTATTTCATGATATATCATAGCTATCATAGCTATAGCTATGGAAACTAACCGATTTGCTGCTCAAACAATTACTAAACTTAGTTCAAAAAATCTAATAAAACGAGGGTCGCGATTGCTTAGTTGGTCCGATACAAACCAAGACGAGATCAAAAGGTTTTTTTGTTTAATATTATTTATGGGTATAGTTAGATTGCCTAAACTAGCTGATTATTGGTCAACAGACCCCATGATTTGCCAATCTTTCCCGCGAACAGTTATGTCTCGTAACAGGTTTGAAATTTTATTACGAATGGTACATTTTTCTAACAACGATAACCAAAGATACGGCGACCGTCTGTTCAAAATATGTGAATTGGTCGATACTTTGAATCTCAACTTTGAAACTTATTACTATCCTCAAAAAAATCTTTGTATTGATGAGTCTCTGGTACCATTTCGGGGACGCATTATATTCCGACAATATATCAAATTGAAGAGGCACAAATATGGAATTAAAGTTTTTAAATTATGTACTAACCCAGGCTACACAAACAGAATTCAAATATACAACCCCAACCAATGTTGTGATGTCACTTATGGAAGGATATCTTCAAAAAGGTCATACATTATATACAGATAACTGGTATACCAGCGTCGATCTGGGACGCAAACTGTTGGACAAAGAAACGCATCTTGTGGGTACTTTACGTAAAAATAGAAAATATTTGCCTAAAGATGTTATAAATGGAAAGATAAAGAAAGGAGAGTTTAGAGCTAAAGAAAATGAAGATGGTATGACATGCATGAAATGGAAGGATAAAAGGGATGTTTTTTTACTATCTACGAAACATTCTATTGGATTTACAAGGACTTACAAAAGAGACAAAGAAATAATAAAACCAAAAATAGTAGTGGATTATAACAACGCAAAATCTTTTGTAGACCTATCTGATCAGATGATCGCATACTCAACACCTTTGAGAAAAACTGTAAAATGGTACAGAAAACTTGCTGTTGAATTGTTGTTGAACACTGCTTTACTCAATTCTTACATAATTTATAAAGAAACCACGAAGACTAAATTGGGGATAGTAGAATATAGGAAAAAGTTGTGCAAATATCTAACAGAATCAGGCAAAGAAAACACTAATCCTAACATGCAATTGCAAAGAAATAGGAGGCAAAAGCATGAGCTAAAAAAGAAAGAAGGACCTGTTAAAAAATCTAGAAAGTACTGTTCACGGTGTTAGAAAGTAAATGTTCAAACAATAGACAGAAATTATGCCAGAAAGAAGACTAAGCAAGTGAATACTTATTGCCCACAATGCCCTAATGAACCACATTTTTGCCTATCTTGCTTCATCGAGGAACATAAAAAATGTAACTTTTCCTTGGCCTACTGACACATTACTCTAAATTACATTTTTTTTATAATTTTCTAATCTGTATAAGCCCAAAATATGATTATATCAAACAATAAAAAGTTCTTATAGTTTCATTGTGTCGTATTTTATTTTTCCCAATAATACCTAAATAAATCCAGTTCTAAATATAAAAACGTTAGGCCACGTTGAACATAGTTTTTCCAGGGCCTTGTCAGTCAATTTTAATAGATAATAACGAGCTAAACGTGCCAGACAGCTCCCTGAGATCATTTACATTACATACTGTGTCGTCAGTCACCCGGGACTGACATGGCCTTAACAGGTACCATGTCTGTCAAGCACCGGTGCCTGACATGGCAGTTAACGTGTTAAGAAACTTGCACGGAAATGTGTTTTACTTCTTGTCGCAATGTGATGCGACGCTATCGTTCTTCTGATTTACGTTTCAATTCGTAAAACATTTTTGAAGTGTATTACACCTCAAGCATAAAATGCACTGAATTTTTTAAACGGGCTATAACATAACTGCATTGAAATCGTTACTGCGTCTTCAAAAAACATTTTACACAGTCTCCAAATCAACGTTCACACGGCAAACGCTGAACTCTTTCAGCAGTCTTCCTTCTCTTGCTTACGGTGGATTTCCGTAAAGAAACACATGAATCAATAAATTACAATAGTAAAGATACGATAGACATCAAAATTCTTTTACTGGCTACATCGCCACTGTGTTGAAAGCGGCATCACGTCTAATAGAGCGATGGACGTCAATTCGAGGCCCACTTGGCGCCGTGCTCTCTTGTTGAGAGACATTCACAGTAAGCGCTCGGGCTTGGAGTAAGTCATTTGACGCAGCGTTATTTCTTAGTACTTAACTTTTTGTAGCAGTCAGTCAGTCATAGCTACAGAAGGTAGGAAGTAATTTTCATTAGTTTATTAGCTTGTTCAGATAAGGCGGCATAAACGTTGACTTGCGCATTTCAAATTTATAAATGGGAAACGCACTATTGCATTTGAACCTCTATCAAGATCGCGCAATCCAAACGCGCCAACAGAATAGGCTCTAACTAGATTTATCAATATCTAAAACAGATAAGGGGCTATCAAAAATGTAATAATAAGCCCTATCTGTATCGACATTTAGTTGTTGGCTTCTTTTTAATCTAAGCACCTAAAAAAGTGATTCAATTGTTGAATTAAGCAGTTAAACCGTTAATGGAACTAGTGAAAATAAATTCTTATAATTTATTACTCTGTGGTTAAAAACAGTAGGATGTAGTTCGTTATCGTAATCTCAGTCGATTAATGTCGCACTACTGAGCACAGGAAAAAGAAAGGTGAGATGAAATTGCCTAAAGCAAATCAACTGGAAAGGGGACTTATATTAGGTTGTTTCAAAATGATTGATAAGTTTCCTTTAAAGTTATACTATCCATTAAACTCTTTCAACTTGCGTCACAACTCACTTCCTCTTTTACTCGTGTCAACTCAATTTAGTCGTTTTTCTTTACTTGGACATAATGCATTTTCCATAACATACATACAACACCAATCTTTAGACAATCTATGTAATATTAAATGATTTTTCAACATAAAGCGACTACACGATTCCGATATAATATATCGGAAGTAAGTATATTATAGTAATGATAGAAAAATAATGCACTGGAAGAGTTCTGTTTAGACAAATGACTATCGTCAATCTAGTTGGCCGCGACGCGACGCCTTAAGCGGACGATGAACGTCGATGACTTTCAAAAGTCTATAAAAACGCCTCCGCGCTCGCAGCAGAGGGGATTCCAGATGGATTTCGTGCATCGATTGTATATAAAAATTCATCTAAAATAATAAATAATGAAATTGACAAAAACATTCAAACGGTCTCTTTGGTATTTAATCTACTAATGACCTGGAGTCATTAAAAATACTTGCGATAAATAGCTTAGAAAATATAATAGCTTAGCGAAAAATAGACGAGACCCAACTTTACATTATGTAATATTAAGAAACTAAACTGGTTATTTTATTTGTAACCACACGTTATCATGTGTTTTATGATGTAGATGTAGGTATTTTTTCCGTTCGAGATGACAAAGAACAATTGAATTGTTTTTTTTTTTTTTAATTTTAAAATAAAAAAACGAACGTTGCTTAGGTTAAGTTTAACCTAAGCAACGTTCGTTATAGTAAAAGTATTTACAGAATCAGCTCCAGCTTGTACATTGTGCCAACACAAACAATATAAAAGGCTAATTGGCACTGATCAGAAGCGACGCGAGGGCCGCGTCCTGTCTGCGCGCCTCTTTTTTATTTCTCACGTACTTCATAGCGATTATCCCTTTTTTGTAGGACATTTTTATATTTTCTCTTTACATAAACATTTAATGTTGTTGAATGACTGCCATAAGCAGGATCTGGTCTTTCTTTAGGGATATAATTAAATTACTTTATTATTTTCTTCTATTGACAAATAATAAAAATAAATACTTTTTTTTACAGTCACCCCAATTATTTAGTCCAAGGATAAGTATCATTTAGAACTTGTGTTATGGTTACTAAATAACGTATAAACAACCGTATTTTTTTTTTTGCAAGCAAATAACTAATATATATAGATAGCACCCAGACCAGAACAAATGTTCATGTCCATGCACACAAAGATTTGTCTTGGGTGGGAATCCAAGCGGAAAATTTAACTGATTTTATTCCCTATATTACTAATACTTTCCAGTCATTCGTGGTAACGGCAAGACTCAGGTACAAGGTGTCTCCTTAGACCTTTCCAGTTCTCAATAGTAAGATATTAATAGGCTGAGATGTTAGTAGTCACTTTTGGCAATAAGATCAATAAAATTGTCGTTGATGAGTATTAATCATATTATTTTTTTATTTCTGTATAATTATTGCCAAAAGAAGAAGCGCTCGTAGCTCCGCGGTGCTCGGTGGTCGCAAGCGATCACCTAGTCGATTGATGCGTTCATTTGATGACTATGGCGTAGTATATATTAGGTCGGGGAAAAAGACTTTTCGCATAACGTAGGTATAAACTTATTATAAAATTTTTTTGACTGTACTATTTGTGTCTGACTGGTTTTGGTAACATTAAAAAGGTTCCATTATAAAGAAAATAAAAAAATAAAAAAAAGTTGTTTCCCGCTATTTTTCATTTGTTTTTCTCTCCGTAAAAATGAGTGAATCTAATGAAGAAATTCGATACATTTTAAAATTTTATTATAAAAAAGGCAAAAATGCAACTCAAGCAGTGAAAAAAATTTGTGATGTTTATGGACCTGATGCAGTGTCAGTAAGAGTAGCACAAATTTGGTTCAAACGTTTTCAGTCCGGAAATTTTGATGTTAAAGATGCACCTCGCTCTGGTCGCCCTGTTACGAATAAAATGGACGCCATTTTTGAAAGAGTGGAGCAAGATCGGCATATTAGTAGTTACGATGTAGCTGAAGAACTGGGAATTGACCACAAAACAGTTTGACCCATTTGAAGAAAGCTGGTTATACAAAAAAGCTCGATATTTGGGTGCCACACGAGCTCACTCAAAGAAACTTAATGAACCGTGTACTCATTTGCGATTCATTATTGAGACGTAATGAAACCGAGCCGTTTTTGAAGAGATTGATAACTGGCGATGAAAAGTGGATCACGTACGACAAGAACGTGCGAAAAAGGTCGTGGTCGAAAGTTGGCCAGGCTTCACAGACTGTGGCCAAACCTAGCCTAACACGAAATAAGGTGATGCTGTGTGTATGGTGGGATTGGAAGGGCATTGTTTATTATGAGCTTTTACCGCCCGGCAAAACCATCGATTCTGATCTTTACTGCCAGCAACTGATGAGATTAAAGGAAGCAGTCGAGAGAAAACGGCCGGAATTGATCAACAGGAAGGGTGTGGTCTTTCATCACGATAACGCTAGACCACACACATCTTTAGCCACTCAGCAAAAATTAAGAGAGTTCGACTGGGAGGTCCTAGTGCATCCACCATATAGCCCTGACCTTGCGCCTTCAGATTTTCACCTGTTTCGGTCTCTGCAGAATTCTTTACATTCTGTAAGGTTGACCTCAAGAGAGGACTGCCAAAACTATTTGTCCCGTTTTTTTGATCAGAAGTCCCAAAGTTTCTACAGTAACGGGATAATGTCTCTGCCCACAAAATGGCAGAAAGTTATTCAACAAAACGGTACATATATATTGTAAATAAATGTAAATAAACTTTGAAAAAAATGTCTTGACTTTTCATACAAAAATACGAAAAGACTTTTTCCCCAACCTATTATGATAGTAAGAGGTAGCTACCATGTACCGAAATAGACGTTATACGCTTCCAGTAGTAGGAAGCGCTGGTAGCCCCGGGGTGCTCGATGGTCGGAAGCGATAGCCGAAGTAAAGCAGAGTTTATAGAGGTCAGTCCTTGGATGGGTGACCGTGTGTGACATTTTATGTCGAGCGCTTCCGTGCTTCCGGAGGCACGTTAAGCCGTTGGTCCCGTTTGTCAGTAAAATGTGGTAGTCGTTAAGCCATTGTTGAGGCTTGTTAGAAAAAAATCGAACAGTGTCACAGTGTCAGCATAGTGGAGTATGACCCAATACCCTCGCACCTTGGTATGTAAGAGGAGGCTCGTGCTCAGTAGTGGGACGTTTATGGGCTGAGATGATGATGATAGCCTGAATATATAAATTGGGTTAGTAATGCATTTCATTTAAGTGTAAACTATCTGAACTAAGTAAACTTTATTTAGTACTTGTTTCTTAGGTATCAATTTACAATAAATATGAGTAAGTGCTGACTTAATACATTTCTTATAAATAATAATGGATTGTACCTACTGCAGCTGATATGTACAGCTTGCGCTTGAGTTTTGATAAGGCAATACAGAGTTTGAACAAGTTTGCATATTGTTGCCTTCGGACTTAACTTTGTGGCTGCTTCCTCGAGCCAACATAATTGGATAGTCATGTCTATTTTGCGAGTCTGCAGTAAATACCTGCATGCTGCTATAATTTGTACAAGTCACCAGAAACGGACAAAATTTAATGTAAAAAATGCTCGGAATATAATGTCAATAGTAGACTTTTTATCATCATCATAATTATTGATATAGCAGTTCCAAACACCCATAATCTACAGAAAACTATCATCGAAAAAATTCATAAATACACAGAATTAAGAGAAGAAATTATTAGAATTTGGAAATTAAATAAAGCTTACATCGTGCTTTCCAGTACCAGAGTTATACCTAAATATCTCCTACAATCATTAAAAATATTAAATCTACCACAAAATACCTACATGACTATGCAGAAAGCCGCTATTCTAAACACATGTCGAACTGTAAGGAAGTTACTTCAAGAAGATTCCCAATAAATGATTCTCACTTGGCTTCGGCCCTTGAGTCTCGTTAAACACAAGAAAGTAAGATTTCTGAGAAAAAGGAAATATTCCAAAATAATAATAATAAAAACGTTTCTTTGGTACATTACATAATGAAATAAAAAATTCTTACAACTTCAGCATCTTAAATCTAAAATAGTACCAAAAAGGCCTCTGTCATGTCATGTCAAAAAATGTCATGTCTCAACAAAGATTGTCACGACGCTGGTATTCTGCGGATTTTAGCAGTATCCCGATAATTTTTACCTGATAAGGCTGAATTTTAGTTATTATATGGAGCGACCTCCATTTGACCTCCGCAACCCAGAGGGAAACATCATTACATGGTTAAACCAGCTGTCAATATGTTAAAAGTCACTGACTTCCTAATATCGACTGCTACAGATGTTTATGACAGCCAGAACCAACGGCTTAGTAACATACTTATCAAATATACAAATGTGTGTCGAAAGATTAAAATATCCTTATCGAAACTGATACAAGTATCTTAGATAATAATATCACCTTTTCACCTCAATTATGACTTCTTTCTTTTGTATCAAATCAAATCATTTTATTGTCAAAACACAGGTTGTTATGATGAAAAGGTACCATAAAAAAAATCTTTCCGTGTTTTACCTCATGGGCGTACAATATTGTATTAACTTAAAACTAAAAACTAAGAAAACCTTAAAGAAATTAATAAAATCAAATCTATCATAATTATTAATTCTACAAAATTATAATTCTATTCTACAGCTATGGAACAAATCGGACCCTGCCCTAGTAGTATTGTATTTAAGAGTGAATGTATAATGATTTTGATTTGTAAATGATATGATAAACCACAATGGCAGGGGACTGATGTTCGAATTGACATAAAAGAAATTGACGCGGTCATATTCCACGCAATGTAATAATAGTATTGCAAGAATATCCTTTGCCTTTTTTGGCCTGGTACTACGAATATTTATCGCAAATATCAGCCCACTTACATATGGGTAGGTATAACAGAAAACCTATTTGTGTAAAAGCTTTTTGTTTAGTTTTAAAAAGATAAACTTTCTTCTTTATATTATAATTCTAGAAGGTTTTAAATGTAATTTAGGAACTTTTTTTAGTTTAGCAGTGTTCAGTTCTTTCTTTAAAATGTTTGTTTAAACGTTAAAGTTTTTATAATAGCTTTTAAAAAATTTGCATAAAATTTGTGTTTTGTTTTTGTCCATTGTTCTACCTGCACTTACTTCGTTTTTCGTCAAGTACCAAGTACTAAGTTTCAACTAAAATTAATGATCAATGACATTTATTTACCAAAATTCACTTAGCTCTGTATTTATTCACATTTTATTTTGAAAAAATTAATCATTCGTTTATAAGCATTTTCTGCGTATTTCACCTTATAACGTAAACTAATAGGTACATGAAATGAGCAGCGATAGCCCAGTGGCGAGGACCCATAGCCTTCAAATTCAGAGGGTCCCGGGTTCAAACCCTGGTGGCGCACTTATGACATTTCGAAGTTTTGTGCGTTGTTATCGCTTGTTCTGTTCACGTTAAGCTGTTGGTCCCGGCTGTCATGAACATCTATGGCGGCCGTTATGAGTAAGTCAGTGCCTTCTAACATCCTGACAGCTGGTTTAAACATAGGAATATATTTATCTCTGAGTTAAAAAAGTGTTCAGACGGCAATCGCTCCATGTAATAACTGAATTCAGCCAAATGAGAAATTGTGAGCAGGCCCTGGGCGCTACACTTTAGTGCAGGACAAACAGGGATAATGCTAGGATATTATTATGATGGAGATAATGTACATTTAATAGTCGATTACACAGGATGTTTATGACAAAGCCAATGTTCTCAGTGTCAGAAAAATATAAATTTATGAAAGCATTCAGCGATACCATAGACATGTTGTTCCTACATTACCTGAAAATAATAAAAGAGTAACACGGTATCCTGTCACTACAGTCCACTCTAGATTTGCGCGTAAAAGATATGAACATTTAGCTCCTCGATTATATAATAACCTTAGCAAAGAAAATTGTTTTAAAAAATATAGTAATAATGAAAAAAAAAGTGTTATTTGTGTGGCTAAAATGTAAAGATTATGAGTCAATAAAAAATATGTTGCAATAAATACAAAACCACACCCATTTACACACATACACACACGCACACTCATAAATTAGTCAATTTTTATTGTTATATCGTTTGGGAGATGCCACTGACTGCTGAAATACAGTATCTTTACTAGATCGGAAGCCTATGGAATCATTTAATTTGTTCATTGTTTAATGAATTCAATAAAGATTTATTATTATTAATAAATCAACAATTTTCTGAACCAAACAGAGAATATAATATTACTTATAAGTATCTTATCCGAAATTAATTGAGAAAATAAGAATAAAAACTCACAATTTACAACTTTTTACTCTCTTAGATCAACACTTAACCCGAAAGCAAGTTTAAGTTCCAAAGCTCATAGACAAGGGAAATGAACTTTACACTTGAGGTTAATTAGTTTTAATAACTTGCCGAAGTAGGCCGCAGGAGTTAATCTATACTGGCACTACAAGTTTGGCAATGTTCTCATACTTTGCCCTACTTTAAATAAGGCGACTAAGTATATTTAACACAAAGTAGCTGGAATTATATTTTGCAGTTCGGAAGGAAACTGCGTTCTTATATAGTGGTTCGAAAGTTTACTATGTAATGTGCGTCTGATTGTTGGTAATATTTTTTCTTACCACTCACTTACACCAGATTATCAGCATTAAAATACACACTCCTAAATAAAGCCTCCTAATAGATTATAATATTTAGGGGGGGGGGGGGGTGCCACTAATCGCCACACTGGGCAGGCGGGTTGGTGATTGCAGTTCAAGCCAGTACGCAAAATGACGCTGCTGCCCATCATGCGGTAGGATTACCCTCTTATATACAAATATAAATTCACGCCTGTTGCCCCCAAGGGGCTAAACAGAGGCACATTACACGCCCATGTTTTGCCAATAATAGTGCTGGTCCCACGTAATAGGTGGCGAGCATTGTCTCTCGCCGAGATCTTTCATACAAACTTAAAGTACCCAATGAAGCATGTAAGCGCTCATGTATAATTTTGTCAAGCTGCTCTATCATCATATCCTAGTATTATCCCGGTTGCCCTAGATTTAAGCTTAGGCTTAATTTTGTCAAGCTGCTCAATAAGTTTCTCTAAGTTGGCTTAGCGATTATTAAATTTAATAACCATACCGAGACAAACAGCTTGAAGTACCCACTAAAGCATTTAAGCGCTCAAAAGCAAATCCCACACAAACAACAATCACTCAAAGACTAACCTTAATGAATACTCGAAAGTCGATGTGGTTATCTCAACCGCACACCTAGCTTATTAAACTGTGCTTGATAAGCCACTTATGTATGAGGGTATAGTCTAGGGTATAAAGGAATCTTATTAAAATCTAAGGAACCTAAGTCAACCTCGTCTGAGAGATGCACCGCCGATCAAAGGACGGGGCTCTGGCAAACATAACAGTGCCCGGTAAGCGGCAATAGGCTCGCCACCTATTACGTGGGACTAATAATATAATTAGCGAAGTTTGGGCGGGTAAATTGCCTCTGCCTACCCCTCCGGGGAAACAGGCGTGAATGTATGTATATGTGTATGTATGTATGGGTACAATAATAGCGACATTGCGGTAATACTCTATACAGCCGTGAAAACCTCGCGTAGCTTTTTATCTTTTTATTAGTAGCTAAGGTAAGAGTTGGGTATGAAGTGTATCTATGGCTATTATTTAAACGGTCTGAACTACAAAAACTCGCGTCAATTTGAAACAAACAAAAGTCGAACGTAAATATTTTGTTAACATTTAAAATAAATCCCATTAGCTAGTGGTCATCGAGAAACGTCACCCTCGGCTTTCCAGCACGTACACTATAGAGATGAAATGGTTAGATTTTATTTTAATATAAGCAAAGGCTTAGCATATAACGTAACTGATTGGCTGGACTAAGCTAATTTTTTTTTTGCTTTGCCTGGTAAGATGTTTTCGAGAGTTTATAGAATAAAACTCTTCGAAAAAGGCATGAAATTTAAGGCGGTTTGTAAATGTTTTTTTTAATACTACAGAGTGGCATGAAACATGCGGCTCCCCTGATGGAAAGAGGTCACTGCAGCATATCACCGCTTTCAACACCAAAGGCATCACTAGCTCTTTGCCAACCCTTTAATAGCCGTATCAGTGCGGGAAAGAGCCAATAGAGGGCATTGGGTTTGTTGGACTAAAGCGTTGACAGAATACAGTTTCTTTGCATTTCTTCTCTATGTACTCGTTCCGCCATGCCTCTGCCTAATCCAACAAACCAAACATTGGAAATATAAATAAATCCATGACGGTCGCTGCCAACCCTCAATACGTCAGTGATAACCAAACGAGAATAATCGTGGGTAGTTTGAAACAATGGCCATTTGCATTTATAAATGATTCATGTGACGCGTCGTGTTGCCAGAGAAAACAGCCCCGTTGATCGGCGCTTGGTCGAATTTTGTCGATTGGCAACCCTACCGTTACAGGCTGCGGGCCTAGTATGAGCGGAAGCGGGACAAGGTTTTTATTAAATACTTTTAATGCATATTTTTTTGTTTATTTAAATTTAATTAAAAGTACTCGACGTCTTTGAAATAAAATATTATCACTATATCGATTTAGAAGCTCAAAATCGTGTAAGCGTAAAATGTATACCACAACTTTTAGTTGCTATTGTTAACTACATTTAAGAGCTTTAAATGCTCCAGAAACATACCTTTTGTTTACGGAAAACAGATATTTCAGTCAGATGTTAATGGCAGAATACAACTAATATTTAAAATAAACAATAAGTAAAAATAGAGCTGATAAAATTCATAATTTTCAAACCTACACCTACACAAGCCAACCTCTTCTGCAAGTGTGCTCCTGCCGATCAATGGGCGAGGCTCTGGTGATCATAACAGTGCCCGGTAAGCGGCAATGGGCTCGCCAATACGTGGAACTATATAATTGGCGAAGTGTAGGCGTATACTACGCCTCCGCCTACCCCTCCGGGGAAACCGGCGTGAATTGTTTTACTCGGCACTCGTTGTCCTTCACATGTTTAAAATTATTTAATGTACTTTTTATTGTAATAACTGTTTGTGCCAGAATAAATAAAAATAAATAAATAAAATGAATGTATGTATGTAAGCCATTTGTAAGAACAGAGCAGATAAAGTTAATAATTTCCCAAACAATAAAAATCGCTAGACTCATCACCAAGCCGCAGCCCAAAGTCCTAAATAAATAGGAAATCGGACTAACGGCAGATAATGGCGGTCTATTGACTGCGAAAAACAATATTTTCGTATCGATAACAGTTTGATTAAGTTGTTCGTACTCCTCGCAGTAACTTGTAACGTCTAAGGGTCGGATGTATTAACTTGATTTATAGGTGTATTATGGTTAGTTTGTAACTTGATGTGTTGTTTGTTTTGATGGGACTTCTAATGTTTGACTTAAAAAAATAATGACAAACGGGTATTCGACAAACAACGTCTCACCAATTAATGTTCATTTCACAAAAGTATCATCTTACAAATACTCACTTAGCAAATTATCCATTAGCAGTCACTGCACTTGTTAAATGTGTTAAATATTATAATGACAATTAACCTTTTTTTATAGTATACAACCAGAACAGGGCAAAACTAATTATACTTCTGTGATGGTCAACAAAAAAAAACTCTTACCTAATCTATCATCGAAGGTTTTGCCCTGATTGCCATTATGTATTATATTTAACAGATTAAAAGACAGATTCAAACGGTTTGAGACCAATATTTTATTTATGTTCACATTATACACATTCATTACTCTAATACAATAATAAAGATTCACAAGAAAACAATAAATTTTGTACAGTACATCGGAAATTCATTAACATGATATCATAGCTATAACATACATAAAACTATTAAAAATAACAATAATTAAACAAAGTACATATCAATTTGACATAACGTATAGTAGTTCCGCAACTACAATATTATTATCCATGTGTTAAACGAGTTATTATATTATATATTATTTATTGAATGAATAATAATAAATAGGGCCCAATGTAACATAATATGCGCTTTCCAAAAAAGTTCTTGCATTTTGGAGTAACAAATTTCGTGGGATCAGTCACGCGAGTAACTCTGGCTTGAGCTGGTTTCATTTGGAGCTAGTCATTAAAATAGTAGTTTTATCTGATAACTCAGTTGCTAAATGTTATTTTTGTTAAGAGTTATTTGTAAAACGTAAATTTAAGTGTGCATCATTTGGAAAAGTGAGTCGCTTGTAAAATGATCAGTTGGTGAAACCATTTTTTTGCCAAACATTGTTTGTAAAGTGTAATTTTGCCATTATGACTTTTGATAAAACAGCAGGACCCCGATTTAATGAGATAGTTTCTTTGTTGTTAAGTTTATAAAAACCTGTGGCATTTATTTTTTTATTATTAGAGTGTCAATACAAATAATTGTACTAATAATAAAATAGAGATCAAATTGGGCTCCTAGAACAATTCTAAAATGAGGAAGCCACACCTGTCTATCCGGTGATATCGGCCTAGAATAGTGCACACCCTTTCATCTCACGGGAAGTCGTAAGATTGGACAAAGAGAAATCCAACCGGATGATGGGCAACAGCGTCATCCTGCGTACTGGCTTGAACTGCGATAACCAACCCGCCTGCCCAGCGTGTTGATTACGGACTGCAAATAGAATGTAATCTATTGGGGATGCTAATGTGCTCAGCAGTAAACTTTATAAGGCTGATATGACCTGTTAGTTCTGTAAGTAATGGGCCTGCAAGTTGGAGTATGCTAATGTAGACATGTCCTTACAAGTAGACAATATTGCAAAATGTTCTACAGCCCAGAGAGCCCGCCTCCGAAACGTATATCGCTTAATATACAACTTTGTCTTCATAGAAAGAATGTGCCAACAAAATAGCAGACAGCTGAATGAGCTAGAAATTCCTCATGCACATAATCGAGAAGGCTCCTTTAGCAACTGAGTCACTCTTTATAGCAGATTTTGTTTCCCTCTTTTAATATAAATCTACAGATGCTCAGCACAAAATTTTATTTTACAAAATGTCATCCATTGACGACCGAAAATATTTGAGCTCATTTGATATTTTTTTATTTGATGGCAAAGTGTTTTTACGACAACTTGAGATTTATCAAATGTTATTAAATAAAAATGATGAACAAAAATGCACGTCTGACGTGGAAAAGTCTATAATAAATCAGTGGAGATCCGACTTTAGAGTCACTTGGAATTCTGAAAGAAAAGCGTCAAAGCTTTATATTGCTTCAACGAGTTTCGGGCCATGAAGCATGCGATTTATTTTAAATAGGAATATGCAAAAGACATACAATGGAAGAACGTTTATCTTATATGATCATAGTTTGATGTTTCACAATCTGTATACAATGCTTTAAATCCTTTAGAAAAAATACATCGTCTCTCAATATGTCGGATGCGCGCGAATTGTCATAAACTTGTTTCAAACCAATTTGGTTAGCTTAGTTTAATAAATTAAAGTGTTATTTTTTTGGAAAATGGAAAATTTTTATAAAGAAACCTTTATTGTTACAAAAATTACATGTAGATATTAAATGACTGGACACTAAGTGGTCGAAAACGATCTCTGAAGCCAAATAAAGGTAACATAGATCATATTAATCAAATCATTCATACGTAAAGCCACAAACATTCAAGTTGTAAAAATTTAAAAACAGGTTGTATTGATATGCCCCACAATGGCACCACAAAATATATAGATCGTTAGCGACATACATTAAATTAATCATAATATATATTTAGTTATATTATAATAATAACTTACCGTCTTATAGGTTTTTACTTTCACCAATATAATAATAATAATATATTTACATTAAAGTTCTTAATGATACTTATCTTGGAACTAAATAATTGGTATGATTATAAGAGAATATTTTTTTTTAATTTATTTTATTATACTCCTTCTATGTTAAACTATGTCGTGCCCGAGAGGGTCCGTAATTGATACCATGTTATTTATTTCACCATCTATGGAATGCAATAAAGTATAGAATATTTTTAAAACGTTTGTGTGGTATTTAATATCAAACGTCTTCAGGGTTTCAACGTAAATCTTATGGTGAAGACTATCCCAAAATTTAATAGTGACAATCAATACATGTGCTAGTCGTATAACCGTTAGAGAACCTGTTTAGCTGGAAATCATTCCAACAGCATAATGAAACACTCGTCTCCGCCAAGACACAATTAAAACTGTTTCAGGTCACAACAACTATTGCAACTGAAAATTAGACAACAAAATATAATCATATCAGCCTTATTAGGTCTGCTGAACTTGAGCCTCCTCAAAAATACACTTTATTTGTAGTATGTGCCCATAATCACCACGCTGAGCAAGCGGGTTGGTGATAGCAGTTTAAGCCAGTACGCAAGATGATGTTGCTGCTCATTATCCGGTAGGGTTCCTGTTCGTCGTCTCTTATGATACCTCATGAGATAAGAGGGGGTGGCACAATACTAGGCCGGTACCCAAATAGCAGAAGGCGTTTAACCCTTAAAGGCTATTTGGGTGCAAATACACCCAGGCCTATTTGGTTTTTTCCGCTACACTCTTGAGTTTTGTTCTTAGCGCTTTGCGGTTTCGTGTATCCTCCTAAGTCGTCAGTAGCCCTCGAACGCGCGGGGGAGCGGTTGTTCGCACATGCAGTTTTTGCCACACGCTTGCCTCCCGGGTGTATCGACACCCATAATAGTCATAGTGCGCTACTGTTTTACATCGTAAGTGTTTACTTTTTTATGTTTTATCATTGAATTACGCATGTAAAATTGTGTTTTTATATGTCATTTTATTTTTAGATCATCAACAATCAAATCCTGATGAGACACCGAGGAGATCTAAGCGAGGCAGATGTGGGCTTTGCAAACTAAAAAAAGATAGAAAGTTTTCTATAAAATGCTTGAAGTGTACCAAATATTATGTACGGAACATCGCAACATTATATGTAATGATTGTACCTAAGAATTTCTAAATACCTTTATATAGCTATAAGTGTTGATTTTTTCATGTAAAGATTATGAAAAATATTTGAAAACGACTGAGAAACCAAAGTTCCTAAAAATGTTAAGTTTTTTTTTGTCTCACTTCCGAGGTGAAAATTCTATATTTTTTTAAAAGATATGTTTTAGTTAAGTACGCCAAATTAAAGGCACTACAGTGATTTATTAAGTAATAAAAAAAATTGATTTGTTTTTGGATTTAATTTATTTATAAAAATATTTTTTTTGAGGTCCCTCTCTCATAGTGAGATATTTTGGTCATATTTTCTTAATTAAATATTTATAGGATTTTCACAAAAAAAATTACAAATAACTACTTAAATTTATAAATTTAGGCCCAAATTAACCACGAAAAGTAATTTGATCACAATTTCTCACAATTAATTAATAATTCTATAATTATAAAAAGTTGGGTGGTTTTACACCCGTTATAGTCTTAGTGAGGCATAAAATTCATTATAGCCTTTAAGGGTTAATTAAATTAAGCTGGAGTACTTATTAATACCAAAATAACTAAATACGAATGCGCCCATTCACTATGAGCAATAGCTTAAGTCGAGAACATTCGGACAAGAACCTCATTAAGTATAGAAGTACTAATTGCCGATGGGAGCCAGATCTTTTCGTGGCCCCATTGAGTGTGCTAGAGGCGATGTATGAGTGAGTCATGTATTATTCATTGCCCACCTACTGTTTGCGTCTAAACGGCTGGCAAAAGATTCGAAATTAAATTTGGTATGCAAACAGAAGGAGTTTTTTCTTTCTTCTGAACGTCAAAAGTGACGGGAAGCATTTCAATGTATAATCTATTAACTTTTTGCTTACTGTGTTTGTTTTTGTCCTCCTCTTAATACTAATACTCTTTTTAATTTTATCAGAGGTTAGATCAAGCTTGCTTTCCGATTGTAATTACGTGTTTTCAATTAGTATGAAGCAAGCAGTTATTGAAGTCTTTCCGTTTTAAATTTATACGTAAATTGGTGAAATACTGTTGCAAAGTGTTATTATGCTTATGAATTATTAATTGTACATCATCATATTATTTTATCAGTTACAAAACCTCATATGGCGCAATTAGATGCCAATACCTAACCTATAAAAACGTTGCTTAAAAATGGTTACTGAACAAAAGGTTTTAAAGTAAAACACAAACGCCAAATCAACCTTAGAGTTGTACAGTCAATTGGGTTACTAAACTTAGCTTATTAAGAATATAATTTATTGTTTATCTGCGTGGTGGGTTATGAACAACAGGTGCGGGTTGTAGTGGAACAAAATATCATAATAATATAAGCTAACGGCGGCGTTGCCTACTTTGAACACTGTCAATATATTCATATTAGTGAATCACAAAACTGAGCTTAGGCCTATTTTCACATTCCAGGGTAAGAGGGATTTAAGTAATCCACCACGCGGCCTCAGTGCAGATTGATGGAAACAGGTGCATGTCTTTTAATTGAAATACTTTATTAAACAACCTAGTTCAATTCGGCATTTGACTTGGTTTAACTGCTTTATATACGCATTAATTTATGTATAACAAATAGCTTGACGTGTCTCCGAAGCACAAAGTCACCCAACCAAGCACAGTAAGTACTCTGTAAACTCTGCTCAACTTAGGAGATTGTACATAAGTTATAAGAAATAAATATTCTTATACAGTCACACCAATTATTTAGTTCCAAGATAAGTATCATCAAGAACTTGTATTATGAATACTAAAGAACGGATAAACATACTTAAATTTTTTTTTTTTCTAAAATCATACACCCATAATACCTAGATCAGATCAAATATTCATGTTCATGCACACAAAGATTTGTCCTGTTTGGGAATCGAACTCACGACCTCTGAAGTGAAGTGCAGGTAGTCTGATGTTCACGCCATATTGGTCGTCAAATTATTTAATAATTTCCAACCAACTATTCTCGCGCAGCTAGAAGCGCTACACCAAACTGCACACTAAGACCCTTAAAATAATACTTGGTCCTCAAATATTGTTCCGCTTGCTAAAATCGCAATCAAAACAAAACCGTTAGCAGTGCTGCGCAGAGTTTTATCGCCCAATTTCTAGAAACTTGTTACGAAATGCGCTCTGCGGTTGACTGGGAGTGGGACGCGGGGACCACGTATCTCGTCGGGATTTATGGAAAAGTAGGTGCTGTAGCTATTCCATGCACTTACAAAGGCTGCTGTATTTAAATTCTCGGAATTGCAGCGATTGGTTTTCCTGTCATTTTACATTTGTTTTTGGACCATTCAAGTGCTAAGGTTTATTGGCTTTCTTTTTGACTCAAACAGATGGTACAACTTTCTAAACAGAAAGTAAGAATTTGAAAGTGTTGTCTTATTTTGGCAGAGGTAGAAAGTGAATAGCCACATTGTAAGATCTTTACATATTTCTTTCGATTAATCCACATTCATAGTTCTTGTCATACAGGCTCTTTTATTTTTTCCATTACTAACCCCAGCAATTTTGAGAATAATATAGTTACTTGCATTGTTCTCCTTTTTACTAATAGGTGAGAGCTGCTATTAATTTGGACCTGTGTCGACAAGATTTGTTCTATTGGGATAGCTTGTTAGCTTAAATTTCATTTCCAATCCACGCACCTATCAGATATTTCAAGTTTTTCGTTTGGCGTATGTTTCTTGATTTCATCAGGGAAAACAGAACTTAGGTTCTGTTTTCCCAAATCCAAGGTATGCTTGTGCAGCAAGGCTGTAACATAAATAAGATGGTATTGCAATTTTTCTTTGAATGTTCGGTTTGTAGCTTTTTCATGGCTTTGGTTGTGCTTTCTTAGTGAAACATGGATCTGCCACAGGTGGTGTAGTTGTATTGTTATTCTCCTCTTTGATGCAAATCAATCATAGTCAGCAGATTCTGACGTTAGATATTTTCTACAAAATATCCGTATAAATAAAAATAAGGTTCCTAAAAACAGTTTTTATTCTTGTGAAAATTTCAAAACAACAACGTTTCACTCTGTTCCTATTGATTCGTCGTACAAATTGGAAAATGTTTTCGCGACGCGCAACGCACGCCATCTATCATTAGAGATTGGCAATACGAGTCGGAAGGTGGTGAATGGCTGTTGCCGACCGCATGGTGATATATGACCTGGGTTGCAATGCTCCTGCCAATAAAAACCGCGATTTTACGGTTTATACTTTGTATTTGCTGTAAAGTAATTGTACGTAAATTATTGCGGATTTAACTTTTATCGATATTTACATTCAGTTATCATCATGATAGCTTTATATAATATATAGTTCACTGCTGAACATAGGCCTCCCCAATAGCTTACATTGTATTGGGGGTATCTGTCCATAATCACCACACTGGGCAGGCGGTTGGTGTCCGCAGTTGAAGCTAGTACGCAATATGGGATCTTCCGCGTATTCGCGTGCAGGTTACGAGCCATGGCTCTTCCCCGGGCTTCTTCTCAGGAGACAACTACCTCCAGGCGTTGGGTATCGCTTGAGCGGCCGTCTGACGACGAATGGATGCTCTCACCGGGGATGCTTACAGCAACCGCCCTCAGCGGGACAGGCACACCGGGCTAGACACCGTAGTGAAGCCCAGCGATATTCCGAAAGCCTAGAGAAAGGTTGAGGTTATATATATACCGAAGCCAGGCAAACCGGACTATGAAGAGCCACGTGCGTACAGGCCCATTAGTCTTCTATCGTTTCTTCTTAAGACCCTGGAGAAACTAATTGACCGTTACATTAGAGATGGTCCGCTCAGGAAACTTCCCCTACACAAGTTTCAATGTGCGTATCAATCAAGCCTCAAAAGGCTCATGAGTATGGGGACAGATAAACAATGTCCTGTATTCATGTTCAAAAATAAATTCAAAACAAAGGTCCCCACTAGGGATGAATGGGAGCAAGGGCCACCTACTCCTGATGTAAACAGCCTTGTCTGGTATACTGATGGTTCCAAAATGGAATCTGGTACGGGCGCGGGTGTTTATTCCAAAAACCATGAAATTAGCCAAAGCTTAGGCGAATATGCTACGGTTTTTCAGGCTGAAACATATGCAATAATCATATGTGCTATGAAGATCCTCGACCTGAACATCAGGGACCGAGTGATTTACATACTCAGCGACAGTCAAGCTGCACTCAAGGCTATCGCCTCAGTGCGAGTAGACTCAAGGCTGGTACTAGAAGCTGCTCAAACCCTTAACAGACTGGGCCGGACAAACAGGGTAACCCTCATGTGGATACCAGGCCACGCCGGATTTAAGGGGAATGAGCACGCTGACAGGCTTGCCAGACAGGGCTCGGAATCAATTTTCACTGGACCGGAGCCATGCATTGCACTCTCTATGAGTACAATAGCCACGACGCTAAAAAAGTATACGGTGGAGAAACATCTATCGGAATGGCAGCTGCTACCGGCGCTTAAGCATTCAAAGGCCTTCATCGGGGTGACAGGGAGCGGCTGGTGTAAGGCCCTCTGCGAAGGTAGCAGGTATCAAGCCAGACTGATAATTGGGGCTCTAACAGGGCATTATGCCACAAACAAAATGCTCCACAGGATGCGACTAGTGCAATCACCGCTATGTCGTAGATGTGGGGACGAAGAGGAGTCTATGGAACACCTGCTGTGTACCTGTGACTCGTTGGCTGCTTGCCGAATGAGTCTCCTGGGGGTGGCCTACCCACAACCAAGGGACTATGGGCTCCAATCTGCAAAAACTGTCATAAAGATGATGGTAACAATATTTGGAGATTTGGAGTGATAGGCAAGGGGATGCACAAAAGATCCGGCATAAGGGTCAAAGTGCGCCACGGTTAATCTGTGGCCCCCGCTATAAGATAAGATAAGATAAGAAGCCCAGCGAGCCGTCAGCGAGCAGGCGGTGACTTAGGCAAGCTAGGATGAGAGTTACTTAGTAGGTGGGCTATGGGGGTTTTGGGAATGGGCGGGTGTGAGAGGGAGACGGTGAGTGCACGATTAGTTCGCGTGGCAGCGC
Source organism: Musotima nitidalis (assembly GCA_949126915.1). Taxonomy (NCBI): domain Eukaryota; kingdom Metazoa; phylum Arthropoda; class Insecta; order Lepidoptera; family Crambidae; genus Musotima; species Musotima nitidalis. Next base: position 4,330,773 of record OX421419.1, read on the forward strand.
CAGCGCAGCGCTAGTACGCAAGATGACGCTCGGTAGGATTTATCTTCGTCGACTCTTACGACTTGAAAAGAAAGGAGGTGGCACTATTCTAGGCTGGCATCACACGGCGCACTGTTACGATCAGTAATATTTTACATATAATAAGTAATAAATAAAATTTAAATATCGACATGTATTGAAAAATTACCTATGACGAGAATTTGATGAATAGAACGATACGAAGAACTTGAAGCGACTGAATTCAACGGAACTTTGAATAGCAGTTAGTTTTAAAAAAATCGCGCGGTGCTACGGTGAACGCAGCGAATACCTGCAAATTTTTAACAGCATATTACAACAGTTTCAGTACCTACGTATACTGTAGTTGCACTCCACAATCTATAAAAATAACCCTTAATACCCATATGTAATTTTGAAAATAAGCATATTTTTATTACAATCTTTGAAAACCGCACTAAAACCCTTTAAGTTTTTACTCGTTTTAAGAATAAGCTCTCTGAATCAAGTACTTTTAAGGCACTTTAGGGATATACAAATCAGGGGTAAGTTTGTTTGTTTGGATCAAAGACATTTAACTATTACTATAGACAGGACATTGAGATCAAAACTGTAATCCACAACTTATTACCAAGTGGTAACAAGTCGCTCAGTATGATTTTATGCGCCCTCTAGTGTAGTCGTGTTTGTGCGTGAACAGATTTGACAAATTTTATAGAAAATATGCCAAATTGCGTACTGCGATATTGCAAATCCCGTTATGATATAAAGGCTGAACGTGATTACAGTTTATTTTCGTAAGTATTTACTCAATAATCAGACTATATAATAATTTTCAATAAATTATTCTAGAACATTACCTATGGCCTTTGCCGACCTCTAGCGGTGAAAAGCAAAAGCACTACTTTTAGGATCTCGCCACACTTGTCGTTGCGGAAGTAGATGATTTAGTGATGTTCAAGTGATGTCGTTTTATTTATCGATTAATGTAATAAATAATATTTTTAAATTTTAAGTATAAGTTTAATATAAGTAGTAATATTCTGATTCAATAATCATTGCGTTGGGGGACTGTTATACACTGTAATAGTATAACTTTCAAATCAATGTTTATTGCACTCCATAACGTTTCACAGAAGGTTATTTTTTTATTTATTTATTTATATTTTTACATTATTTTTTAAAAATGGTCATATCACATATTTAAATAAATTTATTATAACTTTAACTTATATTTATTTTATTATTGTCTTGTCATTGATATAGTCTTTTATGTCGTAGTAGGCCTTATTTACTAATATTTCTTTGATTATGTTCACAAATGTAGCGTTACGGATTTCTGTTTTATTAATTCAGGGAGTTTATTATAAATTTTTGGCTACTGGCTGTTAAAGTGAAACATTTTACCTGATCATTCTCACGAATTGATTCGTAAATCCAATCACACAACAATGTTAGATATTGCTTTGAAGTAAACTCGATTCTGGTCTACGGGATTGTATAAAAAGCCTTACTTATGATTAGTGTTCGCGGGGTGGGTTTATTTCAAAAATGAGTGATGTCAATAGGTACTATCTAGGTACTTATGTTAATTCACATTGTTTTTTAATTAGTAGTGTTGAATTTAATAAGTTAACACTTTTACTAAATAAATAATAAGAATCATTGAAAACACCGGAATTTTTATATACTACTCTAATTGTCACTTGCTTATTCAAGTTTTATGTTTTTTATACCGATTTTGGTTAACCTTCTTCAAAATTATCGGTACGTCGAATTCTAAACGGAACATCCCTACTGCAGAGCGACGCCTACCGTGGAGTAGGTAAAACTTATTCTAATTGTTTTTATATGCTGTTTTGCTTTTCAACGTTAGATAGCGCTACTTCCGCGCCAGCTCAAATTTTTTGTGTGGAATAGTCTCTAATAGCCGCTCTATTACTATATTAAATCTCTTTGGTTTGGATGTATATTGCTCAATCTCTCAAAAACTGTAAAACGAGTTTGAATCTAATCTGACATTAAAATATTTTATAACATAGATGTTTTTATAGTAATTTTTCATTAAAATACCCTTTTAAAAATGTTTTTAAAAAGGGACATGTTGACACATTTTACTCTGCATGACGTGCCTATAAATTATATGATCAAAACAACAACTATACGTAATTAAATAACATACTTTACAACAAGTTACGACAAAAAATTATAAAGAAAAAATCTATAGATACCTACATAATTAGTAATGGTATATTTGAGTTAGTTAGTTGACCGAAGATGTACTGGAAGACACTACGAAGACACTCATTATATTTAAAGAATGTATATGTATAGTACGACACTTTGGAAGGTTCGTACTATACTATACATAAATAATACCATACTTGAGATGTTTGAGTACTTGGCCCCAGGACGTAAATACAGTAAAAAAACACATTCTGCTATAAGCAATAAAGTAAAAAGTAAAGTAAAAAAAATATTTATTTCATAAACTATTGTACATAATACTTGAAAACGTCATGATTACAAATGAAAAAAAAAAAACAATCAAAATAATATTACACTAAATCACGAAGCTTAGATTCACTTACATGCAACAAAACAATTTAAAAACAATAAATAATTAGGTGTAAGTGAATCTAAGTGCCAGTTCCGAGCCACCGCTCTGTAAGAAGAACTGGCAAGAAACTCACAGGCTATGCTCTTTTATATATGTCCATTAGTTTGGTACTAGAATTTGTTTATCTTTTGGAGCCTCGTGGCAGGTACAACTAATTTATGCTTATTCCTTGTGTTTAGGTTATGTACACAGCTTTTCTTACTAAATTGATCAGTATTCTTATGTACATAAACCAGGTTATCATAAATGAATTGACCGGCCACTGTCAAAATACCAATTTCTTAAAACTTTTCCCTTAGTGAATGTCCACACGGGAGATTATAAATTGCTCGAATAGCCCTCTTCTGCAGCACAAAGATAGTTTGAATGTCTGCGGCACAACCCCACAGAAGAATACCATAGGACATAACACTATGGAAATAGCTATGTTAAACTAGCCTAGCTGTTACAACGTCTCTTAATTGGCGAATTTTCTTTACCGCGAATGCTGCAGAGATAAGTCTACTCGACAATTCACCAATATGAGGGCCCCACTGTAGCTTAGAGTCTAAAGTCATCCTCCTTTACCATAATAGTAGAGTTTGCCTGTCTGACGTTAGGCGTCGCGAATTTAATACATTTTGTTTTAGCCCTATTTAATAGCAAATTGTTAACGTCAAACCAGTGCACCACCCTCGAGATCGCACTGTTTACTTCGTCTAAATTCTGACTTCGTTGCAACTTAAACAATAATGATGTATCATCAGCAAACAAAACTATCTCGTGGTTTTCTTCAACAAAATATGGCAAATCATTAATATAAATCAAAAACAAAAACGGACCGAGAATCGAGCCCTGCGGTACCCCCATTTTTACAACAGACCCTTGAGATCGCTTTCCATTAACCTCAACCCTTTGAACCCTATTACTTAGATATGAAGTGAGAAGATCCAATGAGGAGTTTCTTATTCCGTATTATTCTAATTTTTTTATCAATACTTCATGAGGAACACAGTCAAAAGCTTTGGACAGATCGCAAAAAATACCTAAAGCGTCCAAAGAATCTTCCCAAGCATCAAATATATGTTTCAAAAGCTCAACACCTGCATCGGTTGTGGAGCGACCCTTAGTGAATCCAAATTGTTTTGAATGCATTAACTCATTTTTATTAAAAAATCTTAACATTTGGTTGTAAATAAGTTTTTCAAAAATTTTACTGAAAGTAGGCAGCACTGAAATAGGTCGAAAATTTGTTGGGTCTGTTGTACTGCCCGATTTATATAATGGAATGATTTTACTTTCTTTCATTAGATCGGGAAATTTGCCGCAATCTACACATTTATTAAATATTAGAGCCAAACTGTGCGCCATTGCCCCAGAGGTCTGCAGCTTTCTTAACACTAAGAGTATTGAATGTCTTAATTATATCCATAGATGTAACATGACTAAACGTAAAATCTGCTGTACATATATTCACGTTATCTTTCAAAATAGACTCCGCTAAAGTGGGCGAACAATTTAAAGCTTTTGTGATAGGCACTGGAATATTAGTAAATACATTTTAGTTTTTTTTTTTAAAAAGCTGTAGTGATCAAGGCTATGGAGAGCTCTCATTATTATGACTGCAGTCATCAGTCAAGATGTTACCTTTATCAAAAATCAAAAATATTTATTCAGTAACAATATTACATTTAGGTTAACAGTGTTTGGGGGCCCCTTTTAAGTAAACATATACCTGTATGAGGGGAACCCGCTCTTCCTGGACATATGTTGGAAGGACTATTATGATACATGCTTAAATTATTAAATATAATGTGTGTTCGTGTGTAAGTGTGTGCGCGTGTGTGAGTGTGTGTACGTGAGTGTGTGCGCGCGTGTGTGTGTGCCTGAGTGAGTATTTTGTATCTATGTTGCATTGTAGTGCTAAATAAATAAATTTAATAATTTTATATAACATATTTTCCAGCATCTAATTATTATATACTGGGTATTATCTTATTTATAAAGTGTAACATTAATCAAAAAAGGTATATTACATAGGTAAGGTATTGTATACCTGAATTGGTTGAGAACTTTGGCCCAGGACGTAAACACTTGGAAACAGTATAAAGAGCCATCCCTCATACGGTACTGCCAAACATTGTCAAAGTCAGACAAACTGCATTGAAATACGCCAGTACGTGATGTAAATAGCTCTCCAATATATTGAGAAAAGGCTTCTTGGCGAATGAAATGCCTTTGAAAGGATCGCCGCATCCGACAGTCGCATTACGCCTTTGGCTCTCAATATCTTAAAACTTCACTATAATCCGGATAAGAATGAAGGTAGAAGGGAATAATTTGTTTATTGGATATACGGAATAAAGTTGAGTATCGTTCATTTGTTGTTTTTTTTTACACATTTCTTTGCCAATTCGTACTAGATCGGCGTTGTGGAGAATGACATGAATTCCTTTCTGGTTTCGGAATCGACAGCTAAAACCATAGACTAGAAAGTTAGGAGGTAAGTATACATAAAAATATCAGTATAAGAAAAACATTACACTATAAACTTAATTAACTAAATCCTTACTTATATTATATTATAATATTATAAATGCGGAAGTAACTCTGTCTGTCTGTCTGTCTGTTACTCTTTCACGCCAAAACTACAGAACGGATTTAAATGAAATTTGGTATACAGATAGTCTAGACCCTGAGAAAGGATATAGGCTACTTTTTATTGCGAAAAGGGGGTTGTAAATGCTACCCAAAGATACTATTCCACGCGGACGAAGTCGTGGGTAACAGCTAGTTTATAATAAAAACGTGCGCCACACTAACCCAGATACAGCGTAATCATACAACTAGTCACAAATTTAAAGCCATTCTTGCCTGACGGAGCTTGAGCCAAAATTACCATACCTATATAAATAATACACCACATACACCAATTATTTAGTTCCAAGATATTAAGATATTATTATTATAGTATTATGAAGAACTTGTGTTATAGATACTAAATAACGGATAAACATACATAAATATACATACATACTGAATATACATAGGAAAACACCCAGACCAGAACAAATATTCATATTAATACACACAAATGTTTGTCCTGTGTGGAAATCGAACGATCTCAGGAGTGGAGTGCGGGTATACTCGCCACCACGCCACATCGGTCGTCATATATAGCATACTTAGAAACATTATTATGGAAAAAAACATTAAACTTTAAACCTAATTATCTTAACGTATAATGAGAACGTGCGTTACGCTAACCCATATACCGCGTTACCATACAACTGGTTACAAATTTAAAGCCATCCTTGCTGGTGAAGCTTGAGCCAACATTACCATACCTGCGCACTTGGAGCCCGCCGTATTAATATTTCATGAGCCACGAGCTGGTTCACGCCTGATAAGATAACATTTACCGTATCCGTATTCAATGCGGGCACAATAAATAATGTTATGTTATAAAATCTAACTGCTGATATGATAAATAGGCAGTGATGATGTCTTAACTGTCGTGTTCGCAAATTATTTAGTATCTTTTTAGAGAACTTTTGAGTTATGAAGATAGATAAGCGCTGATTGAAAAAAATATGGGGAATTCTAAGGCATATGAATACTGACCTTAATTCTCGTTAAAGTAACTTATTCTAGTTTTATAAATCTACCTTTGATTATGATTACAAATTTGTTTGAATCAGGGGCTCAAATAATTTTTGCAATCATATGCGCTCGTGGTGTCTACCTAAGCCATCGGTCATTTTATGTCTAGTAATGTCAGTAGCAACAGCCCCATTGAAGTTTTAGAAGTTTCTCTCTCAACCTTTATGTGTGTATGAGAAGGAGAGGCGTGTGTAAATGAAGCAAAGAATGTGTGGTAGGATAGTAGCAAGTGGAAGAATGTGATCTCGGAATTACGGGATAAACCTTACGGGAAAAGGGCGTAACAATATATATGTTCAGTCCCCTTTCGAATGGAACTCTATAAAGTCCTATAATTTTTGAAGATATTTGGTTCCTACTGATATGGTTCTTACTTCTGCATCCAACCATAGTCATAAATGTGCCCATCTGCTTAACGTGCGAACCCAAACACGGAAGCGCTCTATGTTCCATTTAAAATCATTCAAATGGACGCATTTAAGAACTGACTTGTGTGAAATCTGCTTCACTTCAGCTATCTTCAACCATCTAGTCTTACTGGACTGCCAGCCAAGAAACCGTGCCGTTAAATAAATAATCTTCTTATAAATATTTAATAAGCCATTCTCCATCAAATCAACTGTTCATCCTAACTCTTCAGCCCAAGATAATACGCTCAAACGGCGCGGAAATATTATTCGATAATTCCGAAAAAACAGCGTCAAGGAGGGAGAAAAACTTGGGCACAATAAACACGGCGTATTCAAATGAGGGGGTTCCTGCGGGACCGGGAACCGGGGGGCGAGAAACAATGATAATATTACAAACTTATTTATATCCAAGCTCCGAAGAACGCGACGCCTCAATCCCGAATTTACCTGCGAGAAAAATTGCAGAAAATTAACAAACTTTATGTATACCGTAGCTTATATAATTAGCTGCAGGATTTATGACAGTTGCATAAGCCAAATGCGACGTTTTATTATGAGATGTGTTGTATGAAATTTTTATTTTTATTGACTTACAGTATTTGCCTGTGTCTTGTAATTATTTTTTTCGGTGTACAGGGATCCTACCAAGACCGAAGGAGCCCAAGCCAACCTTACCCGCAAATGGTGCACCTGCCGAGCAACGGACGAGGCTCCGGCGAACATAGCAGTGCCAGGCAAGCGGCTATATGCTCGCTATTAATACTATAAAAGGCGAAATGTGGTCGTATAATAATGCATCTGCCTTCGGGGAAACAGGCGTATATGTTGTAATTTAATTTATAAAGTTATTTGCAAAAATGTAGCGATATGGCCGCTCGGTCACGATCAATCCATAATAGTCGAGTCAAGTCAGAGTCACCCCCCAGTAAAATAGTGAAGACATTACTAGACCTTCTAGGGAATTTTGAAATCAACACGGACATTCACAATTCACTGCAATATAATTATCACTTTCCTGCATTTTTGTAGGTTGCCGGAGAAGTTATGTCTATAACTCCACTACATTGACACAACAAAATTAGAACTTACACTAGTTTTGGAAAATAAAATTCCGCTGCGATGTGTCTTTTTCCGCGCTGGCGCCAAAATCTCGGATATTTGGTTAAAAAGCTGAAACATTATAAGATGACGATTAAAAAATTCAATAAACGAACAGCTGTTTAAATTTAAACATTGAAACCGACATATAAATCTCAAAGTCGTATTCGTGAACATGACAATTTTCTGGACGGTTTGCGGGGGATATTTGTTTAAAAAACATGACGCTATAAGATTGTAAAATTCAACAAAGGTATAACTGATAAAATTTAAACATAGAAACCGACACATAGGTACTCAAAGTCGTATTCGTAAACATGACAAATTTCTGGTCGGTTTGCGGGAGATATTTGTTTAAAAAACATGACGCTATAAGAATATAAAATTCAATAAAGGTATAGCTGATAAAATTTAAATATAGAAACCGACATATAGGTACTCAAAGTCGTATTCGAAAACATGACAAATTTCTGGTCGGTTTGTGAGAGATATTTGTTTAAAAAACATGACACTGTAAGATTATAAATATTAATAAAGGTATAGCTGATAAAATTTAAACATAGAAACCGACATATAGATACTCAAAGTCGTATTCGTGAACATGACAATTTTCCGGTCGGTTTGCGGCGTCCCACGGCGCCGACATGCCCGGACGTGACCGGTAAAGTCGTCACACCAAAATTACTGACATTTTTTTCTACAGTTACGTGTGCGATCTACAGTGTTGATTGTCTAGAGATATCATTGTATATAAATGACACCTACAAATATTTATCGTTGATAAAAATATATTTATTAATATAAAGTACATTGTTAATATTGGGAAGGGAAGACCACATCAGACCTTCCATGACCAAATTTAGAAAATTTTGGAAAAAGGGCAGGTCAAAAGTATCCTAAACCGACGGGCGTGTATGAGGAGGTTAATAAGTGTGAATGAAGCTAAAAGTGTGTGCCAAGATCGAGGCAAGTGGAAGGATGTGATCTTTGCCTATGGGAAAGAGGCGTGACATTATGTATGTAGTACATTTTCTTGTAACTGGCCGGAGAAAAAAATAACTTGACGATTTTCTTACCCTCTCTTTAAATATTAAGCTCCTGCCCGCAGTAAGTGGACGTGATAGCTTTTAAGTTGACTTTGATAAGAGCTCTATTGAGTTAAGCTAGAATAAATTATTTTGACTTTGACTAATCGAACTAGATTCCGCCAATGGTTCCATCCGTCAAATTCCTTTCTTACAAAATCATTACGAAAATTGTTGACAGATTAAAGTCCTACTATTCCTGCTTTTTGAAGCTGGATGGAAAACTGCCTTATTGCCAATCGTCAAGAGCGTGTGTGCTTAATATCGTGCGTAATTTACGATATGGAGCGCTTTTACGTATCTGTGGGCTGCATCGGCTGCTTATCATCAAGCAGGATGTGGTCACTATGATGAGACACATTAAAAGAAGTGCTCGTAGCTTCGCAGGTGGTCTGTAACCAACACCCAACACCCAAGCTGAGTTCTCTAAAAGCAGTCTTTGAATGGGTGATCGAATTTATGGCTTTGAATATAGTTTAATATAATAGGTTGGGGAAAAAGTCTTTTCGTATTTTTGTATGAAAAGTCAAGACATTTTTTTCAAAGTTTATTTACATTTATTTACAATATATATGTACCGTTTTGTTGAATAACTTTCTGCCATTTTGTGGGCAGAGACATTATCCCGTTACTGTAGAAACTTTGGGACTTCTGATCAAAAAAACGGGACAAATAGTTTTGGCAGTCCTCTCTTGAGGTCAACCTTACAGAACCTAAAGAATTCTGCAGAGACCGAAACAGGTGAAAATCTGAAGGCGCAAGGTCAGGGCTATATGGTGGATGCACTAGGACCTCCCAGTCGAACTCTCTTAATTTTTGCTGAGTGGCTAAAGATGTGTGTGGTCTAGCGTTATCGTGATGAAAGACCACACCCTTCCTGTTGATCAATTCCGGCCGTTTTCTCTCGACTGCTTCCTTTAATCTCATCAGTTGCTGGCAGTAAAGATCAGAATCGATGATTTTGCCGGGCGGTAAAAGCTCATAATAAACAATGCCCTTCCAATCCCACCATACACACAGCATCACCTTATTTCGTGTTAGGCCAGGTTTGGCCACAGTCTGTGAAGCCTGGCCAACTTTCGACCAAGACCTTTTTCGCACGTTCTTGTCGTACGTGATCCACTTTTCATCGCCAGTTATCAATCTCTTCAAAAACGGCTCGGTTTCATTACGTCTCAATAATGAATCGCAAATGAGTAAACGGTTCATTAAGTTTCTTTGAGTGAGCTCGTGTGGCACCCAAATATCGAGCTTTTTTGTATAACCAGCTTTCTTCAAATGGGTCAAAACTGTTTTGTGGTCAATTCCCAGTTCTTCAGCTACATCGTAACTACTAATATGCCGATCTTGCTCCACTCTTTCAAAAATGGCGTCCATTTTATTCGTAACAGGGCGACCAGAGCGAGGTGCATCTTTAACATCAAAATTTCCGGACTGAAAACGTTTGAACCAAATTTGTGCTACTCTTACTGACACTGCATCAGGTCCATAAACATCACAAATTTTTTTCACTGCTTGATTTGCATATTTGCCTTTTTTATAATAAAATTTTAAAATGTATCGAATTTCTTCATTAGATTCACTCATTTTAACGGAGAGAAAAACAAATGAAAAATAGCGGGAAACAACTTTTTTTTATTTTTTTCTTTTCTTTATAATGGAACCTTTTTAATGTTACCAAAACCAGCCAGACACAAATAGTACAGTCAAAAAAATTTTATAATAAGTTTATACCTACGTTATGCGAAAAGACTTTTTCCCCGACCTAATACGTTAAATGGATGAACGCAACCGGGTATCTTACAAACATTTTTTACTATAAAAAGAGCTAGGGCTAATAATAATTGGACGGCTTGAAAGAACTGAAAAATATTATGTAACCACACTCCTGCAGCCATCAATCTTGGTCCCCAATGCTAAAGGCAATCCCAATGAGTAAACTTTTTTATATTTTTTCATCTATGTAGATTTGTGTTAACAATCTTAGCTGATTCCTTATAACAGCCAAAATTTGATTTATAAATATTTTTAGATATTATTTATTATAAGAAGCTCGTAGCTTTTAACAAACAGTATGATATTAGTAATATTATCAAACTTACATTTAATTTTAATAATAAAATACACTTCAGTTACATAAATAAACACCGAATAAGAATGAAATGACGAAACAATGAAACCCCACATTCTCAATTCTCTCCATTTATGAGAAGCCCAGTGTGTCGCCACGCGCGTATTCCGGACAAAATTTATATGCCCTTAGGGAAATTAATATCAGGTGCAGAACTAGAGGGTAGGTCGTCTCGAATAGCGCACTGTGCGGTTCACAAATTGTTAGTTACGTGAAATTGTGTTATATGGCTTCTTAATCACAGGCTTCAAAGTGTTACGTGAGATCTGCGGAAAATTTGAGCAACTTAAAATTGTATATTAGTTTACGTCGAACAGAGTTGTTGTAACTAACTAATAAAACTAGCTGTGCCCGTTACTTTCTCCGTATAAATGAAAAAATCAGTGTTATTTTTTAACTTTTGGAACAACTATATCGACCGTTCTATTTCTGGACAAAGATTCGAGTTCTGACAATTAAATGTTTTAAGACAGTATACATAGCCTTCATGGTATATCCCGATAGGCGTCCGCTTCCTCGTAGTAATTGTGGTGACTTTACATGTAAAGTAATATTTTTGCAGAACTTAATTTCTTGATGATAGTTTGAAAAATAAAGATAGGGGCATAGAAAACTTTTACGAACTTCTTGCCAATAATCTACTAATACTTTATAAATGGACGCGTCAGTTTGAAATTTGTGTGCGTAATAATCAAACAGGCGGAATGCCGCCGTGACTCCCAAACCAACTTATTCAATTCATACATTTACGCCTGATTCCCCGAAGAGGTAGGCAGAGGCATAGTATACGCCCACACTTCGCCAATTATATTGTTGGTCCCAAGTAATAGGTGGCGAAACTATTGCCGCTTACCGGGCACTGTTATGTTCGCCAAAGCCTCGTCCGTTGACCGGCAGGTGCTTCACTTGCAGGTGAGGGTGGCTTGGGATCCTCAGGTCTTGGTAGGGTCCCTATACATCTATTCATTTCCATTGATATTTATAAAGTACATTCACAAGAAATAACGAAGAAAATAATAGCACAAACTCCTTTAAATATTTTTTTTATCCCCCAATTTCGCAATGAAAAAGTAATTGTTGAAAACGAAAGTATTTATAAAACTCACAAAATTGCCGTCTTACAAGAGAGTAATAATGTGTAAGAAGGAAAAAGGGATCGTATACATACAACATGACTGTAGCATTACTTTACTACAGTTTGTTTCTGTATTTTGTCGTAGGTGCTTTGTTTGTGACGTTGACAAATAATCTAATCTCATGTTTTTTTTTTAATAATGGCTTCTTGCGTTTTGCACATTTAGCCAGTGTTAAGTAAGTGATATATTAATAATATATAAATCATTGTCAATAAGAATAAGTGGTGATAAATGGTAAATGAGATATAGGGGATTTAACCGCTTGTGTTCTCATTAAAGATGTGAGACTATACTGAGATCTCACATGGACTTCTTGAGAGAAATTGAAAAGTGACGTTGCACTTCTTTTTTTGATTTATCAACACTCATATCAATGTTCACAAACAATTGACGGTTAATAATCCACCATTATTACACGTTAATGTTAGAAATATTACAAATTTTAGATAATAAAAATAAACTGCAGACATGACGCTTCACTTTCCCGCCAAGAAGTCTAATCTCATGTTGTAACATTTTTTGAGTGACTTTTTTTTAAATTAAATCCTTTTTTAATATTTTTTTAAGAATGTGACAATGTATAAATTTTACAAATACTTTACCAAGCTGTTTGCCCTTAGCTTAAGCTAACTTCAAGAGCACTGCTTTTTTTTCGGACGGAAAATCATGAAATGACAGTCTTCCGCTCTAGGTGGAGCGGAAGGCTGTGTCAGACTTTTAGTGACTAAAAACCATCCATGTTCTTTCTCGGGGTCGCTATGTCTCGGAGTCGTGGTAGGTAACCCTTTCGAGAAGTTCCTCAGCTCCAAATATTTTTTAATACACTGCCCGTTTTCACCATCGATCACTAAAGCATTCCCTAAATAAGTGTTACCTTAGCTAAAGTAACCCCTAAACCGTCCCCTTACTTAAGTTCGTTTTCACCTTGCTAAGGTACACCTAAGTAAGGCGTACTTTGCTATGTGACGTTTCTGCTTGTGCTAATGTCGTTTTGCTATCGGTATTTTCCGATAATATATTTTATTAGGCAATATCTATCGTATTAATGGTAAATAAATTACTATAGACTTAAATTAGGTAATAAATCTCAAAGTATAGGTTTCGTTTCATATTAATATTATATTATAAACAAAAATTTTGCAGAATTTGGCTGTATTCCATTTCTTTTGCCTATAAAAAAATCAATTTGACATGACAGATGATTATTTAATTCAGTATCCATTTTAGTAGGTAAATACATAAACAGTCTTCGTGCGCTACAAACATAACTGTCACCTAACATTTAGGGGACCGAAAATCGGGTGCCTATCTTAAAATGATCCCTTACGACCTTAGGTGTCCCTTTGTGGTGATGAAAACGTAACTTCTGGTAAGTGTCACCAAAAATCTCATAGGGGCTACTTAAAAATTAGGGATTGATGGTGAAAACGGGCATTAGACTCACTACAATGTGCAATGGTAACTTAGTCTTACTTTTCTTCAGCCCATAAGCCTTCTGAATATTTTACAAATTGTTTCATAATTGACGGTCACTTCAATATTAAACAATTTAGGACTTTCTTCTTTTCTGAAGATGATTGTGGCTTGAGTATGTCATGCACACTTAAAAGTCTCTGGGGTGGCGGCGTTATGCGTCGGGTCGTTACGTTCCCTAAAATATGGTTGAGTGAAACGATGGCTGGTTCATTCGTCATACTCGTGAACGAGTGCTGCTTGTGGGGACTGGTCTGCTCTTGTCTACTATTTTTATTTGTAATTAAAGATTTGGCTAACTGAAAAAAGTTAATGTTTGTTTTAATCTGATAGCTGCACACACAATTTTTGTTGTCCTTTCATTCTCCTAAATGATGTTTTTGATAAAGAACGCATAGTATTGTTCAAAGGATTATATAGATATTAAGACTGAATTGCTGTAAATGATATCTTTCATAAGACCAAAAATATTTGTGGTTTGCAGCACATTAAATTAATGTAATATTATTTTTGTTAAAATTAGTTTATCCTGTAGCTTGAGTATGTCATGCTCACTCAAATGTCTTTGCGGTGGTGGCGTCATGCGGCGGGTCGTTGCGTTCCCTAAAATATGGTTGAGCGAAACGATGGCTGGTTCATGCGTCATACTCGTGAACGGTTGCCGCCAGTGGGGACTGGTCTGCTCATGTCTACTATGTTTATTCGTACTCATACTCGTATAACTTAAAATAAAAAGTTATTTTCTTCTTTTATTTTAAATCATATGACTGCAGAACACATGTTTTTGTAGCTTTGTCAAATTGTTTTACTACTAAGTACATATTCTTGTTACTGGCGGGAGAAAAAACTAACCTTGACGATTTTCTTGCCCGTTCTTTTACAATCAAGCTACCGCCCGCAGTGAATGGGCGCGCTAGTTTTTAAGTTTTGACGTTCATAAGAGCTCTTTTGAGCCAAAATTGAATAAATGAATATGAATTTATAAATTAATGAATTTATAAAGAAAATCAGGGTTGATTGACCGGCTGATATAGCGCACAGGAGCCTCTAGCCGTATTCGGTTCAAATTTTCCTTTTTCTGTTTCAACTGTGGGCAATATCTTATGTATCTCTCTGCTTTGTATAGAAATGTTCAACGATTGCTTTAATATAGTTTGATAATGTTACCAAATATTTAAGAACACCCTGAAAATAGATATAGTACATGTAAAGTCCCTACTGCAATGTGTTTGTATATCACTGTGCAAATAAATAAAAGATTAAACTGCAAATAAAACCAAATATACAAGTAACTCATTGAAATTCCGACAAATCTTTGTGGTTGCAGCTGTAATTAAAAATGTACTAGTGTAATCTTGTATGATAAAAGATCTCTTTAAAGTTCAACCAAAAGCTTACTATAACAACTTATCATTCCACAATGTGATTTTAAGCCTCATTACCCCTCACCCGAGAAGACCGTGACCCTCAAGTACAGCCCAAAGCTGATACGCAATCAAACTCCTAATGATGCAATCAAACTAACTCGCGAGCTAATAACGCGAGTCGTATAAACCGGAATGAAGTTAAATAATTAGCGGGGGTGGAGGTGTGGCATGAGGGGGGGAGGGGGCACCTCCAGGCTGCATGATTGACAAACTGAGCAGCCGACGTAATTAGTTCACTGAATACACTTGATGCAAGCCCTGTATTACACCGTCGTGTAACAATGTTAGAGAACAATTTTTGTTGAAAAGTTACAGTCGGTTTTTTTTATTATAAAGCACTTGTACAATGTCAGTTGACCGATTTGTAGCAATTGGTCATTTCTCAGTGGTAATAGGTCACAGCTTGACATTAAATGTGTCAAGTAAGTTAATCCTTGATTTATCGTGATAAAGTAAATGTTAATTTGTGTGAAAGCGGCGACACTCGTCCTCAAATTAAATTCCGAACATGCTACTTCTATTGACTTATTTCTTTTCTGTGAATTTAAGTAGGTAATGTTACAGTAAACTAATGTTTTATTGTGTGTTGGGGTGAGGACGTTGTTTGTGTGGTATCCTCGGCAGCTATATCGAGGCTGCGCCATGCGCAATTGTTCCCACCTCACTTTTTCGTTCCGATCGCATCAATTTTACCATTCTGAATATCATACCATGTTATTTTACACGAGTATATTCTACGAAATAATTCCTTGCCAAATACTAAATCCAACAATTGTATGTTACTAAAATATAATACCTATTTCTTAAAATATAGTCTTTTTATTGAAGTCCCATTTAGGACCCTACCAGATTTTTTTCCCCAAACAGTATGTTCAAACTCCATGCCATGTTATGGGTTTAATTAGTAGACTCGAGTTTCGATTGTGTAGTTTTTTAAGATTTTATCTGGGTAATATTATCATCACATTGAAATACAACATTGAAGCACATTTAAAACAATAATACGATAGTACAACTTGTCCGCTTACTCGGTACTTCAGATAGCGCTAATTGCATAAACGCTGCCCTTTTTCGGCATAGAAGATTAGAAAATTTACTTAAACGTCTTTGGCATTGTAATATTATTAAGATATTTATGATTTTTTTTTCGTTCTGAGACCATTAGGCTTTATAGTTTTCATCCAGCGCATATGTTATATATATTTTTTAAAAGACACGTGTAACAACATTAATATAGACCGTCACAATAAGATTAGAAGAAGATAAGATGCGCCGTAATGGTGCGCTCTCATTGTCATCTTTAAATAGGCAGGCAGGATGTAATCATTATGACAACTATATGATGTTTTATTTTAATTTTATCATTTATGACTGACAATATTACAAGTCGCAATTCTTTACTCTAATTTTATTGTTTATTAGCAAACTTTCTACCTTTAAAGTTTCTATAATCTCAACGCTATCTTTTGATGTAAGCTGGTAATTAAATCTACAGTGACGGACGGTGTAAGCGCCAGCCACTGTAGCTGTTCTGTAGCGCTGTGCACACATGGACCCTACACAAATCGCCCGCTTTGCATACATCGCGCGGTGCAGATCTTTACGGGAAAACCCTCCCAGTTGCATAATTGTTTGTTTGCATTTCTCTATTAATTACATACTTGTTTGACAGTTGCGCAATATATCGCTAGTTAAACATGTTCCTGGGAAAAGGCGTAATGTCAATATTTTTCAAATACAATAAATAAACCCAAAATGTCGTGTTGGTGTTTATGCGATGTAGCGTGGTGGCATGTATCCCCGCACTCCGCTCCAAAGGCCGTGGGTGCGATTCCCACACTGGATAAATCTTTATATGCATCAACATGAATATTTCTTCTGGTCTGGGTGTTTTCCTATATATATTAAGTTTATATTTACAAAAAAAAATACTTTACTTTACACAATTATTTAAGTATGTTTATATTTAGTATCCATAACACAAGTTGTTAATGACACTTATTTTGGAACTAAATAATTGGTCCGGGTTATCACTGTATGTCTAAGTCGCTCCCAAAAGAGGTAGCTGTCAAAAGTTATGCCACACACCTGTCTCCGGCAATTCGCACTGGTTCCGCGAGATGGAGTATAACCTGAATTGAGGTCACAATGGCCATTTCTCAGAAATCGAAAACAAATCAAGTCAATTAATAATTTTATGTATGCTTATTCACTGTCAGCTTAGAAGTTTTCATTTAACTGGCTGAAATGTAAGGCATCAAGTTCATCCTTTGTACTTACTAATACTTTAAAGTTTATTATTAATTTTAAAAAAAATTAAAGACATAAATGTTATAGAAGATGAAACAATTCTTCAATAAACTTAGAAACAATACTCACGCCCCAAGTGACTCCGGGTAGCGTCATCGCAATCACAGTGAAGAGAAGTTAGTTGACTTTCCAAAGTTTCAGTTACATACGAGTCAGTAATGTAATTTGGCTCACACTAGTTCCTGCCGCGCCTCGACGACAAGCGTGGCATAGAAACTTGTGTTAATGGGGCACTGGGCTTTGTCGCTTCTAATTACTTTGTAAACACCGTGTCCAACTGTTTCGACAACTCTTTGTCATACTTACTGCTGGCCGCGACTTCATATGTGATACTGTTTCATATAGTTTAAGTTGATATCATGACAAAAGACACAGGTGTACAAATGCATACAAGTGCAAGCGACATTTATGCTGAAGCAAACAGGGAGAAGCTTTAACCCGCGTTCGTCATTATCTTAGAATTATCGCGGTTGCCCCAGACTTCAGCTTAGGCCCAGGATTTTCTCACTGGTGTAACCAGATTTGGCTGAATTTCAGTTATCACACTGCCATCTGACCTCCGCTACCCAGGTGGACACATCAATTTAGGAGTTAACCAGCTATCACGACTTACAAATATATAACGCAGTATAAGATCTTATTTCAGTGAGGAATACTACCCGGAAAAAAAAAGTTAAACATGAAGAAAGGTACGTTGTTTTTAATAAAACAATTCTTCAATTGACAAGTTTAAATCAAAGTGTAGAAATATAAAATAAAAAAACGATAATTTAATGTTAGACAGCATATCCATTACGCGACAATTCAAGTGCTCTTCTATTATAAAATGCAATGTATTTGATACAAGTTGAAAATAAAAACTTGAATTAATTTGTTTAAGTTTTGCTCAATGAATTTATGAAAGACAATACAAAACTTAAAGATTAGCGCGCCCATTTACTGTGGGCTTGATCGTAAAAGAACAGGCAAGAAAATCGTAAGAAATTGTATACACGTTTGACGAGAATTTAACTAAAAAGGTATCGTCAACTCAAAACCGTATATTACATTTAACTCGCCATAACACGTCCCTCTAATCTATTTACCTTACGATACCTTATATCATATTCATCACAAATAATTTTGTTTATTGACATACCTACGACACTTGATGGTCCCAATACCATAACGTGTAGTAAGTGATAGCCGTAAATCAAGCCGGGGGCCCATCAAGAGTACGGGTCCCGTCGGGGTAGTTGTGGGCCCATCCAAACTACGATACTTCGGTATTCCCAAACGGCACATATAAGGGGTACGTCTTTGTAACTGGGAAAAGGCGTTTTATATTTCACATTTTATTATTATTATTGTTACACTGGCCTCATTTATTAATTTATTACATTTAGGGCGATTAATAAAACATACACCAAAAATTAACATAACAAATACAGTTACTACTTAAAAGCTATACTGTTTTACTTACAACTCACCACGGCGTGCATTGACACAAAAATAAGAAGACATACAAACGATTTTTTTTATAAAAACACACAAAAAAAAACAAAAAAGCAAAAAACAAAAAATCGTATGAAATAACCGACTGACCTCATATCTTATTATTAATGGAGTCAATGATGGTTTTCCGAAATCGGAGCAAAACATCGGAGAAAATATCGATGTTCAATTTTTTGACAAATTATTTTACCCAAACTGAAGCCGGTTTGAAGTAGCATATTGACCCAACTTACTTTTAGACCCTTTAGCCACAAAATGTAACACATCATATAATGTACATACAAAACGAAAAAAACCTCTATGTTAAATAAACCACATAAAAAGTTGGACAGTATGTTTAAGATCAATCTGTTAGCAGATATAAAAATAATTTAAAACCATTTATTTAAGCTCGGTTTCATTCCGAAGCACTTGTGGACATCGATTAATCCCACGGTAAGCACTTCACTCATCATAATTATAATACACATTTAATATATACATAAAAAAAATGTAATAATTTAGCGATTACAGTGATTAGATCAAAAGGAAGATCTTCTTTTATGTCATGTTAGAAGATGCAAATGATGGACTCCCACGAATCTCACTAGGTAACTTATTCTAAAATGATGCTACACGGGTAAAAAAGGAATTATGGAATAATTTTGTACCAAATAGAGGAGGATACTGATGTATTTTAGGTACACACGAGCGTCTGGGACTTATTATTTCAATTACTTAAAGACAATTTCATTTGCATAGTCAGCCTATAAGGTTTATCCAACCACAGATTTAAAGAAAACTAACCCCTAATAAGTGATAATTATATAGAAAACCGCTATCGCTCACGGCATAAACACCTCCTTTACTTACACAATAAATGAATGGCAATCGCGAACAGATTATAGCAATTGAGAAGGGCCCAAAGTTCGACGCTTAGTAAGAACTTGGGCAAGAATCACCGCGCGCCAACTACGGAAAACTTACGTAATGTGCTCACAGGCTAGTGATCAGAGGGCCACTTTGCTAAGCTTGACTTCTAGTTTTCGTTATGTGTTAACTAAGGTTACTTGTTTAAAACGCATAACATTAAAAAAAACAATCTATACGTGACACGTCATATTGACTATATTTTTTTTTTCGGATGGAAAATCATCTAATGATCTTCTCCCGCTGTGGGTGGAGCGGGAGGGTGTGTCAGACTTTTTCTGACTAAAAACCATCCATATGCCTTCTTGTGCCTGCTACGTCTCGAGGCCTCGGTTTCGGACAGTCCCGCAGCATAATGACTACATCCTATATGATGGTAAGCAGTCGATGCTGTCCAAAAAATTTAGGCGCTTAAGTACTACTATTAGTAAATAATTAATTACTGTACGATATTCATATCGTGGAGTAAGCACAGTAAAGTGCACCCACTCATGACGGCCTGCTAAAATGCCGTTTCACGCCCCGCTTACAAGACTCGGGATAATAAGAACTAGCAAACACATGAGGAAATGTATGCAGTTACACAGGAACGAATTAACAAATTTGGTTTTGAAGACAAGCAAGTGTTGTTCGGGTGATGAAAGTATAGGACGGGAAAGCTCCTCAGAACACTTTTTATAGTACTTCCGTTAAAATACACTGAGTAAGGCAATACGTAGCCGTAGGTTCACGAGGGAGCCCGGGGGGTCTTAGGCGGCGGGGGCAGGGGGTCCCTTCCGTCTCGCCATAGACCCCCCCCGAAGTCGGGCAGTTACGCCATGGCCGCACAAGGAGGTAGGGGGGGCGCTGCAAATTGCGCCTTCCTGAGGAGGTCTCCCCGGTTCTGATCCGGGGGACGTTGGCCGCGGGCGGGTACCAGAAACTACAAACCCGGGCACTGGTGCCTCGCCCCTTTTCAACAGCGGTGGGCGCCGTCTGAAGTTTTTTAGTGGGTAGGACTGCGGTGGTCGCGTCGGCCGCAGTGAGCCCCACACCCCCTCCCGGTCTCCCCCTTTTGGCCGGGAGACAGTGCGTAAGCAGCATTTTTTTACAGACGATAATAAAAAATAAAAAAAAGGTTCACGAGGGAGGTTGTAACCTCAGGATGCTGACAGACAGTTGTGGAAACTATCATCACCCATCATCATCATCATCTCAGCCATCTGACGTCCACTGCTGAACATAGGCCTACCCAATAGGTTTCCACATTGAGCGATCCTTAGTCGCCTGCATCCATGGGCTTCCCGCTGCCTTGACCTGATCATCGGTCCATCGCGTGGGTGGCCGTCCTCTACTACGTTTATTATATCATCACCCGAACCAAGATATTTTGCAAGTCGTTCCTGTGTAAGGACCATTAAGCTGATATTCGGTGCCGAAAGCGTCACCATTAACAAGATACTTTATAACTATAATCCTTAAAGTAAAATAGGTAATACAAAATTTGTTAACGGTGGCAGGAGTTAAAAAAATACTTAAAAAATAAAAAAACCTTTTTATTACACCTTTATTAAAAATCAATGTCAATAGAGTCTATTTATAAATTGGCACGGATTGTGATAAAATAATAAATAAATAATAATCGTAGCGAGCTCGGGACCGGGCCACTTCGCTAAGCTTGATGTTTCTTTTTTCGTGCCATGAAAACTAGCGAGAGCTTGTCACATTTTATTTAAAGATAGTTTTCTTTATAAACCTTTGTTATATAAGATACGTACCGGGCAGGAATTGAAGAAAATTCAGAAATGAAAAAACTAAACGAGTAATCGTTCGGTAAATTTTCCATATTAATTCAAAATTGCAAATTTTACATTGTCTATTTCATTTGTAAATTGAAATCGAATATGATCTACGGAAAACTTTCATAGTGTGCACACAGGCTAGAGATCAAAAGGCCACTTCAGCAAGCTTTACTTTCCGTTTTCGTAATGTGTTAACAAGATCCTTAAGATCTGATAAAAGCTTGGTGTTACAAATTACAAAATTGGGTATAAAAATTAATTGTGTTAAATATTTTATTTCATTCTTTTTTTAATTGAAATTTAATCTAATGTTTTTATGTGTGTACTACCAGTTTAAATATACTGCCTATTGAGTTTTGAAAACTTATACAAAAATTCTACTCTTATTTATTTATTCTTCTAAATTTATTTCTCATAATATTAAACAAAAATCAGTTGTTGATGGTTACATCCTTAAAAATAGTTATATTTTGTAATACATTTACAAGTGAATAGAGATTTAATATTATTTTACATCTCACTTTCACATTTGAACATCTTTCGTTACGTAGGTAACAAAAAATAAAATACCATTTTAGTAAACAAACATGCAGCGAGTTATTTAAATGGCTTTCGAAGTCGTAAAACTGAACGAGAGCAGTAATAGTTCACCGTCACGTGAACAGCCAGACATTCTGTTTTAGGTATTTTATTACATATAGTCATGGAGCTGACTAGTCGTTAGGTGAGTAAGTACCTAAAGAGAACTCTATCTGCTCGTAGTAACAAGTTTTAATTCGTACTGCCAAAGGATGATAAATATTTTGTCTCATTTGTAAAAGAACCGACGGCTGATGGGGCGTTAAGGTTGTTTAATGGAGACCGCGAACCAGAAAACTACATAAAATAAAATAAAATAATAATACGTAATATATAAATCAACAGGATCATATGGATTCGTAAAATTATTACAAACAAAAAAGATTAAATATATTTTTATCAACAATGAAATATATGTGAGCGGTGTCATAATTAAAAAATAAAAGCAACATGGATAGATCTTAGTAAACTTAGTAGGTCAGGGCATCCCCATACGGTGGGGGTCGATGTCCTTCCGGCTCACGCAGGTGCTTTCCGGGCACGGTTGTTTCGGAAAGTATTTGTGTGACATCGCCGGGGGGGAATCGACCCGGTGCTGCCACCACTGTGACTGCGCGGAAGACACCGCGCAGCACACTTTGGTGGCGTGCCCTGCGTGGGCGGGGCCGCGGTCGACGTTAGCCGCGGCCCTGGGTGGAGTGACTCTCTCGCTGCCGACCATCATGCAAAAGATGGTCGACAGCGAGACGGCGTGGGAGGCGATGGCCTCCTTCTGCGAAGTGGTGATGTCGCAGAAGGAGGCCGCGGAGCGGGAGAGGGAGCGGGATCCGCTCTCTCTCCGGCTACGCCGTTGGCGCAGCGGGCGGGCCAGGAGGGCCCGTCAGGCAGCGCCCGGGGGGTCTTAGGCGGCGGGGGCAGGGGGCCCCTTCCGTCTCGCCATAGACCCCCCCCCGAAGTCGGCCAGTTACGCCATGGCCGCACATAGAGGTAGGGGGGGCGCTGCACATTGCGCCTCCCTGAGGAGGTCTCCCCGGTTCTGATCCGGGGGACGTTGGCCGCGGGCGGGGTACCAGAAGCTACAAATCCAGGCACTGGTACCTCGCCCCTTTTCAACAGCGGTGGGCGTCGTCTGAAGTTTTTTAGTGGTTAGGACTGCGGCGGTCGCGTCTGCCGTAGTGAGCCCCACACCCCCTCCCGATCTCCCCTTTTTGGCCGGGAGACAGTGCGTAAGCAGAATTTTTTTACAGACGATAATAAAAAAAAAAAGAAAAAAAAAGGGCATCCCCATAGCCGGATGATCTGGTCTGGGCGGAGGAAAGCTTCAACTAAATATTATGACCCCACAGGAAAAAATAATACAGTTTATAAACAAAAGGAATCATGCGAAGTAAAGATGAAAATATAGGAGAGAGGACCCTGTGGGACTGGGATAAGCCTAGATGATGATGAAAATATTCGTAAAATTCAAATTGAAAAGTTATTTATTCAAGTTAAGCTCAATAGAGCTCTCATGAATGTGATACTTATAAACGAACGCGCCCATTCACTGCTGGCGGGAGCTTGATCGTAAAAGAAAAGACAGGAAAATCGTCAATTTTGGTTTTTTCTCCCGCCAGTTACAATAAAAATATCTAATATTAAACAATTGTGCTCTGCAGTCACAAGATCCAAAAGAACAGAAGACAAACTCTCTCTATTAATAAATAAAAATATAATAGCAATAACTGATCTGAAAATAGACATTTGATCAAATTTGACTATGGTTAATACCATACGCGCACGAAGAAGTGTGATATTTGATATTCATAATCAGAAATTGTATCGAATTGAATTTGTGTACAAAACTCAAAGACAAAGTAGTTTGAAATACAGTTGACAGCTTGTATGCCGAACAACTACATACTTAATTTTTATTTTCTCCTTTTATTTATTTATTTAATATAAGTATCACCAACATGACATACACCATAACAAAATAAACAATAAGAAAGTATAAATTTCACAGCTAAGTATTGTAACAATTACTGGAGATCACAACATGCATGTTGCATGTAAAAATAATAATAATAATTAATAACAATCAAAAATACACTAACCAAATGTATGCTTATGCAAACTTTGTAACAATAATAGCAACTATTGCGGTCTTAAGATACGTCACACTCTCTAATGATAAATAAAAACCTATGCTCAGAGTCCGAGAATGGATATCTAGTTCAGGAATTTTGTTCGACAGTTCATTATACAGTCGAGATAGACGAACGACAGGTGAATCGCTGCCCAGTCTGGTTCTACAGAATTTGGGTTTAAACAATTTACAATTATATCTAGGTCTCCGAATGTTGAAATTGAATTTGTTAAGCAACATGGGACTATCAATTGAGTCATTCAACAATTTGTATAAGTTAGACATATCTTTTCTACATGTCTTCTCAAAATAATTCCACCACAAACATAAAGGTGAGTATAGACTACATCATTTACTTGTAACAGAACAACGAGCCGCTCTATGATATGTTCTAGTGTATTTCGCCTCTTGTTATAAACCAACGAACATATTGGTGTAACATTTCGTCGAGCCACGAGTGCGGGCGATGCGCGGTTGCGGGGTGACGCGGAGGGAGAGGGAGACGCACGCGTTCACATAACGCCGAGAATTCGTAGGAACGTTACATTACATGGAAATGCTTTAGAAACTGAGCTTTTGCCTGTATTGTACCATTTGTAAGAACGTTACATTACACAGAAATGCTCCAGAAAATGTTGTAGTCTATACCCACCTTAAGACATTTTCTGAAATAACGTCTACATACATACAACGTTAACGTGCCCCTAAATTAAGATGAAAGCATCCAGCCAGCGGACATAACAAAACTGTGGCATTGTCACACAAAAAAACGGGCAATTTCATAAAGATCCCGACCCGCGTCAACACCGACACACGGCCGGACAGATTAACGTAAGCCGCTCGCTACTCAGCTACAGAACGATGTATGGGAACGTTGTACACTTATTTATTGCTGCGTTCAAGATATTTTTGCTGTAGTTTTTTCTTATCTACGTAAACACGCTAAACTATTGTAATTAGAGTGGATAGAAACCTTTTATTATCATCATATCGTAGAACTCTCCTAGACAATTTCGACAATTCTTTGTTATACTTACTGCTGGCCGCGACTTCACATGTGATACTGTTTCTTATAGTTTAAGTTAATATCATGACAATAGACACAGGTGTACAAATGCATACAAATGCAAGCGACATTTATGCTGAAGCAAATAGGGAGAAGCTTTCACCCGCGTTCGTTATTATGGTAGCATTATGCCGGTTATCCTAGACTTAACCTTTGGGCCCTGGATTTGCTTACTGTTTAACCAGATTTGGCTGAATTTCAGTTATTACATATAGCGACTGCCCTTTAACCTCTTCAACCCAGAGGAAAACATCATTATAGGGTTAAACCAACTGTCAGGATGTTAAAAGACACTGACCTTCTAATATCGAGTGCCATAGATGTTCATGACAACCAGGACCAACGGCCTAACGTGTTTTCCGAGCAAGCGATAATTACGCACATAACTTCGGAAAGTCATAGGAAATAGAAACAGAAATAAGATATAAATTACTTCGGATAAATGTAAATTTATGAATGTTATAAAGAATTGAATTGAATTAAGATTTTTTTTTAGTTACTTTAGGTTTAACATTTTATATTATTAGACATATGATATAGTGCTTCTAAATTAAGAAAATCTTATGCAAGGGTTACCAGACTATTGATTAACATAAAATATATACATAATATTTATGTTATAACGTGTTAAAATATTTCTCCACACTTAAAATACTAAAAACTAACACACTGATAAAGACAAATATTGACGTTCTTCGAACGTCATAAGGCGTATTATGAACACCCATCACATATCCAGCTTTACCCCTTTAATTTCAATTAGAGATATTCTGTTCATTTTAAATACTTCAAATCAAAATGTGTATGTTTTGTTTTTATTTTTATAAATTTTTGTATATCACACTAATTTTCGATTCACAAAAAATAAACAAAATTTTTCTCGCTTACACAGTTTCCGTGCAAAACAATGTCCAATACCATCGAACGTCATACGGCGTATGATGAGCACCGAACATTTTCCGCCTCTAGCCCTTTGAAGCGTATAAAATTGGAGGAATCGAATCGTGTTCCAGCAATCCTTTGTACTCTTACCTAACCAAAATAAACTATGTTTTTTTACGTAATGTTAATTAAACATGAGAACATTTACAAAAGAAAATTCCTTTACAATTTTTCGTACATAAATATTAGATCCCAATTACTAATATTCTTTCTTTAGGCTGTTTTGAAGGTCTAGCTAAATTTATTTTAAGAACAAGGTAATTATATTATATTACCTATTCGATTTGCCACATTCCCTCCCGGACAGTTACCGTCCTTGGCGTGGTGGGTGAGTGGCTGAGTACCTCCCGGAGACCGGGAAAAGGCAACACCAAGAAGTTGGCGACTCTGGGTGTAATAGTACTGACTACCGGGGGGGGGGGGGGCAGCTAAGAGGGACCTGAGTAGGGGCCCGTCCAGCAGCCCCTTAGACAGCGAGGGCAGGGAGCCCCTGCTACCTAACCATAGACCCTCCGAGAATTAGGCCATACACGCTATGGTCGCACAAGGAGATAGGAGAGGCGCGTCCTCTGCGCCTCTCTGAGGAGGTCCTCCCGGTTTTGGTCCGGGAGACGTTGGCCGCAGGCGGGGTGTCAGACGCTGCAGCCCAGGTAATGGCCCCCCGCCTCTTTCTCAACAAGCGGCGGGCGTCGTCGGAATTTTATTAGTGGATAGGACTGCGGTGGTCGCGTCTGCCGCAGTGAGCCCCCCACTCCCCTCTCGGTCCCCCCATTGGCCGGGAAGCAGTGCGTAAACAGCATTTTTGTACCGACTATAATTTAAAAAAAAAGGTTGGACACGTACATACTTACTGGACTGTGTTGGAAGGTTCCTTTAGTGCTATTTTATTAGTTACGGCTTCTGAGAGAACTTTTCAGTATCTTCAAATATTCACTGGTTTTCTGTCTTATTTTAATTGATTGATAAATGGTAATTTAATAGTTTGAGTTTCTCGTTAGTTCTTCTCACAGAGCGGTGGCTCGGAACTGGCACTTAGATTCACTTACATATTTTATTTTTTTTTGCATTTTGTTATTTCAGTTTTATTTTTTATATTCCATTTTGACGATTTAAATAAAAAATAAACATATATGGTTATTACATAAAGAACTTTTTACTTTATTTACTATTGTGTACGTTAGTTGAAGTACATAATACTACTTTGCTACGTGTCACTATAGATCACTTTAAGGAAAACAATGCTTTCTATAGTTTGAGCACTTTTTCTACACCACACTAATTTGTCAGAAATGGACCATTTGTACAAACAATATCTGTCATATAATTTAAGTAAGTATTGGCTAAGCTATTTTCTTTTAGGTTAATTTTCAATTTAATAAAATGAAAGTCATTTTCTTTATAATTATACTAAACTTTTGTTGTTATTTGAATATACTTTAATTGTTAAGACACATAATTACAAGGTTTATAATGAGGTCATGAATTTCAATTGAACTCTTTTATAGTGATTATCCAATTTTTAAAAACGAAAAATTATCTTTACGCTTCTAAAATTTCTTCGAAATTGTTATAGTAGATACTTAAAGAAACCTTTCGTAAGTAAATCCAGTATTATTGATTAAGAAATATTAACGTTCAGTGTCAGCAAATTAACTTAAGGTATAAAAAACGACTCCATAACAAATTTCATTTTTCGAAGTAAATTCCTAATTTTTCACAATATTATGCAACCAATTGCAAGTGGAAGGATGTGATCTTTACCTACTGTCATAGCGTGTTATTATATATGTGTCTAAATGCTTTATATGAAATGGTTTCTAAAACAAAAACATTTAGAACATTTATCTAGTAAAAGAAGAGAAGAGGAGAAGCGCTCGTAGCTCTGCGGTGCTCGGTGGTCGGAAACGATCACCGAAGTACAGCAGAGTTTACAGAGGTCAGTCCGTGGATGGGTGACCGTTTGTGTGGCATTTGATATCGAGCGCTTCCGTGCTTCGGAAGGCACGTTAAGCCGTTGGTCCCGGTTATCACTAAATGTGGTAGTCGTTAAGCCATGTTAGAGGCCTAATGGGCGGCTTGAAAAATTCTAACAGCAGGACGCCACACACCTGCCTCCGCCAATCCGCACTGGGTCAGCGTGGTGGAGTATGACCCAATACCCTCACACATTGATATGTGAGAGGAGGCTCGTGCTCAGTAGTGGGACATTAATGGGCTGTGATGATGATGATGATCTAGTAAAAACTTATATCAAAACTTGGCTCCATAAAGTTCTTATGAAAGTCGACTTAAAAACGAACGCTATGTGTTTTAACTAAGGTTCTTTTTTCACTATTCGATCCTTTGTTCAGCAATCGAGCAATCGTTACAAAATCAGTGTCAAAAAGAATTTAAACTTTGATTTAATAACCTAACGTTGCAAATTTAAAGTTTGACCTTTAGTTGCCTGGAACTAGTTGCAATAAAACTTGCCTCTCGGGAAGTAGTTGCTACTCTTGTATGGTACAAGTTATGAGATGCGTCCGTTCTTTATAATTTTTTTTACTGTCCTATATGAAGTCAATTTATAGTCAAGTCTTTGCGTGAATCAATAGGTTGCGCTGTGAGTAATTAAATTTCATTTTATAGCATCGTAAAACTATACATACATACAATCACGCCTGTTTGCCCGAAGTGGTAGGCAGAGGTATATTATACGCCTACATTTTCCCAATGAGGATGTTGGTTTGACGTAATCGGTGGCAAGCCTATTGCCCCGTATTGGGAACTTTTACATATGCCAGAGCCTCGCTCTCTTGATCAGCAGATGTACCACTGGATTGGGCTTCTAAAATGTTATTAGGATCCCTATTCACTCATTCTAAAAGTTTTATCTTCTTTTGATTTCGGAAAATTTTATAAACTGAGAGTACTTGCTATAAAAGGATATTGCACTTTGGCCTATTTTTGAAATATGAAATTTTTGCATACGATAGTTAAATTGGATGTTAAATATTATTGTAATTTTTTTTACAATAAATAAAGAAAAAGTTTAATACTATTTTTTTCATTGGGGATTAATAAACAGAATACATAAATTTTGGACTTATTACATAGCTGACAACAAATTAAGTACAGCTTATAGATAAATATTAGGTCGGGGAAAAAGTCTTTTCGCATAACGTAGGTATAAACTTATTATAAATTTTTTTTGACTGTACTATTTGTGTCTGGCTGG
Organism: Musotima nitidalis; assembly: GCA_949126915.1. NCBI lineage: Eukaryota > Metazoa > Arthropoda > Insecta > Lepidoptera > Crambidae > Musotima > Musotima nitidalis. The sequence continues at coordinate 4,360,218 of OX421419.1, forward strand.
TTTTGGTAACATTAAAAAGGTTCCATTATAAAGAAAAGAAAAAAATAAAAAAAAGTTATTTCCCGCTATTTTTCATTTGTTTTTCTCTCCGTTAAAATGAGTGAATCTAATAAAGAAATTCGATACATTTTAAAATTTTATTATAAAAAAGGCAAAAATGCAACTCAAGCAGTGAAAAAAATTTGTGATGTTTATGGACCTGATGCAGTGTCAGTAAGAGTAGCACAAATTTGGTTCAAACGTTTTCAGTCCGGAAATTTTGATGTTAAAGATGCACCTCGCTCTGGTCGCCCTGTTACGAATAAAATGGACGCCATTTTTGAAAGAGTGGAGCAAGATCGGCATATTAGTAGTTACGATGTAGCTGAAGAACTGGGAATTGACCACAAAATAGTTTTGACCCATTTGAAGAAAGCTGGTTATACAAAAAAGCTCGATATTTGGGTGCCACACGAGCTCACTCAAAGAAACTTAATGAACCGTGTACTCATTTGCGATTCATTATTGAGACGTAATGAAACCGAGCCGTTTTTGAAGAGATTGATAACTGGCGATGAAAAGTGGATCACGTACGACAAGAACGTGCGAAAAAGGTCGTGGTCGAAAGTTGGCCAGGCTTCACAGACTGTGGCCAAACCTGGCCTAACACGAAATAAGGTGATGCTGTGTGTATGGTGGGATTGGAAGGGCATTGTTTATTATGAGCTTTTACCGCCCGGCAAAACCATCGATTCTGATCTTTACTGCCAGCAACTGATGAGATTAAAGGAAGCAGTCGAGAGAAAACGGCCGGAATTGATCAACAGGAAGGGTGTGGTCTTTCATCACGATAACGCTAGACCACACACATCTTTAGCCACTCAGCAAAAATTAAGAGAGTTCGACTGGGAGGTCCTAGTGCATCCACCATATAGCCCTGACCTTGCGCCTTCAGATTTTCACCTGTTTCGGTCTCTGCAGAATTCTTTAGGTTCTGTAAGGTTGACCTCAAGAGAGGACTGCCAAAACTATTTGTCCCGTTTTTTTGATCAGAAGTCCCAAAGTTTCTACAGTAACGGGATAATGTCTCTGCCCACAAAATGACAGAAAGTTATTCAACAAAACGGTACATATATATTGTAAATAAATGTAAATAAACTTTGAAAAAAATGTCTTGACTTTTCATACAAAAATACGAAAAGACTTTTTCCCCAACCTATTATGTAAAATACTTCTAATCCTAAGGTGGACGACGGGCGAAATAGTTCTATTATTAGATAGATATTTTTTAATGTACAATTATGTAATATTTTATATTCAGTTTAAAAGTTTCTAAATTAATAAGAAACTTTAATATTTACTAACCCACTCCGTAAGCAATATTTGATTATTCAAATTTATGAAAATCGCGCAATTCACTTCATTTTATAGACATTTTCACGGGTGCAGCCGACTTGTTGCTAGTTCGCAATAAAACTTCTCTGTCTGAGCTGAAGGGACTTCGAGTATATGGTCTAAGTTACAGACGTATCCTCGAAAGAGTGCTTGCATGTTTCAACTTGGTACATTTAAGTGGAAGAACGGAAAATTCGTAATGGAATTGAACTTAAAAACGGGAATTGCTTAAACTTTTGAGTGAAATAAATAAACTGTGTAAGTATTAAATTTTATATAATACTAGCTGACCCGGCGAACTTTGTTCCGCCTTAATGGCAATAAATAAGCCGATAGTGTTTTTTTTTATTGAAAAAAATATTTGTAAAAAAATACCTACATTAATCTTTCATTATTATTTCTGTATTTTAGTATATAGGTTGCTCTTTACTTAAGTACCTTGTGATGCACGACATTTTTTGTTTTATCATTATTTATTGAGAAGCACGAAGTCGAGCCATACTATCGCGGCGCTGTTCACGTGCAATTTCTTGTTCTTCCTCAGTCCTTTTATTTGCAGTATTTCGTATTCTTCTTGCATTACGGCTTTGTCGGGAAAGATTTTATAGTCTTGCTCGCGGCAATATTAATTAAACTTTACTTCCCTTCAATTCACCTAAAAAATTATTTCAAAACTCAAATTTTCAACCATACCGAGTTTTATAGTTCACTTCACTGTTTATACGAATGGGCAATGGCACTATCATTACATTATAATTGTTAATTATTTCTTTCTTTCTTTATTTTAAATAATGGCTTCATGCGTCTAGCACATTTAGCCAGTGTCAAGTAAGTGATATATTAATAATATATAATTCATAGTAAATGAAAATGAGTGGTGATAAAGATGATAAATGGTAAATGAGATACCCTCCCCTAAGCCCCTTAAGTCATCAGTAAAGATGTGGGACTATACTGAGATCTCACATGGACTCCTTGAGAGAATTTTAAAAGTGATGTTGCACTGTTTTGTTTCATTTACCAACACTTATGTACGTTCACAAACACTTAACGGTTAATAATCCACCGTTATTACATATTAATGTTCGAAATATCACAAATTTTAGAAAATAAAACAAAACTGCTGACATGACGCTTCACTTTCCCGCCAAGTAGTCAGAAATAGTTTGAATATTGATTTCTTACAAATATCAAGTAGTCATCCATACGTCATTACATAGCTGTCATTATACGTCAATGACATATCTTTCATTTGCGTTTTGTTATTCCAAGTCTGATTCTTTTCTGTTATACCACGTTTTATAGTGACTGACGTTTCATGTCAAGTCATTCGGGAACGCTGTCAAACGGGATATACAATCCGTCTCCTGGCTCTAAGCTACCTCCCTACCAATTTTCACCCAAATCTGTTCAGCCGTTCTTGAGTTATAAGTAGTGTAACTAACACGACTTTCTTTTATATATATAGATATAAGTGCTTAGAACTCATGGCATTGAGAAGTTAATGTTCCCTGTCACTATAGAACATGTTTCCAATTTAGTTGTATACGTATAGCCTTTATTTTTGCAAAAGTAAAGTCACAATGAAATTACCAGAATATATATAACATAAAGATAAAAAAGGAAAATTGATACAAACAAATACTTTTTTCAGCTTATAAAAGACCATTTGACTTAGGAAACCGTTTAATCTTTACAATAACATAAATTTAGGTATTTCGATTTTCATTCTTTTTTATATAGGTATCATAATTAGGCAAAACTGAAGCCTTTCAAAACAAATCATGTCAGTTATTTCAAGTCAAACGTTATAAAGTTGTACCAAAAAATTCAGGCGAATTTGTGATGCCATAGGAGTAATGCAACATTTATAGAGCGCTACACACACATACAGAGACGAGATATATATAGCGCTATATCCATTGACCAATAAAAACTACAATTTAGGTTATAACATAGGTAAATAACATAGTTTTTTTTCTCTTTATTTGGAATAGCAAACAACTATAATATAGTAAAATGTTTTACCAAATTATGTTTATTTATGTAAAAATAAGGTAAATATGCAGTCGAACACACTATCATATTAACAATTTTGAACTTAAATTAAACTATCGGACGCGCTTCTACGCTAAGCAACAATAGCTGATCAACAAAAGTACAAGATTTGACACAGACATCAGCAACAGCGTTATTATGGTGACATTAAAGTTTATATTTGAATGAATATTTAGACACCTGCCTGTGCCAGTGACTGTAAGTATCACCAAACAGCTAATACTATTCTAACTACCTGCAAAAGAAGAAACAAAAGGTCCATAAAGAAAGTTTGTTGTTTAAAACTGTACATTTTATTATGTGCCTGCTTTAAACAGTATATCATAATATAAATTGTGCCTTTATATATAGCGTTATAACAAAATAAAATATAATATATCAAATACCAATAACTGAAAAGTGTTCAGCATATCACATATGTGACACTAAAATTGAGCCTCAGAAGGATAAAATATGTCAGAGTCAGCTTTGAACACATAAAAATTATTTCTCAGTAACTTTCTAAAATTTTTGAGTGAGTGATAACATTTTGCTGTGTACAAAGTCCATCACGCTACACTAAGTAATAATATAATATATGTCTAGTTATGATAACTGAATGTGTTACGATGTAGGCAGAGTTGACTTGCTTCAAATTGCAATAAAAGTTCGCCTCAGCTAGGGAGACTGTCGATTGGTGTTTGGTACAAGTCAAAAACGAAAATATTTATTAAAAAGTTTAGAAAATTTTGATGATCAAAAGTTGTTTTAATTATTAATGTATTGAAAAAATCAAAAAGCCTACATAAAAATCTTCCTATACATAGAAAACTGCGTAATAGGCGTTCTAGAGATTTAGATTCGTCTTTATTCTCTTAAATACACAATTGTTTGTGAAAACAATGACATAATACATAATACACTTTATGGGTTTTCAAATTAAAAAGTGCATATTCATATGCGATAAAGTACAGCTCTCTTTCTTTTGTTTTATAGTTAATCACTTGTTATTAATTCTTTTTAAACTTTAGTTTGCATGCATACAATATACATTCACGCCTGTTTCCCCGAAGCCTACCCCTTCGCAGGCATAAGATATGCCCACACTTCGCCAATTGGATTGTTGGTCCCATGTAATAGATGCCTATTGCCGCTTACCGGGCACTGTTATGTTCGCCAGAGCCTCATTCATTGATCGGCAGGTGCACCACTTGCAGGTGAGGTTAGCTTGGGCTTCTTAGGTCTTGGTAGGATCCCTTTACACCTGTAATCTACCGCCAATCACTTATGATTGAAACCACAAATTGGAAACGCGAACTCAAAGCAAGCGCCTCGCAGACGCAAGTTCGCACGAAACTTCCCGAGCGCAGCACACCTCCCTAATTGGGTAAATAGAGCCGGGTAAAGTGCCCAATTCATAGAGAAAATTAACTAACTGATATGGATGCTTTCTCGAACTTTCCATTGCGCTGTCTTTTGACGAAGCTACTGTAAATGTTGATGTTATAAGATTCGTATTCGACAAGGTGATACTTATATATTGAGACAGAGAGAGTTCAGGTCAGTAGCATAGTAGTCTCATGTATTTTAAATATAAAATTTTACCTTCTATCGATATTACGTGAAGGTCAGTAAAAATACTTGCACTCTGATCTTGAAATCATGATTTATGTTATCCTCAAGAATGTATTTTAGTGTATATCTGCATAAGTAGGAATATTCGTCTTGTTCAAGTGATTCTTATCCTAAACATGGGTTTTAAAAAAAAGTATTTAACTATGTTTTAAACCCGTACTATGCTAATTTTAAGTGCTTTTTTTGTAACTGGCGAGAGAAAATGTATTTAGAAAGTATCCTTGACGATTTTCTTGCCTGATTCTTCTACAGTCAAACTTTTGCCCTCAGGGAATGGGCGCGTTTAGGCCAAGCTTGAATTATTGACTCTGATTTACTGTTTAATAATATACTCTGCTGCGTTTGGTGCATAAGTTTTTAAAAAAAAAAGATTTATAGGTGCTAGTATATTAAGTATGTATTTACAAAAAAAAGGTAAGTAAGTATGTTTATTATATTGTGTGAGAGTATTTATTTATTTATTGCCATGTTATGCATTGTTATGTTCTGGCTAAAAAGATTTAATTGAAGCGAGTGTCCGCCCAGTAATTTATAAGGACATGTAGTGTATTTATAAGGATGATACCATACTTGATTATGGATGATCTCTTCTTAGTTACTATTCTAAGAATATCTTATTCGTCTTTTCTTTTATTTAAACAAAAACACAGCTGTCCGCTAGCAGATAATATCTTTTAGAATGCATGAGTGAAGATTGTTGTGACAAGAAATCAAATTTGGTACATACGAACTATTAACGATATTATACGTAATTCGAGAAGAATTTAAAGAAATCTAAAAGAATTGTTGTATGTACTGATGTTATTGTGTAAAGATTATCCTAGCAGAGCAAGAAAATATCCCACGTGGCGGTGGCGAGTTGGTGGCCGTAGTTGGTGGCGAGCCTATTGCCGCTTACCGGGAACTTTTATGGTCGTCGAAGCCTCGTCCGTTGTTCGACTGGAGCACCACTTGCAGGTTAGGTTGGCTTGGGCTCCTGTATTTTTTATGATCACAAAAAATACACCCAAAATCGTTGATTTAAAATATCGAGAATATTTTTCGCGTGCAAATCAAAAGGAAGCATGAACTCTTTGGATGTGCTTTTGAGTATTCGTTTTATAGTTATTTAACGAAGAAACAAGTTATTACAATTTAAAAATATAAAACTAAAACTTTAATTTTAACAATATGGAACCAAAAACGGGTTATTAAATTGTCTGTTAGTTTGTGAAAAATACTGCATGGGTTTTTCACAAACCAACAGACAATTTAATAACCCGTTTTTGTGTACCAAGTTGCAATATTACGCAATTAGCTTGGAGGTGGGACATGCAAGGTTGCGACGAGACTGCAAATTTAAATTTAAATTCTCCGAAACACATTCAACAATTTGACGAAACACTTCATATTAAAAAATTCGTCGTTATTAGGAAGTCAGTGCCATCTTACATGGTGGCAGCTGGTTTAACCATAGAATTATGTTTCCCTCTAGGTTGCGAAGGTCAAATGGTAGTCGTTCGATATAATAAATCTGGTTAACCAGTGAGCAGACTCCGGGATGAAGGGCTCGGGGAAGGGGGTCAGTTTCCAGTTCGGGACTGTTTGAAAGGGCTACCTCGGCCCCGGGACATATCAGGCTCAAAAAGAAACATGTTAGTTTTTACTCAGTAAAAGTCGGTAGTACTCGGTAAAAGTCTTCCACTCCACCCACAGCCGGAGAAGATCATTCGATGTTTTTCCATCCGAAAAAAAAGGGCAACCGGGATAATGCTAATGATGATGACCTCATAGTACAAAACATTATTTAGTCCTTAAAAGACAAAGTATTCGTTGAGGCAACGTTTACCCTTTTAGTTTTCAAGCGTTTTTTAATAACGCGCAAGACATGTAAATTCAGAAGATGGAGTTTTCCAATAAAAGTTGCGACGCTGTTCGAGGCTACGATGCGATTTTATACTACCTACTAATGTTTGTATGTTCATAGCACTTCCGTACATATAGAGAGGCTGTTCATTACTTTAGTTTTCTAAAATAATTTGGTACAAATTAAATTATATTTCTTCGGGAATATAAATATTGTTTTTAAGGTCACAAGTGAGCCCTAAATGTATTCTATTCAAATCTTCCTAAGTTTATTTACCTTCTTGTGGAGTGACCTCTGTATTACGTCTTTAGTACCTACCTGTACCTAATATTTTACTTTGGGTATTACTTATCACTGGCTCCAAATAAATAGTGTCCTATTTTCTATCATATTTCATTTCTTCGTCTTTCTCTATTAAGGACATATACTTTTTAAGTTTACGTACCTGATGCGTCTATCCAGGATTGCATAGAAATTAGTTTATATGAGCTTTGTTTAACTAAACAGAACAGCTTTTATTTGTTTCGAATTGGATTTATTTAAAACTAAATTAAGTTCAAATTATGTTTTGAATTTTCTTCTAAAAAAATTGTACTCCTGGAATATTACATAATATTACTAATGCACTGATTTAGTTCCAATGAAAGGTCGTATTTCAACAAAGGTCGACACCAAGCTAAATTTAGTTTCAGAACCTGTACGCTAGGTCTCATTAAGTTAATATAACCAATTAATGATATTAAGAATTTCATGCTATAAGTATTGCGCCAATATTATAACAATAATTTTCATTAAAATATTGTATGATTTCTCATTTAGTCTATGTCGCTCTAAATTATTAAGTATTTTAAAGAGCTCCCCCAAGCTTATGGTTGTACAATGAACGCCGGGTGTCGGTGCTAGTGTATTATTGCCCGCCACATGCGGAACGAGTCGATGAGGGCAGACTTTTGTTTTCTTTTACTACAATGGCGGTTATGTGAGGCGCAATCGATGTTAATAAAAATTAAGACTATTAATCGAACTTGTCATGATGTTCACTGTTTAGTGACCTAAGTTACTTTGTTGTATTGATTTTAATTATAAGATTTAATTGTGCTTCAAATTTATTTTCAACAAACATGGCTATGTTTTTATTTACGAGTACGGGATTGCCACCCGCACACACAATGCTATCGATGACCCTGGCGGTCATCGCTATTATTATATCCGACAAGTATAATAAAAAAAATATATACTCAAGAGCCTACAATTTATAACTCTTAATTAACACCTACAACCGTCTGCAGTTTGCACTCGAAGGCCGACTGCCAACTACCTAAATAATGTCCACATAAAAAAGAAACATATATAACTGCAGAAAAAAATGTTGCTTGTTCAACAAAAGCTTCGCGAAACGTAACATTATGATATTTCGGAACATGTTTTCGTTTTACAATATTAAAGAGTTCCCGAGAGAGCATTTTATTGAATTCCCATGAATATGCATTCATTTTGTATCAGGTTTAACTAGGACGCGATACTTAAAGCCTGCTGAGCTCGCACACTCGCTGCTCTGCGGAGATAATGCAATGCAATGTGCCAGCTCTTTCTAGCAATTCCTACAATAAGAACACCAGTTGCGCAGTTGTGAAGCATTGGTCGTTGTATTCACATTGTTACCTCAAGAAGATTCATGTAAAAGTTCTCTGTTTCATGAAAACAAATAATGAAACATGCATACTTTGGAATTAAGTTTGTCAGATCACTATAAATTTTATATTAATGACACACTTGATATCTTAGATATTATTTATTTCTCGTAATGGCATCACGCACTTATTGTAATGAGCATAATTTTTTCAGGTATCTTATTTTTTAGGCTGCCTTTTTGTAGACCTTTTTTTTTTTTGATTTACGTCGGTAACAAAATGCATTTACGCACTGTCTCCCGGCCAAAGGGGGACCGAGAGAGGTGTGTGGGGCTCACTACCGGCAGACACGACCGCCAGCAGTAATACCCACTAAAAATCTTCCGACGACGCCCGCCGCTTGTTGAGAAAGAGGCGGGGTGCCAGTACCTGGGTTGCAGCTCTTACACCCCGCCCGCGGCCAACGTCCCCCGGACCAAAACCGGGAGGACCTCCTCAGAGAGACGCAGTGGACGCGCCCCTCCTACCTCCTTGTGCGACCATAGCGTGTGTGGTCGACTTCCCGGAGGGTCCATGGTTAGACAGCAGGGCCCCCCTGCCCCCGCTGCCTAAGACCCTCCTGGCGCTGCTTGACGGGCCCTCCTGGCCCGCCCGCTGCGCCCCTCACAGGTCCCTCTTAGTTTCCCCCCCGGTAGTCAGTACTAAGGACACCCAGAGTCGCCAATCTCTGGGTGTTACCTTTTCCCTGGCACCTCCTGCGCCCTACCGGGAGGTACTCAGCCCCCCCACCACGACAAGGTGGAGACCAGTCGGGGGGGCCTTTTTGTAGACCTACATTATATTAACGTAACCTAAGTAAATAAAAATATACAACAGTTAAGAATATTTCCTCTATTTTTGAATTCAATATAAAAATTATTAGACTGTTCATTTTGTTTAACGCAAATGTTTCTCACTGATTTTGTACCACGTTCATGATTTACCTTATGTAAGATATATTCAGGCATTTGGAAGGCATAATATCAATATCATGCGGCAGCATACCGGCGGGTATCAACTATTGGTTGTGTAGAGTAAACAAAGGGTGCAAAGCAAATTATATGCAAATCAGTTTCACCTGAGAAGACAGGGATTAAATTATTAAACGAGAAGATGAATTTGTAGTAGTTGCTATATAATTTTCATGTTATAGATTAGAGTTGGGCAATGTTGCGCCGTTGAGTAATATTAGGAGAAGTTCTAGTAGACGAATGTACCGTGGAATGGCAGGTTCAAATCACTTAACAATGTACCCTATACTAACGCTGAGGATCCGTGGTCTGCTCGCTGGTCTGGCAAGATTTGGCCGAATTTCAATTTTTACACGGATCAATTGTCGTCTAATCTCCACAACCCAGTTTATGAAAACTTGAACAACATAAACATCGTTCTGTGGTTAATAACTTCGAGAAGTTACCAGGGTTTGACCCCGAGATTTTTCTAAAGCCTATTTATTGGTCGACTGGGCTATAGCTGCTACCTTACCAGTAAATAGATTAGTAAGCATAATATAAACTCTTAGCATAATAATATAATGAATTTTGCAAAATTTCCAAATTTGCTAGACCGTAAAACGTATTAACTTTCAAATTCCCCTATGACAGCAAAATTAATAACACTTGATTTACAGTTTCAACTTACAGTTGTGTACTAAAGTTCATTAAAATTTATATTATCAGTTTGGTAATGGCAAACAAACATCGATTTTGCGATGCATTTATGGTACAAATAGGTTGTGAGGTACCGGGTAGGTTGGAGATGTCAAAGCAATAGTTACGGGCGCTAGTCACGCACGCGTCGCGCCTGTCTGCACTCGCTTCTTTGTGCTGCCTTCAGATACTTGCTATGACTTGCTTAGGGACAACTAAAGAACAAGGTTCCTATATACCCGAGTCTTTTAAGCGGGGCGTGTATTGGCATTTCAGCAGGCCATCATGCGGGGGTGCGCTTCGACTGCTTACCGAGGCAGTATGTAGTCAATATGACGTGTCACATAAAAAAAAAGCAAGTACATTGCAAGTAAGGCATGAGGTTAACCAAGATCTTTGGGGCTAAGCCAAACTTAATAATCCTTTTATTGCACATAAAACATAAATAGATTATAAAAGGTATTTAAAAACTTAAAATACAAAGGTGGACTTGTCTCTAGAAGAGATCTCTACCAGCCAACCCTAGAAGTTGTGTATAAATTTGTAGGTACGGGATTAAATTTGGTTAAAGATCTTTGTTAAAAAAAGGAAATACAAAATCTTATATATACCATAGATACTTACATACATTTATATCAATATTATACATACATATATATTAATATTATTAATACATATATATCAATATTATGATTAATAATGTAATAAAACTTAAATATTATAAAATATATAAAAGTGTTAACTAAGTGCCCAAACAGACAAATAGTGATTTCTCAGTCGATTTTTGAACGACACAACTGATGGGCTCTCACGGATCTGAAAGGGAAGACTTACCTGCAAGACGGACGAGGCTCTGGCTCAGGCTCGGCGTTGAGAGGTGATAGGTCAGACGTCAGTCACTCCCATAAGGGCCACTCACAACCATTTATAAAATGTAAGATGGTGGCTTGCTTTGGAAAAACAAATCCTATACACACACTCCCATTTATTTCGCTTACTGAAAGTAAACCAAAATGGTCATCAGTAATTTGGGCTGATAATTTCAGTAAGTAATAATAATAATAAATTATTTATTTCATAGAATATGGTTATCGTATACATGTTCAGGTTTCTTATTCCAACATATTCTATCGCTTTTCGACGTGGAAATATTAGTCAAGTCATATTAGTATTTATTGTGTACAAAATATATAAAATAATTAAAAAATCTAGGAGCAAAATTACAACATAAAAAATTAAAACAAACTTAATTCTTGAGTTGTCAAATGAGCTCTCTCATATTTTCCATATTATGTGTATTACCGCTTGGGTCTCTCCAAAATAGGCGTGAATCGATTCTCAAATACCGTCTGAAATATTTTGTGCTGGGCCTACTGTTCTCACTATTCTTCTCTGCTACGAGATGTCTTATAGAGATCTCATTTCAGGACACTCCACCTAGTTTGCTGGTATTGTCTCATTATACTTTACCTTATTTAACCTTAATGATTATATGAAACAAATAAGATATAAAATAAACAAAAAAAATATTTATTTTCTTAAATATGGACTGGACTGAAAATCTGTCTCAGTCAAGTTTTACCCAGGATATGTCTATGGAGTTTTTGAGTCAACACAGAAAATAAAAATTTACGGTCAAGTGCCGTATATGTTAAAGTTACGTTTAAGTTACCTATAAACAAATATCTACGAGAAAGAAATAACATATTTACAAAATATTTATTGCATTTCATTTGGCTTAGAAGTTTTTTAATTTTAAGACTGATTGTAACACCTAAAAAGTATAAATTCATAAAGTCTAATGATTTATATTCCATTTCTACTTTTAATATTTCACTACCTTATACTTCTAATATCCGTAACTGAAACTTTCGAATAATCCGTTAAAATTTAATATCCTTATCCGATATAATATTTTTCATATATCCGTATCCGGATCCGATATGATATAACATCACTGTTTTGAAAATGTTTAGCTTAATTTAGCTTACTCCTTTAAGTGTGTTTGTGATAGAAAAGCTGAATATGGGAAGTATAATAATTATAGTATTGTTTATCACCTTTATTTTGATACTCAGAAATTTTTAAACAACTGCGTCATTGTTGCCAAATTGTCGTAATGTACGAAGTAGCATTAAGCCCCAAACCTTAACCTGGTATAAACTGGCTATAAACAGCGACAATGCGACTTTTTCAACGTTTGGAGTTAGTGGAAAAAGCACACAATCGCTGATGGTCTTCTTTCGCAATGTCGCACGTGAATGCAGCGTGCATGTACATCTGAGGGCCTACTCTAATTCAACGAAAACGAAACTTCGCTATACCCATCCCTTTCACTCGATAATGATATACCCAAGGAGTGACAGAGATAGATGCAACGAAGTTTCGTTTTCGTTGAATTAGAGTAAGCCCTCTGGTGTGGCACTAGTCGACAAGCCGCAACTCCGAACTGACGCAAGTCACCACTATAACCAAGGTCCGTCAATGCGAACGCAATCACGTATCATTCTGAGATTAGGCATTATGGCAATCACATAAGAGCCACTGTATTGACACAACAATATAGAATAAATAATTATAAAATCGAAACAAATTGGAACAAGGGTGTTTTGGGATCCTACCAACATCTAAGGAACCCAAACCAACCTCACCTGCAAGTGGTGCACCTGCTGATTATCAGAAGAGGCTCTGGCGTTCGCCAAAAGAGTTCCCGGCAAGCGGCAATGGGCTCGCCACGTATTACGTGAGATTAACATTGTAATTGGCGAAGTGTGGACTTATATTATGTCTCTGCGTTTCCCTTTACGGAAATAGGCGTCAATGTATGTATGGTATCTTTACTCTGTCCTGTTGCTAGTGAGCCTGGTCCAGGATGATCTCACACGGTTGCTTAAATCTTCAGACCATTTGAGAAGTCTACCAACACTTCATCTTCCAACTACAGGTGGATATATATTAGGTCGGGGAAAAAGTCTTTTCGCATAACGTAGGTATAAACTTATTATAAAATTTTTTTGACTGTACTATTTGTGTCTGGCTGGTTTTGGTAACATTAAAAAGGTTCCATTACAAAGAAAAGAAAAAAATAAAAAAAAGTTGTTTCCCGCTATTTTTCATTTGTTTTTCTCTCCGTAAAAATGAGTGAATCTAATGAAGAAATTCGATACATTTTAAAATTTTATTATAAAAAAGGCAAAAATGCAACTCAAGCAGTGAAAAAAATTTGTGATGTTTATGGACCTGATGCAGTGTCAGTAAGAGTAGCACAAATTTGGTTCAAACGTTTTCAGTCCGGAAATTTTGATGTTAAAGATGCACCTCGCTCTGGTCGCCCTGTTACGAATAAAATGGACGCCATTTTTGAAAGAGTGGAGCAAGATCGGTATATTAGTAGTTACGATGTAGCTGAAGAACTGGGAATTGACCACAAAACAGTTTTGACCCATTTGAAGAAAGCTGGTTATACAAAAAAGCTCGATATTTGGGTGCCACACGAGCTCACTCAAAGAAACTTAATGAACCGTGTACTCATTTGCGATTCATTATTGAGACGTAATGAAACCGAGCCGTTTTTGAAGAGATTGATAACTGGCGATGAAAAGTGGATCACGTACGACAAGAACGTGCGAAAAAGGTCGTGGTCGAAAGTTGGCCAGGCTTCACAGACTGTGGCCAAACCTGGCCTAACACGAAATAAGGTGATGCTGTGTGTATGGTGGGATTGGAAGGGCATTGTTTATTATGAGCTTTTACCGCCCGGCAAAACCATCGATTCTGATCTTTACTGCCAGCAACTGATGAGATTAAAGGAAGCAGTCGAGAGAAAACGGCCGGAATTGATCAACAGGAAGGGTGTGGTCTTTCATCACGATAACGCTAGACCACACACATCTTTAGCCACTCAGCAAAAATTAAGAGAGTTCGACTGGGAGGTCCTAGTGCATCCACCATATAGCCCTGACCTTGCGCCTTCAGATTTTCACCTGTTTCGGTCTCTGCAGAATTCTTTAGGTTCTGTAAGGTTGACCTCAAGAGAGGACTGCCAAAACTATTTGTCCCGTTTTTTTGATCAGAAGTCCCAAAGTTTCTACAGTAACGGGATAATATCTCTGCCCACAAAATGGCAGAAAGTTATTCAACAAAACGGTACATATATATTGTAAATAAATGTAAATAAACTTTGAAAAAAATGTCTTGACTTTTCATACAAAAATACGAAAAGACTTTTTCCCCAACCTATTATTAAAGAATCTACGCACAACTAACAATAATAAGCTTACTGATTTCGTACTTGAAATACAGTTCTTTGCCTGGAAAAATATTAAAAATGAAAAAAAAAAATTTACTATTATTTCTTGTGGTCATTACTGTCATGTCCATGTTTACAGTTTATTTCTTTCAATAAAACAAATGCCAATAACAACAAACTTTAGTGAAAACTACAAGAAGTACCTATGCAACTCGTTCACTTTATACATAAAAAGGATGCCTTTAGGCCGAAACGGCCAACTCAAGCACTTGGAAAGAGCTGGCCTAAGTTTGGGACAACTTGGAAGCTCCAACATTGTTCATAATTGGCTATCAGATATTGCAAGCGAGTTTTGCAACTTTTAATCGACTTTAACTTCGGCTTAAAGTTTCAATAACGTGTTAGGTGTGAACTATTATGTAGTCGATTTTTATTTTTACTAGTTACCTATTTTCTAAAACAGTCTGGCAAATATAAAAGTTCACGGCAAGCGGCAATAGGCTCGCCACCTATTACGTGAGACCAACAATCAAATTGGTGAAATGTCGGCATATAATATGCCTCTGCATACCCTTTCGAGGATACAGGCGTGATTGTATGTATGTATGTTACTAAAAAAGAAAACTATTTTTTGAACTAATTTCCTTAATTATTGAACTTAATGACTTAAACAAACAACCAACTGAAGAAATTTCGAAGAACGATGAGAACAGTAATTGCGCGTACTAGCAATAAAAATACATTCTGTGAATTTATATGAAAATGGCTGACTGTATTAACATAGGGAAATAAAAATATTAAAACAGATGTATACCTTGCCTAAAGTTTTGAACCATCAGCTTAGTGTGATTTTTTTTTTAATTTTCAATTTTTGAAACGGATAATACATGCTATAATTAATTAGACAAGTTTAGTCTGTGGTCATGAGGTTCTATATTTTTATTTAACCTATATTCACGCCTTTTACCCCGAAGAGGCATATTATACGCCCACACTTCGCCAATTATTATTATATAGTTGGTCCCACGTAATAGATGGCGTTGCCTATTGCCGCTTAACGGGAACTTTTATGTTTGCCAGAGCCTCGTCTGTTGATCGGCACGTGTACCACTTGCATGTGGGGTTGGCTGGGGCTCCTTAGAATCTGGTAGGGTCCCTATACACCCTATATATTTTTATGCATTTTTTTTTTAGTATCAAATGTGGTTGAACTTTTTTGTAGGATCATAAAAGTTATTTTTTTTATTCAAGGTTGGCTCAGTAAAGTATTTATAAACGTCATCTTCAAATGAATGCGATTATTCACTCCAGGCAGGAGCTGGTGCAAAAAATATTTAGGAAAGAAGCTCGTCATGTTTTGTTCTCTCAACGGCTAATATTTCATGTTAGAAACTTTAAGTTATTAGAATAGATTTTATATAGATTTAGAAACAGAAAAAGCTATATTGGCGGTTATATCATACACTCTATCGCGCTAGAAATTCACAGAATAGCAGACTGATATTTAAAAAACTTACGTTGCCAAAAAATACAGCATATGATTACCCTTTTTTAGTCATCAACAAAAGCGAATCGCAGCTTTTAAAAAAACTATTAGAATGAAAGAAGAATACTTTCCAGACATTGCGTCCCAAAAATGAAACAAAACAATTCGGAGGTTAAGAAAAAATAATACCGAACTGGCAACATCAGCTGCGGGCTTAACCCGCGTCACGCCGCGGCCGGTCCGGCCCAACGGATTATGTTATTACAATGCCCAGCGCTTCAGCTGTCACAAGCTTAGCTTTGTACAAATGTGCACTGCCAACAAAATTGTATGATTTTACGATAACAATTTTTGTTTTTTATTCAATTACTTTTTTAATTTGAATAAAGGACATAAATAACGAGTCTAATACTTTATACTCAATCCATCAGCTGATGGCCGCCAACTGACGGACCTTTTTTTTAATTTATGTCGGTAACAAAATGCAAAGTAAAATTAAAAGTTCTTTATTTCATAAACTATTAATATAGCACTAGAAAACGTTAAATCTAAATATAAATTTAAAAAAAAACTAAGTATTACTACAAATAAATCACGAAGCTTAGATTCACATAGACGCAAAAAAAAATAATTAAGGGGACTGATAACTTTTGAAATCATTATTTATACGTTATATATTTTATAATAACTAATAGCTCCTATTCGAAAAGTATATTTTGACCAAATGTTATGTTTATTTTTTAAAATTTTACGTGTAAATAAATCTGTGACATAAGATGAGCGGTTATTTTTATAAGTGGTAAAATAATTGCATGTCGAAAGATTTTCTTATAGACATACATACATACAGTCACTTCAGGCAGAGGGCAGACAGAGGGCAAAACGTGGGCATATTATATGCCCAAGTTTCGCCAACTATGTTGTCGGCCGCGCGTAATAGGTGGCGAGTCTATTGCCGCCTACCGGGAACTTTTATATTTCGCCAGTGCCTCAAACGTTTATCGGCAGGTGCATCACTTGTAGGTAAGGTTGGCTTAACTCCTGAGATATCAGTTGGAGCCCTATACACCCGCAATTGCTTATAGATTAGATAATTATTTATGCACGTGTTACAATATTTATTCGGGTTCATTAGGGACTGATTAGCTAAACTCTATGCTTGAAATTTTGCTATATCATTATGTATATACACGCATAATCAAATAATTATACATGTAATAATTCTCTTACAATCAAATCAAAGCAGAAAGGTGTCATAAGTTATTGTGTTATCAATACTACATATCGGATAAACATATTTTTTTGTGAAAACATATTTTATATACAAGACAAAATATTCACGTTCACTCGAGAGCGCAGTGCAGGAATACTGGACCTCAACGGCTAAACGGTCGTGATATAATATTTCTATTATTGACGATTATATTAAATAATGTAATAGAGAATCACACAGCCTTGAAAATCTCTCAATATCAATGTATAAAGGAGGATTGCAATGGTTGACCGGTCCTCGAATACGATAAACAGATTCAACTGACCGCACGTCTCCAGCAGGAGTTACAGGTGAGAATTGCTAATAGACAGTACTGTATGTAGGCCAACTAAAGTCACATTGTCGGTATATCGATATTGTTTATAAATTGCTAGTTAGTTAATGCTAAATAAGCAAAATATATAAGGTTTAAAGCTCTGGCGAATATAACAGTGCCCGATGAGCGACTTCTACATAATAATATATCAAGAGACGAGTGCTGCTTTAATATAGTGTATAAAATAAAAAATTCGCGAACAGAAAGACATTCACATGACTGACAAAACAATTCCGTAGGGTAACGAAAAGTTGCAAACGTGGTAACCTACAGAACTGCTCTTTGAGATACTTCCAATGGCTTTAAGGTAGTTTTCGAAGCGCCACCCCATTATGTAATGCAATAACTAAATATGGATTGCACGAGGGAGAAGTAAACAGTTTGTATTTACTTGTAATCAACCTACTCACCAATATTCCATCGAATTCGTTTCAGTCGTTCTTGAGTTATCAAAAGTGTATAATTAACACGACTTGCCTTTATATATATGTATAAAAATTAGTGGCACGCCCTTACTTCTGGACAATCAAATAACAATAATAAACAAACTGAGCTCATACGGAAAATAGTAGCAGGTGTACACGAATCTTAACAAGAAGAATTCAAAGAGAATTGATAATTAAAATGTTTGAAGCTAAATTTTTTAAAACACATAAGTAGAACAAATATAAATGAAAGTATCGAAAAGGAAAAAAATCTCTCTAATTATTATCGTCGACAGTATAATAAAGAATTCTTACATCATACTTTTTAAATTCCTCGCAATTAGTCAACTCAAATCTTATGCAAATGAAAGTTAATTACAAAGTTCCTTTGTTAATTTCCGTAAAAGGCTTACTTTCTTTTTTAATAAATGCGGGGAATCAGTGGAGTACCTGCGCTTCGTGTCAGGGAATTCTAATGAACCGAGGTTTCCAGCGATAGCAAAATATATATCAAATCATATTATTTCCAATTTATTATCAATTTATGTCTGGTATAAAAAATCGTTGTACACATTTGTTACTAGTAGAAGCACATTTTTGTACTGTGTAATCTGAATCGAAAACATAATTATGTAACACTAAAACGCAAGCCGTGTCAAAAACGTTTGTTTCATTTCTAAACATTGTGCGATTAAAACAAATCTGATTTCAGTTATTTTAGATTCTTTTCTTTTTCTGAATTCAAATAATTTCAGTAACTAGATGGCTAAATAATTATTTTAAAAACATCTGGATTGATTGCGTGCTATTTAAAATAAATATTGAAAATAAGTTACCAAAAGTCAATAATGTGTATAAAATGACAAACATCTTATATAACTTTTCTAATAATGGATTAAGTGAAAATGAAAAACAAAGTGGCATTAATACTGATAGTAGCATTAGACATGGCATCATCTATCAGCTTCAAATCATTTATTTACAGTATAAGAAACAGGAACAAAATAGAAAAAGTGAGACGGTTTCAAGATATCTATGATACAAACAGAGCTAAAGAAATCTTAGACAATTTCAAAAAAGGTTCAACATTTTTAGACCTTGGACAATACCACAACTTTGAATATCAAGAGTCTGTAACCGAACCGTCGACAAAAGATTCAATAACCAATGAAAACGAATTTGACGAATTATTTGGATGTACTCTAAAAATTAAGAATAATAATCATGACCACTCTTCGAAAAATAAAGATAAACATTTCTACGAAGACAAAAGTACGATAAATATAAAAGGACAGCCGTTGTTTGAAGACGAACGACCAACTACTAACAATGGACGTTCTCAATTTAATACAGATGTTAACCACAACATAGCCTATCCTGCAAACAATAATCCCACAACCAAAAAAGAGTTTAATTATTTAAGAATGCGTCCAGAAAGCACAATTGACAAAGGCAATTTAAAATTAAGAGATGATATTAAAGATCTTCTCTCTCTTTATTATGACGATGACGCTGAAAACTTAGATCCAACCAATAGTCAACTTCTGGAAAATAATGTGCACAAAAGTGAAGTCTATGCAGAATCTTTAGAAAACAATCCATCAAAAATCAAAGGCAATATTAATGAAAATTACTCCAAAAATCAAAATTATATAACTCGCTGGGTTTTTAAGAAGGTTTTATCGAGAGAAACTTATAGTAAAAATATGAATAAAGTAAAAAACATTCAAAGACAAGCCAAAACATCGAGTACACCAAATTTGTGGATGGAATATTATGAACCTCAGGTTCAAACGCTACCAGATGATATTAAATATTGTAATCCACTGTCAAAATGTGATCTTCCATTCGAAGATGAAGGTATTGTAGTTCCGGATCACTATCGCTAAAGTCACATTCATCTAAAGTATTAAAATAATATCTTGTATACTTACAAAACAATATTGAATATGTTTTTAGTTTTAACGAAATTATAAAACTTCTAAGTGTAAAAGCCCTGTGACTGAAAATTATAAACTGTTACTCAATCAAATGCTAATGGAGCTAACTAATATAAGCAGTTCCCTGTAAACATACACAAAGCACTGTATCTAGTGTGTATCTCCGCTGCTTTCATTCCACTTGCTTCCAGTTATTACGTTGCCCGTCTGCGCCTTGACAAGGGTAAATCCCCTTTCTTCATATTTCGGAACACGTCCCGTATGCCCCCCGGTTTTTATGTCTGTCCGTCTAAATAAATATTATATAGCCATAGGTGGACAATTTTCACAGTTTCTCCGAAAATATTATATAAGAAGCGATTTGTTTCCTAACGTAAGGTGACTTCGCGTACGTCACACCCGCATCTGTCTTAATAAAGTATCTCGTGTTATTTTGGCTGTTTTTTTGCGGTAAATGTCGCACCTTATTGAAACGTTTCAGTTCTCGTTTACATTATTGACACTGGAATTAATAAATGTTTTCACGTATTATTTTTATCTCAGCGGCTATAGGTCTGTAGTAATAGAAGTAGTAGGTAAATTGAATCCCTATTTGCAAATCAAACGCTCACTATTGTAATGTAATTCACTGAGCTGAGAGTACAAGAGGCAGGATACACTTTTATGTTTATATTTTGTCTGCTTTTAATTGAAATTTCTAGCAATTTTTAGAAGTACTACCTTAATGTATTTATTTAATAATAAAAGCAAGCTTAAGCTCTTTGTCAAATTCCTGTTTTAACTCAGTGTCACAAAAATCTGTGATGTATTTGTTATATGATATAAAATTACAAAAAATATAAATCTTGCTTAGTACTCTTTTGCTTGATTCTTCTATTAATGATTTCGCAATAAGTTAATTTAATTCACCACGTCAGGTGGAAGACCAGTCCGAGGTGATAAGTATAGATTATAGGTGAACAGGGATTTGATGTGTGAATTGCAGTATATTTGCTCCAACCACTGGGATATTTCTGCTCAGCGGCATTCTAAAAAGGCTTAGCAAATTTATGATTCCTAAGAAACATGAAAAGCACTTCCTAACTTGGCCAAACATTCTGAAAACAATATTTGCTGATAACCTATTAAAGCATCAATCGATCAAACGTGTATAAATAAATAGTGGTCCACAGGAAAAAAGAACCGTGAGACGCGAAGCCCTTGGGAATTATGACTTCCTCTGATTTCTGTTCCCGCCAGTTCCGTGTCATATTACAAAAACATCTTTATAAGCGTTTGATTGAGTGATATCTTAGTCTGGTTGTATTGATTTTATTGGCTACTAACTGGGGCCCGGTATCTTATGTTTTCGGATTAGTAACTTTACTATCATATCAAGACATTTTTTTCTCTATGAATGTTGCAAACGGAATGCATGATTTCTGATTTAGCATAAATAGTCTTTAATTTGTTACTATGTTATAAAATCATCGATGCCTACCTACATGAAGTCCACCTCTGAACATAGAAATCTTAACTAGTTTTCCACTTCGTCTATCGATCTCTCGGTATTGTCGAGTCTCCGGCTTTCTGCCGCCTTGACCAGACCATCGGTTCTATATATAAGAGGCCGTCTCATTTAAATTACTTTATTGTACAGTGCTATTTTATGGCATGCTTAATGGAACAGTGACTTAACTCAAAAAAGACGATGTTTGGGACATTACGAAAGAAAATCTTCTAAAGAGTACTTGTTCTACTTGTTGCGCATTAAATTGATACTGATTTATTAATTAGTAATTCTGCTTGTGTTTAAAACGTTTCATTAACATTGATTCGATCTCAGTATGAAATAGAAAGACTGTATAAGTACGTAACTCAAACCTGACCTATCCAATAATGGGTCGATGTTCCTTTAAGCATGCGATATAATGCGTAACATCTAAAACCTAGTTACCTGGCAACACTACGCAGTTAACTCTATCACGTTGAGACATTCGATCATCGATTGGCTTAAATTGTCCCAAACGCAGTCTGATTGTCCCGTTCGTTAGCAGGTGCGCAATAACTTCCCATTTCAGTAACCGGGCAGAATTGATTCGGAATGCCTTGCAGTTATGGAATTATGTGGCTCATCCGTATTCAGTAGTCTGGTTGAAATGAGAGCTGGTTCGGCTTGTGATTAGGTAAGGTACCTATCTAATGTTCGTGAATAGTTACTATACGAGGAGATTGAGAGAAAATATGTCTCCACAGACTAACGTACACATACTTACAATCACACCTGTTTACCCGAAGAGGTAGGCAGAGGCATATTACACACACACTTTGCTAATTGTCTAGTTAGTCCCACGTGGCGACAGATAGGTGGCGAGCCTATTGTTGCTTAACGTTTATGTATGCCTGAGCCTAGTCAGTTTATCGGTCGGTGCACAATTTCAGGTGAGGTTAGCCTGGGGTCCTAAGTTATTATACGGATTAAAAAGGTATGTTTTAGAGTTAGCTTAAAATTATTGATAATGTAACTATATTATGATGACTAAAAGAAATGTGTTATTATGCATCATAATATCAGCCTTATAAAGTCCACTGCTTAACACAGTAGGTTTCCCAATAGATTCGTTTATATGGGGGATAATCACCACGCTTGGCAGGCGGGTTGGTGATCGCAGTTTAAGCCAGTACGCAGGATGACGCTCCTGCCCATCCGGTCAAATTTATCTTCGTCGACTCTCCCCATGAGAGTGCGGGCCTACTAGATATTAAATGCTGCTCAGTCTTTCACCCATCCTAGGACGGGCTCTGCTATATAGCGGTAATCATTTCCAAAGAACTATGGTTGCAGAGATAAAAATGCTTCCTAGGTTTCACAACCTCGGTCGTAAAAAAACACTTAAAAGGAGTAAATACACAAAATGAAACAAAAACAAACATAGCTTTTTATGTTTGATAGTAACAGTTTGTCAGTCTAAGTCCTAACATCTCGCCACACATGCTGGACACATTTGGCCACGTCGTCACATTTGGGGAGTTCGATTGGCGGTGGAGTACTCCGGCGACAAATAGAGCTTTAGTATTAGTGGTCACATCGTTCTGATGAGTAGGTATAGTATTTATCGGCGATCGACTATGCATTGATGAATGTAAAGGGCCTTCATATTTGTTGATAGACATGGCGTGGAGGTCAGTATATCTGCACTCTGGAAGTGACATGAACTGCTTCTTTCTTTCATAAATATTAGATTGGATCTTTAGATATTAGATGTTGGTAGTCTTAAGAACAATAGCGGACTTAATATTTTTTTCTTTAATTGTATTAAATTTTAAGACATAATCTGAAAAAAGCCGAGATGAGTTTCTCAATCTCGTTGCCTTTTGGAAGCCTCATTAGAGTCACCGACAGACTAACTGACTGACATACAGTCCCCTCCCCCCTTTAGAATCACTACAGGCTGACTGACAGGTCCCCCTGATAAGAGTCACCGACATACTGACAAATTTTGACAAATTCTGACAAAGAATCCATTTTCTTTTAGTTTTTGATTATGCCGCTCATATCTCTTTCATTGTTGTTAAGATAAAAATTATCGAATTTCCATTTTGTGTGTAAAAATTTGACAAATCTAAATGATCCTATTGATCTTAAAGACAACAAAGTATATAATATTTTATTTTCTTTTAATTTATTTCGATTATGACTTCTCACACATGGTGTGGCTTGATCAAGATTTTTTGTGCTGCTCTGTATATTTTTTATGTACCTATATTAAGTAAGTGTTTACAAAAAAGTACTTTCGATTATCCTTTATTTAGTATCTAAACATGTGTTCTTTATTATACTTCGGTTTTAAAAAGGAGTATCCTTTCAAAATTAAACAATAACAATTTAAAACTTTTATTTATAACAGTTTATCAGTCTACGACCTGACATCTCGCCACACATGCTGGACACATTTGGCTACGTCATCACATTTGAGGAGTTCCAATGGTGGTGGTGTACCAATACCTGATGGTGCAGTCACACCAGCGACAAACGGAGCTATAGTACTGGTGGTCATGTCCATCTGACGAGTGTAGTAATTATTGAGTCGACGATAAAGATAAGGGTCTAGGGTGATGCATTTTGTGTTCTGAAATAAATGTTAGAATATTAACGTGTTTCTTATTTTACATTGGTACCAGCTTAAGGCATATATTTATATATGTTTATAGTTATTTATATATTTGTATGGCCCATGCACATTGACTAATAGGTGTGAAATACAAAATTAACACTGTGAAATAAACAGAATGTTATTAAATTATAAATAGATATAAATTAATCATAATATCTAGTCACTCACAGAATATACTGGTTATTTCAATAAAAATAATATTGCTGGTAAAGTTATATTTACGTTTATTTAAGTTTTAAATAATTAGAGATGCTGCAAGCGCTTAGGTTGGGCGGCGATAGCCAAGTGGCGAGACCCTTTAAATTCCTCTGAATTCTTCTGAGATCTCGGGTTCAAACCCTGGTGACGCACCTATTACTTTCGAAGTTATGTGCGTAATCATCGCTTGCTCCGTGCCTCGGAAAGCACGTTAAGCCGTTGGTTCCGACTATCATGGACATGTATGGCAGTTGTTATTAGGTAGTCAGTGCCTTCTAATATCCTGACAACTAGTTTAACCATAGAATGATGTTTCCCTTTGGATTGCGGATGTCATGTGGCAGTCGCTCCATATAATACCTAAATTCAGCCAAATTTGGTTGAGCCACTAAGCAGACCCTGGGCCCTAATCTGAAGTCTAGGGCAACCGGGACAATGCTAGAATTTAATGGGGGGCTATAAGCGCTTAGGTTCACAGCTAAATAATTTAAATAGTAGGTATGAAAATTGCCTCATCAATTAATAATACATCATCTAACATTTCATGTCCAAACTAGGCTCGTAAAGAGTTTATCGTAAGAGTATTAGTCAACAGGCACTTACTTTTACTTTATTACATATACCCAGATTAGAACAAATATCTTAAGCCATAGAATAACACTTTTTGGATCTAAGAACAGCTTATCTACAATAACTTCTGCGTAATAAACATGCATATAAGGGGGTAGGCAGAGGCATATATACGCTTCGCCAATTATATTGTTGGTCATACGTAACAGACGGCGAGCCTATTGCCGCTAACCGGGATCTGTTACGTCCGCCAGTGCTTCGTCTGTTGATCAGCAGTTGCACTTGCAAATAAGGTTGGCTTGAATTCCTTAGTTGTTGCTAGGATCCCTATACAACCGCGTAATAAAAGTTGTCAAAATTCAGTCTAAATAAATTCGGTCTAAATATTTAATTTACCTAATTTAAATAAAATTTCTCTATTGCTGATATTCTCTTTTCTATAGTGCACAATAGAGTATTCATTAATTAATTCATTTTAATTGTATCAAAAAATTTAACATACAACCTTAATCAATTAATTAAATTATGGGTCTTACCTTGCCTTTACTTCTTTCATTCGCTGTAACTACAAAACATAATGACACAGACGACTTCGGAGAACTGTAGTAAGATGTTGAAGTAACAATGTCCTTAAAAATATCATCAAGTCTAGACATTATGGTCGACATATCGCTTCTTGAAACTGTATTTGTTAAAAAAGCATGTGAAAGCAAAAATATAATATCAATTGGCATTATAAAAGTACACAAAACAGTTTTAATAATTTTATCTCTCTCTTTTTGGTTTGTTTTGTTCATAAATTGTATTAATATTATTTATTACACAGTCCTTAAAACAAACTTAAAATTACAAGTCTTTCAAACCAATGTTATGACTATTTGTAAGGAAATTTAATTTCTTTAGGTTCGTGTTTGGATTTGGTTTGGAAATTACTTACGCAGCGTGAAATCTTTCAAGTGGTTGCATAGCCTTAACATTGAATACGACATTATAAAATCGTTTTAATTGTCTAGTTATTCTCACGTTATAGCTGGCGAGCCTATTGCCGCTTTACATTTATGTTTGCCAAAGCCTTATAGTTAATCAGCAGGTTCCGTGAAACATATCAGCCTTATAAAGTCCACTGCTTAATATATTAGATTACATTATATGGGGGGTATCTACCCAATTTATATTAATGGCATATTTTTAGATCGTGATTACGCAGGATTATTTAATGTATTTATTTATTTAGATCATAATTAATTTTTACATCAATTTTATCTACTAAATTTTACAAAAAGCTTAGCTTATTGCACAATTAGTTACAGATGAACATAATATGCTTAACACGTTAACTGCCACGTAGGTCACCGGTGGCCGGACCCTAACTTACATCTTGGAGCCACGTAGGACACCGGTGACCTCAACGACGACCTGCTTTCACACTTGTATTGTGGGCCATAGGATACAGATTCCATTGATATTCTGTATGCATGTGACCGATGTGGCGCTGTAATATACTTGTGCACAGTGGTTTTCGTTTACCTTGTAAAATATTAGATTTACATAGAAAAATTTGCAGTTTACCGTCAATTTGTTCGTGGGTGTGAATGCTTAGATTCTATGTGTAGCAAAACTTATCGATTTTATTACTTGACATAGCTTATTATACTACTACTTTTATGGCCTTTTCAGTATAAAAAAAGTATTTATTTTGTGTACATATTTTTGACAAAATATTGAAAAACCTAAAAAATATTTCACAAATTAGTGGGTATGTAAAATGTATAATAAAATAACTTCATTATGAATATTAGAATATTTATTAAAGAATTAGAAAAATAAATCAAAGACAGAAGATTACAAATTCGTATACAATACGTCAATATTTGTGGATGTTATTAAAACATTTCAAACATAAATGCGGTTTATTTTCGCAGGAATCACAAAAAGTAGAAACTTTTTTTGTTTTATTTCTGGCCAATGCTGAACCAAATAATTTGACATTATTGGAGTAACAATTGTTACAATAACGTCGCGTACTCCTCACTGTACCCTCTTTTTTATTTAATCACATTGCCAGTGTCTTTCGGTCTCTTCGTAAATACTGGCTTCCAGCAAGTCAATGCGTTTCAAATCTGCTTGAGTAAGGCCTAAGTCGATATCGAAACCGTCTGAATCCATAGTGAGAACGGACGAACACGCGAAAAATAAAAATCAGAAAGACGTGCGTCTAGCGCGGACGCAAGCAGCCGACTGCGGAGCGGGTGACCGGAGGGGTGGCCGGGATGGCGCCAAAGTAACGAAAATTCAATTTTTGACATCCCAGCGCCACGTAGGTCACCGGTGACCTCACGTGGTTTTTTGAGATTATTTCAAAAACCATACATGCGATTGCAGCCTAAGATACATATAAATCCATATCGTACTAAACTACATTGAAGAACACACAAATAAAAAAATGTAAATTTCACCCAATGTATGTATGTATGGCCGGCAGTTAACGTGTTAAAATTACAGTAACCATCATTACGTGAATTAACATGAAACGTAAACAACATAACGCCAATGATATAAAAAAAAATTACCCAACATATATTGGCATATCAAAAATAAATAAAATTAGCTAATTATACAGTCTTGGTCTATAAATGTAATGTTCACTTGGGCCTCCTGTAATGACCTAAATAGGAAGCGACTTAAATGCCATATGAAACGGTCCATAATTGATAAGCAGAGGCAGGTGTGTTAGGTCCTATTAAAAATAAATAAAGTCAGTTCAATTATGCAGTCTTGGTCTTTAAATTAATGTTCACTTGGGCCTCATCTAATGACCTAAATAGGAAGCGACTTAAATGCCTATGAAACTATCCATAACGGATAAGCGGAGGCAGGTGTGCTTGGTTCTATGAATTGGCTCACGACTACATTTCACGTAAAGGAAACGGCTAAATGTGCTTATGACTCCAGATTACTGACGTAAATAGGTAATTACTTAATTTAAGTTTGTATAATTGACGACCGATATGGCGTGGAGGCGAGTATACCCGCTCTCCGCTCCTTTTTTTTGTTTTACTCCGGTAACAAAATGCATTTACGCACTGCCTTCCGGCCAAAGGGTGACCGAAAGGGGGTGTGGGGCTCACCACCGGCAGACGCGACTGCCAGCAGTAATACCCACTAAGAATCTACCGACGACGCCCGCCGCTTGTTGAGAAAAAGGCAAGGGCCAGTGTTGCAGCGTCTGACACCCCACCTGCGGCCAACGTCCCCCGGACCAAAACCGAGAGGACCTCCTCAGAGAGATGCAGTGGACGCGCCCCTTATATCTCCTTGTGCGACCATAGCGTGTGTGGCCGGCTTCTTAGAGGGTCCATAGTTAGACAGCTGGGGCCCCCTTCCCCCGCTGCCTAAGATCCTCCTGGCGCTGCTTGAAGGGCCCTCCTAGCCCGTCCGTTGCGCCCTCCACAGGTCCCCCTGTTAGTTTCCCCCCCCCTGGTCTAATCAGTACTAGTCAATACTAAGGGAGGAACCCAGCCCCCCAACCACGCCCAGATGGGGACCTGTCTGGGAGGGCCGCACTTCGATCCTGATGTTGTGGATTCGATTCCCACACAAGACAAATCTTTGTGTACCACAAACATGAATATTTGTTCTGGTTATGGTGTTTTCCTATGTATAAAGTATATATTTACAAAAAAACTAGTATGTATGTATTTATGACTATCCGTTATTTAGTATCCATAACACAAGTTCGTAATGATACTTATCTTGGAACTAAATAATTAGTGTAATTGTCAGAAATATTTCTTTATATCATGATAAAATATGAAAATAAAACATCACCAACTGACTTATCAACACAGAGTTTAAACTATTGGGTGGAAAGAGTTGTTATTGGGTGGAGAGATTAACTGACAAAACTTGACAAATTTGATAAATGAATCCATTTTGCTTTTATTTCTATTATGGTACCGCTCATATCTATTATATCGATGTTAAAAAAAAAATGAAAATTCCAATTTTTTTTATTAATTTTGATTACTCTTAATGATCCTGTTAATCTTAAAGACAAAAAAGCATTTTGTGAATATGTGGAATTACTCAATGAATTGTGAATTTTTAATATTTAGGATACGACAGAGCTCAGCAGTGAGGCTGATATAATTAAGTAAGCTACGCTACTCAGTCAAAATTTTAATTTCAATATTGAACACTATTTGGATAGCAATAGTACTAGATGTCGTTAGAATTTTTAAAGTCCCAACTCCTAAAGAGAAGATTACACCATCCAGACAGGCGCAGCGACGGGCGTTTGCTAGTTAATAAATAAAACAAGTCCATTTCCTGTAATGGAATGTCAAAACGCTAGAACAATATTGCAAAATCGTGATCAGAATTTGTTGTGCAAATAGAAACCGGGGACATCCCAAAAATATGATATCGCTTTTAAATATGAAATATTACTGTGGAAGTGTTCATGTATTATGAAGAAAAAGGGTCCCACCCATGTCACGGTTATGCGTTCCGGGGCGCTGTTATGTGTCTTCATTGGAAAAACAATGAATTGCTGTTGCCTTTTCTTTGTTTTCTAAGGAGCCGTTGGGAGTATTTACATCTTGCATATTTTTTGCGGAATGGAACATGTTTTTCTGTGGAAGATATACTACTTTATGTCAGAGTTCCTTTGATGATTTCAGAATTATTTCTTGTCATTATTGTTTTCATGTCAGGTAATAACGGTCTAATTTGGCTTACCGACTACTGTAGCCTCAACATATATAACCCACGCAGAATCAATTTATTGGGATAATTACTTATACACGTACCACATTAATATATAACATTAACATAAACACATTGATTCATAGTTTGTTTAAACTGCCTAAACTTAAATAAATAATTTATTGATTCAGGCGTTACTTTGCGGAAATCCATTGTAAGCAAGTGATGGATTAAAAATATCTTTGTAACAATTCCCGCGGTACTATAATTTCCCGAAAAATCGAGAAACTATTCAACACGACACGTGTTTCGCCCTTACACAGGGCATCTTTAGGTAAGATAGGAGCCTCAGAACAACGATGTCTTCACGACCAACGCTGAAACGAGAGTAACTCGAGTAACTCGACTAACGAGTCTTTCGATTTTTCGGGAAATTATAGTAGCGCGGGAATTGTTACAAAGATATTTTTAATTCATCACTTGCTCAAACTTAAATAAACTGAATCAACGTGTTTATATACACATCATCTCCAAATTTCATCACAATCTTCACCAACTCTTGGGCAAAACCTATCAAATCATATTCAGTGACAATTGTGATTACGAATTGACCTTAGGTCTGTAAACTACAATAATTTTAGGCCGATCATCAAGTAACGCGGCGCCAAAAGATCTGTTTAACTTCTGCTGCTATTTTAATCGTTCTCTGGTTTAACGATATAACTTGCCATTTTGATTGATTGATTGATGATATGCAGGGTGGTTTGAATTTAAATGATTAGATGGGAATTGAGTTCAAATAAAGTCGTTATTCTAGTCGGTACTAAAGAGAGTTAAGGCTGCAACCATATCAGAAGGCTTACTCTAACTCAACGAAAAACTAAACTTCGTTATACCTATCTTTTTCACACTCTAGGAATATAATTATCATCAGGTCATGTCCAAGTTTGGACCAACAATATTCTAGTTAACACAATATTGGTCATTTTTTACACTATTTCTCTTTAGCTTTAGGTTTTCGTTGACCGATGTTCCCGGTACTGGAAGAGGCTAAAAAAATCAGAGAGTCAAGGAGCAATATCCAACGAAAATCTCAAGACAGAAATGGATGGCAAGTCACTGTAGATGCCCTTTGTCAACAAGGGGACATAGGACCTTATGACCCATAAGTCATGTATGTTAAGATAGTATGAAGTTCACACCAACTTAATAATATATTACATATGAAGAGCTTCGTCTTGATTTGCCTGCGAATAATTTTAATCAATGATGTATTTTGTCTATGGCTACATACATAATATCACGCATGTTTCCCGTAAGGGGAAGGCAGATGCATATTATACGCCCACATTTCGCCAGTTATATTGTTGGTCCCACGTACCTTATAGGTGGTGAGCCTATTGCCGCTTACCGGAAGCTTTTATGTTCGCCAGAGCCTCGTCCGTTGATCGGCAGGTGCACCACTTGCAGGTGAGGTTAGCTTGGGCTTCTTAGATCTTGGTAGGAACCCTTTACACACCTGGCTATAATACGAGAAAATTTTGGAAAACCTTTTCTTATAAATATTTTATCTATTGTTGTTTTATTATTTCAAAGATTAATAATTACTTTGTTATGATCTACTGTGGTTCTACCGAAACTTCAAAGATATGACAGTCAAATATTTTTTATTTATTTTTCCTGACAATTACACCAATTATTTAGTTCCAAGATAAGTATCATTAAGAACTTGTGTTATGGATACTAAACAACGGATAAACATACGTATGTACTTTTTTTTTTTGTAAATACATAGGACCAGAACAGATATTCATGTTTATGCACACAAAGATTTGTCCTGTGTGGGAATCGAACCCACGACCTCTGGAGTGAAGTGTAGGTATGCTGACCTCCACGCCATATCGGTAGTCAATTTAACTGCATATATTTTCTTTCATTCACTTCCTTGTTGAAGTAAAATAACTGATGTAAAAATACAAGGGTTTTTAACTTTAGCTACATATAAATAGGTTTTTTATGAAGTACAATCGTGTAGAAAATAGAAATTGTCTTATTCAATAGCCCTTTGGAGAATGTTTTTTTTGTCATTCTTCAACTAAATCAGTCCAGCCAGTTTCGTCCGAAATGTTGCATTTCAAATAAGTAAATTAAATAAACACTTCGAAAACGACCCATATGCATGATTATGACTGAACATAGGATAAGCCACGGCTTAACATCATGGGACAGTTTGTCTTGCGAGTTAGTAACGCACTAAATTATGATACTTAGCAGCCGAAACTAAACAGAGTCTACTTGGCAAAGTCCCACAAATCAATGACATATTAACAAGTAACCCTGGACCCTTGATGGGTATTAGCCCCGGATTTAGGTGAACGTGTCATTTAATACCTTCGATTCGATTACGACACGACAATTTTTTTATATAAACATATTATATTGCCAACTGACATTTTGCACTGGCTTAACATATTTTTCTAACTTGTTAAAAAATAACTTTTTTGCTTTGTACATTCCACAGTGACAACTGTAATTGCTCCTGTGCTAATCATATAAAGTTTTTAGTATTGAATTTCATATTTCATACTCGTTCATTTATTATATTATTATATTATGCACTTCCCATAAAATAATTAAGTTTTTTAATAAGTATATAGGGGTATAAAGGGACCATGTCGGGTATATAGAAGGGATTCTATATACCCTATATGGTCCTCCCTTCCAACATCTGCAAATGGTGCACCGGTCGATCAACGGACGAGGCATAAGAACATAAAAGTTCTCTGTTAGCGGCTATGGGCTCGCCGTCGCATCCTATAATGGGACCTACAATTTTAATGGCGAAATGTGCCCACATTTAATAGTTATGCCTCTGTCTACCCCTTCTAGGAAATATGCGTGATCGTAAGAATGTAAATACGAGATTTGAGATACATCTGTTAGACAAAAACTTGCAGCGTTTCTTGTTAATTCCTTATTGTAGCAAGTTCCTTTCCTACTGTATTTTCCTATGTGACTCTTCTAGAATAAAATAATGTCCACGAGTGCTAGGAGTTTTATCCTTGCTTGAAATCATATTCTTTAATTTATAAATTTCCATATTCGTACTAACAGTTCCTTATCAGAAAAATCTTGATGTTCACTGCGCAAGCAATCTTCACCCTAACATCAGTGTAGTAGTTTAATATGTGCAGTAATTTTACTAGTTAAAAATTTTCAGGCGTGACCCAACAGATATTCCAAACATTTCTCAGTTTGTAATTAAACGTCTTTATACAAGATGACCTGAACATTTTTAAATTAATAATCATAATCGTAACATCTGAAGGGACTCTTAACTAAACTTCTGAGCCCGTTGTGTGGTCTAAACTTTCCGATTATCATTGAAGTAAATCAGAAAGGAGTCAACACTATTGTCACATAGGTTAATTAAATAAAACTTTCACAATGGGGCTAATAAGACTATGATTATCTAACAGCAAGATTATAAAAGTACGAAAATAAATATTTGCGGTCGTACATTATGTTTATTAGGCTTTTTGAGCTCAGCGACAAGCTCCAGCTTTAGTGGCGGCTTTCTTGTAGCTGGCGAGGAAAAAAACAACCTTGACGATTTTCTTGTCCGTTCTTTCACGATCAAGCACACGGCTACAGTAAATGGGCGCGTTAGCTTTTAATTTATTGATTCAGGCGTTACTTTGCGGAAATCCATTGTAAGCAAGTGATGGATTAAAAATATCTTTGTAATAATTCCCGCGCAACTATAATTTCCCGAAAAATCGAGAAACTATTCAACACGACACGTGTTTCGCCCTTACACAGGGCATCTTCAGGTAAGATTGGAGCCTCAGATCAACGATGTCTTCACGACCAACGCAACAAAACGAGAGAGTTTTAAAGGATCACATAGAATAGCTAAGAACATGGTTTGATAAGAATGTATAATGTGTTACGCTCTGAAAAAAGTACCTCTGTAATTAAAACTACCATCTAATTAGTTCCATAATTGACATTTCTAGAAAGTTTCTTCATTTAATTAATCAATGAGTATATTTTAATGGGGAAGTTATCGTACATTTTACAATAAATAAACAATTTACATAAACAATAAAAGCCAAATGATACTCCAAGGAAGCATAATAAACATCTCTCTCTTTATTTACTAGATGTTCATGTTGAAAACTAAATATTTTCCGACATTGTGTAACAAATATCTAGAGACAGGTATAACCTAATTGAAACAAAACAGTCTGGAGACGACCCCGAGTCTGGACAGCTCTCTTGGGATAAAGCTAATGTTACCTGCATTTGGTGTTCCTGGAATATATACCTGCAGTCATTTGTATAATTGTTTTTGTTTACATTTAAGAGTTTTTAATTTGATAAATAATAATAATAATAAACTTTATTACGCATCCCATTATTTACAGTAATCATTTACATTGACAACCGCACTAGGCAAAGCCTGTATGGCGGCCATCAACAATACGGTTTCCTTAGGACTAAAGAGATCAAAATTCAAATACAAGACCCAAGTAACTTATATAACAAAAAGATAACTAATGTGTGAGTGTATGAGTGTAACATAAGTGTTTTTTTTAATAATAAAATATAGTTTCATTAATTTGACATTTTAAAAACCCATAAATAAAGTAGGTGTAAAATTTGTATCATCATGATAATTATGATATCTTAGCCATATGTCGTCCACTGCTGAACAAGCCTTCCTAATAGATATCCACATTGAGTAGCCTGCATCCAACGGTTTCCCGTCAACTCTACCAGATCATCGATCCAATGGGTGGGAGGCCGTCCTCTACTACGTTTGCGCATTCGCGGTCGCCATTGAAGAACATCAACGCCCCATCAGTCTTCTGTTTTTCGAGCTATCAGCCCTGCATAATGCCATTTAAGTTCACAAACTCGCCTCTCTCTATGTTGGTCACTCACTATAAATTTACGTGTTGCGGTTGTGTCAAATGAAATGCTGACAGTCCGAGACAGTATGAAAGGCATAATAACATAATCTGTTTCGTAGTAGCTCTTCTATCAGCAAGACAGTAGAATCTAAGAACTGAATTACAACAATTCGTGTAAGAACTTTTTTCTTCAAACTTTATAGATATGACTTGGATTTATAACAAGCGCCATCTATGGTATATTCCAATATGGTATCATCTTCATCTACCACATAAGGTCAACAACATAGGCCTTAGAACTTGCTATCCTAGCGCTATCTTAATCCACCTGTATCTACATACTTTCCATAGAGTTAAAATTTCGTTCTCTATGCTATATCTATTACTTACTATACTTTGCACTGTAAGGCAGTTGTCTTACCGCCAGTAAGAAAACGCCTAACTATAGGCTTTTTTCTTGCTCAAGAAACGTAAAAAAGATATACATTCTGTGTAAACAAAGGAGATGCACTGCCGACAAAGACTCGCTTAACTAGTTAGTCGCTGAGCGACAAGAGCTATTAAAGATAATATTCGCTCAGCGTAGCTCGCTTGGCGATCAACTCACGCCGAGAGTCTAACTAGTGATAATTTTTATACAGGGGCACGAGTAATCGCCCGTCGCATTCGCACACTAGCGCGATAGTCCAGCGACAAAACTATCGTAACTACACATACGCTTCCCTTCTTCTTCCCTTCCCTTCCCTTATTCGCTTCTTATCCATCGTCGCGGGCAACTGTCTAAAGGGTTACATCCCTGTCTGAAAGTTTTTTTTCTGTTTTTTGTACACTTTTTACAACTACACAATAAACTATTAAGGCGTGAGACTCGATAAAGGTGCTAGCCAGTTAAATTCCACCAACGACAGAGTATTTGTACCCACGGGATTCTGGCTTAAGTGCAAGCAATCAGACCACTACATAAACGAGCGGTTGAACATACAAACAATACTAACAAGCCAAGTTCCAACAATGTGGGCTCTGCGTCTTAGACAAACACCAACGTGTGGCGATGAAGGCGCCCTCATTAGGTTCATTGAAGGTCCTGCCTTCAGAGAAGACCATTTAGAGTAAAATCAAAGTAGTATTAAAGCAGACGTCACTCATTTAGACTATTGCAATCAAGAAAAAATTCGATATCTTATATTTGTCAATCAGATTTCAACCAACTACGTGTTGAAGGCGACCTCATTTGGTTCATTGAAATTACTTCCTGCAGATAAGACCATTTGTCATTTAAAAAAAAACTATTGATATTAAAGCAGACATAATTTTTTGAACCATTCCAATCATCCAAAAGTTAGATATTTTATATCTGTCTATGAGATTTCCAAAAGGTTGACAAGAATTTCATCTGCAGACCGTGTTCAGAAATTCTAGAAGAGCTAAAGATATCATATATAAAGTTTTAATTAACAGACTTTCAATTAACAGACGTTGTAACAGCTAGGCTAGTTTATCATAGCTATTTCCATAGTGTTATGTCCTATGATATTCTTCTGTGGGGTTGTGCCGCAGACATTCAAACTATCTTTGTGCTGCAGAAGAGGGCTATTCGAGCAATTTATAATCTCCCGTGTGGACATTCACTAAGGGAAAAGTTTAAAGAAATTGGTATTTTGACAGTGACCGGTCATTTCATTTATGATAACCTGGTTTATGTACATAAGAATACTGATCAATTTAGTAAGAAAAGCTGTGTACATAACCTAAACACAAGGAATAAGCATAAATTAGTTGTACCTGCCACTAGGCTCCAAAAAATAAACAAATCTTTTAAAGGTCAATATGTGCGATTCTACAATAAAATCCCAAGCAACATACAGCAATTGAGCCTAAATAAATTTAAATTAACAATAAAACACAAGCTGTCTTCGAAGGGATACTATTATATTAAAGACTATATGGCAGATAAAAATGCTTGGGATTAAACTGCCGTTTCATACAGGCTATTCTAATATGAATGACTTGAAAACATAAATATTGTTATGGTTATATTATATTGCATTGTATAGCTTCACAGACGAATGAAGATTGTAATTCTAGTACCAAACTAATGGACATATTTAAAAAAACATAGCCTGTGAGTTTCTTGCCAGTTCTTCTTACAGAGCGGTGGCTCGGAACTGGCACTTAGATTCACTTACACTTAATTATTTTTTGTTTTTAAATTGTTTTGTTGCATGTAAGTGAATCTAAGCTTCGTGATTTAGTGTAATATTATTTCGATTGTTTTTTTTTTTCATTTGTAATCATGACGTTTTCAAGTACTATGTATAATAGTTTATGAAATAAATATATTTT
This sequence comes from Musotima nitidalis, assembly GCA_949126915.1. Lineage (NCBI taxonomy): Eukaryota > Metazoa > Arthropoda > Insecta > Lepidoptera > Crambidae > Musotima > Musotima nitidalis. Next base: position 4,397,009 of record OX421419.1, read on the forward strand.
TTACTTTACTTTATTTTACTTTCTGTGTTTTTTACCTTATCAATATTCTCTGGTCCTGCTCCTAGTAGCTCTTCTCGGGAATGATTCTGTTGGTGATTCACCTCCTAAAGGTGTCCATGATGTATGCTGGCGTACAGCAGGCGATGTGCAGCTTTCTGAAGAAATTGTATTCTCAAGGCGCAATAGCGTTGATCACGTCGAGGATTCTCGTCAAAAAACTGGTTTGTAGTACTCCGGTTTCCACTCTTCTCTTGATAAGCAATAACAGCTAAACCACGACCTAATAGAATGTGCTTATGATCCAATTTTGTACGATGGTCACGCAGAGAAATGTCAGTCTGAGGTTAATATTTTGGTAAAAGATTTAACTACTATAGCTTAACTTTATTGAAATCTACTGCTTAATCTCTTTGAAAGGATTTTATAAGCGTGTTACGATGTTGGCACTCAAGAACAACTTACCTCACTCAAATTATCATTAAATAGTTCATTACATACATTATCTAACATATTGTTAATTGCAACATTTGATTCAGTAGTGGGTTAATGTCATTAAAGTTTCTTAACGTCGACATTATAATATCCCGAGGGCTTTCCATTTATTGGGAAAGTGATTCCGACTCTACATTTATTAATATTTGACTATTATTTGATCGCAAAGTTAAAAGCAAATATCTGTAGTTCTCCCAAATTCAATTGAGTTTCATAATCCCTCATAAATTAAACTGTACGAACTTTATTATTTTATTGTAGATACCCCATTATTATTGATAATAAATAAAATACTCTCTACGAATTAAAATTACAGTGTATTTGAACTTTTTTATCTCGACATTTCGAATACTTAGTAATGTACATTGATTCGTAAATAGTTTATAAACGAATCAATCACGTATTATTGTTATTTCTCGTGGGATTTCCATCGATATTTTGGTGTAGGTGTAGATAATACTTACTAAGATAGTCTGCGTTATTATTAGCCAACTTTCGTCCAATGTAAGAGGCCTTTTCAATGGCCCGCCAAATTCATTTGACTCCATTACTAATTATTCGATTACAAGACAATAATTTAAAAAAAATACCAAAGGACATTTAAACATAACTAGAATCATTAGTTGTGAATTCTTTTTTACGTCGTAAACAGAATGCATTAACGAAGTGCCTCCTGGCCAAAGGATGACCGAGAGAGGGTGTGGAGAGGACCCTTTGCCCCCCCTGCTTAAGACCTTCCTGGCGTTGCTTGACGGGTCCTTTAGGCCCGTCCTCTGCGCCCTATACAGGTCTCTTAAATTTCCCCACCCGGTAATTTTTACTAAGGGCACCCAGAGTCACCGACTTTCGGATGTTACCTTTTCTCCAGATGCCAATAACGTATCGACCAAGGATGCCGAAGACCGTGCGAAGGGGAGAATATGTAGGAAAGCGGACCCCCTGGCCAGCAACCGGGATAACGCTAAGTTGAAGACGAAGAGCTTTTCTCTAGCAGCTCCTCCGCCCTATATTTATAGAAGATCTTAATTTATTTATCAGACGGTTGAATTATTGGTTTCCTAAAAAGAACCCTTTTTACAAAACTTATATTTTCTAAAATATAAAATTTCTTTAACTTCCTTTAAACTGGCTCATAACTTTATTTTTAAACAGCAAAAAAAAAGGATATTAAAAATCTAAAAACTAATTATTACTTAATTAATTACTTATCTTTCCCGGCCCGAGAAAGGGAAGAATCCCGGTACACAGGTATTGTTTTTTTAAATCAAATGCGTTGTAAAGCTCTAAGGAATTTCCCCTATACCCTTTAAATCTTTCATCAGGATTCATTATGGAGGGGTCGTTATTTTTCAGCGGCCATGTTTATTCAAAGATTCTATTTGGGGTTCCTTTTAAGCGAAATCCTGTTAACGGCGGCACTCGGACAGAATTCCGATTAGAAAAAGACAAAGAACCGATTGTGGAGCGTCTGTTAGAGTGGGAATCAATTAAAAGAAGCCATCGATTGCTGGCCGATAACGTCTTTCAGGAGTAAGAATTCCAGATAAGACTGTGCGCAGCAGTCGACGCCAACCTTCTTTTAATTATTTTTAAATGCTTATCGCGTTTGCCCATCTGCATTCTGCTCCGAGGATACGAGGAAGCATTGTTGTAAGCTACCTACATTGTGGAAAATAAAGGGCTTGGTTTTGGTGTTCTGGGTTTTTAGTAAGTTATTCCATAATTATATATTAATAAAAATGTTCTTCATTGCACAAAGCATACAAAAATGCAAAGTCTAACTTACTACGAGAAGAGCATTAACAGAATCAAGTAACATTTTAAACAGAGGTTCCCTAACTAGGTTATCTTTCTAACGGGAATTATGTTTAATATCTATATTATAATAATAATAATAAATTATTAACAAATAATTCGGCGACAAAAAAAATAACCCATCTCACCTTTGTTTATTTTTAATTCAATCATTATTCTTAAAAGGGCAAATGCCCAACTAATATTATTTGGAGACTATAAAACAGGCACTTAAATAAATCAGCTGCAAAAAAATATCTACAACTAAAGATAATTATTATTGGCAGATGATTTTTGAGACATGTCACTTATTTACTTTAGATATTAGTATCATTCGGTTAAAAAATGATTTTTTACATTTTATTTCAAATTTCCGTCGACTCGCGTTAGAATAGCACATTTCACTATTAAAATACGGTTGTGGGAACCAAGCAATCGTCCACTAGTTATATATAAAAAAATTATACACAAACATAACGTATTGTATCCTATCATGAATGTCACTATACACTTTTCTACACCCAATTATCCAATATAATAATATCTCGTTAGTTAGGAGCCTAAAAAACTAATGTTACGATTTTGTAAAGCTAATTAGGAACTGATTTTTTCCGACAAATTTTTTTTACTGAAAAAGTACCCTATGCCGACGGGCGTGTATGAGGAGGTTAATGAGTGTGAATGAAGCTAAAAGTGTGTGCCAAGATCGTAGCAAGTGGAAGGATGTGATCTCTGCCTACCCCTAAGGGAAAGAGGCGTGACATTATGTATGTATTAATATTTTGTTTGATTTTGCGAATTCCTAATCTGGAAATATTATACCACATAATGGTGAATAAATAAATAAATAAATATTTTTCTGACAAATACACCAATTATTTAGTTCCAAGATAAGTATCATTAAGAACTTGTGTTATGGATACAAAATAACGCATAAACATACTTAAATACTTTTGTTTAAACACCCAGACTAGAACAAATATGCATGTTCATGCACACAAAGATTTGTCTTGTGTGGGAATCGAACCCACGACCTCTGGAGTGAAGTGTAGGTATTCTGACCTCCACGCCATATCGGTCGTCGCATCGAATGTCATGAATTCTTATCTTATCACGGGTCCATAGGTTTACTGTGGCGCTCTTTGACCCTTCAGTCGTTTATTTATGCATAACATCATGAATTAAAACAACAGTTAAATTTTATACTAATTTATCATTTATTTACATTTCCAAAATTACACAATAATCTGTACATATAAACCAATAAGTAGCCTAGTGATAAATCTCTTATTTTTAATAAAAGATACAATATACAGGATAACTTTACTATTAGGTCGATTAATTAACATAATTTTAATATACCAATTAATTTATGCTATAATAATTTTTCAATATATTTTTTGTTAATTTCCTTAATGTGCACAATAATTTCGTTATTTACATTTCTCCAACAAGCGTGAGGGGCAAGCTTAAGTATTAGTTTACATTTAAAATACACGTGTAATTGTAAATAAAATATTAAAACAATTAAGAATCTTTTCGAAAAAGAAATGGGTATGTGGCAGTATACCTTACAACTCTATTAAAAACTTTATACAAGTTTTATAAAAAAATAAATGAACTGAAGAACAATATTTATTGGAAAGACAAAAATGTTTGGCACATATAATTTATGAACGTTTTACTCTATGCAAAGCTTCACGCGACAATGAATATCATTAAAATGTACTATAAATTCTATATTTTACTTGGAAGGACAATGGAGCAAGTGCTGTTACGGCTGTATAATTTAAAATGGAAATACGAGAAGGAAACTGTGAGCAGGTTAACGAGTACTATGGAGATCATAGAACTATTGTTAAGGTTTCTCTTAGACTTGAAGATTATGTAGTCTTTATACACACAGTGGCTGTGAGAAAAGGTTTACAAAGTTCATTCTTTATAAAAGCTATTTTAACAAACCAGATAATGTTACTGTTGGTAGTACTGTAATGATGAATTATTTAGATACCTTGTAAATTTTTTTGTATCTAATCGTTTTTGTATCTGTATAGATCTGTATCTATTGGATTCCTTTTTTTTCAGTTCTCATACAAGTGTATTCGTGTACCTAGCGTACTTGTAATTCTCGTATTTGCTTGTATGAGAAAAATTAATTATATTTTTGTGTATTATTTTATCTTTTTAGTAATTTACAGTTCGTAAGCTTCAAAATAAAAAAAACACTGTTTTTTACTTTTCTCACTTCCACGCATAATGAATATAAAAAGGACGTATTACTACAGAACTAACAATATTTTTTGTAAGGATTATAAAAAAATATAACTATCACTTGTAAAAGCAGATTTAAAAGTTAAAAAGGGTTAGAATAAGAAATCGTTTCCATTTTTCGATTGACTTATTTAATTCAATTTATAGGTAATAAATGCGTCAGTTCACACAAATACATTTTTCATTAACTATACTTTTTCCATGGGATATGATACTATAATTTCCATATGATATGTTTTGTTAGTTATCAATTTTTATTTTTCACAATACTTGCAAATTCAGTAAGAATTAATTTCAGATACCAAAAAGCGATACAAAACAAGAGAAACTCAAATCAAACTATAAGAAGATCAACTTGAACTAAAAATACTACAACTAATGAATACTTCCTCCAGCTGTGCAGACACCGAGTACCTGGAACAAATAAAGGGGTTATTAAATAAATTATTTGAAAAGTTTCCAACAATAATAAATGGGACGGAGGAAATTAAGGCAGTTTAGTTTTACAAATGAGACGCCAGTGGGAGATAAACGACTGGCCTAAGCAAAATGCTCCGTGAACTTGCAAGTAATGAATGAATGAGCAAATAAAATGGTCTTTCGTTTTGCATAACCAACTAGATCTGAAAATGCTATCGCAAATTGTCTGCTGGCGGTTTCAGGTAATTTCAAACTGTAGTCACACTATAAAAATATTAATTCTATTGAAGATTCCAATATACTATTTTTAATTGTTTTTAATGTTTTTAAGGCAATAGTGAAAAATTTCAGGAAAATCCTGTAGGGTTAGTGTCAATTCATCTTTAAATAAGCTAGTCTTGTGCAGTATGGTTATATCCGGCATTGGTCACAATTTACTATGAAACGCTGGAAACCTTACAACATTTTTGCAAATTTAATTCGTTTTTATGTGAGTATTTTTCATTTTGCAGGTTATTTAATGATGAGTAGGTTATTTAATGATGAGTTTTGCCCTTGGCTACTTGTAAATAATTAAAATAAAATATTTTGTACAAGATATATAAATGTTAAAACTACAAATTTCAAAATTCTGTTATTAATTTCGCTTTATTTTAATTTCGTTATTGTTATCGCTTTTAGCGATAAGACCGCCTAGATTGGCTTTAAATTTAATTTTTCTCTTAATATTGTAATCTGTAGTTTTTAAGTTTCTTGGCCAATAAAGAGTATATCTATCTATCTATCTATCTAATTACGTGTCATACAAAACTGTCTGAGTAGCGCAATAAATCTAAAACAGATTTATAAAAATGTTTCCCGTATCTTAGCTCTGTCTATAAAAACAAAGAACAAAATTGTATTTATAATATGTTCGACCTACCAAGGAAAGTATGTAGGAGACAATAATATTCCCGATATTAAAAAAGACACCAATAATCGAGCAGTTCTCATACATGAAAATACTTCTCAAGACGAATTGAATTCCAAAGCCGAGAGGCGTCCATGCGGCAATGATAACGCTACTCACCAACACGGAACAGCTCACTGAACTTTGATACACAGATGGCATAAAACCAAATACGTCTTGTTGCGAGAACGAATTCATAGTATGTATTTTTTTTTCAAACACTTGATTTTGCAAAGTTTTCATCATCCAGCCATCACCGCGGCGTTTTTGCGATTTTGTGATACACAATAAAATTACAATAACCCAAAAATATCAGTAGTGGATATTTCTGACGTGATTGCAAAATACTGAATATTTTTTTTTACTACAGAGTAAATAGCACAAAAATGTTGACATGATGTGTTGATGTTCTTCTTCTTTGTTACACATAATATTTAAATAGTCATTTGCAAATGGATATAGTATTAAATTTACAATCTTCCAGAAGGCACTAGACAAAGTTGATTTTTAAATATTGTAGAATAAGAAGCTACCAGTGGTACGGTAAATGTGTTAATGGCTTTTTTCACAAACTTTGTATACTAATAGATTACAAAATGTTGTTGTTCATATTTACCAGTAACATATATTTCATCCTACTTCTGGACTACGCCAGGGATAAATTTTGGGACCCCTTCTTTTTATTAAGGGTATTGGGAAATATTTCTATAATCAAAGATTTTCTCTGAGGCAAAAGACAATTAATTCTTACTTTTACTTTTTACTTTACATAAACAAACATGCATGTTTTGTTTGCCAACACTGTCCAAAGAGACAATAAACACATTTTGCCAGTATAATTTTCAGATCAATAAAACTATGTAGTTATGCGAACGGTGAAGCTCAAACACTCGCGCTCCATATCCCCCTAATATTTATTCAAACGCTTTCCTGGTCTATTTGATATCGTATTATTTGCCTCTTCAAACACTTTTTCCTTGAGCCTCGAGGCTTCAAGAATTGATTGTACGCGGTCTACGCTGAATATTGATGAGAGTTAAGTGTGTATGCGAAATCGTTGAATGTTTAATCTCTATTTGGCGGTTTGGGTACGTTGAAATGAACCAGGTCGGAGCTCAACCACACACTAATACGTATACAGCCGCAAATAAATGAAACTCTAAAGGCACACACTTTGACAATTATCCATTTCTAGTTTGATTATTTGAATGTGCATAGTTTAACACATAAATATCAAGGAAGGCTAAATGTACTATAAACGTAAGTCTATCTCAAAACTAAAGTGATTTAGGGTACTATATAATATATTCCACACTTTGAGAGTAATCTTTTAAAAATATCATAAAACATATAGTTGTTTTTATATCTGGCTTATTGTGTAGTTATTTCCTCTCAAGATAAGAAAACCTTGTATAAGACAAAATACTTGGATAACATAACGTGGCCCTAAATTGATTTTAAAATTATAAGAAACAAAATACAAAAAATATCGGTAGTCAGAAACGTATTCTAGTCTTTAAAATTTCAGCTAATTATTTTGCACCTAAAACCTGTCCCCAATCAGATTTTAATTAAAGTACCAAACCAATTGATAAATTTTATAAGAGCATAAGCCTGTAAGTTTCTTGATAGTCCGTCTTACAGAGCGGTGGCTCGGAACTGGCATTTAGATTCAGTTACACTTAAATATTTTTTGTTTTGTAATTGTTTTGTTGCATGTAAGTGAATCTCAGTTTTGTGGTTTCAGCGTAATCATATTTCGTTTTTTTTTTATATTTGTATTAAATTTTGACGTTTTCAAGTATCAGTAATAGTTTATGAAATAAATGATTTTTGAAGTTAAAGTATATATATATATATATATCGAGTATTGCCTTTTGAAAATTCACCTGCATAATAAAAGTTCATAATTTTTCTGCAAAAATGCATTTCACTTGCTCACCTGTAGGTAAAACTTCTGTGCGCAACTTACATTTTCTACTTTATAATACCTTTTGCTCTCCTATTTTTAAGAACCAACGGCTCGGAATGTGCGTTATTTATGACCCCAGTCTGATTTTACTTTCACAGGTTTTCCCACTATTTTTCTAAAGGAATGTTACACTTTTAAATATTGCTAACGATAACGTGACGATAAATTAATATTTACAATAATTATTTTGTGATGAAAAAAAGTCATGATAATTATATAAATAATTAGAAACTTTAAAAAATGGCATACATTTGTTTTATTCCGTGATAGGACGACCACGAAAACGTCAACTCAAATCAAATTCTCTCATTCCTATAGAAGCTACATACATACATTCACGCCTGTTTCCCCGAATATGCTATATTATACGCCCACACTTCGCCAATCATATGGTCCCACGTTATAGGTGGCGAGCCTATTGCCGCTTACCGGGCACTTTTATGTTCGCCAGAGCCTTGTCCGTTGCTCGGAAGGTGCACCACACTTGCAGGTGAGTTTGGCATAGGCTCCTTAGGTCTTGGTAGGATCCCTATACACCTAGAAAGCTACTACTACTTTAGAAGCTACTATATAATAAATATACTTTTGTATATTTTGCGTCTGTGCATTAAATTATCATCATTGGAACTTTTGTCTATTTTATAAAGAGACCAAAACAAACAAATCTTATCCCACAAAGATAAGAACGGCTACACTTTATTCAAGTGAACGGTCGAACACAGAAGTAACTGAAAGCTTTTGTATATCGCACCAATCATTTTACCTTTTATTTAGATGTCGCATCTATAATTGTATGCGAATAGAAACAATTGTAACTCACTGAACTAGTCTTCTACTTAGAGTGACAAAGTACTAAAATGATCAGCTACTTCCCAGACCGACTGTATGGCGCGGTTCATGTAATGTTGAAGTGCATGTGCCGATTTTTTTATCGGCAACTTTATTGACTGTACCTCTAATCATGAAGCTTGACACTTTCTTTAAAGCGGCGCCTCTTTATAGGCTTGGCTGATATATATCGTATGCAAAACTCTTCCATTAAACGAAGTTAAGTTTACTTGAAGTTGGAAAAAAATTGCTTATCAGTATTGTTATATAATGTTAATTAGTAATTGATATTTAAAATAGGAGCCATAAAATGGATTTCCCTGTTAAAACGTTGCTTCCAGGTGTATGTGGTTGACGTTTAGCCAAGTTAGAGATCTTATTAAAGTCAAACTCATTTATTCCAGTTTGGCTGAATAGAGCTCTTATGAAAGTCTATAAACTAACGCGCCATTAACATTGGTGGCAAAACTGCACTGGATCAGTAAGGTGTAATATAACCAGAATCCCACTCGTTTTGGTCTGTAAAAAGGTTTTATGCTTTATCTTGTGAGGATGATAAGCTAGGATGATGGACCATCAGTACCTTAGTATAGACTTTTATATTGTCTGTGGCGTTTTTTAAGTTCCGTTAGCTGTTTTAATTAGACAAAACAGAGAACTTCGAGACTTCAGTTGGAGCATATATTTTATTTCAGCGTCTGTCTGGTTTGTGGCATTATAACTCTCAACTGACTTTTATTTTCCTTCAAAGATGATTGTATCAAAAGTAATCTTTAATCTGAATCTGGAAAATCTGTTTCCTTAAGCTGATTGGACCTTATCAGTTTTTTGTAATATGGATTTTGGGTATTTGAATTTACATTTTTATATACAAAATAACTTTTTATTCGATCCAAATTTAAAGTTAATATATTCCATTTCAGTGACACCGAAGCAAAGCAGAGTTTACAAAGGTCTGGCCTTGGATGAGTGAGCGATTGTGTCGCATTTAATATTGAGTGCTTGGTAAGGCACGTTTAGATGCTGGTCCCCGTTATCACTATAAGCGGTAATGGTTAAACCATGTTAATAACAGTTGCTATCTGACCGATTGCTTCCCACGACCTTTATCAGGTATGTGGATTTCATATTTAGTATATCTTCAAACTATAATTGATGAGACATAACAAGTAACACTACATTGCGTATATACCCATCATTAGGTCTTCTGTGGTCAACTATTTCACTATCTCCAGTTCCCTCAAAACCAGAAAACTGTACTGTATCCCAAAAATCCTCTATCATAAAGTGAACATCAACGCTTAAGTTACTTTTATCATCAATTGAATACGAAACCGCAAACAACGTTTAAAAGAAACAATTTCACTAAGTATTTATTCTAAAACACCGAGAGCCTTGGATAACTCGTTAACTCATTCTAAACAAAACAACAACGAAAAGAGGCTAACGGAATAGAATGCAAACGCCCGTCTAAAAAATTAAAATACCTTATCGCTTTTTCCATCAAGTTAAAAGCCGAAATGCTAGGAAACGTCTCCCCGCCACTGCCAGTCGTCGTCACATATTCTGCTCAACCCATTTCACCGCTACTCTCCGAGCACATTTATTTTTTACCATCCAAGAGAAAAGAGACATTTTTAATAATGCAGTATATTGTTACAAAGAATACAAAGCGAGCAAAGCCTCCTGTGGCTTCAAACTCTTTGTAGTTGCCGTATTACGGGCTTTCTGTATTAAATATTTAGTTTTGGTTCTTTAATAGCGGGTAATTAGGTTAGGTTTAGTCGACCACTTTTAACGGATTATTGTTCTGGTTTAGATAAGATCGTTTTCTTGCTTGATATATTAAAACTTCAAGATTATACACACAAAATAATTTCTTAATATCAACATATAGTAAACATGTTAATAGTTAATTATTTTTTGTTTAAATTGTTCTGATATGGAAAGTTACATATTAATTAATTTTATTTAATGTTAGTTGTTTCTTAAATTATATGACAGTCATTGTATGACGACTAATTATTGTATAACGAATTATGATTGACTTTAACTAAAATATTTGTCTGTTAGAACCATATTAGGAATTATTATTACTTTAAAAACAAAAATTATAATTTGTTCCATATTTGTCATTCTGAAATAGGCTATATTGTTATGTAAGAAACAGGAGAACTCATCGAAAACAAACACAGTATTAACCTTGGAACACAGTAAATCCACACCATTTTTATAATAGAAAACAATTAGACTTTTTTCAGGAATTTCCGAACGATTTAGCCATGTTGCCTTTCAATCTTTACTAAACTTTTCCATAAGAACACGATCAAAAAAATCTATTTACTTAATATAATTGTTAGTTCCTATTTTCCAAAAAACATTCCAGTCTATTTACCTAAATATAATGACTGGTAGCTACTTTATTTAGACAATAGACATCTTATCGAGTTTCTTACCAACTTCTGTCTGCAAGGTCTCGTTTTATGATGTTAACTTTTTTTTATATATTTATGTTATTATTTAATTTATCTCTATAATTTACGGTTATGAGTTAGATTAACTATCTCATTTTATTATAAAAACGGCATAAATTATTTTTTAAAGCTAAAATAAATCTTGCTTACATAATTCTCACCAGAACCGGACTCTTTTGCCAAAAAAAACCAAGTCATGACTAGAGAAGTCTCCAAAAAATTTTGAACTTACCTTACCTTTCATTAATCGATAAATGGCGCTAGGCGTTGCAAATTAGCGTATTGACTCACAATATCGCTCGTTTTCCACAACCTGTTTTACAGGACAAAAACGACCCACTGGGCATATATGGGTTAAGTTATCTACATGAGTAACAGTACAGGAGTAAGACAAAAATACGTGGCTAACTTTGTAGAACATGGCCAAACCTAAAAGTTCATACTTATAACAAAATTTTCGTTACTTACGTGATTTACGTGATGCACGCAAGTGCTTCGGAAAAAATGAATATCATTTTTATGCTCTGCTCGCGGTTTATAAAGGCGTCGGCTTAAAATGTATTTGCCTTTCATTCAATTCGGGAATTTGTCATCGACTCATCTACCCTCTTTTCTGTTATGTCTTATCATTATTTACACACAATATATCTTTAAATTTTGCTCAGGAAATATGCTCAACATTTAAATAACTTTGGATTTTTACATTAAACAAAAAACATTATGAAAACTGAGTAGCAGCTCAATCAACTAATCAAATATGTTACGGCAACATAGAGGTAACTGTTACAAATAAAACGCAACAGCTATATAAAAAAAAATTGAAAATTTCACAGATTTCCAAATATATTCCCGTGTTTCAGAATTGCCCCGAAAAATCTGCTAAAAGAATACAAATTGCTAAAATAGCATCATTATCATATCAGGAGCACAGGGAAAAGGGATCGAATTTTAATTGGATTACCTCACCGTGAACGCTGTTTATTGGATGGCTGTTTGCATACTGTTACCTTATTTTAATTTATCGCAATTTTATTATTACTTGTTACTTGTAATTATGAATCGAAAAATGTTTAGTTTAGGTATTTGTTTGTTGTTTTTGTGGATGCAGATATTTTTTTTAATAATTTATTGATTCAGGCGTTACTTTGCGGAAATCCATTGTAAGCAAGTGATGGATTAAAAATATCTTTGTAACAATTCCCGCGCTACTATAATTTCCCGAAAATCGAGAAACTATTCAACACGACACGTGTTTCGCCCTTACACAGGGCATCTTCAGGTAAGATAGGAGCCTCAGAACAACGATGTCTTCACGACCAACGCTGAAACGAGACGTTTGATTTTTTTTAATAATGACTTGTATATATATTATCTTCCTGCCCTGTTTTCAGTTCATCTGCGGTTTGCTTAGCTTGTCTTTTCCTTTTATTGGCGACTTATCCAAATATCGGAGCAGTATTCAATATTTTTACTGACGTAAGTAGTGTCTCCGCAGAAGGCCAGTGCAGTTTTATTTCCCTACTGCAGCACATGCTGAGTAGAGCCTTTTTGTGATTATATTTATTGTTTGTTGTGATTAATTGTGTCAATGTTTTTTATTTATACATTTCCTCCTTCCGTGTTTTTAAATAGATTTTAAATACTTTTATTTTTATTTACCTTGGTTATTTGTCATTGACTCATCTAAAAGTCGGACAGTATTCAATATTTAAACGTACATGAACTTTATTCCAATAATATTAAATTTTGTAATGGGAAACCTGCGCAAATGGGTTTTTGAATGCTCTGCTGCGAAATCAACAAAATGTAATCTAAGCCTTTATTTCCTGTAGACCCAATAGTACGTCAAGTTGACCTTTGCAGTTTAGAATAATAATATCATATTCTATTAAGGTCTGGTTTTAAGCATAACTAAAAGATGTGCATGAAAGAAGACTTAATCGCCATGTGAATGTTGAGGCTATCCAGCTTCTCGACATTATGGACCTTCTGAGAAGACTAAGAAGAACAAAACCTTTCGAGTTAGTTTTGTGTAACGTTGCAATATTGTGACAAAGAACACAATATGATGTCTTCGCCTTAATAGAGACAATAAGAATATATATATAATATATAGAATATATTATATAGTGTTATTGGACAAATTCATTCTTTAAAAATATATAGAAGTTTATGTCAGAATAAAATTGTTTATTAGTCTTTACTCAGACTAGATTGTTGTTGATAGGAGGTACTTTCTTTTGAAAAAGAAGGCAACAGCAAATCCTCTCCGCTATGCTACTTTACCTTATCGCGACTCTAAAGTTCTTCAAGCCATGGACCGCGAACCAGCAAATCTAGTAGCCGGACGGCAGACGATATATCGATCATCTAGTCAAGGCGGCGGGAAGCCGATTGATGCAGCCTACTCTGGATAACTCAATGAGGATTTATTGAAAAGGCGTTCAGCATTTAACGTCATATGTATAGCTCCTTTAGCTTAAAATTTAAACAGACCTTAGCGGTTACTCATCGCACCTACCATATGACATAGTCACATTAAAGTCGTTTGGAATATACCTAGAGATTATTCGCCAATTTGTGACTTCAAACCTGTCAATTCGACCTTTAATTGTATGACTCATTATTTCTTTTGTCTTAAATTTTTAATTGTTCTTTATTATGTGCATGGCAGAGGAAGCATGAGAACGTCAGACCGCAGAAGCACACTCGGGCAAATTGAGTAACGGAGTCTGGTAACTTAGCTCAAAATATTTCCGCTGATCTCTTAGTCTGAACAGATCCTGAATGATAAAAGGTTAAAGCCAGTTACAATCATGTGAATTTCATTCCTATCTTTAATTTTTTTTTCTAGTTCCCTCCTAAATCACCTAGATTTGAACAGACACTTCATGACAAAGTATTAAATGAGAGAAGATTTAATTAATTATTTCTTACATTCAACTAATAATATAAAGCAGAGAAATTTGGAAAGCAATCATTATTTTACGTACTAGAATTATTATCAACCGCCTACAATCTATTCACATATTATTATTTATTGCACAGTTAAAACTAAGTATTAGAAAAGGTGCCAGTAAACCTTAGGATTGGCCTCAGCGACATCTGTATCTGTTCGGTACACGCTGAACTAACACTTGTGTATCTTTTTAGACACACGATCTCCATTCTAGTCTTGAGTATCGTTAAAACGCAACGGTTTTCATATATTTTATACTAAAAAAATATTGCTTTTGATTTTTATGGTATATTGGGTTTGGGATTGGTAAATTTCTTAAGAAAAATGTGTGGGGAAACGATTTTCAAAAAAGGCAAATGTGGTAGTACTTTCATATTGAACTGGATGGAGCACTTGTGAATATTGATTTCACTTGAAAGTAACGCGCCCATTTTCTACGGGCAGGAGATTGAGGGAAGAAGAATCGGGCAAGAAACTCTTCAAGTTTGTCCTTCCGTCAGACTTAAATGTCAATGTTCAATAGCAATCCATTAAATTGTGATGCGTATGTGTGTGGCGTGGTGTAACGGCCCAGACTAGTGCCACCCCCTCTTATCTCACGAGAAGTCGAAAAAATCGACGAAGAGAATGCCTACAGGATGGGCAGCATCGTCATCCTGCGCACTGGCTCGAACTGCGAGCACCAACCCGCCTGCCCAACGTGATAATTGTGGACAAACACACGCAAAAGCGCTCGTAGCGCCGCGGTGCTCGGTGGTCGGAAACAATTACCGAAGTAAGGCAGAGTTTACAGGGGTCAGTCATTTGATATCGAGCGCTTCCGTGCTTCGGAAGGCATGTTAATCCGTTGGTCCCGGTTATCACTAAATGTGGTAATCGTTAAGCCATGATCGAGGCCTAAATGGGCGGCTTGAAAAAATCTAACAGCAGGACGCCATACACCTGCCTCCGCCAATCCGCACTGGGTCAGCGTGGTGGAGTATGACCCAATACCCTCACACCTTGGTATGTGAGAAGAGGCTCGTGCTCAGTAGTGAGACGTTAATGGGCTGAAATGATGATGATGATGACCCCCAATAGAATGCAATCGGAGGCTAATGTTCATGAGTGGACTTAATAAGGTTGTTATGATGAGTATTTCTTCAACATTTCCTTGTGCTATAGATTCTCAGGTTTGGTTTTAAGTATTAAATTACAAGTACAACAGTTAAGCCAGAACTCGGGCAAGTCATAAATAAGACCATTATATATACTTATTACATGTCATAATTACATACGGGAAAGCTTCGGCTTAGCTTTTAAGTAAATTACATAATGGTTAACTATATTGTCAATATTACCTAATAATATTATGAAGGTATTAATTATGGTAATGGTTATATAAAAATAATGAAACAAAAGTTATTCCTTTGTCGATCACTAGCGGACATAAGGAAAAAAGAAATAATACCCTCACTACTTTTTATACCAACGCAACTGAAGGCAGGCAGGAAAATAAAAGGATCCCCCATAGATTTCAACATTAAGCGATCCTTAGGCGCCTCCATCTATCGGCTACCTGCCGCCTTGACCAGATCATAGGTTCATCGGGTGGGAGGCCGTCTTCTACTACATGCTGGTCTTTTTCACACTACACTCAAGCATGCAGTCCACTTCATAGAAACTGGTCACCAGAGCCTAAAGACACTTGCAATCATCATCATCATATCAGCCACACGACGTCTACTATTGAACATAGGCCTCCCCAATAGATATACACATTGAGCGATCCTGAGTCGCCTGCATCCACCGACTATCCGCCGCCTTGGCCAGATCATCCGTCCGACCCTTTCGTGCCCATTGCACTACGGGTGGGAGTTCCTCTACTATGTTTGCCGGTTCGCGATCGCCATTAAAGAACCTTCAAGCCCAATAAGCCGTCGGTTGTACGTGCTTTGTGCTACGCCTACTGCCACTTCAGCCTGCTAATTCTCCTCGTTATGTCGGCCACCCAGTTCTTCTATGGGTTTTCTCATACCCCTGACATATCCTCATATTATCATGGGCATAACATAAAAAGAGCCGCCTGTTATTTTTTTAAAAAGATGTCCTTAGGGAGCTTCTAGGTAACTCATCAGAAAGTAACGAATACTGTCACTACGCAAGCAGGCCTGATAGGTTTTAGTAAAAAGTTCAGATTTCTACCTCAGTGCTGCTATTCAGCAATCATATTTTTTTTTATGATTATGAAATGTAAAGTAAAAGTAAAACAGTACTTTATTTCACAAACTATTACATAGCACTTGAAAACGTCAAAACAAAATATAAATTAAAAAAAGAACTAAATATTACTACACTGAAATAACGAAGCTTAGATTCACTAACAAGGACATAAATAAAAATTTGGTGTAAGTGCCAGTTTCGAGCCCCCGCTCTGTGCGAAGAACTGACAAGAAGCTCCCAGGCTATGCTCTTTTGAATTATCAATCAAATATAACAATACAAAAAACAATAAAATCTACTAACTGTTGCGGGAGAACAACATTTACAAAATACTAGCTAGTGCCCGGATTTGCAAGCTTGCTGGAACTCAGTATTGATCAACAAGCTTAAAAGTAAACGCCACTGCCTTCTGAAACTCTTAGTAAATTACTAGATCGTAACTGCTATAAGTAATATTAGTAGGCTTCATTGCAGTCTGATCCTTCAGGTTCTTAGCTGTACGTTTATGGATCAGTCACGTTTTCTTTTACATATATAATTACTATATACTATAGGAATATAATAAACTAAACCTCTAAAAAAAGCTTTTTTGATCATCAAAAATACTGAGTGAGCATCTAATGAGGTGATTATGTGCTCAATCAGTATTTTTGATGTACAAAAAGGTTAGGTTAGGTTGGCAATTTATTAATTTTGAAGACACGTTAAATATGATCCTATACTATATACTAGCAATTGCTAGTAACTTTGTCTGCGTTTCTCAATTCGCACTTAGAGGGTTGAATTGTTCAATATTATACATACATACATTCACGCCTGTTTCCCCGAAAGGGTAGGCAGAGGCATATTTTACGCCCACACTTCGATAACTATATTAATGGGCCCACGTAGGTGGCAAACTTATTGCCCCTTACCGGGCACTGTTATGTTCGCCAGAGCTTCGTCCGTTGATTGGCAGGTGCACCACTTGCAGATGAGGTTGGCTTGGGCTCCTTAGATCTTGGTATGAGCCCTTTACACCCTATGCATATATTATTCTAATATTAATTTGGGATGACCGTACTGCACCCCATCAAAAACCCTTTTTTTATAAATTCTAAGCGTTTGAAGATAGATGAATGATGATATAAATAAAGTAATGACTAATGATGTACTAAAAGTTTTCACAATTTAGGGTTCTTAGGCTGAGTTAGAAGGTTATTTTGATTAACTGTACCTAATACATAAGACGGGTGGTATACTTTATCTCCTTCAAACACGACAGCTATATGTATTTTGAATTTTTAACTAAAAACCCCATGTGTAAAAAAAAAATCAAAAAAATCATCAAAAAAAGCATTTAATGATATGTGATTGATAAAATAATGATGATTAAATGACTGGTTAATTAAATAATGTCCAAAGAGGGAAAATATAACTTTTCACATTTTAGGATTTATGAATAGAGTTGAGAGACAATTATCATTCACTGTACCTGAGACGTGGTGCGGGTGAGAGGGACGATATACTTGGTGCGCGGCGTCTCGCTCTGGCGTGCGGTCGAGCTGCGCTCGCACGACGCTCGGCCGCTCCGTGCCGGAGCCGGGCTCCGCTCGCTGCACGGCGCGGCTAACGTTCGCGCGCCGCACGCCTGCAACACGTCTCAACAGTTCTAAAGGGATCTTAGCTTGGCTCACCTGAATCAGAAGTGGGCCCTCTGCCGAATACATTTTAAAAACTCGATAATTTAAACACATACGGGTAAATTTTTGCCGATTTTTCTGAAGGTTTGTAATGGAGTAAAAAGAAATAGAAAATTTATAAATCGAATTCATTAAAATATAGGATATTGTTCCGATAGTCATTCCAAATGTATTTATGAAAAAGAGTTACGTTAATAATAGGCCAATAGAGCAGAAAAAAATACAATAAAGTGCTTTGTTGATATTTTTCCGCGGTTTATTTTTTAGGACACCATTTCTAGAGCGGTCTGCTCATATATTTGTTTTAAATTTGTTTATATAATCGAATTAAATGAATTAATAAATGAAAGTAGACTAACTACAGTGATTAATGATTAACAAGTGAACAAAAATGTTAGCAGGAGAAAACTTTCCATGACCAAATCCATGAGTCAAAAATGCCCCAAAGCAACGAGTCTGTGAGAGGATGAATAAGTTTAAATGAAGCTAAGCTAAATATAAATATAATTCTCTAACAAATATTAAATTAATACTCTACGGGCATTTTACTAGAATTGGAATTAAAATAGATATTTCTGGTTTAAAACAAACACTACAACCATATTGCCAAAGGCATACTGGGCTCAAAGCGCAAAAAGTCTCATACGTTCTCCGTAAGCCTTATTCAGGATGAATATTATACTAGACTGCTGCCAATAACAAAAGCTCGGTGTTTCTTTGCGGCTCGTAACTTGGTTTAATAATACAGAAGTCCGCAGAATCAAAATGCATAAAACACGCCTCGCCCGAGCCGGAGAAAACGACAAAGGAACGGAATTAAAGGGAGGATTCGAGTCGTAATGTGAAAGTTTAATAACCGCTGCACTCGTTCAAACGGCCACAGTAAAGTCTCGATCAGCAGTAAAGTTTTCAATTATTTTCATATATTTTCAATTGTTCTACTTTGTTTGGCTGTGATATACGTGGTAGTGTCTAGGTTATATAGCCTAGATGTGCAAAGTGGACATGTTAGTATCTGTGAGGAATAGAGGCGTGGTCCCAACCAGAGGACAGATTTTTAACTGGTTGGACGATCCAACGACGATAGATAAAGTAATCATTTATTCAAGTTTGGCTCAAAAGAGCTCTTATAAAGGTCAAAACATAAAATAGCGCGCCCATTCACTGCGGGCGGGAGCTTGATCGTAAAAGAACGTGCAAGAAAATTGGCAAGGTTATTTTTTTCTCCCGCCAGTTACAAGAAAATGTACTTAGTAGTAAAACAATTTGACAAGTCTACAAAAACCTGCAGTCACAAGATTTTAAATATAAGAAGAAAATAACTATTTTTTAAGTTATACAAGCAAGATTACGAATAAACAATGTAGACATGAGCAGATCAGTCCCCACTGGCGGCGCCCGTTCAAGAGTATGACGCATGACACCACCACAACAAAGACAATTAAGTGAGCATGACATACTCAAGCTACTAGAGGGGACTTATCCATCTTTGAGTTTTTTCACGTAGTGGCATTTAAATTGTGTTAATAGATGACCTATATGGTTGATATAAAATAGAATAATTCTATCAAACAAAACAAATCATTTTAAATAATCTTTATAGGATAAACAATATTTCCAAACAGTACTATCCAGCCTCAAATTAAGCAATCTTGTACTGTGAGTAATAAAATGGACAACGAAGCAACATACTTATATACTTTTCAGTAACGACATACTTCTAGACCGTCCATTAATCACGAGAGGTTTTTTAGCAACTTTTTAACTCCCTCCCTACTGGTGTTATGTGATGAGGTTACTGACTAACCCTTCTTCCCCTACCTGCATATACAACACATATTATATTTCAACTACATGTGTTTGTTATATTTTAGCCGTTTGAACGAGCTTATAACAACATCACATATTTCTGACAGTTTACGAGATACGAGCGAGCTGGCAACAGCGCTTTATTCATTAATTTTTTTTTAGGAATAAATCAATGGGATGCTTTAGGGGTATTTATCAAATTAAAAATAGGCCTCACGTCTAATACCGATATTACGATGTTGAGATTATCAGTATCGGAATTGACACATCGGCTCGAGATTCATGCCCTAATTTGAATGTGACATAAAACGTTTATGATGTTTTTAAAAGTATTTTTAAATTCTAAATTATATTAATGTACACAAGAAAGTATAATCTAATAAAATCTGCTTGTGATTGATATCCATAATATCCAAGTGTTTCACGATTCCTTAATAGATTTAAAGCCTTTAGACCAAGACAAATATATTTATTCTTGCACACAAATATTTGTCTTTCGTGTCATATAGGCCCTAAAGAGTTTTCTTTGCTTTATCAAAACTAAGTGGACTAGCCAACTAGTTAGAGAAAAAAAGTACTAAAATGATTAGCTACGTCCAACATCTCGCTGTACGCGGCGTCATGTATTATGTTTTGAGCAGTGATATCAATACAACTAAAAAACTTCTAATTGATTTTAAGCGCGTAAAGTACGCGATATAAATTAATTAGAAAACGATCAAGTGATAAAGGTCAGTTATATTATTTATTTATTATTTAGGGTCGTATTTAAAACAGTCAACATGGGGATCGTATAGAAAAACAAGACTTACCTATTATTTTATTCTAGTTCTGTAAGAATTTACCGATAAAATTTCAATACGCGCGTTACTATCAGTGCTAACAGACTGGCTGTTATTAACAAAACAACTTCCCAGTCAAATATAAATATTATTCAGTAGATAGCGCAATAAACACGACTTGTATTTAAATCAAACGCGCCGACTTTTTAACACCTGTTTGAAGTCTCTGTCGATATTGATGGGAAACTGGGATTCATCGACAATGATGCCGCTGGTGATGAAGTTTACATACGTGAAATAGTTCATGTAGTATTTAAAAAAATACAACAGACGCAAGCGGACTGTAAGTAGCGGTGGCCAACCTCGACGATTGGTCGGAGTTCGGACACGCGTAGTACGTGCATTTGCGTTATCTAGCTATTTTATGTCTGTGTTCAACCAGCGGTCAGTGAACCGTATGCGCGGTATCACCTAGTGTTTATATAAGCTAGACGTCTGGTTAGCAGTGCGGCAAAAGGCGCTACGGTGACGATTCCTTTCCCAGCTGATATATGGGCTACGCCTGTATTAAGAGTGGGTTCGTGTCGGCACTTCGTGGTAAGCTTAATACTCCTGCATTAAAAGTAGGTTCACGTCTGTAGCACATGTTAACTCTTCGTAACAAGCGGAAGACGCCCTGGGGTCATACTAACGCCGTCTGACTTGGTGCATAGTAGGTCTCACCAAAACGCGCCTAGATATAGGTTATATCACCCATTATGTAAAAAAAATTACAGAATATTGAAAATGTGTTTGTTTATAGCATAATGTACTAAAATAGGTAATTACTAAAAATCTCTTGCTAGCAAAACTCTGTTGAGCTTTATTAATCTAAAGTTTACTGAAGTTTTAGACACTATGCTTCAACGGTTCACTAATTCCAGGGGAAACTTGTTACACAAATTTTAGTTATTGAAAGCGGGTCAACTTTGGCTGTAGACATTAGGGAGCTCTTTGGAAGACCTTTCAACGAACTAGAGAAGCTTTTGTATGATAATATTATCAAAATACTTCCATCCTTGTATTATGCTATGATTTCCCAGATTATAATTTTCGGTAATGAAACAAGACATTATGATATTTTTGGGTTAATTATGTTATTATAATATACAAATTTGATGTTGATTTTGTTTAATAGATTGTAATGTTCGTTATTTCTGAACAATATTTATAACATCTATCTTTGATCTTTATGTAAAAAATTAAGGCAAATATAGAATTATCAACTAAGAAAGCATTAAAATAATTTACAAGAAGCCAAGTTATTATTAACTATCGGCCGCCGCGATTTCGCCCGCCTTTCGAAGGGTTAACATATTGGTATTTTTCAAATCGAGTTCCCACTAAAAAATTAAAAGTAGCTTGTAACTTCAGCACTATCTGTTGATAAAAGCGTTTTGTTATTCCATGCCAGTTGCATTTCGTTATATCATATTTTATATTGCGTCTTACGAAACCGATATATAAAATATTCGATGTCCATTTAGGAAGAGACCTCCCCACTAACTTACAGCTAAATCAGTTCAACCATTCTTGAGTTATAAATAGTGCAACTAACACGACTTTTTTATATATAGATCAATAAGAATAGCCTCTAACCCGATAAGTCATGACTCTGACCTACACGATATAGACGGCTCAGGAAAGATCGACGTGTATAATAATTAGGAAGGCATTTGAGTCCTTGAGCAGTGGACTGCATATAATTTTGCCGTTAACGCTTTTATATATTTGCCAGGACATTATCAAATACAAAGGCGTAATATCTCTTTAAGAAAGAGTGGACCCTAGTCCAGACGACAGGTTGATAGAGTTTTCTTTCCAAATAAAAGCGTAGTGTCTATGGACCCCGCAAGCAAAGTCAACTTAAGAAATTTTAAATAAGCACATAGAAAGTGTTAATCTGTCACTTAGATATATTGTATTTTCATCGAGACTAAAACCTGTCAAATTAAAACTATTTATTGGTTACAAAGATTTACATAATTGTTTTTTTTTCTCAAAGCTTAGGCTAATATCAACGGACTTTCTTATAAACTACTACTTAATGGCTCATATTTAATGTGTCATCAAAATTAATAAATTACCAACCTAACCTAACCTTTTTGTACATCAAAAATTCTGATGGAGCACCTAATCCCCTATTAGATGCTAGATCAGTATTTTTGATGATCAAAAAAGTATTTTTTAGAGGTTCAGTTTATTATATTCCCTACTTAATTACTGGGTGTAAATTTAATTTCAAAGTTTTATTTCGACGACCGATATGGCGTAGTGGCGATTATACCCGCACTCCAATCCTGAGGTCGTGGGTTCGATTCCCACACAGGACAAATCTTTGTGAGTATAAATATGAATATTTGTTCTGGTCTGGGTGTTTTCCTATGTATATTAAGTATGTATTTACAAAAAAAAAGTATTTATGTATGTTTATCCGTTATTTAGTATCCATAACACAAGTTCTTAATGATACTTATCTTGGAACTAAATAATTGGTGTAAGTGTCAGAAATATTTATTCATTATAGCAGTCGCCCGCGGCTCCGCCCGCGTGGATGTCGGCTACCGCTGTAAAATACCCAGAAAAGACACGGTCAGCAAAATGATTTCCAGATCAAATCACAGACACGGACACTAACATCGACGACGCAGTCATTATCCGCAGGCTGCATAGATTGTCTTTATGTGGATGTTGAAGTTGTTAATGATGAAAATATTTAAATCTAATTAATACTTAGTTTTTACTCTTACCGGCAGTCCCGGAGAGCAACCTGTTGTTTTGGGATAGATAACTAAAGCGATTATTGTAAATCTTCCCCATAAACAACATTTGACATTAAATTATTTTTAGGTGACAAAATAAACTGTAAATCGTAATAATGTAGCTTTCTAATGAAAAAAGAATTATTAATATCGGTCCAGTAATTTTTGAGTTTATTCGTTACATACAAAAATACAAATCCTTCCTCTTTATAATATAGATAACATTGACTCCCCCCCCCCCCCTCGTACCCCACTGACGCTTACATGGAGCCTACATGCTGGCTAGCTGAGCGCGGTGAGCGGCAACCACGCGACTTTTTTCTAATACTTGCATTTTTAAACTCGTGATATCTTCCGAATTGAATAATTCAAAAAGTTATAAAAAGGTATTGAAGCCGTCTTGAATATAATGTAATATTTTTGATAAGGATTAATACCAAGGTACAAATATAGAGCCTTTTCAAGCGGCGGTTTTTTATTCTATAAATTAAATTTTTAGAATAAAAAACCGCTTACTGTGACGTAACTATAATATTTAGACATATGCTGTCGCGACACTTTTTGTAGATAATGATGAGTACTGCAAAGTCGTAGTACATAATTTTGTTCTATCATCAATAGTTTTCGCTGCGCACGCTATGTAAGGAATTTTTCAGGTCATTTTTTTACATCTTGGGTTACATTATTGGATTTTTAGTAAGGATCCCTAATTTTTTTAAAAATATAATATAGCCTATGTTACTCGGGGATAATGTAGCTTTCCAAAGGTGAAAGAATTTTTGAAATCGGTCCAGTAGTTTCGGAGCCTATTCATTACAAACAAACAAACAAACAAACAAACAAATCTTTCCTCTTTATAATATTAGTATAGATTATTATTCTGAAAAACTTGTAAAAGTAACTAAACTCAACTTATGAGCGGAATATTTATAGTATTAAAAAATATATTTGTAATAATCGTCATAGCAGCCTCGCGAGCCCACTCGTGAACATTGGTCTCCCCAAAAGATTACAGTCTATTGGGATTGTTAGCCCATATTGCAGTTCAAGCCATTACGCTGGAGGACGCTGTTAAATTTCTTATCGTCGACTTATACAACTCACCGTGAGATAAAAGAAGGAACCACTTTTCTTGGCCAATAACCCACGGTATTGAAACTTGACACTTGAAATAATCAATATATTATGTATGTATTATGTACATGTAGATAATATGTACATAAAAAAAATTCCTTGTGGGATGTCCATAGCATACTTATTCGTTTTGAAGACTTTGCCACGCGTCTACTTCCATTTATCAAAAACATAATTTTAAGGAAAAAAATAAATAATATGAAAAATATTTTATTTACAAAAGACATTACACGAACATATATTAAACTTGGCCCCCACACTAGGCAAAGCCAATCCTTTGGAGGGCCGAATAAAGATTGCACAGTACATAAATTTTATTTGAATCAATTTGCTACACTAAAAATAAATTTATATAAAACTAAAAGATAATAAAGAAAAATAATCAGATATAAGGTGTGTATCTTGTTGTGCTGAGTTACGAGTATGTGTATGAATGTGTGTGAGTGTAAGTTTAAGTGTATGTGTGTGTTCCTGCGTGTGCGTGTATATCTGTGATTATTAGAAGTGTTCAAGAAGATTTCCTTATCTTTTATCTTAAACCAATCTTTTTTACTCCTCATAATTGCTTAGTTAGTTACTCCCCGTAAATAAATCCCAGGAAAAGCTTTTGAAGCATTCTAGGTTTTAAGGATTATTTCGTGTATGGTTCTGTACTTAAGTTTAAAAGAATTGACTTGTTAAATGTATGGAAAGAGATGTGGTCTGAAGCGATAACATAAATAATAATTTGTTTTGTTTGTTCGTATTTACTTAAATACCAAGGAGTCTAACAAAATTAACACAATTTTCATTCTGAATTTCAACTGTTTAATTAAGACTCCTTGAATTTAATATATATATAAATTCACATTAATACACCCCGTATTTGGTCAGTATATGTGGTAAGTATTTCGAGCGTAAAATATCCAAGGGCCCAGCTGGAATAATAAGGCCTTAAATCATAATATCTGTGAAAACGGTTGAGGGGCACTGTGGATTTAGTTTATTAAATGGTACATTCAACGACCATAACATTGCCGTTAGTTTCGTAAGTCTGTCTAGTCTATATTTCATCATTATATTAGGTCTCATTGCATGGGGAGTCCAAGACCAAAGTACCAAGACTTTAGGAACCCAAGCCAGATACATCTGCAAGTAGTGCACCTGCCTATCAACAGATGAGGCTCTGGCAAACAGAAGTTCCCGGTAAGCGGCAATAGGCTCGCCATCTTATACGTGAAGCCAATAAAATTACTAACGAAATTATTGCGTATTATATGCCTCTGCCTACCTTTTCAGAAGTCTGTTTTCTTAAATGTCCTTTATAATTATTATTTAATAAATTGTATTAAAAGAATTATAATGATAAAATTTATAAAGAACTAGCCTTCTTTGTTGCTGCTACTTTTCATTTCAGTCGCTTTAGGAGAAGTAGATGGCATGGGAATTTCTGAAACAATATAAATTAATTCTGTTAATAAAATGGAATCTGAGCGGTAATTGGAGATAGAATTTAATTGCCTTGTTAGCTTTATACGAGCTTTGTTAATTTTGACAAGCTTGTTTTCATTTAGAATTAAAATATTATCAATATTTTTGATATATATCAAAAGACAAGCAAGACTAAGGTATCGTAGTTGATATCAACTGTTTATTAACTTATAGTTGATATCAACTACAATAACGTAGTCATGCTTGTAGTGCTGTTAAAAGAAAGTCCTGATAAACATAGTAACATCGTCATGTAATAAGTGTTAAATAATTAAATAAGATCTGCAAATTCTTTCGCACAGCATAAAACTACTTCCGAGACACTATTTAATATTGTAACTATTGTGCTAGAACATAACCTATTATTTTAAATGAAATCTTGACCTATTAACGTCCTAATGAGGAGTTTGAGGTCTATTCACATAACCTATTGTGAAAGAGATTTAGATTATCCATACCACGCGTATTTTGTTCAAATTGGGCAAGGCAAGTGCGTGGCGTCCTGCTGTTTAACTCTTTTAAGACGCTTAATTGTAATTTTCTCTTAGCTTAACGACTACTGAATGTAGAATTAACTGGGGACCATTACCAAGACGTGCCGTGGCCCCTTTCCGAAGCACAATACGCTCAATGTCAATCGTCAAACAAACTGACAAACAAAACATATTATAAGTAATGGTCGTATGGTCCACAATAATCTGTATTATTTACGTATAATCATTTTACACTATATGGCTATACATACACTTTTATTGGTCATACAAAATTACAGGTCACAAAAAATAAATTGAAAATGATGTTGAATATTGACATATTTTTAATATTACGTAGGTAGATCTTACCATACAGTCGGATGGAGCCTTCAGTCTCTCCCAAAGAGTTTTTGGAAATACATCTGTAGTTTCCGAAGTCGCCTGTTTGTAGATTTCGTACAGTCAGTTTCATATGTGCTCTGCGGACAAAATAACAAAAAGTCAATAGATGATAATTGAATTTTATTGGACTGCCTTCTATAAAAAAGGTATAAAATTAAATATGAGTGAGAGTGCCTGTGTTTAGAAAAATTGGTGACCACATGAACTTGAATAAAATAAATATCCCGCGAACTGAGTTCTAATGTTCTTGTAATAAATTTGGTTTCTTTCAAAAAGTTTGTAGAGTGGGATTAAGTTCAAATTGTGTATTTTAAACAATAGAACACATATTATGATTTAGATTTGCTGCGGCAAAATCCAAGTGCCTACTTATTTGTACAATTAATGACAGCATAACTGATCAAGCGATGGTTAGGAATAAATATAATGATTGTTTAACAGACTTTTAAAAAGAGTTAAACTAAAGCCAAGGGTAAGATATTTGAGATCTTTAAAGACCTATTACACAGGACCCTTCACTACATAGTTCGCCCACATAATCCCACAAGATAGCAGAGCTGTTAGTTATTATTTGGACGCGGCTTGTCACAGTAAATCTGCCACGGCGCAAGGACCCCATACCCTGTTGATTTGGACAATTAATTGCTAGCGGTGGAGCGTGGTAATTGATGATTCTATGCCCCGGAACACTAAGGTGGGATGTGGACTGTTCATTAAGGGATAACAGTATATTGATAACATTGTTGGAAGGATAGTGTATTCATTCGCGTTTAGAAGATTATTTGTGTTAAATACGGCTGACTGTAGCCTAACATGCTAATTGTAAATTATTCAGTTGTAATTTTATTAGACTGCTTATTGTTGATATTGGTATATATTGTATTTACCTGTAATTTTTATAGTTTTTTGGCATTCAATTATGCCTGTGTACAAGAGAACAGTTTTAAGAAGGAACATTTTGGTAAATTTAATAAGTAGATAAAAATACGAATATTTGTCTTGGTCTGAATGTATTCTTTGTTCGAGTATTCCATACAATCGCCTGTTTCCCCGGAGGCGTGGGCAGAGGCTTAATATACGCCCATATTTCGACAATTGTGTTGATGGTCCCACATTATAGGTAGCAAGCCTAATGCCGCTTACCGGAAACTTCTTTGTTTGCCAGAGCCTCGTCCGTTGATTGGCAGGTGCACAACTTGCAGGCGAGGTTAGCGTGAGATACAAAGATGATAATAGAATCTCTGTACACCCGAGTTCGAGTATTATAAGTATGCATTTTCAAAAATACTACATATATTCTTCGTGTGGTGCTCACAGTAAAAGTTCGGCTTTACCTTTGGGCTATAGTCGCTGTATTAGATGTCGAAAAATTTTAATTAATGGCATAGTCAGAGTCATTCGGTAAGATTTTACACAATGATTGACAGTAGCGACATCCTCCGTACTGGTTTGACTCCGTACTCAACACTGCGATAACCAACCCGCCTGCCGAGTGTGGTGTTTAAAGGCAAATACCCCTAATACAATAAAAAGTACTGGCTATAAAATACAGGCCTCAGGTTCATCTGTTGCTTTCATATGTTTGAAATGATGAAGGATAATGAAACTGACCTATAAGAGTTTTCCTCTGTATTGATGGCATATTTCTTCGTCGGCAGCACCATAACGTTGTCGTAGACCCAGTAAGAGATTGCTCTCGGATGAGCCTCGGTGTGACAGTCCACGGTGACGTCGGTGCCCGAAGGAGCACCTACCAGCTGGTTAGGCACCCAGATCATTGGGGAAACTGTAATAAAATAACTGCTGTTTATTTCTTGTTTATGTGCATTTGAAATAAAGGCGACTGAATGTCGCTAGCTTACGTTATATGGAACATATTACGATACAAATATGATAATATAATATACACATTCCGAATATTCATAACTAATTTCTTTATACAAGGCTTCTTTTTGAGCACTAGAGAACATAAGTTAACTGCTGTTAATCGATGAACCACTTTACTAGGGCCATAGTTGAACCTCCGGATGCGGCAGCTATTGAGGCGGAGCTGTATGAGGGATATAAAGCAGCGAAGACCACCCTTAAAAAGGGTGTCCAGCGTTCCAAGCGACTGGGCCGCGAAGAGATGCTGGAGTCTCTGAACAGGGACCCGTGGGGACGCCCTTATAAGGCTGTTCGGGATAAGTGCCGTCCCTGGGCTCCCCCGTTGACACAGAGTCTCCGGCCCCAGCTCGTGGAGAGCGTGGTGAGCGCTCTGTTCCCTTCGCGGGAGGAACATTTTCCCCCGCTCATGGCTCCGCCACTGGCGATGCTGGAAGCGGACCACATGGACGACGACGTCATCCCAGAAGTGACTGGGGTAGAACTGAGGGCGGCGGTAGTAAGGATGAAGGCCAGAAATACCGCCCCAGGGCCCGATGGCTTGCCTGGTAAGGCCTGGGTCCTGGCCTTAAAGGCTCTCGGGCCCCGACTAGAGGGGCTCCTAAGCGCGTGTTTGGAGAGGGGCCAGTTCCCAGTACATTGGAAGACTGGGAAGCTGGTTCTCATACGGAAGGTCGGGCGCCCTGCGGACACACCGTCCGCATACCGGCCCATTGTGCTGCTTGACGAGGTGGGCAAACTCTTTGAGAGAGTTATTGCAGACCGCCTCGTCGGGCACTTGGTGGGAATTGGGCCGGATCTTGCGGATAACCAGTTTGGTTTTCGCAAAGGCCGCTCGACCATGGATGCCATCATGCGCGTGAGAGCCCTCACGACGGGGGACGCGGTGTCCCGGGGCAGGGTCGTCTTGGCAGTGTCTCTTGACATCGCCAACGCCTTTAACACCCTGCCCTGGAGTTGCATTAGGGAGGCACTTCGGTATCACCGGATGCCGACCTACCTTCGTCGTATAGTCGGGGCATATCTGACGGATAGGGCCGTTATCTACCCCGGTCGCAGCGGAGAGTGGAACCGGCGAGAAATGTCGTGCGGTGTTCCACAGGGTTCGGTTCTGGGGCCGCTTCTGTGGAACATCGGATACGACTGGGTGCTGCGCGCCGACCTCCCTAGTGGCGTCAGCTTAGTGTGTTATGCTGACGACACGCTTATCCTGGCACAGGGGGGGTCGCACCAGGTGGCGGCTGAATTAATGACACGCGGGGTTGCGATAGTCGTGGAGAGAATCCGGCAACTGGGTCTCGAGGTGGCTTTGCATAAGTCCGAAGCCATGCCTTTTCATGGCCTTCGGAACGCGCCACCGTCGGGCTCCCGCCTCACGGTAGGAGGGGTTCACATCGGCGTCGAGTCGACGATGAAGTACCTGGGGCTTGTCCTCGACAGCCGGTGGAACTTTGTTGAGCATTTCCGAAGTTTGGCTCCTAGGTTGGAAAGGACTGGTGCTGCCCTCAAGCGGCTCCTGCCCAACCTGAGAGGTCCAAACGCCTCCTGTCGGAAGCTCTACGCGGGGATCGTGAGGTCTATGGCTCTTTACGGGGCCCCGGTGTGGGCGTGTTCTTTGCGGCGACGAGCCGCTCACTACTTGAACGCGCCCCAAAGGGTGGTAGCCATTAGGCTGATCCGGGGCTACCGCACGATCTCTGGCGAGGCTGCAAACCTCCTTGCCGGATTGCCGCCATGGGATCTGGAGGCGATAGTTCTCGCGCGCCTCTATGAGCGGCGCGTAGAGATACTACGTCGGAGGGAAACTCTGCTGCCACGGCAGCTAGATGCGCAGCGGACGGAGTTCCGACGCGATCTCATGGCGTCATGGAGGGAACGACTGTCGCAACCCCGTGCAGGGCTCGCCACAATAGGGGCGGTAAGTCCCATCTTTGAGGAGTGGCTGGAGAGGCGCCACGGCGTCCTCACCTTCCGCCTGACGCAGGTTCTAACCGGGCATGGCTGTTTCGGTAGGTTCCTGCACAGAATCAGGCGGGAGGAAACGTCCGGGTGTCACCATTGTGAGGATCGGCCGGAGGACACGGTGGAGCATACCACCGCGGTCTGCCCCGCTTGGGCGGCGCATCGACGTGTCCTCGTAGCGGCTATCGGCGGCGGCGACCTCTCGCGTTCGGCCCTGGTGGAGACCATGGTCCGGAGCGAGAGGGAATGGGATGCTGTTGCCTCCTTTTGCGAAGCAGTCATGCTAGCAAAGGAGGCGGCGGAACGAGAGAGGCAGAGTGCCTCTCGTCACGGATCCAGCCGCCGCGGGGGACGCCCGAGACGTCGGGAGCCGAGAGACGACTCCCGGCCACCGTAGGCGCTGGCTTGTGGGCGGTGGGTAATGGGTAACTCGCCGCCCTTCCGCCAACTATAGGCGACAGGCCGCGTCGACGGCGCGTTCGTGTTCCACGCGCGCCTCAAAGAGATGTCAGCACACTGAGGGGCCCCTGGGGAGGGGGCCAAGTCTGCCGGGGTTGCGGGACTGTTCGAAAGAGTTACCGCGGCCTTGGTGTTACAGGCTCAAGAAGGAACATGGATGGTTTTTAGTCAGTAAAAGTCTGACACACCCTTCCGCTTCACCCACAGCGGAAGACGGTCATTTGATGATTTTCCATCCGAAAAAAAAAAAAAAAAAAAAAAAAAAAAAAAAAAAAAAAAAAAAGGGCCATAGTTGAAAAGTGTCTTTCACGGAAACGACTATGGAGTATTGTAAAAATCTTCTAGATTTAACCCCGCCCCCCGTTCCTCTTTGCTAACTACACCGATGGATCATGTTTAAGATATTAAAAAAATCAAATGCAAAAGTTCCCTATTGGATAAACATCAAAATATTATTCTAATAAATTACACCGCACAGGTACCTGCAGTCGATGCACCGACAATTTGTAATACGTGATCAGACTTAATCACAGTTGTGCAACTGCTGAAGTAAGACAAAGTTTCACAGGGGATATAAAGGCAGAAATAACCAAACTGCGGTTATTTCTCTACACGATTGCGATACAAGAATACCTTTCATTAGTTCAAGAATACGTGTTCTAGTTCAGTCCATGTATTAACTAGAAACCCTAAACTTTACTTCAGATAGTGGGGAATGAAGCCAGAAGGAGCATTAGGTAATACTAACTTGAACGCTCATAGTAAGAAGGTATTAAATTTATCCTGCGCTTAGTGTCGCCCGGCTCTTGTTGAAAGTTTCTTTGTTACTTAATATCGGGTTTATAACAACTGATGTTAATGTGAATATGGATTATAACATTATTGGCTTTTAGCTTAGACTGAAGTTCAAATCATTATTCAGGCTACGTAATATTTTTGCGGAATATAGTATTAACATAATTGCGTATCTAAATAAGTCTTCTCTTCTACTTGCCTTGATTTAACTAAATCAGAGACATAATATATGGCCTAAGGTATAATGCATCTGCTTATCTCTTCAGGGAAACAGGCAGTATACATGTATGTATAATTGGTACCACAGTTTAAACAATAATTGCGAAAGCGTCTATTTCGAAAAGGTGGTTGATGGCAAAATAGCTTTCACTGTATATAGATTCGAGTAGTTTAGACAGGTTATATTAAAAATATCGAAAGTAACGTAAGCGAAATCGTTATTGACATCGACTGAAAAATATCTTATGAAATCGACGGAATAGTTAATCGAATTCATACATTAACTACGTGACCTGAACACGAACAAGTGAGTAATCCGTTTCCGCGCATCGAGTTCGATGAAATGCAAATTTCATTTTCTAAAACTAGTGTTGAAAATTTTGCGTCTCCTGTCTTATCGACGGGGACTAAGAACGGCATTATTAACTAGGAGTTATATTTTGATTGTCTTAAAGACACCAGTTTATATGTATATTTGTTTCTCTTTATAAATCAGCTCTAATATTATAATTATATACGAAGAAAATGTTAGAAAACATTTTTACAATTAGTTTTTAATTCTGTAACTAGAATTTTTTTACGCTGGCCGATGAACGCTATAGTTGCAATTAATTGGTTATAATTGAAGTGAGTAAAGTATTTGTAAATGAAATTCCTCATATTCTCAAATATACAGAGAGCACGTGAAAAAAATTAAGAATACTTTAATGGACTGCACAAGCCGAGCCCAGCCAGATTGGGGCGTAGTTGTATGTTACTATTGTCATAATTCAATATTAATTAAATGATCCGTAGACATCATATATATGGATATATAATAGATAACGTAAGTATCACGATTTGTCATGAAATCAAGCGTGCTGACTTTTTAACTACTAATGTGACATCACTTCCAAAATTTTTGACGAGAAATCCAATCTGACTCATCGACAGTGATGCCGCTGATAATAACTATTTCATTATAAGAAAATGTTCATGTTCCAGTATTTAAAAATCAACAACAGACTTGCGCGGACTGTAAGTAGCGGCGGCCAACCCCGACGATTGTTAAACGGGGTTCGGCCACGCGAATCACATGCACTTGCGTTATCTTTTATAGGTATATATATATTTGTGGTAGACATTTTATTATAGTTAAAGAAAACTCAATGTAACTAGGGCATTGCGCTCGTCATCATGAAAATTAGATTAAACTGATTAAACCTCTGCATTTTTCAGACCAAACACTGGAAAGCCTAAGAATACATAAGAGCCGGCTTCAGTCACGTAAAAAAGAAAATATAAAAACTCTACAGAACTCTAAAAATAAGGTTACTTAAAGTTTCACGATACTCGTCCCCTCCGACATAAATCTTGTAACGTAAAAACATTTGAAAGAAACAAAATGAAGATGTCTGTGAAAATAGATTTGCCAAATAAATGATTCCGGAGAAGATACGAAGCAACAGCATTAGCTGCGAGCGAGAATAATTTGGCCAAGACAGAGTCGTTCGGTAGTTCTTTATGAAATATTTTATACCTTGGGTTACGTTATTGTAGTTTCTGTAAGTATTCTTTTTTTTCTAGTTATAAATAGGTCAGCCTATGTTTCTCAGGGGTTTTTGAGTTTATTCATAACATTGGCGGGAGAAAAATCTAACCTTGACGATTTTTTTGCTCTTTCTTTTACGACCAGGCTCCCGCCTTCAGTGAATGGTCACGTTAGCTTTTAAGTTAACAACCCGTTAGTAATTAATTTAAAATTACTGACCACACAAATTTTTCGTGAATATTACAACTGAGAATTTCTCAAAAAGTTTTGATTACAAACTTTGCAAATTAGTACATATATTTTTTTTATGCATTTGTTGGTGCTATAATTATGTTTTAATAACTGCATTTTTCAACATATTTTATTCAAGTTAAAGTACTTATGATTGTTAATATAAAGACTACCGTGCCTATTTACAGCGGGAGGAGCTTGAATAGAAAAACTCGTCCTTATGTTTTCATGGACTATATGAAATGGTGAACGACTGCAGAGGGGCAGGAAATAAATTTAAATTTTATACATATGGCATAGCATTATAGATCTACTTTACCCTTATATACCGTAGTTATCTTTGATCGCCATTTTTAAGATATAACTACATCCTTTTTAATGATATTAAAGAACATGGAAATAAACTAGGGGAGGATAAACTTGATTTTGTCTCCCGATTCTTCTCCACTTAAGCTCCTACCCGTAGTGAATGGGCTTTTTACTCTTATGTAAAAAATATCATATTATAAAATTCTAAATTGATTAAAGTCTTTGTCATTTTAGTTCAAAAAATAACATTACATATCTGCAGACAAGATTAAGAATACAAGGTCCCAAATGAGTTAACCAAGCAAATATTTTTAATTTTTTAATACCAATACCGTATTTTACTCACAGGAAATATAACACGCACTTAGTCAGAAGCCTCTTCGTAAAAATCTTGGTACATCAATCCGAATATACATGCATGAGTCCCTAAAGTCTGAAGACCCTAGCAGCCTTTTTAATGTTCCTTGTCAGTCAGTAACTGGATAAAATTACAGTATAACATAAATAGCAAGGCGGGTTTGCAAGCTGAAGTGTCAATGGGTGGGGCAACAGCTCCAAGGATAGAGTACTGATGGGGTCTTAAGGTTCTTTCATATAAATAAATAAATAATTTCTAACAATTACACCAATTATTTAGACCCAAGATAAGTGTCATTAAGAACTTGTTTTATGGATACTAAATAACGGATAAACATACACAAATACTTTTCTTGTTGTTTTGTAATACACATAGAAAACACACGCTCACAAAAAATTGTCCTGCGTGGGAATCGAACTCACAATCTCCTGAGCTGAATGCGGATGTACTCGCCACCACGCTATATCGGTCGTCATAATGGCGAACGCGAAACAGTGAAAGTAGTAAAAACGGCCTCCCACCTAATGAATTGATGATCTAGTCTAGGCGGCGAGAGGCCGATGGATGCAGGTCACACAAGATCTATATCTAAGAAAGCTATTGGTGAGAACTATGTTCAGTAGTAGACATACGATGGTTGAAGTAATGATGATGACAATATAGTTAATATATTCCTAGAGGACTGAATTATAAGACTTTAAATTCTGTCTGAATAAATAGCCTTGATTCAGATGCCCAATCAGATTTCTTTTATTTTTAGAAACCTGAAAAAATACTGGACACATAGAAATATAACAGGCAATTAGTCTAAAGGCTCTTCGCAAAAATCTTTTGTGACATTTCAATCCAAGTATATTTCCTCGAGTCCCTAAAAGTCCGAAGGCAATAGCAGCCTTTTTAATGTACCTTATCAATCAACAACTGGATAACATAAGAACAGTATACGGGAAACTTGGATGGAAGCAATTTATAAACTTTCAATCATGATGGATAGTGCGGCCGTGGGCGGGGCACTCCGTAGCGATTTTTCACACCAGCCTTTTAGATAATAAAATACTATATACGGTACTCACATTCAAGCCAGATAGTTTATTTTCTTCATAACAGAGTTAATTTGGCAGACGGCCACGAAAGAAGGGAATTTGGAAGATGTGTCAATATATTACAAATGGTTGTAGAGTCTGCTTCACAATGACTGTTTGATTGAAAATCTTGTAAGTCAATAAAACATGCTCTTACTATAATTAAATCTATTGATAGAGCTGAAGAAACCGACAAAAAGACTGATTTGCAGTGAACAAAGCTTGAAGAACCGTGGACTGATGAAAAATTAAGGAGGGCCCTGAACCGGTTAACGTAGTAGAGGACGGCCTCTCAACCGAGGTACCAGGTGGTCAAGCCAGCGGGAAGCCGGTAGGTGCAGAAGGTCAGTCGACATCGGTCAACGAGGAAAACGATTAGAGAAAACAAAAGCCGCTAGAAGTCCTGAACATATCAGCTAAACATAGGTATATGTTCAGCTGATATTTTCAAAAGTATGCATAAATAAAGCCTGTAGAAAATAATAATATACTTCCCGTAAATCTTGGATTATTGTCTTTATTTTCCGCTCATTGTTGCCGTCTTTATATTGTGTTCGAGGGAGCTTAGGACAAATAGATTACTTGTTTGCTTATTTTACACACAGCTTCTCAAAGGAATATTCTTATATTTTTGCCTTTTTCATGGTTACCTTGTACTTTATTAGGGACTTTATTCGGTTGTAAGGTAAGTCCACTGATCACTGCCATTAGGTATCTATTGTATTTTTCTTTTAACTAATTCAATACATGATTTAAAAATATTAATGGTTTTAATTTTTGTTCCCCATTTACGTGTTAAAATAATATTAGCACAAAGATGATAGGGGCATTTTTTCGCCGTGGAAAATCCTGTATCCCCATAACACAATTAACTCAAAACAGAACAGACGTAATAATTAAAATTTAGACAAATCTGGTGGAACCAGTAAGCAGACCCTGGGCCCTATGCTTAAGTCTAAGGCAACCAGGATAATGCTAGGATAAGATGAGAATCCTACACGGCTTGTGGCTATTTTAAATATATCGCCCTGTTCCTTTAAGAATTACATAAGTGAAATACTTCGCAAATAAACTGCCTTAAATATTAATCGATAGTGTTTAACACATTAAATGATAGTTAAAACTGTTTATGAGAATCCAACGTAATCATGTTTTACTTAATTTATTATACGCTAAAAAAATAGTATTGCTTAATTATTACGTGAATCGCATCAAATAACTGATAGAGTATTTATGAATATTGAATTTATGGCATGTTCTGGAATTTTCGCTCTTTAATATTACTGCAGATATCAAATTTCTACTTACAGTTATGTGCTCTCGGATTTTGTCAAAAGTTTTACGTGTAAAACATACGTTTTGCACAATTATTACATGAAACATGTTCTGGATTTAATTACGGCGGAGAATGTGTTACTATTATTACTAACAGGTTTGTGCTCTCTGATTTTGTCATAAATATAACGTGTAAAATACACATTATACTTTCAACTTATTTGTGTAAAAAGGGATGAATAATTATCTCTTACGAAACATCATTTAATTTATATACATTTACAGCTTTCATAAACATCCTTTCGGCCATAAAAAATTTCAATGCGTATTTGGAAAACTCATAACCAATTTCCGAAACAATAAAAATTATAAAAAATTGCTTGTCTGAAAATCTTTCTCCAACTTTACAACTATCCCTTTTTAAATTCAACCCCTCTATCAAAAGATTAGATTTCAAAAACCTATTGAGATGTTAATTTCCATCGGCAGCGAACCTTTGTAGAAGATCGAATGGCCTGCAAGCGCAGATTGCGCAGCCCAGAGCATGCACCGTGAAAAAATATTATGTTTCAATTATCACGGTGCCATCTTGGCGTCTATTTAGTCAGCTGTGCGGGAAATAGAAAATAAAAGGGACGCTCCGGCGTTTCGTTAAGGGGAAAGCAATTTTGTTAAATTGCAGGAAGTGGGTAAGAATATCCAACCCGTTGGGACAATTTAATTTACCAATCAACTGAACAAATGTTTGATTTGACGGTATTAAACTATCTGTTTTATTAGGTGCGGGAGCGGAATTGTATTTCCTTTTTTAATTATAACGACAGCACTTAAGGTACTGAGTGCATATTTCTGTGGCAAATTACATGGTAAAAGTATTATGTCAAAGTTCACGCTTAGGTACTTTTTACTGCGAAGCCAATTAATACTTAACCGCTAAAAGTTATGATTTGCAATATACTGCAACCTTGATGAGCATGTTGCCTTCGAAATATGGGATTTAGGGAATCGATGCCTACATGCAGCAATTATATATGGAAATATTGGATTACTGATAATTGGCATATTGCATACTCCGTGGTCCAAAATTTCCGAGGAAGGTAGGAAGGACGAGCCGGCAATAGAGCATACGGGTGCCGACTGGGATATTGACCAGATGGCTGCAAGCTGGCTACAGAACCGCTAGATCTAGCGGTTCTGTAGCCAGAACCGCTAGATCGATAAAGTTACTAAGGATCTGCTCTTGACTCAAGATCCCGACTTCGCGAATATGGCATATAGCAAAGTGGGTGTTCTTTAATGTCGGAGGTTAAGATCGAGTTGCTCAGCCAAGGAAGTAAGTAAGTACTCCTTAAGTCATTAGCTTTAGTTACTGATATTTGTTCGGTAATTTGTGAAAATCAGTATTAGTGATAAATGATTATCTTGTTTATGATGAAACATCAGAGGAGCCTAAATTATCACTGCAGCATATTGAGCGTACTAGTTAGTGAGCTGCCTTTACGATATATACCACGGATACTGCTTAGCATTAAAGTACAAGTTGGTTACATGCCACATCCTTTAACATAAATATAGAAATAACAAGTTAGATAATCGCTAGACTCTGGAAGGTATAATAGCAGGTCAGCACATGCTTGCTGCTGCCAATTCTAATTAGTACCTGGTTCCTCTTTAGACCACTGTCGCAGTTGTGACAGAAGGCAAAACTTCTGCAATGGTAGACTTAAAAGCTAGTGGATAAAAAGAACTTACATTCGACATCGACGATGATTCGCTTCGAGACCGAGGGTGGGACGGCATTGGTAGCGATGCATAAGTATGCTCCCATCTCTGTGCGGCTGATCCGTTGAAGGCTTAAAGTGTCCCCTTCGTATACTGTTACTGCAACAAAAAAAAAGATTAATCAGTATTTGTCATATTGTCACTGTAGTAAAATAAAAAATGCTTGATTCTAGTGTATAGAGGGATCCTACCAAACCTTAGGTGCCCAAGGCAACCTCACCTGTAAGTGGTGCACCTGCCGATCAACGTACATTTGTTAAAGGTGAAAAGCTAAGTATAAACATAAACTATATAACGCTAACATGTCCCACATTTTGTTTCGAACGTAAGCTCTTTTGATAAATTTTTAAGCTTCGCTAATTCTTCTTCTAAAGTGGAGTTCGAAGTTTTTAAACCTTGTCTATACACTACCAAGGGAACCTACTTGCAACACAAACGCTTGAGGTTTAATGCTGTATCGATATTATTAGCATTTAAGCATCGGCCCACGTGATGAGAAGTGGTCGCTGCAACACTCGGGGCATCACTAGCGCGTTGATGACCCTAAAATATCGTTACACGCCCTTCTTGAAGATTCCCATGCTGTAATCACTCCCGAAAGTTGAGTTGTCGCCGTTACCGTTTTCGTGCATCGTATAGTGCTAGAATTTTTTCGGACTGTAAGTGGTTCAGCCACTTACCATTAGGTTATAAAAAAACACCACATTGTAGGTAATCTCTAAAAATGATAATTTTAGATTCGTGAATAACGCTTTCAATATTAGAGATACATTTATCGAAAATACAGTCTCAATGCAGAACCACATCTTTTTCTAAAGTTAGTAAAAAACTAGCAGAATTGCAATTCCTAACGCTGTTTTATAGCCCGTAAAAAGAAATGAAAGTTGAAAACGTTACTTTTCACTATTGCGGCAGGAAATGTTAAAATTTATTAACAAAAATATTTTTTTCTCCGTATAGTTAGAAGCTTATACGATAAAGACTGCTGCAGAGCTTTTTTCTACAAGATAATTTAATTTTTATTGTTGCCTTTACTCCGGAGTACAATAGGATACTTAGACACGAAGCGAAAAGACAAAAGATTTAAAGCATTAACGAGAAACAGCTGTCTAGTGTAGACAATTTAATTCTTTAGCTTTTATAAAGTTAATTACTGGTTGTCATGTGAAATTATCAAGTAAATTCAAATTATCAAGTAAATTCAAATTATCAAGTAAATTCAAATTATCATGTAAATTCAAATTATCAAGTAAATTCAAATTATCAAGTAAATTCAAATTATCAAGTAAATTCAAATTATCAAGTAAATTCAAATTATCAAGTAAATTCAAATTATCAAGTAAATTCACTGAGCAAATCTAGCACACAAGTTAGTAAACAACGATGTGCTCACCCGATGATGTTTGGTTTAACATCATTGGTTTATTTTCTTTAACATCATTAGTCTTCATCTCTTTGCCTCCAACCACTGCCGTTTTGCTTATATCGTCGCTTCACCTACCGAAGCCTGAATGCTTTCCAAGCTGTGGTCATCACTCTAGAACCACCGCGTCGTATTACTAATTGGACGTAGTTATGCAAAATTGATCCAACCCTAAAAACGATTTTTTGGGATACTGTCATAAATGTCTAACTTATTAAAACAATACTGGACAGGATAGAACTAGATAACAACACCCAATATTTAACAGGAATTCGAAAATAAACTACAGTTTTCATATTATGCTATATCAAATTTTCTAAAACTTCTCTTTTCTCAAAAGTGAGTTTTTGTGGCTGGATCCATTTTGCATAACTACGCCCAATTATATCTGAGAGGTTATCAACTACCAGAAATTAGAAATATTTAATTTCAAATGTTTTTTTTATATCCCATGGGTTGAAAGGTTAATAATATGTATTCACAAGATTATATTATTACGCAAGCGTTAACGTTCTATGCAGCCTTTATAACGCTTCAGAGATACTATCCTCGGAAGTGTCAATTAACTTCCTAAATAATAGATCAAAATATGAGTTGCCACTTAGGGCGTTAAAGAAACAAGCGTCCCTTCACAATACCTCACTCTGTCCGCCCACTTAACTGGTCGTCATTCCATCAAATATTCAAAGATAAAAGGCGTAATGTCTGGCCAGCCCCGCCTCTCAAAACTCGTAAAAATTAAAAATTCGCCCCGCGTACCGTCGTTCTGCGCTGCCATCAAGTGCCCAAATGAGTTTGCCTGTATTTACAATTACGTGCCGACTCCTGCCCACTAGAGTACAATGAATGTAATGAGAGAGCCTGCTGCTTGAATATATTAAGCTATTACCGTAACTTCTCGATGCAGCTGCTAGTGGTTTCAGACGTAACTGCCGGTGATCTCTTTTGATCCTTAATTTAATTTCAACGGGCATTTCGAGTGATTCGATTGCATATCGTTCTTGCTTCAAGAATGCGTTTTTTGCGTCCAAATTCAAGTACACTAAAAAGGTTTAACTACTTGCTTAACTACGGACTCAATCGATTTAATTTTTGTTACTATATTTCATACCCGTCATTACTATAATTACCATTCTTTGTTCTTTCTTTCACAGGTTTACAAATACTAAAAATAAATAATAACTTTTGAGTATCTAAAATGATCGAAATTACATTAATTTATCTTGTATCCTTGCGATCACCCGCTATTTATCATTACATTCGATGTAAAAATTTATGTAAGAAGACTTTTTGTAAACTCATTAATGCGAAATTTTTAATAGATACCCCTATATGAAATTAGTTATTGAGATTACGTACGGCACAAACTTATCTGTCAAGTTAGCTATTTGACTATGGAATATAATATATTCAGCACCTAGTATGCCTTTAAAAGTACATTACCTTACATTCTACATTTATCAATCTAATTCATCCATTCCTTATATCGGATTTCACAAATAAACTGGGATTTCTAAATCGAAAGGATTTATCAAAACCTATTAAGCGTTCAATGAATGTCTAAACCTACACTTCTTTTACGTTGCTATTCAATAAAATAGCCTTCAGCCAGCTCTAAATTACTTACAGCGTTTGAATTGAAGCCTTTAGAGTATACCTCTCACCCCCCACTCAGTTCAAATGAAAGCGGATCGCGCCCAACGTATTAAAACAAACAAAGGCTTAACGCCAGGTATGGTGAGAGTTTTCCGATGCGATGAGTAATTAAAACACTTTTCTGGCCCTCCGAAAATAATCAAGGCAGGTGGGACTGACGGGAGATGGGGTCACACACAATTAGTGAGAAGTGCCCCTCAACATCACAAGCCTATGTCCCCAGAACACGGTAATTCAAAAATTTACCTGAATTGGGGTTTCGAGCACTTAATTCCCCCACAAAAGTCGGCTTTTCATAATTATTCGCCAAACCGGATTTTTCCCTGTAATCCCTCCAATGTTTCCATACCGACGAAGTGGGATTAACGCGGTTTTAAGTCGAGATTATATTACTATATCTAGTACAGGACTTAGGAGCTTCGTGATCTTACACCACAGCTTCCCTAACAATTTCCATTTTGTTCGAGAAATGAGTGGTGCAATAAGGACGGTCGGAGTCTTCGCTTTAATATTTTACACTTTCAGAATTTTTCCGTCGTAAAAACTTCAATTTAGAAAATATGTGGAGACGTGTTTGGAATAAAAGCAATAAAACATTTCAGCGCTGGAAGTGTTGTGAACTTCGAACGTCTGCTACTGCTAACTTTAAAATAATATTTAGTAGGTAGTATTTTTCTATGTGACAAAAGACTTCAGGTTCCACGGCAGTGCCAAATATTTGCCCTCAAATTTTATATTTAAACTTACGACATACGCACCCCTAGATGGAACCGTCACTAACTCAATAAAAACTTATTCTGAAATAGTGACATTTTTGGATTGCCGGATGTGCCGAGAATCCGAAAATGTCGCTATTTCAGAATAAGTTTTTTTTGAGTTGGTGACGTTTTCATCTAGGGGTGCGAATATGAAACTTGTAAATCTGAGTAGTGATTAGGAGGGATGAGATGAGATAAACTGTCGATAGGACACCCATATAATTATGATGACAATTATTATATGGCATCTCGATTTGTTTTCTATTGTTGTTTATTTTTATTACAAATTAGAAAAAATATAGTTACCTTTCTTTCTTCTATCTACAGAGATAGGCTGGCCATCTTCCCGTCGCCACATGATCTTGGGAGTGGGGAAGCCGTCAGCTTTACACACCAAGCTGATGTTTTGGTTTTCCCGTACTGCTACTGCTGACTGGGTGCTGTCTTCGTCCAGAATATTTGGTGGTACTGTGGAAGAAGATCAGAAGTCAGGCATCGTCTACAAAGGTATATTTTGTTTTAAAATGTTTGACGAGACATAATACCTAAGAGAAGTTTAAAAATAATAGTTTGTATTTGTTGGGATGGCATTTAGGGGCACCGATTCGAATGTAGTACTAACCAAAACATGGAGAACTCTCTTTCTCATTTATACAAACATTTGCCTTATGCTCTTAGGGATATGCTTAGATCACCTTTAGCTATGATCCTAGAATACACCTTTAGCCCCATCTCATTTACATTTACTCATTTACATAAATGTATACATTCTTAGATATTTCACACAGTGTCATCAAGCCCTAGACTAAACAGAGCTTATGCATACGGTTGTTCAAACTCAAATTCAAAATATTTTATTTTAGAAACTATTACATAGTAAATACTTGAATACGTCGAAATTAAATATAAAAAACAACCGAAATATGATTACATTAAAATCACGAAGTTAAGATGTTGTGACCAGTTATCATAAAATGTGGTCGTAGTTTAGCCTGAATAGAATGTCCTATAAGAAGCCCGTTTAAAATTTTAAAGCAGGACATACACGTCCTGTCTTCATCCATAGTAAGATCTAAATTGTGAGAAGCATGTGCTCAGTAGAGGGACGATAGATAAACGAACGCTTTATTGCTCACAGTATAAAACATTTACAATAAACGCAATAAAACGAAAACACCCAGTGGACAAAGGCGACCTTATCGCTAAGAGTGATCTCTTCCAGGCAAGCTTTGTAACAAGAAAAATAAAAACAACAAAAAAGGTATTATAGTAAATTATAGTGTTAATATACCTGCCTTGATTCTTTGAGAAATGTCTTTGTATACGTACAATTTAATTATGACTTTTAAGCAGCAATAATTTCTATAATGAACTCAAAGGACAGCGAATATTCGGATGTTACCGGCACAGGTGTAAAAAAACAACTTTTTAAATATTTTTGGTAAACGCGATAGAAAACTGTAAAAAAATTTTTACCACATACAAAAAGTATTTCAAATAATTCCATGTCACGAATATTTTCGACAGGCAAGCGTACCGAAGTGTTGCAACCGATGATATTATGCGCACAAAAGATATTAAATTCTTTTGAAAATGGCCTAAAAATTTAGGTTGAATATAGTGAATTCTGTTGGAATTTTAGTCGGGAAATTAATTGTGTATCTAAATTACATGTATGTATATGCCTACAATCCAATGCCATATAACCAAACTAACCAAAGCTTCTATTAGGTTAAGTATGGATAAACATACTTGAAAGCTGCAATAAAATCTGTTGCGTACCTATATTAAAAGACATTAGCGAACGAAATTCAGTCTTTCTTTTATACTACGTAATTATTTTAAAAAGTTTACTTACGCACTATCCGGAAATAATAATATGGACATACCAAAGTGTTATATTTCCGGCCGCCGAATGCCGGCAAACAGCGTCGAGTTAGCATTTAATTACAATGTTTCATTCCTTTTGTATGTATTCTTTATAC
Organism: Musotima nitidalis; assembly: GCA_949126915.1. Taxonomy (NCBI): domain Eukaryota; kingdom Metazoa; phylum Arthropoda; class Insecta; order Lepidoptera; family Crambidae; genus Musotima; species Musotima nitidalis. The sequence goes on from OX421419.1 coordinate 4,441,632, forward strand.
GAATGCCTGCTCTTAAATTGAAATATTATTTCATATTCTCCTACTCGTCCCACTTTCTTTACTCCCGATCCTGCCTTTGTTTAAATAATCTGTTATGTCATGTCAATGGAAAAAAACAGTAACTATTAAAGGACACTGCGTATATTTTAATACGTTTTTGCTATTAATAAACGCACGTGAAACGACTGGCAAAGTTATATTATTTTACTACTAGAAGAAGTTAACTCAGGCACTGTCAGGAAGTTATAATATGGACATTCAATACTTACTAATATTATCGATAATATTATTCTGCGCAAATTAAGTCGCGGGTATCAGCTAGTAGTGCCACATATTGCGCAAATGCCGGTCGCGAGGTTGTGCTAACGGGGTCGAGTAAGCATTTAATTACAATGTTTCATTTCTTTTATATGTATTCTTTGTTCGGAGCCTGCTTTCAAAATGATTTATGTGTACATGGAAACTCCCGCTAGTTCCACTCAACAGTTCAGTTGAACGAAAATAGTATTTTGTAGGGTATACAAAACATCTCTGCCTAATTGTACCTTAGTTCTAAGTTTTTTTAATAGTTTCAATTTACTTTGCATAGCTTTTAAGTCGAAAACGATATAAGACCTTATAAAATTATTAATAAGTTATTATTTAACTTGTAGATACTTATTATATGTTATTAATTTTTACAACTTGTATTGAATCAAAATCTTTGTAATCCAAGAACTAAACACTTGTGAACTCAAAGATTACCCGGTTGGAGCATTGGGACAAAGACTTGGAGGCCTACTCTAATTTAACGAAAACAAGGCTTCGTTAAACCCGGGATGGGTTGACTCGATAATGATATACTTAGAGAGTGAAAAAGATAGGTATAACGAAATTTCGATTTCGTGGAATTAGAGTAGCCCTCCTAACGTATCAAAATAACAAACCCAGAACACACATCGATCGGGTATCAGTTTTTATACAACTGTCATGCGAAGATAATCTGTCTACAAAGTTTTACATCCACCAAGAGAGTAGTCAGCCCGTCACGTGTCGCCGGTTACACCCCGCTCATCACGAAGTCTTGTGTTAGAGCTTCGGTTACATATATGAGAAAACGGCGGTATTAACAACGTTTTGTTAGAAAAAGACAACTGTTTAGGTGTTATTTATCATGTTAACCTTAACTTCAACTTTGATACGCACGCTAGCGTGCTTGATTAAATTTTTGGCATTTTAGTGAATTGCATACAGTATTTTTATTTTCGTGATTCGCAATAACTAGGTACCAAAATAACCTTACAAATTACTTAAAATATAAATAAATAAATCTTTATAATCCTAGAATGTGACTCATACCCCGCCATAACCGGTTGATAAATTATCAAATCCAGAACACACTTTAAACGAGTCTATGTTTTTATACAACCGTCATGCGAAGATAATCTGTCTAATTTAAAAGCGTATTAAAAGCCATGATTAACACTGTGTAAATAAGTATATAATTACCTAAATAAATATAAATATATGTATGTTCGTTATCTAGACAACATGTGAACAACAATACTAATAATATTTATTTTCATGTAATTAACATGCCATAACAGTCGTGTCGCGTTTCTCGTCGCTCTGCTCTTAAAGGGGTTGCATCCTTATCCTGAGTGCTTCCTCGAGCGCAAGAGACACGCCTCCGCCATTTCCAAGCACATTTCTTTTGCTTTATAGACACTTAGCTACTTGAATTGTCTGTTGTTCTTTTAACTTGTAGATAATTTTTATTTGTTCTAAACAGTTAAAGAATGTTAGTTTTTTTTGAAAATAAGCAGTTCGAATTGAGTGTGTGCTGAAAGATGCCTCATATTGAGTATTTCTATTCTTCAGAATACACTTCTCATTATTACATTATATGATTAGTATCTATGTAGTAGCCCAATTTTGCCTTTAATAAATTTAAAATAAGATATAAATTTACGCAAGTGATGGATTATATATATCTTTGTAACAATTTCCGCGCAACTTTAATTTCCCTTAAAATAGAGAAAAAAATCAATACGACACGTGTTTCGCCTTTACACAGGGCATTTTTAGGTAAGATAGGAGTCTCAGAACAACGATGTCTTCACGACCAACACTTGTCTCTCGTTTCCCTTGCTTACAATGGATTTCCGCGAAGTAACGCATGAATCAATAAATAAAATTATGCATTTTTTGTTAACTTAGATTTGTTTTTGTTATTCAAAAAATCTTAATCTTATTTAGATTAACCATTAAACTTTTTAATTACATAACATAATAATTATGTATCTACTGCAAACACTATTATCATATTTCCTTCCCAACGACCTCCTTGCTAAATCAGACGTCAAATAATGATCTAACTACCAGTACCAAGTTATTTTCTTCTTTTATTTTAAATCTTGTGACTGCAGAGCACAGGTTTTTGTAGACTTGTCAAATTGTTTTATAAAGTAACTTTTCTTGTAACTGGCAGGAGAAAAAACTAACCTTGACGATTGTCTTGCCCGTTCTTTTAAGATCAAGCTCCCGCCCGCAGAGAATGGGCACTCTAGTTTTTAAATTTTTACGTTCATATAAGCTCTTTTGAGCCAAACTTGGATAAATGATTATGAATTTGAGAACTTCGAATAGTATAATCATGGTATTGGGTGATAGCGGCTCTTCTGATTATTTCTACCACATCATGTCTTGCCGGAGGTGACAAAGAGATTGGGAACCTGTCTTGTGCAAATGTGTACCATATCAAAAATAAATATATTTCGAGTTTGCTGTGCTAAAAGTGAATTTAGCAACAACATTATAGATCTCCTTTCAACAGTTTTCGCAAGGTTTCTTCCTATCTGAAATGTGATATGTGGTCGTGACCATGTACTTCGAATAGAACATAAAATAACCCACAACAGACACGCGAATCGTAGCAATTTCCACAATAACAGAATGAATCCCCTCGTGCTAAGCACAGTCATGTAAAAATAAGCGCTGCGTTCCCGCATTACAATAACTTCAGTATGCGAGAAAGAGAGCCTCCATACTTTATGGCACCCTGGAGAATGAAGCGACACAAAATAAATCTTAAAAAATGAGACCGCGCTCAGTATTCTTAGTCCTATTTTTTATCTCATAACTTCAGGATAAAATAAGAAAGGAATTTACATAAGTGCTAATTAAAACTACGATTGTAGGGGCTGAGATTGCGAGCACGATTTAGGATGAGCTTATCAAGTCGATTTGGAATTTCGACTGTATGTTGTCTTTTTAGGGTTTCATATCGAAAGGCTAAAAAATGGGACCCTATCACTAAGACTCCGCTGTCCGTTCGTCCGACTGTCAGATAGTAGAAATTTGCGCGATTTCGACTCGGACTTGGTCGGCTTTATTTTCATCTATTGTGTCTGATTTTTTTATATGAGAAGAATAAGTTATACTTAGATGTACATAATACTAAACCGTGGGATTATCGAAATCTGTTTTGTAGAAACATAGTTAAAGTCTATAAAATGTACAGTTAATAGATTGTATTTATTTGCTAAAATAACATCTATTTAATGAGTAATAATGTAAAAGTAACTTTTGGTTTTACGTCTGTGGATCATAATTTTTTTTTAATGATTAATGAAAGTTTGGACTCCTGGGAATTATTAAGGCTACTTTATGTCTCAAAATATTCAATAGTTAATGTGTTTTTAGTATAAATACAAAGGCCAGTTGTAAATTTAATTACTTCATTAATTGAAATCAATGTTTTGCATATACAAATTACTGACCAACAATAGCCTGCATATCTATCTACCTAAAGTCATTAGCATAATTTGATACGTAAATTAGGTAGTAGGCTTATTATCGAAAATGGAAATCTACTGTTAACTAAGGTATTAATCCAATCAACTAGATTAAAGAGGATGCACAGAGGCGTCTTTAACCCGAAACGTCACAGATTTGACACAATTACGTAAGCACTTCACTGGTGGTACAAAATTATTATCATCTAAATCGCTTCTTATGCCGAGAGATTAGCCCTTCAAGCTAAATTGCATTGACAACTGCAACTCGTCTAGCATAGAACGAAAGTGTATAGAAATACATATATACATAAAATCACGCCTGTTTTCCCGAAGGGACAGGACGAGGCATACCATACGCCCATTTTTCGCCAGCTGTATTGGTGGTCCCACGTAATAGGTGGCGAGCCTATTGCCGCTTCCGGGAACTTTTTTATGCCGCAGACCCTCGTCCGATGGTCGGTAGATGTACCACTTGCAGGTGAGGTTGGCTTGGATCTTATACACCCTTAAATGTCAACCATACTTCGTTATTTTATGCAATTTGGCTAGAGGTATTGTTTGGAAACTTATTAATAGGGGATTCAATCAATCATCAATTAAAGTAAGTATGACCACTCAAAACCAATGAGGATTGGTTGCTGTGCGGTGTTCTGTTTTCAAATTTACTTATATTCGCCTTCGGCATCTAACTTGAGTTGCCGAAAATACTATAGTGTTAGCCGGCACTAATTGCAAGTGAAACCGTCATGTTCGACCCTGCTAACGCATAGTTTGGGTGAGGCAGGTGTGTAGGCAATAGGGCCTTTTACCATACATCTGCTTATTATTGAGATCTAAGCTAAACGAGACTTTTGAAACACAGAAGGTGCACCGAAGAATTGAATCTATAACCGACTTAGCTTATCATCGAGTTCACGTTGCTTTAACTTTTGTGCACCTAACTGACGTCGAAGAGCGAGGTCATGGCTTTGTCGTGGGAGACGCTAAACCGTGCAAGACAGTGTTACTTACCATCAGACAGGATGTTGTCGTTATGACTCTTATTAAAAAAGAAAAGCAGAAAAACTTACCCACAACCTGGAGATAACCGACTTGGCTGATCATTGGGTTCGTGTTGACTTGACACATGTAGTAGCCTCTATCCTCTTGCTGCACCTGACTGACGTGGAGGAGCCAGGTCATAGCGTTGTCGTGGGAGACGCTGAATCGCGCCAGACGTGTGATGACATGTCGGTGTATGGTAAGGATCATCTGTCGGTCTATGTGAATCCACGCCACCTGGTGACAAGATTAGAAGTTAGACAATAGGAAGAAACTTGTTTGTTTATAATTTGAGGAGCGATCAATCATATTGCTCTTATGATTTAACTTTTGCATTCATACTGCTACATTATTGTGATAAGGTGAATTTTTTTACTGCAATAAATCAACCTAGTACACAAAAAAGTTTGTGTGCTCTGCCTACTGCTTGCCTGTTCTCTCCTTTGCGTCGGGATGTCTGAAAGAGATTTTAGCGATAAGACCGCTTAGATGGGCTTTAAATTTTTTTTTTTTCAATATTGTAACCTGTAGGTTTTAAGTTTCATGGTCAATAAAGAGTATATCTAGTCTAATCTAATCTAGTACACCAGCAGCTGACCGTGTTATATACAGGTCGTGATTTCGATTCTCACCTCCGTCACAGCGGACGAGTTGATTGCTTATCGTAATATGATGGGTACTAGAATATGTTTTTAAGTTGAACATATTTTGTTTATAACACGCAGATAAAAACAAACATTCAGTTTTATGCAAAAAAAGTATTATGTGGGCAATGAACCTTCCAGTCGCCAATTTATAATACAATTAGTTATTAATGGTAGTCTTTCAATCATAACATTCCCCTATAAATAACAATGGCTCTGATTATGAATTTGTAACTATACTACGAGAAATTACAGTCAGAAATCAGACGATTGCAATGTCTTATGTCTGAACTGGTTGCATAAGTAATTCTCTCAATCTAAATTTAACTCCGTGTTAAGACTTGCTGAGCTTGAGGGCAGAGTTTGCAAAGCCCAAATAGTATTTATTCATTTCCATGTCTTGTTAGACTTATAGCTGAGGAAATGGGTTTTCGTCTAGTGTCATTTTGGGCGTAGGGCAAGGCTCCTCTCACGATTTGACACGTTACATTTAGAGCTGTGCTAAGAGTATATTTTGCTTTAACTATATACTCAGATATATATCATACTACTTTATACCGATGGGATATCAAGGTTCTTGAATGGCGACCACGAATCAGCAAGCGTAGTAGAGGGCGAGTGGTCAGGGCGGCGGGGAGCCGGTGGATGCAGGCGGCAAAGGATCGATCTACGTGGAAAGCAATTGGGGAGGCCTATGTTCAGCAGTGGACTTCAAATGGCTGATATGATGATGATGATGATATACTCAGATCCCTTTAAATTACTTATAGTAAATCGTCGGGGATAGTGCAAATCCGCGTAACTAGCATTGGATCATTCCGCGTAACTGAAAAATGATGCTGATTAAAGAGATAGAACATGTAATGAATTATATCATGTGTAATAATGAGCCCAAAATTAGTTGAAATATGAAATTTATTAAGTTTTTTTACCTTCCCCTGTCAAACTAGATCTATTGCAGATACGCGGACTTTACGTATGGTAGTTTCGCGGTTTTGCACTATCCCCGACGAAATGTAGCACAATCGGCCCGAAGATTTCAGCGTAAAAAAGTTTAAAACTAACAAACTCATTTGCATTATTAGGTTTAATTTCAATATGCTAGGTAACGAACGAATGCAATGAGAAAAGGTAAACTGTAAACTTCATCATTATACTGTAAACGACTACTGTGACTGACGACTGTGTTTGGTTTCATAGGTCAAAATAGAAGAATGTTATGTTGTTTATAGATGTTTATGATTCTGCTTAGTAAAATAATATGCGTCTCCATATTTCTAGGAGAGATATTTATTTATTAGAGTTTATCTGTTGATGTTGGTATATGTATATTTGGTGTAAATCCTCTGTTTCTTATTTATCTCTCACTTTTCAATGGTTGCCTGGAAGAAATCACTGCAAGCAAAGGCTGCTTTATTAAATCGCTTCTTGTAGTTGTGAATGTTTTTCGTTTTGCTTAATCTACCATTAAAGAAAATTCACAAAAAAGCCAAACAAAATTTCTAAAATATTTTGCAGACTGTATAAAAAATTTAATTCATATCTATGTTATTATAAACTTAAGTTATTTATATACTGGCGGGTTTTGGATCTGATTTATCTCCTCGCTTGCGCGCAGGGAGCAAGTCTCAAGTTGACTTTCATTAGAGCTTTATAAGCCCGAGCTTGTATACACTACTTGACTAAGCGTTTTGAATTTGTTTTCTTTGCACACTTTTCACTTGATATCCATATGTTATGTCTTGTGGACCAAACGTCTGGGCATAGGCTGACCCCCTAAGTTACTCGACAATTATCTATACGGCGACGACCTAATCGAAAAACTTTCCATAACAAATATTAAGTCATTATTCAACCTACGTCTCAGCGGAGCTTAATAAAACTTTCATTTAGAAAACGGAAGGTTTACGAGCGAGTATGTTTTACTAGTGGAGCTTATATATATGTTTAACAAAACCCGGAGTACTGCAGACACAAGTCCAACTCCAGTATAAATTTAACTTCAGCACTATCGAGGAAATTGGAAATTGCATTGAAACCGTGAACAAAACATTATTATGGACATTGATCCTAAATTTAACTCTAACTAGATTTAACTCTTACAATTTTTCTTAAAAAGTTTTCAATTCTGTAAAATTTAAAAAAAATATTTTTAAACATTCATGCGTAATAACGATGGATGGACCGTTAAGTGTCTGTGACCGAACATGAGTGTTGGTAAATCAAACAAAAGAGTGCAACATCACTTTTCAACTTCTCTCAAGAAGTCCATGTAAGATCTCAGTATAGTCCCACATCTTTACTGAGTACTCATGGGGTTAAGGGGAGGGCATCTCATTTGTTACCTTTGTCACCACTCATGCTTATTTAAAATGAATTAAATATTATTAATATATCCATAACTTGACACTGGCTAAATGTGCTAAACGCACAAAGCCATTATTTAAAAGGAAAAAAAATGTGAAGACTTTACTAGAGGCTTCTAGGAAGTTTTAGAATGAACACGGAAAATCAGTATTCACTGCAATATGTCACTTTCCTACATTTGTGCACATTATAAAGGAATTCATGTCTAAAAATCCACTATATCTATCTAAGATAAGTCCACCTTTGTACTTTTGGTTTTAAATATTTTTTTTGTAATTTGTTTATGTTTTTATGTGCAATAAAGGATTAATATATATATATATTTACACATTAAAACTTGAATTTACACTACTTTTTGGAAATAAAATATTACCGCGATGCGTCTTTTCCCGCGCCTAAACTCCGAGTTGATACTTATACTTATTTCACAAGAAAAAAAAACTTATTATCATAGAAGGTTTTAAAGAGGTTAAATCACGTACCGCTGTTGTGTGTATTAGGTTTTCATAGTGGAGTATTAGCAGTACCTAAATTAATCTTACTTTGGTTCGTGAAAGGCCTGTTGCTCAGTAGACAGATGTTCATTGGCTGGTATGATGGTGATGAATAATATCTTAGTTTTATTATATTATTTATGAAAATGATTAAAACTAAAATATTTTAAATTAAAAAAAAACTATTATAATGTCCATATCCAAGCTTCTATTTATTTTAATATTTTAATTAAATAAAATAAAAAAAATTTTTTTTTTTTTAATAATCAAAGTTGAATTTTACAACTACTATCAACGTCTACAGGCTTCTGGAAAAGCGAGGACAAGGTCTTACGTGAGATAAATCATCTTCTTCAAAAAAAATTCTTCAGTAAATACCGATAAGATGTTTTGCTAAATCACTGTCGACCATCGATTAAGCCCTACCCCGATACTAACACAAAAGCGGTTCACGACGGGAGAACTTCCAGGACTCTCGTAAAATATGCAGCGTATTGACTGTTGCGCAGTGCGGCACGACGATACGGTTCCATCCTGCGGTCTCGACGGGGTAAATTTAACGCGGCTGCGACTTTGTCAAAGTAAACACTGATGCGTGGGCACGAAGATTTAGCTAGTTCCTCTAGTTTGAGATTTGTTTGTTCTTCGACTTTGCGGGTGGCGTTTGAGGCTGTACTTATCCGGATTGGTGGCATTCCGGAAGTTTCTTACTGGCTTTGGGATATTTGCATGTAAAGAGGTGTCATCATAGGTATGGTACAGTCAGCTGCAATAAAATGTATACACGTTTGTTCATTTTTATGGTGTGATTAAAATATTAATGCATATGGATTATATTCATATCATTACACTTGACGGTCAGTGACATTATTATTTTAACTTGATTATGTCAGATTATTATAATGTCTTATTTATATTAAGGTAATTTTTATAAATTTTAGAAATAATAATTCAAAATTTTACTTGTATCAGGAACGACACAGCATATAGTTATATAATAAAGTAACTCGGAAATTTCATTTGTGACTTCTTGCGCATTTTTCAATTTTAAAAAAAATATAGCAAAAATTATAAAGTTAATTTTATTCTTGTAAAATAATACCTCCTGAATATTTGAACGTATGAGCTTTTATGACAATCAATGGGTATTCAGAAAATCTATACAGATCTAAGGAACCCCGACCAATGTCATCTGCAGGTAGGCTTCCCAACCCTCCCGGATTGCCCGGGAGACTCCGGTTATGTTTAATCTCCCGACCTCCCGGGGTACCACAATGTCTCCGGTTTTTCTAAAAATTGTACGCATCCTTCGCTTGCACTTTACTACTTGTTCTCTTTGCATGTTTTGCAATCACTCTCACACACAAAACGTGCCGCTGCGTGTATAGACCTGTTCGTCTCACCGCTTTTTGTCATTCTTTTTTCACGTAGCTACAACCCCCCCTCCCGCTCCCCAAATCAATATTGATCAAGAGTATCCCGAGTTGATACTTTCAACAATTGGCAACTCTACCTGCAGGTGGTGTACCTGCTCCCCCCCGACTGGTCTCCACCTTGGCGTGTTGGGGGGGCTGAGTACCTCCCGGAAGCTGGGAAAAGGTAACACCCAGAGACCGACGACTCGGGGTGCCCTTAATACTGACTACCGGGGGGGAAACTAAGAGGGACCTGTGGAGGGCGCAGCGGGCGGGCCAGGAGGGCCCGTCAAGCAGCGCCAGGAGGGTCTTAGGCAGCGGGGGCAGGGGGCCCCTGCTGTCTAGCCATGGATCCTCCGAGAAGTCGGCCACACACGCTATGGTCGCACAAGGAGGTAGGAGGGGTGCGTCCACTGCGCCTCTCTGAGGAGGCCCTCCCGGTTTTGGTCTGGGGGACGTTGGCCGCAGGCGGGGTATCAGACGCTGCAACCCAGGTACTGGCCCTCGCCTTTTTCTCAACAAGCGGCGGGCGTCATCGGAAGATTTTTAGTGGGTGTTATTGCTGGCAGTCGCGTCTGCTGGTGGTGAGCCCCACACCCCCTTTCGGTCCCCCTTTGGCCCGAAGGCAGTGCGTAAATGCATTTTTTTACCGACGTAAAACAGAAAAAAAAAGGTAGTGTACCTGCTGATCAACAGACGAGGCAAAACATAATAGATCCCGGTAAGCGGAGCCTCGCCACTTATAATATGCCCTTGCTTTATGGTTGTGACAAATGAGCTCCGAGGCGGAAACTCGAGCTCCGAGTCGAAGCTGCTGAGTCCTCAAAGCTCGAGCTCTAAGAGCTCGCAAGTCTATAAGGCTTGAACCTTAAAGCCTTTTGCCGCTTACCGGGAATATGTATCATGCATGTATGTCTGTTTCCCAGAACCTCGTCCGTTGATCTGCAGGTGCACCACTTGCAGGTGGGTGTGGCTTGGGGTCCAAAGTTCTTGGTAGGACCCCTATACATAATTATTACAATAATATTATTAGGAATGTGGATAGTTATAACATAGGAGGTGATACAAAATTATAATTAAAATATGTTATTATATAGTAAAGTTGGTGTGTATATAAAAATACATTATTTTATTAACATATTTATTAGATTTCTTTAGGACCATAAAGTTGTTTATTGAGCCTTTAAAACAGAGCTTGAGCCTCGAAACTAGGGTTCGAGACTGGGCTTGCCTTCGAAATAATGCTCGAGCCTTCAAAGGAGACTATTATTCTTTTATTTCATTCATGTCCTAATCCAATTAGTCTAGACAAATAAACCTTATCAGCTTTTTAAAGTCCACTGTTAAAAATTGGCCTCCCCAATAGATTACAGTCAATAGGTATATTTACCACCCTTTGCAGGCGGGTTAGTAATAACAGTTCAATTTAGTACGCAGGATGATGCTGCTGCCCATCATCCGGTTGGATTTCTTTTCGTTGACTCTTATGACACCCCGTGAGATGAGGTGGCACTACTCTAGACCGGTACCACACGGCCAGTAAAGATAAAGAAGAATTGGTGTTCATTATTGATGAAAAGTTTATACTGAATGTCACTACTTACTATAAAACAAAGTAGCTTTTTTGCTGTCTGTACCTAGATACAGATTAGCTTAGATCTTTAAAACTATACAACGGATTTCGATGCGGTTTTTTAAGAAACGAGTAGATAGAGTGATTCAAGAGGAAGGCTTATATGGATTTATCTTCGTCTGACGATTGAAGTCGCGAGAGTCCGCTAGTTGTGTATTATCTAAAAAAATAATATTCGTCCATCGTTTATCGATACTTATAAATAGAAGTAGCTTTTATGAACTGTAAAATATAGCTGTTTGAAAATAAGATTTTCACGGTTGTCATAATCTTCAAAAGAAAAATCTGTAACTCAATTTTAATTTGAAACTTTAAAAACACCTCTCGCTACGTAATCTAACTGCGTCGCGGCCGGTCATAAATCAATTTCCAATTTATACTGGAGAGAGCTATTAACAGAAATGGCGAATTTGTGATTAAGTGACGTCATAACTTATGCCGCCATGCTTCCCGCTTGTAATAAAGTGGAGTCGGAGCGCACCTTTGGTCTATTAGCCGTTGGAGAACTGCCGTGATCTATTGGCTTTGGAGATCATTTGTATTCTTGCACTGAATTGGGCTGATTCTTTGTAATATATGTTCAATGGGGCAATCAAACTCCTGAAATTAAGCGAAGGTTTTTCTGTCCTTACATTGTCCATTGTAAGGACGCATAGATTTGCATATCTGGAGATCAAATATTGGTGTGCATGAGCACGAACATTTGTCTTAGTCTGGGTGTGTCCTATGTTTTATAAGCAGATACATAATTACAAAGAATGTACAAATATCCAAAAATACAATTGAAATGGCGAATTTCTGATTAAGTGACGTCATAAACACCATATTTCTTTATATATTAGAAGATCGGTAAAAGTTTAACATTATTCTAACGTATTACTACAAGCCACGGGTTTTCCGGGTTTAAGTTAAACACCACCACGCGGACCTAGTGTGGATTAGCAGAGGAGAGTTGTATACAGTTAGAATTATTAAAGCGGCCCCATAATTTCTAAATTGGCTTAACAACTAGCATATGTTATGAAAGCCGGTACCAACATAATCTTAATTAACTAAATTAACTATATAATTGGCGAAGTGTGGGCGTGTAATATGCCTCTGCCTACCCCTGACGGAAACAGGCGTGAATGTATGTATGTATGTTATAGCAATATTAGTGGATATTTCAGATCACGCGCCATTGTGATGTTCTTCTGTTTGTTGACCTACTTTTAGTAACAGCACTCAAGATTAATCTATGAGTAGCCGAAAGCCAGATGGGTGATGGGAATCAACAGAATTTCAGTGATATTTAGATATCCGAGGTTGGAAATCTTAACGTACGTGTAGTTTAAATTTACTGAGCCGTCTATCAGAACAGCTATCCGTCATTGCCAGCTGTAATCATCTGTGATGTCGTCACTACTGTATGTGCCGGTGGCGTGTAAGCCCGTTGCGGTTGGATAGTAGTTACTAGGGATTTTAGTTCGGGTGTGTTAATGTAATGCTTTAAGTATTTAATTTGTACAGCATGAGTCGATATTTAACACCAGGAGTCTTCTTTACGTTCTTCTATGGTGAATTGTTGACGCTATAAAACTATAAAATTCTGTAATGCAAAATCAATTTTTTTACATAATAGTACTGTCAGTAGGACAATGTTAGCTGGGAGATCGAAAACAACAGAATATCAGTCAATACCACTGATATTCTTCTATTTTCTATTAATGAGATATTATTGGTTTGATATCTTAACGTAGGTGTAGTCCAAATTTACTTAGAAGTCCATCGGAACAGCTATCCCTCATTGCCACCAGTAATCACAGACGTCATGTACTGGTGGCGTGTAAGCCCGTTGTGGATGGTTGGTTTGTGTGTCTGAATGTAATCCTCAAAGAACAAAATTGATTTAAACGATAATTTTTGCTAAATCAATTTAAAGATTGAGGATTCAAACAAATTGCATAAGTTTCACTTATGAGAAATACAATGTGTAAAATGTAAAGAGTTCCTGGTAAGTAATTAGAAGATTACATAGAAGGAACTTGAAGAAAATTACTACCGTGCGATGGGAAAAAATGAGTTTATATTTAATATCTAGCTTGTTTATTACATTTTGATATAAATAGTAATAGTTTACATACACTATAATTTATTACATCGCACCTATAGTACAATAAAAATAAGAATTATCATTAATATTGTAAGTTATATAAAAAAATTGTCTCAGAGACACTTCATGACAAAAAAGGTAGCTTTATCAGACACTCTTTTTCCAACCATTAAAATATCTTTAGAGCCACTTTAGCACACATTTTGATATTGTCTATTCTGACAGTGTAATTAAATTTTATTTCTTTTTATAACAAATGTTCAAGTCTTCTTCGAATCAGTGCCAATAAATGTATATATAACACTTTAATAAAGTCACAGCAAATATAAAATTTTACGTTGAATTTGAAAGTAAATTAGGAGTTTTGTTATTCTGAATGTCGAACAATGGACGGCTCAACAGCAAAGATAAATAATGTCGAAAGTAAGTTTCAGATTCTTGTCATAACTTGAATTGATAATAAGACTTAAACCAAATTTCTACTACTTACTATAAAAAAAATAATTTTCGGCATAAGAGACCAAAAGTTTTAGATCCTTCGTATTGTGATAATCAAAATTACTATTACGAGCATTATCTAAACACCCAATGGGCAAAAATGTTGATTACATACAGTACCACGTCGGGCGCCAATATGAACTTTATGCAAAGCGCTCCCGGGGTGGCGACATAATTGCGTTACTGCCCGGTTTGCGGCGCATGCAAAATATCGAAAATGGATGCTAATGCCTGTTTAAATAAAGGGCCATTCATATTTACTATGGCAATTGGACATGGTAGGCTACAAAGGCAACATCTGGCTATATTGTAGCTTTGTCGGATTTGATGGGCGCATTATTAAAACGACTCCTCTTAAAGCTTTATGTGCATTGATTGAATTAGCAGAAGAGGTCATCGCCACGCTGCAATATCGTTACGGACGTGATTCTATTAAAATTATAGCGTTCAATGAGTTGAATATGAAAATGTATAACAAGAAAGAGGATTTACCGCAGAAAAGAAGAACTTTAACTTAAAATTTATGCTTGCGGAGTTTGGGTGAAATACTGTCGGACATGCGAGAGTTTTCTGGGAAGGCTAAGTAATTGATCTAAAGGACAATCGTGATAAATCAACATTTACTTAGGTTAAATAAAGAAGTCTGCACGTTGCGGTCATTAATATTGATTTAAAATATGTGCTCTGAATTTCTCGGACAAGACGTTTCATTGAATAAGAAAATTTTCATGGAGTCGAAAAAATATGTTTACTTTTACTGTAGTTTGTAAGGTTGATGCACCGCGTGTAAACATAAGCTTAACCATCAGAAGACCACTGCTGAATACATGCCTGCCAAATTGTTTACCACGTCGATCTCGAGCTGCCTGCTTTTTGCCGCCTTGACCAGTTTATGGGTTCATCAGTCGCCCTTGGAAAACCTTAACGCCCCATCGCTCGAAGGTTCTTTTGAGCTATTTGCTAAGATGTGCGTCGTCGTATCCATCTATTTCGTTTGGAAAGCTGCAAAATATTATTTCGTCCACAATATATTAAACTTTCAAGAAGAAAGTCTTTGACCAGTGTAAGGAGACGGAGTTCCGATAAAAAGCTCAGTGCTATAATACTTGAAATAATAATTCAGTGCTTGTTTGACTAGAGAACATTTTTTAGCTCAATAATTATAAGGAAGCCTCCAAAAGCTTTCAACTCTGAAGATATTATCCGCACATTGCTCTTTAAATCTTTTTCTGGTATTTTTGAGAAATTTAGGGCGAAATATCAGCTATAGTGTGCGTGAATAGTTCTTTTTTTCAAATAATCTTTGAATAGTTGTAGTTTTGCGGCTCGCATTAGGGTACACTATGATCAATTGAAATGTTCAATTATTGCTTTAGTTTATCACACAATATTTTTACAGTAATTTGGAAAGGTTTAGCTGTTTTACGATTTGCAAAATAAACAAGCAGCCTGCCGTTACTTCAGCATCATCGTCCGCACAAACAAACCCCTAGTTACGACAATATTTTTCCACAATCATAAAGTAATTCACGCGAAAGCGCGAATGGAGCGTCGCATTATAAATTCTTTCGCACCCACTAGCCCGCCCGTTGCTCATAAACTTTACCATCTTAATCCAGCACTTAATCATCTCGCAAATGGCACGTGAACAAACAAGCAGAAAGTGGCATAACTCCGCGGAAACTTGCTATCCCGGAGTGGCGCAAAGCCGAGGTAAGCCTCTTTGCCCCCTTTTTATTTCCCACCACATACTTAACGGCAATTCCAAGGAATGCGCCGGTTTATCCGGGAGTATTACCGCAACTTTGAGCCGTGTGTTTTGCAGGGATCTTTAATTCGAGCGTGTTTTGTTTGTTGATTGTTTCATTTTGCTGCGGCGCGCATTCAAGGCTGATGAGAGCTCTTTAGGGAATCTGAAATCGGCACTTGTGCAACTTTACCTGGTAAACTTTAACTCCTTATCGCAAAAGTAGGTTCGCCTTTGTCTGAGCTGGAGCTTTGAACCAAAGTTTGTTAAGCTTTAATGTCGTCAGGTTAATATATAGGTTAAGTAGATTCAGCAGAGCTTATGTAATGCAGATATAGTAAATATATAATATGTTGCTTTTTTAATTTTGTTGTCGCAATATTATTCAAAAGCACGCAGCAGCCTTCGGAAGCATAAGATCCCCACATGTAAATCAAAATAAATAAATCGCAAATAATAAAGAATTTAGAAGGCATTTTATTTAATTTTCTATTTTCTTACACAGCTCACTCTTAGCTTAAACAACCTATAAAAACTCACCCGAAAATCTGTTCAGCAGTTTTGGAGATTAGTGTTCACAGAAAAATCAGAGGGAGAAAACGCAAAAATCTACTTATTGCTTTCGCTCAATAATTACCTAACCAGCATTATGATCTCAGCAAAATGTCGTTGAACTTAGTGAAGTCAGCAGTGGCTGAATATAGGGTTGTCCAATAGATTTATACTCTGTGCGATCCTGAGTCGCCTGCATACCCGGATTCCCGACACTTTCATTATATCATTGGTCTATCGGGTGGGAAGTCCTATATTATATTTCACGGTTTGCGTTTGCCTTTAACCCGGTAACCTTAACGCGCCATCCATCGACGGATCTTCATGCTATGCGCCCCGCCCCTGGTTACTCCAATCATATGTCATATTCCATGTGAAATACAACTTTATACTCTTTCATTTCTTATTTGTAATGTTAGTCGTGGAAGTCCAACCAAAACCAAACAAAGTTAGAAGCTTGTTTAGACGGCTCCAATGTCTTTACGAGTAATAGCAGGAAGTGACATGGCTGGCTCCATCAATCCACACTTAGTTAATGTGATGAATACATTATTTTTTCCCGTCTGTTAAATCTGCGCATACCCAGCCGACCGAGGGAACGGCTGGGTTATCTGAGACTCCTGCGGCGGCTTGCTGGCCCGGCTAGTTGGCCCACTAAGAAGGGTGAAGCTGTAATATCTCATTACAACACTTTCTCATAAGCGGAACGTGATGAATTTCAATATATCATACCATGCCTATTAATAGGAAGCTAATTAAAAGATGCAACTGATTGAATTTCTTACATAGTTGATATAACATAAACTGCAAAATGAGCGGAAAAATAATAATAAATTTGATATGAAATACACAAAGTGACTTGAAGAGAAAAAATATAATCTGTGCAAGGGTCCCGAAACGCTTCGGGATAGTAGAGGTATATTTGATTAGGGGCCCAATGTGCCGCCCTCGGGGATACCTCAGTATTCTCGGCGGGTTCGCCGGGCCCGTTTTATTTGGGACCTCCATCAAATCGATATTCAATGATGCCTTTTCTGTAAACAGATTTCATGTCATTTATCTTTTTTAAGTTAAAAAGAATCTCGACTGAGAAGAGCGGTGGCGTTTACTTAAATTCTATTTAAGTGACGGAGTGAGAGAGAGGAGTTCTTATTCAGCTCGTGATTCATTTCATTACTTTATTTAGGTAGAAAGCTTAGTTTATTGCATTGTCACTAATGTATATGGACAGAACAGTATAATTTGTTATCTTTATCTATATCAATAAATATAATTAAATTGTATATCTTATTGACTGGGGTGCTAAAGAATCCTACCAACATCTTAGGAAGCCAAGCCAACCTCACCTGCAAGTGGTGCTAATCAACGGATTAGTTAATAATTAATAATACAATTTTTTTATGTACGAATATATGTATGTTTATACATACATTCTTTATTTATCTATAAGTATATACTTAATATAATAATTTTACTAAAACACTTAGAGCAACTGCAATAAGTCTGAAGGCAAAATGATAAACATTTACTAATTAATTACCAATCTTGTCTGGATATTTTCCCTGAATTGTAATAATCCCTAGAAAATTAAGAGCTAACAGCGAACTTGTTTAAAAATTAATTAGGGTGGATTTACATAAACTTCAGAAAATATAACAGGACTCACGAACTAAGATATTTATACTTAGAAACGTGGTAAAAGACATTTTACCACAGTTTTCGTAATTATTTCATGTTTGTATTTGTGATTTCTGGTGGATACTTTGAATTGTATAATAACTATAAAACCACCAGAAATTCGGAAATACAATAGATGGACTTGCGGGACAAAATAACAAAGTACATAGGTATATATTCCTTTTTTTATAAATATAAAAAACATATAAAACACCCAGACCTGATCATATATTCATGGTCATGCACACAAAGATTTACCTTGTGTGGGAATCGAACACACGACCTCCACGCCATATCGGCCATCAACGATAAAGAACTATAAAACTTAAATAATACATGTGAGCTAAGTTGGTCGTGAATTGTATTTTGGAAAATGAATAACGGATAAACACACCTAAATACTTACATACGTTTTTTTGTAATTACGTACTTAAATAAAAATATTAATGCTTTGAAAAATCTTGTACGATGGATCTGAACACCGCATACCATTTATACTTTAAGTAATTACATACTTACTGTACATACATTCCTGCCTGTTTCCCCGAAGGGGTAGGCAGAGGCATATTATGCGTAAACACTTCGCCAATTATATAGTTGGTCCCACATAATAGGTGGCGAGCCTATTGTCGCTTACCGGGCACTGTTATGTTTGCCAGAGCCTCGTCCGTTGATCGGCAGGTGCACCACTTGCAGGTGAGCTTGGCTTGGTCTCCTCAGGTCTTGGTAAGATCCCTAAACACCCAATAAATAATAGTAAATGGATGCCTTCATAGGAGGAGACATAACAGGTGTATGTTCTGTGTATATCAGTGATATTCGATTTCGATTCGGTGATATTTGATTGATAATTTCGCCAGAGCAACAGACGAGCCGTTGATCGACAAGTGCACCATTTGCAGGTGAGGTTGGCTTGAGCTCCTTAGGTCTTACCCTACAGTCACTAAAGGTATCTATGATAATCCTAATACCATGACAAATACCCATTTACTTTTAAACACATACATTTCCTCTATGGGACTTGAACTCGTTAGTCAACAAAACATTCATTAGCCAACACTTTTAATAGAACTCAAATTACACCGCAACCTACTCATCATTTGCCATCTCGAAATTTCGCCCGAGTTCCCCGCTCACTTCTTAAGTATTTACGACAAGGCTGTGCCAAGATAATAGAGGTCGTAAAATAAAATAAATAATTAGGAGCCCAGCATGTTCATGAATAAGTTAATTGTACTGCATCTCCCCCGGTTAATTACTGCAGAGAAATATGACAGCCCGGGCTTGTGATCTGATATAAGAGGGAAGGGGAAAGATACTTGAACGAATGAAATTGTGAGATGGAGTGAATTAAATGGATCATAATCGAGATTTTAAATGTCGAAGGGAGTGATGAATGTGATTATAGAGTGGGAATGGAACAGATTTTATTGAGTTCTCATTTGGATTTTTGCTTGTGAATGGTAGTTCTTAAACAGATTAATCGACGGAAGGTAATATTGGAAATGTAAAAGTAAGTTTCTTTTATTTGTAAACTACGTGGTGATTTGGATGAAATTTAATACGATGAATACATTAGACTAAATTATGCTAATATTAAATAACTGCAGAGATATATGACAGTCCAGGCTTGTGATCTGATATAAGAGGAAAAGGGGAATATATTTGAACGAATGAAATAGTGCTATGGAGTGAATTAAATGAATCATAATCGAGATTTTTGAGTGGGAATGGAACATATGTTTTTTTAGTTATCATTTGGATTTTTTTTGCTTTTCAATTTAGTTCTTAAAGAGATTAGTAGACGGATGGTAATATTGAAAACGTGAAAGGGAGTTACCTCTTTTTGTTAAGTCTTCACATCTAAGCTAAGCAGTTGTAATATAAAAAACAAATGAATCCTAAAAAACTAGGGCCTCAGGAAGCATATATAACACACCACCAACAGGCTTTGAACTAAAAAAACTTAAATAACTGTATGTTGAAATCGCGGAAAAGCTATTGGCTATGCTTAATACAACGGCATTTTGTTTTTTACTTACAACGTTTTTTGCAAACAGATTGCAGGACAGAGTCTTATTATAATATATGAAACGAAATAAAACGTTAAATATATACCAGAAAAATCTTGTGAAATATATGTCGCATATGGGAAAAACTAACAGTTTTAATACACTGGCAGTTTATTTCCTGCAATATAAATAGAAAAACTACAGTGTATCCCCCGGGACCAATTCCAGATTGTACCTGCCGCAGTCCTTTAATTCGTCTTACTTCGACAATAAAACCTACGACGCCATTTCGTTCCTATTAGAAGTAAAACTCCTATACAAACAACTATTTACTTTCATAACATGAGTACCTATTTGACAAGGTAATATTATAGTTTTTAAATTTTATGTATGCATTTTTATAGACATGACGGCATCAACTCCTTAGCATCAGGCAGTATGTAATGACTATGGCGAGTGACATTAAAAAAAAAACTCAAAAACTATTACTAAAAAGTTAAATATTTGAACCACAAAAACCTTCTGCACACTTTTTAGCGCATAAAATAATTTGATCTGAAGTTAACACTGGCAATGTTGTTAACTCCAACATAAACAGAAAATAGAAAAACTACAGTAAGTACCCTGGGACCAATCCCAGATTGTACCCGCCGCAGTCCACGTCCTTTAATTCGTCTTACCTCGACAATTAAGTCGGCTGCGTCAGCGATTCAGCCCCGATTTCGCTTCGCCTTCCGTTCTATTAATTGCAGGGTTATTTTTGCACTATTCAATGCTGTTAAATCGGTCTTCAGACCGCAAAGTTAAAAAGACGGATTAAAAATACGAGAATTGTTGAAATGTTATGCTTTATTGATTAAGAAACAATATCTACCAGGATAAGAATTGCTCTGTTTAATGTTGTTCAATCAGTCTATAGGTAGGTTGCAATGTAAAAACAAAAGTATATAAAGCAAGGGCTGTTGAATGTTATGATTTATTGATTCAAATGCAATATAATACACATATAACAGGATAATTTCTGTACTATGCAATGCTGTTAAATTAGTGTCCAGATCGCAATGTAAAATCAAAAGGAATTGAAATAAAGAGGCTAATCAATATTATGCTTTCTTAATGATAAAGGGCAATTTACCAGAGAAATTTCACTTCTATGGTCAGCTTCAGAAGCAGGGCTCTGGTATTCTTATTCTGACCTCTTGAGGGTTATATTCTTAAAGAAACAACTATATGTCTCATGAATTTAGTTAAGGGACTAAGTAAGTTTATTTTGTGTATGCAAGTTTTTTTTTAAATAGCTAATAACGAAACCTGAAACATCCTATAAGATAATAACTATTTAAAAAACGCGTTGGCTATTAAGAAGCTTAACTCCGAGATTGTCTAATAGAAAACCGTAGGAAGAAAAAAATAAGAATACAAAAATTAATACAGAAGTATCAAAAACTAGGTGATTACTAAAAACAAAACTGTCTTAAATACAAATAAGAAAATGCCAGAACTGGACAATAATCGATGTTACATTAATCCTAAAATTGTCAAAATTGCTGGCAGTAGCGAACGGCTAAATTTATTTCGACTAAATGGTAGACAAAAAAAATAGCTTGGTGCCGTGACCCCTTATCTCACGGGGAGTCATAAGAGTCGACGAAGAGAAATCTTATCGGATAATGGACAGCAGCGTCATCCTGCGTACTGTCTAGAACTGCAATCAAAAACCTGCCTGTCCAGCGTGGTGATTTTGGGCCGACACCCCCATTAGAATGGATTTTATTGGGGAGGCTAATGTTCAGCAGTGGACTTTATAATGCTGATATAATGAAAACGGTAGACCCGTTTTATTAGAAGACGTCAATTTAATTTTTGAAATATTTTTTTTAATTGCACACTTAATATTTTGATTTAGATCTTTTTAATGTCATTATATAGTATTAGCAGATTCTCTACTACTACTTTTGCAAATTAGTTACAAAGGTCGAGGTTATATCGTTTATGCAAATATTTGTATTAACTCGTAACTAACTAATTATTAATGTTATTATTATTACCAAAGGAAAGTATAAAGGTATTATATATAGGGTTTTTATCGATATTTCAGGATTCTAGCCAACCTCACCTACAAGTGGTGCAACTGCCGATTAACGGATATAAAAGCCTACCTACCACATCGGGGAAAAGGTGTGAAAAGTTTGTAAAGTATTTATAAGGAGTATCTAACAATTCAAAATTACTCGATTATTGCGAAAATTTCCTCAAAAAGTCAATAAAATATAATGTAATAACGCAAAAGTACTTATAGAAAATAGAAAGCTTTTACTAAATGTTTTATTTGTAAATAATTTAGTACCCGCTAATAATGTCTCGATCTACCCTCCCACTCAACTCAGAGCAAACAGTGCAGTAGATCAATTAAGTTATTCATGAACACCGAGTGTTGCCGTAACATCGGTTACGTTTTGCTGACGAATCGACTCCACTCATTTCTCTGTGCTCGGTTGAATAATTTAAATTAGATATTACGTATTCGCTGGTTTATTTAGAAGCGGAACGGAGAAAGAAATATTTTAAATGGAAATTTACCGTAATGTTAAATTCGTATTTAGTGCTAGCTGACGCCTGTGGCTTCGTTTACGTGATCAACGGAAGCAATAAACCCATTTTTAAAGACGTGCCTTACTTTTGGTTATTATGAAGCTTATGTACTAACGTAGTACGTACAGTAGATGTATTTAAATAAAATCTATGTTAAGTTATAAGCCTTCATATGTAATGGCAACGCGACTGTACAAAGTTGTGTTAAACTTCAAGATAATATTGGCAAAGACCACAGGCTAAGCCCACCATAGACTAAATCCTTCAATGGTACGGCCATCTAATTCATAGACTCTTTCTTCCAGTCAAATGAAACTTATCTGTCCGAACTGTAGTTAAGTGACTCTTAATTTAATAAAATAAACTTAGGTGGTAACTTCAGACTCAGTTTTAAATAAATTTTAAACAATACAACAAAATTCACCTTCGCATTTAGAAAAGTATTGGTCATGAGAAAATTTTCATGACTTTTAAATATTTTAGGTGGCGAACGATTGAAGAGAGGCAATAGAGTTTTAGTTCTGCCTGTGGCTTGAATTGTTATACACATTCATATTCATTTATTTATTTTTGTTCATTTTATTTATTACAAAGATTTATTGCATGTCCGGTAGAACATAAAATAATGTCCAAATGACTATACACATAGTTTGTTTATTGCAACACTCTAAACAATCTAATCAAAATAAACAACACTAATCTTTATTTGTACATACTTTATAAGAGTTATTTCATATATTTACAGAGAGCTAAACCTTTATTTTCTAGCAGGATATAATAAAATTTCAATTATTTTACTGCTTCGAGACAGGATACAATAAAAATATTTAAATTTCAATAAAAGTCTTTTCATATTATTTTTAAATAGCTCGTAATATATTTTAATATGTTTGTCAATCATTAGAAGATTACTGAACAATCCGGCTGCGAAGTCTTTTATGGTATTTAGATTGGACAGTCAGAGTAATAAAGATCGACAAATGTCTCTATTGTCATGAGTGTTAGAGCGTTTTTCGATATGTGTGGCGCTTTGGGTGATACCAAATATCTTACGCTGACTTTACCTACCAGAAAACACAATAATCATAAATAGAACTACGAAATGGTAACCTCTTGAAAGTATTAAATTCAAAAGCAGCAAGACAAAAAACATTTGTTTTGGGAGTTAAGTACTCGTAACTCCAAAAGGTACGCTAAATTAAACCGTCTGTGAAAAAATAAAGCAACTTACAAACAAGCGGAGCCGACTCCACTTAACTTGTTTATTTATTTTCTAAATTATTCTGGAAAACATGGAAAGTATAAAAGTTTTGATTAACTTCGCCGGGGTGAATAAAATAATTGCAAAAAACCTCCAGGTACTTATCTTGAGAAAAAAAAGTTTTAGAAGGCGTCTCCGTGTATTCGCTGTTATTTTTATAATATTTCTGGCAGCATAATTGATTAACTTACGTATTTGCGTTTAATTTAAGTTGAGTACTGTCGACGAAATATTAATCGGACGAGCTGTAATTGCTCGAAATTGTATTTCGAGATTAGTTCAGGTTTACATGGCGTCAAAACATGAAGAGTATAGAAGTATTATATCTTTATTTGACAACGCGCGGCAGTAAACGTCTTGCTGTGAACCTAACCTTATTCACAAACATTACAAATTTATAACTAATTAAAAATAAATAAACTTCATTATAAGTTCTCGCGATTTCTTGTGTTATTATTAGGTAGCATTGAATTCCTTCAAATAATATACTTCATACATTATTTATCATAGTAAATGTGTGCGCAGTCGTTAAAAGTGACTTCTATACTAATATTATAAAGAGGAAAATTTTGTTTGTTTGTGATGAATAGGCTCAAAAACTACTGGAACGAATTTAAAAATTCTTTCACCGTTTGAAAGCTACATTATCCACGAGTAACATGGGTTAAAATTCATTTGCGAAAAAATAGGGTTCCGTAAGATATTTGGGTTTTTCGGACACAAAGTGTAAAAAATCAACCAGAAAAGTTACTCATTTTGCGTACGCTGCCTAAACTATAAAAGATTATGTACTAATTAATTGTAGATCTTATAAATATCTAAAACAAAAACCGCGACACACTATACTACCTATATATGTCGAGTGAGGCACAATTACATTTAAAAGCATTTAATTGACTCATGCTAGTCATCCTTATCACAACAAATTATTTCACCACTCAGTGCAGTTTATGTAGATAATATTTGGTTTTGGAATGATTAAAATTGGACGTTTGGTTTTGAAGTTATGGCGAAATTAAAATATTACGATTTCTGCTGCACTTCGGGGCTCGCGATCATCAGTTTATTTTGTTACCTGAAATACTTAACCGTCAAATGTTGTTAATAGAGAAGCTCTACAATAATCGCTTTAGTTATCTATGCCAAAACAATGGGTTGCACTCCAAGACTGGCGACAGAAGTGAAAACTTAGTATTTCTTACATTTAAATGATTTCATCATTAACAAATTTAACATACACATAAAGAAAATCTATGCAGCCTGCGGATAATGACTGCGTCGTCGATGTTAGTGTTGGTGTCTATGAATTGACCTGGGATTATTTTGCAGCGGTAACCGACATCCACGCGGGTGGAGCCGCGGGTGACTGCTTTGTAAATAAAACTTGTGCCGTTTCACTTTAATTTAATAAATGTTATTTTAATTTTTATTCCCAACCTGCATGGCTCTATGGATAATTGTGGCCGCCCGATGCTTCTCCACGAGACTTACTATTACTTCGTTGATTCCTGGTTTTTTTTTAATGTGACACGTCATAATGACTACATCCTGTCTAGTGGTAAGCAGTCGATGCAGTCCAATAAAAAAAATGAAAGCGCTTTATAACGTGAAATAAGCATGATATAAAGCGCATCCACTCATGACGGCCTGCTAAAATGCCGTTTCACGCCCCGCTTAAAAGACCCGGGATCATAGTTAAATGAAATGAAATGCAGCCAAATCTGGTTGGGTCAGTGAGAACATCCTGGGCCTTTACGTCTACGGCCACCGGGATAATGCTAGGATATGACAAAGATATTTTTTGAGTCCAAAAATACCTTATAACATCAGCTATTAGTCTGTGAAAATCGATCTAACAGTTTCGGAGATTAACTACACCAAATATACAGCCGGTAATCAATCGTCGTTTGTTCTAGACCACTTGTTTTTTCTGTCGTTTTTCTCGTTTAACATACCCATATCATAAAATTACGAAAATAAACTTTTGGCGGTTTTTACAGTTTGATGCCATTCGCTACAGAATCAAAAAATGCGTAATTTCGCCCAATATACTATTAATAACATCCTTTTAAAGTACGGAAAGAAAAGGCACGGCAGTATGTCACATGACTCAAAATTTTTGTCTCTCCTGAAAAGTTCCTAAAACTTACTTACTTAATGGTGATAGAACTTAAACGACAATATGCAATGTCTATTAATTAATATTATGATAAATTAAATCGCATAAATAATTAACCTTGACCTGCACTATGCCTAGAGGCAGAATATTAGAGCTTATCTCACAGCTCATAGTGAGGGAAGCTACCCGCCGAGCTACAGCCTATTTACACCTCTGAACTAAGTAGAATTTTTTTAGTCCTATTTTTTTACCAATAATTTTGTAGCTTACAATCTATCTATCGCTTTGCAGTATACCTATATACGATGACTTACTTAGTCCTATTTATTTTTACACATACTTTAACAGGTTGTAATCTACCTATCGCTAAGTAGCCTTTTTAAAAATATAGTGTTATCCTGTACATACAGGATAGCACTATATGTCCAAAAAGTCCAAGATACAAACATGCATTCACGCTTTTTTTCTCGAAAGGGTTGGCATAGGCATATTCTAATTACATTGTTGGTAATAGGTGGCGAGCCTATTGCCGTTTCCATATTTGCCAGATCCTAGTCGTTGATCAGCAGGTGGACCCTTGCAGGTGAGGTTTGCTTGATTCCTGAGATATTGGTAGAAGCCCTTTACATCTTATTCTGTATTTTGTTATTGATACGAGTGAATAATAAGATTACGCTACAAATATTTAAAAAGTTGTTGTATGGTAACATTACAACTGCTTACATTTAAAGATTCAAAAGTGTCTAATAATAATAATGATAATATGCAATCTGAAGGGTTACTTTACAAAGTTAAAAAAAATGTCAATCTATATTGTTCTATAACAGTGACTAATTTTAACCTCACACAATCTAAAGGGTTCAGATAACTTTAAAATCTGTGAAAATTCGTTGTAGACAAGTCTCTGAACTCCATAACATTTTTAAAATTTTCCTCCTTTCTTAAGGCATTCCGTAACTCTCTTGAACTTTGAACTCAAGTGGAATCAATCAAGACAAGGATTTCAGTGTATCACGTTCTGGCCAGAGTGCGGCGCCCTATGGGAAATTTGCAGCGCTCCCGGACCCCCAGGGGTCGGAGCTACGTGATCAGATGGAACCAGCGCCTGTTGTACGCAAATTACTACCTGTGTTACATGTGTGGGTTGCGTGCTATCTTGGAAGGACGTACATAATTTAATTTTTTATTCAAAGATCAAGAAATTTAGAGGTTCTACCTCTAAATTTCTTGATCTTTGAATTAGAGGCGTCTAAATATATTTACATACAAACATTCACGCCTGTTTCCTCGAAGGGGTAGGCAGAGGTATATTATACGCCCACACTTCGCCAATTATATAGTCCCACGTAAAAGGTTACCGGGCACTGTTATGTTTGCCAGAGCCTCGTTCGTTGATCGGCAGGTGCACCACTTGCAGGTAAGGTTGGCTTGGACTCCTTAGGTCTTGGTAGGATCCCTATACACCCTACACTCACTATAGGTATCTATAATTATTCCATACCATAAAAAATTCCCATTTACTTTTAAAGAAATATGTTTCATCTATGGAAGTCGAACTCGTTCGTCAACAAAAAACCCTATACCTATAAATCTTAATTAAGCCGTTAAACAATAAGTAGAGGTATCCAAATAAAGGACAGTGTTCGGAGTAGGTTCATTGACGTTGATGTTGAAATGGACATTCCCGGTGTTCTAACAGAATTCTGAAAATCCGAATATTTGAATATATTATATTGTTATAACCGTGGTAAGGGAAATCGTTGAATAAGTCATATATTTTAGATTCAGTATTCGTTAGCTAAATATTAAGCTTTAAAATGCATACCTTTGTTCTGGTGAAATGTCTTAAGGCCAAGACATATTTGAATCTTGTCACTGAAATAATATTGATGATATCTTGCAAGCTTTTTTCTTAATTATTAAATTCCATATCACACAGATCCCTTTTTCAAGGTATATCATTCTTCTATCTACCTTCCTATTACCTAACAGGGACATCAAAACATTATTAAATTTGCTCCTTTTTTTTATTCTGAAACCAAATCGTTGCACAAGATATAAGAAACGGCCGCAATTACACCTGATTATAGCGTAATAACGGGTAAAATACCACTGCTATTGCGTGAAACAATAAAATAATTCACAAAATTTTACCCAAAAACTTTGTACCGTTCTCAACAGAAGTGTTATTATCGCAAAACAAACCGAACGATAACCGGGCTGTATCTAGGTGATATATTTCAATTGGCCATAGTAAAGTGGACCCTAAAGTTGGTAGGAACCAATTAACTTATTCATGAATGTGCGACCTGGCCGAGTAGCGGGGGTATTTTAAACCGAGCTTTTTGCTAGAGGTAAACTTGCCCTACAAATAACTTTAAATAAAACCTTAGTATAATCATTTTAAATGTATACAGTGTTCGTAATTAGGTGTTAGAAGGCACTTTTCAGGAACAACTAACAGTATTAACTATGACCTGTATATCCATTTAGCATAATAATATGATGATTTATATCTATTGTCTTTTCTTTTCCTAAATGGACATCATTAAATAAATATATCTCTTTTTCTAAAATAAAATATATGAATAATAAGTATCTTCTCTATAATTTATTTATTTACTATTTTATAGGGTGTATAGGGCTACTCACAATATCTAAGAAGCCCAAACCAACCTCATCTGCAAGTAGTGTAACTGCCCATTAATCGGCAGTGACACTACTTGAGGCTCTGGCTAACATAAAAGTTACCGATAAGCGGCAACAGGCTCGCAACCTATTACGTGGAGTCGACAACATAACTGGCGCATGTTGGCGTAAAATTTACATCTGCCTATCCTTCGGGGATAAGAGCGTGAATATTGGTATGTATTCACTTAATACCCCTAATTATATTTGTCGCAGTGTTACGAAGCGGGACTGTTCGAAAGGGTTACCGCGGCCTTGGTGTTACAGGCTCAAGAAGGAACATGGATGGTTTTTAGTCAGTAAAAGTCTGACACACCCTTCCGCTTCACCTACAGCGGAAGACGGTCATTTGATGATTTTCCATCTAAAAAAAAAATATTTTTCCGAAGATATTTCAAACAGAGTTTTAACCTGAGAAGACTTACCTTATAAGTGCCAAGATGTTCCACGACGCATGGCAGACTGGCATCTCTGCCCAGTGCCACTGTCACATTCGGGATTGGCTCCGAAAACCTTGGCTCTTCTGTCAATACTGCGAACAAAAAAAGTTATGTGAACAAATAATCAAATAAGGTGGTAATTAAATCAAGTGCCGTTGCATATGTCTTTCATAATTTCTGTCTTTGTGTTAGTTCCTTATGTGCATAAATTGTTAAATAAATTAATAAATAAGGTAACTGCATTCTGTAGAATGTTATGTATAACATGAAAATAAAAACAAAATGGCCTTATCTATGTTAACGACAGCAAGTACAAAGGTGGCCTTATTTTTATAAGAAATCTCATTTAGCTAACCTAGGCTGTAGTAATAGATGTTTTTATTAGCAAAAGACAACTTGTCCCCGGTTGCCCGAGTAGTAATCGAACCTACGACCTTTGGATAACGGGTCCACTGCTCTTAGTACCAAATTTCATGTCATAATCTATATAATGGCATTTAAATTAACGAATTGTAGTATTAGAGAAAAATTGCTAGTTTAAATTAAAGTATAAAATATCATTTAAAAATAAATCATACATATGCTATAAACATAAAAAAGATAAGCTCCATCGCTTTTCCTTTTAAACCCAAACGTTTGGAACTGCGCGAATCCAAAATAAGCCAGATTATATTATGGTCGAGACCAATCACCAAGGCAATTACAGAGATATCTAAATATTGGCATAGATATGCCATTTTGAGTGTCATCAAACTGAATTTATAGATCTTACCACCATCATTCGAGCCCAAGCTAACCTCACCTGCAAGTGGTGGACTTGCCGGTCAACCGACGAGGCTCTGGCGAACATAAAAATTCCTGCTAAGCGGCAATTGGCTCGCCACCTATTAGTGTGTGGGCGCATATTATGTACACCTCCGGGGAAACTAATAAATTACTCTACTGATAAGGTAATTTTATTTTTTATGGTTAAAGGGGTTGACAAGGGCTCCTTCAAAAGGCCTGACACTGTTTTTTAATAGTAGGAAACCCTGGTATTGCAAGTTTCCATAAGGTGAATGTCACCTTAGTGGTTAAAAATTGCTACATTTTTATTATATTGTCTTAAATTTGATCATTATACAAACATCTAAATAAATAAAAATTTCCTATGTATATTAAGTATGTATTTACAAAAAAAAAAAAGTATTTAAGTATGTTTATCCGTTCTTTAGTATCCATAACAAGGGTTCTTAGTAATACTTATCTTGGAACTAAATAATTGGTGTGATTGTAAGAGAATATTTATTTATTTATCTATGTTTTTTTTTAAATGTTCCCTGATTTAAGTTTACCTTTGCATTTGACTGCTATCTCACTGTGAAGTTTGTTTTTGTATATTTAATAAAAATATGTGTAAAAACGAGTACATTTGATAATACAGAAAGACAAGTACTTTATAGTACGCGGTAGAAAGCTTATGAAATTCTAATCAAGTGAATTCTTTCAAACGACTTATTATTTGTACGACTTATTGTTTGTGTCGAATAATATTTTATGTTTTATTTAATAAAAAAAACACTTTTTCAAAAACTTAACCATTTTTTAATGGGACTTTTAACGGCAGATAGCAGAAGTTATAAAGGGAACTTTAGGCTTATTTTTATCTAGAAAAATATCAAAATAATACACAAATATCAAAATACCGTGTACACCTTACACTGACGAAGACTGTAAATTATTGTAAATATATAATGATATAAAGTCCACACAAATATTCTACATGAACAGAATATTTTTATGAATTCACTGAAATGCTATTCTTAAATTTTGTCTTCAAGTACAATTATGTAAAAGGTACATTTAGCTTACCATAGTTGCACAAACAAAGATTCTCAAATCTTCTGTTTAATATTGTACACAAACGAATGAGAAATACGTTAGCTTCGAAAACTACAAAATAACATGAAACATCCATAAACATTGAAATGAAATTTAAATGTTCCATACTTCTTAACATTCGCATAACAATTTACTGAATGTTATTTGAATAAATTGTGTTCTCCAATTCGGAGCTAGTATTTTAAGGATTCATTACCCTTATTTGTGACGTAAATGGTTTATTTCGGAGCTTTGAAATGGATACTATCATATAATTTTCCCTTTTAAATATGAGCTTTTTCATTTGTTTAATTTAAAATGAGTGAGGTAACGTTACTGAGGCATAGATGAAGTCCTACTGGAATACGGTGGAGCTAGGAGTATTTCAATGATATTCTGTTTGATATAAGCGCACACCATCTATTCCATAGTACTTAAACAGGATTCTTTTAAAAAATTTCTTATTGCATAAGATTTCAATGAAATAACTGGTTCCAAGCAGACAACTTCCAAAATTATTCTAAAAACATAACATTACTTATCAAAAACTCAAAAACATAAATATGTACAAAATTACTGTCAAAGCGTTTTAGTGGTAAGGGTTGATTCTTCTTCACATCCAAAATATATTTATGAAAAGCTCCTTTCGCTATCCACAGATGTTAGCGGAGCAAATTTAAGCATTTTAATAGGAATATCGTTTTGCCAATATGATTCGAAGTCCATTTTCTCTATAAGGCATTGTATAATTTAGAAATCAGAATATCTCTTTAGAATTGCTTAAATTTTTTTTGTAATCGGATTCCCATTTCAACATGATAATATCTTGTTTTTTCTTAAAGTATACTTCAATGGATTCGAAAGTGATTGTATTTTTTTTTAAATAAAAAATAAATTAAAGCTGAAATTATAGATAGCCTAAACTAAAAATTAAACGAGCCAGTCTACCATCCATACCATCTCTACGTCGAATTTTATTTATTTCAATTTTCGCCACGAGTTCACTTAAAAATTGGCGATATTCCTCTTGGGAAAACATAGTTTTGTTTTATTATAGAAAACAAATTAATCTTTGATTTCATGCGAAATGTCAGATAAGACAATGTAATTTAAGTATATAGGAGAAGACTAATATATAACAGAGAAAAAGTTTGAACACGAAGACTTTACTCACGCTTTTCAATTTTATTCGAAATGAATAAATAAATTTTCGAAAATAAGATTTTATTTTAGTAATAATTTTGGAAGGCATGTCCACATTATTGCACGTAATGACTCCCGCTTATCCGAACTCTGGTTATGGTATACTTTTTTGTTAATACATACTTAATATACATAGGAAGTCACACAGACCAGAACAAATCTTCATATTTGTGCACACAAAGATTTATTCTGTGTGGGAATCGAACCCCCGACCCCAGTAGCGGAGTGCTGGTACACTCGCCTTCACGCTATATTTGTCGTCAAACTCTCTTACAAATACATAAACTTTTATTAGTGAAAGAAGTTTAAAAATCCATCCTATAATTTCGGAGTCTATTCAATGCATCCCAACACAGAGACAATCATATTTTACTTTTTGATAATAAAGACTACAGGCCCATGTTGAAAAAATTATGGGTCATTTGAACCCATAAGTGGAAAATAATAAAACAATTCCGACTTTATGGCGCACCATTTTTTTACGGCACTGCGCGTTTTCTTATTATTTTTAATGGATCTATCGGTGGTAACAATGCCGTACAAAAATATGTGACAAAAATGTACTCACTCTACCTGTAGGTACTTTCGAATTCTCACTTGCACTCAGTTGGACAGCTTACAAGTGACGGCATAGTGCTGAATCTTATTATTTTATGTTCTTATATCGTTCTAGATAGGTCACCTGGTGGTTCCCATATGTGGTACCATATTTTTTTCAACATGGGCCTGTAGTCTAATATTACTGCTCGTGGTTTTGAAAACTCTCATTAGTAGGTACAATAATGAAAGGAACAAACAGTATTACCACAAAAAAACAATCAAGGAATCCATAACACGGGAAGATATAGCAGCCAATTAAATTGGCCAACTCGAAGCCTGAGATATTGTCTTCATTAGGGAGCCGCCCTTTGACGCCCGTTTTATTTGATAAGTTTTCGAGTAATTCCGAAACTTAGTTAGCCTATTAACAGCTACAATTCTGTTGTCTCGCAACTTAAAATTCTGTGTTATAATTTCATTTTTCACTGAATATTTATTTATTCAATTTTAAAGTTCATTAACTAAGTTATACATTTTTGCTCTATTCATAGAGCTAACGGTTACCAAATGCGGTAATTTAAACACAGAATTAATCAAGGCGTCCTACGTTTGATAATGCATAATCTATTGCATTAATAGCATTAAAACTCTTTTCATTTTATATCTTATAAAAATAATCTCAAAATGAGCTCAACATAAAAGTCAATGGCGTCCCTTTGGAGAAGCCTACGTCCAGGAGTTGACCAAAGAGGGCTGATGATGATGATAAAATTATTGAACTCGGATTAAACTGCTCGGATTTAGGAAAGTTATATTGATTTTGACAGCCTAGTTACAGCGCAAAAGCTCTTAGGTACCACTGGAAAATATGAGGTTTCGTAAGCACATTCCGATAACAACAAAAAATATATGTCTTAGAAAAAAATACGATATAAATACTAATTATTAGAGTATAATAGAGAGTGGCTAAATTCTTATATTTAAATTCTTCTAAGAGAAAATTCTACCTTAATCAGTAGCTAAGAATCTGCTTAAAGTATCATGAAACTTTAGAGGTTATCAAACCTACATGTGTAACTTATCCAAAAAGTCTGCTAATCTAAGCATGCAAGCCAGCAACTGTCAGTTGACAGTTAACACATGAACGTTTTACTCGCAGTTGCTTTCTGTATATTTCAGTACGTGATCTTTTACCTTGTCTCAAAATTTTTTTTAATCTGACTCGTCATAATCACCACATCCTGCCTAATGGAAAGCAGTCGATGCAGGCCTACTATAATGCTGTTTTACGCTCCGCTTAAAATACCTGGGACTATTATAGAAGTTTGAAAACACATGCGCCTGCAGAGAATTCCCAAGTCCAATGGTCTTATTTTGGACTTACCATTATTTTGGTTCGAATGCTAATAGACTGCACAGTATGTAGGTGGGTCCTATGACCCACACGTATAGTTCAGGAGAGGAAAGTAATCGCCCTCTCCTCTATTCTAAGTTCTTTAAAATATTCGCCGAAGGATTTATAACTACAACAAAGCTTACCTTGACATATAATGGTAATGATCTGAATGACGCTGATTGCAAAGCTCTTGCATGGTCCCCGTCCCATCATCTTCTAAGCCTGGGCTCATCACCTTCTGCTACTTGACCCACGGCTGCAAGAGAGCTTTTCTCTTCACTGTCATTTAGGCTCTGCAACAAAGAAAAGACTATTATTTTGTGACTTGTAAAAGAGACTAATCCTCAAGCTGGCCAACCACGAGACAGGCCATTCAGTTGTAGGACGGAATTTAAAGAAGCTGAGGGACGTAAAATTTCTTCCGAAAAGTTTACACTCATGAAGAATTTTTCCTAAATCTTTAACTTCTGTTTCAGGCCTGTGAGCCTTCTTTAGACATTGGGCGTGACGCAGACAGACATAAATAAAATACATTTTGCCGCCAAGTAAGACGATGTGACTATTGAGGGGGCCGCCGCATTGTCTGGCCGGCACTCACAGTCACAGGCAGCGCAGTATTTATGCCCTATCTGTTCCTTAATTTTAAATTGTTCCCTTCGTACTATAGTTAGATCAAACGACTAATCGATAATTAGCCCCCAAAAGTCAGTTTACGGAATGTCCCATGAGCGGATCTGGATAAAATAGCTTCATATGCCTCATGAGTCCGTGGAGTCGATTGCCATAAAATAATAGGCATACAAATACCAATCAAAAGGCTGACCTCGTTAAATTCTGATCACTTCAATAATCGCTTTCGCCTATCCAGTACATCCGCTATTTATACCAATCCTTATTTTTATCGTCGGTAAAAAATATTGCTTACGCACTGCCTACCGGCCAAATGCGGGACCGAGAGGGGAGTGTGAAGGCTCACTGCGGCAGACGCGACCACCGCAGTCCTAACCACTAAAAAACTTACGACGACGCCCACCGCAGTTGAAAAGGAACGAGGGGCCAGTGCCTGTGTTTATAGCTTATGGCACCCCGCCTGCGGCCAAAGTCCCCCGGATCAGAACCGAGAGGACCTCCTCAGAGAAGCGCGATGTGAAGCGCCC
Organism: Musotima nitidalis; assembly: GCA_949126915.1. Classification (NCBI taxonomy): domain Eukaryota; kingdom Metazoa; phylum Arthropoda; class Insecta; order Lepidoptera; family Crambidae; genus Musotima; species Musotima nitidalis. Next base: position 4,476,839 of record OX421419.1, read on the forward strand.
CCCCTACCTCCTTGTGGGGCCATGGCGTAACTGGCCGACTTTCAGAAGGGTCCATATGGCTAAATGGAGGGGGCCCCCTGCCCCAGCCGCCAAAGACCCCCAGGATTTATACCAATCCTATCTAAATACGTAAAATAACCATTTCACGGTTTAAAGGTTAATATAAAACGAGAACGTCTGCAAATAATATATTTTCATATCTTGTTTCTGTTTAAGTTTACCAAGGTTGTAATTACTTAATTAAGTCGTATCAAAATGAGCCTCTAGAACTTATGGACGTGAAATTTCTATATAACGTACATAAAAATAAGGGTGTATAAAGATCCTACTAAGATCAGAGGAGCTCAAGCCAACCTCACCTGCATATGAAGCACCTGCCGATTAACGGGCGAGGTTGTGACGAACCTAGAAGTGCCTGGTAAGCGGCAATAGACTAGCCACCTATGACGTGGGGCGTAATAAGCCTCTGCCTACCCCTTTGGGGTAAACAGGCGTGATTTTATGTATGTATTAAAGGAACTTAACGCCCCATCGGTCGTCAGTTCATCGAGGTACGTGCTCCGCCCACTGCCACTTCTTGCATACTCGCTTTGCTATGTCGGTCTCTTCAGTTCTCCTATGGATTTCCTTATTTTTGATTCTATCACAAAGAAACACTTCTCTTCTTCTTTTAAATAATGGCTTCGTGCGGTTTGCACATTTAGCCAGTGTCAAGTTAGAAATATATTAATATCATATAAATTATAGTAAATGAGAATGAGTGGTGTTAAAGATGATAAATGGTAAATGAGATGCCCTCCCCTAAACCCCTTGAGTCCTCAGTAAAGATGTGGGACTATACTGAGATCTCACATGGACTTCTTGAGAGAATTTGAAAAGTTATGTTGCACTGTTTTATTTCATTTACCAATCATGTACGTTCACAAACACTTAACGGTTAATAATCCACCGTTATTAAACATTAATGTTAGAAATATCACGAATTTTAGAAAATAAAACAAAACTGCAGACATGACTCTTCACTTTCCCGCCAAGAAGTCACAAAGAGACACTTTGAGCATAGCGAACACGAAGTATTTTTTAAATATGTTTTGCAAATAAAATATAATGAGGACAGAAGTTTTAAAAGACAAATAGAATGTTACTGCTTATTCCTGATATAAAAAAAATTCCAGCAGATCGAAGATGAAAAAAATAAATATAAAGTAGTCACGGGCACAAAATACGATTACAACACAATAACTAGAAGAACTTCCCCCTTCAAATCAAAGCGTTCTCCCTGGTATTACAGCATTACTGCTGCGTAACCGGCCTTTTAAATATCTTTACACGACGCTGAAGAGCCCCATGCTGTAATTCATTCGTACTATATCTATTTGTGTATTTATTATACGGCGACGTAAATAGGTTAAAGCCGTAGGTGATAAGTCATTGAACATAGCGACAATATACTTGGCTTAGATCTAGAAAAATTAATATTATTCTAGATAATTTATGTAGACAGTTAAAATATTTCACATATATAATTATAATCACGCCTGTTTCTCCGAGGGGGTATGAGGCATATTACGCCCACATTTCGCCAATTATATTGCTGACCGCACGTAATTGGTGTCGAGCCTATTGCCGCTTACCGGGCACTTCTATGATTGCCAGAGCCTCGTCCGTTAATCGGCAGGTGCTCCACTTGCAGGTGAGCTTGGCTTGAGCTCCAAAGATGATGGTAGGATACCTATACACCCGCCCCCGACTGGTCTCCACCTTGTCGTGGTGGGGGGCTGAGTACCTCCCGGTAGGGCGCAAAGGGCGCTAGGGAAAAGGTAACATATGCTCTGCAGTGGACATCAAATGGCTGAAATGGTAATGGTGGTGATGACTCTGTGTACTTAATAATTATTTTTATTTTATTTTACTTTATTTTCTTATATTTAAATATTTTTTTTTTTTATTTATTTGTTTATTTTTTTTTTAATTTTATTTGGAAAGCTTTATTATTTAGGCTAATTACAAGCTTCCACATATTAACTTTAAACAAATTTGACATCATCATCATCATCTCCATCATCATCACAGCCCATCTGCAATTACGCTACACGTTATGGCAAGGATCATATTGCATGTTTTCATCATCATCATCTCAGCCCATTAACGTCCCACTACTGAGCACGAGCCTCCTCTCACATATCAAGGTGTGAGGGTATTGGGTCATACTCCACCACGCTGACCCAGTGCGGATTGGCGGAGGCAGATGTATGGCGCCCTGCTGTTAGAATATTTCAAGCCGCCCATTAGGCCTCTAACATTTGGTGATAACCGGGACCAACGGCTTAACGTGGCTTCCGAAGCACGGAAGCGCTCGATATCAAATGCCACACAAACGGTCACCCATTCAAGGACTGACCTCTGTAAACTCTGCTGTACTTCGGTTATCGTTTCCGACCACCGAGCACCGCAGAGCTACGAGCGTTTCAAATTATCAATTTTAAATATATTAATAAATTATAAATGATATATTAATTAAAATGTAACTACTTTTAAAATTGAACTAACTGTACAGCGTTGTAATTATCTTAATGATTTTCCTATCTATCATTACTCACGAATGTTATAGATAACAAGCCTATCTGCTTTACAGCGATGGAAGCAGTAATGCCTCTGGGAGACCATAATATAAGCGAAGATAAGGCATCAGCAATGATATCATTAATCAAATAGTTAATAAGCCCATGTACCGTCGGCAAATTTGACACTAGCGTTTGAGATTAAGTATTAGTTGCATGTAAATTAAATATAACAAAACTTAGTAGAAACAATAAAATACAACTAAAGTATGTGTTTTTAAGGTCGAAATTTGTTAAAAAGTTTTAATGTAAATTTAAAAATAAACTTAAAAAAATAGGCAGTTTGTATGTCTAGTAGTTCTGGCTACTATCAGAAGTGTCTTTGCAAATGTTAAAGAGGCTTTCACAATCGAATAGCCGATGTCATAAAAAACACTTTTATAATAAAAGTAAGATCAATTAAATAATGAACCAAAAAAAACTTCTTCTGATGTGTTCAAAACTTTTTATTCCAAAAAATGATTAAAATGCCCCATAGATATGATTAAATTCAGTCAAAGTAGCGAAATAATTAAGACTACCAGATATTTTATCATAAGCTTTTTTGTTGTAAAAAATAATACAGTACTTACTAGTTTTGTCGTGATTAAACTGAAATTGAACAATAATCCATAATAGAAATATTACTCATTTTTATGCAAAATTCCCACGACTTTTAACGTAATCACATCGTAATTACAATAAAGACAAAGCCGAACGTCGTAGATGTATTAGTCACAATAATATATTGTACTAGCAGCGCCTCGCGGTGTAACCCGTGGTGCCTGTTTCCGTGAGAATACTGTGAAAAAATAACCCTATCTGTTAATCTAGATTATAAACCACTGTGTGCCAAATTTCATCCCGATCTGTTTCATTGGTTTTGCGTCAAAACATCCATAGATTCACAATCTTTGGCATTTGTAATATTATAGCAAGAAGAAAGGCAAGATGGAGGGCGAGTGTTACCGCATCGGAGTCTATCGCTCGGGCTGATTGGCCTTTGACCGCAGACAAGCGGACTCAACAAGCTAAGTAACTTATGACTCTTATGTCTTGTAGCGTAATTGCAGAACAATTACAATCAAGACAAAGGCGAACGTCGTCAATTTTTAGTTACAATAAGATATAGTATGAAGTAAGGGTAAGTATTACCGCATCAGAGTCTATCGCTCGCGATGATTGGCCTTTGACCGCAGACGAGCAGACTCAAAGAGCTAAGTAACTTCCCGAGCGATTCGAGGTCGCGGCTCACGAGCGGGCGAAGACAAAAGTTTCCAGCTGTGGGTTAAATCTAAAACGGGTAGCGGGGAAATAATTTATTTTGGTTTATTTCTAAAGTATAATTATTCATCATAAATATTTTTTTCTTTAACACCCCTGTTTTACTTATTAATTAAATCACTATTTAGTCAAAGGTTGCCTGAAATAAATCGCTGTAAGCGATAAGCTGCCCATTGCCTCTCTTTTTCTTGTTATTGTTATGTGGTTGTACTTTCGGGAGTGTACGTATAATAATTTTGTTTTAATATAGGATAGATATACACTGCTGCTAACAATGATTATCAAGCCATTAATTCGACCACAACAAAATATCAAATTGAATGTATTCATTGTAATTGTATATATGGCATTTACCGTCAAAAAAATAATGTGAATTTTCGCTCGTGGCAAATTTAGACTACGTTCTGAAACCATCAACGTTTGGCGATTATAATCCTCTAGTGACCGTTATTGGCATTTGATTGATCACTTCCGTAAGTACGCTAAGCCTTTTCTCTCAGTCATGCGTTACCAGAAGTTTGGCAATCCGTGGTTGGACCACATGGGTTGCTATGAATTTAATAATCATTAACTTGTTTTGGAAGAGGAGACCTGTGCCCAGTGATGAAACATTAATGTACTGATGATTAAATTGAAGACTGAAACTAGTGGTTGTTTCTCACCAACGCAAATATATGCTCTCCTTTTGTTTGATTGATTGGCGATTGATTCTAAAAACAGGTATGAAAAAACAGGTCCCTAGTTATTTTTATAAAAACTACTATGTGTTAGGGTAAATTTAACGGTATAAAATAACTTCCATATATACGTATGATCAATTTATTATTCCATCATATAAGTGCTACAAACAAGTCAGTAACTTTACATTGCAATAATCAGATATTGGGACATTAAATACCCATATTTTATTATTTGGACCATCATTAAAGAGCAGTTGAAACCCAACAAGTAACATTCAAATGCAAGGCAAAGTTTCTCACTGATTAACAAACTAATAGACTTAACTCTCGTGACTTAGACCGGCGTTCGGAAGTCGCGCGGCTCCGTGCGGGGAAACCCGATTTCTCTTTACAAATTCAATTGAGCAAAACGAGATACCGGCTAAAAATTCTACTGTCGCAGTATCCTTACAGTTTTATAGAAGCGAATTATCGAACGGTTGTCGGCGGGATGTATTTACATATATCAGAATAAGAATGAGACTCCAACTCTACAAAGTTCTAGGTGAGTGCTGACTTTTTAGTGTTCTCTCCAAAGTTGGTGAAAAGCTTCGGTGAGTGCTTTGAATTTATAATTAGCTACCAAATTTTTGTTTGGCACAAAATGTTTTTTTGATAATAATATCATATTTTTTAGGACAGCAATGCATGTTTTTATAAACTACATAAAAGGCTTTTTGATGCTTTTTCACAATGCAATGCGATAGCATGATATCTTTTTGCAATAAAATCATATAATAATATAGTGTCCTATTTTCTCCCTTATTTCATTTTTTTAATATGAAGAAAACAACTTAGGTTTAGAAATAATTGAAACTAGTGGAGATGACATTTTAGGAAAACCCAAGTAGCCTCTTTTTTGGAGATAAAATATATACTCGTATAATTATGCTCCATTATTTCGCTAACTACATCGTCTTTCAAAGAATGAAAACATTACATAAAATCCCAATGATTACGGATTTAGGAAGTGACTTCTATGAACGCTGTTTCAATTCAGTGACTGATTCCAACCACCTCATCATACGGGCGGTACGATCTTTTGATAAATAATTACATATTAAAACAGTTAACGGCATGAAATAAGCATTCATAGGCGGTATTGACTCATTAATTATACAATGGCACGCATTACTGTACAGCACACGGACGGGCGGTCGCTCGTAATAACGGTGCCAAATTTATATTACGCTATTGCATAGCTTCTATCGCGGGCCCTGAGCGTGGGGACTGAATCCACAAATTCCGTAACGAAAAAAACCTAACACCCCCCACTACGATCGGCATAGCGGCATACTTTTTAGTTTTTCCATCTATCGATAAATAGCAGAACTTTTGATGACTTTTTGAAATATCACGCTTGTCTCTTTAGTTCAGCAACCCGCCTTTAGGTGGCATTGGTTGTATCGGCGTTACTGCTGCGTAATCCCCTTCTTCGCCCAGCAATCCACACGTCTTTTTTTATATATAGGTAATACACATTAATGCCGCGCAGAGAAAGTATATTTGATGTTATATCTATAAAAATGTACATAAAAATAAATAATCACTATTGCATAAGTTGATAAAAATGCTATGCAATAGCTTAACCTCGGCAGTCTCCGAGTGCCACACGTTTTTTTTTCGGTGGTTTGTTACTACTTTACAGGCACGTTGTCTATGCATACAATTATTAAGGTAACAAACGTGGTTTATAATAAGTACTACATTTAAGTTTAGTAAAACTGTAACAATTTTAACCTATTAGGGATAGGCACACTTTAATTTTGAGTGCTATGTATTATTAGTTTTCTTCAATTGGTGTCGACTCGTGTGTTAGCTTTATTGGGGTATTTATATTGTTTTCATATTAAAATTTAAAATAAAATTTATATATTTTATGACTAATGTATGTATATTTTTATTACATCCCGTACCTACTAATTTTTATACTTTTTATGGTTAAATTTCGCAGATTAATTAAATTGTTAAGAGCTTTGCGTGTGAAGGGATCCTACGAAGACCTGAGGAATCAAGCCAACCTCACCTGCAAGTGGTGCACTTGCCGAACAACTAACAAGGCTTAAGCAAACATTAAAGTTCCCGGCAATAGACTCGCCACCCACGTGAGACCAATGACCAGAATATAGGCGTATAATATGCCTAGTATAATAAAATTTGATACACATAATCATAGATACATACATTCACGCCTGTTTTTCAGGGGTAGGCAGAGGCAAATGCCCACACTTCGCCAATTATATTGCTGGTCCCATGTAATGGATGGCGAGCCCATTGCCGCTTAATGGGCACTGTTACGTTTGCCTCGTACGTTGATCAGCAGGTGCACCACTTACAGGTGAGGTTGGCTAGGGCTTCTTTGATCCCCCCCGACTGGTGTCCACCTTGCCGAGGTGGGGGGGGGATGAGTACCCCTCGATAAGGCGCAGATTATGCGCTAGTCCCTAGCGCCCGCCAGAGAAAAGGTAATACCCAGAGATTGGCGACTCTGGGTGCCCTTAGTACTGACTACCGGGGGGAAAATGAAGAGGGACTTGTGAAGGGCGCAGCGGGCGTGCCAGGAGAGCCCGTCAAGCAGCGCCAGGAGGGTTTTAGGCAGGGGGCCCCTGCTGTGTTATCATAGACCCTCCGAGAAGTCAGTTACACGCGCTATGGCCGCACACGGAGGTAGAAGGGGCGCGTCCACTGCGCCTTTTTGTAGAGGTCCTCCCGGTTTTGGTCCAGGGGAAGTTGGCCGCAGGCGGGGTGACAGACGCTGCAACCCAGGTACTGTCCTCCGCCTTTTTTTCAACAAGCGGTGGAAGGAAGATTCGTCGGAAGATTTTTAATGGGTATTACTGCAGACAAATGCATTATGTTACCAAAGTAAAACAAAAAAAAAGGGTTCCTTAGATGTGGTTAGGACCCCTATACACCACACTTAATCAACCTATAAATAATATGGCACTTTTTACGACGGGAGAGTATATTATGTACAAAACAGAATATCACGAAAGCGGACCTCGAATATAAGCTAGTTAATTCATAAGGGTCACGCCAATTATTTGATTTGAACAAATCAATACATAACGTATCTAAATTAGAAAAAAACATTCCATTATGAAGCTGTATCCGTTATAAATATTAGCAGAAATTATCCCAAAACGGGTAGGTAATCCGATGGATTTTCAAATAGCACACTGCTTGGGATTATAATCCCTGTGCTATGGGAATAGGTTCATTAATCCTGAAGCACCTATTTTGAATAGCTATGGAATGACGGGGAGGTTCATTCATCTTTATTTCATCGCCCAGTGTACCCTAGGGTGATCTTTTGGACCCCGTTACCCTCAGTGGCTTTAATTGTGTCCCTTCATATTTTTTATTCTCCTTTCTGTTTGTTTTTGAAAGTTGATCATTTACACTCCCACTGTCAATTATGAACTGTTTTGTTTTCGACATAATATTTGTGGGTTAAGCGAAAAAGGTTATCGTTAGTTGAAAAAAAAAGATGGATAGTAAGTAGGTTCTGTATCCAGATATAAACGAATGCTAATGTTCATGTCATTCAATTATAATACAATATAAATGTATCTTACAATCACACCAATTATTTAGGTCCAAGATAAGTGTCATTAAGACCTTATGTTATGGGTACTAAATAGGATAAACATTCGCTGGTTTAATGTAATACTGACTTTTCTCGAAGAGATTATTTTTAGGAAATCTTAAAAGAAAATCTTATTGAATTATGAGGTTTTATCATATTTGTTGACGAATAACATGCAAAAGCAATTACTATTTAATGCATGATTATTGATTGATGATTCTTGTCTTGCGAACGATTGATTCACATTGATGAGATCTCAGTGAAATATAAAAAAAAAAGTTTGTTACTTAAATCCGAACGGTCGACTGTTTTCCTATGTATATTAAGTATGTAGGAACAAAAAAAGTATTAAAGTATATTTATCCGTTGTTTAGTATCCATAACACAAGTTCTTAATAATACTTAACTTGGAACTAAATAATTGGTGTAATTGTTAGAAAATATTTAAGTATATATTTATTAGTAATATATTTAAAACACACCCAGACCACAAGAAATATTAATTTCTCGAATCCACGACCCCAAGAGCGGAGGCAGTTGTTCTTATCTCCACGCCACATTGGTCGTAATATGGACGGATATTGTACCGTTTATTAGAATTTTAATTATATTTAAATTTTAATACTTCATTTTTGTTTTGATTTACACATGAACGAACGATAATGACGAAATTAATCGCCTGGTATCCATTTTATTTTTGTTTAATATTTCAGTAGGTAAACAGACAAACATATAGATAAATATTGTTAATAACCATTTCAAAAATATGACAGCGTTGATAGGGATCCTACTAACATCTAAAGAGCCCAAGCCAACCTCACCTGCAAGTGGTGCACCTTTCGATTAACAGACGAGGCTCTGGAAAACATGAAAGTTCCCGTTACTACGTGGGACCAGCAATGGAATTAGCGAAATGTGGGCTTATAATTTGGATAAAAGCCGTGATAATATGAATGAATGTCATATCATCATATCCTAGCATTATCCCGGTTCCCTAGACTTAAGCTTAAGGCCCAGGGTTTGACCCTTTTTTTTTTATTGACGTCGGTAACAAAATGCGTTTACGCACTACCTTCCGGCCAAAGGGGGACCGAAAGAGGGTGTGGGACTCACCACCAGCAGACGCGACTGCCAGCAGTAATACCCACTAAAAATCTTCCGACGACGCCCGCCGCTTGTTGAGAAAAAGGCGGGGGCCAGTACCTGGGTTGCAGCTTCTGACACCCCGCCTGCGGCCAACGTCCCCCGGACCAAAACCGGGAGGACCTCCTCAGAGAGGCGCAGTGGACGCGCCCCTCCTACCTCCTTGTGCGACCATAGCGTGTGTGGCCGACTTCTCGGAGGTTCCATGGTTAGACAGCAGGGGCCCCCTGCCCCCGCTGCCTAAGACCCTCCTGGCGCTGCTTGACGGGCCCTCCTGGCCTGCCCGCTGCGCCCTTCACAGGTCCCTCTTATTTTCCCCCCCGGTAGTTAGTACTAAGGGCACCCAGAGTCGCCAATCTCTGGGTGTTACCTTTTCCCGGCCTTCGGGAGGTATTCAGCCCCCACACCACGCCAAGGTGGCCTGTCCGGGGGGGGAACTCAAGCCAACCTCGCCTGCTGATCAACGGACGAGGCTCTGGCAAACGTAACAGTTCCCGGTAAGCGGCAATAGGCTCGCCACCTATTGAGACTGGAGACCAGTGGGGGCGGAGGGTCTGATCACTGGTTCAACCAGATTTGACTAAATTTTAGTTATTACGTGGAGCGACTGCCGTCTGACCTCCGCAACCCAGTGGGAAACATCATTCTATGGTCAAACCAGCTGTCAGTCTGTTATAAGGCACTGACTTCCTAATAACGACTGCAATAGATGTTCATGACAGCCGGTACCAACGGCTTAGCGTGCTTTTCGAGGCAATAATTACGCAAATAATTTCGAAAAGGCATTGACACCAGGGTTTGAACCCGAGACCTTCTGAATTTAAAGGCAAGGGGTCTTTTAATAATTGTATGTCATATCTCATTAGTAAAGTAGTCATGAGTAGGTTATGTCTGATCAACGCCACTTTAAAGCCTAAAGATATACTTGATAGTGTATTGTGTATGTATTCATTGATATAAAATTTCTTAAATCATACTCAATTACTTTTAAATCGACCATAAAACATTTTCTACCCGACCAACTAGTGCTTGAAATGGCTAAAGAGCATCAGAGTGCATCTCAAAAAGCAAACCCTTTAAGTCGTTGGAGAAAAATTGAATTTCTGAACGATTACTGCGAGGCAGCGCATAGCCCGCGGCATTTTCCACATAAAGGACACGGCATGCAGTAGTCGACAGTCGGATGTCTTGTGAAGATATGATGGATATTATGTAGCGACTTGTTTGATAATAGCAATTTCGGATATCCGTTTGCTGAGTTGTTTTATTGCATTTCATAGTTATGTGATATTGTATGGTACCTACTTCAATTTAAAGTAAGAAAATAAAATATTATTACTAATAAGTTGAAAATGAAACTAAATAATGCCGCTATTCAAAATTAATCTTTTATAAAAGTACTAACAAAAATACTGTCGTTATGAAAGTATTGTACATTTCATAGTTATGGGATATTTTAAAAGTGAGAAATTTCTTTTTTTTTATATTATTATTTCATTTTTTATATTATAAGAGAAGTTTATTTTTTTACTTCAATTTAAAGTAAGAAATTAAATAATTATTGTGTAACAAAAAAACTAAATACGGTTGCCATTAAAAAAATCTTTTATAAAAGTACTAACAAAAATATTGTACTTATGAAAATATAGTATGGTAAAAACAAAAATTGTATTGGGTGTATGGGGATTCATACCAAGTCCTGAGGAGCCAAAGCCAACCTCACCTGCAAGTGGTGCACCTGCCAATTAACGGACGAGGCTCTGTAGAACATAACAGTGCCCGGTATGCGGTAATAGGCTCGGCACCTATTACGTGGGACCAACTTTATAATTGGTGAAGTTTGGGCGTGTAATGTGCCTCTGCCTACCCTTTCGGGGAAACAGGCATGAATGTATGTGTGTATGTATGTGAAACAAAAATTATACACATGTAATAAAATTTTCGTTTAAATCACACGATATGAAATAAATTTCTGAACGATTACTGCAAGGCTGCGCATAGCTCGCGGCAATTTTCACATAAATAACACGGCATGCAGTAGTCGACATCTGATTTCTTGTGTATATAATATGTATAATGTATAATGTATAATATCCATCATAATTATGATGGATATTATAGAGCGAATTGTTTATTGATAGCTATTTCGGATATCCGTTTGCTGGATTCGATTAGTGCATTCAATAGTTATTTTATATTTTATTTGTACCGTTCATCATCATCATCTCAGCCAAAGATTCCAAAGATCACATGGAGCGATTCTGAGTCGCCTGCATTCATCGGCTTCCGGCTGCCTTGACCAGATTATCGGTCCATCGCTTGAGAAGCCCGATGGTGCTATTTTTAACGGTACCATTTCCTCCCCGGTTACTACCGGGGTACCATTAAAAAAGTATACAGTTATTTTAATGTAATAATTAACAACAAACATAATTAACAATTATACAGTACATATTAAACATTGTACCGTTAAAAAAAACATGAAAATGTAAATGTACATGTTACTTATAATAAACTTTCAAACTCAATCTATAACGCACCCTGGGCCCATAAAGGTCGCCACACAAAGGGACAACGCTTAGATGATGATGATGAAAATTCAAATTCAAGGTATTAAAGGTAAGTTGAGATTTGCTGAAATAGAATTTGTTTGTTTATATAAAGGACTTACGTTTGGGGCGATCTTGTTGGTACGATCTACGAGAGGTATGTGTGTGCATTTTTATATTTGAGGAATTCTAAGAAACTGGTACGTTTAAGTACGGTCTGTCTGTTCTAGAACGACGACGAAGAACTATATTTTCGAAAACGACGATAAGTGCATTCCCGCTCATGTATGAGAAGATTTTATTAGTTCCCATTCTACGATGCTGTGACGTAAGCCACTATAAAGCATTTTGTTTATGGAAAATATGCGTAATTTTTGAAAAAGTATGTAAATTAAGATTAACCTTTAAATTAAACCTCTAAGAGTATTATGATTGACTTTTTAAAATAGTTTACACTGGCAGTTACCTCTTTTAATGTGATTTAGAGTGTAATATAAGCTCTGAAGCTTTTTACGGTACACCGGTAGTTTTAAAGGTACTTACAACTCTTAGTTTTGCTGGAATAGAAAAAAAATCTTATTCATTTACAAGTATTAAGGTACTAGCCGGACTGCTTTTGACAACGTAGTATTTCGGCCACAACAAAGGAACGAATGTAATAATTCAATGACTTTTTATGTTATTTTATGGTGTGCATAAAAATAAATTTATATTCGTCTAAAATAATGTATTTTCTATAATCCGAACGACATAGTTCTTTATAATAATTTATTACTTAACTCAATTTTTGTCAGAGCTTCAGAAAATACATTTTCACTTTCTCAATACAAAAACAACTGGCGATTTTATTGTTCGCGCCGGAGAAAAAACCATTTCCCAAAAACCTTTTTGGTGAAATTGAATCATTGTCACAACAGATTATATTAAAAAGGTTATGAAGCGATCAAATCGAAAGTATTAAACGTCGGGTAATAAGGAGCGTGACTTGGAACATTTGACTTTCGTCTTGTTATATTAAATGGGGGGGAACATCCCCCAAATGAGTGCCGGATTTCCGCCGACGTCATCATCGCCGCCAAATAAACTGTAAACGATTGGGGATTTAAATATTTACCAAAGCGAGAAGGCGACAGGATTATTTTATAAGGCGAATAAGATATAATTTTTGAAAAATATAAGGAAATAAATATACCAGTGTGGTAACGGGTCTAGAAGAAGGCCACCCCCTGTCATGTCATGTAAGAGTCGATGAAGAAGACTCTGGGCAGCAGCGTCATCCTGCGTACTGGCTGAGTCTACGATCTGCTGATAATTATGATGACATATTAACGAAAGCAGCGGTGAAAAATAAACTCAAAAAGAGTTTTAATGAATAAGCTAACTGCCATCCACTTAGGCATTCGAACATAGGCATTCGTCAAAAAGCTCCATGGTAACCGGTTTTCTATAAACAGCATCTATTACCCATCTACAAACCATTTTTTGAGAAGGGTAAAAAAAATAAACACGTCAAAGATTTAAAAGGATAACTTCTTTCCAATGAATCTGGATCAATTCTATTTATCTTACCGTAGGTTCTCACATAATTAATAAAATCGATTAACATTGATACAAAAAAAATGTTTCAGAAATCTGTAGGTAATAAATTCTCGTTTTTTTTCAGATGGAAATTCATCGAATAACCGTTTGTCCCACCGATGACCATGGATTTCTTTTAATGTACATTGCACACGTTTTAAAATTACTATTGAAATGAAATAATCTGAATATGTTCATACAGTTATTTCAATGATTACGGTATCCACAAACAAATTGTCTTCATATATTTTATGTACGTCAAGTAAATAATAATAAAATGTAAAAACCAGATGAATCCCACATTTATAATAATTGCGCAAGCAATTGAGCCATCAATCACGAGAGTACCTCGTTTTACTCGCATTTGGTTTAAAGCTACACATCCACTAAAACTCAAGATACATTAATTTAAATATCCATATTTTTGTTACATAATATATGTTATATATTAATTTACAATAAAAAGGCACGTGAAATACTGCCATCTTGTTCGTCTTTTTAGCCTTTTGTGAAATCAGTCATTGTGTAATTTTATTTTTTTTCTTCATGGCCTGAGTCGTTTAAAATATTAAAAATATTTTTGTCATTGCATGCTGCACCAAAAATGGTTAACAGCAAGCAATGTAAGTTATATTTAAATTATTTGAATAATAAGTTTAATCGATTTTTCCGGCTTTGCTAAAACGAAGTAGAGCATTCAGCGTAAAAGTTAAATCTGTTTAAACGTGTGATTTTGTATTAGCACAGATCACATTTCTAGCATTTAATGCTATTCTACAGTAAAGGGGTTCCTTTGGAGCCACTTGATTATATTTGACTGATCAGAGGTCTTCTTAGGTTTGGTCTGGTCTGATTTTTTAATATTTTTCGTGAGGACGCTGAAGTTAAATGTCTTTTACTAGTGCAGAGTCCAAAACTTCATAAGGAAGCCAGTGCCTTCTAATGTCCTGACAGATAGATGGTTTAACGATACATAATTCCCTCTGAGTGGCGAAGGTCTATATGCACATAAGATAAGCACATAAGTGTTATGATATGATAAGTTACGAATACATAAATGTATAAAGTAAGAAAACAGTTTAAATTGCCTGAAACTCTTTAAAATTGTACAACTTTCTTAACTATACATAAACAGGAATGTACATGGGATTGCTATATTTAATTGATAATGCTACAGCATATTTATGGACTGCCTGAGACGCCATCATTCACTTGTCGTCAGTTTATCTACGGTTCCTATTTTTAAGCGTGCCTTTTTAGTTGCATTTTTTAAATTCATAACATTGGCCTCCTTATTAATCTGATATCGAACTTTCAATGCTGGTCTGAAATATTTTTTCTGGAAGATATTTCAACACTGTTCTTTCTATACTTCTACTGCAATGAAACGCAATTATTATTACTATAATATTAGTAGTTAAGGCAAACGGCTTAGGCCATATCGCGTAGAATCGCACCTAAAGCTTAACACCGCTATTAGTTAATTCGCGCGTATGTACATATATTTCCATGCATTTCGCTGCAGAGATTTGTCCGTGGGCTCTAAACGTGCTAGTTTGTGGTTGGTGCACGTGTTGTTTGCCAGGTAATTAAGGTTAGGTTGTTTATGGAGAAGCCTAAGCTGGCATCTATACAGCCTGTAAAATATAAAGGGATTACGTAAAATCTTTGCCGTAGTTTTCTCGTACCATTTTGGGTACCGATCATTAACATAGGTCTATAGTAAAAAACATTTAAAACTGAAGATCAAATAATAGTCCCGTTAGCCCTTTACCCCACAAAAAGCGTATGTGTTTCAAGTGGATACATGATCTAATTATAACTGGTTTTTTAACCAAATCCTGGTTCTTGAGCAAGCACAGTCATTAGTCATTAAATAATCCACTTCTGGTCATAATCATAATCTCTTCAGTCGTCCTTTTCCTCTGCGTCTCGTCTCCCCTACTTACATGACAAATGATATATAAAAGCATTAAATATACAATTTCATGTACATATAACATGTTAGATAGCTAAACATAGCATTTAATAGCATCACAATGGATTGAGACCTAAAATCGAGCCAACTACATCGGGCGAGCAATAAAAATAATTGTTCATTTCACGCCTGGCCCGTAAGTGGCCCGGGTATTGTGGCCCGGGCCGGATTTCCCGCGCCTCTATTTCCCGGTTTAACCTATAAAAGGCTTCGACAATAAGGTTATAAATCTACGAACTGACTGGTTTTATTCCTGTATTATGAGTATCAATTATGTATGTTGTTTTTTTATTGCCTATCAAATCAATGCTGACGCTAAAAGCACGAAGCCGATATTTATTTTAAAAAAAAAGTACCTTTAATGTTCTGCTTTATTTTGATTACCTCGGAGGTACTTAAATTTTAGTTACTTATTAATAAGTTAAGGTCAAACTAGAAGAATACCGATTCCCAACCTCATTTCATAGTTAAACTACAAAAATCTTTGAATATGGCTGACTTAAATATGAGTGTAGTTGGTGGCCAACCAGACATAGAAATAACCAAAGTTGAGATTAGCTCACGGGGCCAGCGCGGTCTACACCTGATTGCGGTTAAATTTGTTAACAATGCAGCTTACAAGTTTTCGTAACATTTATTTATGATTGAAGTGCAATGAAAAAATTATAGAAGAAATTCTAAAGCCTAATATATCCCTGTCAGACCAACACATCAAAAACGAACATAAGTTTATAATTCGTCTAGTCCAAAATTATTAAACTAAAGATAGAAAATTAAACATACACTTGTAATCAACTGTGTCAATCTATATTATGTTGACTAGCGAGATGGCGTGGAGGTCAGTATACCTGCACTTCAATCTTTGCGTGCATGAACATAAATATTTGTTATGATCTGGGTATTTCCTAGGTATATTAATAACATAATTTCTTAATGATATAATATTGTTACTAAATAATTGGAGTTATTACAAGAGAATATTTATTTTTGTGAGGAGCGATCGAAATTTTACATTGCACTCTGTATAAAAAGAAACCAAAACACAGAACGTCCATCAAAGATAAAGTGACGCAACTCGATTCGCCCCACATTCAACATACATAATCACACTTACATATCTCATTTGGGGTGGGCAGAAACCCTGCTGCTATTATGTAAAAAACGTTTATATACAGTTGTATTAAAGTTTACTTTTAAACAAAAATCTCTACGTGAAACATGTCAAAAGGTAAGAAGTGGCTAGCCCTTCGCCCATATGAACACTAGACAAAATCTTATTCTCTTAGACATCTTCTCCGATATCCTCTTGCAAACCATCATCATCTCAGTACTGAGCACGAGCCTCCTTTCACATATCAAGGTGCGAAGGTATTAAGTCATACTGCACCACGATGACCCAGTGCGGATAGGCGGAGGCGGAGGAGGATATGTGGCGTCCTGCTGTTAATTTTTTTCAAACCGATCAATTAGTGTTCTAACATGGCTTAACGACTACCACAATTAGTGGTAACCGGGACCAACGGCTTAGCGTGCCTTCCGAAGTACAAGCAAACCAGTCGCTGATATAATTCTTTGCAGTTGCCACCACAGATAAAAAATCAACGTTAATTAATATCGCAGATTGGGTTGTGCCTAATGAATTGATTTATAGTTGATATCATTTCAAATAGCCTCGAGGTATCAATCAATTCGACGAAATTGCAATTAGATAAGTCGCATCACATCATTACTAGTAAGCAGACTAAAATTAATCAGCTGTCGCATTGATGACTTTCCATTACGACATCTGACTGCATTTTTTTTTATATGCATACATAATATCACGCCTGTTTCCATACTATATGCCCACATTTTGCCATTTATATGGATAGTCTCACGTATTTGGTAGCGAGCTTATTACCGCTTTCCGGGAACTTTTATGTTCGCCAGAGCCTCGTCCGTTGATCGGCAGGTGCACCACTTGCAGGTGAGGTTGGATTGGGCTTTTAAGATCTTGGCAGGAGGCCTCTACACCTCCCCCTCGACTGTTATTATTTACACTAAGAACATATAGTTACACATACAGTTTTGAACAATAACAAACTACAGAGACATCTAGCAAATCCTACATATACTATCTATGAAATCTAGCACATTATTCTAAAACCAGCTCAAGCCGGCGGCCGACCCGCAAGCAAGTTCACATTACGTAGTCTAAGTAATCATACCTTAAATGAGGCGGTATTCCTGGCAGACATTTCATCTACACACTTCTCTTTGCTAACAAGTCGTCGCCTCTGGTTAGTGGGCACGTAACAATGCAAATATTTGCCTAGAAGTGACGTCATCTTTAAGTAGGGTATTTTAGGTAAGTTGACATGATTTCTCATTTAGTATATTTCTTAAATTCTCTCATATTTAAAAAAAACATAAACTTAATTTATTTGGTATATAACAAACCACAGCGCCATCTAACAAATCTCATATGTACTATCTAATGTAATCTCGTACATCATTCCGAAACCAGCTCAAGCCGGCGGCGGCGTACCCGCAGGCGATAGTTCACATTACGTAGTCTGGGTAATTATACCTGAAACGAGGCCGTATTCCGACAGGCATTTCACCTACACGCTTCTCTGTGCTAATAATCCGTCGCCTCTGGTTAATGGGCACGTGACAATGCAAATATTACATAGATACGTACACTCATATTCATTAGTTCAATTTTGTTTTGTTAATAGGCATATACGGTTCCCACGACGAGGTTATGTGTAGATTATTAAAGCTAATGTGACCATGAATCTTCTGAAAATATTTTAAAAGCTTTGTTATAGAAAACTCAATATTAATCAAAAATTGTTTACTTATTTTAAAAACAAGACATTAGGAATAGTTTTAAATATTTCATTAAGTAAAACTCTCTTAAAATAGAAATTAATCTTTGATATGGGGATCCTACTAAGGCCTCAGAAACCCAAGCCAACCTCACCTACAAGTGGTGCACCTGCCGATCAACGGACGAGGCTCTGGCGAACATAACAGTGCGTATAATATGCCTCTGAGCTCAGGGGTGGCCCTTCGGGGAAACAGGCATGAATGTATGTATGAATAAAAAAATTTATTCACTTAAATAATATAGATATAAACAATTGTTTCACAATGACACCAAGTATTTAGATCCAATGTTAGTATCGTTAAGAGCGTGTGTTATGAATATTAGTAACAACGCATAAACATCGATATATATATTTATATATTTAGTGTTATAAGTAATGTTTTCTGGTTTAAGTTCTTCTAAGGAGGTTTTGTTATTTACTATTGAATAAATTGTTAAAATCCTTTATGATTAATATTGTTCTGAGTCAGCCCACACAAGACATAAGTTGGTGGGCTAACTCAGTATACAGTGGCAATTAAAATGAAATGTAGTATACGTATACTACGAGAGGCCCTGTGGCCAGGTGATAGCAGGTGGTGGTAGTGGATTGACTTAAAAGACGTATAGTGTACAGCGTCACAGACAAATGAAAATTGTTATGTGAGTACCTAACCAATTGATAATTTAATACAGAATAAATAGCCTGTGAGTTTTTTTCCAGATCTTCTTACAGAGTGGCTCGAAACTGGCACTTATATTCATTTACAGTTAAACTTTTGTTCCATTGCATGTATATGCATCTAGTTTCGATTTCATATTTGAAGTTTAAAGTTGCAGTTTGATCATAATAATCTCTTGGATGGCCAATATACAGCAGTTCGCTTCACATGACTGAAATGATAAATATTACTATTTGTGGGAAAAATATCTCATACAGTCGACAGTCATAAAAATAACTTTCATCTTATCAAAAGAATGTAGTTTATATATACGAAAGTTATTGAATATCGCAAAAAGTTTCTAGGAAAATATTATTATTATGACGTTTTTATTAGATTATTGGTACTTAGACATGCCCATTAAGGTTATCACTTTATTGAAATCACGATATTTCAGATGTCCAGGATTATTTATTATTGCTATAAGGTTGTAGCATACTTAATATATTATTATAATTACGTTACATTGTTGTATACTTTCTATTTAAACAAATAAAATTTTAAAAAATCTCTTACAATAACACCCATAATAACATTCCAAGATAAGTATTTAAAAAAATATGAGGATTACTTTAACCAAGATACTAATTTTATTGTATATAACATACTTAATGTACACAGGTAACACGCATAGACAGTAAATACTCAGACCAGAACAAATATTAATATTTTTTCACACAAAGACTTCTCCATTGTGGGAGTCGAACTCACGAAGGAGCGGAGTGAAGTATACTAAATACATAGGTCAGCACGCATAGACAGTAAACACTTAGACCAGAACCAATATTAATATCTTTTCACACAAAGACTTCTCCATAGTGGGAGTCGAACTCACGAAGGAGCGGAGTGAAGTATACTTAATATACATAGGTCAGCACGCATAGACAGTAAACACTCAGGCCAGAACAAATATTAATATCTATGCACACAAACTTTTCTCCATTGTGGGAGTCGAACTCACGAAGAAGCGGAGTGAAGTATACTGTACACCACTGCATTTCGGTCACTAATATTTTCGTTATGTCACAGATGATGAACAAAATCCCAATCAATCTGAAAATTTGCGTGGGGTGCACACCATTTGAGAACGACTACAGACGATATCGAAAGGACAGATTGCGTGGTAAACTAACAACAGGGCTGAGTGGAGACGTATTGGAGAGGCATTTGTCCAACGGCGGCGCTGAAGAAGAAGAAGAAGAAGATTGAGTGTAGGAAAAAATTAATAATGTTATATGATCGAGAGGGAGGGTGAATGAAGCGATGTCACATAACAGAAGTGAATAGATTAAGAAGACATGCTGCACCTACTCCAGATAAACTGGGTACTGCTCCCAGAAGGATTATGATGAACAGAAGAATCAGAATTAGGAAACAGGGGTCTTGGGAATTGTTCAGTCCAAACATATTGTCGGCTGACAGTGAGCGCGCTTTATGCAGTTTACTACTTTTGAATATATTTTTAACTTCTCATTCACACCGAACCGGCAATACACTTGCAGAATGATAATGGCAAAATTCAGCGTGCTCAGGCGGCGGCGGAGTTAAGTTCGATGTGGACGCTGCCAGACAAAGTAACATTATTACCAAACGAAGATGAAGTTTAGTAAAAAGTAACATATTATGTTACTTTGTCCAAACTCCCAGCCGTTTTTAGTTTTTAACTTTACTTGTTTGTTCCTGTAGCAGCAATAATGTTCTCCAGTAAACGTTCCTCACATTTACAAACGATTTTCTTTTGTATGAACTATCAGACGAACTCCAAAAAATATATAAACATTTCTGCACACAGCTCTAGAAAACCCCGATAATAATTACATCGGAGTCGTTTGATAACTTCAGTATGATAATTATGGGTCACGACTGCATAAATTTTGATGTATAAAAAGACAAAGTTTATTCGATAAGAGAACTTTGAAAAAATAATGTAATGCTTTACCACAGTTATAAGAAATAGTCAACAGAAGTCGAAGTCTTGGATGGGTGACCTTTGGGGGCATTTGATTTTGAGCGCGTTTGTGCTTATTCAGGTTCATGTTATTACTATATGTTAGAGGTCCTATCTGGCGGAATTAATATCTAATAGCAGGAGCCCTGGCTCATTACAGTCTCATACTGGATTCACGTGGTAAAGTATGGGTCTGAATCGCTCTCAGTTTGTGACAGAAGACTCTTACCCAGTATTGCGATGCTACTGAACCGAGATGATTATGGAAAGTAAGTAGTAATCTGCGAAACTTTTAACGTCTTAAAGGCTATTTACCAAGGCTGTGGTATAAGAAGCATTGAATAAAATAAAAAACACATGGAGATATCGGCACTTTACTCAAGAGGTCGTTAATTTGATTTTCACAGGGAAAAAATCTTTGTGTGCACGAATATGAATAATTATTTCTGTCTGGGTGTTTCCTATGTATATTATGTATATATTTATTTTAAACAAACAAGGTATTTAAGTATGTTTATCTGTTTTATAGTATCCATAACAGAAGTTCCTAATGATACTTATCTTGGAACTAAATAATAGGAGTGATTGTAAGAGAATATTTATTGATTCACAAAATTATATTTTGATTTTAAGTGTTATTTCAAAATAATTATTTTGTCAAATGTAATCCTACATAGATATGTAGATAGATAGGTAGATAGTTTGGTAGATACCTAACAGGTAACATTCCCAATTGACTAATTTTATAATACTAATATGATATCATGCATTATTCCAATTACCATAATATCTGAACTGACTACATAAGTTAGGTATAACTAGGTACAAATGCACTATTTAATTCAAACAGTTCGAAGACAAACGAAGACATTTCAACTATACATCACAGTTTCCACTCGAACTGGGAGCAAAACTGCTACTTCTGTGATTGTTAATAAAGACTAAAGTTGCCTGCATTGTTGGAATTAAAACAAGTTCGCTGTTTCAGTGTAATTTCCGCAAAGTTTGGTCCGAATGATAAAAGTCGGCGTGTTCCGTGCGGTTCATATTTATTGCGTGAAGTTAAGTTATTAACTTCAGTTCTTATTTATCTCAACTTAATGTTGCAATTTTTATTGCACTTTCGTTTGTTTAAATAAATTTGTATTCATCAGCAGCATTGTGAGAGGTTCTAACTCAATAAGCAGTTATACATGCATGCAAAAATGCATAAAAATATTGTACATATAAAATGATATTAGACCTGACCCGACAACCCAGAGAAAAACCTCATTCATTAATTAAACCAGCTGTCAGAATGATAGAAGGCATTGAATTCCTAATAACAACTGCCATAGATGTTCATTACAGCCTGGACCAACGCTTCACGTGCTTTTTGAGTTACGGAGCAAGCGATAATTAGGAGAATAACTTTGAAAAGTTAACCCTTTACCAGGCAGTGGTCACACCTAATCGGTCATATATGACCACAATAAATTGAACCTTATGCGGTTAACTTAAGATGGAAAACCAATGAATATTTTCAACGTACTCTGCCTGTTAAAGGGCTAAGTAGGACACTTTTAAGTTCGCACGATACTAATTCAATTCGAGTAATGTACTATTACAACATATTAGTACTAATAATTGACCTCTAAAATATATCTGTTACTGTCTGTTTAAATAGAGAACCGTCTTAAGAATGGCTCTCCAATGGCACGCCACAAAGCTCGATTTTTATCAATCCGTCTCCAACCGCTGCCAGCAGTTCAAATTGTTTGCTTGCTTTATAATATATCTAAATAGCTTTAGCTCCTAATAAGTAAAAATTATATGTTTTATAATTTTATATCTTAAAATGAGACCTGAGTTTCGTCATTTTTTTTAAAATACCATTTAAATTAATTCATAATAAAATAAATCATTATCATCTGTACTAATTTGTAATGTCAAATTTCAGTGCGTGTAGGTACAATAAACTATTCATTAATAATAAATTACTAAAGAGCTTGTTTGTATAATAATATTGTCAGGTTGTTTTATGTAATAATGAGTAATTTTAATGCATTGATGTTTACTTTGTTTAATTGTATTTTTATAGCATGCATACATTCACGTTCTTTTCCCCGAAGGGGTAGGCAGAGGCATATTATACGCCCACACTTCGCCAATTATAAAGTTGGTCCCACGTCACTGGGGGCGAGCCTATTGCCGCTTACCGGGCACTGTTATGTTCGCCAGAGCTTCGTCCGTTGATTAGCAGGTGCACCACTTGCAGGTGAGGTTGGCTTGGGCTTCTTAGGTCTTGGGGCGGACCACTATTTTTATTAAGAATGTTATAGCTATGATAATTATAAGGCAAACATGATAACGATGATGAGTTAGGAATGAAATACCCTTACATATATTGAGTTTTGCTATTTCGAACGGCCGTTGAATATCTGGTCAACGGCCGTTCCATACCATAGTAGTTAATATCTTATAACTCGCACCACAAATGAGCTAACTCAACACTGCCAAGTCGGCGCGAAGTTATTCCCTTTTGTTACTTTTTCATAACAATAACTAATTTCGTCGGTTAATTAAGCAACTGAAATGTTTTCCCGCGAATTCCAAGGGTACCTTCAACGGTTTCCTCAAACTTGGAAAGTTTGTACTGTGATATTCTGGGATAAGATTAATTGTGTAAGTCTTCGTGCTTGAAATGTCGTATTTTGTAAATCTGTTGTTGGGTAAATTGCTCTTTTCTTACACAGCCAGCTGTGGTAACAATTGTTCTGCAACAATATGAAGAAACCAATGAGTGTTGACCAATTTTCGGAGTAAATAACAGGCCTTGTTGACTTAAGAGGTATTTTTAAGTTGTTACACAACCGTTGTAAGGTATATCATAAAATGTAAATATAATATGTTTGGACCTATCTCTAGTTACAAGTTAAGATAATAAGTCGTTGTAAAAAGGCGTGAACAGCACCTAGTACAAAGGCTTCATAAATATTCTATATATAAATAAATATTCTCTTATAATCACATTAATTATTAGGTTCCAAGATAAGTATCACTAAGACCTTGCGTTATCAACACTAAAGAACGGATAACTGAAATATATTTTTTTCTGTAAATACATACTAAATACACATATAAAACACCTAGACCAAAACATAAATTCATGTTTATATACACAAAGATTTGTTCTTTGTGGGAATCGACCCCACAACTTCTGAAATGAAGGTATATTGACCTCCACGCCATATCGGTCGTCAATATTATTAATATTCAGAACGCGATAATAACGCTTTCATAATGAGCATATTATGATACTTATTAAGGGAGGCTTGTACAACAGTTCTAAGTTTGATTTAAATTGCCGTTGAATTTTAGTGATTTGTTAATACTCATAGTTGAATGGTACAGAACGATGTTTTAAATAAATTTAGCTCTAATTAGGATAAGTCACCGTTGTGCAAGACTCTCTAAGAACGGTATTATTTTCAGTATGAAATACAGAATGAACATAAACAAAAGGTCTTTACTTTATTCAGATTTTCAATTTAGTTGTGTATCCACAAGGAGCATCAAGGAATCTCGGGTAACCAATAAAACAAAGACGGAGCGATCCGTATCCCACGAGCCCCTTGTAAACAAAATTCAATCGAGGCCGCTTTTTACCTACCTTTAGTTTTTTAACTGTTGATTACAAGTTCTAAAATAGGGTTTGTTACTTAATTATTTTGAATATGTATTTGTATTTTATTATGATAATCGCATTTTTATAATTATCTGTGAACTTTAACGAGTCAGAGCTTTTCTTTTTATAGGTGAAAATTATATAAAGACGGAGCGAGCGTATCTCACAGGCCTAGTAAACAAAACAGAATCGAAACCACTTTGTATCTGCAAAAATCTATATGGGTAATGCTGCAGAAGTTGAATGTATCTTTGGGCTGCATAAAAGTGCTGTTTGCCCTATATATGATATGAGATCCCATATTATGACTGTGTATCCAGAGTACATTTATGAATATTTGTTGTATACTCATAGAAATAAATGTTATTTATGTAAAAGTAGCGATAGATATAATTTAAACTTAAGAAATAAGGTTAAACTGGCTATATCCAAATGTAGGCTCCATAAAGTTCTAAATTATTTAGCGGGAAATAGTATGGACAATATGCTGCCACCTGGCAGATTTGGCAAATTTGTCTTTAAATAATTAAAAAACTACGTAAAATCTAAATTGTGCCAGAAGGCTTATTACAGTGTTAAAGGTTTTATGAATGACAAGGCTGCCTGGAAGTGACATGATTGCTCCTTCCTTTCTTTAGTAGATATTAGCTGTTGGTAGTTTTAAGAACAACTGTTCTGTAAGCCTCGTTAAAGTCATTGACAGACTGACTGACGGTCAATACCCTCCCCCTTTATAAGCACGACAGGCTGACAAATCTTGAGGAAAATCCACAACAGACAGAATAACTGACAAATTATGAATATTTTTCAGAATTTGTCAAGGTGCAATACATTTTGCTTTTAATTGTCTCTGTTTTGTTGATTATGGTACAGCCCATATCTCTTTCATTGGTGTTAAAAATTATAATGTATTTCCATTTTGTTTGTGAAATTTACTCTACTTTTTTCTTACTATGTTTCCTTTTTGTAAACTGTTGATTTAAAATGCCTAAAAGCAGGTAACATATAAAACAATAATGTTGTATAATCTTATACAATGTGTTCTAGTGTTTTAGAATTTTTAATATATCTATAATCAGTAATTATAAATTTCTTAAGGAGTTTACAAACAAACAGTGTGCCTAATCGCAGACGCATTAACTGCATTTCTAACCCAATTTATATGTTATTATTTATCTATTTATAAGTCATCAATACAAGCAAAGTGATTCTTATGTTATTAAACGGTTTGACGTGTAATGGCGCTATAATTAAATTTATTTCTTGCTGCAGATAGCAAAACGATAATTTAGACGCACGTTAGTGTTAAATCTGCGGAAGCTGCATATTGTGTTCAGAAAAAGATATACGCTAGATATACTTCGCTATATCCATGATTTGAAGCCCTATAAAATAGCATCCTTTAAGCTGCATCTGGCAGCAAAGATGATGAGTGCTCCACGTTCCAAAGTAATTTTACGAAAATATATGAAAAATAAGCCACGAAGTCTGCAGCTTGTTTGAGAATAGCAACTCCAAAGAAACACTACACAATAAAATAGCGATTCATAAAATATCTTGAAACATACTGTATTTGCGAGTGGTCTTTTGAAATAAAATTTGAAAGCAAATTTTAGGCAGATAGCCTCATAACATTTTCAGAAAATTGTTGGTACCTTTTGAGATGTTTATTTTAGTTTTAATATAACTAGAGAAAAAAAAGTTAATCCATGGCCTAGCCGCGATGTCTGCCGTGTGTTTGAGAATAGCAACTCCAAAGAAACACTTCACAAGAAACTGGCGATAACTGAAATATTTTAAAATATAATTTTTAAATAAATTTTTATTGTATCTGCTTGAGGTATTAAGAAATTTCAAGCAACCAATGAGACAAAGACCTGAATGCCATCGGCTTGTTGCGAACAAAACACAATCGAAGCTTGAGGGAGCTTCTTTCATTTGCCACATTGTCTCTATTCTTTATCTTTATTCTTTATCTATTATAATCTTACAATACCACAAGATCTTTGTAATTCGAAATCTTTTATTTTAAAGTTAGCTACATTTCAAGCCGAGAAATTAGATGTGGGTAGATTATGAAAAAATAATGTTGTTTGTCTTGAGCAGACCTTTGATGTTGGTATTGACTTTGTCGATAGAAGTGTGTTCAGTTTTACTTATAAATAAATTATTATTATATATTTGTTTAAGACTCATTTATATCTTTGTATTATTTTTATAAAAAGAAATCACAAACGGTTATTTGCCAGAATAAATTTATAGATACATAAATGTCTACTAGATACAAATATATACATAGGTTACAGAAAATGGTTATGATATTCTTTGAAGAGCAAATTTTAATGTAAATTTTGTATCGAAAATGACGCATGAAATATTTTAAGTTCCAATATGCTGCCATATGTTGAACCTTACATGCTCTAGCATTACGTCTATTTTTGTTAATCAAAACGACATTTCGGTTCCCACAATTTGATAATCTAGAGACGGTTTTATTTGTTCAATCAATACTGGCCGTTGAACAATCTTGACGAGTTACTTGCTGAACTCTTGTCAACTTAAACTTAGGAATTGGACGCGTTGGTCTTAAGATATTATTTTATTTGGTTTTATTCCATATAAAAAGACAGCCTTTTGATTGCAAAGAATCCCAATTTCATAACAGAAGATAGTTGGAATAAATCTCCAGCTTGGGGCCGCGTGTTACAGTTAGTAAAGTCTAAAGCTACATCATAAAATAGTTCAATAAACCGCGATTTGAATCCGTAAAAATGTTTAAACTATGAATTCTCCATCGGAACGAAATGTGCTAGACATGAACACAAAATTAGTTCTTCCTGTTAAAGTCTTTAAGAAAAACATTGTAACAAAACTATACTTTAATTAACTAAAAAGGGGAAAAATGCAAACATTTTTGAAAAAAAATCGCTCACTGACATATATATCATACTGCCTACATCTTATGTGTAATTATTACACCTTAAATTCGCTTAAATTGTAATAATTAAATACCTTTGGGTGTGTTCTCTAGAGAGATTATAAGCTATTGTAAAATTGCTATACCGCTCATAACTTATCGCATTTTTTTAATACGAAATTCAATTGTTGAACCCAGAAATGAAGTAGATAATATATTTAATTAATTAATTATATTATGAGAATAAGAGCACAAACAAAAAAGAATAATATTGATTCCATAGAAATATGCATATAAATATTTAGAAGACTTGCTTGAACCTAATCTATTACGAGTTTATTTATACGTCGCAGATAGATGTAATATTTTATTCTTTTTGATTTAAAGACCAAACTGATCCAGGAAAAATTTTGAAAATTTTAGTGCTCATCATCAGAACTCAGGGCAGTGGACCGGTTATTCAAAGGTCGTGAGTTCGATTATTGTGGAACCCCGCGGGCAAGTTGATGTTTTCTAGTAAAAAAATCACTTTAGAATACAATACAAACGTACATGTTAAGGCTGACTGTATTCTTGAGCTGTACACATGATGCGCTCGGGTACTGACTGTAGTCAAAAACTATAATTAAAATTATCCAGTATATACAAAAGTAATTTCTTAAAAGAGTTACCATTTGTGTAACATATTATATCAATCGCTTTAGATCAATTAGGAATCCGAGTGCCAAATATCAGAACGTCAGTCGCCTGAGATTATTTTAATATTGTTAAAGAGGCGTAGCTTCCAAGCCTTGCACACAAAAAACTATACTTATACAAGTCATGCACTTAAAGCTTTTTCTTTTACAAAAAGAACACAAAGGCAATCCTTTTCTTGAACCCATTGCCACAGTAAGTTGTATGAACCGAAAAGAAAGTCCCTATAGAACTTGCACCTTTACAATAACGCTACCCTTTGGGCCAGGAGTCAAAGCATTCATTGAATGAAACTAGGTCCGAGGGTCTCTTGGTCTCTGGGGGTCACGGGTGGTTCCGCCGTGAACAATATATGCGAGTGGTCTGAAGTAACATCGTACTTGTTTTTGAAATGAAATTTATAAGCAAATTTAAGGCAGAAAGACCAATTTACGTTTACAGCAAATTTTTGAAATATTTATTTTGATTTAACTAGAAAAAAATAATAAAAGCCGAACAACGGCCTAGCCCTCGTATCGTTAGCGTAAGATCTTCTCTAAATTTTCATTAATAATCTAATGTAATTCAGCCTATTATTATAACTATAAATAATGTGGCTTCCTAAAAAATTATATTTAATATAATAAATATGTTATCAGATTTTTAATAGTAATGTTTATAATTGTATAGATGGTAGTAATATTGTAACAGTATTTCGAAGTCCAATACAAAATCTCGATTCAAAATTTCGTATTAAGTAATAGATACTCCCCGCTCTCCATTTTAATTACATATCAATCATGATGGCTGATGCCAATTGCGTCCACTGCAAAACATACGCCTCTCCCAAATAGCAAACATAATAAAAGTTAACTGATTCAAGAAAAAGTAAGTCAAAAAAATTACATATCATTTTTAATTTTAACTTTACAAAAATAGTGCAATAATTTTACAAACACATAACAATGTCTATTGAATTGCCGCATGAATGACATCACAATACTACCTACACTCAGGTCTAACACAATAAGGCAGCCCTTTGGGCCAAAATAAAAACATTCATTGAATGGGGTCCAATGGTCCCGTAGTAGGTCCCCGGGGGCAGTGTGAGAGCATAGTAGAAACTAATACGTACAATATGTTCATACATACTTACCGAACACGGAGAAGCACGCCCACTGATATATATTATATATAATAGATAACGCAAATGCATGTGATTCGCGTGTCCAAACGTCGGGGTTGTCCACCGCTACTTACAGTCCGCGCGTGTCTGTTGTTGTTTATTAAAATCTGTTACATAAACGACTTCATATATAAAATATTTATCATCAGCGGCATCATTGTTGATGAATCAGTTCAGATTTTCCGTCACTAAATATCGGCAGTGACGTCACAATAGGTGTTAAAAAGTCGGCACGCTTGATTTCAATACAAATCGTGAGACTTGCGTTAACTATTGTATATCTATATCTCGTCGACAAAATTATAAAATTGACAAAATTAATCACTGCTAAAGGTGGTACAGACGTGGCTACGTCGCCGCGCCGTTCAGAATACTGGATCCCTACACGGCAGTTATGCCTCTTAGCCATGCATTTTTTGAAGATATAGTAGACTATAAGCGACAACCCAATGTCGCTAGCTATGTAGGCTAGCTTGCTCGGGGCTCGAATTAGCTTACTTATTTGTTTTTACTATGATGAAAGGTTCCATTGCGTACAATTTACACGTGTGATTCGAAGACAGAATTGTAGGTGGGTCATAGAATTCCGTGCCTTCTAGTTTTATTTAGGTTTAGAATTAGAGTACCTTACTATAGGCAGACATATCGGTTTTGCTTACTAACCCATTTCGGATTCACTCAATAGTAATAAAGTCAGTTATACCCACTACCCACATGGTATTTTTTTATTTTAGACATCTTTTGTTTTCTTCTTTTGAGTACTGTATTATATAAATCGTAATCTGAAGATCACGCCAGTCTCTTGGGGCAGTCTGAGAGGTTCAACTGCGAACTATTTACGCGTGTAATTCGTAGACAGATTTGTGGGTGGGACATCAACTTACTATGTAGACATCCCGGTTTTGTTTTTTAAGAAGTGTTTTTTTTAATAGGAAATATCTTTACATATTTCTCAAAGATTGTTCAACAGCAGAGCAATAATCGTTTATTATTTAAGGAATTTATGAAATTTTCATAAATTACTATTTGTTATAAAAAAGCAAATTGCATAATGGTTTTGATCTGACATTTATAGGTAAGTGTTCACTAACCTTTGAGGTGGCGAACAAGTGACAAACAACCTTATAGTTATAAAAGTATTTGAAAAAACACATCCATAGGGATATCCTACCAAGTAAAAGTAAAAGTAAAAAAAATATTTATTTCATAAACTATTATACATAGTACTTGAGAACGTCATGATTACAAATGAAAAAAAAAACAATCGAAATAATATTACACTAAATCACGAAGCTTAGATTCACTTACATGCAACAAAACAATTTAAAAACAAAAAATAATTAAGTGTAAGTGAATCTAAGTGCCAGTTCCGAGCCACCGCTCTGTAAGAAGAACTGGCAAGAAACTCACAGGCTTTGCTCTTTTAAATATGTCCATTAGTTTGGTACTAGAAATACAATCTTCATTTGTCCGTGAAGCTATACAATGCAATAAGTTAAGGTTATGTACCTTAACAATATTTATGTTTTCAAGTCATTCATATTAGAATAGCCTGTATGAAACGGCAGCTTAATCCCAAGCATTTTTATCTGCCATATAGTCTTTAATAGAATAGTATCCCTTTGAAGACAGCTTGTGTTTTATTGTTAATTTAAATTTATTTAGGCTCAATTGCTGTATGTTACTTGGGATTTTATTGTAGAATCGCACACATTGACCTTTAAAAGATTTGTTTATCTTTTGGAGCCTAGAGGCAGGTACAACTAATTTATGCTTATTCCTTGTGTTTAGGTTATGTACACAGCTTTTCTTACTAAATTGATCAGTATTCTTATGTACATAAACCAGGTTATCATAAATGAATTGACCGGCCACTGTTAAAATACCAATTTCTTTAAACTTTTCCCTTAGTGAATGTCCACACGGGAGATTATAAATTGCTCGAATAGTTCTCTTCTGCAGCACAAAGATTGTTTGAATGTCTGCGGCACAACCCCACAGAAGAATACCATAGGACATAACACTATGGAAATAGCTATGATAAACTAGCCTAGCTGTTACAACGTCTGTTAATTGGCGAATTTTCTTTACCGCGAATGCTGCAGAGCTAAGTCTACTCGACAATTCACCAATATGTGGGCCCCACTGTAGCTTAGAGTCTAAAGTAATCCCTAAAAACTTGGTAGTATTCACAAGGGTCAACTCATCCTCCTTTACCATAATAGTAGAGTTTGCCTGTCTGACGTTAGGCGTCACGAATTTAATACATTTCGTTTTAGCCCCATTTAAGATCTAAGGATACCAAACCAACCTCACCTGCATGTGGTGCTTAGAGTTGACAAGAACTCAGCAAGTAACTCGTCAAATTTGTTCAACCGCCAGTACTGGCTGAACAAATAAAAATACGCTGAAGTAGACACCTACTCCAGCATAGGTAGACATAGCAAATTGTGTACATAAAATAAAATAACAAGTGGGTGTCTACTGATTATTCTTAATCTTCCTCCGCTTGGGTGGGTTAAGAACTGCCTCTTGCATTTTTCTACATATAATCGCCTATTTCCCCGAAGAAGTAGGCATAGGCACATAATATCGCCTATTTCCCCGAAGAAGTAGGCATAGGCATATTTTACGTCCGTATTTTGTTAGTTCTATTGTTAGTCCCACGTTAGCGATCCTATTGCCGCTTGTTCGCCAAAGCCTCGTCCGTTGATTGGCAGGCGCGCCACTAGCAGATGAGGTTTGCTTGGTCTCCTAAGCTGTTGATAGAATCCCTATACACCTATTATGTTGTTAGCAGTTATTTATAATATGGCTTAAGACTCATTAGCATTGAAACAACTCAAAGCGTATAATCTTGTTGGCAAAGACTTTTACAACATCACTATGGTATTAAGTCTTCTAAAAAACATTTACTTACTCGCTTTTATAAAATACTTTTAGGTACAAGAACCCAAAAAGTGTTAAGGTTCCTCATAATCTTGAGACAAATAATTGTTTTTATTCTATGTAGCACTCATTAACGTCGTAGCACATGTCGTAGCACTAAGACACGCCGTAGCAATAAAAAACGTCGAAGCTAAAGCTCGTGCACAAAAACTTCTCCAACTTTACTTAACGCTGGAAGTCTGCGGTCTACTATGGCTATACTAAAACATTAACTCCCCCGGTATTACAGGAATAAAACTGCGCGCTATAAATAATGTGGGGCGTTCCGGGACCCCGGCGAGGCATCTACGCAATATGTAAAACAAGCCTGTTTAGTTCCGTGCGATGTTCAACGCCAACGGGATTTTAATAACAATACGCTCTCGCTGCCAAAACGTGCCCCGATGGGCATACGCTACAATGTATCTCACGTTTTGTACTAACTTTGTCAGTATTTTATTAAAATACTTCAGAGAACGGTAAATATTGTGTGTTTCAGTCAGTCAGTAGTTCGCGGAAGTGTGGTGATGTATTTCTGGATATTAGTATATTATTTTTTGTTGAACAGACATACTTTATCAAGAAAGATATTTAAAATGCATTTATTTATATAAATACAAAAAAAACTTAACTAGAATTAGATCTTGTGCAAGAAATTAAGACTTATATGTTAACTTAATTATCCTGATAAGTTTTACTAAAGCAAGGAAACTTAAAGTCAAAATAAAAAAAAAACAAAAATTTCATAACATTTTTCCAAATATATTAACATTTACAGTAATTATTTACTTGCTGTAAACTTTACTTTAAACTTTACACATTTTCCGAAAGGTCTGAATGCGCAGCTCAAGAAATCAAAGCCATTTATTTATATAGTTTTCTGAATACTTTCTTTCTTGACTGGTTGCGATCACTACGAGTTTTGCTACTATTCCTCGTAGGGGCTTCTACAGCATCGTAGCAGTTATAATCTGAGTATTTTGTTGAGACGTAGCACTATCATGGCATGGATTCTGAAAACTAATGGTTACACAAATATACCCAGGGTATAAAC
The DNA here is from genome assembly GCA_949126915.1 of Musotima nitidalis. NCBI lineage: Eukaryota > Metazoa > Arthropoda > Insecta > Lepidoptera > Crambidae > Musotima > Musotima nitidalis. The sequence goes on from OX421419.1 coordinate 4,510,230, forward strand.
TTACTGTACAAATCATATATTACAAGCTCATAAGCTTGTTTTTCATTTAAAAGTATAATAATTGATACTACTGGAAATAAGTGGGTTTATCTATGCGTTAACACATAAAAAAATTAAATTTAAAAGAAGTCTTCTGCAGAATTTAATACACAACACCTCAACTATATAACATATAGTTGATTCGAGACGATTTAAGTCAACACTTTAACACGTTAATTGGACCACAAAATACAGCCCAAATTTCATCAATATATAAGATATCAAGCCATTATACTAACCTCACGGACAATCTAGTTATTTGACTACTAACAGGGTTATTAAATCTATTCTAGTTATTGAAACTTTACAGCGTTCTTCCTGCTTTGTTCGTATGCCTGTGGTTGGCGTGTATAGAATAATCCGATTGTAGCAGAACCTTCAATTGTTATTTCGCTGATGAGAACCATTGCTTATTACAAGCTAATTATAGGCACAGTTTAGAACAAAGCCTTTAGGGGTTGCGCAATAGATATTGTGTAAGCAAATTTTTTAAACATACATACATAATGGCACGCCTCTTTCCTGTAGGGGTAGGCAGAGATCACATCCTTCCACTTGCTACGATCTTGGCACACACTTTTAGCTTCATTCACACTCATTAACCTCCTCATACACGCCCGTCGGTTTAGGGTATTTTTGACCTGCCCTTTCTCTTACATCTAAGAATACTTCAAAATCTAATGGACACTTTTATATTGAAGTAGCTGATGATTTTAGTACTTTCTATTAAATCTAAAAGCTCCTTCAGTAAACTATAATCTTCAATTCAAATTCCTATGCATTTTTAATCATGTTTTACATTTTGAGTCAGTATATGTACATAAGTACATATATTATATGTATGCTCTATTTACATTATTTTAAGGGAGGCCTATATGGTCAACCGTGGAATTATTATGGCTGAGGGGATGATGATATAAATTTTATATATTTATTTATTTATTTATTCACACATAGTCCTTAAAGCTAACAGATACATGGATCCAAGGCGCTTTAAAGATTAATTAACATGATACTGCATGCAATTATATTAAAAGAACTAAACATTTCCAATACATTATTAATCATGTTAAATCTAATATTTAGTTATGTCAAATTATTGAAATTAAATTGAATAAAATTGAATTAGCACATCTAGATTAAAAAAGAATTCATAAATCGTCAGGACTACGCAATAAAAATTATATGTCAATAAAATTTATGTCAGAAATAAATATATCTAGGTCAAATAACATAAAAAATAACAATCAAATAGTACACAAGAGTCAAATTACGAATGTCAGATCAGAACTAATTAAAATTAATGTCAGTATTTCCTACGTCTATGGTCAGTGTTGAATATAATTTAAATATTTCCTAAATTGATTACAAAGTTGTCCTAAACCATCGGAAAACAGGTCAATTTCGTAATGCTGAGCAAGTAGGTCTCCGATAGTACGTAGTGCACGATTAGTGGGCGCGTGTCTACCATACTCCGTCCGAGCGGCAGGCAGCGCCAGGAGGCGCTGCCGGCGGCGCGGCGCCACCAGCCCCGCTGCATCCCAAGAGATGTTTGTGGGAACCAAGATACGGAACCTTTCTAGTATCTGTGGACTGTCGATCCCCTGGTGCAGTATTGAAAGATAATGTACTATCAAAAGCATGGCTCTTCTAAGTTTCAGAGTTTCCATTTCAGTCATACCGGAAACAAATAAAGATGGATATAAATAGGGATAGTACCCGTAAAGATTTTTATATAGCCATCGGGCAAATTTGCGTTGTATTTTTTCAACCATGAGTACGTACTTTTCCTCATAGGGATTCCAAACAACTGCACCGTATTCAAGCTTGCTGCGAACGTATGCAGCATACAATACTTTTGCTACTGTTGCATTGTCAAATTGTGATGCAGTTCTTATAACAAAGCCTAACATCTTGTGAGCCATCTTGCAGATATTTATAATGTGCTTATGAAAATCTAGTTTGGAATCTAATATTATGCCTAAGTCTTTAATTTCACCTATTCTTTCCAGTGGAGCGTCATATATAAAATAATCATAAATTACCGGTTGTAACTTGCGCGTAAAAGTTATTATCCTACATTTGTCGTTATTGAAAGGGAGATTATTGTCTTGGCTCCATTGAGACACGGCATCAATATCCCTCTGCAAAGTCACTGCATCCGCTGCAGTTTTAATGCCCAGACTTAACTTTAGGTCATCAGCGAATAAAAGACACTCAGAGACTCAATTTCTGTAAAAGTATATCGTTGTCAATCAGATCGAAAGCCTTTTTAAAATCAAAGTAGGCTGCATCTACCTGCCTACCATTATCCATTTGAGAGTGGACATAGTCCACATGCGCAACTAAATTTGTAGTGGTGGAACGGGCTCGCCGAAATCCATGTTGGCTATTGTGCAACAGATGACCAATCTGGTTATCAATATGTTCATTCAGGATTGCCTCAAAAATCTTGGCAAAGACTGATAAGACCGCGATCGGTCTGTAAGACGAAACGTCGGTTCCCCCATCTCCTTTCGGGACGGGAGTAACCCTAGATAATTTCCAGCTTTTAGGATATTTTGATTGAGCCAAAGACAGATTAAAGAGGCACAGGAGTGGCGTGACTAAAGCCGATACACAGTCTTTAGCTAGAAATACTGGAATGTTATCAGGCCCACCCGATGACCGAGGTTTGAGGCGCCTTACAGCCTTCTTCAGATCTGTCTCCTTAACCGCCACGATAGAAATTGAGGTTGCGTCGCGACAGGCATGCGCAGCCTGGGCTGCATGGGCAGGGTTCAGCAAAGGTATGTCTTCGTGAATATTTAATAATTATTATAACTATTTTAGAGAATAGAGCCGGATCGAGCTATCAAGAGGGCATATCTGGATCGACCAAACAGGAAGCGTTCAGTCGGACGCCCTCGCCATCGCTAGATAGAGCAGGTCGAAACAGGTCTTAGTCACCTGCAACGGCTGGACTGGCGTCAGGTGGCTTAAAACAGAGCAGGGTGGAAAAATCTCGTCCCGAAGGTCTAGTTCCACTTCGGGTTGCTGAGCCAGCGCTGATTGATAGATTGTTTATCATAACTCCTCCCCTTGACCCCACGATAAAAAAACAGCATAATATGCGTTTCATTAAACTTTAAGTTTCTCTGACTGATACTTTATACATACATTCACGCCTATTTCCCCGGAGGGGTAGGCAGAGGCATATTATACGCCCACACTTCGCCAATTACACTGTCGGTCCCACGTAAGCCTATTGTCGCTTGCCGGGATCTGTTCAGTTCGCCAAAGCCTCATCTGTTGATTAGCAGGTGCACCACTTGCAGGTGAAGTTGGCTTTGGTTCCTTAGATGTTAGTAGAAACCCTATACACCCCTATACTGATACTGTATTAACAACAAAAATTTAATTCTAAGAAATTAAATTTGAAAACTTATAAATAAACTAAAAGAAACGGATGAATTATATGTTTATTATTATACACAAAGGAGAGCTTTTATATTAGCTCACCATTTAATTAAAAGCCCTTGAAAAGCAGTACAGTTAATTATTTTACATTCAACCACCGGTACTGATCAACGATTATTTCTGGCAATTCGTTGATAATATTATATTTGTAACAAAAAGCAAATTCCTACCTTTCAGTGAAAACAATTTCCTTTTCCCGATTCCGTTATCTGTGGAGCTCTTTCATCCATCGAATTACATCTTCGGTTGCTTTTATAAATACTTTAACGATATTATATTTGTCGCTTGGTTGTCTTTATTTAAAATTTTGTATTTTCGTTAGACGTAACGTCTGTGTGATTTATTTTTTTAAGGCTTATTTAATCGGGGGTGGGTGTATAGATTTCCTACCAAGATCTAAGGAGTCCGAGCCACCCTCACCTGCAAGTAGTGCGTCTGCCGATCAACGGACGAGGCTCTCGCGGACATAAAAGTATCTGGTAAGCGGCAATAGGCTGGCCACCTATTACGTGGGACCAACAATACAACTGGCGAAATGTAGGCGTATATTATGCCTCTGCCTATTAGGCGTGATGTTATGTATTGAAGTGTTATAATAATTAAGTCTAGGCTTCTGATCATTTCTCCCCTCATAGAACAGAGGTGTAGAGGTGTATCTTCATCAGTCTTCAGCTTATCGATTGATCGATCCATATCTTCCATAATGATTTGGTTAAGGTGTATCAAGTGATTATCATGATCAGGTGATCTCAGCCCTTTAATGTCCCGCTACTGATCAAAGGCCTCCTCTCACAAACTAAAGTAAGAGTAATTCAGGTCTGGTGGGTGATCGTTTGTGTGGCATTTAATATCGAGCCCTATCGTTCGCGCGCTGTGAGCCTTAAATAACAGGTCGCCACACACTTGCTTCCGCTAATCCGCATTAGGTCAGCGTCCTCTCACAAACCAAAGTAAGAGTAACGCAGGTCTGGTAGGTGATCGTTTGTGTGGCATTTAATATCGAGCCCTATCGATCGCGCGCTGTGAGCCTTAAATAACAGGACGCCACACACTTGCTTCCGCTAATCCGCATTAGGTCAGCGTGATAAGATTTGAGACCCTCTTACATTTATTTTTAAAAGGAGGCCCGTGCTCAGTTGTGGGAAGTCAATGAGTAAATAAATTGATGATAAAGAATTCGCTATATTCATTATTTGAAAAAGGGCAATTAAGATGCTTTTAAGTAGAAACAGAGCCTAAAGAAATCGTTTATCTCTTAGTCATAGTTAGTCCTGACATTGTCAGTAGCAATAAAATGTACCCACGAATCTATGTAACGATCCCCAGAAACTGCTGTCATTATACCCATTTTCATATTGGAATGATTTTAAATTTCGATAAATGCAGCGAACTTGATAGCACAGTGAGATTGCACCGCTTTACTTTTTAAGCTAATAACTTTTCCAGTTTCAATTGAGTATGACATCAATAGAAAAAAAATTACGTCGATACCGTTTCATATGAATTTCAAAATGGCGGAGTTATGTTGTGTGTGAGCTTTTAAAAGTCTTTGACAGCTTGTCGGAATACCGTGTGACTGTTTTATTTTAATATTTATGCAATGTTCATCAAGCTGCGGCGAGTGAAGGGCTATGACTGACTGGCGTGTTATAATTTCAGCAAAAATAAATCCGTCAACGGTTATTATTTTATGCATGCCATTCGGGCAACATGGTTATGACATTTTAAATAGGTTGTTTGACTTCTATAATCCACCAATGCCGCACTATTTGTAAATGCAGTAAGTGCCATACAAATAAAATATGATTTACTAAATTAATTTTGTGGCAAGAGTCAACACTTGATGTCGGTGTAAAGAGCTAATCGCAATGTTGATTAGGATTTTTCTTAAATGAATGAACACATGCAAATCAATGGTGTGTTGGGCTCCTTCCAACATCTTAAGAGTCAAGCCAACCTCACCTACAAGTGGTGCACCTGCCGATCAATAGACGAGGCTCTGGTGAACATAAACGGTCCCGGTAAGCGGCAATAGGCTCGCCACCTATTACGTGGAACCAACAACATAAATGTCGAAGTGTGGCTTATTGTATGCCTCTGCTTACCCCTTCGGGAAAAGAGGCGTGATTATACGCATGTTAAACAATAACCACTAAAATAATGTTTTGTCTGTCTTTGTTTGTCTGACTTGACTTGTTCTAGGTCAACATCTTAGTCCATTAAGTCCCTACTAATGAGCACGGGCCTCTTCTCAAGGACCAGGATGAACGAGTCATGGATCATGCTCCACTTCGCAGACCCAGTGCGGATTGAACGGGAAGGTAGATCGATAGAGATACTGTGGCGTACTGTTGTTAAATAATTCCAAGCCGCCTTAAAGGCCTTAAACATGCCACTACCACATATTGTCATAACATGGAGCAACAACTTAACATGCCTACATTAAATATTCAATGCCGCATGCTTCACAACAACTTAATTTTAGCTCTGATCCTAATCGCTGTACCGTTAAGCCCTAAGCCCCTTAAAATAAAAGACATTGAAAATAGCTTTTAGTCATGCGAATAGGTGTGACTACCAGAATTTTCCATATGTCATACATTATACATTGTTTAATTTTAAAAAAATACAAAATTTTACTTGGCTCATTTGGAATGTCTCTTTAGTACCATTAATTAATATTTAATTAGTTATGAACGAATCGAAATATCACCTATATTCAATTAGTGCCTTAACTATGAAAAATAAATAGTTTTTACTTCCCCCCCATAAGTTTGCTCAAAAGGATATGAGCAGTTTGAAAATTAGCCTGCCGATATCTTGAAAAACATACATAAATATTCAATCCCGTTAAAAAACTAGTAACATTCAGTAGCGCAGAATATTAGATACGTAATCTCATACTCATATATCCCATTTGGGGTTATCAACTAAAGTTGTGTCAAAGTTCACTTTTAGCATAAATATGTCTAAATGAAACTGATTATATTTGGCTAATATTCGGCCGGCCGACATAATATATTTTTTTCAAGTTAATTTTCTTATTATTCTATTTTAATCCACCTTTGTTCCCATCCTTCTTTTCGATTTGGTCTGCATCTAAGGCTGGTGGGCTTATAGTCTTTTTTGGATGGAAAGCGCCATATACAGTTTATTATTTTGCCGGATTTTTGATAAAGTAATGATCATATTTGCTAAAGTTTTTTTTTTTGAGTTTCAAAGACGCGCGCCATTGGTGCTAATGAAAGCCGTTCCTATTCGTCCGTCTGTATGTCCGTTACAATCAAGCTTTATTTCATAAATGATATTTGCACAGGTTGTGATTTTTTTTGTGTTATTTCATAATAATTATTATTTATTTCAGACTAAGTAAGGAATATAGGTATATAATTTAGTCCCATAAATACAATACAACAATAACAATATAAAATAGAGATAAATAAAAAATAAAAAAATAAAATAATATGTTAGTTTAATAATTAAGATTAAATATGATAAATTATGTTATCAAATTATTCACATAGAACTAAATTTAAAACACATATTATATTTTTTAACAAAATTAGGGCTGAATGAACTGAATATTTGATTGAGTTATCTAAATAATATAAATAAGTATAATTTAAATATGTGTGTCTAAAAATTATAAAAAAATGATAATAAAAAAAGTTGTTTTTTATGTTAAATGTGGTTTTTATTTTATTTAGCTAAGTAATTATTTTTAATGGGTTTAGCTATTTGAATCGGATACAAATGCCATTATCACCCACATTAAATTTTGTTAAATTATCACAGTTAATATAATATTCAGGTGCTGATTAAAATTGTAATTATTTTTTTAACTGATAGCTTTTTAATTTTTTACGATAATTTACCAATTTGTTTTACGGTGCTTGTTTTTTTTTGTTCTTGGCATATTGTAAAGCATTCCATTATTTCTTTCTTGCAATTTTTTTTATATATTCATTAGGTGCCATAAAAAAAATCTGAACACTTTTAAAAGAAGGTAAATTTGGTAAGTTAACATATTATGTACATTATCATTTTGCGAAATCTCATTATTTGATTAACTTTACATCGCAAATATTTTTTTACTTATCATCTTTATTTCTTAAATTAAATACTTTCCGTTCAAAAGCGCATTACTTCAAATCAGCTGCAAAAAGCTGCACACTAACACATTCATAAATCTAAAAACATATAATCACTTGTATTGATTAGACAAGCACTAGTTATAATTATTACATATAGGTAAGTTATTAATAAAAAAAAAAGATTAACAGCTAATAAGGAAGCCATAGTTGCGATACCAAATAATATTGAAAGAATTGAATTTTCATGGCTCACTTTTAGGTAGCAATAAATAAATAATTGATTATAAAAAAATAATTAACAATACCTGTAAAAACCTAGTAGATCTCGTGAAATCCGATGAAAAACACAATCAAAGTACAATCCTTCACAAACAGTATTTATATTTAACACAATAAAGTACGCAACAGAACCGCCACAGTCCCGTCGGGAAGTTGAAAACTTTTCGCGGGTGGAAAAAAAAATCGGGCAACGGGAGCGAGCGTGTGCAGCCCGCGGCGTCAGGCCAGACACTGCCGGCTGACATACAGCCACCTCCCTTCCCGCCAAAAAGATCCAGTTTGTAACATAGTAAGATCGAAATTTGATCGCAGTTACACGAAACGAAGCCGAATAAGAACGCTCGTTGGCTATTTAACCCGAAAAAGACATGCAGGGCGCATGCGTTCGGTCGTTCAACCCTTGCAGGCGATGCTGCATCGCTTGATGAGGCTTTAACTTGGCGTTTTAGGGTTGGCCGGGTCAAGATGCAAGTGCAGGGAAACGTGGGACAGCACGGAACAGGTGCGGGTCGGGTGTGGGACAAGTGCAGGTCAGGCCGCAAGCCGCTTCACTTTTCTTTATGAATATTATTATGAGGAACTGTGCATATTTAAACATTAAATGCATTTTCTTTCAATTTTATATTAGTATTTTACAAATGAACTTTATTATAATAAATTATTACAACAATAAGGGTAAAAGATAAGTCAGATGCATAACTAAAAGACATATAAATAACGAACCGTACCGTAACCGAATAACATATCAATACTCAATACATATGTTGCTCCTGATTTATCTTAAGTCGTAACTAGATCTAAAAATAAACCGACACCCCCATGCAATAACATTGTAACTAATTTTTTTGACAAATTGAATTACAATATTGTTCCTACGTATTTTTTTTTTACCAATTTTTCTGTCTTACCATCGTAACTCCACGTCTATTCGTTTTTGAATAATAGAAGTGACAAAAGCATTGTAACTCAATGAAAAAGACTAATTGTCCTGCAAAATCATTGTAATCCTTATTACTCGAACTAAATAGTGATGAATATTGTTTTAATAAAGTGCAACAAGATTGTAATTTTATTTACAATATTCGTACATGACAAGTTGAGAAGTTTGAAAATGTCAAATTTTCCCTGCAATATAATTGTATTTCGGAGTTACAATGATCTGTCAAGCCAAAATAAGAATGTTAGCTAAAAACTAGATTGTAACTCAGAGATACAATGTTATTCAGTGCAACTTATATGTTTTTATAATGGATTGTTTTTCACGTAAGTCATGAAAAACCATGAAACTGAGTTTTCTTCTAGGATCTCAAAGTACGTATAAATAGTGCACCTAAACACAAACGTATATCAACGATTTACAATATTGTACGAATCAACATTCAAATGATATAATTTTTTAAACTTTGTTTTTGCTCTCACTAAAAAGTAACAAAACTGAATTACAATGTTATTGCATGGGGGTGTCGAAACTGAATAACTTCAGTTAAATACGGTATTCACTAATACAATCTCCAAGACTTCGCAGGTACCAGTATAGACGTGGAGTTAATAAATCTTTGAATACTAAGGCAACAGTATCCCAATATTACTGATTTGACGTTAATTGCTTCTGATTTCATTTTCACGGCACTAAAATGTTGCTTGCTGGTTTATATTATAAAAAACATATTTTAAGTGGCGTTCACGAGTGCTTCAAAGTGAAGCTATTCCTGTAAAAATGAATTATATTTAATATAGGTTAATATTTGGGTTTGACGCATTCCGTCCCATTAGCTTTTGGTCCCATTCGCATTCGGTCCTATTTGCATTCGGTCCCATTCGCATTCGGTCCTATTCGCATTTGGTCCCAATCGCATTCCGTCCCATTTGCAATTTAGTCCCATTCGCATTCGGTCCCTTTCGCAAAATGGTCACACTCAGATTGAAGGTGTTTTTAACATATTCAACCTATAAGTTGAAGTATTGTGTAAAAAATGGTAGGCTTTAAAAAAACATATAGCTGAATAAACTTAACATATAAGAACCTAATGCGAATGGGACGAAATGCGTCAAACCCAAATATTATTGTTCATTTTAAATCATAAGGTTGTTAATAATCAATCTCAATCAAATCTTACTGAACCCTGAACTGGCCTCGTCACCATAAGACTTCCGTTGTTAATTATCATAGTATTATACACACACCATAAACAAAACACAAATTTAAAATAGGGTAACGAGTAACAAACATGGTTTGTTGAGGGACTTAACTATTTATTTTATTTTTTAAGCATTTAAAGTTAATAAAAATAATTATAAAGGGCTCGTAGAGCGTGGTCGGAAAAGATTATTGAAATTAAGCAGAATTCACATAGTTTAGTCCTTGAACGGGTAACCTTTCGTGAGGCATTTCATATCAAGCCTTTTCGTGCTTCTGAAGGCATGTTATGCTATAATAACAATGAAATGTGATAATGGTTTTCTAGAATCTAACTTCAACCGTTAAATGCATGTGGTCAGTCATGCATTTGATCGGTTTTTTCTTTACTACGCAGTTAATTATTCTTTAATTTATAAATATACACTGGAGAGCGACATTTTAACGCTCCGCACTAAATCGACGTCTGCGATTGACTTTCATTGATAAATTTGATTGATTCTCTATATTAATGTACAAATTGGAGTTTCCATGCCAGTAGGACCACCATTCACTGGTGATCCGGTGTGTTTACATATAATTATATAGCTGAACGTTTCCAATTTATAACATATATAATATTGTATGCTGTCTTTAAGTAGTCGTTCAGCACCTAATGGATTAATAGTACTTTTTTGGAATCATAGTGAACATAGTAAATAATGTATCGGCTAAGTTGGAACTTGGTCTGATTGGTACTATTTTCAAATTTCAACCATCGCCAGCGTAACTCAAACTATTATTAGTAGTTGTGATGATCCAGAAAAATTACGAATTATTTTTTGGGATATAAGAAAAGTCATACTTCTGAGTTTTTTTAAGTTTGTCAATAATAAATAAATATAAAAGATTACCTACCAGAGTACTAACATTTATCACTTAAGACTCTATGCTATAAAAAGTCAAACTTCTCCGAAAAATATTATATCATTCGCAACCTTTTACATTTAACGTTATTCTATACAAAACACATTACTGTACTTTTTTAAAAAGTTTACCCTTTTTTTTCTATCCCACTTTCACTTTGATCTATCTATTAAATGTCCACTATGCAAATTAGAAAGCATTCCTTTTTTATTAACAAGTTTTGAATAGAAAACATTGAGAAGACCTCAAAGGCTATGAAAGGTGAAGTCTATAATGGATAGATAGGAACCTTCATAAATTGATTTGTCCAGTCATCCTGCTCGTGGCCACGTCTCCACGAGTTACATTAGCTATTCAGACAGGTGCCCGAATGGCCGATAAACAAGCTTCGTTGGAACTGAATATTTCACTACATTCAATAGATGATACTAAATCACTTGGGGATGCTTCTGGGATGTTCATTTTGTGTCAGAGTGTCTTCTTTCATATACTTTGCTATAATGTTTTAATTAAATTGACTAAGCAATCTATACTTACTGATACTGAAAGTAGTTTAAATGTTATATTTTTATCTCTACGTCGATTTTGATAAAATCGGGGTGTAATTTTCGTGTTATTGGCGGTCGTCTTCTCGTAAGATCGTAATAAAATGTAGGTTACACAGGTGTAGACAAAGATAAAAGCAAAAATCAAAAACGGAATTCAATTACTAAAAAATATTTATTTATCCAGTCATCTTGCACTTGTGGTGACGTCCTGGCAATTAGATTAACTTATACTTAAATATTTTTGTTTATTAATTGTTTTGTTGCATGTAAGTGAATCTAAGCTTCGTGATTTCAGTGTAATAATATTTCGATTGTTTTTTATATGTATATTTAATTTTAACGTTTCCAAGTACTATGTAATAGTTTATGAAATAAATGATATTTGATTTAGATTTTGTCTCCACAATTTACATTAGCTTTTCAGAAAGGTGCCCGAAATGTCGACAAATAAGCTCCGTTGGAACTGAATATTTCACTACATTCAATAGATGATGTGCTTTGCTGAGATGAGGTGGTTTTGTATCAGTATGTCTTCTTTTATCTCGCAAAATTGAATTAGTATAGTTTTACTAATATTAACAGTAAATTTGATTTGTATGCTTATACCTCTTTGTTGAAATCGAGGTGAAATTTCGATTAAAATGGAGGTCAATATGAAACTTTAGATAAGTACATTCACTTGTCATTATCTCATTATTTTTTATTCATTGTTTCCTGTCCATCCTAAGGTTGCCTGGAAGAAATTGCTGTTAGCAATAAGGCCGCCCATTGTACCATATATTTGTTTATGTGATATTATTACTTTTATTTTTATTTTTAGTGTACAATAAAGTGTTCATTCATTCATTCATTTATTCATTTGTTCATTTATTCATTCACTTGTTTTTAACTTTAGATAAGTACATTTACTTGTTTCCACAAATCACAAAATCCACAAAATATTCTTGGCTTAGACGTAGGCAGAAGCAAGAATCACATAATCTTCGATATCACTCCGTCAAAATTTAAGAACAAAATTAAAAGATTTTTCCAATAATCTTGCGCTTGCGGTCACGTCTCCACGAGTTACATTAGCTACTCAGACAGGGGCACCTGTCCAATGAACAAGGTCGGTTGATAACGAAATTAATAATGTAAAATTCATACTGGTTACTTACTAATTTATAGTGGGTTTGTTTGTAATTCCTTTTCACTTCTCTGACGATATTGATAAAAATAAAGATAAATATGAGACGTTGGAAAAAGCCATACTCTACTTTTTGTATTGTCAGATTCGTGGCTTCTTTGCGTTTACAATATTAAGACCTACATAATTGTGTTAGTACATCGTTATAATGATTTGTTAAATTATTTTATTATTCTGTTTTAAAAATACAAAAGTAAAATAGAACTAAGAGTTTCAATAACGCAAAAAAAATTGCTAGTACTTAGAGTGATTAACATTTCCGATATTACAAATACAACAGACAGACATATGCGAAAAAGACTAAAATACGAAACGTATTTTTCCCCTCAAGGAAATACTCTAATTATTATACAATACTTGAAGCTAAATCTAAAAATACAAATATTATTTCAGTTGGAGAATTTATATGCTTAGTCTAATATTAGACATCTATTTAGATATAGACATAAAAAAGCAACAATTCAGACTGTCGTTGGATTTAGAATTGCCACTGATTTTGTTCATAGACAAATATGTAAGCAGTAACCGCAGAACTCGAAGGGCGATCTAAAATTACAGGCTCCGGCTTTGACTTTCAGGTTGTTGTGCGGCTTATAGAGATTTCATATTACAAAATCAAAGGATTGTACGATTTGATCATATAAAAGTGATATTTCATTGATGCGTAATTTATTTAATTAAGAACATTTCGCTTTCGGCCTTATGGAATACTGACTTAACTAGAAGAGATGACTTTTGGGACATCATAAAAAAAGATCTTGTAATGAGAACTTATCACATTTGTTGACGAATATCATGCAACAGTGATAATTATTTAATGCATGATTATTGATCGATGATTCTTATCTTTTGAACGTTTGATTAACATTAACGAGAACTCAGTAAAAAAAGGAAAAAAATCTGTTCGTAACTTTAATCCGGACGGTCTACTAATGCATCTATGTTCCATTAAGCCAGCGTTTTGTAGGTCACATTTGCAATACAGATTTGTACAAGTGAAATCGAATATACATGTTTATACAGGCTACGGCTATGATTTTCTGTTTTTTTGTGCAGCTTCCAGAGATAGACTAGTAGTAATAGTACTACTTTTATGTATCACAATTATAAACTGCCGACAATTTTATTCAACAAATTGGGAGATGGGGGATGGATCAATGGTAAACATAAATTAGGCATAGCTGTCGCTAAAAATATTCTAATCTGTTATCCTAAGTTCGTAAGATGACCGTGGCAAGACGTGGCACTGTATGTTCTAGTAGTGTGCTGTGTGTAACAGCGTGTTCCTATTGCAGTACATAAGGCACCATAGTTGTTAAGTAAATAATGGCTTTATATGAAATTCTTCTTTAATTTACTTAACACATACTCTATTGCCGATAATTAAACAGTAGTATAGTGGATGTATAGGGATTAGGGTGGTCCTTATTTTTCAAAGTGAAAAATATCAACGGGGCACCCTCTAATTATGTTCTCTGTGCTTTAATATAAATACTGTTTTTTTATTTGATTTTTTATATGATGTTTAGGGGTTGCGACCGACATTTTAAAATGAGAATAAAACTTAAAATAAGATAAACGATCAAGAAACATTTTCATTAAGGAATTTACAACAGGGTTTGAGTTTTGTTGGTTTTATGAGACGTCAACGAGTACTTGATCTCAATTTGACTACCCTCATCCCCCCTACCTACCTGACATTCTCAAGGGCACGCCCCACAACTCGCTCAAGTTAGTTCCGTTTCGGCCGTAAGCGAGTATGTATGCCCATAATTAACGAAAGCACTTGTATTAAGTTATGCCGACACTTAAAATCTTTCCATTACAGACCCAAAGAAGGACAGTTTTTCATTTTTGTGAAATAAGAAAATAGGCTAACGTCCTTTAGTTAAATCATATTGTAGTCCTAAACATCAAGCCGTTATCTTGAATGAAAACCTACGTGCCACACGCCAAACACATAATACTCGATAATATTGTTGTTTGCTTATGCCATTCGCTCGCTATGAAGAATAAAATTAAAATATATTATGTAGTAGAAAGTCATCCAAAATCGACCCTCAAAATAAAATAATTTGTCATCTTCATATTCTGTAATAAATTAACGAAATATTTTTGATACATTTTAAGTAGTACGGTTTGGTGGAACAGAACTAAAAATAAGTCGTGTAAATTTATAAACATTTAAATAAAAATAAAGTTGAGTCGAACATAAAGCAGCAGTGAAAATGGACCTTTATACAAATTTCAAATATATTGACCTGGTTTGGTGCAATCAGACAAAAGGCATGATTGTGGATTTCAGTAGTATTATACTTTGGAATGTGTAAATTCGCTCTCGTATAATGAAATAGTCTGTTTTAGGTTTGAAGTTTTATACTACTTACCAAAAATATACAGGATTCTTTGCTACGAGTAATACAAAAAATTGTAACCAAATATATATTTTTTTGATTTGGTGTATAGGGATCCTACCAAGATCTGGGGATAAATTCAAATTCATAATCATTTACTCAAGTTTGGCTCAAAAGAGCTCTTATGAACGTCAACACTTAAAAACTAGCGCGCAAGAAGATATCAAGTCAACATCACCTGCAAGTAGTACACCTGCCAATCAACGGACGAAGCACTGGCGAATATAAACATTCCCGGTAAGCGGCAATAGGCTTCTCACCTATTATGTGGTACCAACAATATAACTGGCGAAATATGAGCGTATTATATATAGCCTCTGACTACCCCTTCGAGGAAATAGGCGTGATATTATGTATGTTTGTAAGATTTTATCGTCTTTGCCGACTTCGATTCCTATATATGATAAAAATCTTTGTGTGCATAAAAATTTACAAAAAACGTCTTGAAACAAAAAATATTGGATTTTTTTGTAAGACTCCTAAATATAAGTACTCATAGTTATTAACAATAAATTTATCAATAATTAATTATAGCAAACATATTTACGGAACGTTAAAACTAAAACTATTACCCGAAAAGGTTTTACAAACATTGTGATAAATGTATACTGGATACTAAATCAGAATATTACGGAAAATTTCAAATACTTTAGTTTTACTTACAACGCTTCAGATAAATCACTTGTTGGATAAATTGTGTACGTTCTATGTGAAAGTTCTCTTTGTGATAGAGGATGCGAAGATAGGTACCACCGCAATTCTAGATTTTCTGTCGCCAAACAGAGTCGATTTACGGAATGTTGTATTTATATATTAAATACCAAAAATAATAAAAGAATAATAGAAAATATGCAGCGATAATCTAGTGGTGAAAGCAATGTACTGCAATTTAGAGTGCCTCCTCCAATCCTGGTCCTATAACTTTTCGTAGTTATGTGCGTATGATCGCTTGTTCCGCGATTCGAAAAGTACGCTAAGCCGTTAGTCCCGGCTGTCATGACCGCCTAAAGCAGTCGTTATGCGGAAGTCAGTTCTAATATCTGACAGCTGGTGATAACCATAATGATTATTTCCTCTGAGTTGCGAAGGTCAGACGGCAGTCGCTCCATGTAATTACTGAAACTCAGCCAAATCGGGTTAGACCAGTAAACAGACTTTAGGCCCTAGGCTTGGCCAACCGGGATAATGCAAAGATTTTCCACTTTACATTAACTTTGTAAGGCAATTTATATTCCCACCATAAATTGAACCCTATGAAGTTGATTTAAGGTAGAAAACCAGTGAACAACTCCATCATGGTCTGCCCGTTAAAGGGTTAATAGAACAAGGGAACCCTCCATCTATAACATACATAATCATACAGTTTTTCTCACTTCTCTGATTCTGTCAAAGAATCTACTAGGCATAATTTTTGGTTTTACTGGATGAGAAACAATGAGAAAAAAAAAGTTGACCAATACAAGAGCTATTCTCCTTGGTCGACAAACACCTCCGTTTCTATAACTCCTTTTCTCTTGCAGCCTCCTGCTAAACGGAAGGTATTTAGTTCCTCTATTTCGCAATTTCGAAAAATATTCTTACAACACGCGTTTTTAACAATATAATAACTAAATATATATAATCGTGTTTCAATAATAAAATTGATTAAAAATTATTAATTAAAAAATAAAAAAGTTTTACTTATTTATCTCCGACACTGATGATACGGTTGACAGGACTGGGATTTCTTATAGAAATGAGCACATCTTGGTAAATTGGTAAATGTTTATTGTGTTTACAAAAAAGGATTCATATAACATTTTTTGTATTGTAATAATAATAATAATCTTTATTAGCAGAAAAATAAATGTGACAAGGATATTTGTAAACTATGACTTCTGCACTAGGCTCGCAGGCCAGTGTTGCAGTCAAAAAGAGAATAACAATTTAAGTTACATAATGTAGTTATAAGAGCTCCGGTTCGACTGAGACTATGAAGTAGTTCGAACAATAAACTTATAAATAATAGAAAAGAAAACACTTAAATAACAAAATTTAAAAACAGAATAAAATGTGTAAAATGTGTCTGTTGGGTGTTCGTGCGTGTGTCTGTTGGGTGTGTGTGCGTGTGTATGTGTGCGTGTGTGTGTGTGTTGTAAAGAAAGTTTACATTGCCTAAAACACATTAAAACATTTTTAGAAATATATGAAGACAACATGAGATTAATTTATTTCAAAGAAAGCAATCTGACCGTTAATTATTCTGAAGTGTGTTTTCAAAAGAAGAAAAAGAAAACCATTATAGTGTAGTGTTTATCAATACATTAACTTCTTCATTCCAAACTTTTCCAATCCATGCACCAACAAGCAAAATTTAAGTTTGACTACTAAGCCGGGTTAATCCCGCTACATTGCGCCCTTTTTCTGAATCGTTTTTGCAAGTTTCACAAATCTTGGCCACAGCGCGTCAGTGTAGAATGTGTAAGTATTAAAATCAGTGTATCGCAAAAGAAAGTCGGTATCTATTATAGGTCAACTAAAGGCCGCAGTGAGACACGTTTTAAAACTTTCCAGACCCTACCCGAGGGAATCGGTTTTCCGAACAACCAAGTGCACTTTTAAATCCGCGCAGCGCTTAAACTGTTATAATTTTTCAAGTTTTCGAACGAACGTGTTTCCATGTGACTGTTCTTTTTGGTACGTGGCATGTATGAGTTGCGGACAAAAGCTAACCACTCGCTGTAGATATTGCATTTTTCATACGAGCATCAGGCGTTTTAATAAAGCTTATATTTTTATACTAAAATGTTACATAGACACCTAAAAGAATTAGATACGGAGACACCGGATACAAGGAATATAACTTAAAATTTAACCAAATTATTACTGAACTAGGAGCTAGATTTATAACATAATATATCTATATTATTAAAAAAAAAAAATTAAAATTAAAAATTCATTTATTCAAGTTTGGCTCAATAGAGCTCTTATGAATGTCATACTTATAAACTAACGCGCCCATTCACTGCGGGCGGGAGCTTGATCGTAAAAGAACGGGCAAGAAAATCGTCAAGGTTGGTTTTTTCTCCCGCCAGTCACAATTAAAATACATAATATTAAAACAATTGTGTTCTGCAGTCACAAGATTTGAAAAAAAAAAAAGGGAGACAGAACTAATAAAATTATAAAATTATAAAATTACATAGACAATGTATGTAAGTAATCGTTATATTGTAAAGAGGGCCGCAGAACACAACTTTTATCATTGTAAATGTTACATCCAAGCGTTTTTGTCATTAACGTAATCATTAACCGTGTAATACCCTTTCTTGGTAAGTGATGTCTTAACGGTTTGCTTAAACTTTTCAAAAGGCAAATCTAAAATATCTTTTGGAATTCTGTTTTAATATTGTATACCCTGCCCCATAAACGATTTTCGAATTTTATGCAGGCGTAAAAATGGATTTAATAATTTATTTCTATTTCTAGTATTAAAACTGATCATCACAGCGCCTGTTATAGGTTTCTATGTTTCGTTTTATAAATATTATACTATTATAAATGTATTGAGAGGCAACAGTCAAGATACCTATTTCTTTAAACTTTTCTCTAAGAGTTGTCCGTGAGCTTAGTCCATAAATAGATCTTACAGCCCGTTTCTGTAAAATAAAAATTGTTTCTATATCTGCTGCTAGTCCCCACATAAGAATACCATAAGACATTAGGCTATGAAAGTAACTAAAGTATACCATTCTTGCCGTATCAACATCTGTTAATTGGCGAATTTTGCGAATAGCATAAGCTGCGGAACTAAGTTTGCCAGCAAGAGTATCAATATGTAGACCCCACTGAAGTTTTTCATCTATAGTTATTCCCAAGAAAACAGTAGAATCTACTAAATCTAGTTTCTGACCGTCAATAATGATATTTGTTTCGAGTTTCCTTACGTTTGGAACAGTGAATTTAATACATTTCGTTTTTTTAGCATTTAGCTGTAAGTTGTTAACAGTAAACCAACGAAGCAGCTCTGCAAGGGCATCGTTTACATCGCTAAAGTCCTTTTTATGTCGATCAATATTAAATACTAAAGAAGTATCATCAGCAAATAATACCATCTCACAACGCCTACTCATAAAAAATGGCAAATCATTTATATAAACTAAAAAGAGAAATGGTCCTAAAATTGAACCCTGAGGGACCCCCATACGCACAGACGACCCGGGTGATCTAGTTCCGTTAATATCTACCGTCTGAATTCGTGAACAAAGATATGATGACAATAACTTTTGGGCTAAGCCTCCTATACCATAGTATTTTAATTTAAGAATTAGAGTCTGGTGGTCAACACAGTCAAAAGCCTTAGACAGATCACAAAAAACTCCTAGAGCATTCTGCGATAACTTCCAAGCTTCAAAAATATGCTGCATTAAAGCTGCACCAGCATCTGCCGTAGAAAGGCTCTTTCTAAAACCGTACTGCTTTTTATGTAGAAGATCTTGTGAATTAAAGTAATATGTTAACTGATTAAGAATAATTTTTTCAAAGACCTTACTTAAAACTGGTAAGATTGAAATAGGTCTATAGTTACTTTTGTCCTCTTTGCAACCGGATTTATGTAAAGGAATAACCTTACTCAGTTTCATTAAGTCCGGAAAGGACCCTTGATTAATACATTCATTAAATATGAACGCAAGGTATGGGGCAATAGAATGTATTATTGATTGAATTACTTTAGTGGACAGATCCCAAAAATCATCCGTATTTTTAATTTTTACTTCTTTAAAGGATTTTAAAATATCTACATATGTGATATATCTAAATTCAAAGATGGAATTGCAGACTGGTACATATTCCGAAAGAAGTGATACAGCAACTAAAGGAGACGAATTTAGACTTGAAGTTGTCTCTATTGGTATTTTCGCAAAGAAGTCGCCAAATATTTTAGCTACTTCTGCTTTACATTCTACAGTTATATCATTATCTATAAGGACAAAGGTATCGTCTTTGGGCGCACGCCTGCCAGATTCGCGGTTTATAATATTCCACGTTGTTTTGATCTTACTATCCGACGACTTTATTTTATTTTTTATGAAATCGGATTTTGCTGCAATACATACCCTTTTAAATGTCTTAGAATATCTTTTAACATATTCAATAAAACCTGGATTATGATTGCAATTCTTTAAGTTGTACAATTCATAAAGTCGCCGCCTACTCCTATATATACCTGTTGTAGCCCTTTCACAAAATTGAAGCTTCTCAAAACGTTTAGTAGACTTAAGGGTAAAAACATTATTAAACTCATTTTTAATTAAGCCAAAAACATTAGCATAAAGAACACCCGGATCGCTGTGCGAAAATGGGACTGAACCTATTTTTTTATCTATACTGTTTTGATAGTACTCCAAACGATTATTTGTTATTGGTCTATATTTTATTAACTTAGGAACTTCCGGCTGATTATATTTAAATGACACTAATAACCCGCAATGGTCAGACGGTAGGCAACTCAATAGATCCTTAAAAGACGGGTTACATTCCGAAAATACGTTGTCTAGACAAGTTGCACTATGTGCTGTTATCCTGGTTGGCTCTAAAAACTGATTTCTTAAATTAAAGCTTTGAAATAATGAAATTAAGCGTGTGGTTGTCACTGTTTTTTCAAGAAGATTAACGTTAAAGTCGCCACAAACTATAATGTGTTTACTTTTGGATTTTAATTTTTTTAATACATCTTCCATAGCCAATTCAAAGGTAGAAAAGTTGCCAGATGGTGGCCGGTACACGCATACTATAACAAATTTTTCCAATTCCACACATGACAATTCAATATTACGCTCTATAGAAAGATTTACAATGTCTAATCGATCTTTACATTTTAAACTGTTCTTGACAAATATCATGGATCCTCCATGAATAGCGGTTTTTCGTACAAAAAAGCTTATTAATTTAAAATTATTTATGTTAAAATTTAATTCACTGCTTTTAAGCCAGTGCTCAGTAATACAAATGACAGATGTATCCTGACATTCCAAAAACAGTTCAAAATCAAGGTCTTTGCCAGTCAGGCCCTGGATGTTTTGGTGTATTATGTTTAGGTCCAAGGGCCTGGCCTTTGTCTTGCCTCTCAGTTTAAAATGGGAGAAGTCAAAAAATTATTATTAGTAACAGTACTAACATTTTGTATAAGATTAATATTAGAACTAGTCATCTGTATAACAGAATCTTGTAAAGTATAAGCTAACAGAGTAGCTGTCTGATTTTTATACCTCCATGGTAGGTACATAGTATCTGTGGTCAATTGAAAATTCTTAATAAAATTATTCATTTCAAGAAATGAAATGTTAGAATTATAACAAGTCAAATTATAAATTAATAAATTTAAATTAAATATTTTCTGGTTTTGTTCCCAGGTTAAGTTTTGTGCATAAGGAAATGCACTTATAATAAATTTACAATTAGTATCCATTTGTAACTGAGTCAGATCACTAATACTTTGGACAATATCTCTCTTTTTTACCAACTGACTGTCACCACACAATATAATAACATTTTTTGCATCAATAATGTCTTGGATTTTTATATTACTTATGATTTCATTAATTTTTTTGCCTGGTGTGCAATAGTTTTTAAATTTTTTATTTAATTTACCACTAACAAGGGAACCTAAACCTTTTCCCAAACCATCACAAAACATTATTGATCCATATATTTCAGCACTACTTTTTACATTCTGTGAGGTATTTAATAATAGTTCCTGCGAGGGTGAGGCCAATGTATGGTCGGTGAGTTTAACATTGCATTTTGGTCTCAAAGTGACAGGGTCACAAAGGCAATTTGAACATGTCTTATTTACTAATGAGTCAAACCTTTCTTCATTATAATTGCATAGGTCAATCAATTCATTTGCTGACAATATATGTTCAGCAATTTGTTTCTGTGCCAATAAATATTTTTTATTAATTGAGTCTAGGGAATTATGCAAGTTCTTTATATCTAACTGCAACTGTTTCGTGTCCCGATCATACATCTTCCTACTCTCTTGCAGTTTAGAGTCATAAATTTCTAAGGAGTCTATGAAATCCTTCCTTTCTTTTGTTAGTGCAACATTTTTAAAAATACACCTATTATAATTTTTTAATGATTTTTCTGCCCTTTTTATGCATCTATTAATTGTTATAATCTTTTTTGATTTGTTCCTACTTTTGTTGTTCGTCCGGCATTCGTCTGGCATCCTTGTGTTTATAATGCTAGAATTATCTATTTGATATCCACCGGGTGATGCAACAAGTTCATCGAATAAACTTTCAGGCTGTTTGGTTTCATGATGCTTTTGTTCCTTTGTCATTTTTGCAATTTTCCTATTAGCATCACGGAGCTCTATTTCAAGGCCATTTATGCAATCTAGTGCCTTTTCATAGGTCGCATTACAGTTGTCTAGCTCATGGAGAGTATGCTGTAGCTGGTCACGCTGGCTTAAAATGTCTTGGTGTTCTTGAAAGAGAATTGACAACTCATTTTTTAATTGTGTGTTTTTTTCAATGTTTTTCCTAATTTCTATTTCGCTCTCATCTCTGTCTGACATCAACTGCTCACAAAGGAATTTTGATTTCTCCAATTCTGCAATTGTTTTCATGAGTTTAGATTCCATATTTTGGGCAGTTGCTCGTCTAGTCAGCATGTTGGAGCTGAAACACCAGTAACTATTTTAAAATTGCAAAATAATATTGAATTACTGTTTGTTAGTCTAGCCTGTCTGTTTAATTTTAAATTACAAAAGAAACAGATTCAAGTATGTCCTTTGACTTAGTATTTATATATATCTTGTTTCTTTAAAGCTATACTTTGCAGAGCAAGCAGTGATGATGTTTATTAAGTGTGTCTATATAACTTAGTTAAGTCAAAGCAGAAGAAATGTAGTTGGACTATAAATTAACTTATGGATATTATAAAATGTATTATCCAATTTCACGTTCAATCATTAGAAATTGTGCCTGATTTTTATGTTAAATATCTTAAATTTTAAATACACAACCTGTATTACCCATTAACATTGGAGAAATATTAGTGAGTTTAAGAGTAAAAATTTAAAAGAAACTTATTTTGGTTTTAGAAAATTAATTAAGTGGGTACGTGTTGTTTTAAAACTACTCAAATTTATTTTCAAAAGAAACAATTTTCAACAAAATTTATTGTTTATTGTGTTGAGAATAATCTAAATCTTAACAATCAAATAATATGATGACAAAGAGGCTTTTGAAGTCAATTTATGTGTGTAATTAAGTTAACACACTTTAGTACAATTTATGAATAAATGGTTGGTTACACCGTATGAATAGCTACACTGTAGTTGATAAGAGTAGGATAGTAATATAAAACAAATACTCCCCGGGTTTATGCTAAAAAATCCACAATAATTTGATATCTCAAAGTAAATTTGAAATTCAAACAGCTGTTTTCTGTAGCGGGTCACAAGTTGGGACACAGCACTTGAACGAGATTAACTACCAAGAACAACAAACAAATACGTTTTAGTGATTATAAATCGTTATTATAATAATTTAGAGCACAATTACAAAGAAAAATAACACTAAATTTAATTATTTTGCTCTAAATAATAAAAAGCCGTGCATTCGGCTTTTCTGTTATTGTTTTATGTTATTTTGTTCATACAGACACATAAATATTTGAACTTGAAGTACTTAAACAATAAAACTAATTTATTTGGAACTTTAATATCCCTATTAATTTATGATCTATCCCTTATATTAGAATATAAAAACTGCTTGATATTGGTCGTATTTACTGGTTGTGGTAAACAAAGTAAATGAAAAAACGGAGACCTTCACGCCCGTTCAAATAATTTGTGATGGAAAATGTCGAACTTTTTTAGTTATGTAACTCTTTGGACTCGCAGTAAACAAGAAGGTTCATTAAGTTTTTGTTTAAATCCCGTCGTTGTTATGACTAGCAACCGCAAACTAGCGACAAACCCGTGACTGAAAGCAAAGTAACTTGACGGCTAATTAAAAAAGCTTATAGAAAAGATTTCAGATTGATTTTTTCATTTAAAATGAACTTACTGTATATCAATGACTTTTTCTATTATACAGTGAAGCGTCTCGGAAATATGAAGATTGTACTTTAAATAGTATGGCCTGTAAGTTTTATTGTCAGTTCTTTTCAATTGCGATTGGCTCGGAACTGGCGTTTAAATACACTTACACAATTATTATTTTTGCAAGTAAGTAATCTAAGCTTTGTTATTTCAGTGTAGTTATTTTTTGGATTTTTTGATATTTAATTTTGCCGTTTTCAAGTAGGTACTATGTAATAGTTTATGAAATAAAGATTTTCTAATGTCTGATACATCCTGCCGGTAATTTTTTGTAATTATAGTGAGATTATACTTGAATTACAAAAACCAGTCAGTGTCGGTGCGTTTCAACGTAACTTTCAAAAAAAAAAACAAAATTCATTTATTCAAGTTTGGCTCAAAAGAGCTCTTATGAATGTCATACTTATAAACTAACGCGCCCATTCACTGCGAGCGGGAGCTTGATCGTAAAAGAACGGGCAAGAAAATCGTCAAGGTTGTTTTTTTCTCCCGCCAGTTACAATTAAAATAAATAATATTAAAACAATTGTGTTCTGCAGTCACAAGATTTAAAAGAAAGGAAGCTTTCTGCCGCATACCACTGGGTTGTAGAAAGGGCTCCTTGACGAGATTTTCCCAAGAGATTACGGCGTAGGGATCTTGAGAAGCGCGTCAAACGGTATTTAAGGGCAATGCGCTTGTTATCCCCCTGGGGTTGCAATCGTCCTTTGGCTGCGGCCCCTTACCATCAGGTGGAACGCCAGATTGAGTGCCACCTTGTGATATATAAATAAAAGTGCGAATTGGCACACTGCGCTCGTCTATTTAAGATTGCAGTTTAGTCTTTATTTATTTAAAAGAGATACCAACAGTGGACATACTAAAGATTAAAATTAAAAAATTACAATGGAACAGGTTCTGGTATGTACACCAATTATAGGTATTTACAGCATTCAAAACAGTAACAGTCTTATAGTTATATGCTCGTTGCGCTGCGTCTCAAAATGTACGCCTTTTGGTAAAGTATTTATTGTTTTTTATTAACATCTGATTGAATGACATTATACCTTTGATGATCTGAGTTTCCATTTTTTCTTACTATTAGGTTGTCACACAATCAAAATCAAAGTTCTGTTTTTTTTACACTACAATGTGGCACTTTAGCATAAGCTCTACCTGATGAGAGGTGGTCACCGCAGATTATACGTTTGCAAATACCAAATGCATCAATTTGCCTACCCTGAAAAACTTAACTATTTTCTTCATTATTATTAAGTAAGTATCTACAGCCTTCTGCATGCTGGACTCATAATATTTTGCTTCTATAAAATAAGCACAGATAGAGACAAATTATCCTGATGAAAAGTTAAATTATGAAATAAATTATAATTTGCTAAGTACTGCGTCAAATTCTGCAGCGGTACCCGCAAGATTTCCGCCAACTAAGAAATTAAACAATGAGGACATAGATTATAGCGATTCATACAGTAAAATATGCTTTTAATGTAAATATAATTATGCAGACATACTTAATATCACGCCTGTTGCCCCGAAGGGGGAGGCAAAGGCATATTATACGCCCATATGTCGCCAATCAAATTTTCGGCCTCACGTAATAGGTGGCGAGCTTAGTTAGCCTCGTCCGTGGATAGACAGGTGCACCACATGCAGTTGAGGTTGGCTTGGGCTCCTCCGTGGGTGGCGGTTTCTGTGAGACGGTTATGGGCGCAAAAGAGGCGGAAGAGCGCGTTAGAGAGGAGAGCCCAACAGTGGATCCCCTTAGACGTCGAAGGAGAGGGCAGCGCCGGCGGGCTTATGCCGGGGCGCTAACATCATAGCCGGGCGTGCTGGTAAAAGGTCAGGGAATATTTTACTCGCACTTTTCCGTATCCCGAAGGAGTAGGAGGCGGCACACACGTTTCCTGGTGTGCTGCCACCATGGGGTGGTCAACTATGGGTTGACGAAATAGATGACGGGTCTGTGAAACGGACTGGCGTGGTGCTACAGGAGGATAAGGTCTTTCTGTCACCTTCTTGGCACCTTACGTAGGGCAGGAAACAGTGGGGTTTAGTCGGTAGTCCCGGCCACTATCATCTCGGCCGGGGAGCCCGACATAGCTTTGTGCTGTCCCTGTGGCGCAAAGTATGCGTAAAGGCATTTACCACTATAAAAAAAAAATGGCTTGGGCTCCTCAGATCTTGGTAAGAGTCCTATACACCTTTTAATAACCTTTTAAAAATAATTAATACACTTTGAATATTCTGTTTTATTGTTAAAAGGTGATAAAGCTTTCATCATGGTAAGATAAATAACCAGAGCCCAAGACGGAAGCCCAAGACGTCGGGAGCCGCAAGACGACTCCCGACCACCGTAAGTACTAGCTCGCCAACTCGCCGCCAGTAAGCATATTATCGTTGTATCAAGCAAAATGAGAATTAATTTATATGGGTCTTGTTGAAATTTCTGTTATAATTAAAAGGACTTTGTACTTGGATTTTTTTAATATGTATACCAGCTTATTAAGTAAAATAATATTAGGTAACACACAATGCCGCCAGTTGTATCACTTTTCTTTTGCAACTATTTTCTTGTTTTATTTTTAATTTGGTGTACAATAAAGAATTTTCTATCCATCTATCTAATGCCCCAGTACCAACATGAAGTACCTTTTCATGTACAAATAACTTCTCTTTTTACCACTAAAAACTATATGTAATACTTGCAATAAAAATCCAGTTGCTATATATGAAATTGAATTCGCACCAAAATTCAATATTATTGCCAATCGTCGAGTTACCAGCGAGTCTCTATTGTATTTTTGTTGATCTTTTTGCGTTTACAGTGTTCGGGTCGGGGCTTTGTTCCGAAGCCATTACGGCCACGAGTGTTGCCAGGCAATGTGGCAAGCTTCTACTGTGGTAGTTTATTGAACAGCATTTTTAAATGTATGTAGCAACACAGTTGCAATTCTTGCGGTTTTTTTTTCACCAGGCTTTTCACTGCCTTGGCCAGAATATAGGTGTATGGGGTAGGAGCCAATAAACCAATGCTACGTACTGCTAACAACCAACCAGCAAGCTTCTACTATGGTTGTTTATTGAAAAGGTGTTTTAAATGTATGTAGCAACACAGTTGATACTGTTTTATCTTATGCGGCATCTAACAGCTTTGATTAGATCAATTACCGATAGGAGGCCTTCTACGTTGCCAGGACAAGCTTGACGACATGAGACTGTGGTAGTTTATTAAACAGTTAAATGAAATGTATGAAAGTATGAAACAACACATAAAATAAAATAAATAAAATAAAATATACTTTATTGTCTTTAAGATCAACATGATCATTTAGATTCGTCAAACATTCAGACACAAAATTGAAATTCGATATATTTTTTTAACAACAATGAAAGAGATATGAGCTGTACAATAATAAAGAAATAAAAGCAAATGGGTATGGCCAGGCTATGTGGTAAGCTTCTACTGTAAGACTGTAGTTTATCGAATTGCCTATTTAAATGTATAGAGCAACACAATTGAAATACGCCGAGAAACCCTATTAATTTTTGGTCCTTCGAGCTATGTGCCTTGCCGACGCTAGCAAGCAATTTTTGCTAAATCGAACTCTAAGCTTTCTTACCATGCCCATAGCCAAGTACTACGTCTTAGTATTGTACGTTACAGCTGCAAAAAAATTGCTTCTGGTTACTATAGCTTCATGTGATCTCACACATTTCATTTCCTGAAAATAGCAAAAACATCATAGCGACAGATTTGTCATTATCGGTCAAGGAAATAGTTTTTCAACCGGACCCAAGGTTTTTGACGACTGATATGCTGCGGAGGTCAGTATACCAGAATCCCGCCCCTGAGGTCATGGGTTCGATTTCCACACAGGACAAATCTGGATTTGTATCGGTCTGGGTGTTTATATTAAGTATGTATATATAAAAAAGTACTTATGTATGGATATCCGTTATTTATCCATAACCCAAGTTTTTAATGATACTTATCTAGGCACAAAATAATTGGTGTGATGGTAATATAATACTTAGTATTATTTAATCTGAAATCTGAACTGAATCTCACACACTTCATTGCCTGCACATAGCAAAATATCATAGCGACACATTTGTTATTATTGGTCAAAGGAAAAGTTTATTCAACCATACCAGGGTTTTTATGATCATCATCTCAGCCCATTAATGTCAAAACCCGGAGCACAGACCTATCACAAACCTAGGTGACAGGGATTAGGTGACCCAGTGCAGATTAGCGGAGTTTTTGAGGTTAGGTGGGATTTAATTTCGCGCTACTTTTAGGCTTAAAAGAGCACGTGCACGAGCCACTTCTAGGGGCGGTAAAGAATTGTACCTATTTTTATATATTCTACAAAAGTCCACAGTTTAATTAAAAAGTTAACTGATCCTAACTTCAACACGTTCAGAATAAATTAGTTAAAGAGTTTATCTTATTCATCAACATTCCAGTGTTTTATTCCTAGGTGTCTTAACTGACAAGACCAATTTACCAACTATGAAAATTTTTTACCTCATATGCGGTTTAAGAGCTGATATAAACACAAGCAAAGGATATAGCAATCAGGATTCAAATGTAGCGATCTTTTGTAAAGATTTATAAAAAAAAAACTTAAATGAAAATAATAGTTTACAATGATTATTGTGGGTTTAATTACCTACAGTTAAACATACTATATCGACACATAAAAGGCAAACGTTACTAAGCGATAGTATGGAATAAAATGAGTTTTATATATTAATCGAATCGCCAAAAATATGCGCGTCAATTGGCTTTGCGATGATTTTTGTTGTCGCTTAGGAAGTACGTGAATTCTTATTATTTAAAAATATTATAGTTTGTCTTTGTACATACTCTTACATGTTCATATAAAAGTTAAATAATTAAAATTAGACAAAGCCTTAAAAATACACTTATCGCGTTTAGCCGGCTGTCCGCCTATTGTTTCTCACAGACACGACTCTTTAGCAGATAACGCGAAAGAAGATCTGTAGGTACTTTACCATATATCCCATTTGCAGGTTTCTGTTTTTCGTAACTCAATATCATTTTTTCCAAGAAGTTGATCATGAAAGTATAAACATACTGTACATACGTAGAAATACATTCTGCCCAAAATCTTACTCTATGTTTAAATCTGAGTTTATTATAGTTCCACTGCTGGGCATAATCACAAATCAAGGCGGAGATATTTAAATAATCCTCTACTACGCGAGCCTAGTGTGGTAGTGGCTTGGATCTTGGTTTGTGAGACGAACCCATAGGACCAATAGAGGGTATTCAATTACCTACATGTTCATGAGTAATGTCCACGTTATGCTCAAAATACTTGTGCAGCTGCAATTTATTTAACGTGATATCGTCAAAAATATATTCAGATTGTCCGCTCCCCTTCCGGCCGACATATCCAAACACGAATTGCCATATATGAAGCGTAAAACACTGCCCATTATGGCATTAATGCAACAACTAAAAGTTCCTACGCTTCCCACCAGTTTTTCGATACAATTACTGAATTGCAGTTTGCAAGTTAGTTACGCGGAGTCCTCAGTTATCTCGCAGTTTCCCATGTTAATTACTTTTTAATGTTCCACGTCGATTGCTCCCGGACTACTAAGAACATGAATGCAACTACCATTGTAAGTCGTTTAAGTACCTTAGCGCTTTCTGTTCTTACTTTTTTATCTTTTGCTATTGTAACTGGACTATGTGAATATATAAAACTAGTTTTTAATTTAAAACTAAATGTAAGATGAGTGTTTTATTAATTTCTTACTTACTGAATTGCCCTGCTTACTTATTTTAATATATTCAATATCCTCTCTTCGGCCGCCATGTTATATGAGGTTAACTTCCAATTCATAGTCAACAAAACCCTTGAAACGGCAAAGCTAGTTGATATCAATAATTCTAGAGCAATTGCATTCCATAGTAATCAAAAGATTGTTTTAAATTATATTTCCTCGACACAACAAGTTTCAATAAAAGGCCTATTTAAATTTATGTTACAAAAAAATCTAATAACTGACACAACATTCTTGTATTTGTTACTACACTTTCTCTATGTACCTAGTTTTCCTCTCTCATAAAGACTTCTGACACTTCGTAAACCATTTACTTTTGATGACATTGTGAAAAATAATACAAATACTATACTTGTCGATGCTATATGAGTATATATATCGAAAAAGATAGATTTATAATAATCCTACCAATTTCACTTAGCTTCTTTAGTAACTTTTTTATTTTATATTAGCAACCATACACTGTTGTACAATATATGTTGTACTTTAAATATATAAAAAAAATGGAGGATTGTGCAACCAACAACATTGTCCACAATATGGATACTGACATTTAGTGTACATATAAAAAGACAAAACAAATAAAATAGATAGAACTAATTTTGCTAGGCGTTACATGCAATAGTTAGAGATGTTTTTATGGCCATAACTTTACTAGCTTTCGGCAGAGTTTGAAGTGTAATGTGACAATATCTTTAGGCTTACATTTCTTAAAGCTGGTTTTAAGAGTGATAAAATGTCATACCATTAAGATGCTAATTAATGTAACAAAACGCTTTTTACCAAGTCAATCTTATTGCTATTATCTCACAATCATTTTAAATTCAGCGCGTGTGAAGCCGCAGATAAAAGCTAGTTAAATAACAAAACTCAATCCATACATACAGAAATAGATAGCTACAACCTTATCCTACCCATTTAACTAAGCAAAGTATATTACACCTCAAAATAGATTGATTTGCCTCAATCATACTGCCAACTAATTTAGTATCTCGAATCGTTAGATTAATCTTACGCCAACTAATCATGCCGGTTAATTACTTCGCTGAGAGAGCGCCGCTAGATAAATAACTATTTGCATAGGTTAATGATGTAAATAAATAAACATTTTGATGACCTAATTAGGCTTTCTTGTGTTATAATTACTCGAGGAATCGTGGTGATATTTATCACGACTTTATTAATTCATAAGATTGAAGCATTGTTTTTTTTTTTTTTATTATAAAAAAAGTATTGCTATGTTATCAACTCTTTACATTTCGTCATAATGTTATTATTTAGTACTTGTTTTTCATCAATCCAGCCTTTTACCATCTCAATACAAAGCCTCTATAGAGATTTTTTGAAGACTTTAGAAAGGACTTGGATTATTTTTGTTTAGAAAATCATACTTTGGTGATATAAAGTCGAAATATGTATGGTAATGTTTCGCGTAATTGATATAACAAATAATAATGATATATTTTCAAAACAATTATAAGAATTCGATGCGGATCGACTTTTTCGCAGATCAGGCATCCTCCTTCTATGAATCCTAATATCGTTTTGTTTTGTAGTATATTATTATGTTCTGTTATATTTTAAGCATTCCCCGTTAATATTTAATTTCTAGATATAAAGCATTATTTTTATTATTGTTCATTATAAGTCATGCTGTGACTTGTGAGCACTAATTGTGGATAATTTTTATTTTACTTTTTTTATTAATGTTATTAAAAATTTACGCTTATAATCTGTTGGTGTAGTATTAGTTAAAAAAATAACTCAATATTCACACAAAAGTTACTTTCATTTATGCGTCTACATAAACGTACAGTTGATCATAGGTATATCTGCTTCAGTCGTCCATAGTCATACATTACTATCGTCATGCAGCCCGCGTGATAACAGCCGACGATATCAAACGCGCCGTTTTCCGATATTGATGAGTCGAGTTGGGAGCCAGCGTCCACCGCCTCGTGAATCACTGGCATTACCTGCCACTGGTACCAAACCACCCGTCAATCTCATAAACACTGTCAAACTACCTCATACAAAACACCTCCAACAAGATGATTGCTCAAAAGCTTCAATACTCGAGCAGCAATGTACGACTGACATTTCTTACCTTCCGTATTTCCTGTACGAGTTTAATCAATGATATGGCATCGTGCAACTAGCGGAAGCTGAATGCTCACGTGATATATGCCGTAGGTGTACGTTGGAATTCTGTGTTTAAATTTAATGTGTAATGAGCTTGATTGACGAGGCAGATAGAAATTTCCATTTTGAAATAATGTGGATAATGTTGCGAAAATTTTGCTTTCAACGTTGTACACGTACAATAGTGCCAACTGCTGCAGTAAATATAGCATTGGTTACTTGCTCATAATTAAAGAAGGAACAAAAGGAATATATTTTTAGTTATTTTCTGAGTAAAAAGGTATTTAAAAATGTAAGAAAATATTCAAGATAGTTAAAAAAGAAAAAGAAAATAATAGAAAGTAGTAGCAAGACATACAATATATTTTAATTACCATCTCAGCCTAAATACATCACCATCTCAGAGACCCACTATTGGGCTCATCTTACAAATCAGAGCTAGACCCTAAAGGGGTTGGTGGAGGCTTATTTGTGGGCCCCCCTGACTGGTCTCCACCTTGTCGTGGGGGGGGGCTGAGTACCTCCCGGTAGGGCGCAAAGGGCGCTAGGAAAAAGGTAACACCCAGAGATAGGCGACTCTGGGTGCCCTTAATACTGACTTCAAGGGGGGAAACTAGTAGGGACCTGTGGAGGGCGTAGCGGGCGGGCCAGGAGAGCTCGTCAAACAGCGCCAGGAGGGTCTTAGGCAGCGGAGGCAGAGGGCCCCTGCTGTCTAACCATAGACCCTCCTAGAAGTCGGCCACACACGCTATGGTCGCACAAGGCTGTAGGAGGGGCGCGTCCACTGCGCCTCTCTGAGGAGGTCCCGGTTTTGGTCCGGGGGACGTTGGCCGCGGGCGGGGTGTCAGAGCTACAACCCAGGTACTGGCCCCCCGCCTCTTTCTCAACAAGCGGCGGGCGTCGTCGGACGATTTTTAGTGGATATTACTACTGGCGGTCGTGTCTGCCGGTGGTGAGTCCCACACACCTCTCTGGATCCCCCTTTGACCGGGAGACAGTTTGTAAATGCATTTTGTTACCGACATAAATAAACAAAAAAATTTTAAAAAGGCTTATTTGTGGGGATCATGCTGTTTGAAAATTTTAAGCCGCTCAATAAAACCTCTAGCTTGGCTTAACGACTACCACATATGGTAATAACCGGAACCAACGTCTTAACGTGCCTACTGGAGCACGAAAGCACTCGTTATCAAATGCCATACTTACGGTTTCCCATTATTGAGCTGAACTTCATGGCTTCTGCATAATAATAATAAATATTACTGGTTGCTGTAACAGAAAATAGTATAAACTCGTCTTACCGCTCAACCTGATAAACTAACCCAGTCTGCGTTAGTTCAACTCAATTGATAACCTGTCACAGTATTATTTGAACCAATATCTAGCAAATACTCTAAGCAACTATTGAATAATTGTCGGCAGCGCTGAGCAAACTCCGCATCCAAGTTACCAACACTTGGTTAAACCGTCGCTAAACATTAACTAAACTTAGTTTACGATGATGCTGCTATAGTTCGTCTGTAATTCTATCGACGCGCCGTCTGCATAATGCATGCCTGCACTTACACTGTGCGCCTCTCACGGCGGTACTTGTGCATCACTGGACCGGCTCACTTGATTCATCACGAAATGGCAGTCAAACGCAATTATCATTGCTGGTTCGACTTCAAGCTATGAACTGACAATGTGACGTTAGCGAGCAATGTATAAGTTACATTTTTTTGTCTTAGATATTTGTGTGATTAAATGGTACAAGGTTTAGGGAAGAGCTCGTTTCGAAAGCAATAACTCGAGTGTGCATTGACGAACGCGTTTCGAGTGTCGGCCTCTTAACTAACGTGGAGATCGTTTTGAATGCCTCTTTGTATGCCATATTATGTCTCAGTTTGTTTTCTCGGGCGTTATGCGTCCCGGTCGTATTGCTTAACTCTGTGTCCGTTAGTCTGTGAAATTAGACTTTTGTGCTTTTGAAATCGTCAGACTGATTAGACCTTTTTAAGACGCACCTGATTACGTTTTCGTTTGTTTGTTGCGGGGAATAGAGAGAGAAACTCATTACGGTTTTACTAATGAAATACCTGCAAAGCTTTTGTTCTTGAAATTAAATAAATAATTAAAATTTGAGGTTCATAGCTTTTAATTCTGCATGAGGAAAATTATAAATAAGTATCTTTTTGATTTTTTTACTGTGGTCTTATATTTTTTTGTTTATGTAAATACAAGTTAAGCATATTAATTTAATAAATTATTAATTCAATATAAAAACTATTTATAAAAAATACGGTAAAACCACTTTACCTATTAGCTTCATTGCGCCGTAGCATGTTCGTAGCAAACTGCTACAGTCCAAATTTAAATGACCTGACCTGTATTTTCTGTTAACATTTTTAACATTAAAATCTGTGTGATATGAGTATATCATAAAAAAACACAAGAATAATTTTGTAAAATTTTCCTGGTTAATATAATTCCAAAGTTAGTTTTAAATTAAGGAAATTTGATAGGCATTCTCCGCACAGCATTCAATGGACATTTGCTTGTATGTACACACATACATACATTCACACCTGTTTCCCCAAAGGGGAAGGCTTATTATATGCGCACAACTCGGCATATGAATTGTTGGTCCCACGTAATAGCTGGCCTATTACCGCTTACCGAGAACTGTTACGTTTGCTAGAGCCTTATCCGTTGATCAGCAGGTGCACCACTTGCAGGTGAGGTTACAAGGGCTAGATATTGGTAGGAACCCTAGAGGGTGTATACACCATAAGTAATATACAAATTATTGTATGTAATCTTCATAATTTTGCTACCTACATCATTCGACAAACTTATAACATATTTGGCGGCATTTTTGGCACTGTAAAGATATCTTCTGAATTAGAGATGTCTCTTTAGACCAGAAAATTGTTTAATATTATGTATTAATTTGTTTTTATTTCTTGATTCATGAGGACGTCATGTCAACTTACAGAATGTCCAAACATTAACATGCTATTATTATATAGAGAAGTACACAGTACTTTTCCTTTCTCAGAAGTACTGTCTTGCTGCTCAATGTTCCTATGCCATGTATATATTTATATATGTAGGTTTATTTTATTTTATTTAAATAATAGTATTTATTTGTATTTGTCTATTTAAATGTAATTATGTTTTGTTATTCTTTTTTACACCCCCGGATTTATTTTAATTTTAATCACTCTCCATCCTAAGGTTGCCTGGAAGAAATCGCTGTAAGTGATTAGGCCGCCAATTGTATCACTTTTCTTATGCAATTGTTTTCTTGTTTTACTTAAATTTAGTGTATAATAAAGAATTTTCTATCTTCTATCTATCTACACAAATATGTCAAAAGTACTAAGAAATAACAAGAATTAATGGCAAAATAATTCGATAATATTTTTCGTGTTATTGTTACGATTGACAAGAAACACAAAATCTCAACGACAAGATAACATATACAAGACAAATATTTAGAATTACATAGTGTACTATTAAACCCAAAAAAAAGGTGAATACAGGTCACGGGGTCCAAACTGCGGACAGTGTCAGTTCATGCTATAAATATGGATATTACTCTCACATCCAATCTATCAGAAATATATATAAGTACAACCTAAATTGAATGTGTCCGATTTTAACTTAAAACTATCATTATTACCACAATAACAGGGAGGTTGGTGCCAGCGGGCAATTATGTGCAATAATTAGGTCACAGCCTAGTCGCTAGCGGGCGATATGACATTATAGTCAAGCTAATAAATCGTCAAATAATAAAACGGATCTGGTCATAATAATTATATTCTGTGGGCCTAAATTAATTATATTATATGGGCTTAAATGAATTATATTCTGTGGGCTTAAATGAATTGTATTCTGTGGGCTTAAATTAATTATATTCTGTGGGCTTAAATCAATTATATTCTGTGGGCTTAAATGAAAGGACCAGCGGCTGTGATATTTCTGCAAAAATAAGCGTTAAAATTATACGGCACGGAGCGCTCTTAATTTTTTGAACTGCATCGACTGCTTTTCAGGATTTTCTTTAGGCAAAATGTAGTCACTATCACATGTGTCACATGAAAAAACATTTCTTTTGTTTTACTCGTGAAAGAGGCTTACACAGTTCACCTACATATATATCGGAGTGAAGGAAAGCCAATTATATTGATAAGTGTATGAGGATCCTATTAAGATCTTAGGATCCTAAGCCAAACTCACTTGTAAGTGGTGCAACTGCCGATCAACGGACGAGGCTCTGGCAATCACAAATGTTCCCGATGAAAAGCAATAGGCTCGCCATCTATTACGTGGGACCAACATTATAACTGGCAAAGTGTGGGCGTTTAATATGACTCTGCCTACCCCTTCGGGGACACAGGCGTGATATATAGCTTCTTTCCGACAAAAAGGATTGTATAAATCGTTTTTTTTTTGTTTTTTTAATTTCAAGTTTTTTGTAGTTATATCATAATTATTATTTATTTTTGTTTTTTGGTAACTGTGGTCTGGTCACTGCGATTCAAGGTTAGCTTAGTGCAGAGCTCGCTAGAATGTCTTAAGTATGTAAGCATTATGGCAAATAAATTATTATTATTAATGATTATCATGTATATACTCGTATGTATACTGGATGTATGTATGTATATTTGATACGTACCAATTTATTTTAAATAAGGTTAATTATTACATAAGGTCTAGTGGTTATATTAGGACGTAAAATGTATATTAGGCTTACATACTGGACACATTACTTATGTTTGCAGAAATAACAACATACTTTGAATTCAAATTATAATTATTATGATAGTAACTGCGAGCTTGGTGCCGGCGGGCAATTATGTGCAATAATTAGGTCACAGCCTAGTTGGGGTATATGACATTATAGTCCAGCTAATAAATCGTCACTTATTAAAACGGATCTGGTCATAATTATTATTTTCTATGGAATTAAATTACAGTACTAGTTGCCGCACTTGACTTTTTCTATGATATATATAACCTTATATTTCTCAAATCAATAGGAAGCCTCGATTAAAGTGAAAACTATCTTCTATGAAAATTTCATCAAATTAGTTCTCAGTAGACCCAACCAATGTTAAGGTGTGAAAGAAAAAGACATTCGAACTGACATACAAGAAAATATATGAACATATAAGAAAAGCAGTACAAATCGGTACGCATGGTACAAAATCTTATCTTAGTGTTTGGACTTGAAGCGCCGCCGTATGCGCTGACAAGAAATATTTTTTATTTATTTATAAATAAGTCAAGTAAGCATAAGAATAAAGCATTTGTGCAGTCTCAGTTACATCATCATAACGTTACGTTAGGTTCTTACGTTCACTGCTGAACATTATCCGCTCCAATAGAATACATTATATGACGACCGATATGGCGTGGAGGTCAGTATACCTGCACTTCACTTCAGAGGTTGTGGGTTCGATTACCACACAGGCCAAATCTTTGTGAGCATGAATAAGAATATTTGTTCTAGTCTGGGTGTTTTCTATGTCTGTTAAGTATATATTTAAAAAAAAAAGTATTTAAGCATGTTTATCCGTTTTTCAGTATCCATAACACAATTCTTAATGATTTTAATTTGTAAGTTTCTGTGTCTGTGAGTTTCTTGCCAGTTCTTCTTACAGAGTGGTGGCTCGGAACTGGCACTTAGATTCACTTACACTTAAATATTTTTTGTTTTTTTAAATTGTTTGGTTGCAAGTGAATCTAAGCTTTGTGATTTTATTATAATTATATTTTATTTGTTTTTGTTATTTTTTTATAATTTTGACGTTTTCAAGTACTATGTAATAGTTTATGAAATAAAAAGTATTTTGACTTTGACTACTTATTTTGGAACTAAATAATTGGTGTGATTTTAAGAGAATATTTATTTGTTTATTGGGGTTACTTGCCATAGTCACCACGCTGGGCATGCCTGATCGCAATTTAAGCCAGTACGCAAAATGACGCTGCTGTCCACTATGCTATAGGATTTCTCATCGTCGACTCTTACGATTTCCAGCGAGATAGGAGGGGTAGCACTATTTTAAGCTAGTACCACACAGTACATGTACGAGTATAACGTGATCGTTATATAATCGTGAGCAAAGACACCACCCATACCTTTTAAATTGTATACCTCAAGACATTACAGTGGAAACAAACAAACACAAGTACAAAGCAAATTTGAAAAAACACAATATTGGTGTATGTACAAAATTGTAATTTATCTTTTTTGTCCTCTCTATTTTTATCAACTTTTGTAATTAGTATTACGTAGAGACTGTGACCCACAGACAAACCAGTCACACGGTTTTGTGGGATATGCTTTTATGTACTTTGCATTATGTGAAGGAAATAAACATTTTATCTATCTATCTATCTATAGGTAGGTAGCTAAACCTTTGCATAAATTGGCACTAGACGCTTAGTAAACAATTTTTAAAAATATGTTGAATTTTTCTAGTTCTGTTCGCATATAATTATTAAACACAAAGGATTTATAACACTGAAAAGGTTGGCAGTATATCTGCAAGCTTAGCTGCGACAGTCTAAAAGTCTAGTCCCGTGAGGAGTGACCCGTTGGCTTAAAAAGGCCACTTCGTGTAATTCATCTCAGTCATTTCATTAGTTTTGTTGCGTCTAAAAAACAATTTTTTTCATAAGTCAAAACTAATACAAAACCAATCAAGATAATCTATGTAAACATTTAGAATTTTATTTATATTTTTTTGTAATCCTGTTATATATCATGAACACAAATATGTACAAGCAATTTCTAACCAAAATACTTGAGATCAGAAATAAAAGTACAACAAAACTCTTCTTATAATATCTTCCTGCTGATTCATGCAATGTTTATAGAATTCAGGAAGTGTAGTTTTCGTAATAGTTTTAAGAAATGCAAACAAAATAAAAGTTAAAAGTTTGAAGGACTGTCGACGTGCAGTAGTAGCTAAACTTATCAATTAGAGTAAAAAGCATGGTACATCCATTTTTTTTTCATTTGCACGGAATTTAATAAGGACAAGGGTAACTCTGACCATCGGATAAGATAAGATAATAATTTATTTGAATCACAAACACACACATGCAGAAATATACAATATAATATACATAACAATCAAATAAAAAAATAAAAATACACAAACAAGAACAGAAATATTTAAAAAAATAGAATTAAAAGAAAAAATCCACATAATTATGAAGTTTGCCTTCCATAGCATGTGTGCAGCAGTGACGCAAAGGGACCAAAGCTCAGTGATATTTTGCCCTCGATGAGAGCAAACACTGATTTTCAGCTTTAACCCAAGGGAGTTGCAGCTTTACGCAGAGTTTGAGCGAGCGCGACACTCCCTTGCAAAGAATATCAAACAGCGGTAACAGATTCATAATCCACTATCAACCACAAAAATCTCAGCTTTAATTTTAAAACCAAACCTAGGCAGACCCAAAAAAAAAAGTCAAATAAACAGAACTACTCTCCGACGCACAGACGACCATTACTACCTAAACCTGACTTTTGGTTTTCCAATAAGGCGTGACTGATGACCTTCTCTTAGAACAATCAGTCCAGGACCTATACAACAATAGACCAAGAGAATAGTGATCAAATAGAAGTGGCCATCTTAATCATCTGACCGGCCCCTCCTCCCCGTTTATCTTAACTGCCCGAGTCCGGCAGACCCACAGACAAATCGGTATAGATTCAGTTGCAGTTGAGTAACGTTTCGAATGCTACTAGAGAATTTGTTGTTTTCTATCTCTGCCAGTGAGTATTAACACTATGAAGTGACGAGTCGTTTCTATTCAATTGTTTCTTGTCCGCTGATAGTCAGTCATACGCTACCAAGTAGGCATGAGTTCGATATATCAAAACGTAACTAATAACCGTTTTGAGTTTTATACCATATCATATCGATATGACAGTTATCCGTAACGGTTATTGCAAAAACTATGATATCGAAACGATATCAAAACACTTAGTTATGATGTTTGAAACGATATAACTAAAGATAACCAAAACTGACCAAAACTGTCCAAAACGCAAACCGTGCACAACCGAATGTACCGATATTCGCTTTTTCTCTTTCTTATTATAGCGGTTGAAAAGAGATGATGCGAATATGAGGATATTCGCTTCTTCTCTGTCTTCTTATAGAGGTGTAAAAGAGACAATGCGAATATGAGGATATTCGCTTCTTCTCTGTCTTCTTATAGAGGTGTAAAAGAGATAAAGCGATTTTTTGCTTATTGGATGCAATGTTTGAGAAATATTAGTTTTAGTACCTAGTTATGATTTGTTTGAGAGTTTTTTTGTAATAGTTTTTATGCGCCCTTGACCTTGGTGACACGTGCCGTGAAATTAAGAAAGTAAACATTGCGTTTTGTGCAACTTTTGCATTTGTTATAGTGTTATAAAAAAAGGATTACTTATAAATAATTATTATGATAGTTTTAGTGACTCGTTATTACGAATTTGTAAATAGGTAAATTAGTTTGAACGTAGTTTAAGGTAGGTTAGTAGGTTTATAGGATCGATATTTTTATTAACAATGTCGCGAAAGACAAAGGAAAAACGCCATAACTAAAAGCGAGTGGGATCTGTATAACATATTTATGCTTATAAATAACTCGATAATATGCGCGTTAAGTTTTGTTATTAGTTTGCCGTAACTAATAAAATAACATAACGCATTTAAGTTATGAAATCTACCTACTGATATCGATATTTAAAAACGGTTATCCATATCGATATGAAAACTGTATATCGGTTTCAAAACGGTTTTGGTAAAAAAACGAAAACGCCCATGTCTACTACCAAGATAAAAGCGGATAGGTCAGTTTACTAAATCCTTTAAAGCTGCAGAGATACAAAAATAATTAATTTTTTATAACGTAAAATATGATATATTTTTAAAATATTATATTTTACATTGTAGAATAGAATGAGTTGATTGAATTAAATTTATATCTTGTTTGCCGATAATGTAACGCCACCTCATAGGGAGATTTTACAGTGATTGCTTAAAATTTTACATGCGTCCTGTGGCAATCGTACACCACTATAAAGACGAAAATTAAATGGTGACAGAGCTTTCTTTCAAACAAACTTGTCAAGCTGTGGTATGAAGGCATTATTTATTGTTTTATTCAGAGTTTTTTCGTATCCTCCTAGTTTTGAGATTATTACCGATAAATTATAACCGCCTACAATAATTACCTAGCTTCCAGCTGTGGCGTTTAGTTTATTGAGAACAACAAAATGATTCAAAAACTTTTCTTTTCTTTTAAATAATGGCTTTGCCAGTGTCAAGTAAGAGATATATAATATATTAATAATATATTATCTATAGTAAATGAAAATAAGTGGTGATAAAGATGATAAATGAGATCGTCCTAAACCTCTTGAGTCGTCGGTAAAATGTGGGACTATACTGAGATCTCACATAGACTTCTTAAGATAATAAGAAAAGTGATGTTGCGCTGTTTTGTTTTATTTACCAACACTTATGCACGTTCACAAACACTTAACGGTTAATAATCCACCGTTATGACACATTAATGTTCTAAATATTAGAAATTTAAAAAAATAAAACAAAATTGCAGACATGAAGCTTTACTTTTCCTAAGCTAAATTCATGGACAATTTTTTTTTTGCATAAATATTATTGTATTGGTACAATAATCAATTATCTAAGTTGGAATCGGTCTTATTTAATGCGGATTTGTAAAACTTTCAATTCGAGGGCGTTCTTCGGCTTCAACTTCAAGGTAAGTAATTGTTCTATCTATCTTTCCAAATGGTTTCAATAGTCTTAAAATTATAGGGAATCAGAGAGAAAAGATCCTCAACTCTTTGAGAAGTAAAGGTTTAACTAAATTTTTGATGTCGTTTTATAAAAACTTTTAACGAATACAATATAATAAATTCTAAAACTAGATACTTTTATTACTGTTAAAAAACTCGGAAAGTTTAAAATTCCATGAGGCGATCGTCTAAAGCGGCACTGCATAGCCTTCAGCGGTGCATACATAAATATTTAAAAGCCGTAATGCTCGAGAGGCATAACTCCATCAGGACGGGCTCAAAGGCCGGTACGGCTCGGACGTCCGGTCCGGGGACGGTTAGCCGCCCGTTTGTCGCACGACGACGCACGTTCTGCATACGATCTTACAAGTTTTCCAGCTAAGATGCTTCCGATAAAATTGAAGGGTATTTTTCATGTGTAATATAGTGACTTTGTCATCCTGCCATGACTTTGGGAGGTCAAGCTGACATCACCTAGTGCACCTCCCAATCATTGGACGAGGTGAGGAACCCAACATAGAAGTTCTCTGTAAGCGGCAATAGGCCAGCTATTACGTGGGGCCGAAAAATATAATTGGCAAAACGTGGGCAAAACTTCGAGGGAAAAGCCATGATTATATGCATGTAATATAATTACTTGAAATATGTATGGACTTGTGGAGGCAAAGGTAGAAGTGTGCCAGGAGAGCCTGTCAGGCAGCGCCAGGGGGTCTAAAGCGGCGGGGCAGGGGGCTCCATCCATTTACCTATAGACAGAGATAGGGGAGGGGCGCGTGACACTGCGCCACTCTGAGGTGGTCCTTCCGGTTCTGATCTGAGCGTACATTGGCCGCAGGTCGTGTGTGCAGAAGCTTTAAACCCAGACATTGCCGCCCCGCCCATTTTCAATAGCGGTGGGCAACTGGGAACGATTTTTAGTGAATAGGACTGCTGGCGGTCGTGTATGCCGGTGGTAAGTCCCACACCTCTTCTGGGTCCCCTTTGGCCGGGAGGCAGTGCCTTAATGCAGTTTGTAACCGACGTAAAAAATAGGCTATAATGTCAAATTTTTCAAACTGTAAACAACGAATTGACATGACTTTCATTAAAAACAAGCGCTCGATATGAAATTCCACGAATACGGTCATTTGACTGAACTCAATTGCAACAATTTTCTAACTAGCACGACGACGTGCTAAAATTTTACGACTTCCTACGTTCAAGAGTTTGATAAGAGTGGATTTTGCGTAAAGAAAACTATTCTTTATTGCTGCTCAATCACGACAAGCAGACCGGCTATCGGCTGACAGAGACTATTAGGTACGAGGAGACCCTTAATTCGTTTAGAACTTTCATCTTATGGGACTAAATAAATCTAGTAAATATAAACAAAAATAACGATACTTTCTAACTATAATGGCACCACTTTATATTGATATGCTTTTAAGCACAATTACACATTTATAGCAAAAAGTTTAATAGATGGTATATGAAACGTTTAACAGTTCAGGTCAGGTGAGGCAGTGCTTAAGCGAAATCGCTAGCAGTACGCAGCCACCGCACGTTTTACGTAAATTCCCACACGTGCTGAAATTCAACCGCTTTGATATCCAGATTCTTAAAACTGTGTCTTTACATAATATTATCATAATATCACAAATACCATAATATAATAATTAGGTATATGTGTATTATGTCGTTCTAGTTAATTTATAATTAATTTGTCCACAAGGTGGGCTCGGGCGTTTGGCGACGGTATAAAATTATATTAGGTTTTTTAATTACTACAAACTAAAGAAGGTCCTAGGAAGGAATATAAAAAACATTAATAAAAATTTTTAAAAAAAATGGTGATATAAGTCTGCGGCATTTCTAACATAAAAATCAAAATTTCTACCTCAACCACATCAGTGTTCTATGAACAGTTGAGAAATAAGCTTTAACAATTAACAATACTAATGAAAGCAAACAAAAATTATTTGTCAAATTTTCATGAATATATAAGTATTTTATTTTACGAGATATAGTATATTATGTCATGTCATATTAAGTATCTGTATGTCAAACTTTATCTTAGCCCATCTTTAACTTAATTATAAATTTATAACTTTGCATTAGTACATGCTATCTGTCACGTTTTCCAATATTTCATAATAGTACTTAATTACCAAAGTAA
Organism: Musotima nitidalis; assembly: GCA_949126915.1. NCBI lineage: Eukaryota > Metazoa > Arthropoda > Insecta > Lepidoptera > Crambidae > Musotima > Musotima nitidalis. The sequence continues at coordinate 4,554,329 of OX421419.1, forward strand.
TATGTTTTCAATGAAATGAATTAACTTGATTAAATTTCCTCGAAGATCCAATCTTAAAAATATTTTCTCGTTCTCAAGATCAATGAAAATGTTATTGAATCAACTATCAAACATTTGCCGCCTGTATAGCAGCCGCTCCGTAGATTTCATTAGACTTAATTGAAAAATAAAAAGAATTCTCCTACTCCAACGCATTCAACTCTGTCTCGCCTGCGCCTGCCATCCCACAGTTTAGTCTACAAATGCTACTAGTTCAAGCTCTTTAAAATTTGTCAAAACAACCATTAAATCATCCAAGTAAACTTAACTTAATATCAAAGCGATACAGTTTAGACTCCGCAATACAACATATAATGTCTTATTCCCTTTGTAAGCTTACGCTCGTAACGCGATGTTTAGTAAAGTCTATTCCAATCTAACCCTTAACTATATTACATAAAGATGATATTAATAGAAACTCTCATTTGTAGATAAGCTGGTAAGGTTCTGAAAATAAACCGATAGTACTAAGTGCATCGAGATCGGTCTACGTGCATCCGTTTGCAATGTCAGTTGGAAATTTCTCGTTACCGCAATAATCCACCTTCAGTTTGAAATAACGTTTTGCTATATTTCACAATTTTGTCTGGGTAAAGGAAAGCATGATGCTCCGAGTCAAACGTATGGCAGATTTTTAAATGCTCACAAAAGCGGTTTATAACGTTTATAAAAATATTTATGTACATAAATTTTTAATGAATATCAAAAATATACGTTTAATTTTTAGTTTCCTGGATGTATTTACATACAATTCTGAAAGTAATTTAACCGTAAAAGGTTATGTGTGTAAGTTGACGACTGCCGAAAGTAAAAAAACAATACAATTTTAAATGAGTGTGGCTATAAGAAACAAGATTACTCTTATACAAGTACAGATCGTTGGTCAGAAGATAACAGGTTTACTTTATTTTTATTTCAAAACTCAATTTACAGTTTAAATTTGGCTGAAAAGCGTTTCACAAAATTATTTTTGAGAAATCTTGAACTCTAGGCAAAGCCTAGGCTTAGTAATTAAAAAAAAAAATACTTTGCATTAAAGAGATTGCACCGATGTTTACTGTGAATCAAGCAAACGACACCGCGAGTGAACTTTAGTAAATTACATTATTATTACAATTTCTTTTAGTATGTAACTTTTTTCAATTTCTAAAACAAACTTTACCATTAAATTAATAAAGCTGTCATTGCGATGGGCATTAACATCGCTCTATGAAGATCGGGCGTTCTCTTACAAGACTTAATGAAAGAGCCTACGCGGACATGGTACTGATTAGCGAAGGCAGTACAATTTCCCCCCCGGCTGGTCTCCATCTTGTCGTGGTGGAGGGGCTGAGTACTTCCCAGTAGGGCGCAGATGGCGCTAGGGAAAAAGTAACACCCAGAGATTGGTGAATCTGGGTGCCCTTAGTACTGACTACCGGGGGGGAAACTAAGAGGGACCTGTGGAGGGCGCAGCGGGCGGGCCAGGAGGGCCCGTCAAGCAGCGCCAGGAGGGTCTTAGGCAGCGGGGGCAGGGGGCACCTACTGTCTAACCATAGACCCTTCGAGAAGTCGGCCACACACTCTATGGTTGCACAAGGAGGTAGGAGGGGCGCGTCCACTGCGTCTCTCTGAGGAGGTCCTCCCGGTTTTGGTCCGGGGGACGTTGGCCGCGGGCGGGGTGTCGGAGCTGCAACCCAGGTACTGGCCCCCCGCCTCTTTATCAACTAGCGTGGTGAGTCTCACACACCTCTCTCGGTCCCCCTTTGGCCGGGAGACAGTGCGTAAATGTATTTTGTTACCGACGTAAATGAAAAAAAAAGACAGTACAAGTTGGTGTGGCCGTGCTATTAGAATTTCCCAAGCCTCCCATGAGTGTTTTAAAATTCGGCTTCTAGCTAGACTACTATATTATATAAAGGTAAACGGTATACACCGTAGGATGCCTTTCGAAGCAATCTATAATAAATACCAAACATACGGTCAACCACACAACTAAGAAGGGATCGTTTCCGACAAGCATAGCCATGGAGATCAGCGCCTCAATGAATAAAGTGACACCATTTAGCCTACCTTTATTAAATATTGATTTCACGTTAGTTTTCCAAATTTTTAATATTTAATATCCTGTTAAACATTTTTTTTTAAATTATACTGCCGTTCTCGAGTTAAAAGAGGTGTGACTGACACGATCGTATAGATTTCAGTCATATTGCGCTGTAGCATGTAGCAGCCGATAGTGTTAATATAAGTTTAGAACTGATGTAAAAGGATATTTTTTTATAACCTTAGCAATTAAAAAAAAGAAGTCCCGTGAGAGAAACTAAGTTTCATCAGAAAATATCTTCTCCAAATATTATATTAAGTCAGTATTATATCTCAATAATAATTTGAAATAAAATTTCATATCCAATGTAATAATTAGATCTCAATGAGACCACAGTAGCTATTATAATTTTTTGACGTGAAACGAACTCTTAATCACCTTTGGTACCAATCTGTCGTCACTTTATATTCAGAATCGATTCGAGTTGTAAAAGCGAACTCAGGAGTACACTGTGCTGAATTAGAATTTAAAATATATCGATTCCCTCCGAAGAGGGACGTTGAGATGAAATATTAAATGGCGTGTTTTTTTCGAATTGGCCGGCAGTGGAGCAGCTGAGCCGGTAGTAAAAACGATACGTGACTGCGGGAGACCGCACTCGTCTCAGATAAAGAATTGAAAACTTCCAGCGATAGTGAATAAATAAAGATAATCGTGTAAGGGCGGCGGTGGTAAATAAAATAACCGTCAGGAGCAAGCGCGTTCAGTGATACCTTTGGTTTGGGTAATACTAGTTTTATTGGTGACTAGCTTCTGCCCGCACCTTTGCACGCGTGACCTACAATCCTAAAGACGAGTGCCGAAAGCGGCATGTTTCAAAAGGGTGATACGTAGTTTTGCAAGCCTGTGTAAATATTACAAATTTTATCTGTTGAAAACCAACTTCTATCCACTTTACTTAAAGTGTTGCAAATCTTTGGGCATCTCTAATATTTTCTTTAACTTAAAGATATCATAATATACGCTTTCGCTCGCTCTTTTGTCGCAAAAGACTTAATTAGGTTAGTACTGATAAAAGACTTCATTATTTAGGACTTAAGGTCCGCATGCAGTCAGACACAAAAGAAAGCCCTACAGACACCAGGCCCGAGGTGGGTTGTGCCTTGTGCCGAGCTTTATGTTAACTTTGACGTGGCGCCATTTTTTCGATGTTTGCTGCTATCTATAAAACGTCGTATTTTCTCCAGTTTCCTAGTTTCACTAAATGTATATAGCTAAAAAAATTAAAGTTTTGCAAACACACCTAAATTGTAAAGCGAACTAAAAACTAAGCGAAAGAAAATAAATTTTAATCATTGATATGAATTTAATTAAAAGGCCTTACTAACGCATTATAACTTAATATAATATACTTGAAAAAAATATAATAAAGCGTTTAAAAGAAAATTAACTTTATTATAGAACTGCGCCTGTATCGGAAATTGTATTTGCTCTACTAACTGTGTCGCTCTACGGGAAAATAACTACAACATTTTTGCCACATACAGAAATATCAGAAGCCATTCTATATTTATCATAAAACAAACTGCATACAGAATGTTTGAATACCAAAACACTATTCAATGCAAATCACAGTTAGCACAACGACAGTGGCAGGGCTAGACTATCCATACAAACACAATGCAGAGACCTAAATCACAGCTCGATATATCCACTGCGTACGTAATATTGTCAGGAATGTGCAAAATTTCAACGATACATTGCGTTTATGTTAATTGACCCAAATCACCAATCGACCGCCTGTGTTTGGCCTTCAAACTTTGGTCATATAATGACGTGCATATAAGCAAACGTGGAGCGAATTCGTTTGTATTTGGTAAGTGTATTACTCAGCTAGTAATGGGGCAGTTATCTAGATTAGAAACTATTGTGAGTCTAAATGTATTGTCACGTTATTTCAAATGTAACTTAAAAGCTAATATTTACATATTATTGTAGTTTTAAATATTATAGCTAGCTATAATCCTCATCATTTCTTCATATAAACACAAGATCTCCCTTGAATATAGGCCTCCTATGCTGCTTTCGATATCAAGCCGGCTGCATCCATGGGATACCCGCCGTCGTGATAGTCAATTATCGGTATATTAGATTCCTTCTCTACTATGTTTTCCAGTTAGCAGTCACCAATAAAGAACACAAGTCGTCAGATCTTCGAATTATGTGACTCAACTATAAGCAGCTGACATTTTATAAATTCAAATTCATTTATTCAAGTTTGGCTCAAAAGAGCTCTTATGAACGTCAAAACTTAAAAACTAGCGCGCCCATTCACTGCGGGTCCCGCCCGCAGTGATCGATTGATTGATTTGATCGTAAAAGAACGGGCAAGAAAATCGTTAAAATTTGTTTTTTCTCCCGCCAGTTACAAGAAAATGTACTTAGTAGTTAAACAATTTGACAAATCTACAAAAACCTGTGTTCTGCAGTCACTAGATTTAAAATAAAAGAAGAAAATAACTTTTTTTTAAAGTTATACGAGCATGAGTACGAATAAACATAGTAGACATGAGCAGACCAGTCCCCACTGGAGGCACCCGTTCACGAGTATGACGCATGAACCAGCCATCGTTTCGCTCAACCATATTTTAGGGAACGTAACGACCCGACGCATGACGCCACCACCGCAAAGACATTTAAGTGAGCATGACATACCTTGAGTATAAAACAGGATACAGGATAAAATAATTTAAACAAAAATAACATTACATTGATTAAATGTGCTGCAAACCACAAATGTTTTTGGTCTTATGAAATATATAATTTACAGCAATTCAGTCTTATATCTATATATAATAGGTTGGGGAAAAAGTCTTTTCGTATTTTTGTATGAAAAGTCAAGACATTTTTTTCAAAGTTTATTTACATTTATTTACAATATATATGTACCGTTTTGTTGAATAACTTTCTGCCATTTTGTGGGCAGAGACATTATCCCGTTACTGTAGAAACTTTGGGACTTCTGATCAAAAAAACGGGACAAATAGTTTTGGCAGTCCTCTCTTGAGGTCAACCTTACAGAACCTAAAGAATTATGCAGAGACCGAAACAGGTGAAAATCTGAAGGCGCAAGGTCAGGGCTATATGGTGGATGCACTAGGACCTCCCAGTCGAACTCTCTTAATTTTTGCTGAGTGGCTAAAGATGTGTGTGGTCTAGCGTTATCGTGATGAAAGACCACACCCTTCCTGTTGATCAATTCCGGCCGTTTTCTCTCGACTGCTTCCTTTAATCTCTTCAGTTGCTGGCAGTAAAGATCAGAATCGATGGTTTTGCCGGGCGGTAAAAGCTCATAATAAACAATGCCCTTCCAATCCCACCATACACACAGCATCACCTTATTTCGTGTTAGGCCAGGTTTGGCCACAGTCTGTGAAGCCTGGCCAACTTTCGACCACGACCTTTTTCGCACGTTCTTGTCGTACGTGATCCACTTTTCATCGCCAGTTATCAATCTCTTCAAAAACGGCTCGGTTTCATTACGTCTCAATAATGAATCGCAAATGAGTACACGGTTCATTAAGTTTCTTTGAGTGTGCTCGTGTGGCACCCAAATATCGAGCTTTTTTGTATAACCAGCTTTCTTCAAATGGGTCAAAACTGTTTTGTGGTCAATTCCCAGTTCTTCAGCTACATCGTAACTACTAATATGCCGATCTTGCTCCACTCTTTCAAAAATGGCGTCCATTTTATTCGTAACAGGGCGACCAGAGCGAGGTGCATCTTTAACATCCAAATTTCCGGACTGAAAACGTTTGAACCAAATTTGTGCTACTCTTACTGACACTGCATCAGGTCCATAAACATCACAAATTTTTTTCACTGCTTGAGTTGCATTTTTGCCTTTTTTATAATAAAATTTTAAAATGTATCGAATTTCTTCATTAGATTCACTCATTTTTACGGAGAGAAAAACAAATGAAAAATAGCGGGAAACAACTTTTTTTTATTTTTTTCTTTTCTTTATAATGGAACCTTTTTAATGTTACCAAAACCAGCCAGACACAAATAGTACAGTCAAAAAATTTTTATAATAAGTTTATACCTACGTTATGCGAAAAGACTTTTTCCCCGACCTATTACATACACGAAACAACAAACTTACTTATCGCGATATCTGTAAAAACACTTAATGACCCTTCTTTTCTGTATTATATGTTTTAAAACAAAATAAAACGGGAGCTCTCAATAAAACTTTGGGAACATTTAAAATTTAACGCACCATATTAAGTTCTCGGGCTGAAATTTTCGAAAATAAAGCCTGTGTAGTGCTTTTATAGCTGATCGTAAATCGCGGGTGTCCTTGTTACATTATATAGTACCTCATTTTTGCCAAAAAAATTGGGACGATGCCAAATAGTCCTTTTTAACAAATTCTCCTTCAGTTTTGTATGCAAAAACCTTTTTATTAATATAGTCTCTAATGTTCGCTATTAGCTTTTATAGTTCAGGCTGATCATAAATGATTCTCGAATGTTCTCCACGACGCGTTTTCTTTGGTTCAAACAACAGCTAAAAAATGCTTTCTGCTTGCTATTTTTTCTGCATAGACCTCATATAGAAAACAAAACTGTTGCTGTTTTTTAGAACATTCTCGTTTATAGCTCGATATAATGCTGTAAAAGGCTCATTAAGCTGTCTCTGTTACCAAGAGTTAAAAGCTCTATTGTTGTGCTTTCGTGAAAAACATCTCAAATCCACATTGGATTCACATGTGGTAACAAGTTAAGTCTAAAGATGATGATATGCGTATAGTAGATTAATAAATAATACTATTAACATTGTAAATATTACAAATTTGTCAAAATAACAATGTAACAATTGATTGGCTGAAAAGTTGAAGAGTTTCAGGGCAGACAGTTTCAACAGTGAATCACGACAGATTTACAAAGCGACCTAATCAAATTAGGTGCCTAACCGATTGCCTCCTCGCTTCCAATCGTCGGATTGTTCGCCAAACAGCGATCCGATACTCGAATGTTCGCTTTTAACTCTATTTCTACCGTCACTTTTATACCGCACTTTAACTTCCACCTCGATTCAGCCACTCTCGTCTTGCATCTAAATTCTACGAATACCGCCACGAAACAAAATGAAACTACCTCTTTTGGTTGAGGGTAGTTTTCCCCGTGGCATAGAAGCATCTGCAATGTTTTTACTTTTCATTGCGACGTCGGGATATGATGCAGGAATGTAAAATGTAAGGACAATTGAGTGGAGAGTGGGCAAATGTGGCGTGCGCTCCGACTTTTTGCCTCAGCAGGAGTATAATATACATATTGTAGTAATGCATTGAAAGAGATATTCTTTTATTTGTTTTTTTATTCCGGATTTACTATGTTGCAGGATGTTCCCTTTGAGACAGAATACGCCATTTTAGGGACATATTATTACTGTAGGGCAATAAGGATGATTAAATTCAGTAACATTCACTAGAACATCACAAAAGTAACGAGAACATTTTGTACTGAATTTGACAAATAATCGTATTTGTTTGTATAACTTTTTTGTGTCCACCTCTATCTTAGTCAATCCACCCTGGGTCAGTATGGTGGAGAACGACCTTAAACCATTAAACCATGGTTTATGGGACGAGGTATTTGCTCAGTAGTGGGACGTAATGGATGATAAGTAAAAGTACATACGTAGAAATAATGCTCAATTATATTGATACTTTTTGACCATCTTCTTTTTTTATCGACGACCGACCACCGCAGCCCTATCCACTAAAAATCTTTCGATGACGGCCACCACTGTTGAAAAGGGGCGAGGAGCCAGTGCCTGGTTTTGTAGCTTCTGGTACCCCGCCCGCGGCCAATGTCCCCCGGATCAGGACCAGGAGGACCTCCTCAGAGAGGCGCGATGTAAAGCGCCCTCCCTACCTTCTTGTGCGGCCATAGCGTCACCGACTTCTTATCGCTAGACGGAAGGAGCCCCCTGCCCCCGCTGCCTAAGACCCCCCGGGCACTGCCAAACAGGCCCTCCGGGCCCGCCCGCTGCGCGAACAGCGTAGCCGGAGAGAAAGCGATTTCGGCTCCCTGCTCCGCGGCCTCCTTCTGCGACACCACCACTTTGCAGAACGAGATTTTTTGACCATCTAACCTAAAAGTAAGTTTTCAGATATGAGCTATACTGAAAATCCTTTTAGCTGGCTACTTAACTTTTTTTCTTGTATAATATAAATTTTAACAGAGTGCAAATAAGGAGGCGGTTCTCAATTTGCCTGAATGTTTTTATTTCATACAAGCACTTGCAAGTGACAAATTATAGTATTCTTACCCACAGGTCTGTGCTAAATTTAAAAATTGAGCTGGATTTATTTGTCCATTTTATAACATATGTGAATTAAATTATCTAGTAAATACAGGTAAAAGTATTTAAATAATGTAGTAAACTTAAACGAAAATATATTGCATGTACAGTTGAAACTGAAATCCAAACAAAAAGGATGTGCTAATAATTCTAGGAATTTGCGAAAACGACGTTTCTCATTAAGTGCCGAAAATGGTAGTCCCTCCCCGCTCTATTAAGATTGTTACTTTACTGCATTTTAGCTCTGCATTTCCTATGTGAAACGGAACGTTTAGTACTTTATAATATGAAAAGGAGAAAAGTTATGTCTTTTTATATGTTTGTAATTGATAAACTCAAAAACAACTTGACTGTTTTCCAAAATTCTTTCACCATTAGAATGCTACTTTATCGCTGAGTAACAAAGGCTAAACATAAAAGATTCGACTTAAGGGTTAGAAAAAGCTTGCCTCTGGCCCCCCTCAGAGTTAAGATAAGATAACGTAGGCTGTATTTAATTTCCCCCCCGACTGGTCTCCACCTTGTCGTGGTGGGGGGGCTGAGTACCTCCCGGTAGGGCGCAGGAGGCGCTAGGGAAAAGGTAACACTCAGAGACCGACGACTCTGGGTGCCCTTAGTACTGACTACCGGGGGGGAAACTAAGAGGGACCTATGGAGGGCGCTGCGGGTAGGCCAGGAGGGCCCGCTCAGCAGCGCCAGGAGGGTCTAGGCAGCGGGGGCAGGGGGCCCCTGCTGTCTAACCATGGACCCTCCGGGAAGTCGGCCACACACGCTATGGTCGCAGGGGGAGGTAGGAGGGGCGCGTCCACTGCGCCTCTCTGAGGAGGTCCTCCCGGTTTTAGTCCGGGGGACGTTGGCCGCAGGCGGGGTGTCAGAAGCTGCAACCCAGGTACTGGCCCCCGCCTCTTACTCAACAAGCGGCGGGCGTCGTCGGAAGATTTTTAGTGGGTATTGCTGCCGGCGGTCGTGTTTGCCGGTGGTGAGTCCCACACCCCCTTTCGGTCCCCCTTTGGCCGGAAGGCAGTGCGTAAATGCATTTTGTTACCGACGTAAAACAAAAAAAAAAAAAAAAAAGGCTGTATTTAATTTGAATACTATAAAAATTTAAGAATCTCTACGTAAAACTCTAGTAATATAACTCAAGGTGTAAAATATTTTATCCTTACAAACTAGTAATAGAGCTCTTCTTAATTTATGGTAAAATTTTCGCTGTTATTTGTTCAAAAATATATTATTTTTACTTGTTTGTCTCCTTTTTTCTATTTCTAAAATGTTTAGTTGTGTTTTCATTAGGTCATATTTAATGAACATACTTGCAAATTTATCTAAAGTTATTTCTTAGCGGGTCAGCTAGAAGGAATTTCCCCATGAAATAAAATGTGCCCTGAACCATAATTTACTCTATTCGAAGCTTTTCTCTTATATATCACTGTGTTTGCCCTAAATTAATAAATATTTCATAGATAGGTACAGAAGCGAAGGCGTGCCACCAGTCAACAACAAACTGCAGTGAGTTTACGTTTCAATTCAATATTTTGCTGTGAATTTGACGCGCCTTCTTGCGCCGGGTGCGCTGTCCAATATAGTATCTTCGATGGCTTTTACCAGTCACACGTCTTTATTTATATTAACTCCTTGATACGAGTTATTGGATTCTGACCTTGAGTGAAAATAATAATTTTAATGCTTTGTTCACAATGTGTGTTGGCTTGCTGGAAAACTTATGATTGTTGAGTTGATCCCTTACATCAAACTTATTACTAACGTGACATCTCACTACGGGCAAAGATGTCAAAATTATATTGAGAATATAGCTTGGGTTAAGAATAGGGCAATCACTTGATATGAATGAACCTTATGATTTTTTTCATACTATATGGATTGGGTGCACAGGGAACTTATCAAGATCTTAAAAGTCCTAGATAACCTCACCTGCAATGGTGCACCTGCTGATCAATGTACTGAATCCTTTATTTGATATTTATTTTCACGTGACACATTTGAGAATATCAAAATAAACTATGAACAAATGAACTTTGGTTTCCTTTTACATACCTTAATGTCAGAAGCACATATTTTTAAATATGCCGCCTTGCTTGTACCTAAAATGACATCACTAGAGCGCTTTCCACACTTCAAAAACTGTATCATACTATTTTTAAGGTTTTTTTTTCATATTTCAATATAACTACAAATTTATACTTTTTAGAGCAAGATTAATAATAAAGTTTATTTATTTATTTAAATAGGTACACCAACAAGTTCACATGCATACTTTAAACATTTAGCAAAGGTATAGGTTCCGGACTCACATGAGAACCGATAACAGGCGTACACAACATTGTAAAGTTGTTTTCTTAAAACAAACAACACAGCTTAATTAGCTTTATTAATTGTAAGTACTCAGCAGCTTGATTTGATAGGTATAAACAAAACTAATCACACTGTAACAAGATAGGTATTATACTTTCATCAACAGATTATCATACAGTTTATTCATGAGCTATTATATCGTAACATTATTACAGTAACTGGTATGGTAAAACTATAGCCGCAGTGGGACCGGCTCCACCGTAGCCACGAAGCGGCTTTAACCGTTGATTTACTACCTAACTTTATTTATTGTCCTCGTGTTAATTTGGATCTAGTTTCTGTTGCCAAGACATCCAATAATGTATTTTACCTTTGATGATTGCTGATATGATTTTAGGTTGAACTTTGATTTAGTTACAAGTTAATCGCTTTAAGGCAAAGTTTAATGCAACTTAACCCCTTACTTTGGTCAGTTTAGAGACTTTTCGAAAAAAAAACCAAAAAGCATATTCAATGAAAAATATTCATGTGCATCCTAATTTGAATCTTACTACATCAACTAAAGAACAAATTAATTTTGATTCAGCTGTAGCAGACTGTATCAGAAAGTTTGGCGAAATAATACAAAATACAAAATTTGGTCTTTGTTTATTGCTGATCGGATCAAAATTGAAATGCTTGACGCTGACTTCGTGTAGTATGTAGTTGATAATTTTGCTGTAATATAAAACATAATATATAGGGTCTATGGGGGCTCTTATCCAAATCTGAGAAGTCTAAGCCAACCTCACCTGCAAGTGGTGCACCTGCCGATCAACGAACAAGGCTTTGGCAAAGCAATAGGCTCGCCACCTATTACGTGGGACCAACAATATAAATGACGAAGTGTAGGCGTGATATTATGTATGTATGTATGTACAAAACATAAGTTATCAGAAGTCCCTACATACTGATTAGACCTTGTTTAAAGTTACGCTTGCAACTTTGTCCGCACGGATTATACTTGTAGTACTAAATTTGTAGTAGCATTTCAGTTAGAGAGTTATGTTGGATCGCAAAAATTTTGACTTTTTCCATTTGATTGTTCTTTGTCATCCTGTACGGCAAATAATATGAAAAAATAGACATGAGAACGTGTGGTTAAAAAAATCCGTTTAGTTTCTCAATTTGACATAATTGTATAAAGTTGCGTCTCGTCTTTTATTTCGGCCATTTTACTTCTAAGCTATTAAGTAAGTATTTTTCGCAATTATTCGTCGCAAGTATTTTTTAATGTCTCTAAATTATTAGTAGACTAAATACCGAAGAGACCGTTTGGATGTTTTTGCCAATTTTTTATTTATTATGTTTGATGAATTTTTATATTGCGTTCGATGCAAAAAAAATATTTCGAATCCAAATTGGCGCAGAAACGCCGTGCTAGGCTTTGTGAAAGTCAGCGACATCCCTTTTCCTTAAGGAATAATATCAACGTCTAGTACTACGTGACAACTAATAATATCATGTAGATCACCAGAAGTTCCAGGATTAGTAACATCTTTATATTACAAGATTTCGCAGTTCTAGATAGAGTTCACAGTAATGTTTGGTCAAGGCGGCGGGAAGCCGATGGATGCAGGTGACTCAGGATCGCTCAATGTGGAAATTTATTGGGAAGGCATATTGCTGAGATGATTATGATGATAAAAGAGTTTTACAATAAATACACATTTTCTCGGAATAAGAAGTTTCTTAATGTGCTGTTCCGAAGTACCATATATTTAACAATATCCCAAGGATAGAGTTTGAACAAATATCCCATATAAGCTTGTGCGTGAAAACGTTAAAAATAAAATCAGCTTCATATAGATTAATATCTTAACTTTATAGTGAAATTGCGAAAGAATTAATAAAATATTGTTGTTATTGTTATTTTATCCTTAAAACAATTATATTTTTACTGTGTTCTTTTGTATACTGGGCACTAGAAAGCGGTAAAAAGTATTTAAGTGTAAAATTTTATACAAACCGATAAAACGTTATAATGTGTAGTACTATGCATATTAAAGCTAACTTCATTATTACTTGCCAAGTTATAATGAGTATAGTACATATGCGATACATTGTCAAAATATATATGTCAAACTGGTTTATTCAATTTATTCACAATTTTACGAATCTATCCATGACCTTAACAACGTTGATATTTCATACTTAATCAACAAAGATAAATTCCCCCAAATTGCTGTTGACAACTCAATTAGCCCTTTCCCTCGTTACTACAAACCAAAATCTACCATTTCTCACACGAAAATAACTATCCCTCTCTATCTCACGCACTAAATTAGAACGAGATGGTAGACGTGTGGGGAAACAAGTAAGACCAAAGGAAACGGAAACGGCGACATTATCGTTGCAATCAAATAGTCGTTAACACCGCCTCTCAAGAATAGTTACTTTACGAGTTGGACATTTTGCGCAAGGAAATAAGGACGGAAATTAAATAAGCAGTAAGCAATAGGTACTTAATTTACCAGTGTTTAATTAAGTTTCTTCTTTTTTTACGCTGGCTTTAGAGCTGTTAATTGGTATGCAATGAAAGGAGGTTTTAGTTTAATTTAGTTTTTTGTATTATTTCAAATTAAACTGATTTGAAAATCGTGAAACGTTATAGGTTGGTTGGTTTACTAGTTATGTTGGTTATAGTTAATATATTATAGGATATACCTATACTATATAGGACATACTGTTATAGGAATGTGTAGGGATTCTCTTAAGAGCCCAAGCCAACTTCACACTGCAAGTGGTGCACCTGCCGATAAACAGACGAGGCTCTAGTAAAGATATTTTTTTTCGGTAAGCGGCAATAGACCCACCTCCTCCGGGAATAACAATAAAATTGGCGAAGTGTGGGCTTATAATAGGCTTCTGCTTATCCTTAAACAGGAAACACTAGAGACTGTGTGTATGTACCTATATATAACTAGTTTAGTTCGTTGCTATATACTAATCTGCCAGCACTGTAAGTATGACTTAGTTACTTTTAAACTTTCACGTTGCATTATTATGATAGGTCAGGCAAATCAAAAGTTAACTTTTCTAGCCTTCGCTTTTTCGTAGGTTTTATTCCCATAACTTAAAAATAATTATAAGCATGAATAACATTGTGTTGATGTCTGGATGTATAAATCCGTTGTATAATACCTATAGTACATGCTCTGCTTAGTTTAGCAATAAACGACATTTGGAGAAACTATAATAATATAATTATTTTAGTAAATATAATAATTAGACTTATCACTGTCTTATGAAATAAGAGAGTTTTGGCGCCAATGCAGATAGGACACAGAAGAGCAATTATTCATTTTCAAAAACTAGTGTTAATTCGAGTAAACAAAGTGGACTTTAGACATAACTTTTTTATAGGAACATTTGAAAGTGGAACACGAAAAATCACAACTCATTATAGTATTGTGATTTTCCGTGTTGATTCAAAAACTTATAGTAAAGCCTCCTTTACTTTTTTGAGGCTTTGGTTTGACTCTGACTAACTTACTTGACTTGGTTTTAACTGTGACTAAATGACGGAAACGCTGTACACTGCTGCAAGTAACTAAAATTATCCTAAATCTGGCTCTAATCGAGTGATTCCATACTAAAAGAATAGGAATAAATTCTTGTCCTGAAAAGATGTATTTTAGTCCACGCAATTATTTTTGCCTTATAAATATTAACGCCACCTGCGTCTATGTTAATTTTGTCTTGGAATAGAGATTATCCAGCCTCATCCAGTTTATACCGGTTTCCTGCAAGACGAGAGCCCTCACACCACAGCACGCCTCCAGGAATAACTGGGACCCCTGCCAAGTGAACTTTAATTAATTAGGCATATCTTGCATGCCTTTCAATAGTGCCGAGAATTGTGAAAATAGTTACGTCTCATCTTGTCGTATGCTTAGGGCAATTGAAATTAATGCTCTACGATATATTTGGCACCGTCCTAAAAAATACTTGTTAGTTGTGTCTTTAAAAAAAGAAAGTAATTAAGTATAGTAAAGAAATTAAGTATGAAATTAACAAAAGCTTGTAATTGTAAACCTATTATATTGTCTATGGTACAACTTATACATAAATATCAAACACGTTATACTTTTGTGAGTTTCTAAACTAGTCACGGAAGATTAAAATTACGTACTTGAGCTTATATTCTGCTTGAACACTTGATCTCACATACATTGATTCTTCTGTGGAAATCAATACAATGTCACGAGAAGCGCTGTGCTAGTCTTTCAAACTATTAAGACAGCTAAGGTAAACACTTTTAAAACCATGGAGTCCCGTGTTTTGGTTACGCTATAAATCAAAATATTGGCACTCTCAATTATCGCACTCGGCGTTTCATTCAACTATTTATATTTATGAAAGCATAAAGTCGAGTCTTTATTTTCTTGTATGATGAAAAAGCTGACACACTGAAGCGTGTCACACGGTAGCGCACCAACATCAACGCTCTCATCCGAACGTGTGGCCAATGGCGTAGTAGAAATATATAAGTAGGCGAAATCGATCCACGATCGAGCTATAATAGCCTTAATATAGGGCTAAACGTAGGGCTAAACGTAGGGCTAAACGTAGGGCTAAACGTAGGGCTAAACGTAGGGCTAAACGTAGGGCTAAACATAGGGCTAAACGTAGGGCTAAACGTAGGGCTAAACGTAGGGCTAAACGTAGGGCTAAACGTAGGGCTAAACGTAGGGCTAAACGGAGGGCTAAGCGTAGGGCTAAACGGAGGGCTAAGCGTAGGGCTAAACGGAGGGCTAAGCGTAGGGCTAAACGGAGGGCTAAGCGTAGGGCTAAACGGAGGGCTAAGCGTAGGGATAAACGGAGGGCTAAACGTTGGGCTAAACGGAGGGCTAAACGTAGGGCTAAACGCTTATAGTATAGTCATTCGTAATAAATGCATAGTCAATTAGTCAATCGGCAGTATAGCGACGGAACGTCATCGCTCAGACGACGACGCCCGTGTGGCAACTCAGCAAGAGAGTTCTTAAAGAGGTTTTACATATAAATCTGAACAACGCCGAATGTAACGCAATAAATAATTTGAAATTAATATGCCACAAGATGCGTTGAAATTACGGACGGCTACGCAACGCTCAAGGAAAGGAGGGAGACAAGGTGGAGGAGGGAATTGCGTTGAAAGTATGAAGCGACAGCGCAGAATATATCATATCGAACGCCGGAGATAGATACGTTGACGGAGCGCCGACTCAGTGCTCGTGTGGTATTCACTGCATTGAAATAATTGCGTTGCGACGACGCAGCCGCAACTCTCGTTGAGGTGCCACTCTTGTAACAAACCGTGATCGGTGCGTACGTATAAAGATATTGTACTTTTTTGCTTCTACTATGCCATAGCCGTACGTACGTACGTTCCGTAGTGAACCGGCTAGTGTGTCGATGCGGCGACCGGATCCAATATCGGGGTAAACAAAGGCTTACAAGTATTTAGGAAACGCCCAGCGCGCTACATATTCAACGCGGACCTAGTGTCAACAGTCGCATGGTTATAGACCGGGAGACTGGCCATGGTAATATTTAAAACAAGTACTTTTTCATCTATTTGAATATCCTTCTTTTATTAATAGTTACGGTATCGTCTGATCAGATCTTTTGATTATTTGGTTGGAGTATTATAGGATATGTCGCATGATTAAGTTTAAAGCAATGTGTAGACGTGCCCTTCTTGTCTGAGTTTCTGTCTCTACATAGAAAAAAATATATCAACAAGGATTATTGATTTCGTACGTAAGTCAAAGAAATATTAAAAAAGAAATATCTAGTTCACATAGTTGTTTTAGTCATAGTTTATTAGAGGACTAAAAAAGCAATGTAGAAATTTTTCAACAATGCACCTGGACTACTAAACCTAAGTATTGATGATCGTATTGCCATCCTTAGTGGCAAGTTCGTATCTCAAGTAATTTTTTATAATATATTAAAATCGATAGGTAACCGAAACCACCCACACATTCAGTTACAGATGGGCCGTTTCAAGATTCTGTGGCGTGTGTGGTTGTAAACTAAGAGTGTCGATGCTTCCGATTTTTGGAAGACTATAATATAATAGCTAGAAACCATTCTTATATGTGTGTACACACACACACACACATACGCGCTCACTCACACATGCGCATATTTTTATTATTGTTTTCATTTAATTTATTACTCTATGTTAGTTTCTATTATTACCACAACTGTATTGCTCAGTTTTATAAATTGTTACAATGGGAAGAAGCAAGGTAGCCCCAACACAAGTACTTAGTAACTTACCGGGGCTGCTTTATAATATTGTGAACCAAAACATGTAAGATCAAATAAACATTTTTATTATTATTATTTTTTTATACTAAATTATAATTGCTTTCTATATTCCAGCTATCAAATAGTATAAGGGCACCGATAATTAGGGTCCCGTGAGCCCTAATTATGGCAAGACATTACGCGTGCTTTATGTGATGTATACCATAGTTCCTTACCATCTGGTGGGCTACTAAGATACGTACCTAAAACGTAGCACATTCAGTGACCCGTGAGTTTTAAGGTTCATTGGCATATGGTCCGTTGTAACACCTCGTGTATCGATGTGGCGACCGGATCCAATATCGAGTCAAACAAAGGGTTACAAGAGTTTAGGGCACGCCCAGCGCGCTGCATATTCAACGCGGACCCAGAGTCAACAGCCGCATGGTTATAGACCAAGGGATGGGCAAAAAATAAAAAAGTATAGATACATAATTTGACTTCAGATATCCATTCTCAGAGTCTGCATAGGTTTTAATCTATTATTAGAGAGTGTGACGTATCTTAAGACCGCAATAACTGCTATTATTGTTACAAAGTTTGCATAAACACACATTTGGTAAGAGTATTTTTGATTGTCATCAATTATTAGTATTATTTTTAAATTTTATTGCATGTTGTGATCTCCAGTAATTGTGACAATACTTAGCTGTGAACTGTATACTCTCTTATTGTTTATTTTGTAATGGTATATGTCATGTTGGTGATCCTTTTTATTAAATATATAAATAAACTTCTTGGTGGGAACGCGAAGTGAAGCGACATGCCTGCAGTTTTTTTTAATTATTTTTTTACTTTAAGTACTTAATTGTGAACGAACATGACGCACCCCCGGTGCTACAACGTCACTTATGCAATTTTGTCAAAAAAAATCAAATTATGAGAAAAATTACAAATATACCAAACTGTAAGATGTTTCGTTTTACTTTGAAATGAAGTCTGAAATAAAGGCTTAAATATTACTAGTTAATTTCTTAAATTACGAAGAGCTATGTTTTATAACAGGATATTTAATTTGGAAACGCTTCTCCTGGAAGATTAAATTGTTTGCAGAAGTGACGTTGTAGCACCGGGGGTGCGATGAGTGTTGGCAATTAAAACAAAACAGTGCAACATCATTTTACAAATTCACTCAGGAAGTCCATGTTAGATCTCAGTATGTGGGACTATACTATATATTACTGAGGACTCAAGGGGCTTAGGGGATCTCATTTACCAGTTATCACTCATTTTTATCATCATTAAATATTTATAATATACGTTTTACTTGACACTGGCTAAATGTGCTACCCGCACGAAGCCATTGACTAAAAAAAACATAATTATTTATTCCCGGTAAGCGTCGATAGGCTCGCCTGTTACGCGGGCCTACAATATAATCAGCTTTTGTCGTAATGAACATCAAACGAAAAGATAAACAAACCCAAGCCCCCGTACTACTTAACGCGTCACCGCTTTCTGACCAATATACGATAAAACGGCGCTCCAGGACCTGCCATTTACATAGTTTCAGGACGCCAGCCCACCTGCCGCCACTTGCGAAAGTACACGCTTTCATTATCAACTTCGTTAAGAGCGAAACTTTAACTCAAAAGTGCCGACGATAATTTATGTGCAAGTTCTGTCATTTCGCTCTTATGTCACGCTTCGAGTTTCTGGTTTGAAATTGTATTTTTCATAATTTAACATTTTGAACCCCTGTCTTGAAATGTAAAATTATGAAAAATACAAATTCAAACCAAAAGAAATGCTGACAAGGGAGCCTTAACTTTATTTTACATAAGCAAAGTCTGAAAATGAGCCATGGTGGTATTAAGTAATATTTGCGTAAAGCTTTCCATTACCACTATAAAAATAAAGACAAGAGGACCATTATATTGAAAGTCCCACGCATTGAGTTGCAAGCCTATTGCCGTTTATCTGAAAAGTTTATTTGCCAGAGTCAGGTCCGTTGATCGTCAAGTGGACCACTTGCAGATGAGGCTGGCTTGGGCCCCAAAAAAAAAAGGAAAATATTTCTTTATTTAGATATAATTATATTGTATACAGCAAAAGTTAAGCAAATATCTGAATTTGGAAGCTCAGCGCATCGCCTCTGTTGCTCTTCAATTTAATATTTGCGAAGGTGCTGCCCACTCCTCCAGATGTAACTGTAGCTTTAGCCTGACTTCTGTCCAGGTCAACGGCTGTTATGCCCTGGAAAATAACAAACATGATTGTTTTACAACACCATAATTTGAAGCTGCAGTTATTAATGTATCGGTATTGTAAAGGAGGTACATATATAGATGTTACTTTATAATAATAAATAATATCCTCAGATTTAATTGTCGTACATACTATATATTAAACAGCGTCATCTAGCAGAACCACAAAATTAACTGAGCTTCTACTATATCTCATTAACTTCAAGCCATTAATGTCCATTACCAAACACTGAGAGGAGACCCCTCCTCTTGCGGAGATCAAACTCGGCGATGTTAACGCAGACCCAGCGCGGAGATGTGTACTGCTGTTAGAATTCATCAAACAGCGCAACAGGACCTCTATTGTGGTCGTCTCAAAACGTTTTAAAGTGACAAGGACTAGATCTTACGGAGCTGCGAGTGCTCAGTACCAACTTTGTAATCGAATTGACCTTTTGGGTCAAGTGTATTGAGAAATGTGATATGATAATCATATCAATAATCTTATTGATATTCGCTAAAAACTGATATTTTGGCACATAACTTTACACGCTTCAACAGATCAATATTTAATTATCAACCCCAAATAGTGTAGTTAGTGAAATTATTTTCAAGACTACACTTACCTTGATAATCTTAGGCATAGTACTGTTATCGTTATAAAAAACATTCTTGGTCCTTGTCTTCAAAGGTATTGCTGAGAGCTTCACTGTGTCCATGTACACCAAGGTTCCATTAATACTGGAACCAACTTGTAAGTCGTTACAATTAACAGCCACTATAAGCACAAGTAAAAATAACGTATTGACTAATTTGGACGCCATTGTTTGATCAAATTCTTGTGCAAGACTATCGCCTGCTCTCTCGAGTGTGTATTTATGAGATATCGTTTGGATGAATCATGTATCTTGTTGAGATAAAGTCTAAATTATCTTTAGTAAATTTTATCAATTCTTACACTTAATCTTAAAGACAGAATTCTTTGGAAACATTTGTAAAGTATTAATGATGTCAAATTTGATTCGCGGATAACTGATGAAATACAATTATGATAAAAACTTTCCCCTGTGAAAGTATCACCGTAAAGTATTCAAGACATCATAAAAAAAGTTTATTAAACCGCGATTTAACTTCGTATGTGTGTGTAGGATTAATTGCGTAAATAGAAGAAAACAATATGGAAAACTTTAAGGTTTGACTTTTACCTTTTTTAGTAACTTCCTATCCTGATTTCTTAGTAAGACATCATTGCAGGGACTGCCCTGCGCTTTGTCTTCAGAGCCAAACACTTCCAAATTATTTTTCTTACTTCCTTTAGTAAAAAAAATATATCAACTCTCAGATTCTGTTTTCAATGAGATATTGTGTACTTGTGACTCCCGTAAGCAAAATTTTGTTTCCAGAACATACATTTTATTCCTAAAACATTGCAAACGTCAATGAAATGTAGGAACGCCATTTTACTTGCGCGTGAGGTTGCTGCGAGAAGAAGTTGGCACGTAAATAAACGACGGATTATCTTCCGCCAAAACATATAAATAAATAGATTGGAGAGTTGTCTTAGAAAATTTAGCACTAGAAAATCCTTGCATATTATAAACGCAGCAAAACAGGGATGCCTACCATTAACCTAACATTCTACAAGAAGAGGAGAATCAAAACATGAAACTCGTTGATAAAAGTGAACTTAAAATGTAAACACATCAATTTGCGAAATGAAAAGGTCATTTAAAAAATATATTGAGATACCAGCAATGAACAGATCAGAATGTAGGTTTTATGAGGGTAAAGTTAAATAAATCAACAGATAAACTGTCGATGGACATCATAAAGAACGATTTAAAGTCGTTAAATATCCCGAACATCACACGCGTCGGGGCCACGGTCCGCATCGTTCGGACAAAAAAAAGTTACATATGTGACGGCAATCCATTTCATTATTACGTCACTTGGAGGGGACGAAAAATGTCGGCGGTCACATCTGCTGTTAATGTGTCCAACTTTTGATAAAGCCATAGGCTTGGGATGGATTGGCCGAGCCGCATAGAAATACTTTTTCATGTTGCCGAGTCCAAAGTTTTTGCAGCCAGGGAAAGGGTGTGTTTTCCATCAAATTTACAATTGAAATAATAAGTTTCATTCAAAGTGATTTTTTGCTTGTCTATGTTATTAATTTTTACATTATATTTAATATATCCTAAGGTTAGGGTTTGTTAAGTTTTATTATATATAGTCAAAAGTCAAGCCTGGCTGATTAAATAGATAGATAGATATAACGTTTATTGCACAAACATACAAAATATTAACATGAAACATATAAGATTAAATACTAATCTTAGTACACAGCAAATTTTATGCAACGGCCGGGAGACAAAATCAACCTTGACGAGTTTTGCCTATAAAGTAAGCAAATAGATCAAATACAATAGCACTACATAAACAGATTCAATAGATCTGATTCTTGAACGTTTAAAACTCCTGAAATTAGGACAATGAACCAACCCTAAGCTTAAGTCTGGGGCAACCGGAATAATGCAAGGATGAATGATTGATGGACGTCTAAACCACAAAATCAACATTGATATAAAATTTTCAACCCTAAAAAGCGCAGTTAGTGAAATTATTTTTAAGCATTTCATATGACGAATGTGAGCAAGAGCTTCAGATGGAGCGATTTAACGAATAGCGTGTTAGTAACTCACATCTGGGGTGATTTATGGCACTAACTACAGTCGGTTGCGAATTTTCTAACAATGCATCATTTATTTTAGTCAGGTAAACGGTATTTGTTTTCAAACATTGTCATGAGAGTTTGGTTGCAGTTTTGATAAACGTTCGTGTGAACAGACAAATTTTATACGCGTAGTATAAAGTAACATACATATTCGGAATACATTTATTATATTTACACAGTTTTTTATGCTTAACTTTTTAATAAGAATAAATCAAAATAGATGCATTTAGTCACCTTTTGAATATTAGACGAGTTTTTTCGAATTCGTGTTTTTCAGGAAGATTCTAATGATATGAAAGTGTGGGGGTGACACTCAGACTTCAAAAGTTTATTTGGTGGCATGGTGGTTCTTAACACAGGTGAAACATCGAGATTCATATTTTGAAACATGAATATTGTTAATGTTATATTATATTGCATTGTATAGCTTCACAGACAAATGAAGATTGTAATTCAAGTACCAAACCAATGGATATACTAGCCTGTGAGTTTCTTGCCAGTTCTTCTTACAGAGCGGTGGCTCGGAACTGGCACTTAGATTCACTTACACTTAATTATTTTTTAAATTTTAAACTTGTTTTGTTGCATGTAAGTGAATCTAAGCTTCGTGGTTTAGTGTAATAATATTTCGATTTTTTTTTTATTTTGAGTTATGACGTTTTCAAGTACTATGTATAATAATTTATGAAATAAATATTTTTTTACTTTACTTTACTTTTACTTTGAAGAAGTATGTTTTTGGTCTTGCTTGTCTCTGCAAAACAGCTCTACTGCAGTGTAGTAACCTATTGAAGTTTCAGTCTCAGCCTATCATCGTCCTACTACTCGGCTCAGGCAACCCCTTACGAATCAAAGTGAGAATGGTCATGACTGAACTTGTCTTCATCTACGTGAACCCCCTGGTGGGGGTCACGGCGCGGTTCCGGGGCATGTGCCCCCTGATCGCAGTCTCTAGCGGCTCTCGTGAATACGGGAGCGGCGTTGGGGCGGCTGTTCAGCCTTTTTGTCTTCGTCCGGAGGTAAATGACTTTACGAAGCGCACCAAGTGCGTATTGGCAGAGGTGTGTGTCATCTTGGTATTGGTATTTATCAAACCGCCCAATACAGCCTCTTAATTTGTCTGAGTGGTAAAGACATATTCAAATGTGTATAAGTAACCACGAACAGTGATAATGAAAAAGTAATCACCTGAAACAGCACGTTAAAGGGAGACAATGGCCTATATATTAATCCCCCATTACAAAACACGGGTTGAGATGACCAAAATTTTAAATTTACAATGGGATATTAGCGGGATTAATTAAAATGATAATAATTGATTCTAACTATAACTTTGAAATATTATGCAATGCAGTAATAATTGAATTTAATTAAATGAAATTTTTAATAATCTTTTTAAAAAATCAAGTATTTGCTTGTCCATACTACAGCCTATTAAGTACAATACCGTCTAAACTACAAGTATAACTCTCGTGAACCAGATGTAGCTTATGACTGAGACGCTTAATGTACTGCTGACTGTACATGGGTCGCGGAGACCCCGGCTGCCCATTATTTTTATTTTACGACGTGATAACGCAGCACTTGTATAGTGAGAAACTTTTTAGACCCGGTGTACATTATGTTTTAAACCGTTGGGCTGTAGTTCGGGTGTGGCGGCTTCATTTTAAGCTGCGTTTAATGTTGCTCTCGAGTTTGTGTTCATTTTTAAATTAGGTTATTTTGCAATTTGTTTCGTGAATGCTGTTATAAGTTTGGTGACAATACTGATAATACCGACGGTCTGAAACTAAGCTTTGACAAATGGAACTTTAGCAATATTGGGAAAGTTGTCGATTTGTATAGTAAATACTTGTTTGCTATGATAGATTATGCTGTTTCTTATGTTAATCTATGCATGCACACTCAAAATTCGATTATAAATTACCTAAATTTATCTTACATCAATCGGGGTTTTGACGACCGATATGGCGTGGTGGCGAGGGTATACTCTCCGCTCCTAAGGTCGTGGGTTCGATTCCCACGCAGGACAACTCTTTGTGCATGAACATGAATATTTGTTCTGGTCCGGGTGCTTTTCTATGCATATTAAGTATTTATTTACAAAAAAAATATATATTTATGTTTTATCCGTTATTTACTTAGTACCCATCTAACACCCACCAAAAAATCTAGCGTGGAAGTTGGGTAGTATTTAAATTCATTCCAAAACCCTTTTAGGCGTAAATTATTTTTTTTATTTGAGGACTGAATGGCGCAAAGCTCGGTACACCAGTTTTTTAGTTTCAAAGGTCGTGGGCTCGCGTCTAAAACAAAATAATTATTTATGTGCATGAGCATGGATATTTATCTTTGTTAAGGGAATTTTCTATATTGTAGCATTATATAATTTCAACAAATGAATATGTTGTGATGTTGTACGCATATAAAAAAAATTAAAGATATAACCGATTTCAACAAAATTCCAGTCAAATCTGATTAACCAATTGAACAGACCCTGGGCCCTTAGCTTAAGTCTAGGGCAACCGAGATAAAGCTAGGATATGATGGGAAGTAAAGTTTATAGTAAAACGATATAAGTCTGAACAAAAATGCAACGAAATCGAAGAACGATTATGGTAAGGTAATACTTAGGATTATTCTGAAGAATTACCAAACAATTTTACATAAAATTATATGTGGTAATTGTGTTTTTTATTTCTTTTGCAGTCTACAGTATGTGTGTAGTAGAATTATTAATAATTTCTTTACACTAGAAGCACAAACAGCTATCTTATCTTCAGATTTGTTAACTGTCTGCCTTGATAAGGTTGGTTCGTTCCTCAAAACAACTACCTCACAATTTAGGTGACAGGCATTGTGTACAATACATATAGTAAGAACTCATGGTTCACGAAAATTATTATGTTATCATATAAATAAGGATTTAAGGAGCATCAAAATGGAATCCGGAGGTACCTACGTGCGGTCGAGGCTAATCAAAATATTACATAGAGAGGAAAAGGATTGATTTTTCCGCCAACACTCGCTAAGTTCAGTCTTAATTTTATTTCAGAAATATATTGAACGGTTGATTTCGAGATTTAACATATTGTTGTATTATCTATTAAGATAACATATAAATGTCTGACAAGGCTGACACTAGACTGAATAAAGATAATCTAAGCAGAGCTTGTACTTTTACTGCAAGAGTACAAGTAGTTGGTTGTAGAATTTTGGTAAAGACATTTTCTATCTTCTTAAACACAGAAAATTCCTAGACTAGAACGATCAGTCATGTTATTTTATTTGTTTAAATGTACTTTACATTTCACCAATCCGCGATCCAATGCTATCTTAACCCTGGTTTGTGGGAGAAGGCGGAGAAGTAGTGTGACGTTATGGAGCTAAGATAATGTTAATTATAAAATTTGTAATCTGCTTAAAATGAAAGAGCCAAGAAATATTTCCGATGCAAATAAAAAACACTCAGTCACTTATGCACTGATAAGTCGACAGAATCGTAAAATAAGTGTAACTACGTCTCTATGAGATATTTGGCCGAGTTCCATGTGTTATTTCACGTGCAATTTGTTTGTTTTTATTGCGTTTCAGGACTTGGGATGGCATGGGAACTTCACAGGGTGTTCTGATGATGTATTATTCAATTTATTGTTCTTTCCGTTAACATGTTATAGGCTACAGTTATTTTTGACTCGTAAAAATATAAGGGAATAGAAAAATCTCAGCAAAAGGATAATAAAGGAAACACAAAGAACTAAACAATAATCCTTGTTAAAGAATAAATAAATTTAATAATAAATAAATAAATATATGCTAAACATACAATCGAATATCGTTCATTGTTTGAAAATTTATTTAAAGGTCAGTTGACATGGAGTTCGAACCTCTCTAAATAAATGCAGAGAAATAAGTATTAGCACGTTAAATACATTTAAAAATAATGACATCACATTTTTCAAATTTGTAAAAATATAATTCATATATTTTTTTTGTCGGAGTGTTACGTTGTTCACTTGTCCTAACAATTTTTCTACAACGGTAACTTCTGTACAAATCGCCCCAAAGTATACTTCTCTTATGATTATTGTCAATATTCTCGCCAAATTTTGTTTAGGTGACTCCATGAATTTTTTTTTAGTGTTTTGTTTTTTTGAAGCACTGTCTACATATGATACCAATTTGAAATTTGAAAAAAATATATTTATTGTTTATGCTTAAATTAAACGCTACGTAAGTCAACGCAACATACTATACTTATACACCATTTTGTAAACTATATTTACATTTGTCTACTGCTGGAAATAGGCCTCTCCAATGTCACGCCACAGAACTCTATCTTAAGCTCTTCTCAAACTGCTGCCAGCTGTTTTGCGTATGTCGTAACTACACCTAGCTAGAGGTCCCTTTCATTACCCTTTCATTTCCAGGAGCTACCTTTCATTGCGCTTTTAACGATCAATGTGTCATAAACATATAAACACTGTTATTTATGTAAACATATAAACAATGTTATGTATTAATAAGAATAAAACTTGTGTATTTTGTAATCAGAAATACAGAATTTTATTACAATGTCCAATTTTATCTTAATCAATCTTAGATCAATCGCATCACTTAACAGATAAACATAGCTACTCGATTTATATTTACACACACGATGAGCATACTGAACAAAATATTAATCCACTTCTTAGTAGCAAAAACCAAAATAGTCACCAATTGCGATGAAACAATCCCTTTTGAAATTTTTAATCAAAGGACGCGCATTATGAAATACTTAGATTAATTTGCCACTGAATTTCAACAAGAAGAGGGGTGTAATAACAAAAACACGATGTAACGACCTCCTCGACTTCGGAGTGCTGTACAAAGTTGCGCATAATTAAATAGTAATTAAGACATAAAGTCGCTTACGCACCGCCTGGAGCGCTGTGCCATTTAACAGACCTCTTGTGTTTATTAAAGAAGTAATAAATTCAAAACGGCACCAATGTCAGTGTCTCGTTTTTTCAAACTACCCGCTGAATAATATGAATTAAGTAAAAATATAAATATGCTAGTAACCGCCTGCAAATTCGTCCGCGTTAACTATACGTACTTTGTTATTTGTTAAGTCAAAACCTATGCCTGTTAACATCAGCTTTACCAGTGAAAATCCCGTTAAAATTGTTTTGAAGATTTGTGAGAACAAAATTTGAAATGCATTTAATTCAAATATTTTTTTTCTTCATTAAAACAGACATTTAAATTTTATTTGTTAATATGAATGACATGCTTCGCTGGACAGTTATATTTTTGTTCGAAAGTCCCATATCTTTTATCCGTAACGAAGCGCTAATTTAATGGTAAATATTTTTCGTTAGGAAAATGCGCTATACATCATCTCTGGTCACGGCGACCGCAGAATATCGGCTTCGTGACAGGCTTTGTTGCAAAATTAAACTGAGCAGAGGCCATTATACGTCAGGTTCCTCTTCCTTATAACTAATAAAACGTAAATTAGAGTCACACATAAATACGGAGCACAGCGACTCGGTAGGTTTTTTTACATATTAACAAGTAAACAAAGACAAAATTGAATCTAACTAAGAATCATATAGATATAAAAGCTATGATTCATAGTTAGCAATGAAGTAAATACGCTCGCGCTTGACGTTTTTAAAATAATAATTAAAAAGAAATCGGTCGGTTCGAAAGCTCAACACCTGCAATTCAGCAAAATTTTTAGTTTTTTAATAAAATTGTCAGTTTTTATTAACATTGTGTTTTTTAATACAATTATTAGTTTTTAATAAACTATCAGAGCTACTTTTATAATGGATTCTTTTTAATGACACCTTTATGAAATTTCTACTTAAAAGAACAGATTGCCTCACTATTCTCTCCAAAAACGTTTATTTTCATAACTTCTAATGACATTTGCAAAGCTGTTAGCACACAAATATCGACATTAGCGGCGAAATTAGTAAAATAAACCACATTATGTTCCATATTAGTTCGACAAACTAACCAAACAACAGCGGACAGAAAGCTATTCCGAATAATCAGCGTGCATACCTGCGTAAGCTGCAAGTGCTGGGCTCAGGACTGTGAAACACTATTTACCATACATAAAGTAAAATTTATTACTCATCATATCAGCCTTATATAGTCCACTGCTGAACATTGGTCTCCCCAAAAGGTTAAATTATGTGTGCGCAGGCGCAGGATGATGCTGCTGCCCATCATTCGGTAGGATTTCACTGGAGTGACACATTCCAGTGAGATGAGAGGAGGTAGCACTTCTCCAGGTCATTACCACATCTCTCGTAGTGCTTCGAGACTTGGCTGTCGGAAACGTTCTCCGAAGCTACGAAACGATCACAACATGCAATAAAATTTAAAACTAAGAATAATAATTAATAACACTCAAAAGTACACTAACCAAATGTATGTTTATGCAAACTATGTAACAATAATAGCAACTATTGCGGTCTTAACACCCATTCTCTAATAATAGATAAAAACCTATGCAGACCCTGAGAATCGATATCTAGATCAGGCATTTTATTCGACAGTTCATTATACAGTCGAGATAGACGAACGACAGGTGAATCGCTGCCCAGTCTGGTTCTACAGAATTTGGGTTTAAACAATTTACAAAGATATCTCGGTAGATAATCGTCTCGGAATGTTGAAATTGAATTTGTTAAGCAACATAGGACTATCAATTGAATCATTCAACAATTTGTATAAGTTAGATATCTGAAATGGTGCGTCGTACAGATAGCGGCTCTAAACGAAAGTATTCATTTTCATTTTATGTATGTTGTTATTGAACGTGGAGCATGGAAACAATAGGATAGATTAGATATTAATTTTTTCTGGTCTCCTTCGACCCTTCTTATATGCACATCGTTTTTGGGACACCAGACCGAGCTGCAATATTCTAATTTGCTTCTGACATAGGTGTTATACAATAGAATAACGGTTGAGGGTTTCCTAAAGTTCTTTTTATTTCTTAGAACAAATCCTAGTGCCCTATTTGCTTCCTTTACGATTTTATCGACATGAGAACCTTAGTTGAGTCTCTATAGAGACACCGAGATCGCGGACAGTGGTAACTTCTTCGAGCTTATTGCCAGAAATACTATAGCCCGATTGAAATTTATTACGCTTTTTGGTGCATTTGATGTGATGGCATTTGGAAACTTAAACTTAACAACATAAGCAATGGTCTATCTAGTTAATTAGTAGTAAACGGCATTATCCTGTATACTCGTATTCGTTTGACAATTAATCAAGCAGCGGCGAGCAGAAAGCTATTCTCAATAAACAGCATGCATAACTGTGTGAACTGCAGGTGGTGGACTCAGACACAATCTCACATCATTTATTGAATTAACTTGAGGCAGGTTATCTCGATTTCCCCCCCGACTGGTCTCCACCTTGTCGTGGTGGGGGGGCTGAGTACCTCCCGGTAGGGCGCAGGAGGCGCCAGGGAAAAGGTAACACCCAGAGATTGGCGACTCTGGGTGCCCTTAGTACTGACTACCGGGGGGGAAACTAAGAGGGACCTGTGGAGGGCGCAGCGGGCGGGCCAGGAGGGCCCGTCAAGCAACGCCAGAAGGGTCTTAGGCAGCGGGGGCAGGGGGGCCCTGCTGTCTAACCATGGACCCTTCGAGAAGTCGGCCACACACGCTATGGTCGCACAAGGAGGTAGGAGGGGCGCGTCCACTGCGTCTCTCTGAGGAGGTCCTCCCGGTTTTGGTCCGGGGGACGTTGGCCGCGGGCGGGGTGTCAGAGCTGCAACCCAGGTACTGGCACCCCGCCTCTTTCTCAACAAGCGGCGGGCGTCGTCGGAAGATTTTTAGTGGGTATTACTGCTGGCGGTCGTGTCTGCCGGTGGTGAGCCCCACACACCTCTCTCGGTCCCCCTTTGGCCGGGAGACAGTGCGTAAATGCATTTTGTTACCGACGTAAATCAAAAAAAAAAGAAAAGGTCCAATCCCTATACACCAATTAAATTTAATACTACTTTAATACACTGTTATACAATATTACCTTCTCATTATGTAAATGTTTATACTTATAACGCTTCTATATAAAGAACACGCTAAAGGTTTAAGAGATAATTATTATTAATGTTGAATAGGTATTACATTCGCATAATTCACTAAGCCCGCCCCTGTTCACGTAGTACGCATGAAAATTAGGACATTATGAATGGCGTGCAATATTCTCGACCCTAATTAGTAAGCGCTTCAAATTATGCCGAGAACCTTTGAATAATTTGCAAAGGAAATAAGTTGGAAACGAGAAGTCACACAGCATTATAACACAACTTCAAAAAGCTAGATAAGTGCCTACTATAATTATTTACTGCTAGCCGCTCGCGACTTCATCCGTGTAGCATATGTGTACTTTGTTGTTTTTTGTGTTTTATAATATCTAGGTATATGCATATCAACGGTAGCAATTAACAATGTCGTAAGTGAAAAGCCGTTACTTTAAACAATGTCGTAAGTGAAAAGCCGTTACTTTAAACAATGTCGTAAGTGAAAAGCCGTTACTTTAAACAATGTCGTAAGTGAAAAGCCGTTACTTTAAACAATGTCGTAAGTGAAAAGCCGTTACTTTAAACAATGTCGTAAGTGAAAAGACGTTACTTTAAACAATGTCGTAAGTGAAAAGTAAAGACTTATCACTTATGATATTGCTAAAAGCAACGACTTTTCACTTATGACATTGTTAATTGCTACCGTCGATATATCTCTCTAATATAACATAAGCTATCTGCAAAGAAAATCCCGACAAAATCGGTCAAGCTATTTTAGAAATTAGCATAATTTAGCAGACGTAATAAAAAAGCTCTTACTTTTTCATTCGTAATAGACACCTGACTATTTTTGTTTTCGGTTAGAGTAATAGCAATGATTCAATTTATTTATATAGAGAATATAGTTATGTATTTATAAATAACACCTTTTTCTTTTCATTCACATAAAATTAAAGAAATACTAACAAATAAAAATGTGGACGTTTAGGAAGCCTGATAAAAATTATTGCTCATCGAGCTTTAAACTTCTTTTTAACATTTTACAGATAATTATAAAAGTAACTAGATCGCCCAGCTAGTAAGTACCAGCAAATGAAACGATGAACTATTACCAAACTAACTAAAATTTTATGATAAGTTTCATATGCCTGAATTTTTTTTTAATTTAATGTGTTACTATCGGCCGGCTATAACCAAAATATAAACCTTTCTTTTGAATTACTCTATCTACTATACTCGTGTTAAAAAACCGCATCAAAATCCGATACGTAGTTTCAAAGATCTAAGCATTGATACGGACAGACAGCGGAAAGCGTCTTTATTTCATACTGTATGCATATACAGTATGAAATAAAGACATTGATCCATTGATTTGTCCATTGATGCATATCAATGGAGTATACCTTACTGTTTATGTTGGTTCAAGAGTATATCCGTGATCAATAAGTCATGCTGAAGCTACAAACTTAACGAAGCCTTAACTTTACATACATATACATACAAGACACATGATATATATGATATGCGCACACTTCGGCATGTGCGTTGTTAGTACCACGTAATAGTTGGTGAACCTATTGCCGCTTACCGGGAACTTTTATGGTCGTCGGAGCCTCGTCCGTTAATCGGCAGGTGCACCACTTGCAGGTGAGGTTTGCTCGGGTTCTTCAGATCTTAGTAGAAGCCCTATCCCCCGGACAGGTCTCCACCTTGGCGTGGAGGGGGGGCTGAGTACCTCCCGGATTCTCATTAATTTTCTTCATCTTAAATCAGGCTTATAAAGTCCACTACTGAACATTAGCCTCCTTATTTACATTCTATTGAACAAGCCCGTAATCACCACGCTGGGTAGGTGGGTTGGTGATAGCAGTTCAAGCCAGTACCCATGATGGCCCCGTATGGAGGCGCTTCTGCCCATCATACGAGAGGATTTCTATTCGTTGTTACATACGACTACCCATGAGATGGGGTGGCACTTTTCTAGGCCAATAATTCAGAAGTCTTTTAAACAGCCTTTTATTATAAGTCCCTTACCACTAATCAACTTAACGTTAACCACTAACCGGTTGAGCCATAACATTAACCAAACTCCCAAACTTCATAACCAGATACCTCAGATTGTATATAACTGTGATCATCTTACGGTGATGGGACACTAAAACTTCATAACAAAGTTTATATTAGCAATCATTATGTCGATTCAGACTGTACTTAATACTTTGAATGGCACTGTAACAAGACTTTTGTAATATTCATTTGTTTGGAGCCTGTCCAAGGAGGTTCCCATTAGCGTTTACTTGACAGATAGTCATTAACAAAACTGTTATTTTCACCGCCGATTAAACATATCTTATCTGTAATCATTTTGACGAACTATATGGCGTGGAGGAGAGTATACCCACACTTTCATCCTGAGGTCATGGGTTCGATTCCGACACAGGAGAAATCTTTGCGTGCATAAACATTATTGTAAGGTCTCGGCCTATTCCTATGTATATGAAGATCGGTTTTCCAAAAAAAATATTTAATATATGTTTAACCTTTATTTAGAATTCATAACACAAGTTTTTAATTTTACTTATCTTGAAACTGAAATAAATGGTGTAGTTATCAGAAAATATCTATTTTTTCTGAAACTATGCTCTTACTTAATATCATCATCTCAGCTATAGATATGGATTGAAGGTCAGTATACCTGCACTCCAAGTTAAAGATACACAAAGACAAAATACTATAAACTTGTCTGTGCCTAGATGTTTCCTATATATTTTAAGTATGTATGTAAACGTTGTGTTGTTTGTGTGCACAGTACAATCTATGCGTAGTTTAAAGTTCAAAGCGCTGTGCCAAATGTTAGGAAATATTATTATTCTGTCATTCTACAAGCAGCCCAGAAAAACCTGTAAAAAGACTTTATGCAAATGGTTACAAAAGCTAGATTATAATGAGACTGAACAATTGCTAGCGATTCTCCGTTAATGCACACGTCTTACACATATGCACACTCACACACACACACACACCATAACACACACACACACACAAACACACACACCACATAACCCACACAAACACTCTCACATGATTATTGTGGTTAAATATGTTTCTTTTTCCTGAAATTTTGTTAAATTTTTTACTTATTTCTGTTTCTCTCTGGTTTTACCGGAAACTTTGTAAATATATACATTAATTTATAGTAATTTTAATTTTTTAGTATAAGAGTAGTCCGAGGTGAGGGCCTGGTGATCTGTCACACAGGATTTTCCTAGTATGGACTCCAGTCTGTCACAAAGGATAATAAATAAATAATAATAATAAATATTTCTGACACTTACACCAATTATTTAGTTCCAAGATAAGTATCATTAAGAACTTGTGTTATGGATACTAAATAACGGATAAACATACATAAATACTATTTTTTTTTTGTAAATACATACTTAATATACATAGGAAAACACCCAGACCAGAACAAATACTCATATTTATAGACCCAATATTTGTCCTGTGTGGGAATCGAACCCACGACCTCAGGAGTGGAATGCGGGTATACTCGCCACCACGCCATATCGGTCGTCAATAATGTGTCTTCACTGTCTGTAACTACTGTTTATTTTTTGTAATCCTTTGTGAAGAGAGAAATAAAATATTCATTCATTCATTCATTATTGAATTAGCAATGTTAAATACCAAATTTTATAGAACAGGTCAAAAATATTACACTTTAAACCGTTTCTAGCACAAAATTTCTGCGTAAACCCAGTTCTGAAATTGTCCCTCCTGCCAACGCGTTAAGTTAACAGCGAGGCGTTGCCCCAAAGCTACCTAATCACTTAAAAACAGTAACAAATATTTGAAACCGACGCCGTACGATCGCCGTCGACCCCCTTTCACACAGAAACTCTGAGAGTAATCCATTCAATAATAAATGAGACGACCTAACTTCGTGCCTGTACCGACACTCCTTGGGTTTAAAAAGTTTCAAACCATCTCATCTGAGAATTTTCTACGATGGAATAACCAACTGTATGGCTAATACATAGAAGGGACATTATTGTATAGTTGGCAAGTTCTAGGACATTGCAAAACGTCTCTCTGAATTAGGCATGTGTTAAAAGCTTAATGCACTTTATAGGCTAGCGCTCACTACTTTGTAAAAAATTGGATAATGTGGTTCTTGTAGCAATGACAAAAAAAGTAATTTTGTTAATCATAATAAGCAATCACCGAAATTAAGTACAGTTCAGAGGGGTCAGTTCTTGAATGAGTGACCGTTTGTGTGGCATTCGAAGACAAGTGTTATAGTGCTTCATACTAAAAGTATTTATCTATGTTTACACTTTTCTAAAGCACTTACAATCGCAGAGCTTATCTGCTTAGTTTGGGGATAAAACGCGGTGTATATGTTCAGATGTAGGCATTTGTTATCACAAATTCAAAACTTAGATTGTATATCTCATCCCATTCTAAATATGATTGCAAGCCGCCTAGATTGTACATATGTGAATCGCTGCATTGCTATATCACATGGTAGGGTACTGCGGTGAGTCACAGTGAGGCGTAATTATAATTAGAAGTAAGTTGATAATTAGTTTATAAGTTTATTAACATAGTCCATAAGTTAACTAACATTTTGAGTCCTGGTCACTTGAATAAAGAATATTATTAGTATTAACCACTGGGCAAATGATATTATATTATAATATCATTTGCTTTAGTCTTCGGTGCTCTTGCGTGGCCTTCAGATTATTGCAAGTAGACTTAGTAGACTTGAAGAAGGCATGATTCGGAATCCGTGACATAGAGGGCCCAGTGGTTAATAATAATAATATTCTTTATTCAAGTGTTAAGTTAAATTATGGACTAAAGCAAATGATATTATATTATAATATCATTT
This sequence comes from Musotima nitidalis, assembly GCA_949126915.1. Classification (NCBI taxonomy): domain Eukaryota; kingdom Metazoa; phylum Arthropoda; class Insecta; order Lepidoptera; family Crambidae; genus Musotima; species Musotima nitidalis. Next base: position 4,589,279 of record OX421419.1, read on the forward strand.
GCTTTAGTCTTCGGTGCTCTTGCGTGGCCTTCAGATTATTGCAAGTAGACTATATACAAAAGTTTCAAAACTTATATGGTATTACTCTGTGTACCCTCACAAATTCATAACGTGCCATTCTTCGGCAGTTAGTGTTATAATTAGGGGTAGTTAAGGACATATTTGTGCTAAGGGCGACACGCTATGAATAGCCAATGAGATGTGAGGAAAAGGAAAGTGGAAATGTTTCGGGAAATAGCCAATAATTTGACTTGTCGCCATTTTAGCGAGTGTTTTCGGTTGGATTTTGTGATAAGTACTAGTTTTTCTAGCAGCTCACCACGTAAAAGTTTAAAATTAAAGCAATGAATACCTACTGAAATCGTGAATTCGATAGCTACACAAGAAAAATATTTGTGAGCATAATAATCAACGACGGATCAATATAAGAAAGAAGTAAATTAAATAGTATAAGTAAAAAATAAATGCTTATAAACTTTTTTATAAATGCATACGAAAAACCTAGCTAAAAAGTATTTATCTAAACGTTCTGACAAAGTCGCAGGCAGATTGAAATAAATCGGCATTTTACAAAGCGACAAGGCTTTGCAATTTTGAATGTATGGGAAAGTTTGTGTGTTAATAGCATATAATGCAACTTAATACGAAACCTAACTTGCGATAACATAAATATTTGTCCTGTGTGGAATGGAACCACCGAGCTCGGTCGTTAAAAGCAGAGAAGGAAATGAAAAAAAAATGAGGTAAGAATCAATATGACTGAGAATTTAATGAAACTGTTTCTCGAATAACTGTGTGTTATTTCAATATGAACATGAAATGTTAAATAAACAAATCTTTTATGAAAGTAGTAAGTACCAGTGAAAAAAGTTTGTCATTTAAAATCCAGACTTAAACCAGACGTGGATGATGAACAGTAATAATTCACAACGTACTTGATATTTGCACAAAAACCTCTGTAATATTTGCCTGTCTCAGGTGCGGTTGGGGTATTCCAATCATGAAATGGAAATTACGAGCTCTCTTACACTCACTGTGACAACTCATTGCCATATATATTTGAACATACTCATTACCGCGAGCCATAGCATAGCAGTTACCAAATTGAAAATTTGTTCAACTGTTATTTTTGCAAGGCTTTTTTGTGCAACACATCTGTTCTGTTAAAATAGGGTTCTAAACTTCGGGCATTCCATTTCGACGCCGAAGTTGTTTAACAAATCAGGGGAATGACGAAACAAATCCAACATTCCTATTTTCGCTTTCCAATTGTTTGTCGGTCGGTTGTTTTTGCGTTCGGCCTCGCTTGATTGACGACGCTGACAACTTGGATTGTTCTGTCGTTGAAGTTGTTAGCTCCCTTTTTATAACATTGTTGTTTTGTTATCGAGGCGCTACAAATCTTTCCCGTGTTATGTAGGGAAAAAGTAGATATTCATTTCTGGGAAATCAAAATTCTGATAGCTTATCGTATTTGTAGTTTGTGAGTATAATAGTGTTGGTTAGAAAGGTTTCTATGTATAAATGTGCTTTTAATGGCAATATTTATAAATTTATATAGAAAATGTTGCTGCTAGTTCTATCTGAATACCATCGCTATCTTAACTTATAAAAAACTTATAGCAAAACGCGACATATCGGCCCCCGCAACTTGCAACACGCGTAGAGGATTATCCTCTTAGCCCCTGCCCTCTGTTTGGGAAAGGATGTTAATGTGCTAAAGCAAAGTAGAAATTGTAAAAAAATAAATGTAATTCATTAGTTGGTAATACCATCGGGCTTTGGAAATTTCTTTAAGATCTTGACTCTCGAGTCTTTTAAGCGGGGTGTGAAGAGACATACATACATAAAATCACACCTGATTCCCTGAAGGAGTAGGCAGAGGCATATTATAAGCCTACATTGCGGCGATAATATTTTCGTTCCCCCGTAGTAGGTGGCGAGCCCATTGCCGCTTACCGGGAACTTTTGTGTTTGCCAGACCCTCGTCCGTTGTTCGGCAGGTGAGATTGGCTTGCAGTGCAAAGATTTTGATTGATTCCCTATACACCCGTGAACAGACCTTTATACAGTAAGTGGCTACGTTTGTTATCATGCTTATGTCACGTTATATCATCATCATCATCATCAGCCCACATTCGTCCACTGCTGGACATAGGCCTCTCCAATGGCTCGCAACAGAACTCGATCTTCAGCTCTTCGTCTCCAATATAGCGCGCTCATTTTATTTTGAACTAGCAACGCCCTGCGGTTATACCAGCGTGGTCCCCATTCCTGTTTAAATATCGGGATAAAGAGTGTCCTATATGTTAGTCCAGGACTGCAGCTATACACGTACAAAGTTTCATCACAATCGCTCCAGTAGTTTTTGCGTGAAAGAGTAACAAATATCCATCCACACATACAAACTTTCACGTTTATAATAGTATATATAATATATAATAATATTTATTTATTTTCTCCCAAACAAAGCAAAGAAACTTAAAGCTACTTAAACGTATTACAAAACAACTTAAAATAAGAGGTGTACAATTTTTCCAAAGCTTGATATTGTATGGGAGACTGGTGCCCAAACTAGGTAAATCCTGTGTCTTGGGTCACCAGGCCACCATATAGTAGGATTGCATAGACTAATCGGCATCAAACACCTTTAGCGGGGATTATTATGTATTTTAATTTCACATTGAAAACACATGAAAAAAGCGTAAGACCACAAGTGATAGTCGCCGGTTAGAATGATGTTAAAAATGGCAAACCCGTCTGATCTAAACCATATTGCATATTTCCCAATCGGCTTGAATCTCGAGGTGACAAATTTCATCTAGCAGGCTTCAGTTTAAAGCCCGTTCAGTTATTGTATAAGACGGGCGGGTAGGTTGATATTGACAGCTCCGGCCATTGTGAACAAGTTGAAGTTTCTCGGCCGTCCGCTTTGGCTCTAAGTGGTGAAAGCTTAGTAATAATGTATAGTTGTATACGTTTAGGCAGACTTAGTCTCAAATCTTTAGGGTTATGGCAAGGATTTCTATATCCAATAGAATAGAATAAAATTTTAATCAAGAATGAAAAAAGATTTTAATCAAGAAATCAAAATGATCAAGGACGATAAGTCGATTTGAAGATTAATCAAAGTTCAGAATTCATGTTTACATTTCACATGTTTATTTGCTTATTAATCTTAAGTTTTGACTGCCAAGTGAACAACAAACAAAAAATTTTTTATTGTGTCTGGAACCGCTGGCGTTTCGACGTGTAAAAGTACTAAGCTAACTAAGTAATAAACGCACAAATGGTCATTTTATAATTGAAAGAAAATGTGAGGATAAAAAATTCATTGTTCCATTTCAAAAAAGCAGTAACAAAGAAACCAGTGAGCCGCCAATGTGGTGTTGTGTGCTCTTCTCTACTATGTTTATCCATAGTTATATAGTATCTCGCTAAAAAGATTTATTTCTTTTAAATCTTGTGACTGCAGAACACAAGTTTATGTTTTTTAATATTAAGTACTTTTATTGTATCTGGCGGGACAGAAAATAAGAACCTTGACGATTTTCTTGCCCATTCTTTTAGGATCAAGCTCCCGTCCGCAGTGAATCGGCGATTATAATTATCTCTTTTATAAGAGATCTATTGAGCCAAACTTGAATATATGAGTTTGACTTTAACATAAAACTAAATGATATTGGAAACTTTTGTTACCCCAGGAATTATTAACCTTTAAGTGTCATTAAAGCTCAGCGAAGCGCTCGAGCTCTGCGTTGCGAGCTGGTCGAATCGTTTGTGTGACATTACATATCGAGCGCTTCCGTGCTTCGGAAGGCACTATAACCCGCTGGACCCGCTTATCACTAAACATGTTAGTCGTGAAGCAGTGTTAGAGGCCTACTGGGGCGGCTTAAAAAAATCTAACCAGCAACCAACGCAGAGTGCCATACACCTGGCTCCATCAATACGCGCTGGGTTCGAGTCAGGAGGGTATTGGGGTCGTACTGCCAAATAAGAGGTATGGGGAGTACGAACCAATACCCTCTTACCTCGATTTTTGGGAGAAGCCTCGTGCTCAAAGGAACATTTATGGTCTGAGATAATGAAAATTATCACTTTATTAACATTATAGTATGTTACCTTGAACAAAGAAAAAAAAGACAAACGATGACAGCAATAACATTGATAATTTGAACAAAAAAGCGCAACATTCCACGCTTCTAGAACGATTCTGTTTAATGATTTACCGCGATCCGAGTACCGATAACGTTAATTGTTTGCACTTGGTATTAATTATCACAGTTATTATATTACACTGATATCCACTATTAATATTATAGCAGTTTCACTATTGTATTTATATGTAACTCATTGTTATAAACATACATACATTATACATTCCTGTTGTCCCGAAGAGGTAGGCAGAGGCATATTATACGCCCACACTTCGCCAATCACATTGTCTGTCCCACGTAATAGGTGGCGATCGTATTGCCGCTTGCAGGGATCTGTTAAGGTCGCTAGATCCGCGTTTGTTGATCAGCAGGTGCACCACTTCAGGTGAGGTTGGCTTGGGCTCCTTAGATGTAAGTAGGATCCCTCTACACCTAATTATAGAATTAAACAACATAATTATGTTTATTCAAAACAACGAAACCCAATTGTTTATAATTCATTTATTCGCATTTTTTTACATCATCATAACCGTCTTCGGTTAATACCGAGAACAGAATCTTCTGATTCGGGGTAATAGATAAAATAGATAATTGCAACCTAAACCGCAGTTCTATCTAGTTTACGAGACGACATTTTCATTATAAAAGTCAACTCGTCCGCGGTCGCTCTAGTAGTAGTAGGAATCGAACCTACGACCTATCGATATAATCGATCCAAAGTAGTAGACCGGTGATAGTCTATTGAGCGGCGCCAGCCCAGTGGCGAGACGCATTGCCTTCTAATTTAGAGGGTCTCGGGTTCAAACCCTGGTGGCTATGACTTGCTCTAGCGACTGGCTCTATCTATGGTAGTCGTTAAATAATTCATTGATTCAGGCGTTACTTTGCGGAAATCCATTGTAAGCAAGTGATGGATTAAAAATATCTTTGTAACAATTCCCGCGCTACTATAATTTCCCGAAGAATCGAGAAACTATTTAACACGACACGTGTTTCGCCCTTACACACCTCAGAACAACGATGTCTTCACGACCAACGCTGAAACGTCCAACGCTGAAACGAGAGTCTCGTGTCGTGTTGAATAGTTTCTCGATTTTTCGGGAAATTATAGTAGCGCGGGAATTGTTACAAAGATATTTTTAATCCATCACTTGCTTATGGTAGTCGTTATTAGAAAGTAATGCCTCCTAACATCCTGACAGCTGGTTTAACCATCGAATGATGTTTCATCTGGGTTGCGGAGGGCAGCCCGACAATCGCTCCGTGTAATAACGGAAATTCAGCCAATTTTGTTTAACCAGTCTGTGTTACGTCGGTAACAAAATGTAAAATAGGCGAAAACACATTTTTAACACAAATCCGGTTAAAAGCAGTAGCGAAAATTAAAACAGTAACTTGGTTAAGAAAATCAACTCAAGTTGAGTGTCGCATAAAATAATGCAACACATCCTAATATACATTTCAAATACACGTCTATATACATATTGGTACACTGCAGGGTAAACTAGTAAAATTAATATTATCAAGATTATAGTTACAGGTTAATCTCGAGAACGCTTATGTAGTTGAGTTGTAGTTTCGTCAATAACACGCCTATAGCACAAAACCGATTTAATACTTTTTGGTTTGGAAAAGTATGTCAAAATTATCAGGTTATTTGTCGCGTACAATAATGCAAACTGAACACACGAATGCACTCCTCAACACATACTAATATCTATTTCATCTACACGTCTACATACATATAGGTACTACAGGGTAATCAAGTAAAATTTGTATTATCTAGATTATATTCAGGTTAATACCGAGAAAGTAATCTAAATATTATAAGAACTGAACTGACTGATAATGCAAACTGGAAACACGAATGCACTCCTACACATACTAATATTTATTTCTAAAATAAAACGCGGTCAGTTTGAGTGGTAAGGAATGACTAAGCAGTTAACACAAAAATACCATAAGATGGCTCTAGTAGTATCGTTTCTATATTTTGTTATTCACTACAATTTCATCTACACGTCTCTCTATACGTAGGTACTGCAGAGTAATCCCGTGAAATGCCCTGGCTTAGATCTTAAGGCTTGGAGCTGAAAAGCAAGGACTATAGTGCTTCGTCTCCGTTCTTTTGTCTCTGTCAAGGTGCTTATCTGCCGTTTGCTCGCGAACCTGCCAGACGCCTTTTAGCTGCTTCGGAGATTTTCATGTTTAATTAAGAATCAAGGAGGCTATTTTTATAAGTATACTTTTTTATAAATTTGTACAAAATAAACGTGATTGCGTCGACTGAATTAGGATAGAACTCCTTTTGATATCAGTCTAATTGTAGGTTTAAAAAATTTCTACTTGTATTAAATGCGTGATTATGTGACAATTGCTACTAGATATAAAATAAGGGAATATTTTTTTGTAAATACAGACTTAATATACATAGAAAACAGGCACTGTTTATTGTTTGTTGTGTCTGTTTCTTTGACTTTCCTGTAATAAATGATAAGTTATAGAGATCTTTATTCTGGTAAATTATTTCCATATACAGAAACGAAAAACGAAATGTACTGCATTGTATTTATAATTCCTAACTGAAAATTATTAAAACAAATCAGTTAATTTTATAAAAAAAATTTGTTAACCGAATTAAATTTACTGTTAAAATGCAGGGAAGTGTTAACTCATAAACTCACTTATTTCCGTTAGCGTTATCATAAAACATAAAACTTTAATATATAAATATTTCAGATAATAAGATGAAATTTCAACAAAAAAAGTGAAAACAGCATAGTGGACCGATTGTTCGTGGGTTCGATTCTACTCTCGGATCTTTTCCAATACAATGTTAATCTTTGAACTTACAAAAGTTCTACAAAATGCAAAACAATTCAAAGGTATGCTTATTTCACGGTTTGAAGCGCCTTAATTTTTTTCGGGCTGCATCGACTGCTTACTAATATGAAGTAAATTTTATATGGGTGGGAATTTGATTTTGATTAGGAACGCATAGTATTGTCCGAATTGCTGTAAATTATATCTTTCATAAGACCAAAAATATTTGTGGTTTGCAGCACATTTCATCAGTATAATGTTATTTTGTTAAAATTATTTTATCCTGTAGCTTGAGTAACATATGCTCACTTAAATGTCTTTGCGGTGGTGTAGTCATGCGTCGGGTCGTCACGTTCCCTAAAATATGGTTGAGCGAAACGATTTCTGGTTCATGCGTCATACTCGTGATCGGGTGCCGCCAGTGGAGCCTAGTCTGCTCAAGTCTACTATGTTTATTCGTAATTATGCTCTTAGAACTAAAAAAAAGAGTAACTTTTATTTTTATTTTAAATCTTGGGACTGCAGAAAACAGGTTTTTGTAGGCTTGTCAAATTGTGTTACTATTAATTACATGTTCTTGGCGGGAGAAAAAACTTACCTTTACGACTTTTTTGCCCGTTCTTTTACGATCAAGCTCACAATGAATGGGCGTGCTAGTTTTTAATTTTGACCTTTGTAAGAGCTCTATTGAGCGAAACTGGAATAAATAATTTTGACTTTGACTTCAGGCACGAGAGTAACTATGACGTGTCATAAAAATAATAGCAAAATTTTTCAGACTACATAAATAACGCTGATTAAAATTACCCCGTAAAGAAACCCACCTTCAGTTAGGTAACGCGATTTATCGCTAACACTCACGAGGGCCAGGCAACCCATCCTTACCATATCACTTTGGGTGTTCGGGTGCCGCCAGTGGAGCCTTGTCTGCTCAAGTCTACTATGTTTATTCGTAATTATGCTCGTAGAACTAAAAAAAGAGTAACTTTTATTTTAAATCTTGTGACTGCAGAACACAGGTTTTTGCAGGCTTGTCAAATTGTGTTACTATTAATTACATGTTCTTGGCGGGAGAAAAAACTTACCTTTACGACTTTTTTGCCCGTTCTTTTACGATCAAGCTCACAATGAATGGGCACGCTAGTTTTTTATTTTGACCTTTGTAAGAGCTCTATTGAGCGAAACTGGAATAAATAATTTTGACTTTGACTTCAGGCACGAGAGTAAATATGACGTGTCATAAAAATAATAGCAAAATTTTTCAGACTACATAAATAACGCTGATTAAAATTACCCCGTAAAGAAACCCACCTTCAGTTAGGTAACGCGATTTATCGCTAACACTCACGAGGGCCAGGCAACCCATCCTTACCATATCACTTTGGGTATAATCATACCCCATAAGACGCCAGTAATTAAACGGCTCGTAAACATTAACCCGTCTCGCTCTACTATTACTGACCCCGTCTTCACCGTTGATTCAAAGGCATAGCAATTTGTATGATAACACTGTATCTGTATGAATTGTTCTTGAAGATATATCTCTATTATCATATTATTCGTGATAATGACCACTACCTGCCTGATGGTGGGTAGTTAATGCTGTCCTAATAATAGAAGCGCTACATATCGTGGATAAAGCACGGTAACAAGCGAATCACTCCATGGTGGCCTGCATAAACGTCCACTTAAAGACCCGGGACTAAAAGTAGGGTAACAAATGAGCCGGACGAGAATTCCAGAGCCGGAATGTATAACAAAAAAAAATGACTGAGTTTATAATATGTAGCTCGGCAAGTTCTGTAGAACATTACCCTTAATAATGCTGGTAGAATACACTGAGAATAGAATTTCAAGAGAGCAGATTACCTTAGTCTCCCCAATATTGCGTAAAATAGATAAATAATTATATAAGCTTTACATGACATTTTTGTGTTTAAAAAAAGTAATTCGCTATTTTGACTAGAAAAGGGTGTATAGGGATCCTGCCAAGAAATACGGAGTTCAAGTCAGACAGACGAGGCTTTGGCGAACATAAAAGTTCCCGGAAAGCGGCAATAGGCTCGTCACCTATTACGTGGGCCAACAATATAAATGACGAAGTGTGGACGTATTCTCAAAATATGCCTCCGCCTACCCCTTCGGAGAAACAGGCGTGATTATATGTATGTATAACTAGAAAAAGAAAACATCAAGAGTTCACATATATCGATAATTCATAATTGAAAATTTCCTATACTACTCTAATGATTATAATATTAAATATGTTGTAATAGAACCAGTACATTAAAGTACATAACATTTTATTAAAGCAGCATATTAAGCCTCCCACCTCAAATATGTACCTATTTTGAAACAGTGTCTGAGCTAAAACCTACGCTTAAACTTCCAAGTGTATCCCTTAATCTATGATAACAGTAATGTTTCGATTACAAATTTTATAGGCCCCTATTAATATTCAGCGGCAAATCTTGATTATTGTGCCCAATCCACCAGTATAATATCCTTCAACGTACCTATTTGTGGCCAAATATATACGGGGGAAGGGTTGAAAATTAAAGCGATTAGCACCCTTACTACGGCCTCATAAAGGATACCTTGATATATTTGCATCTCATAAGACAACATGAATAATAGATCAAGCGCTCAATAGCCGACCTTTGGTTGAAATGACGATACAAGCCAAATATAAAAACGAAACAGTTTATATTAAAGAGTAGAATTGAGAGCATGAGTGTGTTGTGGCGGTCCTCCTTGTGTGTTGCATGTAAGTGTGTGAAATAGTGTAGGAGGAGATTTATTAAGGTATATGAAGTAATTGTTCGGTTTTATCATTTATTGTAAATTTTCAGTTCAAAGTTCAAATCTTTTTATTCCATAAACTATTACATAGTATTTGAGAACGTCAAAATTAAATATAAATACAAAAACAATCGAATTTGATTACACAGAAATCATGTAACATAGATTAACTTACATGCAACAAAACAATTAAAAAACATAAAATATTTAAGTGTACGTGAATCTAAGTGCCAGTTCCGAGCCACTGCTCTGTAAGAAGAACTAGCAGGAAACTCACAGGCTATGCTCTTTTAAATTATCAATTTTCATATGTCTGTGAAGCTATACTATTTATATGGGTTAGTCTTACTATATATAACAGGTTTTACAGACTAAGACAACGTTGCCTTGAAAGTCAGTTGAACTAATACAGATTTATTTGTTTTTGTGACTTCTGAATTTCTAGTCCCATGGGATTTGCCGGAATGCCCTTACAGTTTCGTTCGGCCTTTCGTGGTTATTGTAATTAGATCTTATGAGACAATATGAATAATAGATCAAGCGCTCAATAGCAATCTTCTCGTTACCATTTGTATCCAACAGATTTAAATGACAATAAGAATATTTTATATTAAGACCATTGTCAATTTTGTTAGTCGTTCTATATAAAACACATTTTGTAGACTAGGGGAATGGCAACAATTACTAGAGAATGTTGCATCGAAAGCCAGTAAAACTAAAATAGACTAATGCTTTTTGTGTCTTCTGCGTTTTCTCCAGCCTATTCTTCCAGGTCTTTATAGACAATATGAATAATAGATCGAGCGCTTTCCGGTACCATTTAATTCAAAAGGATTTTTAATAACATTTTTATATGTTATTAGATCACAGTCAATGGCGATCACGAATCAGCAAACATAGTAGAGGGCAGTATCCCATCCGATTGACCGATGATCTGGTCAAGGCGGCGGGGAGCCGGTGGATGTAGGCGGCACGGGTTTGATCAACGTGGATAGCAATCGGACAGGCCTATTCAGCAGTGGAGATTCAGCATTTAAAATATCCGCTAGTAGCGCCGTAGTGATAGGTAGTCGGTAACGATTGACGAAGTACAGCAGAGTTCACAGAGGTGATTCTTTGGATGGGTCACCAATTGTGTCGCATTTAATATGGAGCGCCATCATGCTTCGGAAGGCATTTTAAGCCGTTGATACCGGTTATCACTGTATAGTCGGTCTAGATGCAAACATTACAGGAGAGATAAAAAAACATATTTTATAACTAGAACCTACACTGGTTCTAGTTATTAAATATGTTTTTAGTTAAAATAAGTAACCAAGTTGTTTTTTTACAGTCAAATATTATTATAATGTTATTTATGCCCAAGACATTTACGTGCTATCACGGGAACTACTATTTATAGCTTTTAATTTCGAAATCTAATTTACTAAAACATTTTAGTTACGAGCTATCACATCTAGACCGACGATATGTTGAGGCCTAACTAGGAGGGCATACACCTGCCTCCGCTAATCTGCAATGGGTCCATGTGAACTCCACCACTCCTTATTATTAGTAGTGAGTTTCGAATGGGCTGGGTTCATGATGGTGATAAATTTAAATAAATACCGGAACAAAAGTAGAAGGTTTCATTCCAGTTATTGGTATTTTTGGGCTTATCCAGCTCTAGTCGTTTTTATTTTATTATATTTAGGACAACAAACAGTTACACAATATATTAGGTCGGGGAAAAAGTCTTTTCGCATAACGTAGGTATAAACTTATTATAAAATTTTTTTGACTGTACTATTTGTGTCTGGCTGGTTTTGGTAACATTAAAAAGATTCCATTATAAAGAAAAGAAAAAATAAAAAAAAGTTGTTTACGGCTATTTTTCATTTGTTTTTCTCTCCGTTAAAATGAGTGTATCTAATGAAGAAATTCGATACATTTTAAAATTTTATTATAAAAAAGGCAAAAATGCAACTCAAGCAGTGAAAAAAATGTGTGATGTTTACGGACCTGATGCAGTGTCAGTAAGAGTAGCACAAATTTGGTTCAAACGTTTTCAGTCCGGAAATTTTGATGTTAAAGATGCACCTCGCTCTGGTCGCGTGTTACGAATAAAATGGACGCCATTTTTGAAAGAGTGGAGCAAGATCGGCATCTTAGTAGTTACGATGTAGCTGAAGAACTGGGAATTGACCACAAAACAGTTTTGACCCATTTGAAGAGAGCTGGTTATATACACGAGCTCACTCAAAGAAACTTAATGAACCGTATACTCATTTGCGATTCATTATTGAGACGTAATGAAACCGAGCCGTTTTTGAAGAGATTGATAACTGGCGATGAAAAGTGGATCACGTACGACAAGAACGTGCGAAAAAGGTCGTGGTCGAAAGTTGGCCAGGCTTCACAGACTGTGGCCAAACCTGGCCTAACACGAAATAAGGTGATGCTGAGTGTATGGTGGGATTGGAAGGGCATTGTTTATTATGAGCTTTTACCGCCCGGCAAAACTATCGATTCTGATCTTTACTGCCAGCAACTGATGAGATTAAAGGAAGCAGTCGAGAGAAAACGGCCGGAATTGATCAACAGGAAGGGTGTGGTCTTTCATCACGATAACGCTAGACCACACACATCTTTAGCCACTCAGCAAAAATTAAGAGAGTTCGACTGGGAGGTCCTAGTGCATCCACCATATAGCCCTGACCTTGCGCCTTTAGATTTTCACCTGTTTCGGTCTCTGCAGAATTCTTTAGGTTCTGTAAGGTTGACCTCAAGAGAGGACTGCCAAAACTATTTGTCCCATTTTTTTGATCAGAAGTCCCAAAGTTTCTACAGTAACGGGATAATGTCTCTGCCCACAAAATGGCAGAAAGTTATTCAACAAAACGGTACATATATATTGTAAATAAATGTAAATAAACTTTGAAAAAAATGTCTTGACTTTTCATACAAAAATACGAAAAGACTTTTTCCCCAACCTATTATAATATTAAAAAAGCTAAAACTAAATTTGGTTCATTGCGTAACCAGCGACGTTATCCACGACAGAATGTTAAACATATGAAACGAAACTTAACTTAATCAACAGTAACTTTAATGTCAAGAAGTAATTATTACACACATTCAAACTCTTGCATATACTTTTGACGTAATACCACAGATTAGGTGATTTATTAAACAAAAGAAACAATTTAACACCCAACAGAAACTTCAATAAACGCGATAGACACGAGTCATTTAGCGAAGACCTCACTCGAGGCATAATGGAGCCAGTGGCAATGAAGAGGTTTGACGGCCCAACAAGAGGTGCTCGGCAGGAAAGCACTCTAAAGCGAAGGGCGCTCACGCTTAGCCTTGGGAACAAAACGATCTATAATACGGCAATATTGCCACTGACAACACTAGCAATGGAAGCCATTGGTTCAGTCAGAGTTATTGGCTAGCGATCAAACGCGACTTTATACGTACGTAGAGCAATAAAAATGTGAAAAACTATTAAAAAAATTATGTCTGTCTAAGGAAACTTTAAGGCTCTCCACAGAATGTTTTATATTCTTTAAATTTAAAATTTATAAATGTATTTTCTAAAAAAAAAATTACTCTCAAATCAAGTAAAATTAATGTATCTACTCTCACTAAAAAGCTTGATAAATTCTGTAGAATTAAAATGTTATTTTTAATTTTAAGAAAAAATACATTGCTTTTAAAATAAGAGACCGTAGCACCCCTCTCTTTCCGAAGAACACCTTAGACGTGGCTTAAGCCTATCATTTCACTAGGGCGGGATCTTGGTGCGAGAAATAGTTGACGAAAATTCCAGGTATTGTGTCCTGCCTGAAATAATCAAGCACTAAATGAACCTTAAGAGCTCAGCTACCTGGAAATGATAATAGAATCCCCTTTGTTTTTGCATCCACACAGCCTCATTAGATGCAAAAAATAATACAATTGATAACACAATATAAAACAAGCAGGCCCCGATAAACTTGAAGCCTGTACAAGCTTTAAAGCATGTCTCGAGAGGCAACATCTATACTAATTAGGGGAACATTGCCGTCAGCCCTGTAATTGGAGCAAGCTCCGACCATCGAGAGAGCCCGTCTTAAAATAAGTAATAGTGTTGAGTTAGGTCATTTACACATCACTCCTTGGGGTATTGCGTCTTGGCGCAGTCGGGAGGATTTAATATCTCATTAGGAATAATATTTTATAATCAAGTAATGCGACAAAAATAACAAATTGGCCATAATCCATCAAATGATCAGTCTATCCACAAAGTCAGGGAAAACAAGTTGAGTAAGTTACTTTAATAAGTGTTAGACATGGTATGGTGCATTGTGTATAAGAAATAAATCTAAAAATGTATTGAATTAAAAGATAGCATTGCTTCGACTTCCTGGCGAAAGCAGTCAGGTTGAATGGAAGCATCATTGCATACGCACTCTCAGCTTTCAGGGTTGTAATTTTATAATGAAGCATACTATTTCGCAGATTTATTAAATAACTTGAAAAAAAGCCTAATCATTCCGTTAACTAATTTAAAACAACTGTTAAAAAAAGTCCAAAATTTCTAGAAACGATTTAACATAAAACTGGCCTTAAGAAATTTCATTACAAGAACGTCAACATCCATCAGGGCGCGACAGATGCAAATCCCGAAAACATTTCATTTGTGGAATTCATATTTTTTAGGGAGAAGTCCTTGCTCAGGTGCTACTGCGTCAAGTTCTAATGCTGGTGATCAGCGGGTGAGAAATAGCCCCCAGTAAGTCATCAAGACGTCCCTAACACCCAATTTGATTGGTTTTCAATATTAATTTAAAATGATTTGTCTTTTTCAATCTTTAAGAAATTGTTAACGATCTATCATGGCATAGATAATATTTTGTTCGAAGTTATTATAAAATTCTGAAAGTTGTATATTTATACTAATGTTTACCTTACTCTAAGTAAGGCTTGTATAATAAAGTATCGGATTTTTAATAATCTCATTATTGATTATCGAAGAACTATAGTGCTTTTATCATAAGTACGCATAGTTATAAGCTATATTACGAAAGATACCAACCACATAACCGGCCGGTGCGACCAACAACATAATTACAACATATTACCTCTGCCTACCCCTTCGGGAAAATGTATGTAAAACAAGTGCAAAATTCACAGGAAAAAAACCTACAGTAAAGTGTTTTCATCGAATAGTAAAAATATGACGTCAATATTCACACTTTTAATTTGACTGTGATCTGGTCGAAGCCAAGGAAAGCAGACAGCTCAAGATATATCTATTTGAAGTGGAAAACGATTCGGGAAGCCTATGTTCAGCTGACCTTGTTAAGACTAAATAATAATAATAATAAATAATAAATATTCTCTTACAATCACACCAATTCTTTAGTTCCAAGATAAGTATCACTATGAACTTGTGTTATGGATACTAAAGAACGGATAAAGATACTTAAATACTTGTTTTTTAGTAAATACATACTTAATATACATAGGAAAACACCCAGACCAGAACAAATATTCATGTTCATGCACACAAAGATTTGTCCTGTGTGGGAATCGAACCCACGACCTCTGGAGTGAAGTGCAGGTATACTGACCTCCACGCCAAATCGATCGTCAGACTGAGATGAAGATGATGATTTACACGAGTTTAAAAAGTAACAGAGATTATAAGAAATACTATTTAACAAAAACTATGCATGAATTTTTTTTAATAACAAGTTGGCAGATTATTTAGGTAATTCAACACTTCAATCTGACTTTTTTGCCAGGCAGTCGAAGCAATTCTATCTTTTATAGTTTAGGCGGCGTACGCAAAGTGAGTAACTTTTCTAGTTGATTAATTACACTTTGTGTCAAAAAAACCCAAATATATTACGGAACCCTATTATTTTCCAAAATAAAATTTAGTTTATATTATTTGTGTATAATGTAGCTTTCAAATGGTGAAAAAAATTTCAAAATCGGTCCAGTAGTTTTTAATCCTTAACGAAAATTTGGTCCATGTTTGTCCATAAAGTACGATAAATGTGTTGGACCTAGTGCTCCTGCTATACCAGTACTGGCCAGACACCTAACGGATTCTAAGTCATATAATTATACGAGGGTGGCCTAGCTAACTAAAGATAGCAAGACACAGAAAAGGTCAGACATCCTTCATCAAATATCAGACCAGGCGGTCACAAAGCATGAGCTCAAACCACTACTAAGGAGGTGATCAGCTGAAAACGGTTGTATTGTTTACTGAACCGAATGTACGTTATGCTTGGTTAAAAAGAGCAACGAAGAGATGTGGACACAAATACTAAATTCTCACGGGAAGTTTTTAGGCGAAACTTTCAGTTCCAAGCCCACAGAGTCATTGGTGTTAGTGTTGTTCAGAATAAACTATCGATAGCATATAATTCGTAAAAAAAAAAAATTTTTTTTTTGAAAAATATAAATATATTAGGTCGGGGAAAAAGTCTTTTCGCATAACGTAGGTATAAACTTATTATAAAATTTTTTTGACTGTACTATTTGTGTCTGGCTGGTTTGGTAACATTAAAAAGGTTCCATTATAAAGAAAAGAAAAAAATAAAAAAAAGTTGTTTCCCGCTATTTTTCATTTGTTTTTCTCTCCGTAAAAATGAGTGAATCTAATGAAGAAATTCGATACATTTTAAAATTTTATTATAAAAACGGCAAAAATGCAACTTAAGCAGTGAAAAAAATTTGTGATGTTTATGGACCTGATGCAGTGTCAGTAAGAGTAGCACAAATTTGGTTCAAACGTTTTCAGTCCGGAAATTTTGATGTTAAAGATGCACCTCGCTCTGGTCGCCCTGTTACGAATAAAATGGACGCCATTTTTGAAAGAGTGGAGCAAGATCGGCATATTAGTAGTTACGATGTAGCTGAAGAACTGGGAATTGACCACAAAACAGTTTTGACCCATTTGAAGAAAGCTGGTTAAACAAAAAAGCTCGATATTTGGGTGCCACACGAGCTCACTCAAAGAAACTTAATGAACCGTGTACTCATTTGCGATTCATTATTGAGACGTAATGAAACCGAGCCGTTTTTGAAGAGATTGATAACTGGCGATGAAAAGTGGATCACGTACGACAAGAACGTGCGAAAAAGGTCGTGGTCGAAAGTTGGCCAGGCTTCACAGACTGTGGCCAAACCTGGCCTAACACGAAATAAGGTGATGCTGTGTGTATGGTGGGATTGGAAGGGCATTGTTTATTATGAGCTTTTACCGCCCGTCAAAACCATCGATTCTGATCTTTACTGCCAGCAACTGATGAGATTAAAGGAAGCAGTCGAGAGAAAACGGCCGGAATTGATAAACAGGAAGGGTGTGGTCTTTCATCACGATAACGCTAGACCACACACATCTTTAGCCACTCAGCAAAAATTAAGAGAGTTCGACTGGGAGGTCCTAGTGCATCCACCATATAGCCCTGACCTTGCGCCTTCAGATTTTCACCTGTTTCGGTCTCTGCAGAATTCTTTAGGTTCTGTAAGGTTGACCTCAAGAGAAGACTGCCAAAACTATTTGTCCCGTTTTTTTGATCAGAAGTCCCAAAGTTTCTACAGTAACGGGATAATGTCTCTGCCCACAAAATGGCAGAAAGTTATTCAACAAAACGGTACATATATATTGTAAATAAATGTAAATAAACTTTGAAAAAAATGTCTTGTCTTTGTATGAAAATACAAAAATACGAAAAGACTTTTTCCCCAACCTATTATTTGGTATTTGAGATGATATGTGCCGACTAGAAAATTAATACTTCTATTACCTCAACAAGTAAGCAAGTAAAAGTACTAGTTAGCGTTAACACTAAAAAACATCACATAATGAAAAAGTGCAGAAATAAATGTAATTTAAAAACATCGAATCGTATTAACAGACTTTAACTTACTCGAAACATTTGTACGTTATCCATTGGTGCTGTAACTCATTGAGGCGTCGAGATTTTTTCTAAAACGAGAATAAAAATTTTAGACTTCTAACTCTAATGGTAAAACAGAAATAAATGAAGATTTTACCGTCGACACACATAAAAAGGTGTGTATAGGGATCCTACCAAGACCTAAGGAGCCCAATCCAAACTCACCTGCATTTGGTGCACCTGCCGATCAACGGACGAGGCTCTAGCGAACAAATCAGTGCCCGGTAAGCAGCAATAGGCTCGCCACCTATTACGTGGGACCAACTATATAATTAGCGAAGTGTGGGCGTATCATATGCCTCTGGCTACCCCTCCGGGGATATAGCCGTGAATGTATGTATGTATTACTACACTATTTATAAAACATTAGTGTGGACATAGAAAATGAAGGGATGCATCAGCATGCATATGCATATACCTGATAGACCAAGGAATGACAAACACCATGCTGCTCTTCCTGTATCTCCTAAATAGATGTTGTCATCTTTAATAAATGCCACTTACCAAAGAAAATCTTATCTATGAAGAGGGAGTATTTCACATGTGTCGATATCAGACGACTATGTCTTATCACTAAACGCTCCCAATTCGATAAGAGCAGCATTTTACAGACCCGGCATCGACATCGCCGTTCGTCACAGCCGACACTGGTTTTTTTCTATCTCTATGATTTTAAAAGTCCTCTGCGAGATTCAGGAATAATCCGAAATATTCCCCCAAAATGTTACCTAGCACTGAATAAGGTAAGGTCAGTTAAATATATTATTATCTTTCTTCTACTCCAAAATGAATTTTATTTTTTTTCTGAACAATTTGTAATACTATTGCCGCAAACGATGTCTATGTGTTAATTTTTTTATAAAACTACTGTCTATCTATCTTGTCTTTTTTAAATTAAGAATAGATTTACATACTTGATATGTAAGTAAACTTGATATATCTAAATTACTCGTACAGTGGATTAAATAATGTTAAGGCTATAATTTTAATGACATAGTTTTTGATGTAGATACTCACAATATTTCCAATTCCATCAAGAGATGCATTTCAATGCTGTAAACATAAAGTATAGTAAATTCACTATTCGCAATATAAGAAACGCTATAACGACTGTCACTACTAAAATTGGAATTTATCGATTTTCTAGCTATTACTTTATATCGAAAATATAAGTTTTAAAGGTTACGAAATAGATGGTGAATATGTATGTGGTGATGACTCAGGTGAGAAAGCGAGTAACTTTTTTTTTAAATTCACCTTTTAACTATTTATAGCATTATTAATGCAAAACTTTATTTTTGTAATCGAAGAAAAAGTTTTACCTTTTTAGTATTTTTATTGAGTTCTGTCATGAGAAAAGCCTAAAAAGCTGAAGCGCTCGTAGCTCTGCGGTGCTCGGTGGTCGGAAACGATCGCCGAAGTACAGCAGAGTTTACAGAGGTCAGTCCTTGGATGGGTGACCGTTTATGTGGCATTTGATATCGAGCGCTTCCGTGCTTCGGAAGGCACGTTAAGCCGTTGGTCCCGGTTATCACTAAATGTGGTAGTCGTTAAGCCATGTTAGAGGCCTAATGGGCGGCAAATTCTAACAGCAGGAGGCCACACACCTGCCTCCGCCAATCCGCACTGGGTCAGCGTGGTGGAGTATGACCCAATACCCTCACACCTTGATATGTGAGAGGAGGCTCGTGCTCAGTAGTGGGACGTTAATGGGCTGTGATGATGATGATGAGAAAAGCCAGTTAAGATCTATATAAACTATCGATAAGAGGTTTTTTTTCTTTTTACATAATTCGACAATTAACAGACATAATGTTATAGTTTAGTTACTTAGCCCAATGTCTCAGGGGGTTTTAGCGTGGAAAATGGCGACTGTATCGGAACAATATTTATCCCACAAAAGCGAGCTATAAGATTTATTTAAAGACTAAGCTCACGAACTCTTTTAGATAGAGTACATGTCTTAATAAAAAAGTAAGTAATTAAACTGTTGCTTCAGAACTGTATTAACAGAAATGTTATATTATATAGCTCTTGAAATTAATATTAATTTATGAAAAAAAAATATTTGTTTATTTAGTTCTTAAGGATCAATTAAGAACAAAAAATGTACACTGTTATTGTGTAAATCACTGTGTTCCTGAACTTACTGGCCTCACCAAAGCACCGCCATTACACCCTGTAATATCTCATAAAGCATCACAAAATGTTGTTACTACGTAAGTTGCAACATCGTTGTGTACAAGTCCTCCCTTTGTTCTGATGCAAACTTATTTCTGAACTATACAACGCTTACTTGTTCCTACTTCAAAATATAAACTCTCCGTTAGTTTCTTATTTAAAATATAGAATAGTTTTACAATATCTCCTGCAGTAAACGGTTCCATTGCAATACCAATTGTGTTCCCTCTAAACTTAGAGATCTTAGTTGTCTGCCACTGCACTCGCTGAAAAGAGCATTTATATATTGGAAAAATAAAAATGTCGGTGTTTTATCTGAAGCACAATGAACGGAAAATGCGGCAGATTATTTCACACGCAAGATAACTCGGTGGGATTTATATTGGGTACCTTGTTCGAGCTTTGGTTTAAAAAGGATTCTGGGCAAATTTGCATTCAATGTTATTCTTTCTGAATATTCTTATTTTGTGCACTTTGCATACCTATCTAAATATGCATAAGTAAACAAGTGGAATATATCGTTGGGGTAATATTATTGTATGTAGTATCGGTGATAGGATATTTATTCAACGGCGCAGCGTCTCGGATTTGAAGCAGTTTTCTAATAATAATATGGCTGTATAATTTAGAATAACAAGCATTTTTTACAAATACAATACTATCGGCGGTTACGAAGGAATAGTTGCGTAAATGTATTACAAAAGTGTTGTTTACGTGATAATTATGACGTCTTCAGCTTGTCATGACTTTTCTTTAATATACATATATAATATCACACATGTTTCCCCGAAGGGGTAGGCAGAGGCGTATTATACGCCCACATTTCGCCAGTTATATCGTTGGTCCCATGTAATAGGTGGCGAGCCTTTTGCTGCTTAACGGGGACTTTTATATTCGCCAGAGCCTCGTTCGTTGATCGGCAGGTGCACCACTTGCAGGTGAGGATTGGCTTGTGCTTCATAGATCTTGGTAGGAACCCAGTACACCCAATATTTTATTTAAAACTCTAATAGGTTATTAACTCTGTTTAAAAATCTTATTGTCAGAAACTAGGTTACGCCTGTGTCGCTTAAAGTCGTAGGTTCGATTGCCACACAAAACAAATATTTGTGAATACAATAACGAATTTTTTTCTGGTCTGGTTGTTTCATAGAATATAACTAAACACATATGAATTTACAAAAAATAAAATTATATATATCCATACTCTGTCTAGTACCCATTATAGTTAAAAAAAATCTTAGTTTGATGCTAGAAATTGATGTCCAATTGACAACAACAGTAATATTTATTTACATCTCATCTCACATTTATACTCTATGTGCACGCCAAACATTTAACATACATATATTATGTTATATTCTAGACACTTATGACTATATCTTTGTGTACTTAAATTTCTATTTGCGTTCGCGTGTTTCCGCGTCATCCCGACTGATAACTACCCACCTAATACTTGACTACTATAACTACTTGATAGGTAACTTAGCTCTTTTGATGTGAGCGTATAGGTGCGTTGTCAAAGAGATAACGCTTTTATTGAATAAGAGTAGCTCCGTTATGAGCGCTTGATATGTTTGTGTGCAATAAGAATGTAGAGGACTTAAGAATGTATTATATAACTACGCTACTAAGTTCGTAGCTTGCCAGGACACACACCTCGAACCGAACCTACGACCTCATCAGCGGAAAACGAGTAAACACGCCACCACGCCATTTTGGCCATATTAATTTAATCAGTGAGTATGAAATTTAATATGCTTCCGTGAAATTTGAAAGGAAAATAATATAATAATATCTACCTTAATTCCACACTTAAAAAGTTATAAACAAAGCGGAAAGAAATTAATTAGTAGATAAAAGCATAAATTTTAAACCGCAATCTTTAGAATGGGCGAAAACCGGACGATAAATAACGTGTAAACCGTCTCGAGGTTATCTCTTAAAACTGAGCACAGTGGTGTTGTTGAGAAGTACCGTAAATTTCCTTTTATTGCTGGATACTTATAAAATTAAGCAATTACCGGCCATGGGGGAGCGTAATGAAAACATG
The DNA here is from genome assembly GCA_949126915.1 of Musotima nitidalis. Lineage (NCBI taxonomy): Eukaryota > Metazoa > Arthropoda > Insecta > Lepidoptera > Crambidae > Musotima > Musotima nitidalis. The sequence goes on from OX421419.1 coordinate 4,611,244, forward strand.
CGACCAGATAACGGATGTCTTGTATCGCGACATTTTTAAAGTAGTTATATTAATGTCACTGCAACTTTTAAAGCGCACCCTAAGCTACGCAGCTATGGGTAAAATAGGACGAATAAATAGTTTTACAGACTTATTGATGTATTTCTTTAGTTCAAAAAACACGAAGGGAATAATCGAAGGGTACCCCAATCTGTCAGCGAAGGAAAGGAGGAGGGAGAGTAACACGAACAGTGTTCTAGGAAATCTGTTTGTAAAACAAACAGAGTTCCTAGAACTGGCAGGCAGGTTGAGGCAGGATGTCAAGGCACCCCCCCCGACTGGTCTCCACCTTGTCGTGGTGGGGGGGCTGAGTACCTCCCGGTAGGGCGCAGGAGGCGCCAGGGAAAAGGTAACACCCAGAGACCGACGACTCTGGGTGCCCTTAGTACTGACTACCGGGGGAGAAACTAAGAGAGACCTGTGGAGGGCGCAGCGGGCGGGCCAGGAGGGCCCGTCAAGCTGCGTCAGGGGGGTCTTAGGCAGTGGGTGCAGGGGGCCCTTGCTGTCTAACGACAGACCCTCCGAGAAGTCGGCCACACACGCTATGGTCGCACAAGGAGGTAGGAGGGGCGCGTCCATTGCGCCTCTCTGAGGAGGTCCTCCCGGTTTTGGTCCGGGGGACGTTGGCCGCAGGCGGGGTGTCAGAAGCTGCAACCCAGGTACTGGCCTCCGCCTCTTTCTCAACAAGCGGCGGGCGTCGTCGGAAAATTTTTAGTGGGTATTACTGCTGGCAGGCGCGTCTGCCGGTGGTGAGTCCCACACCCCCTTTCGGTCCCCCTTTGGCCGGAAGGTAGTGCGTAAACGCATTTGGTTACCGACGTAAAACAAAAAAAAAAAAATAGGATGTCAAGGCAAAAATCCGTATTCATTCTCATCAATATTTGTTTCGTGTGGAAATTTATCCTAAAACAAACGGTAGAATAGGTATATTGAACACGCCTTATTGGTTTTCGAAAACAGAGCGTAATTATGGGTTTTTGTAGCTAAACGGAGATTTAGTCCAAAAAAGGCCGTGGTAATAAGTGCAACCATTCATGCCAGCTGTTCCACGCCCCGCTTACAAGATCCGTGAAGCAGGAAACCTCATGTCAGAGGGTCATGGCGACTCGTGTGGTCAGGGGGGTCGCACCATCACGCTAGCGCGCTCACCGCGGGACCTCGCCGCCGGGGTTCTCTCGGCGGTGTTCTGACGGTGCGGACACTGTGGTGCGGTGGCGCATGGCGGCGGTAGCTCTTTAGGAGTGCCGAAGTTGCTGTCGGTTTGAGATGCCGTATCCTCAAGGCGGCCGGGCCCATCATCGAACTGTTAGAATGGAAACTCGGGAAGTCTTTTTAAAAAACACTATTTATTTATACACACTGATATAAACTTAGATATAGGAAAATTCGGTAAACGTCTAATTAGGATGGTGGTCCGACCCGAACTAACTATGAGAATGACGTGATCTTATGGCTTACAGAGTTGTTGAGTAAGCAGCTCTCATCAGCATTTCTCCTAACATTGTAGGGATGTAACAACCCCCCCAACAAGAGGAAACTTACACTTTGTGTTAAGTTTCTAGGGAGCTATTCTGATTCTAGGAGCAGGAATCTGCTCTAATTCTTGATCTTCATTTGGAACTATACCAGAGTCTGTAATGTTGGGTTGTTTACGTAAATTGAGATATTTACCGAATTTTTTACAACTTATGTAAAGTAAAAGTAATATAAATGATACACATAGGCAATAGGTGATTACAGGATAGTGAGATTCATACTTTATAAAAGGGGAAGGTTTATTTATAATACTATTGACATCTGTTATGAACTGATCGTTTGCAACAACTGTAAGTTTATCCAAATTTGTATTAGTTAATTTTACAGGTTTTAGTTTGTCTTTCATTACATTTAACTTATTCACATCACAGCATGGATCATTAATGAGATTTATATCCGATATGATAGGTTTAATAGTTATTGTAAGTTGTTTCGTTAAAAATTCTCTGTTGTTACTAAATGCTTTGCATTCTGGTTGTAATTGTAATATTCCAGTACCTAATAATTTGTATTCTGATATTTGTGATTGACATTCGACAGTGAGTTTAACAGGTTCCGATTCAACAAATAACCATCTATTTCCTTTCAGTTCCTGCCAGATATCTAGTTGTCCTTGAATTAATTTAGTTTTACATTCTCCTGGTAGTTTGTTTGGAATTTTACATAAGATTTCCGTTTCACATATAGGAGTGTTCTTGACAGAGTATGTATCTAAATTGTAACAGATAAACACTTGATTTATGGTTTCTGAACAGTCCTTTAAATTATTAAAACATGAATATGTTATTTTATCTTTACTTATAGCTATATATTTGCAAAGTGGTAAGATCATTGCATAAGAGTCTGGGTGTTGATTATTATGTGGAATTGGTACCGGCATGGATGTATACAAGATATATTCTACTCTATTAACTAATGGGATTTTTATTACAAAAACTATCCTATTGTTTACATAATAACAAGATAACTGTGCTATATCGATAATGGCATGTATATTATTTAAACTTAAACTTATAGGTAAATCCTTATGATTAACTAAGTTTCTAACATTATTCGCTAATTCGTTATATAATTGTTCAGGTGTCAAAACAGATGGGTGAATTGAATGACTTTTAGTAAACATTATTGCATTAATTATGTCTTCGACTTTAAACGATAATGTAAGTAAACTGGAAAACAACTCATTATAGATATCATTTAATTTCGATTCTGTTTGCAATTTTGAGTTTATCTCCGATATATTATTGTACCCGTCAATCAGGGATCCAATAGCGCCATTTAAACGAGCTTCGTTAATTTCTATGGTTTTTAAGGTTTCATTATAATTGTGTAATGCAGTATCTGTCATGAGTATATTATCTTTAAGTAAAGATGCTAATTTTTTACTATTATTATCTAGCGTTGAAATTGCGTTATTGTATTTGATTAAATCATTTTCATCCATTGTACCGATAATTTGTTTAAACATAGATCCAATTCCAGCAAACCATGCCGATCTTTTTTCCCTATCAGTAATGAGGTGTGATATAGCATTATAATCATTCTGAATACTATCAAGACGCGGCACTAAGGGTTGTAAAATGTTTTGACATTTCGGAATATTAATTTCATTTTGTTGGCAAAAGAATCTAGTGGTTCCTAGAACTGTTTTAATATTGTCAATATGTGGTTTGATATAGCCAATGTCAATAGGTACTAGAATATGTAGGTATTGATCAGAACTTTTGACAGTACCTGTTGGTTCAAAATGGATGCCAGGGCTTTTATGTATTTGTTCTATTACATTCTCCGCGATAACGTAGATGCTTGTTACGGCGATTCTGAAATGTGACATGTACTCTATATAACTAACTTAATTCGAGATATGATATTAGAACTTATTACCTAGCTAAATATAAAATACAAAAGAAAGATGTAAACAAATAATAAGAATCCTTAATTATAGCAAGTCAATAAATGATATAATGTACTATTTTGCCAATTTGACCTCGTCGTAATGATGTTTGACGTGTCTGCGGTTTATCAGTAAGGTCAGGGTGTTATTGCCATTTATTCGGACAATTTTAAATGGACCCTTCCAGATTGGTGATAATGCTTTTCGTAGTCTCAAATGATTTTTAACATAAACCATATCCCCAGATTTATATTGGATTGGTTTAGAATGCTTATCATAATATGTTTTAGATGTAGTCTTAGATCGTGTCATATTTTCTATTGCTTTTTCCCGAGAAAGCCGTAATCTTTGTTGTAGGATTTTAACGTAACTATTATAGGTAGGTTCTAAAGAAGCATCGTAAATAGAGGATGGGATAAAGGCCTTGTGGCCAAAGACTAATTCGTAGGGAGTGAAATTCGTAGTACAATGAATAGTTGTGTTATACGTGAGCATGGCGGTATAAACAAATTAAAAAAAATTAAAATTAAAAAAATTAAAAATTCATTTATTCAAGTTTGGCTCAATAGAGCTCTTATGAATGTCATACTTATAAACTAACGCGCCCATTCACTGCGGGCGGGAGCTTGATCGTAAAAGAACGGGCAAGAAAATCGTCAAGGTTGGTTTTTTCTCCCGCCAGTCACAATTAAAATACATAATATTAAAACAATTGTGTTCTGCAGTCACAAGATTTGAAAAAAAAAAAAGGGAGACAGAACTAATAAAATTATAAAATTACATAGACAATGTATGTAAGTAATCGTTATATTGTAAAGAGGGCCGCAGAACACAACTTTTATCATTGTAAATGTTACATCCAAGCGTTTTTGTCATTAACGTAATCATTAACCGTGTAATACCCTTTCTTGGTAAGTGATGTCTTAACGGTTTGCTTAAACTTTTCAAAAGGCAAATCTAAAATATCTTTTGGAATTTTGTTATAATATTGTATACCCTGCCCCATAAACGATTTTCGAATTTTATGCAGGCGTAAAAATGGATTTAATAATTTATTTCTATTTCTAGTATTAAAACTGTGATCATCACAGCGCCTGTTATAGGTTTCTATGTTTCGTTTTATAAATATTATACTATTATAAATGTATTGAGAGGCAACAGTCAAGATACCTATTTCTTTAAACTTTTCTCTAAGAGTTGTCCGTGAGCTTAGTCCGTAAATAGATCTTACAGCCCGTTTCTGTAAAATAAAAATTGTTTCTATATCTGCTGCTAGTCCCCACATAAGAATACCATAAGACATTAGGCTATGAAAGTAACTAAAGTATACCATTCTTGCCGTATCAACATCTGTTAATTGGCGAATTTTGCGAATAGCATAAGCTGCGGAACTAAGTTTGCCAGCAAGAGTATCAATATGTAGACCCCACTGAAGTTTTTCATCTATAGTTATTCCCAAGAAAACAGTAGAATCTACTAAATCTAGTTTCTGACCGTCAATAATGATATTTGTTTCGAGTTTCCTTACGTTTGGAACAGTGAATTTAATACATTTCGTTTTTTTAGCATTTAGCTGTAAGTTGTTAACAGTAAACCAACGAAGCAGCTCTGCAAGGGCATCGTTTACATCGCTAAAGTCCTTTTTATGTCGATCAATATTAAATACTAAAGAAGTATCATCAGCAAATAATACCATCTCACAACGCCTACTCATAAAAAATGGCAAATCATTTATATAAACTAAAAAGAGAAATGGTCCTAAAATTGAACCCTGAGGGACCCCCATACGCACAGACGACCCGGGTGATCTAGTTCCGTTAATATCTACCGTCTGAATTCGTGAACAAAGATATGATGACAATAACTTTTGGGCTAAGCCTCCTATACCATAGTATTTTAATTTAAGAATTAGAGTCTGGTGGTCAACACAGTCAAAAGCCTTAGACAGATCACAAAAAACTCCTAGAGCATTCTGCGATAACTTCCAAGCTTCAAAAATATGCTGCATTAAAGCTGCACCAGCATCTGCCGTAGAACGGCTCTTTCTAAAACCGTACTGCTTTTTATGTAGAAGATCTTGTGAATTAAAGTAATATGTTAACTGATTAAGAATAATTTTTTCAAAGACCTTACTTAAAACTGGTAAGATTGAAATAGGTCTATAGTTACTTTTGTCCTCTTTGCAACCGGATTTATGTAAAGGAATAACCTTACTCAGTTTCATTAAGTCCGGAAAGGACCCTTGATTAATACATTCATTAAATATGAACGCAAGGTATGGGGCAATAGAATGTATTATTGATTGAATTACTTTAGTGGACAGATCCCAAAAATCACCCGTATTTTTAATTTTTACTTCTTTAAAGGATTTTAAAATATCTACATATGTGATATATCTAAATTCAAAGATGGAATTGCAGACTGGTACATATTCCGAAAGAAGTGATACAGCAACTAAAAGAGACGAATTTAGACTTGAAGTTGTCTCTATTGGTATTTTCGCAAAGAAGTCGCCAAATATTTTAGCTACTTCTGCTTTACATTCTACAGTTATATCATTATCTTTAAGGACAAAGGTATCATCTTTGGGCGCACGCCTGCCAGATTCGCGGTTTATAATATTCCACGTTGTTTTGATCTTACTATCCGACGACTTTATTTTATTTTTTATGAAATCGGATTTTGCTGCAATACATACCCTTTTAAATGTCTTAGAATATCTTTTAACATATTCAATAAAACCTGGATTATGATTGCAATTCTTTAAGTTGTACAATTCATAAAGTCGCCGCCTACTCCTATATATACCTGTTGTAGCCCATTCACAAAATTGAAGCTTCTCAAAACGTTTAGTAGACTTAAGGGTAAAAACATTATTAAACTCATTTTTAATTAAGCCAAAAACATTAGCATAAAGAACACCCGGATCGCTGTGCGAAAATGGGACTGAACCTATTTTTTTATCTATACTGTTTTGATAGTACTCCAAACGATTATTTGTTATTGGTCTATATTTTATTAACTTAGGAACTTCCGGCTGATTATATTTAAATGACACTAATAACCCGCAATGGTCAGACGGTAGGCAACTCAATAGATCCTTAAAAGACGGGTTACATTCCGAAAATACGTTGTCTAGACAAGTTGCACTATGTGCTGTTATCCTGGTTGGCTCTAAAAACTGATTTCTTAAATTAAAGCTTTGAAATAATGAAATTAAGCGTGTGGTTGTCACTGTTTTTTCAAGAAGATTAACGTTAAAGTCGCCACAAACTATAATGTGTTTACTTTTGGATTTTAATTTTTTTAATACATCTTCCATAGCCAATTCAAAGGTAGAAAAGTTGCCAGATGGTGGCCGGTACACGCATACTATAACAAATTTTTCCAATTCCACACATGACAATTCAATATTACGCTCTATAGAAAGATTTACAATGTCTAATCGATCTTTACATTTTAAACTGTTCTTGACAAATATCATGGATCCTCCATGAATAGCGGTTTTTCGTACAAAAAAGCTTATTAATTTAAAATTATTTATGTTAAAATTTAATTCACTGCTTTTAAGCCAGTGCTCAGTAATACAAATGACAGATGTATCCTGACATTCCAAAAACAGTTCAAAATCAAGGTCTTTGCCAGTCAGGCCCTGGATGTTTTGGTGTATTATGTTTAGGTCCAAGGGCCTGGCCTTTGTCTTGCCTCTCAGTTTAAAATGGGAGAAGTCAAAAAATTATTATTAGTAACAGTACTAACATTTTGTATAAGATTAATATTAGAACTAGTCATCTGTATAACAGAATCTTGTAAAGTATAAGCTAACAGAGTAGCTGTCTGATTTTTATACCTCCATGGTAGGTACATAGTATCTGTGGTCAATTGAAAATTCTTAATAAAATTATTCATTTCAAGAAATGAAATGTTAGAATTATAACAAGTCAAATTATAAATTAATAAATTTAAATTAAATATTTTCTGGTTTTGTTCCCAGGTTAAGTTTTGTGCATAAGGAAATGCACTTATAATAAATTTACAATTAGTATCCATTTGTAACTGAGTCAGATCACTAATACTTTGGACAATATCTCTCTTTTTTACCAACTGACTGTCACCACACAATATAATAACATTTTTTGCATCAATAATGTCTTGGATTTTTATATTACTTATGATTTCATTAATTTTTTTGCCTGGTGTGCAATAGTTTTTAAATTTTTTATTTAATTTACCACTAACAAGGGAACCTAAACCTTTTCCCAAACCATCACAAAACATTATTGATCCATATATTTCAGCACTACTTTTTACATTCTGTGAGGTTTTTAATAATAGTTCCTGCGAGGGTGAGGCCAATGTATGGTCGGTGAGTTTAACATTGCATTTTGGTCTCAAAGTGACAGGGTCACAAAGGCAATTTGAACATGTCTTATTTACTAATGAGTCAAACCTTTCTTCATTATAATTGCATAGGTCAATCAATTCATTTGCTGACAATCTTGGCCAATTGGTTTGGTTTTCATTAATAAATGATTTCAGGTATTCTTTCAGCGTGGAGTGACTTCTTTCAAGAGCACCCTGAGTTTGCGGGTGATATGGAGTGGACCATAATTGTTTTATCTTTAAGAAAACACACGTTTGTTTAAATAGTTCGGCAGTAAAATTTGTCCCTTGGTCGGTTAAGATCATTTTCGGGATACCAAACTGACTAATAAAATGAATTAAGCATTCCGAAGTTTCTTCCGCCGTCGCGTTTGAAATCGGATAGGCTGCCGAATATTTCGTGAGGTCATCTTGTAAGGTTAATATAATAGGTTGGGGAAAAAGTCTTTTCGTATTTTTGTATGAAAAGTCAAGACATTTTTTTCAAAGTTTATTTACATTTATTTACAATATATATGTACCGTTTTGTTGAATAACTTTTTGCCATTTTGTGGGCAGAGACATTATCCCGTTACTGTAGAAACTTTGGGACTTCTGATCAAAAAAACGGGACAAATAGTTTTGGCAGTCCTCTCTTGAGGTCAACCTTACAGAACCTAAAGAATTCTGCAGAGACCGAAACAGGTGAAAATCTGAAGGCGCAAGGTCAGGGCTATATGGTGGATGCACTAGGACCTCCCAGTCGAACTCTCTTAATTTTTGCTGAGTGGCTAAAGATGTGTGTGGTCTAGCGTTATCGTGATGAAAGACCACACCCTTCCTGTTGATCAATTCCGGCCGTTTTCTCTCGACTGCTTCCTTTAATCTCATCAGTTGCTGGCAGTAAAGATCAGAATCGATGGTTTTGCCGGGCGATAAAAGCTCATAATAAACAATGCCCTTCCAATCCCACTATACACACAGCATCACCTTATTTCGTGTTAGGCCAGGTTTGGCCACAGTCTGTGAAGCCTGGCCAACTTTCGACCACGACCTTTTTCGCACGTTCTTGTCGTACGTGATCCACTTTTCATCGCCAGTTATCAATCTCTTCAAAAACGGCTCGGTTTCATTACGTCTCAATAATGAATCGCAAATGAGTACACGGTTCATTAAGTTTCTTTGAGTGAGCTCGTGTGGCACCCAAATATCGAGCTTTTTTGTATAACCAGCTTTCTTCAAATGAGTCAAAACTGTTTTGTGGTCAATTCCCAGTTCTTCAGCTACATCGTAACTACTAATATGCCGATCTTGCTCCACTCTTTCAAAAATGGCGTCCATTTTATTCGTAACAGGGCGACCAGAGCGAGGTGCATCTTTAACATCAAAATTTCCGGACTGAAAACGTTTGAACCAAATTTGTGCTACTCTTACTGACACTGCATCAGGTCCATAAACATCACGAATTTTTTTCACTGCTTGAGTTGCATTTTTGCCTTTTTTATAATAAAATTTTAAAATGTATCGAATTTCTTCATTAGATTCACTCATTTTAACGGAGAGAAAAATAGCGGGAAACAACTTTTTTTTATTTTTTTCTTTTCTTTATAATGGAACCTTTTTAATGTTACCAAAACCAGCCAGACACAAATAGTACAGTCAAAAAAAATTTATAATAAGTTTATACCTACGTTATGCGAAAAGACTTTTTCCCCGACCTAATATATTTCAGATTGTTGTTAGTGGCTTCAGGTAATGGACCTACAATATCTAGAGACACACGTTGAAACGGTTGTGTTGATGTCGTTGTTATTTGCATTGGAGCACGATTGATTTGCCTTAAGGCTTTATTTCTTTGACACAATTCACATTTGCGGACATAATTGTCTATATCACTGCGCATATTACGCCAATAGTACTTTTCCTGGATTCTACTCAACATTCTATTAGCACCCAAGTGGCCTGCGATCGGGATGTCGTGGTTTTCTTTTAGGATTTTAGCGATTTCGGTCATAGAAGGATAGAAAATAGTGTTCTTGTAGACATGTATAGTTATGCGAGTGCCGTGAAACAAGTACATGATTATGTTGTATATTTTTATAAAAGCATGAGAATCAAAAGGATTGCAAAAATCTGTAATACTAATTTCGCTAATATTTTTAGATGTTAATTCGGTTTTTAAGTTATTAAGACTTTTGAAAATGTCGTCATAACTATTTTGGTCATAATAATAGACTTTAGTGAAGAGGAAATAGTAAGTGGTATTATCCTTATCTACGTGAATGAATGAGTGCAAGGTTCTTTCCTTAGAAAGAAACTCTGATGATTCCGAGAGATTACTAATTATTTCTGTGACGTAGTGGTTTGATTCATCGAAATCGATGGACGTTGGTACAATTATATATTTGGATTTGGTTTTTAGCAGATTTTCATTATGTTCCTGGATTTGAGTATCGTAAGTAATCGATTTATTATTTAAGCTTTTCAGACAGTTAGAATAAGAGTCATTATTATTGTTTGATTCAATAGACGGCGGAGTGGGAATGTTAAAGTCTTCAGGTAAATCTAGGTTTTCTGGAAGCGCGAAGTCATCAGGTAAGTCAAGTATCGCGGGTAAGTCTGAAGTTTCAGGGTTATTTCCTGGTGATTTAGAGTTACAATTTTCTGTTTCAGGATTCCACGGAAGTGATAAACGAGAAGGACCAGCTATTTCTTCCGGTGTCCTGTCAATAATTGCAGGGTTTGGTTCAACCGGGACGTTTTCAGGTGAAGTATTGTTAGATGTATGGTTATTTTCTTGACATATAGGGTTTACAGGATAGCGTGAGAGAGCGTCAGCATTTGTATTCATTTTCCCTTTCTTATATTGAATCTCGTAATCATATTCCTCTAGCTTTAGTCGCCACCGGACCAACCTGGAGCCGGGGTCTTTACAATTAAATAGCCAATTCAATGGTTTATGGTCTGTAATTATTTTAAATTGGCGACCAAATAGGTATGGGCGGAACACCTTTGTACCATAAACAATGGCCAGACATTCTTTCTCGGTAACACTATAATTACACTCCGCACTATTGAGAGTTCTGGAGGCGAAAGCAATCGGTCGATCCTTGCTAACTTCGCCTTGCGATAATATAGCAGAGATTGCATAGCTAGAAGCGTCACACGTCAAGATAAATGGTTTTGTAAAATCAGGATATATAAGGACTGGAGCTGTTACTAGTTTTTCTTTAAGTTGTTCAAAAGCTAATTGCTGATGATTAGTCCAGATAAAAGGGATATCTTTTTTGAGAAGTTTTGTAAGGGATTTTGCAAACTTGGAGAATTCCGGTATAAAGCGTCGGTAGTATGAGGCTAGTCCGAGAAAGGATTTAATGTCCTTAGCGCATTTAGGAGTAGGGAATTCTACAACTGCTTTTATCTTTTCAGGGTTAGGTTTAACACCTTCATCGCTGATTACATGACCCAGGTATGCGACTTCTTTTCTTAAAAATTCACATTTTTCAGGTTGTAACTTTAGGTTAAAAGTTCTTAATCTTTCGAAGATGAGGGAAATTTTCTCGATATGTTCCTTTAGGCTATGGGAATAGATAACAATATCGTCCAAATAAACAAAGCAGTGTGTACCTTGAAGCCCTGACAGCACAGAGTTCATCGTTCTTTGGAAAGTTGCAGGTGCATTTTTAAGCCCAAAAGGCATCCTATTGAATTCGAAATGTCCTTGCGGGACGCTAAATGCTGTCTTCGCTCCGTCCGAAGGATTCATTCTGATCTGATGAAAACCGGAAGCTAAATCCAAAGTGGAAAAATATTTACTTTGACCTAGTTGATCTAAGATTTCAGTTATTTGAGGAATAGGATATGTTTCACCGATTGTGATGTCATTTAGTTTGCGGTAATCTATCACAATTCTCCATTTCCTTTGTCCGGAGGAGTCTTGTTTCTTGGGTACAATCCAAATAGGGGATGACCACGGAGATTTCGAGGGTGTAATAATATTTTCATCTAACATTTTATTTATTTGATTTTTGACTTCGTCTTTATGTATTTCCGGGAATCTATAAGATTTAACGCTAATTGGTTGTGAAGTGGTTGTTTTTATTTCATGCTGAATTATGTCAGTGCATGTTAATTGGTCACTTGGTAAGTGAAATATATCGGCGTAATGGCTGCATATATCCTGTAAACAATTTGTTTCCTCTGGATTTAAATGTGACATTCTTAAAAGATTAAATAACTGATTGTTTCTTTCGATGCTATTATTTATAGAATTGTTTTTTAGGGTGTTTTTCTGATTATAGTCGATTGGATGTAAGGTAAGTAATAGGTTGGCGTTAATAACCACAGGTTCATCGGATGTGTTTAATACTGTTAGATTTACTCTATTATTACGTTTTACTTTTACTAGACAATTGGATATCAAGAGCGAGTTGGATATATGCTGATCGAATATTATTCCCTCTTGTATTTCAGGGTTCTTTACCGAGCATTCAATAACTGTTTCGGTTCGAGGATCAATTTTATATGAAGGTTCATCAAAGGATAATTTAATATTGTTATTCATCACTTCTAGGATATCCGAGTCGTAATTAATACTACACCCAAAATGTGTAAGGAAGGTACTTCCTATAATACCGTCATAAGGTAGGTCAATGTTATCAAAAACATAAAAATTATGAGATAGCGTCAGTCGTGGATTAAATTGTATGTGTAATTGGAATTTGCCTGAACTTCTTAAAGGCTCGCCTTTTGAATCTATTCCTTTAATTTTAACGTCAGTTTCATGTAAGGGTGTATGATTGATTATGCAATTATTTTTTAGGACACAGATAGATGCGCCAGAATCTACTAGGAAGGTAAGTAGTTTTGGATTTACACTGGTTTGAAGTTTTACGTAGGGTAAGTACCTTTTTTGGGTAATAATTTCATATACCTGGTTGAGTTTTCTTTCATTATAACAAGGATTATTAGAATTGGATAGACCTTGAGTTTGGGGCTGGCTACCCTGTCCGTTGGTCATAGTTTTTAAGGGATGACCGTGAGTTTGGGGCTGGTTACCCTGTCCGTTGGTCATAGTTTTTAAGGGATGACCGTGAGTTTGGGGCTGGTTACCCTGTCCGTTGGTCATAGTTTTTAAGGGATGACCGTGAGTTTGGGGCTGGCTACCCTGTCCGTTGATCATAGTTTTTAAGGGATGACCGTGAGTTTGAGGCTGGTTACCCTGTCCGTTGGTCATAGTTTTTAAGGGATGACCGTGAGTTTGGGGCTGGCTACCCTGTCCGTTGGTCATAGTTTTGTGTTTGGTATCATTAGTTTTAGGGACCCGCCCCGCGCGATACCTAAACGGGACGTTTATTAGTTTAAATTTTCGGTTGGATCATCGACTTCATCTCGACCCTCTTCTTCTTCTTTAGTTTCCGCATAATTTACGCGATACTTGTCTTTATACAGTAGTGATTTAGAAGTCGAAGGTGAGGGTTGAGATGGGGTGAATGGTTGGATCCTATCTGCAAATCTTTTATTGTTATATTCACGCAGTTGGCAGTGTTCAATCACGTGTCCCGATTTTTTGCAATATCTGCAAAACGGTGAATCTTTCAGGGGTAATGATCTTTGCGCATTGTAATAGGTCGGTTTTTGTTGCATTCGATTATTAAAATCATTTCTCCTGAAGGTTGGCTCAGCAGGTTTTGGTTTATTGAAATTATTGCGTAAAAGGGATTGTTGGATCTTTTCTTCGGAAATGGCGTAATTAATAGCGTCATTTAAATTCTTAGGATCCCTACATCTTACTAAATTAGCGATTCTAGGGTGTAATCCCAGGGTAAACGTATGGAGAGCAAGGTCTTCCATAGTGGCTAATCTGCCTACAAGTTCGCTCTTTTTAGAATTGGACACGGTTACTTCGGTTAAAAGTTTCTGTAGACAAGTTTCTATCCTTAATGAGAATTGACTAACGTTCTCTTGAATTCCCTGTTTGCATTCTTGTAGGTCACTTAGTAAGTGTGAGTAATGTTTTCGTTCACCAAATTGATTTTTTAGAAAATTTTTAAGTGAGGACCATGTATCAAATTCTTTAATTGAGCAAGCGGATTCAGCCTTGCCTTCTAACTGACTTAGTATATATCTAAAAACAATATCTTCTTGTTGTGATGACGCTAACTCAATTGCGCTATCACAATTCCTAAGGAATGCTGTTAACCTATCTCTATCACCATTAAAAGGTTTAATAAATTTTAATATTACGTTTAATGAGGTTTCCTCCTCGTATTCTATTTCTTTAACATCTTTCTTGGACTCTTGTTTCGCCATTATTAACGAAAGATAGCAATATTAATTAAAAATAACTCTAAACCAAACCCGAAGGCAACAGCTTAAATAGTGTACTAGACGCAAGGTGTGATATTTAGAATGCGTGGGCGCCAGACAGGACGGATATAATGTTTATATTAACTGCGACAGATAAGAGAGGCTTAGTTATAACTTGATTCAGTTAGATAGTTATTACAATGTTGTTAAAAAATATTTAATTCACAGGAAAAATAGTTATAAAAATTATAAGATAAGTATTTAGTTCACACACAAATGATTAAACAGTAAGGATTTTACATATAAAACGGTTTAATGTCAGATGAAAATTCAGCTTCTCAGGATAATTCAACGTCACTTCTTTACGATTTTCTGGATAACGTATGTAAATAAGAAAATAGGATAATTTCGACTCACAGGAATAGTTCACTACACTTCATCTTAATAGTTGACAAGGACTCTGGTATGATGCCGGAACTGTGCGTCAGGATGACGCCTGGATAACGCCGTCACTTGGTCGGTGCTGGATATGAGATTGCGTGGTCACTTCGATGACTCGCAGCTCTACCACTTATAACACATTGGACATCAAGGGACGCGATTCTACTACGACGTATGGTTTGGAAGAGGTCAGAGTAGATTAAGACCTTTGAATTCGGATCGGTAGACGTTACACTTTAATTAATGGATTTCACTGCCACTTTGTGTGCACTCCGGATATACATTTATGTTTGGATACACTCCGCGAGACGTATTTGGGGGATTTTTCGGATCCCACCGCTGCCACCAAATGTTAGAATGGAAACTCGGGAAGTCTTTTTAAAAAACACTATTTATTTATACACACTGATATAAACTTAGATATAGGAAAATTCGGTAAACGTCTAATTAGGATGGTGGTCCGACCCGAACTAACTATGAGAATGACGTGATCTTATGGCTTACAGAGTTGTTGAGTAAGCAGCTCTCATCAGCATTTCTCCTAACATTGTAGGGATGTAACAGAACGATGGGTCGGTCGTCGGTGGGGGTCGATGTCACTCCGGCTCACGCAGATGCTTTCCGGGCACGGGGGCTGCGGGAAGTTTCTGTATGACGTTGCCGGGGGAGAATCGACCCGGTGCTGCCACCACTGTGACTGTGCAGTTGACAATGCGCAGCATACGTTGTGGAGTGCCCAGCGTAGGCTGGGCCGCGGGCGAGCGGCCTTGTGTAGAGCCGCTCTCTTTTGCCCGATCATCATGCGGGCGGGATGTCAGAAGCTTTAAATCTTGGCTCTGGCCCCCCGCTCCTTTTTGAACAGCGGTGGGCGTCGTCGGTGAGTAGGACTGCTGGCGGTCGCAGCTGCCGCAGAAAGCCCCACACTCCCCTCTCGGTCCCCCTTTGGCCGGGAGGCAGTGCGTAAAGGCATTTTGTTACCGACATAAATATAAAAATTAAAAATATACATGTGCAAGGCTGGTAATTAAAACCAATTTCCACTACAGTTCCGGTTAAGATAAAGAAATTAAGTAGCACTTAAAACGAAATACAATCACGAATGAACTAAATAATTTTACTGAAGAAATGAAGTGAATTTTGAAATTTCAATAACTCTTGACTCCCAATGTATGTACGGCGGAGAGGCGGGAGTTATCCACTCAAGAACATTTTATTTCTGCCTTGCAATCTTCATTGAGTGAGTGCTAAATATTTTATGCTCGTCTGAGTTATAGGA
This sequence comes from Musotima nitidalis, assembly GCA_949126915.1. NCBI lineage: Eukaryota > Metazoa > Arthropoda > Insecta > Lepidoptera > Crambidae > Musotima > Musotima nitidalis. The sequence continues at coordinate 4,627,101 of OX421419.1, forward strand.
GCGACGTGTGTGGCATGCCTACACGCCGTACCGCCGCCCAAGCACATGAGATGTAAGTACTGCTGGCAAAACAGATAAATTCTTATAGACATCATTATTTAAAACTGGGAGAGAAGGCTTCTCCTTTACCGTATAATGTGGAGGTAGGGATCATTGTTTTAAGTTAGACCTTTCACTGTGAGAGAAGGCCTGAAACCAGTGAAAAAATATTAAAGGTTTGAGATATCATCATCATCATCTCAGCCCATAAACGTCCCACTACTGAGCACGATCCTCCTCTCACATACCAAGGTGCGAGGGTATTGGGTCATACTCCACCACGCGGACCCAGTGCGGATTGGCGGAGGCAGGTGTATGGCGGCTTGCTGTTAGAACTTATCAAGCCGCCCATTAAATTTCGCCCGCTTCCGAAAATGGAAATAGTCAAATCGAGTGATTTCCATTAACATCACTAACTAAAGCTCAAATTTTTTTTAAGTTAAAAAATGAATATGTGTTCTGGTCTGGGTGTTTCCCTATGTATATTAAGTTTTTACAAAGTTCCAAAAGTTTCCAAAGTTGATACAAATAAAATAGTATTATATACTACTGGCTTTGCTTAATTTAGGGATAGAAGTTCTAAACAAGATGTTTATCACTTATTTATTTATAGTCATAAAACCCATTTGCGGCTTTCTGTGACCACGTAATTAAACAATTTATTGATTCAGGCGTACTTTGCGGAAATCCATTGTAAGACTTTGAAGATGCCCTGTGTAAGGGCGAAACACGTGTCGTAGTGAATTGTTTCTCGATTTTTCGGGAAATTATAGTAGCTCGGGAATTGTTACAAAGATATTTTTAATTCATCACTTATAAAATTAAACAAAAATATTTTTTAAACTAAATTTGTTTTGCTGACAGTACCCTCTTCGTTCGTTTCAAAGTCCCTTTGGCGATGTAAAGAATACAACATTGCATGAAATAATACTTTCTTGCTTTAGTAACGTCACGCATCTGGGGAACGTCCTCATCCGGAAACGATCATGGAGGTTGAACTGCAGGTTACTTGGTTTGATGGGTGATATTGTTCTCTTCTCTTTACGCATAGCAAATAAAAGACGTATCTAGCCCAGTAGAAATCGACACGGAAAAAGCTAAAGTCGCAAAGCAAGATATAGTTCTGCTTTTTTGATATGTTGTATGTACCAGTTAGGGTGATATGAAGTGTGCAAGTCTCTGTGTCGAGGTGTATTCGCTTGTTTAAAATAAGGGCTTCCCGGAATTTATCAGTCTTCTTTCCAGATGTATGCCATGGTATCTGAAGTAGTCGGAGAATGGTGTTAACGTAATAAAACATAAATTACACGGAATAAAACGTTGAATGAATGTACACGTGACTATGTATTTGAAATGTCGGAATAAAATAGTGTTGGAAACATCAATGATCTTATCTATCTCTTATTATATTTTATTCAGTAAATAAAAATATATTAGATATGTCTTATTAAAGTCTCGACTAATGTTTTATGAACTGTAGCCTGTAACGTCCACGAGTTAGACAGATGATATGATAAAGGTTGCAGGATCACGTTGAATGCATTAATTGTTATCCTGCTGTGGGTATAGCGGAAGGTCTGTGTCAGTCTTTTACTGACTAAAAACCATCCCTGTTCCTTCTTGAGTCTGCTATGTCCCGGGGCCGCGGTATACCTTTCAAACAGTTCCGCAAACCCAGCAGTCTTGAGGCCTCTTAGTGTACACTTGTAAGGCATGCCGCCTGCGTTTAGTCTCATTGGTAGTTTATCGGAGTTAAATATGTTTTGCAGTTTACGTCCTTGGGCTGACAATAATGATGATGGGTATGATATGGATAGCTAATCATCCCCATACATTTTTTATATTCTCTTCTAGTTCTAGTTGCTGTTATCGATGACAGCTCGGGTATTCTTAAGTACTGCCTGCACTAAATACTGCATAAATAAAATTGACGACAACACTCATAGTAACAATTTATTCAGTATAATAATATGTGTTTTACGATTGTAAGCAAGAGAATAAAATACACTGAGCGTAGTCAAACCTAACGATACGTTTATGGGATCAGTGCTAGTGGAACTCTACTGAATACTACGCCTACTGAATGACTACTAATGATGAAGATAGATGACATAAAACGACAATACAAGAGAACGATAATTGAGAATCGAAAGGCAGCGGTGATAGCACAGTGGCGAGACACATAGGCTTGTAAGCAAGAGCATAAAATACACTAAACGTAGTCAAACCTAACAATACGTTTATGGGATCAGTGCTATTGGAACTCTACTGATGAACTCTACGGAATGACTACTGATGATTGAGATAGATGACATAAAACGACAATACAAGAGAACGATAATTGAGAATCGAAAGGCAGAGGTGATAGCACAGTGGCGAGGCCCGTAGACTTCAAATTCAGTGGGTGTCGAGTTCAGACCCTGGTCGCGCTAGTCAAATCTAGGGCAACCGAGATAATGCTAGGATACGAAGAAGGACACAGGATTAATAGTTTGTTACTGTTTGCCTCTGACTATTTGACATTGCGATGCTACTGTGAGTTGATCACCGCATACAAGTAAAATTCTCTATAAACTTCAGTGATAATTTCCAAATATCTAACCTTGCAAAGCTTGCAGTGCTTGCAGTGCAACGAATACTACGCACGCAGAGCACTAACCACAGTTAAATATAATTATCAACATTTTAACCGAATGTTCTATAATTCCAATCACAATATTTTCTAAAATGTAAACATAAATACTTCAATTGATTACTCTAAATTATTTTATGTTTGGCAATTAATTGAAATCATTGAACACACAAAGAGCCCTTTAAACAAATTGATCCATAAGAAAAGTCTAATCGACATACAGGATTGAAGCAATAAATTCTTTAGTTCATTTCAGAAACGAGCTTAGAGCGCTTTTGAACGGGAGATTAGCGCGAGAGCTGGCGGGTCAGCGTTTCTGTGCGATGCAAATGACCAGTCGCCGCTCAAGTTGCTGATCTCGAGTGAATGCTCGCTGCTAACTAGACGGGGTTCAAGTGATTTGGCTGGCTAGACGGACCGAAAACTAGATAGTTTACTAGGTGTTCTCTTCTTGTACTATGGACTTCTCAAGCTTGTTATATGAATATTAGAGATAAACATACTGCTACACTTTTTTGTTTATTTAAAAAAGTACTTTTTGAATTAGATGTAGCGCAAACCAAGAGAATAAAACTGACGTAAACGATTTTTTTCGAACTGCCCATCATTTTTATCGTATCAACACCTCTAACACAATATCATATAGGGATAACTTAACGGTAGTACCTTACGAATAACAAAAGACTATCTCTCCATACTTCTAAAGGTTGTCCGATGCGTACTAGAATGGGTTATGGAACTGTTCGAAAGAGTTACCGCAGTCCCGGAACAATAAAATGCTCAATAAGGAAGGATGGTTTTGATTTCCGCTTCACTCTCAGCAAAAAGCCGTCATTTAATGATTCTCCATCCGTAAAATTTAATGTACTAAAGATAAACATAGTTGAAAAAGTAATCAGGCTGTAATTTGTAATAATAAAATTATTTTCAAGCTAAGGTGTTACGATGTATGTGTACATTCAACATTTATTCTTGCCGTGTTCTGTCTGCCTCATGGGCGTACAAAAACAAAAAACAAATTAATCGATCAAAATTAATGTAATAAATTCTAAATATTTTGTATTGCTATGAAACAAATCGAACCCTGCCCGAGTAGTCATGTCATATGGTTTTGTCATTTAAAAAGTATGCGACATTATAATAACGCTGTTCTTACTAGCACTGTTGGTAGCACGAATTTCTGTAGATATTTTGTCATTAATTCCTAATGCATTTCCGAAAACAGATTTTCTTATTTCTTATGTTAAAGGGAAATCCCTTTAGTAATTGTGGCAAAGTCACTTTTAGCAGAGAGATCTCTTGACAAAACGTTTCGAATGGTGTGAGGTGGTTAGCCCTTCGCCGATCCTCTAAGTTGACCTCTACTACACCCAGGAGAGAACCAGTTATGGGATAGTAGAATTATTCGGAAGACATTCTTTTAGCGACGAAATTATTTACGTATTTGAAGAAAGCGAGCAGTGGTTAATACTGTCTCCTATATAATAGTCCATTATAAAAAGTGACACATTCTCGTTAAAAAAACAACTTTAAAAAACATTTCAGGATAGATAATAGTAACACTTGATCGATAGTTCGGTTGGCAATCGAATAATAATCGACGTCAGAACATTTATCATGTTACTCGTAGAGACGAGACATTAAAAGACGCGTTAAAAGGAAGCAGGCATAAAATTGCCGTGTGTTAAAATTGTTAGGGGAGCGAGCACTGGTTAATACAGACTCAAATAGCTTTATGTCATGACCTATTTATAAAAAAGTAACACAATTTCGTAAAAAAAGTAACTTTTGCAAACGGCAGCGGTGGTGCGCAGCATACGGGCACTTCAGCACGTTCGGCGCGACCCTCGGCGTGTTGAGTTTTTTTAAACGCCAAAACTAGTTTCATTTGGTCTCGGGTACCCGGAGCCGAGCTCGAGTGGCAATATTCATGCAATTAAACAAGCCAGTAATTACGAATGAGGCGGAATTAAGTTCGCGTGGTGCGCGCTTGTGTAACTTTACCTTTGCGATTTTTTGACGCGTGAAAGTGGGCTTATGACAGAGCCTTGGACCTTTTTGTACGCTCGTGTTTTTGACATGGTCAACTGCTAGAGTTTATTTGCGTTTATGTGTACATCAACTTGTTTTTGTAACCTCAAACAAAAGTATTTACCTACCACTTTACTTTACCTTTTCACTTGACCGCCACAGGACAGGCAGTGCCTAGTGTAGGGTTAATAGTAATCGCTGCCCCATGCCACATATTGCTTATTTTACGCATTATTAAAAAAAAAATACTATTTGTGTTTGTATTTTTTGTACCTTATAAAACTTAGGTGCCTTAGATATTTTGAGTATTTTTATTTTGAGTTTTGAACACATTTCTAGGCACAATAAACAAGCTAGTAATTACGAATGAAGCGGAATTAGGTTCGCGTGGTGCGCGCTTGTGTAACTTTACCGTTGCAAATTTTTAACGCGCGGAAGTGGGCTTGTGACAGATCTTTGGACCTTATTGTACACTTGTGTTTCTGACATTGTAAAGTTTGAGTTTATTTCCACTCATAATTTACATAATACTTATGTTATGAACACTCGAATACCTACCTACCTTAACACTACCTACTTAATAAAATAGTACTAATAGTAATAGTAAGAGTGTGCAGTATTTATTTCTTGGTTTTTCAAAACTCCTCTCTAGGCATTGGATAGATTTTCTAGCAGTGGCCATTTTTCCATTTTAGAACCATGCAGGTAACAAACTTTTGAATAGTCCCGAAGCCCCGGCGCCATGACCCTCTCCCCTGGGGCCCCTCACTGTGCTGAAATAAATTGAGGCGCGCGTGAAACACGGACGCGCCCTCGACGCAGCCTGTCGCCCATAGAAGGCGGACGGGCGGTGGAGTCACCTATTACTAACTGTGCAAAAGCCAGCGCCTAAGGTGGCCGGTCGGGCGTCTACCGCGGCGGCTGGGACCATGACGAGACTCAATGTGCCTTTCTCGTTCCGCCGCCTCCTTTATTAGCATGGCAAAAGAAGGCGATGGCACCCCCTTCCCTCTCGTTTCGGATCATGGCCTCCACCAGGGACGAACGTAGCGCGTTCAGGTAGTAAGAGGCTCGTCACAGCAAGGAACGCAGAACCCCTCCTACCGTCAGACGGGATCCCGATGGTGGCGCATTCCGAAGGCAATTTAAAGGCACTTATGCAAGGTCACCTCGAGACCCACAGTGGTTGGAAAGCCTAGTGCGACAAATTATTACCGCAAAATTCGCAAGAAACCGACGAAAAGTAACCACGCAATGATCATGAAATCAAGCACCGTATTATACTATCAAAGACCTTTTTCGGGTGTGACACCCAATAACGCTACAACAAGGTGGCCAAGTGGTGCCGGGTCCAAAATTTACTCAGAATAAATTAGGCGAGACGAGAAACTGTTTGAATTTTAACCCCATCCCGCGCGTGACCGACAGGCGACCGACAAACGTTGAATTTTAATATTTCAGCCTCGAGGCTATTTACATATTACAATATATCGTCGGACTTGTTTGAACTTTGGTAGGTTGATGTTGACTGGAGACCGTCTTTTGATATGGAAGTAATTAAACAGATAGCTAAACACTTTATTTCATACACACATATAGACTATATATGTAATTATGTACATTACATCTCTTCCAAGCTACCTTTGTTTAAGGAAACTAAATCAATACATAGCTAAGTACCTAGTTAAATCAATAATCTTAATTTTTATCTTTTTTTTTATTGATTTTTGTGTAACTTTGCGGAAATTCTAAGTTCTAAGAAATTCTAAGTATCTTAATTTAAACCAGGTTTAAAACTATTGCTGTCACTTTTAATTGATAAAATGAAGACAGTAATAGATAGTGGTTCGTAAAAAGCCCCATAATTAGACTGCGTCTTTTCACCAAATGCATAATTAAAGACCCATGCTCTTCAAAAAGAACGTGAGACTTTTTGGAAAGTCTCCAACGCACATATGATGATGCCTCCTGGTGTTGATATAGCATCCGCAGGGTGCAATGACCTCTTTTCATCAGTGAGCCGCATGATTGAGTGCAACCACGTGATATTAAAAATGCTTAGATATCAGTTCTTCTCTCAATTTAAAAAAGCCAGCAGAGTTAAGATACTTATCTTCCGAAATTTCTGTATTTTTTATTCAACTTTAATAAATAATCTTTCGACATCTTAACAGTCTGATGTAATACTGAGAAATATAAGCCCATTGAAGCCGGAATAACTATCTCTCGTAATTAAAAATAATTGAGTTTATTTATTGATATATTCCGAAGTCTTTGATCATACTCTCAATTGATAGGAAGATCAAGGTACCCAATCATTCTAGATTTGATATCTCTGTTGTAGAAATTCTCCTGAAACTAAGAAGAAGGCAGTGAAGTCCTTACTAATGAGTGATAGGAACTGATTAACATGACCTTGCTTTAAATATTAGCAATAATTCTCCTTGCTACAGAGGCCCAAGTACGATCGAAGATAGGATCACCGCAGTACTTGTTCAAGATCAAGCGCAAATGAATGGTAAGGAGATTAATTGTATCAGTTTCGTTATTCTGCTCTTTTACACTTTAAAAGGCTTTGGTAGACATTGCGATAAAGCAAGAAATCCATCTGCAATCTTTATTTTGTTGGCTGCTTCGGAATATGTCGGTAGTTTTCTGTACACTATGTAATCGAATACATTTCTTGCGGTTAATCAAAACAATCAAAAACTAGTACTTATGGCTTAGAATTTATTTTTTTTAAAGTGACATGTCGTAATGACTACATCCTGCATGATGATAAGCAGTCGATGCAAGTCCAATAAAAAAATGAAAGCGCTTCATTCAAACCATGAAATAAGCACGGTACAAAGCGCATCCACTCATGACGGCCTCCTAAAATGCCGTTTCACGCCCCGCTTAAAAGACCCGGGATCATAGGAAATAGGAAACACAGGACCCGGCAGCGAATTCCAGAGCTTATTTTACTAATAACCCAGACCGTGCTCATATCTGCATGCAATCCGACCTCATGATTGCTGCAGAAAATACAGTGCGTGTGGCTGAGTACTGAACAACAGTCATATAGGCAATATCAAGGTATGTGCACTCAAAACGCAGAGAAAGAAAAAAGAACATACTATCTTTAAAAATCACCTAACCCTAGATGGGTTCATTATAAAACAATCACTCTAAATGAACTGTTAGCAACAAAAATATTTCCTTATATTATTACTCATATTCCCAAAATTCATTAATAACTTTGAAAAGCTCATAATGTACATGACATTCGGATAGATTATTCAACCGTTTGGGAAAAGTGACGCTAAAAAGATTACCGTGTCAAGTGTGACGCACTTTAATCCGGCTCAGTGTCTCCGCAGGACCAATAAATCAGTGTACAGAAAGCTTTGGATCGTGTGATACACTCGGCTTAGCCGTAGACAATAATAAATCTTACACGTCATCATTATTTTGACAAGATTGATCATCTTCTAAAATGTATTTATACCCGTTAAGGAACAGGACGTATTGTATTCAGCTCTCATTGGGATTGTTCACTCGTAATTTCTTTTTGGAACATTTTTTTTAACACATAGCTTACCTTTTCTTTTTTTGGTAGAAAATCATCCCATGACCGTCTCTTGCTGTAGGTGGAGCGAAAAATTGTGGCAGATTTTTACTGACTAAAAAACAGTCATGTTAGTAAGGTACCCAATACGTATTATATATATATATATGTCTTGACGACCGATATGAACCCACTAACTTAACTGACATAGAAGGTTCAATGAGTGCTATTTTATTGATAACAGTTTCTAGGAGAACTTTAATACCGATGTAACAACGATTATTACTAAGCAACGAATAATTTTGAAATAATACCTGTAAAATTATAAAATATATAAAATTATATCTGTGAACTTAAGCTGAAATAATTTAGTGTAAACTTTCATTGTTGTTAAGAAAAATTCGAACTTTCATTTTGTTTGTAAAAAGTTAACGAATGAAAATTATCCTGTTCATCTTAAAGACAATAAAGTAAGTTTTACCTTATTTTATTTTGTACAAATTAAAAATCAAAACTTAATTACTTGTGTCTTACATGTAATAAAGTTTTTATTTTATAAATAATATACTTATATACTAAGATTACTTAGTTTAGTTAGGTTATGTACTACGTTTACTTAATTGTATGATATGAATTAAGAAACTTGAATTCATATCATAATATTATATGACTCTTTATATAGATACAAGTAACGTTCACAATAAAGCTAAGCTTTTATAAATGAATTAGATTCTTTCTGAGTTTCCTCTGGTCAAAACTGGAATTCTTACAGCTTTCTAAAATTTTGAACCACAAGCATGTCCTGGGCATAAATCTCGAAATGTAATAAATCCTGTGTGGGTTCAAACCCAGTTTCAATATTCTCAAACTACCAACCTCGCAAAATAAAGCGTTCTTACCTTACAGTCAGGGAGTTGTCCATTCAAGACAAGAAGTACATTAAAAAATAGTTTAAACTATATTATATTTTTTTGGAGCCCTATCAAGCCTTTGAAAATATGCCATTTACCTGCTTTAATTACTCTTTACGATATTTTAACTAAAGAGTTATAATTAAAAACGAAAAAAGAAGGTGTTGTTCCCAATTTCATAGATAGTCTCCTGGAATCGTGGGGTTCGTTTTCGCGAGATTGTCACGCTAAAATTTAAGATATATTGACTTATATCGAATACATTTTTAACATTTGTGTAGAAATAAGGTAAGAAAGTTTAAACAACTAGCAAATTAAATATTGAATTATGAGTATATAATCAAAACATTTTCCCGTTTTGTCAAAGTTTCAGCTATTAACAGTCGACAGTCGATCGCGAAGACCTTAATTAATATGAAAAACTTGTTAAATCTATTGGTTGTTTGTTTTTTAAATAAGAAGATCAAAATGAGTTTTATCTATGTATAATTTTATTAAGCACGTTGTTAGCAAATAATGATTTAAATTCCGCATTGATATATCATTCTGCAATACACTGCAATGTGTTTTATTATTTTGTACTTATTTTATGTTATTTTTTTTCTTGCAACTTGTATTAAATAAATATTTTTCTTACTTTCTTTATTTCTTTCAATATTTATTTCAATATAACTTCTAATACCATGGACAGCTCTCTAACTATTGCTTAGACTGAGTTACTCCACCTTATTACTCATTCAGGGGTTTTCGATTCAGGTCTCCTGTTTACAAACGATTTCATGAAACTTTCCAACTATATCTTGTCTCTTTCTAAAGGTAAAAGTGTGAGTGAGACAATATATAACCGAATGGGAACTGTATTGGAAAGTGCTTTGAGAAGCCATCTTGGCATGGAGCACTGACGCCGAAGTTGCATAGATCCTATGTCAGCCAGTGCCTTAAGTTTGTAACACACTTAAGAAAGCGTTTCCACTATGTCGTGACGATTAATTTATCGTTGGACGACTGTCGTCCCTAGCTTTTATCATTATATCGAATGTTTATCATCCCTGTGTCAATCGATGATAGCCAGTGCCTCAAGTTTGTAACACACTTAAGTGCGCGTACCCACAATTTTGTAACGAGGAGGATCAAGTTTGTTACACACTTAAGGGTCAGGCTATGTCGTGACGATCAATTTATAGTTGGATGACAATCGTCTTTAGCTGTTATTATTATATCGAGTGTTCAGCGTCATTCGTCACCATGTCTTCGAAATATGTTTTCATTGAACGGCTGTCGTATGCTACTCTCCTTGGATCATGACAAAATTTTAACGTATCACGGCAGTCGTCTCGCAAGTCGTGACAAATTTTTTTATCGTGTTACGACTGTGATGCCTTTGAAATTGCCTCTATTAAATAAAACAAGTAACGATACTTTATACGTTACGATAATTTGTCGTCACTATATAGTGGGAACGCGTCCTAAGAGTGTGTATAAACAAAGTTCAGGCCTGACAGTCTTATAAAGTTACTGTTTTGGGTATGAGTTTTAATTGAGGTGAGTCTTGAGTTCACCAAAATTTGTAAGCGAATATGGAATATACTTAAGGTGTTGTTTGTGTCTGTGGCTTACTTAACTTATTACTTCTTATTGGAACATGTATTATATGCAGTGATCCCTTTTGTAAAACAGAGCTTTATAGGATTTACATTTCAACGACAACATTAGGTAGATAATTTTATTTTAATTTTATTGCACTCAATTTGCTATTATCACTTTGATGTAAGTTTAGTCGGACACAAAATTTGTTGAAAGCTTGCTTTATTTTGTTGTTTGGCTTCAAAAAAGGTTTGGAACTAAAACTATAAGCTCAATTGACGAGAAAGTTGAAAGAGCAAAGGTTTTAATCAACTCTTTACACGCACTTTATATTTGAGAGTAGATGTATGTTCCCCTTGTGCCCTTACGATTTCATCAGCGTAACCCATGAAAAGTATGCAATTTTTTTGGTATAATACTTTTTAAAAAGGACATAAACTGCTGCATATTTTTTAGGGTTTAATCTACATTCCAACCAAAAGTCTTAAAAAGTGAATAAGTAACTTAGGTACAAAACAAATGAATAGACGAACGGAAAAAGCGATCGAAAGAGTTATTTTCACATATATAATATCATTTTGAATAACGAATGATGAATAGCTCAATCTTTGCATAAAAAAGACAAGGGGAAACGTTAAAGACTCTTAATGAAAATTCCCCCTTGGAAGACTACATAGACTGCAAACAATTTATTAAAAAAATGAGCGATCAACGGCCTCTTGAATGGCGCTAAATAATCGAGTTAAGTGTGTGGTAACGTGGGCGCCATCATAAATCTAAGACAAGATATTACAAAACGGCGTTTTATCTTGAGATATGACGTTGACGGATCGCTTGGCGAACGCGGACAATCTCTCCGGTGGCCATTTTGTTTACTTTTTGAAAGATGGCGCCTATGATTCGGTTAAGTTTCCCGTTTCTGTGTTTTATTACATGCATTTAAATTTTTGTAAATGTCTATTTCTTTAATCATCATGTGTTGTCTTAATATTCATTAACCTTATCTAATTTCATAGTTTTTTTTTGTTTTAAATAATGGCTTCGTGCGTTAAGCACATTTAGCCAGTGTCAAGTAAGAGATATATTAGTTACATATAATTTATAGCAAATGAGAATGAATAGTGATAAAGATGATAAATGCTAAATGAGATGCCCTCCCCCTTAGCCCCTTGAGTCCTCAGTAAAGACGTGGGACTATACTGAGATCTCACATGGACTTATTGAGAGAATTTGAAAAGTGATGTTCCACTATTTTGTTTCATTTACCAACACTCATGGACGTTCACAAACACTTAACGATTAATAATCTACCGTTGTGTAATTTCACAAATTTTTGAAAATAAAACAAACTGCAGACATGACGCTTCACTTTCCCGCCAAGAAGTCAATTTCATAGCTTAGAGATGTAATGCTAAAAAAGATTAACCTTTTTTCGCACAAGATCGAAAAGAGGTTATAAGGGTCACTAGTTTTCAATACTGTCTCCCCCCACAAGGAAATTTGGATATGTCATCAAAAATCACTAGTAGGTATTCTTTTAGGACTAATAGTTTTTGTAGTCTGGTTTACACGCAAAGTTCATTCCGAATCGATGTGTTGTTTTGACAAGCTTTCGGAGGATAACGCAGCATCATTTCCCAAACCCACATCTCAAAACTCCGGTTCGCCACTTATAAAGTCCTTAACACGTATGCACAGTAAGATAGGGTTCATATTAGTATAGCCATGTAGACCTTCTTTGTATACCATCTGTGTATCATGTAATGTGCCATGCAATAAATGATTTTATTTGGTAATAGTTTTGGAATTAAAAAGAATGAATGAAAGAATCGTACATAATTTTTAATAAATGATTATGGCCATACATACATAAAGCATTTGCAATCAAATTGTATATTACAATAATAATTATTGTTAACCAATTTAATGCCTTACCTAAACTGAAGAGCTATGAGCTTAGCGTCAATGTTGAAGTGAATAATTGTCAATGGATCAAGCACACTGGATACGCCATAAAGAGCCTTCGGGATTACTTGCGTTCATAATTAATTTTCTATATTCTCTTACGACACGATGTCAGGGGTGACACACCACTTTGTACTTCAACTTGAATGACACGAGTGCGATGATTAATAGTAATGAAAATGACGCAGATGTTAGAATGATAACGCTAGATGTGTCAACTTATCTTATATAGGAAGGAAAAATTTTATAGCTACTGCCAGCAATATGTCAAGTGCGACAAAACTTCACTTCCAGGTTTATCGTAGATGCCGGAGGACACGGTGGAGCACACCACCGCGGTCTGTCCCGCTTGGGCAGAGCACCGGCGTGTCCTCATAGCGGCAATCGGTGGCGGCGCCCTCTCGCGATCGGCCCTGGTGGAGGCCATGGTCCGAAGCGAGAGGGAATGGGGTGCTGTTGCCTCCTTTTGCGAAGCGGTCATGCTAGCAAAGGAGGCGGCAGAACGAGAAAGGCAGAGTGCCTCTCGTCCCAGCCGCCGCGGTGGGCGCCCAAGACGTCGGGAGGAACAAGGTGACTCCCAGCCACCGTAGGCGCTGGCTTGTGGGCGGTGAGTAATGGGTAACTCGCCGCCCGTCCGCTTTCTATAGGCGACAGGCCGCGTCGACGGCGCGTTCGTGTTCCACGCGCGCCTTAAAGAGATGTCAGCACAGTGAGGGCCCCCAGGGAGGGGTCAAGCCTGCTGGGACTGCGGGACTGTCCGAAAGGGTTACCGCGGCCTCTGGACGTAGCAGGCACAAGAAGGAACATGGATGGTTTTTAGTCAGTAAAAGTCTGACACACCCTTCCGCTCCACCCACAGCGGGAGAAGGTCATTAGATGATTTTCCATCCGAAAAAAAAAAAAAAAAAAAGGTTTATCTTAGATAGATGCAGAAGGTATACTTAGTATTATTTTTATAGCAATCACGCACCAATTAATTTAAATTATTTTAAAGGTATGTACGGTTAGTAAAGGAATTTTTTTTTAAGTTGGTAATAAACAATATTTTCAAATAACTTTCGCAACAATAAAGATAACTGAAGAATGTCTGAAAAGAAGTCCAATTATGCTGCAGTTACACCCACTACAGCGCTGATCTTCTGTGTGTAGGCTGTTTCAGGAATAGATTCTTCTTTTTGGTCATTATCATCATCCTGCCCTACTCCCAGTTTATCTGGGGTCGGAGTAGCCTGTTCCTTTCATTACTCATCTTTAAGTTGTTCCGATTGGTGCCTGTGTCTGCTTAAACCTTGTCTACGTTTGTTGTTTGACGAATCTAAACGATCATGTTGATCTTCAATACAATAAAGTGTATTTTATAAAAAAAAATTGTTGATTATGCTTTATTCATCACCATTATTTATTATCGGCACCATTCCCTATTATATCGTTCTTGCTTGTTGGGGTTTTCAGTCATCCTTCTTTCTCTTCACTCGGTAACGTGCATATTCATAGCTCTTTTGAACACATGATCTTCTCCTTGAGATATTGGATCATCATCATATCCTAGCATTATACCGGTTGCCCAAGACTTGAGCTTAGAGCTATGGTCTAACCCGATTTGGATGAATCTCATTTTTATATGGACAGACTGCCGTCTAACCTCCACAACCCAAAGGGAAACATCATTCTATGGTCAAACCAGCTGTCAGTCTGTTAGCAGGCACGTACTTTCATATAACGACTGTCATAAATGTTCATGATAGCAGCAACCAGCGGATTAACGTGCTTTCCGAGGCACGTGAACGATAATTACACATTTAACTTCGAAAAGTCATAGGTGCTAGATCAAGGTTTGAATCCCTGAACCTTAATTTAAGTATGGGTCTTGCCAGTCCCCTTCTCCTTTATTAATGTCGATTAAAAAGAAGGCAAAAATTAAATAAAGGCAAAGATTAAATACAAGACAAAGATTTAATAAAAGGCAATGATTAAATAAAGGGCAAAGATTGAATTAAAGGAATAGATTAAATAAAAGGCGAAGATTAAATAAAAGGCAAACTGCATTACATGCTGTATAACACGGGGCTATTACGCTTTGCCACTAAGCCCTGATATTATTGGCTTTGTGTAAAGAGTCATGTTTACATGGGCTTGGGTAAATGCAGCTTAAAGGAGCTCAGTGTGACACTGGCGAAATTACTGGCATTTAAAGTTAACATTGTTTTAATAGTGTAAACTCTTGTTGATAATGTTAAAATAGGCAAGTTGAAATAGAGATCTCATTTTAATGAAGTTTAGTAGATATTAGACAAAACGATGTGGGTCGATAGTTTTTTTTTAAAATACATATTATAAATGTTCTTAGACATCTCACACAGTGTTAACTTTAATGTATGAAGAGCTTGTACTATGGGCACTCTTTCTGTAGTCGGTCCCGCATACCTGAGGATCTTGGTCAGCTTGGGGTCCATTCCGGGATCGGATGATTTGCCTCTATTGGTTTCTATCTGGCCCCTTTCTCACAACAGAAAACACAAAGCGCACCCACTCATAACGGCCTGCTGAAATGCCGTTTCACGACCCGCTTAAAAGACCCGGGATTATAGGAGCTTAATGGTCTTACACAGGAACGACTCCCATTTTTTTTGGTTCGAGTGCTGACAGAGTTCGCATTGTGTGGCCGAAGTATGAAAGTATGTACTGGGCGCACACAGTTGACAAGCTGGTCTTAATGTGGAGTTGAGATAAGAAGAATGCATCAATCCTCTGTCTTTCATGGTTCAGAATTGTCCATATTTCCACTTCGTATAGGAAAATAGTAAAAGCAAGAGCTCGTATTAAGCGAATTTTAGTATTAAGCCCAATACGAGCAAAGGCACTAGATAACAGATAAACATACTCAAATGCCCAGATCAAGTGAATCATATACGTTTTCATGCTTAAAAATATAACAATACAGATACATAATATAAACACTGATTCACGCCGGTCGTCTATTTAATTTACTTTTTTATCAGACCCTAAGTCAATCACCATGTCATATAACTACATTAATTATACATCACACATACATATATCATCATCATCATCATCATCATCACAGCCCATTAACGTCCCACTACTGAGCACGAACCTCCTCTCACATATCAAGGTGTGAGGGTATTGGGTCATATTCCACCACGCTGACCCAGTGCGGATTGGCGGAGGCAGGTGTGTGGCCTCCTGCTGTTAGAATTTTTCATGCCGCCCATTAGGCCTCTAACATGGCTTAACGACTACCACATTTAGTGATAACCGGGACCAACGGCTTAACGTGCCTTCCGAAGCACGGAAGCGCTCGATATCAAATGCCACACAAACGGTCACCCATCCAAGGACTGACCTCTATAAACTCTGCTGTACTTCGGCTATCGTTTCCGACCACCGAGCACCGCAGAGCTACGAGCGCTTCAATATATATGATATTGTAAGTACCACGTAATAGATAGCGATGGACACTTACCGGGAACTTACATGGAACATTGACATGGAAGGAACTTACAATGTTTGCCAGAAATTCGTCTGCTGAGGTGAGGTTGACTTTGGCTCCTAAAGTCTTAGTAGAATACCTATACACCCTTATAACTCCATTCACAAATACAACATTTACATGAACATACACAACTTATAATACGATCAGGTTCAGAATGTCCAATACCCAAAATATCCCCCGGAAGAAAAAACGTCTATTTCTAAAATATTACGAGAAATAAAAATAAATTATAAAACTGAATAGCTTTCACATAGTTATAAAAAAAAAACTTAACCTACTGGGCTCCTTATAGATTTTTAGAAAATGGGAAATTTTGGTAATATGACATTCTGAACCCGATCATTACAATACAACCAACAGTGAAACAGAGTAAAGTAAAGTAAAGTAAAGTAAAAAAAATATTTATTTCATAAACTATTATACATAGTACTTGAAAACGTCATGATTACAAATGAAAAAAAATACAATCGAAATAATATTACACTAAATCACGAAGCTTAGATTCACTTACATGCAAAAAAACAATTTAAAAACAAAAAATAATTAAGTGTAAGTGAATCTAAGTGCCAGTTCCGAGCCACCGCTCTGTAAGAAGAACTGGCAAGAAACTCACAGGCTATGCTCTTTTAAATGTGTCCATTAGTTTGGTACAGAAGGCATAAACATTAATTTCCCCGATTTTTCTTTGACGCATTAATAATCCTCGCCCAACAGTTGTCTTACGGAAGGAACACCTCTCGACTTTTCTTTTAATCCCAACTGAGACTCCGTTTCACAAACTAAACGATGCATAATTTCCAAGTGCAGTCTCTTTTAGCTGTAAAAGAAATGTAAGGTGTTTGTTTTAAAGTGTCCTTATAACTCTACTTTATATCAGCAAGGATGCAGATGTTTTAAAAATATGTTTAGTTTTATAGATTATTAAAATAGAAAACATTTCGCATGATATGTCTTGAATGCTCCAATAATATTAAGCTTCATACTTGTATTATAAAATATGGGTTGATTGATATTTTCCTCTGGGTTGCAGAGGTCAATCGGCAGATATAATAAAATTCAGCCAAACTTGGTTGGACCAGTTTGGTTACCAGACCTTGCCCCAAGCGTAAGTCTGCGGCTACCGGGATAATGCTAGGATATGAAAATGTCTTGTAATTTAAAATGACTTCCCTAGGTAGAAGACGACTTTAACTTGATATTATAAGGTGTAATTTTGTATACATTCTAATGTGTACCAAAAAACAAATAATATCGCTCCTCCCCTTTTATCTTATATTTCAATTAGGTACCTAATTATAATCCAAGTTTTATCTTAATCCGTAAAATAGATACATCTATATGTCCTTACATCGGTGAGCTAGTCTCGTGTCCAGTGTAAATTTAACATAAAATATAAGAAATTAATTAGAAAATTCATTAAACGTATTAAATGGCAGGTGACCGCTGTGCTCAGACTAATATCACGGTCTAGCATAATTGGGAGCTGAAGTTTGAATTGAATTTCACGAGAGCTGCTCGCATAGGTAGGACAAAGGATCACAGAACTACTCCGTGTGTAATCATATTCTACATCAAGAACTGTGTCATTTAAAGTGGGGTAAATATCTATTTGCGTCATGACTTCATTACTTATTTTCATTTGAATGTTCTGAAGTACACATTATCTGAATAAAAATACCTTAGGACGTTTTATAATAAATCAAAGGATACTACTCTTCAAGAGTGAGTGAGAAAGTCGCTTTTAAAATTGTTATAACTTCTATAACTGCTTTTGTTTGGTTTGATTTCGTTTAAGTAAAAAAAATAGTGTTTTTTTTTTTTTTCTCAAAAGTTTCAAAGAGTAAAAATATTAAAAGTGTAGTACTTAGTTTTGCAGGCGAGTCTAGAGAGGTTAACAAAGAAATAGTTCCATCCTACAAAGATATCTGACAGTTATATTCAAGAAGCTAAAATGTAATTAAGCGAGACAGTCTCACAGGCAGGCGTATAAATAGACAAGCGTAATGAAGCGCAGCGAACGTGTAAAGCAGCGTATAATTTGTGCAGTTCATTATTCCCGGGAGGTGAAGTGGCCTGCATTCAAACTCTCCCTCACCTCATAAAAGGGATAAAATTTGTTTTGAAAATGTTGCACGAATCTGGTTTTCGCCATTGCCCTTTTAGCTAAAAAATAAGTCTGGTATAACGCATTTAAGAAGGTTTCATGGAGATCCTTATTAGTGCAGCTGCGGTGTTTTATCAAACAAATTCTGCAAGTAGGTTCAATTTGTTAGGCAGCAAAAAAAAAGTTTATTGATTATTTTGGCATTGAAACCTAACTCGTTTTACATAAAACAAACAGCCTGTAGAGTAAAAAGAGAGTGTCTAGATCGGACGGTGGATCAAAAAAACAGAACGACAAAATTATTGTATATATAATTAGGAAATTTTAAATTAAAAGCGCTTATGGCATTGTGAGACACCGGAAACGATTTGAAAAACAACCGATAAAGGTCGCAGAATCACAAGCATTTGCCTACAATCGGTCACATTTAAAGTATATGGGCATCATCTCAGTCACTAGAATTTCACTGCATACCAAAATTCTCCAGATATCTTGCTTTTCACGTCGATCTTAAGCCACTAGCATCCACCGGCTTACTGCCGCCTTTACACGTTTAAAGATCCATTAGGCGGGAAGCCATTCTACGTTTGTCGGTTCGTGGTCGCCATTTCAGAAACTTAAAGAACCAGCAGTCTTTTGAATAAAATTTATTTTCGCTCTGTCTGTCTTTTATTTAATAAAATTAGTACGAATCCAGACAATCAGGTGGATTATATCTAAACACCCACCTCACTAAGAGAACAATTTCCTAAAAAAAAAGCAAGCTGCAAGATCTGAAATACATCCATAAAAATGTCTCCCTACTAGAACTTTAACGTGATTACCCAAGAGCACCTGAGTAGCTGTATTTTTCCGCCAGCCATAGATACAGAGTACCTGTCCATGCAATTTAAATGGTAGCAATCTAAAACTGCCTCAGACATTTCATAACCTGGCTTTTAATTTAATTTCGCGAACAAGCTTCAAAGGTAAGGAAATATTCACAGAGAGGACGTTTCGACGCACCGGTGCATAGCAATGTTTTATGGCCTCATGTCTTGCCGGGCCGAAGTGGATCTTAATTACCACATTTTAAGAGCCCTAGTTGCAGACGTTTTTTCTGCCATCCTTGACGTTGCTGTGTGCTCAAGTTTTAGTGTATGGCACAAGTTAAAGGAAATTTTATATGGATAAATACTGCAAATTTTAAGATAAATATTTTGCAACTTGGTTGGTTATAAATAACTATCTAGGATTGACTGGTTTATTTGCTAAATAAGTCGGTCTGAATAGTTAATTCAGGTTTGTCTAAAGTAGATAATAAACAACTATAAAACCAACCTTTCTTATGTTAGGAGTTTGAGTAGAGGTGGATTGGGCAAGAAACATGTTAAGTTCTGTTCTATATGAATCATATCCACAAAGTAGGTAACAAACAGAAATGTCTACTCATTTATTGTTCTTGAATGAATTATAAAGTAAACTGAAGAATCACTACTTGTCAAATTCGGCACATAATTAGCACTTTTTTTTCCCCCCTTTAAATGTTCCATTCGTTATCTTACAATAATGTTAGCATAAGTTGTATGTATGTATCTATGTATATATTTTAATATAATATTAGCATATAAGAAATTTGCTTTATATTTTGTTCTTATTTTTATTTAATTTTTTTTTTTATTAGTAACACTTTTCTTGGACAACATTTATCCCGTACAACTATTTAGTTTACAACTGCTAGGGTTGGCTGGTAGAGATCTCTTCTAGAGATAAGTCCACCTTTGTACATGTTATTTTATATACCTCATGTAATATTTAAAATTATTTTTGTGCAATAAAGGATTATTATTATTATAAATTTCAGTCGTAACCTGTGGACACTACTTTTAATTTAATGGTATAAAATAAATTATAGACTAAAAATTAATTAATCTTGCCGAGAATATACGACGATTATTACGATCCCTTGCCAAGATACCACAATGCCTTAGGACGAAATTCTTCAACCAATGTATTTGCTAGATAAAGTAGAAGTGGGCGAGCCATACAGGTCAAAGAACCTACGGCGGATGGACGATTTTAAACATAAGATGACTGATTGTAAGTAGACGCCTCAGTCAGATAATCAGGATTACGCTGCCTCAGTCAGATAAACAGGATCAGTAATTACCAAAAAAGTAAAGGAATCTCTTTTAAAAACGACCATAAAGCTACTAAATGTTATAATTATTATTTGACGACAGATATGGCGTGGAGGTCAGTATACCTACACTTAACTCCAGAGGTCGTGGGTTCGATTCCCACACAGTAAAAACCTTTGTGTGCATTAACATGAATATTTGTTCTGTTCTGGGTGTTTTCCTATGTATTTACAAAAAAAAAGTATTTAAGTATGTTTATCCGTTGTTTAGTATCCATAACACAAGTTCTGAATGATACTTATCTTGGAACTAAATAATTGGTGTAATTGTCAGAAAATATTTAATATATAATTATTATTATATTAGTTATGTTATAATGTTATTAAATAATGTTTATCCCTCAAAATATTGCCATGCCCTTGCAGTGGCCATATGGTTTTCTATTTGTGACTGTACCTACCGTCTATTTGTAATTGTGATATTCAATAAATCATTTTATGTCGAATATTACCAAAATAAGTTTGATATTAATAACTCGCTTCGCCTGTGTCTTGCGCCAGACTGAAAGGTAAAAAGTAAGATTTCCTCGAGCAGCCTCTGCGGGGATTTTTCGTATTCATTTTGGTCTGTTAGTTTAGTTTTCAAGTGTTAGGTAATTTTTCACCATTTTACATGCTTTGATTAATTTACATTGCCTTTGACATATTCTTGCAAGGGAACTTCTCTGTGATCATGAACCTTGTAAAAGTTGTTACTATTCTTACGTTGTACTTAACATACTATTGTATTTTAAGTGCGCGATTATAAGTACATAATAAAACATATATTATGTGTATTAAAATTGCGATTTGTCTCAGTCTGTCTGTGACAACGAATCACTATGGTATTTGGAACGCGTAACGGTAAAATTAGTAAAATAAACCGCAAAGAAATCTATAAAATGTTTTTTTTGGGGTTTATTCATAATATTATGAATGCGATTAAAAATATGTAAATAGATTCTAACTTGTGTTATTTAGCATCCAAAATGCTAAATAACGGATAAACATACTTAAATACTTTTTTTGTACATACATACTCATATTCATGCACACAAAGATTTGTCCTGTATGGGAATCGAACCCACGACCTCAGGAGCGGAGTGCAGGTATACTGACCTGCACGAATAAAAACTTAACCTATGAAGTTCCTGTCTAACGCCGTAAGTTCACCTGTCAGCTGTTAAACCGCTGGAGAGAGCTTGTTTACATTGGACCTCAGGACCATTACCGTCCCACAACTGGGCACGAGTCCCCTCTCATAATTCAACGTAAGAATAGGTTAGCTCATACTCATACCGAGCGAACCCAGTATAGATTGTTGAGGGCATGTATGTGGCGTCCTTGTGTTAGATTGTTTTAAGCTGCCCTGATGCCTGACTAATTTAGATTAACTAAACTTGTAGTGGTGACCAACGTCTCAACATGCCCTCTGAAGCATATAATCACACGATGTAAAGAGTCTCTGTGAACTTTGCTTAACTTCAGTAATCTTACCGACCACTTTTTATAATGGAGCAACGCGATGCAGAGTCATTTGCATTATACCGCTTAAGATAAAATATTGTTATCAAAATACCCTCCGCTGATGTAAATAACTTATGTAAATAATCACTAGGTACTTGTTCAAAATTGATTGCGCCTTTGTGCACAACAATAGGTGCAGGATACTCTCCCATTGTTCATCGCACACGCACAAAACAAGGATTAACGGACGATCTCGTCGTTGAGACACGATACGATACGATTACGATAGGTACACTTTACTGCAAAGTGAATGTAGGTGCTAGTTCTCATACGCCAGAAGACGCCTCATGCTACAATTTCACTGCAGATATTATGTCTCCAAGTATTTCTGCTATCCGTAATACATAAAGAGATAATTAGAATAATGATATAAATATTGTGCACATAAAAAAACTAAATGGTCGCCTTAGTAAAATTGACATTCAACACTGCTGCATCGAACGAAATGGAATAAAGCTTTTTTATTTCGTTTCATAAAATGTAAGCTATGTAACAACAGTTTTTTAAATTTAAATAATGGTTTCGTGCGTGTAGCCCATTTTGCCAGTGTCAAGTAAAATATATACCTATTAATAACATTTAGCTCACTGTAACTGAGAATGAGTGGCGATATAGATGATATATGGTAAATAAGATGCCCTCCCCACTAATTCCTTTGAGACCTTAGTAAAGATGTGGAACTATACTGAGATATCACATGGTCTTCCAAACAGAATTTTAAAAGTGATGTTGCACTGTATTGTTTCATTTACCAACTTATATATATGTACGTTTACAAACGCATAACGGTTTATAATCCACCGTTAATACACAATAACATAAGAAATATCACAAATTATAGAAAACAAAACAAAACTGCACACAGGACGCTTCACTTTTCCGCCAGTAAGTCCGGTTGTCGTACAGTTAGTTAACATTAAGGTATGTGCCTCGCAAACCTTCTTCAGGTGAAAATTCTTGTGTGCTATGTCGACAATTTAGTTTACCTACGGGTTTTCTCATTTCAGACTGAATGATAGGCGTGCCATCTTCTGGTGTCTTTTATAAACTTACGACGCGACTCTTTCACGGTCTACGGAAATTAATAAACTGTTGGTATTATCTATCTTTATAAAAGAAAGTCGAGTGAATTACACTATTTATAACCTAAGAACCACTAAACCGATTTGTCTAGAAATTGGTGGGGGAGTAACTTAGAACCAGGAGACGGCCATAAGATACTTTTATCCCGATCCCGTTGGACGTGATATAAAACATGAGACATATAACAAAACGCAACTAACATGAAATAATAAAACGCAAACAGAACTTTCATCAACAGACTAGCTAAAGTTAGAAGACGCAGTACCCGCAAGAACTCGATTTAAAAAAAAAGTTTTTCAAAATCTCGCGTAAGAACTCGCGGGCGGGCGTTAGTATCTAACAAAAAGTTTATGACCAGAATATGATAGTTTTTGTCTAAGGCCAATATTAATATCCTATACGCAACACGAGATTGAAACCAATCTAAGATAGAAACCTATCCTGGTTTGCACAGTTCCTAATGTTTGTAAGGATTAGTTATGGAGACGCTTTACTTGATAGAAGAATCAATACTTCTATCAAGTAAAGTTTCTATCGCTGATAGCCAATTTTGGATCTAATGTAGCAATTAATTTCGGGCGTTAATAGAATAAAAATAGATTAATATCCTGCTGATTGTTTTCACAACCTCATCTAGGCCCGGGGGGCTGTCTCAAGTGCAAGTTGGGTGACGATGAGCCTTCTTTAAAGACAACATTTCGCATTCAATAATCATATTTGACAACACACATTGATTTTCTCCTTACAAGTTCGAAGGGCGAAATATTTATTATCAGCTTTGAAAATTAGCTTACAGTAACTCAAATCTATACCGTAAATAACTCCTCGAAGAGCTTATTTTAAAATTACGCAATTCCTTTTGCGCCCTTTAGCCAACAGCAATGCACAAAGTTATAACGGAACCCTTAAATATTTGAAGTACTTAAACAAAGAAAGAGGAAAAGTTTCAACATTGACTTGTCCAATGACGTTTATATTTTGTTTCGCGGCGCAGGGGGGTGAAATCAACTCTTTAGTAAAGTGTCAGGCTGGGAGGGCACGCGCGGGCACTGCGCCAAGTACGGGATAAAGGTCGATTTACGAAGTCCCAACTGATTTCCCTGCGGATCTGTAAACTTCCTGAGGAATAACAGCGAGTTCACTATGCTTTATAAGCGCTCGAAACTTCTCGGTACTAGGCCGTCGGAAAGCTTTACAGAGTCCTTCAATGAGTACCATTTGTGTGTGTGGTTATTACTTTATGTGGTTGTCGTTAAGTCTTAAAACTCTAAGAGCAGGACGCCACCACTTGCCTTTGCGAACCCGCACTGGGTCCGCGAAGAGTATAACCTAATTCTTGCTTGGTGAAAATATGCCCGTGCTTAGTTATGAGACGTCAATAGGTTAAAAGACTGAGGTGATGATGATGATTGAGTTCACTTCTCTTTGTTAGAGTGGTTATAGAGTCGCAATGATTGACAGCGCTGATTGTCCAATGTGTATGTGGTTAAAGGTAACGTGTCTGAGGGACGCTCAAAGTTCATCGTCGGCGTTTTCTTTAATTTTATTTATTTTGACATGTCATCCCTGATGCGCAGGTAATCAGCTTAACAGTATAACCAGTTGTAACCTTCAAGTGGGCAGTTCAAGAGATATATATCATAGTCAAGAAAGAGAAAAAAATTAAAGCAAAATGGGTGGCATAAATTGACATATAGACTGAGCTGGCTGTTAATGATGCACTGTGTATAGCAACGACGATATATCGAGTGCTATTGTAATTGGTGGAAGGTGGGATTTAGTTTCTGATTAATAATTTCGCTTCTATACTGAGTTCGTTTACACGTGTTGACAGCTCTGAAGGGTGATTATGATTTTGGCTAAATAATTATTGTGTTTAGGAAATCATTTAATGTATTGTATAAGGCTTTTAGTTTGTAATCTCTTTGTCAAGCTTTAATGATGTCTTTTATTAGAATATGAAGTCCTTTGAAACCTAGACATCTAATGTAATTACAAAATCACACAAAGACACGAGGCTGTCTGACATGTTATTTTTGTCACAGTATTGGCAAAAGAATATGTCAGACAGCCTCGTGTAGTCGAGTCTTAATGTGATTTTTTAATTGACACTTCCATTTATTCTGACTCAATAAAATAAGTATGCTTTTGGACTTGGACTTCTTGGCGGGAAAGTGAAGCGTGTCTGCAGTTTTGTTTTATTTTCTATAATTTGTGATATTTCTAACATTAATGTTTAATAACGGTGGATTATTAACCGTTAAGTGTTTGTGAACGTACATGAGTGTCGGTAAATGACATAAAACAGTGCAACATTAGTTTTCAAATTCTCTTAAGAAGTCCATGTGAGATCTTAGTATAGCCCCACATCTTTACTGAGGACTCAAGGGGCTTAGGGGGAGGGCATCTCATTTATCATTTATCATCTTTTTCACCACTCAGTCTCATTTACTATAAATTATTTGTTATTAATATATCTCTTACTTGACACTGGCTAAATGTGCAAACCGCACGAAGCCATTATTAAAAAAAAAACTTTGATGCTAGATAGCTTGGTAGCTATATTATTATTTTAAAATTCATACATACCTTCACGCCTGTTTCCCCGAAGGGGTAGGCAGGAGTCATATTATACTCTCACACTTTGCCAATTATATAGTTGGTCCCACGTAATAGGTGGCGAGCCTATTGCCGCTTGACGGGCGCTGTTATTTGTTATTTAGAAATACATTTTTATATTACTTATTTAGTTATTGTTCACTTGATACTTTTTTATTATTTATTAATCAAACAGAAGTGACCACATAGTTACTTATTTAGTTAAGGCTTACACAAGAATAATTGCAATTAAAATTTTATCAAGAATGCAGCGTAGTTTGCATAAGCCTCATTATTATATAGTTTATGTCTCCGCTATAAAAACAGATAGTACCAGATTATGATATAGTATATGTCTCTGCTAAAAAAACACATAGTATCTAATTATGAAATAAATATTATTTCTGACACTTACAACAATTATTTTTCCAAGATAAGTATTATTAACATTAAGAACTTGTGTTATTGATACAAAATAATGGATAAACTTACATAAATACAATTTTTTTTTTGTCAATACATACTTAATATACAGACCAGAACAAATATTCATGTTTATGCATGTTTGTCCTACGACTTTTTAGGGGAAGGGGTCGTCGATCGTCAAACTAGTCAACAATAAAATAGTGTCTACGTTATAGAAACACATAGTAATAATGACGTACTTAATTCATTTTACTACCTACAATTTAAATCGTAAAAAGCGTCTGTTAAAAATCACCCCCATAACAGATTTATTCACACCTTACATTCAAACTCGGGCAATTCTCATCGCGCACTTTTATAGCCCCGAAACGGAACTATAAAAATAATATTGCCACAAATATGATGTTCTGCCATACAATTCCCTTCTGCGATACAAATAAAAAAGGCCCTTTACAAAAGATAAACTAGACGAAATGCCATAAAAACGGCGAGCGCGTAAAATCTTGAACGGAACAACCTTTATCTGCATAAAAAGACCTTTATTTCGCTTACTGTTTATTGAATAAGTGCTTTATGGTAAGTACCAGGTGCTATCTTGTGTATTTCCTTTTGATAAAAGTAAGTGGCGGTTTCAGTAACGTAAATTTGTACAAGATACATAGATATAGATAGAGGTTTTTACTAAAAATAAGGCTTCTTTTGGAAATAATCTGTTTTAATCGCACTTAATTTTCGGTGGTGTTAGATCCCAATGAGTTCACAATATGAGGTTAGTAGATAGTTGTGTCCTATCTAGAAGACTTAGTAATTCAGGCATTATCCTCCTGCCCTGCTCCAAGTTTATCTAGTGTCAGCACAGCATGTCTATATGGTGCAATTACAGATACCACAGGTGCTGGTAGCAGTACCCTATCACACGTGTTGTTGGATTGTTACCGCGGCCCAGGGAGATAGCAGGCTCTAAAACAAACCTGAATGGTTTTCAGACAGTAACAGACGAGTCGATACGAGACAGTCGTTTGATGATTCTCCATACGAAAAAATATAATAAAAATGTACCTGATCAGGCATCATCTCATTTGGACGTATGGGTGCAAAACGTTTTAGTAGATAATTTTATAGTCGGCTTGACACCATTCTTAATTGGGAATGCTTTTGCTAGTGGTTCGGCCCTGACTCCGTCACCCACTGTAAGCAGTATTTCATATGGTAATATGTAACTTAAAGGCATATAACATTATTTGGAAGAACCGTTAATCATCTTACTATCCTATAGATGCATTTTGAGTAAACTCTTTGCCATATCTTCTCGTCTATACTGTTCCCATTCAGATAAAGCGATAGCAGGTAGACGTTTTGTTCGTTAGAGCCGAAAGACAGTTTTGGTAGAAATTGCGTAAAAGCTTATTTTTTTGTGTTGCTGGTTTTGGGAGACTGTAACGCCCTCGATAGGTCTAGTTAGGTTTCCTCTAAGATTAACTACACCGGGAGAATTGCACACGTCATTGCTTTAACGCATGATCTGAGCCGTTTGATAAACCAGCCTCCTGGAGTACCAGAATTTATTCGTTCGCATCTGGTTTAATCGTCACAGTAACAGGGCTGACCATAGAAGTTAGGTTGTATAACGCATGCGCAACGCAACGAAGAGAAATGAAAATGAAATGAAATAGATTTATTTGCTTTGATTTTGCGTTCTTACATAAAGGTCTTATACAGGTTAGTTGTATCGTCAAAATCTACTTATATCTAAGTGTGCAAATGTTATAATATATTTAGATTGAATTTAAAGATACAATTATTCAATAAATTAAAATGTCACTGTCCGATTAATATTACATATAATTATAATTTCTACATTCTAAAAACTAAAGATTGACATGGTTAGCCTGAAAGTAGTCCTTAATTGAATAGAAACAGCCCTCTATCAAATAATTATGTAGTTTTCGTTTAAATATAGGTCCAGTTAACGTACGAATTTCATCAGGTAACGCGTTAAATATTTTTGTACCCATATTACTTGCATTTTTTTTTGCTAATGTCAGTTTTAAGACCTGATTTTCTACCTTGTTCCCTGGTCTGAGTCGGAGACATTTAGTCGAAGCAGACTGTCTTTTCTCGAAATGTCTTGGATTCTCCTTTACAAATATACAAATCTGTTTAATATACAATCCAGGGACCGTGAGAAGTCTATTCTTTATAAATAAAGGTTTACATGACTCCAAGTAATAAGCACCAAACAAAGATCTAATGCATCTTTTCTGTAGTTTAAAGACTATATCTATATCTGTACAGTTCCCCCATATCATAATACCGTACTGCAGCACGGACGCTACATGAGCATGATATGCCAGTATTGCTGTCTCTACAGATGATATTTCTCTTAGGCGCCTAAGAGCGAAAGAGAATCTACAAATTTTATCACTTATTAAACTAATATGACTTTTCCAATTGCAGTTCTCGTCTATATTTATACCTAAAAAGTTTGCTGTCTTAACATTGTCTATAATTCGGTCGTTATAAAATACATTCAAATTCAATTTGTGTCTATTGTATGTCAGAAATTGCATTACCTTAGTTTTATCTATATTTATTTTTAAGTTGTTGGATGTCATCCATTTTATAACTTTATTGAGAGTCATATTTATTTCATTTTCATAATCTGATACATTCAATGTCTTATAGTCTGTACTACCTTTCACTAGTATTGTTGTATCATCTGCATACTGTATAATTTCATGATTTATTTTGTCTGGTAGGTCATTTACGTATAAATTAAAGAGTATAGGTCCTAATAAAGTGCCCTGTGGGACCCCACACCCATTGACTCTATATTGTGAATAGTAGCTCGCTCTAATGTGTATTTTATTTTTTACTGTTTTTTGGATCTGTACGCATTGCTTTCTGTCTTTTAGATAGCTGGTAAACCAATCGTTAGCAATACCTCTGATTCCATACTTGTAGAGCTTATCAAGCAATGTTTTATGCTCTACATAGTCAAAAGCCTTGCTCATGTCCAAAAATATAGCTACAATAGGTATCTAGAAAGATATAGGCATATAGAAAGCTGCAATTAGATCAGATTATCCCAATTTGATAATAAAGATAAAATCGCCAAAGTCGAGAGCATCGGAGAACATACGTAAATCTTGTAACGAAAAGACAATAACGTATGACGAAAAACTATTTCAAAGACGTCATGTGAGAGTTAATTTGTTAAATAAACTATTTAAAGACATAACCACAAAAACTAATTTAAACCAAAATGGCCTAAGAGAAACTGGTTTAGATAGAAATCGAGTTAGACCGGTAACATAAATTGGGTTTTTCTTGGGCACGTTCCAGAGTAAAATCTTTAGTTAACATCTTCCTTTTAGTGCGGAACGATTAATTATTTGTGACTTTTATCAGTTCATCTATAAGCATTTGAAATGTATTCTTCTAAATTTTTAGCTTTCTGCTACGTCAGAGAAACGATAGCTCCGCCAGGCTTGGTGGTTGGTGATCGTCGCGGTTAAGCGTAGTTCATAGAAAACCATCAGTTCAGTGGTAAAGTTCTCATATATCCGCGGTGCTTAGTGATAAAGCGCTTGTTCTATCACCGATTTGAAACGATCACCTTAGCAAAGCAGTATTCATAGAGGTGAGACACACTAAGATTAGTCTGGCATTTCATATCTAGCGCTTCCAAGCTTCGGAATGCCGTAACTAAGCCGTTGGTCCCGGTTCTCAGCATATATGGTAGCCGTTAAGCCTTTTTACAGGCCTAATTAGGCGGCTTGACAAATACAGCAGAACACTACACTCCCTGCCTTCATCAATCTGCACTGAGTCCGCGCGGTGGAGTATTATCCAATACTCTCTCACCTCGGCTCTTGAGAGAAACTGCTTGGTAGAGGGAAGTGATTGCGCTGAAATGATAATGATGATGTCCAGTGGTGGACTTCATGTGGCAGAAATGATGATTAAACGTTCTCGCGTAACATTTCAGTTCAGTTCAGCAAGCGGGCCACCAAAATGGCTGCCAAAGGAAAACTTCTAGATAACTACGTTTATTCTTTTAGTACGAAACGATGGATTGCTTGCGACTTCAACCGATTAATGAATTAGCAGCTAAGTTTCAGTTCAAAGTTTAATTACAAGCTCTTAAGTAAGACGAATTGAAATTAAATGATTTCCCGTTTTAGGTAGACGGTTTCAGTGTGTTCCTACCTTCTGTTATGACTTCGAGTATGACATTATTTGCTGATGACAGCACTGTCCTTGGTACAAGCAATTCTTTGTCTGACGTTCAAAGTGTCATAAATAATAAATAACTCGACTATTATATAACTAAAACAACTCTTATGAACTTATAACAGGTTCAGACTAACGATACAAGTGTTGAAAAAAATTATTATGGACAATTGGTACAAGAATTACAATGGATATTTCACATGGACCATTTCTGTAAAATATTAAGCTGTCGTATTCACTATCAACTCTAAGAAAGGTAGCTCGTAAAGAAACTCTATGGACTGTGTCAGGGAACTAAAATTCATATTGGAATACTACTACTACTACTAGTCCTATTGAACTTGAATTTAAATTATTAAAAGGCTTTTAAAAGGCTTATACTTGACTCCCCACTGAAATAATCAAGTAAAGTACTTATTAATAGAAAATTTAAATATGAGTTTTTCTATTTAAACGACGCTCAGTGTGTCCTCAGTGTGCTCAGGGTGAATAAGAGATGGCGCGTTCGTGTTCCACGCGCGCCTCAAAGAGATGTCAGCACAGTGAGCGCCCCCAGGGAGGGGTCAAGCCTGCCGGGGCTGCGGGACTGTCCGAAAGGGTTACCGCGGCATCTGGACGTAGCAGGCACAAGAAGGAACATGGATGGTTTGTAGTCAGTAAAAGTCTGACACACCCTCCCACATACCCACAGCGGGAGAAGGTCATTAGATGATTTTCCATCCGAAAAAAAAAAAAAAGGGTGAATTAGAGCTGCTGACATTTGCACTATATTTAAGCGTTGGCATCATGACATGCTTGCTGATAAATGTCATTACAGTTTATATTACTTTTTAAATCATAAAACACTATGAAATAATCCGATTACTACATCTAGTTAAACTTTTATATTTCAGACATTTACATTTTAATTTGTAATTTTTACTCGTATTTTTTATATCTGGACTGGACCCAGTGAAACTATATACATAATTTTAAATGGAATCTGCACACATAACCTGTGATTCACAATAAAGACTTATGAATATGAAATGTGGAATCGACCATCACTGAAAACAAAGACGTTGGC
Source organism: Musotima nitidalis (assembly GCA_949126915.1). Lineage (NCBI taxonomy): Eukaryota > Metazoa > Arthropoda > Insecta > Lepidoptera > Crambidae > Musotima > Musotima nitidalis. The sequence goes on from OX421419.1 coordinate 4,658,525, forward strand.
CTATTACATCGCGATCTGTCACGGAGCGCGAGGTCTACTTACATACGGGTTGTATGCCAAAGGTGAGGTACTGTCTATATTAGTGGTGGTGATTTCCGCAGTTAGTTCTTGCTATGGACCATTGTTAGAACCTTCGTTTTCCCTTTACGTTTTCTTTTAATCATTGGTTTAAAAAAAAATTTGTACTACATTACCTTTTTAAATGTGCTACATTTCTGACAAGATAAAATTGCTGCTGAAAACTACAACAAAGTGCAGTGTAAGGTATTTTATTTGCATAATCTGAAGCAATTTTCCTATATTTTGAGTCGGTGTGACTGGAACAATGCATCCGAAGAATGATGACATAGAATATTTATAAGAAGAAACGAAATAAAGTGAATTATGCACACAAGCGCAGCGATACTTTGTTCTTGACTCTCGAGAATGGGGTCTTGTGTGCATTGATGAGCGGCAGCGGAAAGAAAAAAGAAACAAAACTAAAATGCCGTGTCCTAGACGAGAGAGGAATCTAGTACCTATAAGACGTTGCTTTGGATTTTCATAAGGTGTATGCCAATTATACTCGGCAAAACATCTCGCTGATAGCGAAACCATAAATGTGTGCTTTAGCCGAGCACACGCTATCTGAAGAACTAAAAACTTGTTGCGTACTTTGCACTTTACAATTAGAAGACGATCAAGAGCTAACGGTGACTTTTATTTATTTAAGGGGTCATATAAAAACAGTAAACATGTGAATCGTATAGAAAAGTACGACTTATTATTTTTTTTGTAAGCAATATTCTATAACATATCGATATGCGCATTTTGTTTCACTGCGCATTGCCATAAAACCCATGAGGCGAAGGGAATGTTGCAGGTTTAGGTGGAAGTAGACGTGGTAGGTACATATGTAGCCGGAAGGACAGGTGCGTGAAGGTTCCTTAAAGGCGACCGCGAACTGTAAAACGTAATATAGGGTGTCTTCCCACCCGATGGATCAATGATGATGATCAAAGCGGCGAAAAGCCAGTGCATGCAAGCGTCACGTGATTTATCAACTCGACTTAATTTGGCTGCAGTGACGATGGTGTGATGTAAATATCTAATCTGGCGCCAACTGGTATTTGAACCGATAGTCTTAATCCATCTAAGAATATAATCGACATCCATCTACGAACCGAGTACACTATGCTACTACTGCACATATACAATAAACATGGTCATGTTGTATATTCTCTAAAACATTTTCTCATACGTAATTTACGAACGAACAACACAATAATTCAAGGCCCGCTTCGCTCGTAAACAAAACCGTGGCCGGCAGCCACTACCCCGGGGAACCCTAATGCAGACTTACACCGAGCCGCAGTGTTCGTTCAATTTAAACTTTAATATGCAACCGACTACATCGCCAAATTGGAAATAATGATCTGCGCACTCAATTACCCCCATACTTCTTGTCTCTTCCTGTGATCTTGGTACTTTGTATATTCAATGCTACTATTTTACCAAAAACGAAGGACCATATCGGCTAAAAATATGAGTTCTTTTTTCCGCTGCCTATCCTTTCGAGGGTCAATTAGAACATATTTTTGGAAAAAACTCTGTCCTTTTCTCAATATACTTTTCAACACTTACTTTACAAACCATAAAATTATCAGATTCACATATTGCCAGCAATTCAATAAAAACACGCGTGTGTCCTACAGCTCCTTCGTTGTACAAATATCACGAATTTTACTGTAATAATTTGACAATCCTTTAGACCTGAAACAAGGTATGCATTTACTTTTGTTTCATCCGACTCTGATGAATATCAGATCATGACTGCCATATAACAGGTCAAAAAGGAGTAATCACGACCAATCATTAGAGAGTTATATTAATTTATTTATTAATGACAAACAAAATCTTAATTAATGAGATCAGTATTAAAGACACACGACAAACAAACAAAAACCGATTTGAAAACAATATGATTTTATCCAAATACCTATTTGTACCACGGCTGTGCCCAAGAAGGGATCTCTCTTGAGTTTGGCATGTGCTTTAGAGCTGACGCTAAAGCTTTTCTAGAACAAGTAACGATATGATCCAGTTTTTGATAATAAACAGGCTGCAAAAGGTGAATACTGTTCTGACACACTGTCTACTAACGCACACGATATTGAAATTCAACCCAAAGTTACAAAAGAACGTGAAACAAAAGTATATTGATGAACTTCACGAATGTTTATGTCAGAAATAAAAGAGTGTACGTCACGTCGGCCTCAGGCATCAGAAAGGCGCAATAAAACAGACACGAGGTCGGACCTCTATGGCAAGGCTTTGTCTCGACAGCGTATTAACGGCGAGGTCTGCCAGAGATTCGCCAGGGCTTTACGCTCGGCCCGCTCCGGCAAAACGCATTCTACGGATGGTTATTATGGTTAACAGACAATTTTTGTAATATCGCTATCATATTGCAAGTATTTAAAACTTATTTCAAATTAATTAAAATATTTCTGAAAGTTTGAAATAAACTTAGTAATATTGGTTTCTCTCTATGGACAATATCTTCTGTAATTGCTGAATGATTTTAAATTTCTGTTCATAGTAGCCGTCTTAGTGTAACCGACAGATCGCCGCAATGAAACAGACACGAAACAGGAGCCTCTATAACAAGGCTTTGTCTCAATAGCGTATTATTTGTGAGGTCTATCAGGGATTCGCCAGGGCTTTATGTTTGGCCCGCTCCGGCAATGCACACGGAATGATTTTATGATCCACATACTATTATGGTTCCATTTTGTACCTGTCAACATTTTGTACATACACAAAAACCAATTATGCATATTTTTTAGAAGTGAATTTTGTGTGTCTTCTTCTTTATGTCTTTACGGTGTAGAATTTAAATATAGCTCTTATAAGTATTAACGGACGGTATATGATTCTACCGGCATGAAGACAGAAATGTGTGCATGGACTATAACATACAAGATATAAACACCTGGCCAGCTGAACATTACTTTATCTTACTGTAAGCATAACACGAACAAAGAGATAATAACTAACTTTGTAACTGATCCTCGGCTAAAAACATAAAAAAATGACACCGCCTTCTCAAATAACTTTATTCTAACACACCATTAACTACTAAGTTATAAAAATTGTTAGAAATATTAAATATCTATTGTATTTGGAGTCAGCACCACTGATTCAATTGCTTTTAAATCTAACTTTAGCACCAAATCAAATAAAACTAGATATTTCAGGTAACTTAGGCAGATTTTTTTGTTTAATCTTGTTGAGGTGAGTTAGGTTTTGAATTTGGTTTTTATTATATTTTTAACTTTTAAGTTTATTAATGAGTAGCTGCTCCCCGCGGTTTCACCTGCGTGGTTCTCGTTCCCGTGGGAATATCGGGATAAAAACTATCCTATGTTCGTTATGTTATATTATGTACACAATTATCATATGGTCTTACCCCATTTTGTCCCACTTCTGAGCAAATCCAATCATATATTGCATATGACATTACATGATACTTATGGCAAAAATAAAAGGTCTACATATGACACCCTGCTAGGGCATAGCAACTAAGCAATGCTAACTTAGAGCATTTTGGCGAGAACCGAAATCATTCAACTAAATTCAAACATAGCAAAAGCGGCGACCCAGCTCGCTACTCATCACGCCAGTTGGCCACATGTGACATAAATTGGGCGGTATAACACCGACCTCCTTGTACCATCCTACCCTCTGTTGTGAGCTTCATAAATTCTGCATAGCCTTTAAAAACAAGATTTATCGGTCTGTCTAAAAAGCTGCGCGCAGAGTTACTGTTTGGCGCGAATGATCTGACTTTGCGGTGTTTGGTAACTACCTAATAGTCTTCTGTAATTCAGAACTGAACTGCTTCGGAAGGCACGTTGTTGGCTTTGTTTATTCCATGTTAGGCGTTTACCCATGTTTTTTTTATTTTAGTGTTTTTATTATTTAGTTTGACATTTTGTGTACCACATGTAAAGTTTATATTACTTATATTTTTTTTGATAATTGAATACTGGAAATAAATAGGCTCTATGTACCAAAACAAAATGTGGAGTAATTGTTGATTAAAATAAGAAGTCATGTTCATAATCATATTTGTTTATTTTTTTAAGGGAAATACTACCATAACTATATAATCTCTTTGTGTAGAAACAACAAAGTGTTTTACTTATCAATTAGTATAACAAACTTACATATTAATTGTCAGTCTAAAGAAAACTCAAAGTCCAATTCTCACTAACTTAAATTAGGCTTTAAGTGCCTAGCATTGTATTTTAAATAAAGATCTAGGTTCCAAGTTCGTTTTGAACACACAAAGACTAGTGACGTGACATTATAGAAGTAAATAATTGCTAACAACAAAATTACAAAATTTACGAGTAATAATAATATTAATATATATTAATATGTATCAATATTACTTAATATTTTACTTTACTTTACTTTACTTAATATTTTATTAAGTAAAGATAATCAAAGCAATAAAAAATGTATCAATTTAAAATGGCTTCATAATACCTTCGATGGTCTTCGTCATTGAGATACGGAATCATTGCCAAAAGATTTTTTTTCTTTTCTCCTGAAATTTTATATTGACACTATGTCATTCAACGTCTTGTTCCGTTTTAGGAGATTCAAAACTTTCCAGTCCTCCGAAAAACTGTGAGTTTCTTTGATTCGAATCACGAAAGGTTCGGCACTATCAAACTTTATGTGATGCGCTCTTGAAATTCGCAAGGCCGTATTATTCAAAAAAGTTTCTGCAGCTGATATTAAATTATGTTACCACTGGGTGTCGTATATTGTTCACCGGCATCCCCTAATGATTTTTTAAAAACCTGCACACTCTTTGTATCCTCTTTACGCCTTTTTCTTCCCGAACTGGTAACAACAACAGGTCCAATGTCCGCTATTTTCATAACACTGACGGCTCGCTGCCAGGGACTTAATTTCTTTTAAAAAATAATGCGCCCTGCGTCTCGCTCCCCCGCAGTTCTTATAGATGTAACTAACGAGCAAAATACTACGCTAGTCACTTCATGCTTATTTTAGGTTATTGGCGATGGCACATAGAATACATTTCTGGGATAAAATACGTTTCGAAATTTTTGGCACTTAGACCCTTTTTTATTTCCAGTATTCAATTATTGAATTGTTGACGTAATGATTGTGACTTGTTGGAGTGTTGGACTTGATCTGTTAACCTACATTGTAATATTGAATAAATAAATATTAGAGGCCCAACTGAGCGATTTGAAAAACCCTAACAATAGGACACCTCTCACCTTGTTTTTTAAAATTAAAGCTTAGACAATAATCCCCAATTAGTGTACACAGTACGACTCATAGTTAACTATAATAAAAATCATGCCTAATATCGAACAATTAAACACTAACGGGAAAACACTTCAAATATAACAACAAAACGATATCAAGATACATAGCAAGAGGTTGCTTGGTCTGTAAAAAAGTTAGAAGCCAACTTTTTGTTTCATATTAAGGTTGTTTAAAGTGGCACTCCGTGTTTTTTCATCGCAAACTATTTTTCTGTGGTGTTGTATTTTTCGACGCAAGCAGACGACTTTCTTTCTGTAAAAGTGGTCTCTGTGGTGTTAAGATTTAAAATTAAATCTTCACTTGCAAGAGACAATGCAAAACTTGATGTTAAATGTTTGTATAATGTTGAAAACATTTAAAAGATTCTATGGTTTTCAAAATATGCAAGCAAATTTATTATTACTGGTTTTGCTTGGTTGAAACCAAATATTTAAAAATATGTTAAAACTATTGTAAGTCTACCTTGCCTTTTTGATTCTAACGCTACGTGTTTCGACCCCAGTATATAATTTTTTGTTATATTGCTGTTAGGGACACCAAAATAATTCGCACCTTCATAATCATTAATCAAAAATATTTATACTAAATTTGCATAACCTTGGCTGGGAAATGGATATTCATTATGTACAATGTAATAAAATATGGTTCATGCACAAAGTATTTGCTAGAAAATTGTTTTGAGCAACATTTTTGCTACAATGATGTTTTAGCTTTAACTTTGTTGATTTTTATTTAAATTTCAATTTAATAAATAAGATGCAACTCTTTTGTAAGAAGAGATGGGGTGAACGTATCATTGTCTTATATTTAAAGCTGGCACACATAATTAGTGACCTATATTTTAATTAGATTTCTACCAAGACCTGAGGAGCCCAAGCTAACCTTACCTTGAAGTGGTGCACCCGCCGATCAACGGACGAGTCTCTGGCGAACATAACAGTGCCCGATAAGCGGCAATAGGCTCGCCACCTATTACGTGGGACCAACTATATAATTGGCGAAGTGTGGGCCTATAATATGCCTCTTCCTATCCCTTCGGAGAAACAGGCGTAAATGAATGTATACTTGGGTTCCTCTGATGTTACATACTACGAGTATACTAAAAGCGTTCTAGTTGAAATACGTCTCTTGCCGGAGGGCACCAATCTATTAGTCAATTAATTAGGGTAGTCGTTACCCAGTTGAACATAGAAAAAATCATATCACCAACCAGACCTTGGGATCTTAATTTACCCCCTCCTTAATTCTAAGAGAAGGTAAACTGAAATTATTCTAAATCACAATTTTCAGTACAAAGACAAGAAAGCTACTCACAGCCTAAACTAAGGTTTAGGACAGTCGGTAAGCAGAATTTTATATGTAAGTTGACTTATAACTTCAAGATAAATTTTCCAAAGCCTTAAATTTTTTTAAGCACTGGCTGAAACCTAGATTTTATTCCCGTAAATGGTCAGCTTTAGTGCCTGCTATACAAAAACATTTCAAACTATTGGTTACATACATCATCAGACCGCAATAGAGCTATGAAAGATTAATCTCGACAGTTTATTATTATCTAGAAGGTCTGAGAGGGCTTTACCATTGCTTAAGCTGGGCCCGGTCTAGACTGTATTGTAGGTACGTTGGAAATTCCGCCTCTGTAATATCTGTCTGTTCCATATCACAAAGGAACAATGATTACTGTCTGATTTATTAAAACTGTATTTTTCTTTAGAAAAATGCAGTATAAAAACAATAATATTAGACGGATAAGTCTGGACAGAAACATGAAACGACTATCTTAAGTTTTTTTTCACGTTATATTATACTTATTTCTATGGTTATAATAATATATAGGATGTATAGGGATTCTACCAAGACCTAAGGAGCCCAAGCCAACCTCACCTGCAAGTGGTGCACCTGCCGATCAACGGACGAGGCTTTGGCGAACATAACAGTGCCCGATAAGCGGAAATAGGCTCGCCACCTATTACGTGAGACCAACTATATAATTGGCGAAGTGTGGGCGTATCATATGCCTTTGCCTACCCGTTCGTGTAAATTTATGTATGTATGTTATACTAATATAATTGCAAATGCAAATAATATCACACATTGTTCGTTACGTCTATATAGTTTTATGGTATTATTTATACGACTAGGGTGATGCGCAAGAATTCGTGGTTGGAACTCCATGAATACCATAAGAAGGGCCTTTTTAGTGCGTTGCCGGCACTTTAAAAACCGTTTCACGTTTTTTTTAAAGAGACCCAAGCTATAATTTCCTGGATAACGTTGCTAGGAAGCTCATTCCACAAACATAAGGTTTCTTTTAAAACGTATCATCATCATCACAGCACATTAACGTCCCACTACTGAGCACGAGCCTCCTCACACATATCAAGGTGTGAGGGTATTGGGTCATACTCCACCACGCTGACCCAGTGCCAATTGGCGGAGGCAGGTATGGCGTCCTGCTGTTAGAATTTTTCAAGCCGCCCATGAGGCCTCTAACATGCTTAACGACTACCACATTTAGTGATAACCGGGACCAACGGCTTAACGTGCCTTCCGAAGCACGGAAGCGCTCGATATCAAATGCCACACAAACGGTCACCCATCCAAGGACTTACCCCTGTAAACTCTGCTGTACTTTGGTGATCGTTTCCGACCACCGCACACCGCAGAGCTACGAGCGCTTCACCGCAGAGCTACGAACTTGTAAAACGTATGCGGTCTAGTTAATTTACATAACCGCTTATCATCAGCCTCATCATGCCATCACATCAGCCTGATAACGACCACTACTGAACTTTGGCATTCCCGATTATTTACATTCTATTGGGGGGTATTTGCCGATTATTACCACACTGAGGCGGGCGAGTTGGTGATCGCAGTTCTAGCCAGTGCGCAGGATGACGCTACGGCCCTTTACCCGGTAACATTTCTCTTCGCCTGTTTCCCGGAAGGGGTAGGCAATGCACATTATACGCACTCATTTCGCCATTTGTATTGATGGTCCCACGTAATAGGTGGCGACCCTATTGCAGCTTACCGGAAGCTTTAATAGTCGCCAAAGCCTCGTACGTTGATCGGCAGGTGCACCTCTTGCAGGTGAGGTTGGCTGGGGCTCTTAAGCTGTCCCTAGGATCCCTATACACCTACCTACATACTATATTAGAGCAGTCATCTGGAATAATACAAAGAAATAATTGACAAAAAGCAGAAGAGTGATATATAACAAAGTTTTAATAGATACATTTTCGAAATGGAATAAAGTTTCGTCACAAAGATTCCATTTATGTGTAACAGTTTTTCTATTACTAGGCTGTATGTCTAGATGGCAATGGGCTCCGGAACTTTGACACTGAATATGAAAACTTTTTCGTATGAAACCTTTATATTAGCAATGTTTCGAATATCCTTTTGAACGAGCCTCGCACGAAAAGTTATCACGCCTAGTGGCTTTCGAAAGGCCGTTATTACCGTGTAACTAGCCAGGGCTGTAAATCATTTTGATCTAAAATAAAACCAGGTTTAAAACTACTGCTGTCATTGTCTACATTTTATGAAATAAAAGTTGTTTAGTAATAAGCCCCTTTATATGCAGATTTAGTTACACCCCCAAGTCTCAGTATAGAAGTTAAGAAGAAGTTGTAAAACTCGTGTTTCAACACTAGTCATACATACATACTTAATGTCACACCTCTTTCCCGTCAGAGAGATCAGAACCTCCCACTTGCTACGATCTTGGCACATACTCTTAGCTTAATTCACACTCATTATCCTTTTCATACACGCCCGTCGGCTTAGTGTACTTTTGACCTGCCTTTTCTCCAAAATCTTCCAATAATTCCATTCACTGGTCCATTATAAACCACTTTCAAATACCCATTTATTGGTAATAAAAAATTACACGTCACAAAAAAGAAAACTATACATTATTATCATAAATATTAATATTCAATTAAATCACAATATTATTAATAATTGATAAGTTCAAAATAAAAAAAATCAATAACAATTGAATTAAGAAATAAACATACATACATACTATACATTCACGCCCGTTTCCCCGAAGGGGTAGGCAGAGGCATATTATACGCCCACACTTCGCCAATTATATAGTTGGTCCCACGTAATAAGGTGGCGAGCCTATTGCCGCTTACCGGGCACTGTTATGTTCGCTAGAGCCTCGTCCGTTGATCGGCAGGTGCACCACTTGCAGGTGGGGTTGGCTTTGGTTCCTTAGGTCTTGGTAGGATCCTTATACACATTAAGAAATAAATGAAACTAATAAAAATAAAAAGTCAATAATTCTGAAAGTAATTCAATAATTCTGAAAGTAATTCAATAATTCTTGAACTAAAAGTCAATAATTCTTCGTTAGTCTACTTAGAGCAGACGTATTACTGTTTATATGGCAAAACGTCACACAGTGTATCACATTGAGCGCTTCACGCTATTGCTGTATGCGAAAATTGTTAAGCCAAGTTACAATGATTATATTGGGTATCTTGTAAAATTCTAAGAGGCAGGATGCGACACACCTTTTTCTGTCAATCCACATTGAGTTTTTTTGATAGAATATGACTTGAATCTCTTTTACCATTGCCACCGATTTTGAGAGCCGACCGATCCAAATTTATTAATAACCTTGAAAGCAGATACATGAATAAAGCACCGACCTTCAATATACCATACAATTTTTATTTGTAAGTTTGATTCCACGCTCCACAATAGGTACATTTTGTTATACCTATTTGTAAATATGAATACTTCGATCTTACTTATCATTAATTCATTACTGACCAATTGAAAATGCATGCAGTGCGGTGAAATAACAAGTAAATATACTATGTTTTACAATTATTTACTTAGTATTACAATTATTATTAGTCCTGTCACCGTTACTTTAAATTAGTAACGTGCGGTGACGGCTGGTCCCAATCCCTGGGCGAATGGGTATTTAGTTGCCATTCGCGCCACGGGCCACCCATAAAATGGCGCTAGAGTAGCAGGTGCTCGTGAACCCCTTTGTTGTGCACAATATGTTTGTGAACAGTTTTAAATGCGTATTGCAATAAAATGCTTTGGGAGATTTTGTTTCTTTTTTTTTCAATAATAATTTTTAGGGATAAGGTTCTACTTATAACTGGCGGTTTTTTATTCTTTTCACGTGATACTTTTTTATGTTTCAGGTATAGTAATGTTAGATTTGTCAAAAGTAGTAGTATTCTTACAAAGTTATAAGAAATATTAATCATATGTAACGGAATTAAGTAAATAATTTAGATTTTAATAATTGTCAAATATTTTGAACGTCCAAATGAGTGAGGTAGTAATTACAGTGAATAATTTTTATGGGTATGGAGAAAATAGAATAAATAGAAGATATGAGAAACAAGTGTCGTCGGTTCTTCGAGCTATGTGCCTCACCCATTGCCACTTCAGCCTGCAGACTCGCTCTCTCCATTGCACGCTGAGCGACGTTTATAACTATAATTCAATCAATTGGCCTCATTTATAAGAAAATCGAAACTTTAAACAAAGCGGTTCAACTCTCCGGGCTTCCCCAATCCTGACTAATACGATAGTATTTCTTGTGTCATTTTTCATAATACTTTATATTCGTCAAAAAAACATAATATCATACTCGTTTGAAAAAAAACTTTTAAAATTGTTTGAAAATGATTCCTCAATGGACCTTCAAAGTTGGATGGGCAAGCCCACTTCAAAAGTATGAAATAAAGTTAAAAAATAAGGACAATCCGAAATCTGGCATAATATATATCAACTTTTAGTAAGTAATCATTTTAATAGAAGCAACATTTAATATAGCTTTAGATATAAGTTCCCACGCGACTTATATAAAATAGCCGAATGTGACGTTACAGCGTGGGAGCCGTTTGAATGAAGCGTTTTTAGTAAAGTCTTAAGATAAGATTTTAAAATAGACATATCCTCCTTTTACCTATGTTTCTATGATTGTAACGCTCTTGATGCAACATGCAAAAGACTACCCTATTGTATTAAAACTTCACCAAACCAAATTATAGAACCGCACTCCTCACTTAACAGCATCATTCGCAGTGCTTTTGCCACCGTTAGCTTACCTGCTGTCTTCGGGCCAGCTGATATCTCTCGCAGCGATGACAGAAGACCTGACGATATGACTATCGGACCGTGGAAGCTTGGCAGGCCGCTGATGTGGGATGTCACCTGTGCAGACACCGTGGCTCCCCCTCGCATGTACGCATTACCTCGCTTCTTGTCGGAGCTGCTGCGGTAAGTGCTAAAAGTCGTAAACGGAACAAGTACGCGAACCTGGGAACTAATTATTTACTTGTTCTGATTGCGATGGAGACAAAGGGTCCATGGGGCCGGAAGCAAAACAGCTTGTCAGGGATTTAAGTGGTCGCCTTATTGATGCCTCCGTTGACAAGAAGGCTGGCAGCTACTTCTGCCTGCGTTCTGGTCTGGCAGCTGGTTTAACCATAGAATTTTGTTTTCCTCTGGGTTGTGGAGGTCGCTCCACGTAATGACTGAAATTCAGTCAAATCTTGTTGAACCTGTGAGCAGACCCTGGGCCCTAAGCTTAAGTCTAGCGCAAACGGGATAATGCTAGGATTTGATGATTAGCCTGGCAATCCAAAGAGGAAATTTTGCCAGCATTGGCACCGTATTCATGGGCCGACAGTTGGAACACATCTTTTATTTATAGTTTTAAGTTTAGGTAGTTTATTTCAGTTGTTGCCATATTTGTTGTTAAAATATCAATAGACATTATTTACCTATAAAACAGTCGTACTGACTTATTTCTTTGGACAAACATCAAGAAGCGCATATAACTCCAATTACATGTAGACCTACCTTGTATGACCACCTTATGTACTATGTTATGTGACACGCTTTAATTTGATTTCAGTACTAATATAGCAGTGATATAAGGTCAGTTTTTGGATGTGCGTCCTACAGACGCGTCGCATTTAAAAGTGAACTCTTTCATACTTGAGAAAGAACGTTAAGCCGTTGGTCTCGGCTACCACTTAATGGTCAATAAGGTTGTGGGAAAACCATTTCTAACAGAAGGACCGCCTCTTACTGCCGCCGCCACTAAGCGCTTGGTGTTTGTTGAAGTATAAGCTCAACGTCTCTCATACTATGGTTAATGAGAGGAGGCCCATCAATAGTAAAACGTTCATGAGATGATGATGGTGATGATGAATAATCTGACAATTTGAGAACTTTTCTTAAGATTTACCAAATATTTCGTGTTGGGTGGATAATATGCTTAGATGCTGTGATGTAAATTTGAAAATTAAGCAGGGAGACAGACACCAATGTTGGAATTCACACAAGCACCCGGCCCCCGATCAAACAAATTAGATGCTAGGGGCCCTCACCGCAAGCTGTGTACAAACGGGCGACACAGTTTATTTTTATTTGCGCTCCATTAATATTAAATTTTAATAAAATATCACGTTAGTTAAAAAACAAGTTTTATATCTCAATTGTCATTAATTCCACATAATGTATCACATAAAAGTCCAAGGCCGTAATATTTTATCTACTAAAGCAAACATAACTATAAACTACCTATTTGACCCGCACTCCTGAGGTCGTGGAACATGAATTTATGCTCTGGTCTGGGTGGTTTTTCTATGTATATTATTATCTAATATATAGTTCTATGTTAGTGGTGGTGGTTTCCACACTTAGTCCCTGTTATGGACCATTGTGCGTGAGCCTTTGCGGCCATATTTGCTCACTCCAGCCAGCCCACCTCTCTCCAGAAGGATAAACAGGTTTCCAAATCCGTGCAAAACTTCCGCAATGGAACTCGGCGATCCTAGGGTTACCTTCCATATGTCAGCCACGCCTGTGCATTCCAGGAGCACGTGTGCGACCGTTTCCTCAGCCACCATACACGCTCTGCACAAGGAACTGTCTGTGACTCCTATAGTGTGTAAATGTTTGTTCAGTGAGCAGTGCCCAGTGATGGTCCCCGCCACTAGGCGCAGGCTATTTCTGTCCAGTCGTAATAATTATATAGTATTTATTTATAAAATAAAAATATGTATATCCGATATTCAGTATCCATAACACAAGTTCTGAATGATACTTATCTTGGAACTAAATAATTGGTGTAATTGTCAGAACATCTTTATAAACATTTATTTGTTTAATCGTTTCTAGAAAATACATTAATTTATTCACTGTAACTGTTATAGAAGTGAAACTTGTATGGTCCCGAAAATTGTGACATCTCCAAAAGTTTTATGATGTCCGCGATACAGGCTTTGCCCAGTGCGGTTGGCATTGTAAATTATTACTGTAAATACTGGAATGCGTAAATAGATTTATTATTATTATTAATTTCTTAGCAAGATAATAACAATAGCGGTTTTACAATAAACAATTCATCATCTCAGCCCATTAACGTTCCACTACTGAGCACTCTTTTCACATATTAAGGTGTAAGGGTATTGGGTCATACTCTACCACGCTGACCCATTGGCGGAGGCAGATGTATGGCGTCCTGCTAGAATTTTTTAAACTGGGTGGTTTAAAAATGAGGCGTCTAACATAGTTTAACATAGTCTAAACGTGCCTTTCGAAGCACACAAATGGTCACCGATCCAAGAACTGTCTTCTGTAAATTCTGCTTTACTTCGATGATAGTTTCCGACATTAATTAAAATTTATTAGCACTATTTAATTTTGTCACATTAAAAAATAATTGAAACGTCCGTCTGCACCGCGCCACCCCCGAAAACATTGCCATATTTATCATAAGATTAAATGCGAAATTGTTCTTTACACATACTTTTGTAGCCCCGAGGCTATGTGCGGATAATTGCTGTACAACGTGCTACGACTTACAAGTCACAGCGTTATGTCGACGATTGGGACTTCCAGAGACTCAAGCAGGACTTTTCTCTGATAATTGGTATAAGCTAGCGGCTGCTCGCGATATTGTCCGTGAGAACTACGGGTAGGTATTTTGACGTTTTATTGATCAGATAAAAGCTTAAGTTACTCCTTTCCTGCATACAATGTCATATTTATCATAATATGAAATGGAAAATTGTTCTTATATATAAAACTAGCAGCGCCCTTGCGGTTTTACCCGCGTGGTCCCCGTTCCCGTGGAAATATCGGGGTGAAGAGTGTCCTATATGTTAGTCCAGGACTGCAGCTATACACGTACAAAGTTTCATCACAATCGCTCCAGTAGTTTTTGCGTGAAAGAGTAACAAATATCCATCTACACATACAAACTTTCACGTTTATAATATTAGTAGGATTCTCGTGTCACAGTTTCGGAGGAGTATGGGAATACTCCTCCGAAACAGCTTGACCAATTCTCATGAAATTTTGTGAGCGTATTGAGTAGGTCTGAGAATCGGCCAACATCTATTTTTCATTCCCCTAAATATTAGGGGTAGTCCAACCCATTTTTTTTTTATGAAATTACTTGAACGTTATTTATATGGCAAAACAAGGTTTGCCGGGTCAGCTAGTTACATATACTTATGTAGCCCCGAGGCTATGTTCGGATCATTGCTATACAGCGTGCCATGACTTGCAAGTCACTGCGGTACGTCCACAAGCGGAACTTTCAGAGACTGTATTGGGGCTTGTGGCAAATATTTATTCTGAACTAGTGACCGCCTGTCACTTCGTCCGCTTGACATAAAGGTCTAGTATGTACCTGTACAACAAAATTATCAATGTTATTTATAAATACTATATTATTCATATGCCTTTAATAATGGTTGTTATGACATTTCAAAAAGATTTAAATTTTAAATAAATAAATATTTCTGACACTTATACCAATTATTTAGTCCCAAGATAAGTATCATTAGGAACTTGTGTTATAGATACTAAATAATGGATAAACATACATAAATACTTTTTTTTTGTAAATACATACTTAATATACATAGGAAAACACCCAGACCAGAACATATATTTATACGCACAAATATTTGTCCTGTGTGGGAATCGAATCCACTACCTCAGGAGTGGAATGCGGGTATACTCGCCTCCACGCGATATCGGTCGTCAAATATATGAATAATAAGCAGTCGAGTATTAAAGATTTGACACTAGAGATTGTCATTAACGGCGGGGTAAGTTAAATACATTGTAGATTGTTATAAGAACTCTATTTAAGTTTTAAATGTATGTAAATGCTTAATTATAGCAACAGGTTTATCTCCAAAACGTTTATTTATGTCCAAACTTTATTTTCAACTATTTTTTCAATGCGGTCCTAATATTTTTACACTAATCTTCCTATGGCGCCTGCACTAATTATCTAAGACGAGAATTATAGATTAAGTAGGCAACGAATACTGCAATGTGAGATAATTTGCGTCAATTATTAACACTTCGGGTTTCGCGCTTTTTAAAATACAAACAGACAGACATACAGTTGTTGTATTGAAAGATACAGAGCATAATTTATAAGCCTCACTCAGATCTTTCTGGATAGCAAACGTAGTTCAGGGCCATACAGTACATTCGGAAAATTATAAAACAAATAAAGTACCCGCGACCAATGAAGCCCCACAAGGAAGCAGTTGAATTTGAATAGAATCTGGAAGCTGGTTGATCAATGGGAATTATCTTACAGAGCAAAATAAACGGCGGCTATTGGTTGAATATTGACTCGGTGACAGTCACCTTAAGTCTAAGCGCATCGGTTGCCCACCGAGGATCTTGGTTTAATTCTATCAGAAACCTCATCTTGCTAAAAATATAAAAATAAATGAAAAAAGCTTCATTCAATTTGAGTTCCAATGGAGCACTTATGAATGTCAATATCATAATCATATCCTAGCATTATCTTGGTTGCCCTAGATTTAAGCTTAGGGCCTGCTCATTGGTTTAACCAGATTTAACTGGTTTTTAGCTATCACGTGGATTTTTTGCCTGATTCTTCTCCAATCAGGAGATCATCCATCTTCTCCAATTATATACTGACATCCATATAACTTATAGACTAACGCGCTTCGGACAGGAGTCTGATTGCAGAAGAATCAGGCAAGAAACTCATCAAGTATCTAGTGGTTTTAGCTCAATAGGTACTAGTAGAGTTCTACTTACTCTGTGTACTATGCACCCCTTACATGCATTCTATAAAACAACAATACTAAGACGAATTATTATTATTATTCATTTATTTTAAGTTCTACACTCATCTTGTGTTAGTAAATACATATACCTTAATCCTAGGTGTTAGTAATTACATGTAGCGCACAACGTTTACCCACAATCTACGGGATCCGCGATCATCTTCAGGAGGCAGTTGGAGCTCGACCTGATCCTGCGCACGAGGGACACGTTATATATAGATATTATATATTTATTTAAACACTTTACATAAATAGAAGCGTTACGCAGATATACCGACTTGCATGAATGGGAGCATGGATGCTATATCAGCCGTTTAAATTAAATACAGTGCTGATTAAAATGTTTTTTATATGGCACTGTAATGGGAGGCGTAATTATTTCATTTCGTCAATTATAGAATTTAAAAAAAAATTAAGAAAGTGACGTCACTGATATAACTCAAAAAAACGCGCCAAAAAAAACAGTAACGTTGCGCCATAAAATCCACACAATAAGTCGTATGGTAATTCCAAGACGAGTTGGCAAATTGAGTGAGTTAGCGACCTACTGTCTCACTGTGTCACAGAATACTTGTTAGCAACTTTCCGGCAGTAAGTATGTTATTAACAAAATAAATTGTCTTTTAAAATTTTCTCAAGGAATTGAAACTCTTGGTTTGAGAAGACAACATAATATGTATATGGTTTACAGAGATAAGTCAATATATGGTAATAAAAGACGCCATAGCCACATCTTATATCCGTAACATGCAACAATTTAGCGAGAAGTTCATCATCATCTTAAATCCACTGCAGAACATTGGCGTCCTCAATAGATTACATTGTATTGAGCG
Source organism: Musotima nitidalis (assembly GCA_949126915.1). Taxonomy (NCBI): domain Eukaryota; kingdom Metazoa; phylum Arthropoda; class Insecta; order Lepidoptera; family Crambidae; genus Musotima; species Musotima nitidalis. Next base: position 4,675,842 of record OX421419.1, read on the forward strand.
TATTTGTCACCACGCTGGATTGGTGTTTGCAGACGCTGCTGCTCATTATCCCGTAGGATTCCTCTTCGTCAACTCTTACGATTCTTCGTGAGTTAAGAGAGAGCGGCACTATTCTAGGCCGGAACCACACGGCACACGACGAGAAGTTACGACAACTGCCGGGTATTACACTTTCACCGTTTCCAAGGCTTTGCTATACATCATTTTTGCCGCCACTGAGTAGGCAGCTCCATGGTGTAGGCTTAACTCGTTCAGATCGGGACCAAAAGAACTGTGTGTGGTATCCGACGGGGCAAATCTTCATATGGCCACCGGTGGTACACCCCGCCGGTCTGAACGTGTTGAAAGCATTAGTAGACATCATTCTCACTTTACGAAGACCACTTAATACTTCGCATTACCCTCTGTCGTTTAATCTTTGTTACCATTTCTAACAGTATGCCCACAAATGTAAGAAGCTGTCAGCGAGTCAAATTATACATGACAGATTTTCGAATAAACTCTCAACAGCTGTTTATACCACAAAGTGGCACTCATGCATTTTTTTTTCTGCAAAAAATTTTTTTCGCAGTTCTCTCACTGACTCCTTGGCCTCCTCAAAAACCTTGTTTGAGGTACTCAGTCTCCCCCCCACCACGACAAGGTGGAGACCAGTCGGGGGGGTCACTCAAGCATCCAGCCATTTGCAGCCTATCTACGCTTATAACTCCATGGCATTGCTAGCGCGTCGCCGACCTTATAAAATCCGAATCACGAGTTTCTGGAGCCCAATGCAACATTATAACAATAACGTTTAAGCAAGCATTGGCCCACTGTTTTATCTCACATACTCTGTGGTTATGTTGTTAATATGGCGAAGGGGAAGGGGTACAAATTACAAGGCAGGGTAACGACGGGCCCCGCGGCGGACTGTTTCCGTCGTACACTGTCTGTTTGAACTGTTACTTGAGGACCTCGTTTAAGCAGTTATTACAACGTAATTATCTACTTTTCCTCATCACAATATTGTCTTTTCTTTTCTTAGATTGATTATATTCGTTTTGCTAAATAATATTAAAAATAAAAGTTGTGCGTTACGAACTGAATTTACGAATCGCGCTGTTTCCTTATGCGACTTTCCGTTTTTTAATTCCGCACTCGATGAATTGTGGGTATTTCAGTTGTTTACCGTGGTAATGCGTCCGACCTATTATTAAACTTTGAAATAAAAAAAAGGTTTGGCTGTTTCTGCGGTAATAATCGATAAACATCTATACTTAGAAACATTTACATTCTTATTAATGACGCAAACATTTAAAGGTTTGTAAGCTTTACTAATGCGCAAGTGTCATTATTCTCATGTTAATTTCGCTTTTACGCCGAAACCTCTGAGCCTTAAGTAAAAAAGAAGTAGAGGGGAACTTGACGAAATTGGCCGAAATATCGTGAGGTTTCTTTGAGACATATTAAACTGTACTGAAGCTGACCGGGCTAAAATAAAAAAATATTTTTGAAAAAATCCATATTATCTTTTCTATTCCTTCGTTATAAATTATAGGTCGCGCGGAAGAAGCGCAGGGAAGAGGAAGTTAGTAATGTTATAAGCACGTAAGTTACTTTTTAGTTTCTTATCCACCACGACCAACTGAACTAATTTTGACTTCGAACATTTAGTTTGAAGTACTAAATGTCGTGGTCCTTTCTGCAAATTTACAGTCAAAATATTTTTTAAAGTAATTTTGTAGATTACGGAGCGGAGTATTTGGGAATACTCTTACATTCCCATCATCATCAGGCTAAAGACACACTGCTGAATATAGGCCTGTCCCAAAAGTTAGCAAAGTGACCGATTGCAGGCGGCCTACATCCAACGTGGTCCTGCGCCTTTTATCAGTTAGTATCAGCCCTTCTACTTAATTTTTTATCAGTTAGTATCAGCCCTTCTACCTAATTTTTTATTAGTTAGTATCAGCTCTTCTACTTAATTTTTTATCAGTATGTATCAGCCCTTCAACTAACTTTTTTATCAGTTAGTATCAGCCCTTCTACTAAATTTTTTATCAGTATGTATCAGCCCTTCTACTTAATTTTTTATCAGTTAGTATCAGCCCTTCTACTTAATTTTTTATCAGTTAGTATCAGCCCTTCTTTTTAATTTTTTATCAGTTAGTATCAGCCCTTCTACTTAATTTTTTATCAGTTAGTATCAGCCCTTCTGCTTAATTTGTTCTTCATGCGATGTGCCTTGGACACTGCCACCTCTGCTTGCTGATTATTTAAACTACGTCAGCGACATTAGTTTTACGGATTTCAAATCAATTCGTTTATTGCGTTACATATAAATAAAAATATATAAATATTTATGACTTTCTGTATCATTAAGAACTTGTGTTATGGATACTAAATAACGGATAAACATACATAAATACTTTTTTTTTTGTAAATACATACTTAATATTATGTGAAAAAGTGAAAAAACACCCAGAACAGAACAAATATACGTATTTATATACACAAATATTTGTCTTGTGTGGGAATCGAACCCACGACCTCAGAAGCGGAGTGCAGGTATACTGACCTTCACGCCATATCGGCCGTCCAAAACTATATTCTCAACAATATTCTCCTCATTCAGTCTAAATTATTATATATATTAAATAGTGCATTTGTGCGTTTATCCTACTACTCTACTTTATCCTTCAATATTAGTTTATAAGTATTTTTAACACATTTCCCATTCTTAAAATGTCCATATTAAACCACGGTAAGCAATCCTTTTTTTTTCGCAACATTCCCGTAATAGTTGGTTTACGGTAACGCTAGTTAGCATTGGCCACACCGACGTAATCCGGCGATTCTGCGATAACCCGCGTTAATCCGCAACATACAGAGACTTAGCGTTATTTGTCCCAACCAGCGCCCAACTATTCCGGTAAGTCCAGTAAACGGGTTAGCTGGCAATTTCAACGAGGTGCTATTTGATGCTTACTATTTTTGGAAGCATATGTAAAATTGTCTATGTACATGCATATTGTAACGATTATCTACCGTAGAGGTCGGCAGAGATCTCTTCCACTTGCTACGATCCTGGCACACATTCTTAACTTCATTCACATTCATTAACTTTTCCTCAATTCCCCCTTATTTACGATCTCGGTTTATATACCTGTCTCCCACATCACGTCCCAAGCGCACCTGTGTTACTAAAACACTTGAGTATCCTTCCTATAATACTAAATTCTTCCGTAATTCATTCACTGCCCGTGGTGCATAGTTGTGGAATAAGTTGCCAAGTGATGTCCGGGACAGTCCTTCAATTGCGTCTTTTAAGACAAACTTAAAGAAGCACTTGCTATCGAACTAGTCATTATGATTTTTGTTTATTTATTTTTTTCTTGTATTTATTTAGGTATGTATATAAGTAAGTTTATATATCTGATATGTATCTTATATCATATTTATGTGTATGTATATGTGTAATGTTATCATATTGTAGTGTGATATTAATGCCCGCTAACTATCTCTCCCACTTCAGTTAAGTTTGACTGGAAGATATTTCTTTTAGAAATAAGTCCACCTTTGTACTTCGTCTTTTTCACGTAAGGCTTTTTTTGTTATTGTTACTATCTCTCCCACTTCAGTTAAGGTTGACTGGAAGAGATTTCTTTTAGACATAAGTCCACCTTTGTAATTCGTCTTTTTCACGTAAGGCTTTTTTTGTTATTGATTTTTGTGCAATAAAGAATATATATATATTAACCGTCTCATACACTCACTAACTCGCTCGCTACTAACTCGCCGCCCGTCCGCCTTCTATAGGCGACCGGCCGCGTCGACGGCGCGTTCGTGTTCCGCTCGCGCCTCAAAGAGATATCAGCACAGTGACGGCCCCCAGGAAGGGGTCAAGCCTGCCGGGGCTGCGGGACTGTCCGAAAGGGTTACCGCGGCCTCTGAACTTAGCAGGCAAAAGAAGGAACATGGATGGTTTTTAGTCAGTAAAAGTCTGACACACCCTTCCGCTCCACCCACAGCGGGAGAAGGTCATTAGATGATTTTCCATCCAAAAAAAAAAAAAACACATTTGTTAATCGAGTTTCATTCTTCCTCATAGCATGACCAAATCACCTAAGCAAAAAAGATGTAGTAACAAGAAAGGGGGGTCCCTTTGTTTCTATATCTTTTTTTAGACCAGAATCTGCTCTTCTTATTTTATTTTTAATTCGATCACTTAATTCCATACCTAGCAGACTTCTGAAAGTGCTTTCATATTTATACTTTATACCCAGTATTTACTTACATATGTTAGTGTAGTGACCAAATACACATCTATGAATTGCCAAATACTCGTAGAATTAAATATACTATAAAAAAATTGTTAATAATCATAATACACACAATAATCATAATGAACACCAATGCGATGCGTAGTAGTATTAGATCTGTCGTCAATTCTTAAGGTGGTTCGATTCCCACGCCGTACAAAGATTTTCGTACTATGTACAACATAGTGCGAAAATAGCGCAAACCGCGACCATCTTTGATGCGCTTTGACGCCATATAAATATTGATCGAAAAATTTACAAAATTACAGTTACTATTGTAACTGTGTTGGTCCTTCTGAGGGTGCGATAATTGAAACTATTTCTAATATACCTACTGGTAAATTGGCTAGCAATCAAATCTTAACTTTGTTCATTTATTTTTGTACCAACGTGACTCAGGACTTTCATAATCGTACTGTTATAATTTACCTTATTTCTCCTACAAACTCCTACTTAAGGTTCAAAGTGCATTGACCAGGTTTTAGTAACCCGATTTATTAATTCAATAAAGCAACGCTTGCTCTATCGGACAATCGTTCTGGATGTTCGGAGCCGTCCGAATTGCCCAGAATATCGCTCTGTTAGCTACATTTGTCTGTCGAGAGGTAGACAGCTCGCCACAAATACACAGACCTTCCATAGGCACTATGGATGACGCCAGAGATTAGTTAGTGCCTAAACAATAGGACCTATTCGTCTATTTATAGCAACACAAATATTGGCACTTGCTTGGATAGAAACGCTTCAATTTTCGACAAATTTGGATAGTAGGTCAGGTTATGCTGTACAAGTATCTTTCAAATATCTATTTGTTAGGTGCTTCTGAGAAATTTCCCATTTTATATTCTACCTAATTTAAAAATCGATAGCTTTATTGGTACGTATATAAATGTCTACTTCATTAATGACAGCTGTTTATTATGCTTCTTTATTGGAATATCATCGAATATATTTTCTTGTTACTAAATTTAAAAATTAATTTAAAACATTTTCCATTCCACAGTTGGTCAGAAATCTGATTTCAAACGTATCATGGATTCGGATCCCATGAATGTATCCTTTAGTTCTTTGATTTTTTTTTTAATGTATTTTTTAGTTTTGTCAAATTTTTATTAAACGGTGAGCAATAGATGCAACGCAAAAAAAGAGCTCTAAAGATAAGCACTAAGCGCTGATTAATAAGCGCACCAACCTATATAACGGCCTACATAATTATCTACCGGTTGACTAACGTCCCGCTTATAAGAACCAGAACTATAGCAGCAAGGAAGAGCATTCCAAAGCCTTCTAGAAGAATTACTTATCAAGTTCTTGTGCTGATAGTTTGCACAGTATAAGGCTGATTCCTATGACCATAACTTATCACACAATTTAACGAACAACGGACACTTACGGATCACTAGTAATGGCAGTCAAACTTAAGGCGATCGTGATAGATCCTGAGTAACATTATATAGGAACAGATCCTCTAGCCAGTGAGTAGTGTTGTTTTATACCTCTGGTTTAATAGTTGTCTTTGTTAGCTCAGTAAAATTTAAGGCGATCATGATAAATTTTGAGTTGTATAATAAGGGCCCGGTCTTCTAGTAAGTAGCGTCCCTCCGGACTGCGTGACCGTTGTCCAGTGTGTTTTGGCAGGCCAGCAGCCCCGATAGGGTCGCCCTCATTTGAATAGCATTCGTTGTTCGATGCTAATGCGAGTATCGGCTTTGTTCAACCCTACAACGCCCACAGTCACACATGTTTTAATAAATAAACTTTGACTTTGATTAACAGTGTATCCTGCTTTGTGCAGGATTAATGCATCAGCCGTATGCCAGAACAAATTTAAAACAGTTCTCTTTGATACCACGATTGGCAAAAAGCATATTTGTGCGGAGAGGTGGATATTATTAAGGATAGTTTACCAAATTTTAAAAAAGTTGTCTTGGGGTTGTTGAGATATAGAATCTAGCATTTATTACTTGTAATTTTGTTGTATTGTATGGTATAACCAATCTTAATTTTAATTCGTTCTCACCCCATATCTTATTTTTATTCCTTATAGTTTTATTTGATAATAAGCCTGTTAGGGTATTTATATGCATGTTGTGACACCTTAAAATGTTGGACATTTAGCTTGTTATAATGAATATTTACTTGGACATAACAAAATAATGTCACAGCTACTGGTTGTCCATAATAAATGAATAAAAGTTCTTGCAAAGGAAACTTTTTTTGTCCCTAGAATGTCATGGATCAATCCAGGCAAATTGCAATGAAAAAGTCATCCTGATTTCAATACAGGTATGTTCAACCAGCTTGGGACTTACATTACAGTTAGTTAAGTCGAAAGATAGACCAACTAGAGCTAACCAAACGAGTGTAGATTAATTAATGATTAAGTAACAGAAGTTTTAAATTTGTAACTTTATTTAAGGAAGCATTTGTCATTTCAGTCTCCCCGTGACCACAAATCACTGTAAAACATTCGAAACGTCGGAATAACGTAGTTTAAAGATCAGAAATAACTTTTTTAATTTCAGCGTGTTAAATACAGTTAGTTATTTATTTTCTGATATCGACGCACAACTATCGGAGTGACGAGGTGTTGGAGTGTCGAAATTTAGCTTAACACTGAAAAGCCGTGTGTGTTGTATGATAATGAAAGCTGTACATAGTAAACATTTAGGCCTTTTAAACTCATGGCATTTGTAATAGGCGGCCCAAGATCGATGGACGTGGGCACAATTATGATACCATCATTTTTTTGGAGTGGACGTGTAGTGGCTGAGAAGTTGTCATGAATACCATAACCATAATTATGATCCTGAAATGTATTGGAGCAAATACTAGTGTGACTAAAAAGAAAAAGGATAACGTTTGTCAGTGTTTGGAACGACGGCGACTAAAAATGAGCTGATGTTATAACGGGCGTCAAATCGTTTATTGTAAGTAATTAATCAAGTCAAATCGTTAATTGTAAGCACAGGCTACAGGTTAGTTCTTTCAGTAAAGATTTAGATCTAGCTGTGGTCTGCCATAATGCCAGTACAATGGGTTGGGATTTATACTAACCAAGTTGGAAGGAAGGTCTAGGCATTTTCCCCTGCTCCCAGTTTTTCTGTATTCACCATTATCATCAGCATCGTCATCATTATTTGCAGTACAAACTATCGTTCTATCCCAAACACATTGCATTGGTATATACGAAAAGATCCAGATTTCGCAGTAGGTAATTAATTTTATCATCAAACTAACAAATTCATTATAGTAATACTTGAATATACTGTTTATAATCTTAAATAACTCTTCAACTCTCTTTACAACTCTTCAAGATTTTAACTTAAAATCTCGCTTTTACGAAATAAATATTTTAAGACAGTTACCTGCCATGCTTTTAAAACTGCACGCGGCAAATTCTTATTCCAATGGTCTAATTCAGGTTCGAAATAAAAATAAAATATACTTTATTGTCTTTAAGATCAACATGATCATTTAGATTCGTCAACACACAAAATGGAAATTCGATATATTTTTTTAACAACAATGAAAGAGATATGAGCGGTACCATAATAAAGAAATAAAAAAATAAAAGCAAATGGGTTCTTTGTCAGAATTTGTCAAGGTTTGTCAGTTTATCTGTCTTTTGTGGTTTTTCACAAGATTTGTCAGTCTGTCGGTGACTCTTACCGGGGGTATCTGTCAGTCAGCCTGTCGTGATTCTAAAAGAGGGAGGGGATTTTCCGTCAGTCAGTCAGTCTGTCGGTGACTCTAACGAGGCTTCCAAAAGGCAACGAGATTGAGAAGAATGCCTTAAGAAACTCATCTCGGCTTTTTTCTAATTATGTCTGTATGTTCTGAGTATCAACCTCCTCAAAGTAACTTAGGACCCCTGTTCTTACGAAATAAAGATTTTACTAAAAAAACCATACGTGCACGAATAAATTTCAGTCGTTTTATTCCGGCAGCCAAATTCATAATCTTGAGTAGATACAATTGATTTTATTACAGACTTGAGATGAAGCAGAGATTTTTAAGAAAAATGCGGTCGGATAGAGTAACTATTTGAATTCAGATGATTTACTAAATCCCTTTGTAAAGCTATGCCTTTACGACCCAATTATCCCGCCATGAATAATAAACTCAGGTAGCTACAGTGACCAACCATCACTGCTTAGCTAGGCGACACCAGGACACATGTAACAAAAATGAATGCAAATTTTGCCTTAATACATTTACACTATGTCCTTACTTACAGATTCCGGCTTAGTGAGGTAGCTCTAAGAAATTATTTAATAATTAGCTCGTTATTGTGCACATACAGTTAGCTAGTTACACTTACACAAACGGATATCACATCTGTACTTAAACTCACAAGTCATAAAACATACCTACGTTTAAGAGAACAGCGCCAAAACTTACCCCAAATATCCCAAATCCCCTTGTTTATATGTCTAGAGAAATCGTTACACCATAACACCAACTCTACGCGTGGGATATCAGACGCTGTATGTCAAAATCCCAACTCCAGGGCCAACGAGATTCCTTGCCTTTCGATAGTATATTCATTATTTATTTATATAAGTGTTGTTCAGAGTGTACGGTGGCCCGCTTTCGGTTGTAAGCCGCCGCTCGTCACTCGCACAGTAAGAGGGAGGACCGCCGGCAGCAATACCCACTAAAAATCTTCCGACGACGCCCGCCGCTTGTTGAGAAAGAGGCGGGGGCCAGTACCTGGGTTGCAGCTTCTGACACCCCGCCTGCGGCCAACGTCCCCCGGACCAAAACCGGGAGGACCTCCTCAGAGAGGCGCAGTGGACGCGCCCCTCCTACCTCCCCCTGCGACCATAGCGTGTGTGGCCGACTTCCCGGAGGGTCCATGGTTGGACAGCAGGGGCCCCCTGCCCCCGAAGCCTAGACCCTCCTGGCGCTGCTGAGCGGGCCCTCCTGGCCTACCCGCAGCGCCCTCCATAGGTCCCTCTTAGTTTCCCCCCCGGTAGTCAGTACTAAGGGCACCCAGAGTCGTCGGTCTCTGGGTGTTACCTTTTCCCTAGCGCCTCCTGCGCCCTACCGGGAGGTACTCAGCCTCCCCACCACGACAAGGTGGAGACCAGTCGGGGGGGACCAGGGGGTACCCTGGCCACCAGCGGAGGGAAAGGAGTGCTGTACCGGGGTGTAACCCCGAGATGTAGAGAGAGGAATGAGACCCAATACGGACGGTTAAAATCTAATTTATTGAAGATAATTGTAAGGTTTTTAGGTATATGAATTACATGTTGTGTACACATATAAAGATAATGTGTAAAGTGTCGACGCTGCTCGTGGATGTTGCAACTGGGCCAAATCGCCGCTGACCACGCTGACGCCAAGTCCAATGTACAAGATGTAGACTTGTACACAGAGCATAGCCACACTTTACTGCATTTTCTGCAGGGCTTTGTCAGGTAAGTCTACCCGACAAAGCATTAACCACCAGAAGTATTGTAATAATGTGAAAGGTGGAAAACTGCAGTCTTTTCCACATAGTCACTATAAAATTAATTCAAGCTGACTTCTTTACGACGCACATTTTAACGTCCCTCGGTATTCCTAGAAACATCACTACACTAAGCCGGCAGCTTGCCTAATTGCTTTAAACTCAGCAAAGTTCCTCTCCCAATAAATTCATGTTAATTGTCGTTAATGAACGCATTAGTATTAAACTCTCTCTTTTTACTTCATTGGAGCCCAATTTATAAAGCATTTCAAAATTCTTGTATTTTTTTCCATGCTACAGATATTTGTCTAATTTGGAATGCAGGGGAATCATGCAAAGATTGTAACAAGTTTCTGCGATAAAGCATTATTATGAGTGTGGAATTCTTCTAAATTAATAGTAGTTATTAGGTGCCGACTTCATCTACAGAACGCAGCTGGTCTCAGAGCTAAATTCTTAGCATCAAAACCGACACAAACGGCACCTAGTCAACTAATCTAATAATGAATTAAGTAGCCAACAGCGACTACTTTATGCACTTCTCTTCGCGTCGCTTCATTTGAATTTTCAATGTCCCCAGCTCGTTTAAGCGGCTAACTCGACAGATATCTGCGTAAGCCAGACTTATTTCTTGGAGCACACGTTTCATCCTGTCGGATTACTAGGATCTCTGAGAACAATCTAAATTAAATAGTTAACAGCGATGTATTTTTCTTTTGTTAGTAATCACAATTTGTAGCATATGGAGCAAATAAATAGCGGTATTATTATGTATTAACTATGTAGGGTAGAGGTAGATAAAACTACACATTACGTACGTACAATCACGCCTGTTTCCCCGAAGGAATAGGCAGAGGCATACTATAAGTCCATATTTCGCCAATTTTGTTGTTGGTCCCACGTCGGCAAGCCGCTTACCAGGAACTTTTATGTTAGCCAGAGCCTCGTCCGTTTATCGGCAGGTGTACCACTTGCAGGTGAGGTTGGCTTACACTCCAAAGCAAAAATGTATAAAAACGTAAAATTACAGTTCCAAACCCCTTCAAAATGTCGTTTGAGAAGCACGAGAAGATGAAATTATTGTAGCAGTTTTATGGAGTGTAGTACGCTGTCTAGTCATTTCGAAATACTCACTCACTCACTACAGACTCACTTACTCACTACATACTCACTCACTCACTATATAGTATAAAACAAAATCGCTTTCCTCTGTCTGTCCCTGTGTAGATATGCATAGATCTTAAAAAGTACACAACGGATTTAGAGGCCGTTTATATTTCCGAAGAGTAACGTTTATATGTAGGACAAGCGGACAAAGTCGCGGGCTGCCGGTAGGGCTATATAATTTGCCATGCCTGTAGCGTCACCTTAATTTAAAGACTTTTGGCTCACTTTTGCGATATAGGCTTTTACAATAAGCATTTACCATAAACAAACGTTGTTATTTTGCAGTACTTATTCTCAAGAAAACAAAGCTACTTACAACTTTTTTGCTTGGAAATAAGTTCCTTCCTACTTTTATTTAATTTTAAATAATATTATGAACTCGTAATTAACCCTTTGTAAGTCAGTGGTGAACATATTCCCACCATAAATTGAACCTTATGGAATTGAGTTAAGGTAGAAAAGCAATGAAAATCTTTAACATGTTCTGCCCTTTAAAGGGTTAAACCTATCTACATACCGAACTACCATATTGTATACATCATCTTAATTATGGGGGTATATAGGAATCCTAACAAGACCTAAGGAGCCCAAGCCAACCTCACCTGCAAGTGGTGCACCTGCCGATCAACGGACAAGGCTCTGGCGAACATAATAGTGCCCGGTAAGCGGCAATAGACTCACCACCTATTACGTGGGACCAACTATATAATTGTCGAAGTGTGGGCGTATAATATGGCTCTGCCTACCCCTTCGGGATAACAGTGAGTTGGCGTACTGTCCTCTTGGGCAGTGAGTAGAAAACGGTGTACACATCTCGACACCACGAAGCCGAGGATATCGATGTTGCGCTCCTGGCTAGCTCCTAGCTCTGGCTAGTCACCGACTGCCATTTACAATCATTAGAAACTGATGAGGACGGCAGGTGTCCGGGAGTCTCCTCTATCTATAGTCCAATTTACCCAGCCCTTCAGCTTTTCAACCCAATATCCCGGCCATAGTAGATTCCATTTTATCCTAACAGTACTTTTTTTTTTTTTTTTTTTATTATCGTCTGTAAAAAAATGCTGCTTACGCACTGTCTCCCGGCCAAAAGGGGGAGACCGGGAGGGGGTGTGGGGCTCACTGCGGCCGACACGACCACCGCAGTCCTACCCACTAAAAAACTTCAGACGACGCCCACCGCTGTTGAAAAGGGGCGAGGCACCAGTGCCCGGGTTTGTAGCTTCTGGTACCCCGCCCGCGGCCAACGTCCCCCGGATCAGAACCGGGGAGACCTCCTCAGGAAGGCGCAATTTGCAGCGCCCCCCCTACCTCCTTGTGCGGCCATGGCGTAACTGGCCGACTTCGGGGGGGGTCTATGGCGAGACGGAAGGGGCCCCCTGCCCCCGCCGCCTAAGACCCCCCGGGCGCTGCCTGACGGGCCCTCCTGGCCCGCCCGCTGCGCCAACGGCGTAGCCGGAGAGAGAGCGGATCCCGCTCCCTCTCCCGCTCCGCGGCCTCCTTCTGCGACATCACCACTTCGCAGAAGGAGGCCATCGCCTCCCACGCCGTCTCGCTGTCGACCATCTTTTGCATGATGGTCGGCAGCGAGAGAGCCACTCCACCCAGGGCCGCGGCTAACGTCGACCGCGGCCCAGCCCACGCAGGGCACGCCACCAAAGTGTGCTGCGCATCATCCATCGCGCAGTCACAGTGGTGGCAACACCGGGTCGACTCCCCCCCGGCGACGTCGCACAGATACTTCCCAAAGCACCCGTGCCCGGAAAGTACCTGTGTGAGCCGGAAAGTCATCGACCCCCACCGACGGCCGACCCATCGCTCCAAGATGGGCCCGAATCCTAACAGTACTGCACCAACCGGGGATTGTCCTTAAGTGTATTTCTGTAGTGCACATAGGGATAATCGCCGGTTGGTGTCACATAACCATTAAATTCAAATTGTCTAAGAGGCATCTACGTGTTAGCTTCGGTCCCACGCATGCCTTCTAAATGTCCGGGTTACCCCGGGTTATTGGTGTCACATAACCATTAAATTCAAATTGTCTAAGAGGCATCTACGTGTTAGCTTCGGTCCCACGCATGCCTTCTAAATGTCCGGGTTACCATTGACAATCATAATAATAATAAAAACGTCAACCATTTCATGATAAGTTGGACCAATGTCATTACGTTTCTTCCGAAGCACGGAAACGCTCGATATACAATGCTGTTTGTGTGGCATTTTATATCGGGAGCTTCACCATTTAACCGCTTCACCGCCCATTAAAAGTCTGACCATAGTGAAACCTAGATTACTACATGCAATTTGTAAAGAATGGGGGGTTCCTTTATTCTACTTAATCAATGGTACCTCTTCCTCTTTAAATTCTTATGAGAGGAAAAAATAAAAAAGCAAAAAATTCTATAAAAATTACTTTATTTCCATCCAATATACATTATGGAAGTCCATGATATACAATTTATTAATTATAATATAAGATTTTTTTACAATCATGTTACTATTAATTCATTAATATACATTTCAAATAATTGGAACTTACAAAATAGGTACAAAATACATTTCATAATATTTGACAAGTACCTACCAAATTAGCGCGCTGAGTTCTTAATTCACTCTTAAGTTTTTTCATACTAATTATTATTTGAGGAGTAGTAATTTACCATAAAACATATCAGCACAAAACTTTAAAATGTAAATATGAAATTCAACGCCAAATGCTCTAACTCAATAATGTAAATAAATATAATAAAATAGTTCATACCTTGTATAATAATAGAACCCGGCAAAAAAAAATATAGTATCTGTATAATAATTTGTTGTATTTTCGGTATTAAATTGTGACCAGACCTGGAGTTATGGAATTTATACTAGTATTATTTTTTTACTAGTATCGTTCGTGAAATGCGGCTCAATTTGTGACAGTCAAAAACGGCGGCATGATTACAACTAAACAGTATTAAAACATAGAAATCAGAAAATATTCGATGCAATATCTATTTTTGCTGGTAAGCGATTTCATGTAAACAATTTCTTGAAAATTTACAACACGTATGTTTAAAATGTCTATGTGTCTAACTGCACTAGCGTTGGTAACGCTGATTTACCCTTAATAAGAAGAGCCTCTTGGTTTAGGTAGGAGCTTAAGAATTAAATAAACCATTTCGTATATAGTAAAAATAATTATCATTACAATAATATCAATTACAATCATTATTTCTTAAAAGTAAATAATATATAAAATGTATTGTCAACCAAAAACAGTTTTGCATAATTATTAAAATGACTACTATGGACAGATAGCACGCAGCAGATGCTGTTTAAACACTTATTGATATAATAGTTGGTGACAAAGTTTAGGAATGACAAGGTAGTTTAAGTAGTTAGTTACGCATAATTAATACACAACGATTTATAATTAATATGAGTATATAGCGTTATAATCAGATGATGATTACAAATTCACATGCTTCTATGCAATATAATAAAAATACATCAATTACCAATTGTTTGAATATAAATTACGTCAATTTCCTATACGTTTTCGTCCACTTTAAAGAAATAGAGAAAAAACAATTTTTTGTTTTCCCAAGGAAAATTATACAAAACCATTAGTCTTAATGCATTTTTATTATAATTACTAAGGGGTACCTATTTTTTACACAAGAATCCACCCGATTCGGGTTTATATGTAGTGAGCATAGTGATCTCCATATTTAGAGAACGAGCACCGACAAGAGCCGAACTAGCACCGACAAGAGCCGAACGTAGCCGACAAACGTCGACGTGGGCCGCCATATTTGTTAAGTGTCTAAATAAATTTGAATTAACACTATGGTAATATAAGATTTATTTTATTCGTAGCCTCTCTTTAAATATTATACAACTTCGGTAATATTTAATATGAATAATTTAACATAAGTATAGCAAAATATGTTATTGAGCGTTATATCAGTAAATACAGTTTTAAACGATCTCTAGTTATCAGGTTTCACTTAAGCAACAATCACATTTTTAATCAGAAAAATATATATTTCTTAAGTATATTGCCTTTGGGCACAAATTATTTAGCATACCTACTTCAGCTGGTACCTGGATCAAAATAGGCCCTCGGATCATGCCCTAAGCGTGCAATAAGAAAGACCTATTTCCAGCAGTGGACTATACTATATAGGCTAGACTGGAAAGATTTTCATAATATTTCAACAATTTTAACAACAATAAAATCATTGAGCAATATATCATATAATCATAAAATAAAAATACTTGACATATTTTTTTCATTAATCGTCGCAGTTTTACTTAAATAATTTTGCCCTTCATTATAAAATTCACACTCAAGTTGTAGGTTATATAAAAAAATAAGACGATGTGTATATAAAGCTATCGTCAAACACAAAGCGACAATGATACGTGAATAGAGCGTTATGGAATCAAGAGTCCAATTACACAGATGAAGGTAGTTTTCAAACTATATTGCGTTTTTGGGCCGTTTCTGTGTGAGCAAGCCAATAGTAGAAACAGGACTAGGGGATCGGAAACTATCACTGATGTTAAATAGAGTTTACAAAGGTAAGTCCTGGGATTCATTCCCTTTGCTAATGAGCTCTTCCATGCTTCGAAAAGCACGTTCACTTGGGTCACTGTTAGAAGATATTTAACTTCATCATTAGAGCAAAATGCAGGCTAAATAAGCTATATAGATGACGTTAGAGACTATTTGAGGATCTCGCACTGTTCCTTTGGGTCTACTATTGGTATTGGATTCGTGGTTCTGATACTAAGCAGATGAGGTGATTCATGTTAGAAATATATTAATAAATTGCAAATCGCTGTAATATTTAAGGCATAAAACCTGCTAATATTGTTCGAAAGATTGAACATCGAAGAAGGCTGCCAAAATTCTTATTTGTTGCAACAAACGCATTGACTTTAAATTGAAAATATCTGAAATCAAAGCTTCTGTATTGGACGCCGTGCTTTATGTTTAAAAAAATCATAAGATAAAATATGCTTAATTTGATAACGCCGCCTAAATCACTGTACCGATATATAAAATTATTTTACCTATATAAACATCGCCCTTAATCTACCCTTAATTAGTATAGGCTATATTTTATTGTAATAACGTGAGCAATGCTGCGGAAAACAGCTAGTTACGTATACCTCGCATTATATTACAAAAAATGTATGTTAATAATATAAATTTGTAACTAATATGCACTATTTAGCACGCAAATAGAAAATATTTCAGCACCACATTTCACTAAAACACAAATTATTAATGAAAATTAATAATCGTGTCTCTGAGCATTTCATTAGTAAAGCTTTTTATTTTCTAAAAACTAACTATATGGATTTTGATACATTTCACAATGTGTACATCTAGCTTAAAAAATTAAATATCTGTTATCTCTTGAGCCAATCATATGCCCCCAAAATTGTAATAATAGATTATTATTTTGTCGATGACAGCAACTGCTTTGAATATAATAATAAATATACTTTTAAAATTGAATTTATATGTAAATATTTATTTTACTTTAAATTTGTCAGAGCAATTGTATTGATACTACATATAATTAGCATTAGTTTTAAGGCAACACGACTTTCATTGTGCAAATGCACACGTAAAACCGTGACCTCAGTATATAGGCCGCTATCACCTTTATTTTTGAATTGTTATCAGTTAACATTAGCCCAAGCTACGTATCAGGTGAGACATAGTTCTGTGCCTAAAATTTCACTTCGTTAATTCTATTTTCTCTTCTATCTCACTCATAAATAGTTGTATTAAGGTTTTTATCAAGAAGCGGTGGCTCGGAGCTGGCACTTAGATTCACTTACACTAAATGTTTTATGTTCTTTGCATGTAAGTGAATTTAAGTTTCGTTATTTCAATGTTAAGTTATATTTAGTTTTTTTTATTTATTTTATGTAGACGTTTTCAATAGCGATGTTATCGTTTATGAAATAAAGAACTTTTTACTTTTACCCTCTCCGACTAAGGAAAATATTAGCTTGAATCTATTTATATAGACTTGTTTTTCTTTATTTCGGATATATTAGGTCGTGGTATCGTTTATAAAAAAAAATATTGCAGTGCAGAAATCGAGCGCTGAGAAATTAACATTTTTTTTATTATTTCACTCACATAATACAGTTGCTGCCAACGACTTGTAGCTAATTGTGTCACAAATATAAAAATACATTTTCATTATATCTATTAAGCTGTATAGTAATACTTATAATACATTCACAGATACATTTTTATTAGGAATCTCCCACAATTTCTTATACTTGTAAAAACTTAATAAACATATTTCTAAATATAGGCAGAATTATATTTAGGAGCAAATATTTTGGGCGTTCTGCACTGAATGTAGTTTTTTAGCATTTTCTAAAAGTTAGTTTGAATGCCTAACTAGTGCCACTGTCGGCTCGTTAACTGAAACACTTTTTTATTAAAAATTCCTTTTGCTATAAGGCGGACAGTCATCAGCATAATTACTAACTTATCAATAACGATTGAACACCACTAAAAACGTCAAATTTATTAACTCCTGATTGCATTGATTATTAAAACATTACAAATTTTCAAAATGGCGAACTATACAAAAAGGAAATCTATTATTACGACAGTCAAACATTTAATACTGTGTTATAACTATAACGTTTATTATATTAACAATTATTGCAATTTAAAAAAATATTTATAAGATATATTTCACATTAGCTATCTAATAGTCCTTTAGAAACTTAAGGTCTCTACACACTTGAAAGTCCTCCCTCACTACCATTCACCTGTAATGTAATAATTATCATTCGATTTTGAGCAATGCATAAATGACTGCCATGACTGGACGAGCACACGCTTAAAAAAATAGTGTGGATTACTGTTCCAAGTTGTATTATAATATTACAAATTGTATTACCAAGTCGCGCTCGCGCACTAAAATTCGGTTTTCTTTACTTACCATTGTACCGCTCAAATGTGTTACATTACTGGTTGGGCACTGTAATTCTCGATTATTGTCCCTTACCGATGTAATGCTTGGTTTTGTAATGTTACATTACAGACGTACACCCCTGGTGAGGGAGGACCTTAACACAACTTTACCAGGAGGGTTAACATTTAACACCAATATTTTTTTTTAAGTTGCCTATGCATAACTATAGCAATACAAGCTTGGCAGATAAGGAGCTTGGGAAAAATAACATTGAATAAGCAAAGACGATGTTTGATAAGTATAATTTACTGACGATTAACGTCAAGTAGAAGCGCTTGTAGCTCCGCGGGTTTTGGAAACGACCACTGATGTTATTTAGAATTCTTAGACGGCAGTCCTTGAATCGGTGACGGTTTGGTACTGGTTAAGGCTCAAGCTTCAGGAAGAACATCGTGATCGCCGAAAATTCCAAAAAACTATTTTAATAGTAACCGTTAGAGTTAAGTTAGGATGCCAATATAAGATTTGAATAAAATTTCAAATTGATGCTAAAAATATTTTAAAAAAACCTTTTCCTGTAAAATATTCAAAATGGCGGTTACGTTCTTCTTTCTGAAAAGTTTCAATATGTAGCCACTTAAAATACCATATAAGGCGGTATAAAAAAAACTAACAACAAGACGCTAGGTAGCCTCCGCCAATCCACACTAGATCCGCGTGATGGAGTATTAGTACCTGATTACTTCTCACATTGCTTTGTGAGAGGTTGCCCGAGCTTAGTATTGAGACGATAATGGGCTGAGTTGATAATTATGATCTATTTATACTTATAGAACTCCGTCTTTTTCGTCTTATACATTTTATACGTATGAAAATAGCAGATAATCTAAGACGACTTCGGTGTGTAGAGGCCTTTATAAAATATCATAGAGACAATTTGAGAAATATAAAATACAGTTACCTATATTAAAATATTGGCAATTGGTAACATGACCTTAACTATAATTTGAGATATGTTTATTCGGTAAAAAAAACTTCATAATCTCATTTAGGCTTAGTTTATAATATCCCAGCTTTGCAATATACATGCTATTGCATATATTACCAATATAACCAGAAAACTTGTCTACGCTTATCTACAGGCTGTACAAGAGCAAGGAAAAAACAACAATGATTTATCTTTAAAATCAGTTTTCAACTCAAATCACAAAAAAAAAATGAGCGCTTTTCTTTTGTTTACATTACGTTATTTATAATTTGTATGTTGTTTATTTGTTATTTGTATTTAATCAATAGCTATTTTTAAGGCGTACACAAATATATAACTTTTTAATAAAGAAATCAGAAATATCATAAAGTTACTAATGTTATTAGAGACGGTCACATATTCCTGCATTTTAATACTAAATATTACTACATACCGTCATCATAATCTTGTACATCCTGTATATTATGAAAACGATCGGATTCCATACTTTTTATGATCAGATATTTTCAAACTTGACATTTTGGGGCATCGCGTACGATATCCGATGGAATATGAATTTCGTTAATTGAGAAGACCAGTTTTATGTCATGTACATAGATCTGGAATAGAAACAAAGAGTACGATTAAAATACTGATAACTTTAAAAATAAAAATGAGATTTCTGCATACACCTACAGGAAAACGCGTCTTATATTGAAACTAAATAACTTGTGTGAAAGTTTTGTGACATCATATTTTAATATATCTATAATCGATTAATCGCGTAATTCCAACTCTATCTTTACGAAAACACGGTTAAGATTTTTGTGTCGAGGAGTTCATACCCGCTCTAGTGACACGCGCGCATCGCCTACGAGCACTTTGACTAATACCGCCAAACTTGCTAAACTAAACTTAAATGGAAATAAACCTGATTTCGGAACTGAAACGGGAGGGGGGGGGGGCTCAAAAAGTCATGAAATTCACGTACTTTATGGATGGAACCTAAGATAAAACTTTAATTGTTGTGGTTAACTGCTAATTGTTGTGTAATAACAGAGCTGAACGGAAGACCAGTGCATTGGTGCCTTTACGACACCCCGGAATAATGCTAAGCTGTATAATATGCATCCTTCCTTGACAAAATTATCAGTTTTATACATACATACATACATTCACGCCTGTTTCCCCGAAGGGGTAGGCAGAGGCATATTATACGCCCTCACTTCGCCAATTATATAGTTGGTCCCACGTAATAGGTGGCGAGCCTATTGCTGCTTACCGGGCACTGTTATGTTCGCCAGAGCCTCGTCCGTTGATCGGCAGGTGCACCACTTGCAGGTGAGGTTGGCTTGGGCTCCTTAGGTATTTGTGGGATCCCTATACCCGTCAGTTCAGTGTCATTTAAAAAGTCATATATCATCAGTTTTATTTTTGTGGCAAAAGTATTTTCTTTGTATACGTGTGTCATACCCGGTCATCAGTTCGCGAGAGGAGTCCAGTGGGTATAATAATATGTGTCATTATAGTTACCTCTAATCCGGAGTATGTTGTTGTGACGGCGGATTGTTCTGATTGTCTCTAGGTGTGAGGCGAGCCAACGAGTACGTCTCCGGTTGAAAAGTGGGCGGGCATACCAAGTGCGGGTACTGTACAAACAAATAAATGTATAATTGAAGAAGTATTTATTGCTGTGGTTTTTTATAAAGAAAAGAATATTAAAGTAGTATTTATTACACTTTTTCAGCGTGGTTTTATATTAGCACTTTCGGCAGCCTGGTTGGGAAGGCATCGCAGGACAGGCGCTTTGCGTCTTATGGATTTCCAACACGCATGATCGCTTTATGTTTGCTAACGGGCCACGCTTATCACATGCGGATAGAAAGTCTCACTGTTTCTTTAAAATCACACTTAACCCTTTACCAGGCAGTGGTCAATATATGACCACCATAAATTGAACCTTATGCGGTTAACTTAAGGTGGAAAACCAATGAATATTTTCAACATGTTCTGCCTGTTGAAGGTTTTACTCTAAAGTCGCGGGTCACGAGAACACGAGTTACGTCTCATGTACACACGTGTTATGTAATACTTGTCTTGATCTTTCAGTATGATTATCCTTACTTGATGTTAGAAGACGCTTTGTAATATGAAAAGGTATGAAAAATTTTATAAATAAATTTGAACTCACCTGTGGCGCAGCGCCAAAAACCCGCCGGAGCCTTGACACGCTGCCGCTTGTGCTGGCGGTCCAACAACTGTATAATCACATTAAAAATGTTCATCATCATCATCACAGCCCATTAACGTCCCACAACTGAGCACGAACTCTCTCACTCACTCCTCTCGCGTATCAAGGTGTAAAAGTATGATACAACTATATCAATCTAAATAATAAGACACTAGAAATGGCATCCGCCACTTAAAATTATCGCAACACATGCCGCCATTTTGAAAAGGAACACATGCCGCCAATTGGGACATTTAAGTTCGAGATTGACGACGATTAACTACGGATAACTACGGATAACAAGTTATTCTTGAACACAGTACATCGATTGTTTGTAGAGAGGTACGATTCAGGTATAACGAACGCAATTGGCAATGTATCTATTGGTTCTGGATGCACTGGTACCATATGATACACCAGTACGCCAGCGATTTTACACGCGCACAGCACTTACAGCACACAGCTTAAAGAATCCTGGACTATCGTCACCATCTGCTGTAACACGTTTACAGATATTAAACCAATCCGTCCCATTAATCCTGACACAGGCGCTGGAACCCATACAAAGAGATTTCAACGCCCGAATCAGGTCACCGCTCACTTCATTTTGAGACAATGCCGAACACAACTCATTTCGCTCCACTCTATCGTAGGCCGTTTCCAAATCGATGAACCTATGTATCGTTCAATGTACCATAGATCTCTTAGTGTTTCTCCAAATACTTTTGGACTATGCACCGTAAGGAAAATGTATCTTATCTTATCTTATCCTACGCATATTAAAAAACTGTTCAAGTATGTATATCCGTCATTATGTATTTATAACACACAAGTTCTTAATGATATTTGTATTGGAAATAAATAATAATAAATAAATATTTTCTGACAATTACACCAATTATTTAGTTCCAAGATAGGTATCATTAAGAACTTGTGTTATGGATACTAAACAACGGATAAACATACTTAAATACTTTTTTTTTTGTACATACATACTTAATATACATAGGAAAACACCCAGACCAGAACAATTATTCATGTTCATGCACACAATGATTTGTCCTGTGTGGGAATAAAACCCACGACCTCTGGAGTGAAGTGTAGGTATACTGACCTCCACGCCATATCGGTCGTCGAATAATTGGTGTAATTGTAAAAGACTTATTATTATTATGCTGTCTTAGCAATTGTAGATTTTTATAAGCAATCTTCGTTAGTCTAGCACATTTGTTCTCTAGTAAAGGATGAGAATGAATGATAAAGAAGATAAAAGAGATGTCCTCCCCCCTATACCCCTTAAGCCCTCAGTATAGATGTGGGAAAACAATACAAAACTGCACACATGACACTTCACTTTCCCGCCAAAAAGTCCTTTATGCTACCACACATTTTACATAACAAAACAATGTGTGCCTTACTTTTCTAATCCTTGAACAGGCCGAGCAAGTTCATAATTTTAATTAGTCTATATCGTAATTTAATTACTTAAGGTTCAATTTAAAATGCCACTGCTTGGTTAAGTGGGCACTATTATAAACCATAAGATAGTTAATTGACTATACGTAATAAGAATATAGTATATGTATGTTATATATATTTTGACGACCGATATGGCGTGGAGGTCAGTATACCTACACTTCACTCCAGAGGTTGTGGGTTCGATTCCCACACAGGACAAATCTTTGTGTACATGAACATGAATATTTGTTCTGGTCTGGGTGTTTTCCTATGTATATTAAGTATGTATTTACAAAAAAAAAAGTATTTAAGTATGTTTATACGTTGTTTAGTATCCATAACACAAGTTCTTAATGATACTTATCTTGGAACTAAATAATTGGTGTAATTGTCAGAAAATATTTATTTATTTATTTATTATTATATTTATATTCAATTATGTATATTCCAAAAAAAATAAAGAATAAATTAGCTCTTTTTTTATATATATATATCTTTATAATATATAGCTACTATATAAGTATACGAACCTGTCGCCCCCAGTCGGTGTCTGTTGTGCGCTGGGTTTCGGGGTTGTACTATGAACCTAAAAATGAAAAAAAGTGAAGTAAATTCTATAAAAATTGTGAACATACCAATATATTGACTGATATATCGCGGAGGTCAGTTCACGTAAACTCCGTTCCTAAGATCTCAAGTTTAATTCCCAAATAGGAGAAATATTTGTGTGAAAGTATAATATACTATAAAAGTGCCACCTCATCTCATCTCACGGCAAGTCGTAAGAGTCGACGAAGAGAAATCTTACCGGATAATGGGCAGCATCGTCTTTCTGCATACTGGCTTGAACTGCGTTTATGGGCAAATACCCCATCAATACAATGTCAACTATTGGGGAGGCCAAAATTCAGCAGTGGACTACATGAGCTATGTTAAGCAATAATGTTTTAACCTACAAAACAAACAAAGTTCCTGTAAGCGACATCTAGTAACCCGGGACAGTATGGGGAAGTCCTTGATTCCCGAAATTTTTAGTGCCGCACTTGTGTGTACCTGTTTGGTAATTTTTTCGAGCGTTGAGTAGTACTGTCCCGGGTTACTAGAAGTCACTAACAGGAACTTTGTTTTTTTGTGGGTAAGCTTGTGTTATTTGTATGCTACTGTAACTGTACGTATGTATTGTGTTTTACAATGTAAGAAATGAATGTGTCATAGCAGTGCTCTCACAAACGGTATCTACGGAAGACCAGCGTCGAAGCGTTTTCGTGACACCTCGGCTTTATGCTGAGAGGGGATACCTTTTCTGTGACACTCTTTAAGTAGTTACTTAAATATAATGTATCTGTTTTCTTTTGACGTTGCCACAGAATAAATTCTTTTTCTTTTTTTCTTTCTTTCATAGCTCACATATGGGTGATATGGTGATGGTGATCCGCTCTCTAGTGCCCATAGTTCAAGCTATGCTTAGTTTGTGGCCAGATAGCGCTGTGTGAAATGTTCACAGATATTTTATTAGATTAAGATGAAATTGACAGAAGGAAATAAAATTCATTACTTTGTGATTCCGCCGAAGCGAGTCCCGCCAGCGGTCGACTGCCGTTTCCGCTTCGTCTCCTATTACCAACTTCTCGTATCTGGAAATAAGAGCAGAACTCGTTATAATGAATCTTAATGTAACTTAAATTTACAACTTCGGCTAAAAAGGTTTGCTACTAACAAAAGACATTAAATACATACATTCACGCCTGTAGGCGCATGGCATATAATACGCCCACACTTTGCCAATTATATAGTTGGTCCCACGTAATAGGTGGCGAGCCTATTGCCGCTTATCGGGCACTGTTCGCCAGAGACATTGAATAGTTTCACTATTTGCTTGCTGGCAAATAAAAGTATGATGGTATCATAATAAGGCTCGGAAGTTACCAATCTCGTAAAATCCGATCTCGCAATAACTTTACAAAGTTAAATCTACTACGACGAGTTAACTACTTGATAGAGATAATACCAATTCGTCTTCTTTTTTATTTATCCTATATTATAAACAGTTTTTTTGGATTTTAAGTCACGCAATCTTATTTGGTTGCGAAAAAGATGTACTTTCAAACTACATAGGTAATTTCAAATACAAGGTCAACAGATAACCTGATATAGATATTTACGCCATGTATACGCCAGTACTGCCACTGTATTAGAAATATTTGAAAAAAACAAGTCTGACTTAATAAAACTCATATGACTCAAATTAAAGTTTGACAAATCTAAATGATCTTGTTGATCTTAAAGACAAGTATATTTTATTTTATTTTTTATAAATAGCAACTAACGCGTCAAGTCACTGCTGACAAAAGCTTGAGAAGAATAGGCCAAGGAGTATGGCGAATTTTGGTCTTCCACCAGTTCAAATAACGCTTAATACTCTCTCAAAACTCACCCATCTTTTCCAGTCACAGAGACCAGTTTCCCTTCACTTGGTCTGGGACGAGGTGCAGGTGCTACTGACTGGAAACAAAAATGAGGCATTACATAAAAAACTAACACCTTAATACTTAAATGTCTTTAAGTGGCTTGCTGTGTTCTGACAATAAAAATATTTGGGGCTGGTTTCAGCCCGCAAGCAGGTTAGTTCTTGGTGTCAACCCTGATATAGCAGCAAATTAGGCGTACTTCATTTGAAAGTGCCTTAATGGCCGTACTTTTTACTAACCAACAGGTGTGCTATATTTTACTTACGAGCGGCGATAGCCCAGCGGCGATAGCCCAGTGGCAAGACCCCTTGCCTTTAAATTCAGTGGGTCTCGAGTTTAAGCCCTGGTGGCGCACCTATGACTTTTCGAAGTTATGTGCGTAATTATCGCTTGCTCCGTGTCTCGGAAAGCACGTTAAGCCGTTGGTCCCGGCTGTCATGAACATCTATGGCAGTCGTTATTAGGAAGTCAGTGCCTTCTAACAGACTGACAGCTGGTTTAGAATGATGTTTCCCTCCGGGTTGCGGAGGTCAGACGGCAGTCGCCCCACATAATAACTGAAATTCAGTCAAATCTGGTTGAACTAGTGAACAGACCCTAGGCCCTAAGCTTAAGTCTAGGGCAACCGGGATAATGCTAGGATATGATGTGTGCTATATATTTAATAATAAAAAAATACCTGCAATTCCCCATATATAACGTCGGGTACGACCCTATCCAGTCTTCGCTGTAGAGAACTCGGCCCGCTATGGTCGCGTTGCACTCCTAGCACTACACGGTCTGTGTACACCTGGTAACCATCACCAAATGTTTAAAATAAGCAAATGTAGAAGAGTCCAAAAACTTTGCATGCTGCGATCAATATCCCAAATACCCCATAGATGTATAGATTATATGCATGGAATAAAGTCAGCATCTCTGGCATGAACATGGAAACTGATCCCGAAATGCTACATCTAGAACGTAATTATGAAGAGGTGTTCTGAAGAACATTTCGATCTGATTCTGCCCTCTCCCGAAATAAACGTGGTGTCAGGAACTACACTCATACTGTGCACACAATCAACACAACAATAAAAAAAATTAGATTCATTTCTTTGAAAGATCATTCTGGTTTGGAAAGCTTTTACGGCGCATGTGGGTCACATAGTCCCGGGTTTTTGAAACGGAATTTATGCAGCCGTTATTAGTAGATGCGTTAATTAGAACCGTACTTATTCTACGATATTAAGCACTGTTATTTTTTAAGATTGTCTCGACTGTTTACCGTTATTCAGGATGTGGTCATTATTATAAGTCTCATTAAAAGTAAATTTGGCATATACTTTTACTATTAAGAATTGATCATGAATATAAATAAAATAACTACCTGCCGGCGTTCCTCCTCCTGTTTCTTCAGCATGAACTCTTCTAAAGTTAACAGCGGTATTACAGGACGACTCGAAGGAATGTTAGAGCTGAGAACGGGAGTTACAGGGATCACGTTGGTGGTGGTTAAAGAGGGTCTTGGGGGTCGCGGGTCGCAATCGGATAGGTTCGGATTGGACACGTGGGTATATGGGGTGGGGGGCACGCGTCGGTAGCTGCGGTAGTGCTCTGTGGGCACTGGCACGCCGGTTTGTTTGTTCTGAGAACAATAGTCACTTTATACTAGTCAAATTCAATGAGAATTTTCATGATTTTGTGTCATCTTCTTTCACCTATCGAGGCCTTAAATGACTAGCAAACGACCAATAAAATGATATTTTTTTATAAACCTCATGTGAAATTAATTAATATTGCTTCTTCTAACTATAGTGGCAATAACAATGACGCTTTTAATACAGAAGGGGTCAGGGCGCAAGCATTGTAAAAATAACAACGACATCGAAATGTTTACTACTTACTCCTAAAATCTACTAAATAGTTTGATTATAACTAGCACCTGTCCCCGCCAACTGAAGAAGTATCTATGACCTTTGAATAGCTTGCGAGCGAAATGATAAGTTGAGGAGATGACAGGAAGGATGAGAAAGCTAGGATGAAATTTAAATTATAGTAATACCGGTAAAGACTAAAATTAGGTTCTGAGAAATAAATTGGATTTTTATGAGTTAAAAATAAGTCAAGGAAAATGGAATGTGTATGGCAGTATTTATTTCAGCAGTATTTTTATCTCTGAAGTGTAGAAAAAGATAGTTTCATGAAGCATTACGGACCTTGCTCGAATTCTTGTCGTCTTTGCTCCGGTTTCTGGAGAAAAACCTCAGATACTTCCTATCCAAGCTGGTGGCAGCATGCGACACGTTTTCCTGCGACTCACTCCTCTGCATACGACCGGTTAGCTTTTTTAACGACCCAAATTTAGACTTGTCCTTCTCTTTCTCTCGTTCCTCTCTCCTCTCGCGGTCTCGCTCGTTCTTTCGCTCGGATGTTTCGTTGTCTGTGTCCGTTTCTGAGTAATCGGTCTCGGAGAATTGTTGGGATATGTCGAGCTGGAATTAAAACAAATTCAAAATTCGTTTGGCAATAGAGCTCTTATGAATGTCATACATATAAACTAACGCGCCCATTCACTGCGGGCGGGAGCTTGATCGTAAAAGAACGGGCAAGAAAATCGTCAAGGTTGGTTTTTCTCCCGCCAGTTACAATAAAAATACATAATAAAAACAATTGTGTTCTGCAGTCACAAGATTTAAAAAAAAGAAGACAAAACTCTTTTTAGCAATATTCACATAATTACGGAGTAGACATGAGCAGACGCGTTACGTAAAATTTTACGGTAAAACAGCTAGCTCGAAGATACAAATCATGCAATTGTGTAAATCTAATAATACTTTTATTTCAATAATACTTTTCATTGTCATGGCCCTGGCCACTTTAATTGACTGGTTTGGTTATAAATAGGATTTTGTTTAATTTTTTTATATTTGTTTTTTTTAATACTTTGCATTTACGATGCTATATTTCAAAAAATCTATTTGTCCTCGATTGCCCAGGTCAGAATCATCAAGAAAGGTAAGTATCGACCTTAGATATTTTGGTTTCAAATTTGTTTCTGTGCCACTATTGACTTAAAATCTATCAATTCCGTCCTACATAAAGAACTCCAATAGTCGCTTGTATATCCTATTTTACAAGGTAGAATGAAAAGTAGTCGTTGATGCGAATTCATCGCAAAGCCCGTCAGAATTTAGCAGAAGACTTCAGTTTGAGCAATAGCACAGTATAATTACCTGCACAAGAGAGGTAGGCTGTTGCATAGTGGCGCGCTGCATGGCTTGTATCCAGGCAAGCATATCTGCCTGCGACTGGCAGGCGAAGTAGAAGGCGGTGCCTGTGTGGTACACCTTGAAGGCGTGAGGTCGAGACTTCACCTCGGTGGCTGCGTGAACCGTGAAGCCTTCCAGGTAGATCATACATTCAGCTTTTATACACTGTACACAAAAATTTCACAAGTTAGCAAGAATTCTTTCATTACTTCAGCCTTATAGAGTCCACTGCTGACCATTAGCCTCCCGATAGATTACATTCTATTTACTCACAATCACCACGCTGGGCAGACGGGTTGGTGTTTTTTTTTTTTAATGTGACACGTCGTAATGACTATACCCTGCTTGATGATAAGCAGTCGATGCAGTCCAATAAGAAAATGAAAGCGCTTTATAACGTGAAATAAGCACGGTATAAAGCGCATCATAGGAAATAGGAAACACATAAGCCGGCAGCGAATTCCAGAGCTTAGTAGTCTTGCTCAGAAACGACCTCCCAAATTTCTTGGTTCGAGTGCCGATATTCTGCACTCGAACTGATAGTTTGCAGTTCAAGCCAGAACCCAGTATGTCGCGAACGAAATCGTAACATAGATCTGCAATCAGCACTAGGTGCTGCTAATTGAAGCCCTGCTATTACTTGGCAAAGGGCACGAAAAAATATATGGTGAGAAATACGTACATGTGGCGATCGAAAGGCGTACAGTGCGCCGTGAGCCAGTATTAAGTGTCGACGCGCCCATCGCGGCTGCTGCGAACGAACGCGGTGCCAGACATGGCTGCCGCTGCCCACTGGCTCCGCTGGAAGTGTTCGAGCCGGAACGAGACGACGCTCTGAACAAAAAATAGACCAACTATAAAGATTATTCAAAATATGTAATATTCTACTTAGATTACAGTATAAATATTTGCTAGCAGTTAACAACCATAACAGTCGGAAGCATGGTCTAACTTGCGTCGACAACACTACTCATACTTGCTCAATGACCGCCGGTAAACTCAGAGTATACAATAATTATGGTGACAGGACTATAAAAACACGGCTTCCATACCTTTTAAATAGTAGGTATACCTAAAGCCATTAGAGTGGAAACAAACAAACACAAGTACAAAGCAAATTTAAAAAAACACTATATTGGTGTATGTGCAAAATTGTAATTTATTTATTAGTATAAAATAAGTTGTAATTAGTATTAAAGAGACTGTGACCCATAGACAAACCAGTCAAACGGTTTTGTGGGATATGTTTTTATGTAACTTGCATTATTTAAAGGAAATAAACGTTTTATCTATCTAACAAACTAAGTGAAGGAACCAGCTATTTATTTAAAAATGAAAAAATACATCGCGCCAATATTTTATTGTCTAGAACTAGTGTGGGTATTTTTAATTAAAGAGATGTTTAGACGCAATGAACACAAATTAAGAAAAGTGCAAGAATACTGTGAATGGTGATTTTACGTGTTGATTCCAAAACTCCACAGAACTACTAGTCAAGTCTCCACTACTATCAAACAAAGTAATGGAGACTTGTAATACTTTTACTTGACTCGACTTTATCGGACTCCACTAGACTGTGTCTAAATTACGAAAACGATGTTCATGCAAAATATTGATTTAGTCAATTACTTGACACCGGCGAATACACTAAACGATTAAGTCTATATATAAGAAAAAAATTAAAGTGCAAGAGTAAAATTGAAACTATACTTTTGAACACGGAAATTTACACTTTTTTCAAACTGTTTTAAATTCAAGTTTTTCCGTGTAAATATAGTTGTGTGGAATAAAAGTGTAGAAAAGTGATAGTGAATTCTGATTTTACGTGTTGATAGAACTTCACTTAACTCAACCTCAAGTAATGACAGATTACAGTTAGTAGTCATGGGAAATATAGAGATCATATTATTGTCCTTCTATTGTTTTGTGTGAACACCGATCCATACGAATTTAAATGCAAAACGAACGTTGAAATGCAAATATAAATAAATAAACTATATGAAAAATTAAAAAAAAATATGGAGTATCATAATATACAACACAGATTATAAAAGTATATTATATAAACAAATCCATTCCAGTTAAAAAAAAAATATGTAACTTACTTGCTAGAATAGAGTTCTTTTTCTTCAAGCTCCTGGATTTCGAAGTGGGGAATATACTTTTCACTACGCCACTAGATGGAGACAGCGTCAACCTTCCCTCTGTCTCTACGTTTTCCTTTCGAGAGAAAGAGATAGATGTGACAGAGGGAGATGGCGAGACTGCGCCTTCCGGATCTGCATTGATAGGAGGAAGCTCACGGCGTTCACTTGGTATCATTTTGATGTCGTGTTTCGTTATGTGGCGGAGAGGGAGAGATATCTGTGAAGTAATTAAGTTATTAATATGCGCATGGTCACTGACTAGAAGAGTTTTGAGTTTATTTAATAGATTTAGTATAATCATCTGAAAGAGCTTTTAATTTATAATGACTGAAAATAAAAATATAGTTTGAATTGTAACATCGAAGGAGATGAAAGTTTAGCTGAAAAATAAGAACCTTTTACGTAGAGGTCCACAATAGAATAGACGATGGATCGAACCTGGCAAGACAAGAAGCGCCAGAATCAGTGCTACCATGAAAACTAGTTGACCAGTTTAGGGGTAGTTTGAGTTTGTAATTTTAGTGAAACGGGATACAAATGAGCTTAGTGTCATACAGATTTTAATGGCATCAAAAATCAGGGCTTATAAAATGGTCTAATCAGCTTAAAATCATAAAAAACAGTGTTTGTAATCTTCGTGAAACTAGGCTCAGATGGTTAAGTGTCATACCGACTTGAACAACATGAAAAACTGCCCAACCTCTGCCTATCAATTGTCAAAATTAGTTATCATTTTTATATTATTATTTTATTATTAAAACAGAATGAGAAAAAATACCGTAAAATGTAAACTCAGCTAAAAATTATTCAAAAAACAAACCTGAGAGGCGTGTAGAGGCTTAATAACGCGAGGCGGTACAGGCGGCTCCTCCCTTGGAACTGCCCGCAGCACGCCCGTTGCGGGCATAGTTGCAGACATAACTGCGGGCATAGCTGCGGGCCTATGTCCGTGGGTATCTGCGGGCAAGGGGGCAGCTCTGGCGGGCGGAGCGCGGGTACTCTGAGAAACCCGCATAGCCGGTCGAGGCGGTGGTGATGGCGGCCCGGACCATAGTGAAACGCTATAACATTTTAATATTTATGGTAGATAGATACTTAAGACACAAGTAATATGTTTAAGAGCAGCGACAGTCCAAGGGTGAGACCAATATACCGCAAATCAGAAGGACTCGGGTCCAAACCAAGTCGAGCAATTAAGACATTTTAAAGTTATATGCGTATGTGGTGCACCTGCCGGTCAACAGACGAGGCTGTAGCGAACATGAAAGTTTAAAAGTTCCCGGTAAGCGGAAATAAATTCACCTATTACGTGGGACCATTAATATAACTGGCGCTTTGGGAAAACAGACGTTATATTATGTATTTATGTATTATCGCTTGCTACGTTCCTCGGAAAGCACGTTAAGCCGTTAGTTACTGGCTGCCATTAACACCTATGGCAGTCCTTATTATTAAGTCAGTGCCTTCAAATATTCTGGAGGTTAGTTTAACCGTTGAACGATGTTTTCCTCTGGTAATAAGTTTACTTGGTAGATGACAATGGAAAAGTACTGCATTACTAACGCATGTAATGCAGTATATTTCCATAATGTATGTACGTTAAAATTAATGTAAGTAGGCTTATCATCATAAATAAATATTCTCTTACAATCACACCAATTATTTAGTTTCAAGATAAGTATCATGAAGAACCTGTGTTATGAATACTAAAGAACGGATAAAAATACTTAAATACTTTTTTTGTAAATATACTTAATATACATAGGAAACACCCAGACCAGAACAAATATTCATTTTCATGGACACAAAGATTTGTCCTGTGTGGGAATCGAACCCACGACCTCTGGAGTGAAGTGCAGGTATACTGACCTCCACTCCATATCGGTCATCAAATCAACATCATTATCTCAGCCCAGTAACATCTAACTACTTAACACGAACCTTTTCTCACAAACGAAGGATATACGATTCTACCATAATGTATCATAAGCATCATTAGCCCAAAGAACTCCACTGCGGAACATAGGCCTCCCCTTTAAATTTCCGGCGTGACCTATTGTAGGAGGCCAACATACATCGTCATACTGATTACTTAAAGTTTTTATCTTATTGTAATTTCTTTAATACTAACCGTGGCGGTACATGCTCATCTCCGCTCGAAACTTGATTCAAAAACTCATCGTGAACTTTAAGCTCAGTGGGGAAGAACTTAACTCTCTCAATTTCCACCACTTTTTCCATAAGAGACCTTCTCCTGTGCTCCATCATGGCTATATTAATGGTCTCGAATATCCGTTCCTTGTCTGATTCGTGGTCGGTGTCCTCATCGGTACGTTTGTTCTGCTGTTGTAGAATTGCTTCTCCGATTTGAGAACTAGACTTTTTGAAGTCTAGTATTTGATCCGCTTTCTCGGCTGAGTGGACGAGTATTGTTGGGCTATAAAAGGTATATAAAAAATGTATTTATTGAAAATTAAAATGACAAAGGATAATATTACGTAAATTAACGTAAAATAAGTATTATTAATATAATCAAATTCCTTAATGATAACAATACAGGTCATTTAATGTCGCATTTATCATGATCAATTAGGTAGTACTCTGTGGATTAAAACATACCTTGAAACTAAAAATACAAATTAATTTGCGGCGCCTTTATTAAGCATATCACATGAACTGGCCAATTCAACTATCTGGCAAAGACATAAAATAATCGCACAAAGATGTCGGTAACATGTTAAAAATCACTAAACTAGACAAATAAGTTTAAATTAACTTTAAATCTCACCTATCAGCGGGAGTTGTGCCAGGCGACTCTGGTATAACTTGAGTGACGATAGAATCTCCATCCTCGCAGCCGTACGCTGGAGAAGAATGACTTTTGTCGAGGCGACCTCTAGAGGGGGAGGTCGGCAATACGACCGGGGAGGGGGGTGAGCGAGACGGCAATATGCCTGGCGAAGGGGGAGAGCGGGACGACAGTACGCCGAGGCAAGTTCGCGGCCGCGGCGATAGCTCTAGCCCTGTACTATATGATACAGCCTGTGGACAATAATCGTTATGATAAAAGGCATTGTCATATTATGTCCTCGCATATACACACACACACATACTCACCACACACACACATACTCACCACACACACACACACTCATAATCAGAACCATATAACATCAAAACACAAACTCACACATAAATATCTATAAGATTTGTTGCAAATTTAGTGTATTGTATCTAATGCAATAATATGGAACGCTGTGTCCTCTTTTGGAGGTGGGCGCTAGTAACTACGACACAGTCCTTGACTAATGTAGTTATTAACAAACACAATTTATTGTAACCCCAATTTCTGTTCTAATAAAATTATTTGTAAATTGTACATTGATTTTATTTAAAACGGTTGACCAAACAATAAGTATAGTTACCTTATCCCGCCGATAGAGGGGGTCGTCGGCCAAATCACTGCCGCGCTCCCATCGACGTTCTTCTCGAAGTTCGCGCCAGAACTGAATACAAGATAAACATTAATGTTTTTTTAAACCAATAGTTCCAAGATAAATATCATCAAGAACTTGTGCTACGGACACTAAATAACGGATAAACATGCAAAAATACTTTTTCTTTTAAAGTAAAGTAAAGTAAAAAATTATTTATTTCATAAACTATTATACATAGTACTTGAAAACGTCATGATTACAAATGAAAAAAAAAACAATCGAAATAATATTACACTAAATCACGAAGCTTAGATTCACTTACATGCAACAAAACAATTTAAAAACAATAAATAATTAAGTGTAAGTGAATCTAAGTGCCAGTTCCGAGCCACCGCTCTATAAGAAGAACTGGCAAGAAACTCACAGGCTATGCTCTTTTAAATATGTCCATTAGTTTGGTACTAGAATTACAATCTTCATTTGTCTGTGAAGCTATACAATGCAATATAACATAACCTTAACAATATTTATGTTTTCAAGTCATTCATATTAGAATAGCCTGT
Source organism: Musotima nitidalis (assembly GCA_949126915.1). NCBI lineage: Eukaryota > Metazoa > Arthropoda > Insecta > Lepidoptera > Crambidae > Musotima > Musotima nitidalis. The sequence continues at coordinate 4,710,236 of OX421419.1, forward strand.
ATGAAACGGCAGTTTAATCCCAAGCATTTTTATCTGCCATATAGTCTTTAATAGAATAGTATCCCTTTGAACACAGCTTGTGTTTTATTGTTAATTTGCATATACTTACATAGTATATATAGAAAACACCCAGACCAGAACAAATATTCATGTTCCCGCACATACAGATTTGCCCTGTGTGAGGATCGAACTCACGACCACAGAAACGGAGGGCAGGTGGCGTATGTCCTCCATGCCAAATCGGTCGTCGAAAATTTTACAATTTCACTTATTTTTTATTTATTTTCCAGTTTCCATATTAACTGACAACATAAATTTGTACAGTATAGTAGGCTTTTGAATAAGTCAAAACGAAACATAAAGGAATGAAATTTTATAAGAAACAAATAGTTGTGGGAATACCTGTGGTAATGCAACGTGAGCCCTCTTTGAAGCTGGAGATCCACCGCTGACAGAATGGCGGCGAGCGGGCGGCGGGCCTCGGCTTTGGTACAATCTGAATAAATATTAAGGCTTGTATTTAATGTGCAAATTAAAATCATTAAAATCATAAAATTTCCAACCTAACCTAACCTTATTGTACATCAAAAATACTGAATGAGCCCCTAATTAGGTGCTCATTCAGTTAACTGGGAACTATGTTTGCAAGAGCCTTGTCCGTTGCACCACTTGCAGGTGAGGACGGGTTGGGTTCCTCAGATCTGGCAGGCGGGGTGCCAGATGCTACAAACCCAGGCATTTGTGCCTTGCTCCTTTTCAACAGCGGTGGGCGTCGCCGGAAGTTTTTTTAGTGTGTAGGGCTGCGGTGGTCGCGTCTGTCGCAGTGAGCCTCACACTCCCCTCTCGGTCCCCCCCATTGGCCGGGAGGCAGTGAATAAACAGCATTTTTTCTCAAAACAAGGTTTCTCAGATCTAGGTAGGATCCCAATGCACTCTATAATTTGTTATTCTGCATTCAAGGTAAATGTATACACCGCGAATTGTACCTTTTCTTTTCAAAGTGAAATTCTTTGTGCATATCTTAGGGGCAAACAAAAGGTTATGTGGGACTGTCACTCTGACCTACCGACATCTCAGAGGTGTTTTATCATATCCCTAGTAGAAATGAAATAAATAAATATTCTATTACAATCACACCAATTTAGTTCCAAGATAAGTATCACTAAGAACTTGTGTTATGGATACTAAAGAAGGGATAAACATACTTAAATTCCTTCCTTTTTTTGTAAATACTTACTTGATATACATAGAAAAACACCAAGACCAGAACAAATATTAATGTTCATGCACACAAAGATTTGTCCTGTGTGGGAATCGAACCCACGACTTCTGGAGTGAAGTGCATGTATACTGACCTCCACGCCATATCGGTCGTCAAAAGAAAAGTAGAAAGAAAGTAGAGGTCCGTCGGCTTATATGCTCTTCCCCAACTTTCTGCGATTCATTTCTCCTATTAGTAAGCCCCTGCTTACTTACTAATACTAAGGAGCAATAAAGGCCGAGGATTGTATTTGACATGACGCACATTTAGCTGTAAGGGTGAGCACTTTAATACATATATAATGTCACGCCTGTTTCCCGTAGGGGTAGGCAGAAATCACATCCTTCCACTTGCTACGATCTTGGCACACACTTTTAGCTTAATTCACACTCATAAACCTCCTCATACACGCCCGTCGGTTTAAGGTACATTTGACCTGCCCTTTCTCCAAAATTTTCTGAATTTGGTCATGGAAGGTCTTACGTGGTCTTCCCCTCCCAACACTTCCAATCACTTGTCCATCATAAATCACTTTCGTTAGTCTACTTTCATTCATTTTCACTTCAATCGAGACTCAATAATTTGTTACTGTTCATCTAAGGTAAATGTATGCACCGCGTATTGTACCTGGCATGAGGCACGTTTAGCTGCGAAGGTGACGCTGGAGGAGACAGCGGCTCGCTATCATCAGACATTGATGATGGTGAGTGAGCACGCTCTGCTTCCACTTCAGTTTCCGCCACGCTCTCGGCCACTGCAACCGTTTCTGGCTTAACAGCGGGCTGTATACTCCGCACTGTAGACTCCACGCTACAACAAAAAATCAGTAGTTAAAATAAATAAATAATAATACTCTCTTACAATCACACCAATTATTTAGTTCCAAGATAAGTATCACAAAGAACTTGTGTTATGGATACTAAAGAATGAATAAACATATTTAAATACCTTCTTTTTTTTGTAAATACTTTCTTATTATACACAGAAAAACACCCAGAGCAGAACAAATACTAATGTTTATGCACACAAAGATTTGCCCTGTGTGGGATCGAACCCACGACCTCTGGAGTGAAGTGCAGGTATACTGACCTCCACCCCATATCGGTCCTCAAAGTTAAGACTGTTAAGACCATGACAATATTTGCAGAATATATGAATTAATAAGGTTTTCTCAAAATATTACAGCATAGACATTTTCAAAAAAGATGTAAATTTTAAAGGGTCAGCAACGCGCTAGCATTGCTCTATTCATATTGGATTCGTGTATAGGCACCCACTAGTTAGTCAAGTTATGGCTTTTATTAAGATTTTTATTGCCGGACAAAGCTAACCATTATGGTGACAGGGGAAAATGAGCTGATTCCTGTATGAAAAGTAGCTGTAAGTAGGTGACAAGGCGGAAGGTTCTTCTAAGATCAGCGAAAGCAACTGTCCCGTAAAAATGATTATTTTCAAACCCAGCGAACCATTACGATGACAGGGTGGAAAGTAAGATGTGACTGAGTATGAAAAGTACCTAACAAAGCGACAAAATGATGCAGCGGTTTCGAGACCAGTGGAGCGCGACGCTTTGCGCCTCAGTCGTAGCAAAAGAAGCTTTTGCGTAAATATCATTACTGCCGGCCCCAGCCAAACATTACGATAACAGGGTGGAAAAAGAGATGTGACAAGTATGAAAATTACCTATCAAAGCGACAAGGCGGTTAGTTTAAAGTTATGCGGCGTTAATAATTATTAAGTGGAGCGCGGTACGCTTTGCGCCGCAGTAGTTGCAAAACAGCTTTTGCGTAAATATCATTACTGCCCCGCGAACCTTTACTATGACTGAGTGGAAAATGAGCTGTATCACTGTAATAAATATACCTGTCGAGGCGACAAGGCGGAGGCCTTCTCCTCAGATGATGCAACGGCCTCGTGACCGGTGGAGCGCGGGACGCTCTACGCCTCAGTCGCAGTGAAAGCAGCTGTCCCGCCGCCGCCCCTTCCCGCTGTCCCGTCCCAGTCCCGTCCCGCTGTCCCACCGCGTCTCCCGCCAAGTTTTTCAGGCACTCTGCTATTACGGCCGCTCCGCTCCATCCGATCACGCATTGGTTGCCCACCTGAAATTATTATGTTTTTATATTACATAGTTTATAAACGATTGAAATTTCCACCAAGGATTAGGTAAAAAAACTCCTGTTGAAGACGTGATCTGATGTCATAAGACTTTTATTCCTTACCATTAGGTAAGAAAAAAAAACCTCAACCTAACCCCAAAAAAGAAGTAAGCTGCGTTTCAAAGTATGCTTTGTAAAAATATAGCAAATGAAAATATAGATTTATATGATTACGGCTTTTATAATTATGCCTTTCAACAATTCTGCATTATTATGGTTATGCGTAGTAATATGTTATGCCAAAGGATATTATGATTTTGGACTTTTATGCCATATGATGCTTGCCTTTTGAAATTATGGCAATAAATAGTAAGCGTTTCGAAGTGTCACCACCTTTTATCAATCGCTTCTGAACGATTTATTTTTGTTATTTATTACTTGATTATTTTGACTGAGTTCTTACTTGTACAATTTCATCCCCATCATGTACAAGCCCGGAGGCATGTGCGGGCGAACCGAAACGAATATCTGCCAGTTGATGATGTCCGCAAAACGACGGTACCACTCCGAATCCTAGAGGGCGGTTATTCTGACGCAGACAGACAGAGTCTAATGCGCCAGGCTGCAGGACATCTGGGTCTGTCACCTCCTGATAGAAAGAAGCACGGGATTACATTGGTTTTCAAGGAAGTCATGTACAAAACACGGAAAAGCATGTTTGTTTAGACAAAGATACAATTTTTCATAGCACACAGCTACAAAATGCCAGGCCTCGAGTCCAAAAATCCAGAGGTTCTAATAAATCACGCTTAGGGATCCTACTAAGATCTGAGGAGCCCAAGCCAATTTTTTTTGTGACTTGTCCTATTGACAACTATGTGACGGGAGGTGCAAAAGACCATGCAGTCCAAAAAATGAGGGCACTTTATAGCGTGAGTTAATCATGGTTACAATCTAATCCACTGATGACTGCCTGCGTAATTGACCCTGTATTATAGGAGCAGAATATGCTTCTATGCATAATTGTCACTCTGCTCCTCGGGATAAAATAATTTTTCAAGTGCTATTAGTCTGCACTTAATGAGGGACATTATGAGTTCGTTGTGGCTCAGAATGTCAACTTCCCAAAACATACCCTGAAAGAAAACACGTGGTATTTCTAAAATTATACGAAAAATAAAAGTAAATTACAATAACTGAATTGCTTTCACTTGGTTATATAAAAACCCCTAACCTTCTGGTCTCCTTTTAGATTTTTAGAACAGGAGACATTTTGCGAAAGGGACATTTTGCGACTGAACTCATGAGATGGCTATATACTACCTGCACGATATAATCAGCAACGGCAGCAGTGGCAGCAGCAGCGGCTGCCACAGCTCTTGCAGGCTGCTCTGCGAATCGGTCTCTTTGCGCCGATGTCGCCGCTTCGAGAGACAGCTGAAGCAACTGCGCCTTTCGTTGAGCAAGGCCGTGTGACGCGCCGCGACCATCCACTGGCCATCTAAAATCACATAATTTAATGTCTATTTTAATGAAGAAGCAAAACGCTTTTACATGTTTATATTTTTAATGTGACACGGCATAATGACTCATCTTGCCTTGATAAGCAGTCTTTGCCGTCCAAAAATGAGTGGACCCTAGTCCATGGAATCACATTTATATTAATGCCTCAGGGGTTAACACTCTCACTTTGGTATGGGACAGGAGGAGCGTTAATGAGCTGAGATGATGAAGGCCTCAGGCCAGAGACAGAATCGTGCCCGGTCCGAATCTTTACTGACTTATACAATGTCATTATTGTCCTAGCCTGATCTATTGCGAAGACATCTATTCTCTTTTTTACCTTCTTCTTACAGACCAAAGTGAAAGGAATTGATCATATATGCGGTATGTTCCCCCTTTACACTTGATTACTGGGTATGTATACTAATGACACCAGTGAAACACATGATTCATAATAAAGATATTCGATTCTATACCTGCCAAACACAAGAACTGGCTGGTTTTCAAATGCCACACAAATAATCACCCATCAAGACTGTTTGTTATAAATGCAGTTAAACTTAAGTATGTATTTGACCAGTGTAGACCAGTTAGTGGATAAATGCAAAGCCTAGATTAGAGCAAAGGTAAATCAATTTGTTCAAAAAATGTACCTGTCCAACCAGCATACAAGTGGCTTAACAGCGCGCATAACCGCAGCCACATCGGCCAGTGCTTGTGTGTGAAGCCTGGCATCGGGTGCAGTCCTCAGTTCACGCGCTAGTCCCCGCGCCACGCTATTCGCCGCGGCCGCTGCTCGTGCCGCCAGTTGTTGAACGCATTCACGACGCCATTCATATTGCTACATCATAACATAATCAAACAAACATAGATAATATTAATTTTTATAGGGATTGCCTGGTGATACATAATATATATATAATTCAGCATCAATGCATTTTAACTAAAACCAACCAACCAACATACTTTAAATTACCACAGCAATTTTTCTACATGGTAAGCCAAATGAAATATGGTTTATATTGGATGAAGTATCTATAAATGATGATGAGGCATGATCTGAACAGGACATGAATCAAATGTCAATCAGGTTGCCTAAGTGAATTAAAGAGTAGCATTAAGAGTTCTTACAAATCCATTTCCGATATTGATACTTAAAAAACACAATTCGAATATAATTCGGCGGATCAAAATTTTATTCATGTGTAAGCCTGCTGGGTAGATTAAAGAATTAAAAATAAAAAAGTGATGTGGAAAGTTCCACTGAATTCATAATCCTCATTTCAGCCTACAAACATCTCACTACTCGCAAAGAAGAAGACTCCTTCACAAACCAAGGTAAGAGGGTATTGGATCCGACTTAACCTAGTGGTAAAGCCATGTTAGGGATCCAATACTATTATGATTAGTACTGGATATTATTATATGTGGTAGTTCACATATCCAGGACTAATTATTTGATGTGCCGTCCAGGCATGAAAATGCTTGATACTAAATTTCACATAAACAGTTGATCATTTAAGGTCTGAACCCTGTATAATTTTGGTGAATATTTCTAACCACCTAGGACCATGGAATAAATATAATACTTTGCTATGAAGGTAGGATAGCCCTTTGCCCTCTGGTACATCTCATGAACCGAACCAATCGAGCAGGGCTAAACTAGGGAGTTAATAAAAAACATTTTATACTAGTACAACATAGAATTTAGAAGATTAGAAGAGTTTTGTCTACTCTTCTAATTCTTCACTTAACACTTTTATTGCCCAGCACCCGGCTCCCGTGTCGAACGATAATTCGTTCATGTGCCCACAACTCGGATCCCGAGTCGTACTTATAGATAGCTATAGTTGACATGTGACCATGCCCAGCACTCGCCTACCGGGTGCAAATCAAAACACGCTACTAGGGCTGCTTGCTTGCTGCTGATGTATAATATTTATGTTGTTTTCGTAAAGGTGAACTTTCTACACTCATTCAGTGTAGAAAGTTCACCTTTTCGCAAATTTTACCTCAAGTTCAAAAATATAATATATTGTCTATGTTATCGTAAAATAGCGACTCTTATCTATTGATGACGTGTTTCTATGGACTTGCGATACCTAATACCCCTAGACTTGCATTTATTTCTGCATAAATTTAGACTACAATGCCATGTAGATTGGGATAGAACTCAATAGCGCATCAGCTGTTGCGATGACGCGCAGCCATTACTGACACTGAATGCGATACACCACAAAATCATGCTTATAACATTATTAAAGATTATTAGTAAAACCTACACAATCGGTGCCAATGTAAATAAAATTACTTAAAAATATGTAGGCATATCCTTTTTGTGATTTAAATACGAAAACAAATAACAATATAGGTAAACAAAGAACAATATAGTTTATTTTGTTCTCGAACAAATTTTATAGGTGACGGTCAAGGGCGTTTGACAAACCCTGTACCTGGCGGGCACTGAGTGGGCGTGGCTTAGTGAACTCGGCTACCGGGTGCTTGGGCATAGGGGTCCCGTTACGCAATCATCGCACCGATGGACTCGACTGACGGGTTGTTATGCATTTGCGAAACTCATTTTCAGGCTTACGAATTATAATGAAGTCTATGGGCATGGCTGTGAAAGTGTTAAACAATATGAATTTACAAAACTGCCACATACTGACAGATTTTAAAAGTGCTATGTGTCAGGTTTGTAAATTCCCTGAACAGGATCCCCATTGTGAACCCTTGGAGAGCAAAATGGGATTTCAATTCTAAGACAACCTGTTGCTATATAAGATAAATTTGTACAATAGCATTTAAATGTCCAATAATTTGAGCTAACTAACATTTGCCTATTGCTTTTGTTTTCTAATAAAGAACTTTGAAGTCAGTAAAGGAAATATGGAATACTAAACAGCTTATCACCAATGACTTGTATATTATATATTTACTTCAGTAAAAAGAAGTTGATATGGGCATGCAATATTTTGTTAGATAAGCTATTCCTTCAGTAAAGTTCAATTTTAGTCTTAATTATATGCTTACATAGAAAAAAAGTATGATGTAACATGTATTTCATTAATTATTATGTGACTATTAGAAAGGAGCACTGAATCCTATGACCAAATGAAACGGGGGTACTCACAAAGTGTCTCAAGTGTTCAACAGCCTCAAGAAGCAGTTCCTGGTGACCAATGATGTGCATTCCCAGGTTTTCCAGGTCGTCACAGCGCAGCAGGAGCAATCTGACGCCGTCCAGTCCACGCTCTCGCAAGGCCGCTGAGTATCGGGCCACGGCTGGCCCAAGCCCTGCAGCATAAACCTCAGTGACTCACCCTCTCAACAACAAAACGTGAAACACCAATACAACATACCGCAAAACACCAACCTGAAATCCAATCCGAAACTTGGTCTGGAGACCATTCTGCGACATTTAAATTAGCCATAAGAAACACTCACGCGCATTTTTTGCGCTCTGGTCTTGTTAATATAAACAAAAAGAAATTAAAAGAAATGTGAACGATTCGCAATAACAAAAGTCAAAACTAGCAGAGAAAAACAACACTGCTACACCAACACCACAGACTAGTTTGATATAACAAACAAAACAAAAAAAAACTTTTTTATTTTCTATGCACGCACAAATTGTGCCACAGGCCAAATTTTAATAAAACTAAATTTGATTTTGTTTTGAAAAATACAGTAGGTAGCACCCTAGAACTTGCTTTCTTGGCCGTTTGCTACTTTTGATAAACAACTGACCGTGATACAATTCATACAATTGTTCGTGAACTGTGATCAATTATTTTTGACCACAATTAATATGTATTTTAATTACATTATTTTTAGTACATTGAAATATAGATTTATTTATAACATCAGCTAAATCTTTTGGACTTGTTTAGAAATGCAGTGATAGCATATCCTCTCCTTAACTAAAGATAATATCTATGATGCCTTATTATCTATGTTTATTTATTTTCTCAGGTTATTACGATGGCATTGTAATTTGAAAAACCTAACTTTAAACTTTAACGACTAGCATTCTTATAATATGCAGAAATTGAATAAAAGATATGTCAATTGCCATCAAGGTTTGATTCATATATACAAATAAAATATATTGAAATATGTATTTTGTAACAGTTATATTTTCGTATGTAAAGGGTAAAAAATTATAACTTTAGTATAGCAATTTCCGTGGTCGATAACAATTAAACAGCAAAAAGTATATAAATGGGAACTTAGTTATATCATCAAGATATAGATGGCGTTGTACTCAATGTCTGAATACTATTAAAAAATTTTGATTTCGGAGTTCAAATGGTACAGCGAGACGGCGTAGGAGGCGATGGCCTCCTTCTGCGAAGTGGAGATGTCGCAGAAGAAGGCCGCGCCCGGGGGGTCTTAGGCGGCGGGGGCAGGGGGCCCCTTCTGTCTAGCTATAGACCCCCCCAGAAATCGGCCAGTAACGCCATGGCCGCACAAGGAGGTAGGGTACCGCGCTTCTCTGAGTAGGTCCTCCCGATTCTGATCCGGGGGGCGTTGGTCGCGGGCAGGGTGCCCAAAACTACAAATCCCCTGATACTGGCCCCTCGCCCCTTTTTCAACAGCGGTGGGCAACCTGTTTTATATGTAACAAATTTCGGTCAAAGGGGGACCGAGAAGGAGGAGGAGAGTGGGACTCACCACCGGCAGGCACGACCGCCAGCAGTAATACCATCCGACTAAAAAACTTCCGCTTGTTGGAATGGGAAAGAGGCCAGTACCTGGGTCGCAGCGTCAAACACAAGCGCTTTAGAAGTATTTTCTGGTGCGGTCGTTTGCCAGCTTTTTTGGGCGGGGTATTGATACTGCATTTGCGCTGGCCGTCCTGTTTGGGTGACCATGAACCGTGTTTATTTCACGGTATGGAGCACTATCACGTGTTTTGGACTCTAATGTCTGTTTACAGGCAGGATGTGGACATTTTGACAAGTCACATACAGAAACACCTACCTCTTAAAATATTGATGTACGGTTATGTCAGCATAGGGGGGAAAAATGTAATTTTTATAATTTTTTGATCAATATTTCCATTTGGTAAGTACGTTAGTATTCGTACAATAAGCTGTATATATTATGGTAAAGTGAAGGTTTAATGTTCCAAACCGCGTAAATAAAAGAATTTCGCGTGTTGTTTAGAAAACGAAAATAAGTACACCGTAAACAGAAATTATAAAACGTAGTACTTTCTTATCCTCACTCGATTGAAGCCTGAGACTACTAGATAATGTACTAGCTTATCGATCTTTATAATGACCATTTTGTGAGAATTACATGAAAAAATCTCAACATGAACTTACTGTACAAATGTATTATTAATGTCTTCATGTGTATGTGTTTTGGCAGTATCATTTGTTTACCTATGAAGAAGTCACGACTGTCTCAATACGGTAGGTACTTACAACTTTTTTTGTATTAAAACTCATATTGTTTTTAATTTAATAAGTTACGATACTAACAAATAGAGGTATAAAGATACTTTGCAAGAAGACTACAAAACGTCGAATGAGATTAAATTCTGCGTTTTAAACTTTCCTAACTAATGGAAAGAACTGGTTTAATTTCTTTCTTTGTAACTTTTCTAGGTAATGTTATTGCCGTGTGGTGTTGGTCTCAAGTAGTGTCACACCTTTTTATCTCATGGGGAGTTTTAAAAGTCGACGAACAGACCCTTCCGGATTGTTAGCTGCGTACTGGCTTAAGCTGCGATCACCAAACCGATTGCCTAGCGTGGTGATTATGGGCAAATACCCCCAATAGGTAATAATAACTACTGAGGAGGCTAATGCTCAGCAGTGGACTGCTTATGACTGAAATTGTGAAGATGAACCACTGCCTTGTGTTGTATAGGGTTAACTTTAGCAACTATAATTATTGTTTTCACCAACTAATTGTCTCTGAATACAAAAGCAACCAATTTATATTTAGTTACTTACCTACTTCTAAGACTAGAGCATATTGATTTAGATATGTAGTAGATACCTATAATATAATATGAAAGACGGACACAAAAAAATATTTTTATGTAAAATGCTACTAAAGCAGTACCAACACAAGTTCTTAGTTACTTACCGGGGCTGCTTTATAATATTGTAAACCAAAACATGTAAGAAAAATAAACATTTTTATTAAAAAAAAAAGTTATCAGATTTCATGTATCTACCTACAGCCAAGCTTGTTCCCAAGTTTGCCGTTTTGTTATTACAAGAACAGGAAAGAAGGTATACGGTAAGGTAAAGGTGCTTTACGACCATGTGATGGTCACAGAATACCTAATATTTATAACTTATACCGCAAAACGGCCAAGTCACTGTTTGACTAAGGTGTACACTTTGGCTTGTAGAGTTGAAATTTGTCTCTACACACGATACACTTTATACGAATGATATTATATCTGCAGGGCCAAAATCTGGAAAGTACGTGGACGGCGTGGAGTTCAGTGCCATCTCTCGCAGCACGCTTCTCAAGATCCTCGCCGCCATGCAGGAGAGCATGGACTCCCGCATTATCAGCACTAGACCGGTGTTCACCGCCACCTTTGTCAACAACAAGTTCACTAGGCCACAGATTTTCCCAGAGGCTTACCAAGGCTAAGGATTTAGAGTATAAGGCCAACCAGACGAGATAAAAAACGTAAACAAGCGGACCGTTACTGAGTTACATTGCGATAGCGAGGGATTATCGTCTCTCTCTCTCTCTGCCCTTATCACTCGTACGCGCAGTGATGGCGTCAGTTGGTCGACAACAGCTGTCGTTGTGTGTTTCGTGGTACAGGAAAGCAATCAGTACCGCAGTCGTCAACATTATGTCATTGGCGAAATTGTGTGGATCATGGTTATAAAAGTCGAGGACAATTTTTATAGTAGGTAATATTGACAAAATAATTGAAAATACAATAGATACTTTTATCATAAACACAGCTGACTCTAGTACAGACGACAGCGATTAAAATTCTAACTTTATAATAATATATTCAAATAAAAATGTTTTGAACCCCTGAAAATTTGATTACATTATATATCTCGTCTGGTTGGCCTTACTTTAGCTGATACTACTAGGATGATATGGCTATTAAGGAAGATTCACTCGATAATAGAGGCTGGCTACAAATTTTATTATAATATGTCTTTGGCGCTATGTAAATAAAACAGGCATATTTTCTATTGCTTTCATATTGTTATAAACTTGTTAATGTTTTTGAAAGTACAGAAAGAATAAAAAGTTTCAACTTATTTAATAGTTGCTTATAATATAATTTTTATCATATTTTGCATTAACGTCAAAAACAACTTTTTAATAAAAACTTACAATTAGACTAAATAACTTTTGTTACTTGTATTAATGCATTTTGCGTGATATATAAAACCTAACAATTACTAAGCAATGCTCATATAATGGATTATATGAGCACTGGGGCCTTACCATGAGCTCTTATAGCAGTATTATTGCAGTTGAGAAAGCGAGACGCGTGTAGTGGCGTATCTACACGCGTCTCTTTTCCACAACTGCAATAATACTGCTATAAGAGCTCATGGTAAGGCCCCTGATCTGTGCTACTTACTGTTGCCGAGGACGGTACACAATTATAATATTTTATCCTAACTCATATTTCAAACAAAGTAGACATTTCAAATTAACTATAGTATAAAGCAAACAAACAACGTTTGGTTTATATGTGGTTTTATTTATAATATTATTATCTAATGCAATTTTGTATTATTAAGATACATACACACATTTCTATATGCGTAATTATTAAAATATTACAATTATCACAAATTAGAATTTCTCTGAATTTTGTTTTATTGTGAAATAAGCCATACTTCAACCTAATGAAACTCAAAGGGCGCCATGTTTAAAAATGAAGTTAAAATGGAGCAGACCAAATTCTTCATCGTTTATCAACAACTCGTCTCTATTTGCAGATATCTGATATCAAAGCATGAGATATTTCCTCATGAGAAAATTTGATACTGCACCTACGTAAGTATACCTTAGAGCATGTTTAATGCGCTAAGGTATATAGCGTCCATGCGCACCCCTCTAAATGTCCAGAAAGTATGGACTCGAGCGTACATTGATAATAAACGTTTACAAAGGCCTCAAGTGATTAAGGATCAAACCCAAAGATAATGTACTTTTTTAATCTATGAATATTTACAGAGAAACATTGAAACATGTCAAGAACAGAATAATGTCATTGCTGTAATCAATTCTGATCGTTCGTTTTAATATAAAACGACTCATTGAAAGTAAGATTTGTATTTCTAACAGTATGTGCAGTTCAGATCATAAAACAATAATTCTCTGACTACATTGAAAGTAAATTTATACACGGTGTATTAAGATGAAAGCGCTTGTAATATGTCGGATAGTGTCAATACCAAATTCTGGTCTCGAACTTCCTGGATTCAGATCGGTTATGGTATTTGGGTCAGCTTGATCAACGTTAACATAGCGCTTGCAATTGGATTCCCAGCTGTCGCCTTACCACAATTAACTGCGAAGGATTCTCCTATCAAAGTGAGGACCAGTGACGAAGCTTGGATAGGTGAGCTGTACTTCCAGAGTTTGATAAGTGTTGATTCTCTTTTAATATAATCCAAGTTAATTAAGGTCTATCGTAAAGCAATGGTATTCTTATCTGTTCATAACCTATATTTTAACGATAACGATAATTTAAATGAAATATTTGTGTTTAATTGTTTAAAATGTTATTAACTTTAACGGTATCTGTAGTAATGCTGTAATAGGCCGGTCCATATTAATGACAATGCCATTTCAAAAAACCTTAACGCCACCTAACACTTTGCTACACCCCGAGACATCAGTTCTTTAGTCTAGCATCACTTCAAGTTTAAGGAAACACGGGCTAGGTACTTACATTGTGAATTCATGAACATTTTTGGTATTACTTACGGGTTTGATACTGTTGCATGAATTAATACATCACTTACTGATTTGTTTCAGCTAGTGTGACAACGTTGTGTGCTCCGATAGGGTGCATCGTCAGTGCACATATCATGGATAAGTTTGGTAGACGGATTATTATGATAGTTGGGGTGGTACCCATGTGTGTCGGATGGATATGCACAGCAAATGCCAAATCTATTTTGCATATTATAATAGGTTTGTCTATTGTTTGCTATTTTCTGCTGGATTATCTTCTGCCTTTCGGTTAAGAACAAACCTTAAAGCCGTGGATACAGTTCGGCATATAAGTCAGGGACATTTAAATTCATACGAATACACCAATAGGTCGTATTTTATATGAGCAGAGCGCAGCGCTATCGGAATAGCTGGAAAAAATTCTCATCTTCTATTTCTGCCAGTTTTGCAGTTTTTTTTAGAATATAAAAAACACAAAATACAACACAGGTCGATCTTGTTCGTTTTAATATTGTAGATATTGTTAATAATATTATCTGCTCATTTCTTGAAAAAAAATAAGAAATTTGAAAAATATATCAGATGAAAATTAATCAGTCTTTAATATTATTCTTAAATATCATTTTGTATGGCTTTTGATTTTGTACAACATATAAGTTTAGAGATATGATGCAATATGGCTTGTGAGGACATGAATTAAAATGGATAAAGAGCCTTCCAACAGACCCAAAATAGTGCGTAGGAATTCTTAAAATAAACGATCATTAGAAGCTGCCAAAATTTCGATCACAAACATTGCATTCCGCGCACCTTGCGCGGAGTACCACAGGGCAGCGTATTAAGGTCAATACTATTTCTTCTTTATGATCGTTATATTATGGCGATGTCAAACTCACCTTCCCAGTTCCTAACAATGAAACTTAAAACAAGCTTGCTGCAATTTCATAACTACGCATGCTAAAAAAATCCTTCTCTTCAAATAATTGCTATGCCATTGTTATTTTTATCTATAAATATAAAGATAAAAAATTAATGGATATTTAATGTAGTGGGTGAATATTGCCATCATATATAAAAAAAAGGGAAAATATATTTCCATCTATACCTTACATTGTTAGTTTCACCTTTGCCACAGATGTATATACGGAAAGACTGGCTTCAGCTATATGCCGTCTTTCATATGTTATGGGTTAATCGGATGGAAGAAAAGCATTAGAGGACTGATAGAATCACTTCCGGCTTCCGGTTTTGCAGGAACGTCTACGCTTACTGGTCCTTAGATGTATGTTACTCGACCGGATATATCAAAAATTTTACTGTATGTATATGTTTAATGTTGAAAGGTCGTGCTATAACCGGAGTAGGCTGCGGTATTGGTATGGGAGCCCCAAGAGCCTATATCACGGAAATAACATTACCAAATATGCGTGGTTTAGTCGGAGTATTCCCTAATCTTGCATTATCGATCGGATTCTCTGTTCAAGTAAGTATGTGTTTCGGAAGCGAGAAGTGGTGATTGTAAATGGTCAGTGTAGTTAAGCAGAGTTTACAAAAGTCTGTTCTTGGTGGGGTGACCGTTTAATATGGTATTTGGCATCGAGTGTATCTATGCTTCGAAAATCACGGTAAGCCGTTGGTCTCGATCATATATCATTAAGCCAAATTCATAGGCCTATTAGGCGTCCGGAAAATTCGAACAACATACCTGCCTGCGCCAGCACTTCGCTGACCTCTAATTGGCCATCTGGCGCTGAATAATCTTTGTTTTCTTTTCTTGTTTAATGTACCTAGCTGTTGGTCATGAAATAAATATTAGGTCGGGGAAAAAGTCTTTTCGCATAACGTAGGTATAAACTTATTATAAAATTTTTTTGACTGTACTATTTGTGTCTGGCTGGTTTTGGTAACATTAAAAAGGTTCCATTATAAAGAAAAGAAAAAAATAAAAAAAAGTTGTTTCCCGCTATTTTTCATTTGTTTTTCTCTCCGTAAAAATGAGTGAATGTAATGAAGAAATTCGATACATTTTAAAATTTTATTATAAAAAAGGCAAAAATGCAACTCAAGCAGTGAAAAAAATTTGTGATGTTTATGGACCTGATGCAGTGTCAGTAAGAGTAGCACAAATTTGGTTCAAACGTCCGTCCGTTCGTTTGGTTCAGTCCGGAAATTTTGATGTTAAAGATGCACCTCGCTCTGGTCGCCCTGTTACGAATAAAATGGACGCCATTTTTGAAAGAGTGGAGCAAGATCGGCATATTAGTAGTTACGATGTAGCTGAAGAACTGGGAATTGACCACAAAACAGTTTTGACCCATTTGAAGAAAGCTGGTTATACAAAAAAGCTCGATATTTGGGTGCCACACGAGCTCACTCAAAGAAACTTAATGAACCGTGTACTCATTTGCGACTCATTATTGAGACGTAATGAAACCGAGCCGTTTTTGAAGAGATTGATAACTGGCGATGAAAAGTGGATCACGTACGACAAGAACGTGCGAAAAAGGTCGTGGTCGAAAGTTGGCCAGGCTTCACAGACTGTGGCCAAACCTGGCCTAACACGAAATAAGGTGATGCTGTGTGTATGGTGGGATTGGAAGGGCATTGTTTATTATGAGCTTTTACCGCCCGGCAAAACCATCGATTCTGATCTTTACTGCCAGCAACTGATGAGATTAAAGGAAGCAGTCGAGAGAAAACGGCCGGAATTGATCAACAGGAAGGGTGTGGTCTTTCATCACGATAACGCTAGACCACACACATCTTTAGCCACTCAGCAAAAATTAAGAGAGTTCGACTGGGAGGTCCGAGTGCATCCACCATATAGCCCTGACCTTGCGCCTTCAGATTTTCACCTGTTTCGGTCTCTGCAGAATTCTTTAGGTTCTGTAAGGTTGACCTCAAGAGAGGACTGCCAAAACTATTTGTCCCGTTTTTTTGATCAGAAGTCCCAAAGTTTCTACAGTAACGGGATAATGTCTCTGCCCACAAAATGGCAGAAAGTTATTCAACAAAACGGTACATATATATTGTAAATAAATGTAAATAAACTTTGAAAAAAATGTCTTGACTTTTCATACAAAAATACGAAAAGACTTTTTCCCCAACCTATTATATAGAAAAGGGCTGAATTCAATGTCAACTAGTATTTAACAAACATTTTCAGGCAATGTTGGGGGCACTATTTACATGGAGAGTGCTATGTGGTGTGTGTGGTGTCTTCTCAGGATTTCTATGTGTGATCAACTTCTTTCTAAAGGAAACCCCATATTTTGCCCTTTTGCGTGGTAGCGAAGAGGATGCTGCGAAGCTATTAAAACATTTCAGATCATCTAAATACGATATACAACCTGAAATGGACGAGTTATTGGAATTTAAGTCTACTAACGATATTCGTAGGTAAATATTTTGTTTGATTATTTCATAGACTTAAATATATGTGAACTTTGTTGTACTAATCAATTCTAAAGATTATTTCATAGTTTATTAACTTTTAAATAGCGGTTTAACCCATAATTATCTAATACGTATATATACGATACATCAGCGAGGTACTCGAACAATAATTTTATTATGAAATATCGCCCACGACGGATTCGACGCTGTAAATTCATCTTACTCGGTGGGTCCCACCCTTTTTACAATAGTGCTATACTGATTCTATTCTAACTAAAGAACTTATCAACAGACTTAACATAATGTAGCTATAATCAGACTGAGTGTTGCGGTTAAGGGGGAGAAAATTATGAAAAAGTTAACCTTTCAATTCAACTGCTCTTATCCGTTTTCAGTTAACTTAAAAACTTTTATAATGTGGAATACATTTTATGTAGTCTCAATGTTACCAGTCTATAAGTAATAGTTGTTTCTAGGTTGGGTTTTTGGGAACAAATTAACAATTTATTCTCAAAGGCGGCATGTAAACCATTCTGCATAATATTCACTTATATGCTATTTACTCAGCTTGCTGGAGTAACTATCCTCATAATGTGGATGGTAGACTTCTTACAGGTGAGCATACCTTGTTTTATTAAAGCTAGCGTAAATTTTGCTAAAGATTTTATTTAATCATTACAAGATTTTTGACAGAAGTTTTGTCGTGTGAATACAGTTTCTATGTAAGGACGGCTGATAACATATGGTCGGTAGCAATCGCCCGTATTTTAAGTTCATTGACTCGCATCAGCTGATCGGGAACTATTTAGAACTTATATAAAGCAAACATAAATGCTCCAGGGGGAAGTACTGCTTAGCTTTGTCGAGCACACCAAGCTTTTTGAATGCCAACTTGACTCTTTGTTTTAAAAGACTGCGGAACTGAACATCTGTGTTTATGTCCTTACCAAAAATCCTAATGCTGTAGGTGATGGCTAAGGAGTGTATAAATCCTAAATAGGTCAAATCAATTGTATATAAAAATAATAAATCTTTATTGCAACAATAGGGAGTTTACAAGTACAGTCAGAGCCGTGATCCTGAGCTGTGTTGAAAGTCAGTTCTTATCGGAAATAATTGTCATTTTTCATTGTTTATCATAGGGTACCAAAGCTAGTGGAGATCCTAATACAGGGAACATCATAACGGGTGCAGCCAGATTTTTAAGTGATATAGTGAGCCTGTTTCTGATGTACAAAATTGGCAGAAGAGCCCAAGCTGTGATCTCAAGTAGGTTGATTCAAATAATATGTAAGCTAAGTCTGAAAGAAGTTTGTATTCTAATGCAGATCTAATTAATGAATACTAAAAGATCATACTTAAATACCTGGGATTGGATTGCTTACAAAGTGTGCTTCTTTTATATTTTTTTAACTTTTTGTCTATTGCAATATAGTGCATATTCTTAATTGAACCTGATTAGTTCATACTTTTATCACTTGTTTGCATTCTAGGCATCGGTGTGGGTATAGTGTGTTTAGTTTTTGGCTCGGTCACCCACGCTCGCTACGACCTGGATCTCAGCGTGTTTCCCCTGGTCTCCCTCGTGCTGTATACTGCCTTCGCATCTCTTGGATATTATGTACTTCCACTCTTGATGATGTGTGAACTGTATCCTCTACAGGTACCAACTTAGTGACTATTCATTATGTACGTCACTAAAGCCTACTTTATGGTATATAGGGATTCTACCCAGACCTAGGAAACCCAAGCCAATTTTACCCGGAAGTGGTTTCTCCTGCCGATTAACAGACAAGGCTCTAGCAAACATAAAAATTCCCGGTAAGCGGCTATAGACTCCCCCCTATTACGTGGGACCATAAATATGTGTGGCGAAATATGCCTCTGCCTTTACAAACCTGAAACAGGCGTGTTTATATTATATTAGATCTAATCGACCAACATAACATAATTAATTTGAACGTTTGCTTATTACTATATTGCTTTTTTCAGTTACGAGGAATGCTCGGTGGAATTACAGTGGCTTTTTTGAGTATAATGACTTTTAGTGTAAATTACGCTTTTCCGTATTTACGTGACGCTGTAGGCCATTCTATCGTGATAATCATATTTGGAATAAATTCGTTTATTGGTTAGTTGTATTTAATTTTCTTCTAATAAAATAATAGTATTTTTTTATGTTTATTGATCGACACTAAAATAATTTAAAACAAAGACAAAATCTAAAATTTTGTTGAATGTTGACGAAAGTTGGAATGTTTTTTTTAATGTAGGTACAATTTTTGTCAGAATTATGGAAACAAAAACTTATGGCACTGGTTTTTTCTTTTCACAGCTTGTGTATTTCTATACTTCTACTTGCCAGAAACTAGAAATTTGACTCTTCAAGAGATAGAAGAGTATTTCAACGAGCGTCGTCCAACACTGGTATCACAAAAACAAGTCATAGCCGCCCAACTGCAGAGCCATCAGCCCTCAACTGTAGCACTTAAACAATCTTCTAAACTAAAACATTCAAGAATAGATAAAGACCATGCGGAACATAGTAATGTCCTACAACTGAGAAAAAAGAAAAAGGGTGATCATGGTGAAGCTGGAGCTTCTGATGAAAGCAATAGTGACAAAAATGATAAAACATCTGATAGCGAAGAAAATAAAAAATGAAGCCGTGTAGAAAATCCCCATAAACCTTTTGCAAAGGTTCAAATAAGAAGAGAGAAATATCAGGAAAGAACGTACATATATAAGGAACAAAATAAATATTACATAAATGTTTGGTAAACAGTTTGTAACAAGCATAAATAATATTTTTCAATTTACAGTAAGTACCCACACAACTATCAAACATGCTAAGCTAACTATACGTTACATGAAATGTCTGCATAATTTTTATTTGTTATTTCCTTGATCGAGGGTTATTTTTCTAATACAAATGTGTCACTTCGGTTCTGTTCATCAACCAAAGTTGTGAATTGTAAATCTGTGATCATGTAATAAAAGAAATATTGATTAATTGATAAAATGTATTTTATTTAATAAAGGTAACAAGGTAACTTAAACCTTATTTGGAACTTCCTATTATGGAAAAGGCGATTTGCATATATATTTATTAAATAATTGTAAAATTTGGGCTCTGGTTTTTTTTATCAAAAAACTTACTTAGTATTGAAACTTTTGATATTAGTTGGATCAGAATGACGAAAACAAGGATAGCCTCTATTATAGCACTAAATTGTAGCCAATTAATATTTTATTTACACATTAGCTACACCAAGTAGAATCTTTTCAAAAACACTAATGCCCCTGTAGTAAGTGTCTTTGTGCAGTCTCTCGTTATGTGCGTGCAGTAGCATGGGCGTCAACGGGAATGGAGAAAGACCATAAGCTGCTGCGTTCTGGCGACGCACAAAACGAGCGTCAGTCGAGCCTGGGCACGTAGTGACGTTAAACTTTACGTCCCTGAAATTGAATTGCAAACATATGAGTATTAAAGAAAGTAGATATTACGTCGACCGAAAAATAGAAGGATTTTGTGTAAAGGATTGGAATGGAGGTGTCGATTGACAAAACCAGAATACGACCACTAGAGAGATAAATTGTGTGTAGAATGATATGACCGTGATTGGGTTGGAAGAGTCGTTTATCTTAAACTTGACATCCCTGTAATTTAATTACAATCATATAGATACTAAAGAAAGTAGAATGTAAACGAGATAGACCAAGAAGTAGAAAAATTGCGTTTGGGGTAGAAGAATCGAAAGTGCGTCTGGTTGGCCCGGGCACGTTACGACCTTTTCTTTACCTTAGCGTAATACCGGTTGCTGCCTGACGGGCCCGGGGTCCGCTTTCCTAAATCTTCTACTCCACTTCGCAAGATTTCCGGCATGCTTGGTCGATACGTTATAGGCACGCATAAAATCATCCCTCACGACTGCAAGCCATTTACGATCATACGAGCTTTTACGTCCTAGAAATTTAATTGCACTTAAATAAGTTTTATGAAACAAGAAAGACGATCGAAAGAGACATGGATTGTGTGAATATGCAAATGACATGATCGTGATTAGTTAGGGTGGAAGTGTGGACGACAAATGACCGAGATTAAAGGAAGAAGACACGCTGCGCTGATCAAAGATAAATTAGAATCTGGGTTGGCTGAGAATAATGCAATACTAATAAAGATAGTATTTTAGGAACAAAATCAGCTAAGGTTCATTTGTAGATTCATTTCAACATATGCCTGTTCTAGCTTATAGTAACGCTTAAGGTAAACTTAACATTATGTTAAGTTAACACTTATGTCTAAAAATATTATTTTAAATGAACTTACATGTCCTCTAATGTTTTTTTGATGACTGGCCAGAAAAGTGCGCTATCGTCCGTTTTTGTGCTTTTCACCTCTGGGTTCTTCACATAATCCTCGTAGGTCACGCCATCTCCCGCTTCCTTGCACCAGGTTTGGATCTACAATTTAACAACATTATCAATGTTCCACTTAGTCTGTAAGTAAATTATGGGACTTCAATTGTTTACCGAACCTTCTAAAAACTTGACGGCTCGTTGGTAGTGCCTCCTTTCAAAAATACTTTGGAACGAGATTTGACATCGGTCAGTCTGGCGAAGCGTTGTATCGATGATGGATTGAACGTCACGGTTTTTACGAACGTCATCGGTGGGCACTGCCTCCCGGCCAAAGAGGGACCGGAAGGCAGTGTGGGGCTCACTGCGACAGACGCGACCGCCAGCAGTCCTACCCACTAAAAATCTTCCAATGACGCCCACCGCTGTTGAAAAAGGGGCAGGGGGCCAGTGCCAAAGCATAAAGCTTCTGGCACCCCGACCGCGGCCAACGACTCCCGGATCAAAATCGGGAGGACCTCCTCAGAGAGGCGCAGTGGGTCGCGCCCCCCCTACCTCTTTATGCGATAAAATATCAGTATAGGCGGATCATCCATGGAGATAATAAATAAGTGTCAAAAATATTTAAACTTCTATCGTACCTACATGGAATTCTTATTTTTTTCACAAGATTTACATATTGGGTGTTTCTTATGTATATTGAAAGTATGTTTATACATTATTTGATATCCAAAACACAAGTTTTTAATGATACCGATCTTGGAACTAAGTTATTGGTGTAATTGATAGAAATTATTTAATTATATTCAACTTCTTAGTAGTATCTAAATTGTTCAAAAAAGATAACGCAATTTACATAATATTTTATGATTGGTTCTATGTTAGTACTGATAATTTCTGCACTTCTTAGTACTTACTGTGGACAAACACAAATATATGAGCGAAACCATACAACTATACCATACTCCATGCCATCTAACCATATAACCATATCATACTCAGGAGTACGACAGCTGATGTTATCTAGCGGAATGGGTCTCAATTGTACTCACCATGTCTTCTATATTCTTACACTCCACGTGAGGTGGAATCCTTATATCGAAAGAAACCGACAGGCTTCCAGGCAGAACATTTACCTGGACACCGCCCTGTAAGAACCGGTAATTACAGTTAATTAAAGATTAGAAGTTAGCTACATTAATCTTACATCCATAGATAATAAAAAACAGAATGAAAGTTGAAAGTCGCAAACTTTTACTAAATGTGTAGGTGTGAAAATATTTAAGGTTTTTAAATATCTAAATATCTTTAAAAATAGTTCTTAACCTTCAAAATAAGTAGTTTAGTTGTTTTACCTCTACTTTCGTAAGATTGATAGTCATCACATCTCCTAATGCGGTTCCAGAATCGAATTTCTTTTTTTCTTCTGCACGCAGGTTCATGAACTTGTCAATGATGTAATGCAGCTATAACAAGTTAAATGACACAGTTAGAATAAAATCATTAAACCCACCAACTAAAGTGTGAGTAAAGTAAAAAGTTATTTATTTCATAAACTATTACATAGCACTTGAAAACGTCAAAACAAAATATAAATACAAAAAACCTAAATATTACCTACTACAATGAAATCACAAAGCTTAGATTGACTTACATGCAAAAAAAATAAAAATCAGTGTAAGTGAATCTAAGTGCCAGTGCGCTCTGTGAGATGAACTGACAAAAAACTCATAGGCTCTTTTAAATTAACAATCAAATATGAGAATACAAAACACACACAGTGAATATTTGAAGATATTGAAAGGGTCCCCAGAAGCCATAACCAATAAAGTAGCACTAAGGGAACCTACCGAAAAGTATGTAATGTGAAACTGAGCTAAACGTGTACAATAGGGGATGGTCACGACAATGATCATTGATGATGATCAACAATGATGATAAAAGCCAAGCTTGTTTATCTGACAAGTAATCATTTACAACATAATACCCCTTTTCAATAAACTGTTTTTTAACTACAGTTTTAAAAGTTGGCAATGGTAGTGTGAAAAATCCTTTATCAGGTAGACCCAATGCATTGTATAGTTAAATTTAATCCATAATAGGTAGTCTTAGCTTCAACATCATCCGTCCCAATACTGGGTTCAGGCCTACTCTCATATGCTCAGGGTTTTCGGCCGTACTCCACTACGCGGACTCAGTGCGGATTGGCAGAAGCAAGCGGACATGGCTTCTTCCTGTAAGGATGTTTAAGCCGACTAGTACGCTCCTTTCTTGACTTATAAACTACAATTTATAGAAATAACCAGGACTAACATGACAGAGCGCTACATTTAATATGACACACAAATGGTCACCCACTTAAAGCCTGACCTTTGTGCCCCGCTTAACATTGGTGATCGTTTTCAATCTCCTTGAAACAACTAGCGCTGTCCATCCACATATGTCCATGAACAATAAATAAATCTATTCCAAAAGTTATTAACATGAATGCTTCCAAGTAGCACTTTTGGGTGGGCTAATCATTTAAGTTCACTTTTAGCAGAGAACAATTAAATTAAATTCAAAGACCTCATGTTTAATTATTTTATAAAAACTTAGTTAGTAATTTTAAAATTAACTAATTAATTTCATTCTGTTTCAATCAGACCGATTGTCTAGGTTCCTAAATAAATCTTATTAAAAACTTTTATACTACGAATATGTATTTAATTCATTCCAAACAAACGATGAATTAAATTTATTACACAAATACTTATTATAAAAATGAAATTAGAGACATTCAATATAATATATAAATATAAAAATAATATATAATAAAAAATGTATGCTATTCCGAAAAAGCATGTAAGCAAAATAAAAATTAAAAATATTTTGAGAACATGGAGAGGTTTGAACCTAGAACCATATAATTATAAAATATTTCAGTCTCAACGCACAGTATAGCCATAGATTATATAACACTATACTGTATATAAGTAGATAGATTAAGATGGTTTTTTTCCTGGATATTTTTTTAAAGATATTACCTCGTCCTGCGCCCTGCAGGAAAAAAGATATTTATCTGTGTCTACGTCCTCTTCTTCGTTGGTTATTTAAGTTTGGTTGTGTGTGAGAGTCGGTTGAGTAATTCTTTATGTTTTGTGAGTGATGTGTGTTTTATAAAGTTTGTGTGTTTACTATACTGTATGTACCTAGTATTATATAATCTGTGATAATAGTAATATTGTCAATAATGAAATCGACAAGTTTTAAGTAGATATGCGTACCTTTTCCCCGCTCGTCCCCCCACAAAGTAGTGCTCCATGGCCGGGAGATCCAAGACAAGTAACTTTGATTTCTGCAAACATAATTCGAGTAGGTTTATTTTCGACACTGGTTTAGTTAGCGTCAAATAGTCGGAAACACCCAAAGCCATATATATTGGAAAACGCCCTATCGCTCTTGAAAATTAAGACGCATGTTGATTTCACTTAGGTATATTTTAAACAAGCAATTATTTTGAATAGAATAGAATAAAATTAATTATTAGTGAAATATAGATCACGTAATTAAATGTTGTTAACAGATAAAATTAGAGTATCACTAAATTATTCATCATGGATTAAGTCAAAAATTAAAATAGAAAATATTATTAGTCACTATATGGTACAACTGAGTCTGGAAAAACAATCATTTTTTTAATTTGATGATGTATTTTTAGATATTATATACATTCAAATACACCATTTGCGTTATCAAATTGAAATGGTAAAATTAGAAGACCTATTTACAAAACCCTGATTAACGTAACGGCACCAATGATTGTCAGCTTAAGGATACGGTTGTCTTTGTTTGGTCATAACTTACAAGGTTTTGAATCAATAGGTGATCAGATTTAAATATAAGATGAAAAACCATTAAATAATCGTTTCATATACTTTTAATTTGTATTCTTTGAACACTTTTTTAATAAAAAAATAAAAACTTAAGATACACCAATGATGGTCAATCAAAATCCATTAATGGGCACCCAGTAATGGTCATGTTGTGAATACAAACATGAGTTATAAAGAAATGTACTTACAGTACAAAAAGTGCGACATGTGGTAAGAATTGTGTAGATATAGTAGATATGTATGGATTTTGCCCTAGCTTGTGACCCAACAGTGGGGATATCACAAAAGGCTGATGATGATGATGGATTTTGTAATCGTAATTGCCCTACGATGCAAGTCTTGGGATCGGTTTTTCTTCTAGGTAACCGCTAACTTTACTTATTATCACAACAAGCTTTTACTATAAAACTAAATGAATTGAACAAAGGCAAATCTTAATCTAACTTACTTTGCTTAAAATTATGAGATCATTAGTTACAAACAGGTAATTGGCACGAAATTACATTAGTCAGTCTTATTCATAACAAAACTTATTATCAAGATCAAGAAAACGTAACATGTAACAGAATTACACATAACAAACAATTTTTGAAGACAACATAATTCAGTCATTTTGTTAACCTTAATTAAATAACTACTTATTTTTAAATGTGTTATATATAAATATGAGGTAAATATTTCTCCATTTCTGCAATCTTTACAAGTCTCGTTTGTTGCATTGTATTGGAATGTTTATCGTTTCCACTATATCCCCCACCTTGTACCAGATTTTATCGAGCCTTTCAGGCCATCTGAAAGTATTCCCAGTTGATAAAACCATGGTACTTATTTCGAAAAGTTGTCCGTCGGTATCCTCAACTTTCCCTGCAAAATATTCTCCTTCGTACTTTACTATTACAAAATTACCTTTTAATATATGTTTTTTAGCTAGTCTAGTGTTTTCAGTCATAATTTTACTTAAGGGTAAATTATCATGTTCTGATTCAGAAGTAACATCAAGTGAAGGCTAACGCTGGCGTTTTCGTTTTATTCCTTGAGGTTTTTGAACTATGTTTGTATATATTAGGTCGGGGAAAAAGTCTTTTCGCATAACGTAGGTATAAACTTATTATAAAATTTTTTTGACTGTACTATTTGTGTCTGGCTGGTTTTGGTAACATTAAAAAGGTTCCATTATAAGGAAAAGAAAAAAATAAAAAAAAGTTGTTTCCCGCTATTTTTCATTTGTTTTTCTCTCCGTAAAAATGAGTGAATCTAATGAAGAAATTCGATACATTTTAAAATTTTATTATAAAAAAGGCAAAAATGCAACTCAAGCAGTGAAAAAAATTTGTGATGTTTATGGACCTGATGCAGTGTCAGTAAGAGTAGCACAAATTTGGTTCAAACGTTTTCAGTCCGGAAATTTTGATGTTAAAGATGCACCTCGCTCTGGTCGCCCTGTTACGAATAAAATGGACGCCATTTTTGAAAGAGTGGAGCAAGATCGGCATATTAGTAGTTACGATGTAGCTGAAGAACTGGGAATTGACCACAAAACAGTTTTGACCCATTTGAAGAAAGCTGGTTATACAAAAAAGCTCGATATTTGGGTGCCACACGAGCTCACTCAAAGAAACTTAATGAACCGTGTACTCATTTGCGATTCATTATTGAGACGTAATGAAACCGAGCCGTTTTGAAGAGATTGATAACTGGCGATGAAAAGTGGATCACGTACGACAAGAACGTGCGAAAAAGGTCGTGGTCGAAAGTTGGCCAGGCTTCACAGACTGTGGCCAAACCTGGCCTAACACGAAATAAGGTGATGCTGTGTGTATGGTGGGATTGGAAGGGCATTGTTTATTATGAGCTTTTACCGCCCGGCAAAACCATCGATTCTGATCTTTACTGCCAGCAACTGATAAGATTAAAGGAAGCAGTCGAGAGAAAACGGCCGGAATTGATCAACAGGAAGGGTGTGGTCTTTCATCACGATAACGCTAGACCACACACATCTTTAGCCACTCAGCAAAAATTAAGAGAGTTCGACTGGGAGGTCCTAGTGCATCCACCATATAGCCCTGACCTTGCGCCTTCAGATTTTCACCTGTTTCGGTCTCTGCAGAATTCTTTAGGTTCTGTAAGGTTGACCTCAAGAGAGGACTGCCAAAACTATTTGTCCCGTTTTTTTGATCAGAAGTCCCAAAGTTTCTACAGTAACGGGATAATGTCTCTGCCCACAAAATGGCAGAAAGTTATTCAACAAAACGGTAAGTATATATTGTAAATAAATGTAAATAAACTTTGAAAAAAATGTCTTGACTTTTCATACAAAAATACGAAAAGACTTTTTCCCCAACCTATTATATTCTCATCACTAAGCTCTTCTTCATTCCAATCACTTTCATCGCTTTCTGCATAGTTTATTTCTATATCAGTCTCGTCTGACGATGAACGCATATCAGTTTTTTTATTCCTTATTTCATTTCTACTCCTTATGTTTGAACTAACTTTAGTGGGCTTCCTTTTTTTCTTTGCTAACTTTTCTTTCAAGTTTTCTTTTCAAGTCTTTCTTTAGCACATTTTTCCTTCTCCGTCAGTAGTCGTCTTTTCTCTTCTTCTTTCTTCTCGTGATAGGATATCCACGCTTTGCTTGTAACAGCAGAAGGTATTTTTTCTTTTCGAAGAATAAGTAAACTCTTTGAGACATGCTTTACATGCTTGACAGATAT
Source organism: Musotima nitidalis (assembly GCA_949126915.1). NCBI lineage: Eukaryota > Metazoa > Arthropoda > Insecta > Lepidoptera > Crambidae > Musotima > Musotima nitidalis. The sequence continues at coordinate 4,738,362 of OX421419.1, forward strand.
TTTTCCCCCGCTGTGAATCAAACCCGTCCCTGAAACTGAATCTGGTTAAAAATCATTATCATTAGTCGATAACAATTCTGAGAAAGTTTAATTAGAAAACTCGAACAATATATTAAGATACGTATTAAAGCCAGTGATGGTCATCCAATAATGGGCATTTGGCCTACGTTTGAATATTAAAGCCAGTGATGGTCATCCAATCATGGGCATTTAGCCTACGTTTGAATATTAAAGCCAGTGATGGTCATCCAATCATGGGCATTTGGCCTACGTTTGAATATTAAAGCCAGTGATGGTCATCCAATCATGGGCATTTTGACCATTGTTGGATAATAGACGTTTGTCTGAACCAGTCATAGGCACCGGCTCCAAAATCAACCCTGAATTAATTTTACATAACCTAATACTCAAAACGCATTCTATGTTTCATTAGGAAACATGGAAATAATCGCAATTCCACATACATGCCACCAATGCAAAATTGAAAGCCAAATTAATCACTTACCTTCTTAGTGATTTCCTTAATAAAAACAGATTTTCTACTTTTCTTCACTCGCGGCGTTACATTTTAGTTCGCCATTTTTTTTCTTAATGGCCGACACAGATCATGTTTTGTCAAATGACAGCTGACAGTCTAAGCTCTATGATTAAATGTTGCCAGTATGGAAAAACGAAGATTTACCTCAGATAACAATAATTCAAATTAAAACTGACCATGACCGGTGCCATGACCAACATTGGCGCCACTACGTTACAATGTTTTAGCAATATTACATGAGTTGGAAATTGCCACTACCTTTTTTTCACAATACTCAACTATTATAGTTTATATACTAATTAGTTTTTTTGGCATAAATAATAAAATATTATACTATCTTCTTGTTCTTTCAGTAATAGATATACACGTTTTGGACTATATGTTTCGGATGACAGTAAACGTGCTCACCCCATTCATTATTTTCTTTGCTTCAGCTAACAGCAGCAACAGTATGAGGTTTATTGAGCTAAATTTGAATAAAGTATTTCGACTTTGAATGAATAACCTGATATTGTGAATCAATATATAACATGGAGTAACTCCACAAACTATGGCCTACCTAATTCAATGTCCAGGACCGCTTGGGACCGAATGGGCGCTTCCGCCGGTGCTATTACTATAGCACCATATTGGGGTGACAGAGATTATTTGTATTTGTGTGTTTGTATTTGATAGAGATTATTTGTCAGCGACACAAAAGAAGAAAATGTGAATTTAGTCATCATTCCATATCAGCGTTCTAAAATCCAATGCTGAATATCAGCCTCCCTACTATATTACATTACAAAGGGGGTATTTGCCCACAATCACCACGCTGGGCAGGCGGGTTGGTGATCGCAGTTCAAGCCAGTACGTAATATGACGCTGCTGCCCATCATCCAGTAGAATTTCTCTTCGTCGGCTCTAACGGCACCCCATGAGATAAGAGGAGGTGGCACTATTCTAGGCCGTTACCACATGGCGCAATAGATAGAAAACACCAAAGAATATCTAGAACCTATTACAAAACATCACTGTCGCCCTGCAGTGCAGAAATCAACATGACGCGCGCGTTAAACGAAACGTAATCAAAATTGGCGGGCCTTTTAAAAATGGCGATACCATTTTTATATGCGACACTATGAGTAGAGAATTTAATACTGTACCCTGAAATGAGACAGCCTGTATTATGAAATTTTTATCGATATGATTTAAACAGCTTTTAAATTGATGCAATAATTTGTTAAGTTACTTAATAAACCTCAATGTGCATCGAAGCGAATATTTAAGAACCCTTGTTAATTTAATTTCATCGTAAATCATCTTAATTATACTTATTTTGTCTAGAATAGCGGTCAAATCCTAGATTTTAAGCTAGATTTATGTTAACTGCGCACACGTTGTTTCTAAATAGCGATTTTATCGTACATATTTGTTTCACAAGTTTGGGGATATCAAACAAGAAAAGTCTTCATTACTGCAGGTGTTTGTAATTTTAATAACGATCATGGACAATAAGTTACATTAAATTGCATGTGCTATTGCAAATATTACAATAACGTTCAAACTGTTATATAAACTTTTTTTGCAGTGATTGCGATCGTCATAGATTATAAGTTATATTTTGGCACTAAGACTGAATTAGCCCAAAATTCCCCAATTAAATGCACAATAAGAGTATGATGGATGGATGGATCAAAGCCCCCTAATTACACTTATAGAAAGACAATTAAAAAAAATGTTTTGACTCACGTCTAGTAGTTCGTTCTCCATTAAAGACGTGAATTTCGTCTGTATCGCTGGGGAGGCTTTCGTCTAAGCTTAATCCAACGTTCAACGCCTTGTACTCTTCCGACTCCGAGAAAACTTTCATACCGTCTTGGCTGCCGATCTCTTCGTCTGGATATTAAACAAAATATATAAGTACATACATAACTCACATATGTATAACTAAACACATACATACATATATCACGCTCATATATCTCATTTGAGGTGTGCAGGAACCTTGCAACAAGTAGGTAAAAATAATAAATAAATGAAAATAGATAAATATTTCTGTCACTTACACCAATTATTTAGTTCCAAGATAAGTATCATTAAAAACTTGTGTTATGGATACTAAATAACGGATAAACATACATAAATACCGTTTTTAAAATACATAAGAAAACACCCAGACCAGAACAAATATTCATGTATATAGGACACAAAGACTTATCCTGTGTGGGAATCGAACCCACTACCTCAGGAGTGGAGTGCGGATATACTCGCCACCACGTCATATCAGTCGTCAAAAAAAGGATGTTTGTAGCCAAGTTCACTTTTTATTGGACAGAAATTTCTAGATAAAACGATCGAAATAGTGAGAGGTGGCTAGCACATTGCTCACCTTACTCACATTGCTGCTAAATGAAATTTCAACTCCATAGTGAAATGAAATGAAATAAAATTTATTTAGACATAAATACACATAAACAAAAAACAGAATTCAAATCAGTAAACAATTTTTACACATAAGTTTACATATAGTATGCCTAAAAAGGACTCCACTCAGAATGTGCTGCAGTGGAGGGCCACAACAGCGCTGGTCTTCCGTGGAGACCTTATAATATAAGAGTATGCTCGCTATCTATGACGCCTTCGGGCAAGACACGGCGTGGTAGACTTTTTGGACACAAAAATTTATATATTTTAAATGTACATAAAATTCATAATTAGATATTAAGTTTTTCTTAATCCTCACTAAAATTCGAAGGCATCATTCACCTGTTACTATATTAACTACATATATTTGTTACCTATTGATTAGCGAATATTATTAGCATATTGTTAGTATCTATATTTTCAAAATATGGTTATACGACTTTTGCATGCAGTGGATTCCTATAAGTAAATAAAAAAAAAAATGCAAGTTTTTATGTATATTGTTATAATGTATGTTTTGTTGGTTGCCCATGAATAAATATTAGGTCGGGGAAAAAGTCTTTTCGCATAACGTAGGTATAAACTTATTATAATTTTTTTTTACTGTACTATTTGTGTCTGGCTGGTTTTGGTAACATTAAAAAGGTTCCATTATAAGGAAAAGAAAAAAATAAAAAAAAGTTGTTTCCCGCTATTTTTCATTTGTTTTTCTCTCCGTAAAAATGAGTGAATCTAATGAAGAAATTCGATACATTTTAAAATTTTATTATAAAAAAGGCAAAAATGCAACTCAAGCAGTGAAAAAAATTTGTGATGTTTATGGACCTGATGCAGTGTCAGTAAGAGTAGCACAAATTTGGTTCAAACGTTTTCAGTCCGGAAATTTTGATGTTAAAGATGCACCTCGCTCTGGTCGCCCTGTTACGAATAAAATGGACGCCATTTTTGAAAGAGTGGAGCAAGATCGGCATATTAGTAGTTACGATGTAGCTGAAGAACTGGGAATTGACCACAAAACAGTTTTGACCCATTTGAAGAAAGCTGGTTATACAAAAAAGCTCGATATTTGGGTGCCACACGAGCTCACTCAAAGAAACTTAATGAACCGTGTACTCATTTGCGATTCATTATTGAGACGTAATGAAACCGAGCCGTTTTTGAAGAGATTGATAACTGGCGATGAAAAGTGGATCACGTACGACAAGAACGTGCGAAAAAGGTCGTGATCGAAAGTTGGCCAGGCTTCACAGACTGTGGCCAAACCTGGCCTAACACGAAATAAGGTGATGCTGTGTGTATGGTGGGATTGGAAGGGCATTGTTTATTATGAGCTTTTACCGCCCGGCAAAACCATCGATTCTGATCTTTACTGCCAGCAACTGATGAGATTAAAGGAAGCAGTCGAGAGAAAACGGCCGGAATTGATCAACAGGAAGGGTGTGGTCTTTCATCACGATAACGCTAGACCACACACATCTTTAGCCACTCAGCAAAAATTAAGAGAGTTCGACTGGGAGGTCCTAGTGCATCCACCATATAGCCCTGACCTTGCGCCTTCAGATTTTCACCTGTTTCGGTCTCTGCAGAATTCTTTAGGTTCTGTAAGGTTGACCTCAAGAGAGGACTGCCAAAACTATTTGTCCCGTTTTTTTGATCAGAAGTCCCAAAGTTTCTACAGTAACGGGATAATGTCTCTGCCCACAAAATGGCAGAAAGTTATTCAACAAAACGGTAAGTATATATTGTAAATAAATGTAAATAAACTTTGAAAAAAATGTCTTGACTTTTCATACAAAAATACGAAAAGACTTTTTCCCCAACCTATTAAATAAATATAATTTTTAGTAAAGTTCTAATATAAATGTGCATAGGTCACACATCATACTTATATCATCAGAAGTAATTTTTTAATTTCGAAGCGATTAGTTTCAAACCATTTGTGATTGCAAGAATTGATAAAAAACACCGAATTAGCCTAGAACTAACTAGTTGGGCCTGGGTTTTGGTCATTAAAACATCGTTCATGTTATCGTAAAAAATAAGGTCGCCAACTTTTTATCTATATGTACTTATAACTTATTCCAAAGGATCCAAATAAATAGTAGATAAAACAAAAACCAAACCATACCTGGCACAAAGCTAATATGCACAGTTCTTTTCAAGACGATTCCAGCACTTTTCAACCTCCTCACAGCTTCTAGATGTGCCATGCCCACGCTCTTCATATCCTGCACTCCTCGTGCGTAAATCCATCCATCATCAGTCACTACGGCTTCAAATGGAGGATGTGTCCAATGCTCCTTGAAATAAATATATCTGTTATTTTAGCTTTCTAAGATAAGAAGTGCTTTAATACCATTCAATTAATTCTAAGTGCATGTGAATACCATAGTTTAGTTAATAAGTAAAAGCACGTAGAAACTATAAACCATCTATGAGGCTTAGTTTAGTAAAGATCCAATACAGACCACGGGCCTCCTTTCATAGACCACGATGAGAGAGATTTAAATCATACCCCACTACGCGGACTTAGTGCAGATTGGCGGAGGCAGGTGTGCCATCTCCCCCGACTGGTCTTTACCTTGTCGCGGTGGGGGGGGCTTAGTATCTCCCGTAAGGGCGCACGAGGCGCTAGGGAAAAGGTAACACCCAGAGATTGGCGACTCTGGGTGCCCTTAGTACTACTGGGGGGGAAACTAAGAGGGACCTGTGGATGGCACAGCGGGCGGGCCAGGAGGGCCCATCAAGCAGCGCCAGGAGGGTCTTAGGCAGCGGGGGCAGGAGGCCCCTGCTGTCTAACCATGGACCCTCCGAGAAGTCGGCCACACACGCTATGGTCGCACAAAGAGGTAGGAGGGGCGCGTTCATTACGTCTCTCTGAGGAGGTTCTCCCGGTTTTGATCCGGGGGAGCTGCAACCCAGGTACTGGCCCCCCGCCTCTTTCTCAACAAGATTTTTAGTTGGTATTACTGCTGGCGGTCGTGTCTGCCGGTGGTGAGTACCACACACCTCTCTCGGTCCTCCTTTGGCCGGGAGACATTGCGTAAATGCATTTTGTTACCGACGTAAATAAAAAAAAAGGCAGGTGTGCCATAATTTGCAGTTAAAGTGATAACCGGTACCGCCGGCTTAACGTGCCTTACGATGTACAGAAGCGCTTTATATATAATCCCACACAAACAGTTACACATCCAAGGACTGCGTCAGCTACGACGACTTCAGCATATTACTTCGCAATTACAGCATAATAATATGCTACTCGTATGTCTTGTATATTAGATTCATGACTACTCTGTCTCGATTTATTCAAAACGGCCGCCAGCGGTTATGGGCGAAAAGCTGAAGGTCGGGCTTAGTGGAGCGCGATTGAAGACTGCAGCGGACGGAAATAGAGCGATCATATAACTTTTGATATAGCTCTCTTGCATCATCACACAAGCTGTCTTCAAAGGGATAAGTACTATTCTATTAAAGACTATATGGCAGATAAAAATTCTTGGGATTAAACTGCCGTTTCATACAGGCTATTCTAATATGAATGACTTGAAAAAATAAATATTGTTAAGGTTATGTTATATTGCATTGTATAGCTTCACAGACAAATGAAGATTGTAATTCTAGTACCAAACTAATGGACATATTTAAAAGAGCATAGCCTGTGAGTTTCTTGCCAGTTCTTCTTACAGAGCGGTGGCTCGGAACTGGCACTTAGATTCACTTACACTTAATTATTTTTTGTTTTTAAATTGTTTTTTTGCATGTAAGTGAATCTAAGCTTCGTGATTTAGTGTAATATTATTTCGATTGTATTTTTTTTTCATTTGTAATCATGACGTTTTCAAGTACTATGTATAATAGTTTATGAAATAAATATTTTTTTTACTTTACTTTACTTTACTTTACATCAAATCAATAAATAAGCAGCAATAAACACAAGTAAGCATTTCTAAAATGGCACGCTATAACAATATTCCAAACCTCATCGACGGGAACTACATCCATATGAGAATTGAGCAAGATCGCTGGCAGCTCAGGACATGCGCCTTTCCACGTTATCACGGCCACTGGTTTCTTGGGCACCGACTCATATACCATCATCTCCAAATTCAAAGATTTCGCTTGTTTCTCTATAAACTTTATGCAGGCATCTGAAAAATTCAAAAGTTCAAATTCATATATTCCAGGTATTCAAGATGAGTTCATTCCGTAGTACTTAATCTGAACGCCACTTCACTAGGGACTTGCAAGAAGAAGTTGGCAAAAAATTGGCAAAGAATTGTCTCCCGCTAAGACATTTAAATAAATAAGGTGGAAAGAATCCGTACGTTTGTACCCCTTTTCCAAGACGGCGTACACGGTTTGCAATCTTAAAATATATAAGTAATTTTACACAGACCCATCCTTAATATCTTAAAAAATGAAATTGCGTAAAATGTATAAAAAATCAAAACTCAAAAATCAAAAGAATGGACTATCCAACATTCCGATGGCTAAAAGTTTAGAAGTGGTCTACTAAAAGTAAAATTTTGCGTTTTAATATGGTAATGGTTTCTTCTATTTACACGACTATGTAATAGGTTGGGGAAAAAGTCTTTTCGTATTTTTGTATGAAAAGTCAAGACATTTTTTTCAAAGTTTATTTACATTTATTTACAATATATATGTACCGTTTTGTTGAATAACTTTCTGCCATTTTGTGGGCAGAGACATTATCCCGTTACTGTAGAAACTTTGGGACTTCTGATCAAAAAAACGGGACAAATAGTTTTGGCAGTCCTCTCTTGAGGTCAACCTTACAGAACCTAAAGAATTCTGCAGAGACCGAAACAGGTGAAAATCTGAAGGCGCAAGGTCAGGGCTATATGGTGGATGCACTAGGACCTCCCAGTCGAACTCTCTTAATTTTTGCTGAGTGGCTAAAGATGTGTGTGGTCTAGCGTTATCGTGATGAAAGACCACACCCTTACTATTGATCAATTCCGGCCGTTTTCTCTCGACTGCTTCCTTTAATCTCATCAGTTGCTGGCAGTAAAGATCAGAATCGATGGTTTTGCCGGGCGGTAAAAGCTCATAATAAACAATGCCCTTCCAATCCCACCATACACACAGCATCACCTTATTTCGTGTTAGGCCAGGTTTGGCCACAGTCTGTGAAGCCTGGCCAACTTTCGACCACGACCTTTTTCGCACGTTCTTGTCGTACGTGATCCACTTTTCATCGCCAGTTATCAATCTCTTCAAAAACGGCTCGGTTTCATTACGTCTCAATAATGAATCGCAAATGAGTACACGGTTCATTAAGTTTCTTTGAGTGAGCTCGTGTGGCACCCAAATATCGAGCTTTTTTGTATAACCAGCTTTCTTCAAATGGGTCAAAACTGTTTTGTGGTCAATTCCCAGTTCTTCAGCTACATCGTAACTACTAATATGCCGATCTTGCTCCACTCTTTCAAAAATGGCGTCCATTTTATTCGTAACCGGGCGACCAGAGCGAGGTGCATCTTTAATATCAAAATTTCCGGACTGAAAACGTTTGAACCAAATTTGTGCTACTCTTACTGACACTGCATCAGGTCCATAAACAACACAAATTTTTTTCACTGCTTGAGTTGCATTTTTGCCTTTTTTATAATAAAATTTTAAAATGTATCGAATTTCTTCATTAGCTTCACTCATTTTTACGGAGAGAAAAACAAATGAAAAATAGCGGAAAACAACTTTTTTTTATTTTTTTCTTTTCTTTATAATGGAACCTTTTTAATGTTACCAAAACCAGCCAGACACAAACAGTACAGTCAAAAAAATTTTATAATAAGTTTATACCTACGTTATGCGAAAAGACTTTTTCCCCGACCTAATATATAATTAAAAATTCAGCTAACTGAAAAAAGTTATTATTATTATTATTTCAAATCTAATAACTGTTCAGCACAACTTTTGTAGTGCTATCATTCTCCTGAACATTACTGTGTAATATGAAGTAAATTTTGTACTGATGGGAATTTGTTTTTGATTAGTATTGTTCGCAACGCATAGTATTGTTCGAATGATTATATAGATATTAATACTGAATTGCTGTAAATGATATCTTTTGTAAGACCAAAAATATTTGTGGTTTGCAGCACATTTTATCAATATAACGTTATTTTTGTTAAAATTATTTTATCCTGTAGCTTGAGTAGGTATGTCATGTTCACTTAAATATCTTTGCGGTGGTGACATCATACGTCGGGTCGTTACGTTCCCTAAAATATGGTTGAGCGAAACGATGGCTAGTTCATGCGTCATACTCGTGAACGGGTGCCGCCAGTGGGGACTGGTCTGCTCATGTCTACCATGTTTATTCGTAAAAATGCTCGTATAACTTAAAAAATAATTATTTTCTTCTTTTATTTTAAATCTTGTGACTGCAGAAAACAGGTATTTTGTAGACTTGTCAAATTGTTTTACTACTAAGACCATTTTCTTGTAACTGGCGGGAGAAAAAACTAACTTTGACGATTTGCTTGCCCGTTCTTTTACGATCAAGCTCCCGCCCGCAGTGAGCGGCGCGCTAGTTTAAGTTTTGACGCTCATAAGAGCTCTTTAAGGCCAAACTTAAGTTATAATTTTATGTTTTTTTTGCAATTTGACTTTTGATGTAAATTAACCTTAGAATTAAATTAAAACAAGCTTATAATACAATACATGTATAGGATGTATGGGACGTCTGCATGTGGTGCACCTGCCCATCAACGGACGAGGCTCTGGTGATCTTAACAGTGCCCGGTAAGCGGCAATAGGTTCGCCAACTATTACGTGGGACCAACTATATAATTAGCGAAGTGGGGGCGTCTAATATGCCTCCGCCTACCCCATCGGGGAAATCGGCGTGAATGTATGAGTGTATAATTCAATACTTACAGTAATCAATTTCTGGATGTACACTTGGGATTTTTAAGTACTCCCTCAAACGTTCAAGTTCTCCCACTTTATCTTCACTCATGATGTCTAAAAATTTACTTGATAAATCTTATATAACAAAGCTACGATTGCAAGGACTACCCTCGTAGTCTACTCGTGTAGTCAATTACACGGAATGCCTGCTAATGATAAAAATACGTAGAATACAAAATTAAATTACATACTTAATTAGTCATACCTACTAATTAACTATATGTATTTGTCAGCTATTTCCTTACAGGAATGTGCTTAGTGACAAGAGGAAAAGGATACTATTTTATATTAATTGGACATTAGGTAGGTCAGAGGTCACAGGCAGCACCAAATTTTTCGGAAAATTTAAAATGTGTATTACGCGACCCCGAGTACCTCCTGGGAAGATATGAGAGACGACGAGAGAAGTTTGCTTGACGTATACGTACGTAGGGGAATCTTTAAGATGCAAACACAAAGTTAGTATATAAGGGTAGGAGGAAGTAGTAGAAGTATGTGTAGCGTCACCATGGCTTTTCAACCTATTTTTGAACAATTGCCTTACTAGTTTGAAAGAGTGTATAAAAGGGTTGAGAATGAACGAGTCGCTCATCAAGTGCCTTCCATATGCTGATTACCAAGTTTTGCTTGCGTTTTCGGCTGAGGAGTTGCAGAAAATGGTGACGATAGTTCAGGATTCTTTGATAGCGAAAGAAATGAAAGTAAACGTTAGTGGTGACTGAAAGAGAAGATGAGGTGACAGATTGTGAATTTTGATCGGAAGTGAGAAAGTAGAACAAGTAAATGGGTTTGTGTATATGGGATCGAAATTTGTGAAAGCGACATCGATCGAAGAGTCAATACTGGAAACATGGTGAACGGGGCACTTCAACTTAGTGTAAAAGAAGATAAAGTGACAAGAATTGAGAAAGGTATGATTAGAAGATTTGGTCATGTTGAGAAGATAAATGAAAGTAGATAACGAAAGTGATTTATGATGTACACTCGAATTCACTCGAATGGAAGAGTTAGGAGGGGAAGACCCCGTAAGACCTTCCATTACCAAATCCAGAAGGTTTTGGAGCAAGGGCAGGTCAAAAGTACCCTAAGCCGACGGGCGTGTATGTTTGTGAGTGGGAATGAAGCTAAGAGTGTGTGCCAATATCGTAGCAAGTGGAAGAATATGATCTGCCTACCCCTACGTGATAGAGGCGTAACAATATGTACCTATGTAGGACATGTATGCAGGACACTCTTAAACACAATACTTCAGTCTGAAAATTTTAATTATCTCAGCAGAAAAATCTCGATTTCTTTACGAAATCGTATTTAAAGTTGTTGTTGTATAATAAATGTGTTATATAATACAACTTATTTTATTTTATCAACGCATATGGCACAAATATTGATGAGTACAAGTAACAACTAACTAGTTCACATTCTGATATACATTCTATTTGTAGAAATACACAACAATATAACTAGCTCACTAACTAAACAAAAACAGAGAACTTAAAACAAACTTTAAATTTAATTAAACTTATCACCAATTTTTAATGTTTTACAATATTCTTATCAACAGACGTGCTATCTGTTGGCACAGTATACTAGCAATAAACAACTGATGTGAAGATCTACAGTGTATTTAGTAGTTTAATTTATTATTCTGTTGATATTATTCACTGATAACAGGTACTGAGTGAGAAAGTCGTTTAAGCATATTCGACAAAAAATTTGCATCGATAATAAATCTTGTTATAGCGCACGTAACTTTGAAGTTAATAAAACTACTTTTAGCTTGTACTATGAAATAATAGAATGGGGTAAGTCAGAGCGGCAGCTAGTTATTTAAAAATAGTGGTCGCCCTTTGTCCGCATGAAATTCGGTTATATCGCGCATCTTATTTCAGTAACTTAAATTATCATATTCAACAACCTGATCAATCAACCTGACAAAATGGTTTGACGCTTCTAACTTTATAAATGGTATACAAAATTTGATCTCATTTTTTTACCACATACCTTTATTCGCATTCAAAAGAAGCCTTAGTTGTCCTTTCTCGAGCTCTATCTGAGTACCAGAATTCAATTCAATTGTTTCTTCAATTCAATTCAAGTAGTTCTGGCGTGAAAGCGAGACAGATAAATAGACAGAGTTACTTTCGCATTTACAATATTAGTATGGTTGCAACTGCTTTTCGAGACAAGATATTACTAAAATAATTAGGTGTATAGGGATCTTACCACGACCTAAGGAGCCCAAGCCAACGTCACCTGCAAGTGGTGCACCTGCTGATCAACGGACGAGGCTCTGGCGAACATAACGTGGGACCAACTATATAATTGGCGAAGTGTGGTATAATATGCCTCTGCCTACCCCTTGGGGGAAACAGGCGTGAATGTATTTTATTGTTTATGAGATCAATTAAATTTTAAATTCGTAAATTTTTTCCAAACAAAAATTGTTTTTTATAACAACAATGTTAGAGATGTAAGCGGCTCTATAATCAAGAAATAAAACCAAAATGTATTCTTTGTCAGAATTCCTCAAGGTTTGTCAGTTAATCTGTCTATCTTGTTTTTTTCTCAAGATTTGTCAGTCTGCCTGTCGTCATTCTAAAGGGGAGGAGATTGTCCGAATGTTAGTCAATCTGTCGGTGACTCTAAAGAGGCTTCCAAAAGGCAACGAGATTGAGAAGAATGCTTTAAGATACTCATTCTCTGCTTTTTTTTAAAATTATGTCTCAAAATAATTATTTTTATGATGTATTGAATACATAAGGCACGCCTTAGTATCATGGGTATAGACAGGCAGAGATCATATCTTTTCACTTGCTAGGATCATGGCCTATAGGTTCGTTTCGCTTCATTCACATTCATTACCTTCACAAACATTGCTGGCTTAGGAAATTTTTAACCTGCTCTTTCTCCAAAACTGTCTGAAAATAATGTACAAATTACATAAATATTAATCTACACATAAAAGAGGGCTTCTTGAGCAGAACGTAGCGTCAGACACCTGTCTCTACCAATTCGCACTGGGTCTTATGGTGAAGTATGACTCAATATCTACCCTTAATACATGAGAGCAGGTCCGTGCTCAGTAGTAGGAAAATAATGAGCTGACAGGATTACAAAAAATAAACGCATTTTTCTGCAAGATTAGTTTCTCTACATCCGTAGAGCAACAGAAATGAATATCTGGAACTTATTACAAAACATCACCGTTGCCAGCGGTGCAGCAATCAATATGACGCGAGCGTGAAACGAAACGTAATCGAAATTGGCGGGAGCCCTCCTACGCGGGCCTTTCAAAAATGGCGACACTATGAGTTGCAAACCATACGGCAGCCGACCAGTCGCGCACCTTTCGCCGGACGTGCATAGCAGAAAAAAAACAAAAGTGTAAAAACTTTTTCGATTAAGTTAAAGAATATAGTTGTGTTGTGAAAAATGGTTCGTAAAATTAGTGGTCTCCTGTGTTGTCTCTGCATGTTCAGTATCTCTATGTGTGATAGCGCGATATCAGCTGATAGCGTAAGTATGACTTGAATAAATAATTATGTACATATGTGCTTTTATTATTTTATTAGTAATAAACACGTTACTTAGGCTTAGGTGCTTTTATTATTTTATTAGTAATAAACACGTTACTTAGGCACAATGTTATTTAGACTGTAACACTTAAAGATAGATAACTTCATTGCACATTTAAAACTAGTGCAAAAGGCAATCTTAATTACATAAGGTATATTCTCTGCCAGTTAACCTTAGTAGAGTTAAAAGGAATCTTTAAAGACTTCAAATATATTTTTTAGCAAAACTATTGAAACATGAGATACGATGTTCCTGAATTTAAATTTTCAATATTTTGTTTACCATAGTATCGGATAAATCGTAAAGAATCGGATATTTCTTTTAAAACACCTTAAAAAATACTTGATCTCTTAAGCCCTTTAAACTTCGGTGAGGTAAACAGTAATGTAGATAATCTTAATAATAAAAGATAAAGAATTTTAAAAGGAAAAAAACATGCTCTTTATTTTCTGAGGGACAATTATTATGTAAAATAAAAAGTATATATACCTATATATTATATAAAATGTAAAATATTTTAATTTACTCAAATTTTCAAATCAATTCAATCAGCCAATTGCCAATTCCCAAAGAGGCTAACATTCTGCAGAATGGAATCACTTATTAAATAATTGCTCACTTTACACGTTATTTACTTAGTTCATTTCATGAGGTAAATATGAACGCAGTCTAGTTGTGACCTATCTTATCCAATGTCCAACTTCTAGACTGTTGACACCAGCCAAAATATTTATTGCATTAGTACAGAATACTGCTAACATTTCCATGTAAACATAGTAGAGGTATCCTAAAACAAAAATAAAGATTTGATTTGGTTACCTATTTGTCCGAGATATCTAGTTTTTAACCTTCAAACAGATATCTCGTAAATGCCTTACAATCATTCCGGAGTAAAACTAGATTAGACCAGAAATGCAAAACGGGGTAATTAATTTATAGCTATTTAAATAAAGCTATAAATATATAAACTGAACAGCCTTCGGAAAACGAGAATATTAAACTCTGACAATAATTTTATTCATATCCCTAGCATTATCCCAGTTGCCCTAGACTTAAGCTTAGGTCCCAGGGTCTGCTCACTGGTCTTATCAGATTTGGCTGAATTTCAGTTATTACATGGAGCGACTGCCGCCTGACCTCAGCAACCCTTAACGTGCTTTTCGAGGCACGGAGTAATTGATAATTACGCGCTTAACTTCGAAAAGACATAGTTGTACCAGGGTTTGAACCCGAGACCCTCTGATTTTGAAGGTTATGGGTCTTGCCACTAGGCTATCGTCGCTCTAGAAACTAAGCCAATCATTATTCTTACCAAAACTAAATACCACGGGAAATCAAGTATTACAGTAGCCGGCGCAAAAAATCGCGAACATCGCATCGAATATAATACGACTGCAAATAATGATGTCTATCAAATATCAAAAGATTTTTTGTTTTCATACAAAATTGAAATCAGACCAATCTTTTGTATTAGTATAATGCTGTAAAACTTACACTACACTAACTACAGCCGGATACTGTAAGTAAAGTAGTATGATATCTTATACGTGATAGTATAAAATGTGATGCATAGTTGAAGCACAATTCACTAATCGAAGAGATCTCTAGTTGAAACGTATCAAATCATAGAGTTGGTTAGCCCTTCGACCACATGACGAGTGTGTAATTCCATGGAATTTTGTTAATAGAGCTTTTTGGAATGTTTCTTTGTAAGCAAGCTTAAGGGCAGTATTCACCTCACTATACCTTATTAATCTGAACGAAACTGTACGAGTTCCTGACTCAATCATTCTCTATTCAAGCTTCTTTTACTGGGCGCGAAAGCATTTTTTTGATTAAGCGTAAACCAAATTGAATTAGGTATAAGTATTTTGTATAGTTCACTCAGTAAGCACTCCTTCAATTGATTAATACACAGGATGCACCTATTAATATCCCACTATTGATTACCAAGGTAAGAGGGAGGCAGTGATGTAGCAAGGGCTTTCGCCGCCTGGGGCAGACTGGAAAATTGCTGCCCTTTTCAAGTATTATAGTCAAGATAAAAAACAAAAAAAAACTTTTTATTTGTTAACAGCAAATCTTTTATAATGTAATTAAAAATATTAATATGTTTTACCGTGAAGAGATACTTTTTAAATAATTTTGTTTTTAAATATCATCGCTACGCCACTGATCCTAGGTTCGCCCCAGTGCTGATTGGCGGACAACGAACAACTACGACTAGCAAACTTTACTCCACTTTCTACTAGAATGATAAAAAAGATATTTGCATTATGTAGCTATCAAATTGGCGAACCCTTCATATTTTTTCTAGCTTTTCCAAGTAATAGTGCTCCAAATACCATCAACATGTCATTGTCAAGCCTAATCATAATGTCTCATTAGCATTACTTCAATTGTTTTTATTCGGTATTTATAAACTGTATTTTAACAACGGTTACATAGAAGATTGGTATCTCATATACACAAGCAAAGTGAATTCTAGAATATAAAGGGAGACTCAAAACCTTATAATTATTTATTATAAGATGCTGAATAAAAATAGTAATCATTTAAAAGGCTATCTCCATAATAAACATTTACTATGATACTGTATTAGTGGAAGTCAAGTTAAACAACATTTTATAATACCTACCTGCTAAGAATTATATTAAAACTAGATTCTAGGCATCTGCCTAGATATCGCTGATTGTAATTTTAATGATCTAAATAAAATTATAAAATACAATCAGTGATAAAATAAATTTTTCTTGCAAACATTACTTGCTATCTAGTATATACTCACATTCAATATTAACAATCAAACATTAAAAACCGTGTTTATAAGTAAAACATTAAATTAATGAAAAGAGCAGACAGCAAACGTTCAGAGCTCAGCTTGTGTTGTTTAGAGTATGTTTATTTATTTATTTAAGGACCACCAACAAAATATTAGGTAATTAATTCTATGTAGTCACACTTTAACGGGATACATTTCAAAGTAATGCCTTAATTACAGGCTACCACGACATGCAAAATGTTAAACAAGATACAAAATTACAATTAAACTTATAAAAAAATATATATATGGTGTCAATATGCATGTTTTCTCGCGCTCGTAGCCTTGCGGTGTTTGGTGGTCGAGAGTTTACAGAGGTCAGTCCTTGGATGGGTGACCGTTTGTGTGGCATTTGATATCGAGCGCTTCCGTGCTTCGGAAGGCACGTTAAGCCGTTGGTCCCGGTTATCACAAAATGTGGTAGTCGTTAAGCCATGTTAGAAGCCTAATGGGCGGTTTGAAAAATTCTAACAGCAGGACGCCATACACCTGCCTCTGCCAATCCGCACTAGGTCAGCGTGGTAGAGTATGACCTAATACCCTCACACCTTGATATGTGAGAGGAGGCCCGTGCTCAGTAGTGGGACGTTAATGGGCTGAGATGATGCATGTTTTGCCATGACAACTGCAAACATGCTCAGAGTATCTATACTCAGAGTATCTATACTCAGACAGCAGCTCATAATTTTTTATATACCACAATGTAGGACTCAAGCATACGCCCCCCACCTGATGGAAAGTGATTTCGGCAGCGTAAAGTTTATTTCAAAACTATTTTTACGCTTTCTTGTGATTTATAAGATTTTCAGCCACCCCAGTTCTATGTAAAGAAATGTAATTGCCGGTTAGTCTGACTAACATTCTAACAGTTACTTTGCAGATTTATTTTTATGTGACAAGTTCTGTCTTATGGTAAACAGTCGATGCCGTTCAGGAAAATAAGAACGCTTCATACCGTGGACAAAGCACGATAACAAGAGAACTCACTCATATCGGCCTGCTATAATGCCGTTTCACGCCCCGATTAAAAGACCTGGGATTATTAGGTAGTTGGGAAACACATGCGCCGGCATTGAATTTCAAAGTCGAGGTTTTATACAGCAACGACTTACCAAAATCTTTGGTTCGAGTGCTGGTAGACTGCGCAGTATGACGGTGGTTTCTTAGACCAGCATATCGTGTAGTTCGGGAAAGGAAAGGAGAGGGAAGGATTAGGTCTCCAAGTTTTTCAGAACATACGCTATATTAATTCTGGTAGAAGACACTGAGAGAAGAATTATCACTACGTACCTAGTCGTCCTCTTTAAAGGCAATAGACTTAGCATCTCCAATGATGCGTACCGCTCGCCTTGGCAGTCTTTGAACCACATTAATTTATTAACAGTAAAAAACTTGCAATACAATTTTATTATTTACTAATTATGATAGATAATGTTGTTCACAAAAATATGTAAGGAAAGATTTTACAATGAAATAGAGTATAAAAAATAATAATAATAAAAATTTATCATGATTTATGGACTCCGTTTTTCGCTTAAACGAAAAAATTATTAGAAACTATCTACTAATAAACAAAGCATTGTTTGAGATATTTCGTTACCAAGTTTATAAAATTTTTCTAAATAAAATTAACCCACAAGACGTCAAAATTAAAAAAAAATACTTTGTTACGTTATAGAAGAAGTGCGGCCTAAGAATCTACGTTTAAAAAGTATTGTATAATCATTATTTATTTTAAATGTATTTTCGAAAACTCCAATAAAATAACAAACAATTTCCCTGATACTGCTTATAAATACTTACGACAAATAAATAATAATCAAAATAAAGGAAAATTTTATATGTAATAATATATCCGGTACAGCTGTTGTGTCGCATGGTATCTTGCGGCCGTATTCAGTGGCGAAATGTGCAATAGGCCTAAATTGTAGGTTTAACAAATGTTATCTCATTGTTTTAAATAATTATGCAATAAATATTTAAGATGTTGAATAAGAAGCTATGCGGTTTGCCACAACATACAAATTGAATGCTTAGTTATAGTCAATTTAACGCAATAGAGTTTATTTTTACCCTGGCAAGGAAATATACTTGTAATCAATGATGGTCCCCTTCTTATGGAATTATAAAAATGTATTTAGTTTATCAATAACTCATATTAATAATTTGTGAAATGGTTTGTGAAATTTAAAGGTTCAAAGAACATCTTCTATCAAAAATATGAATACATCTTTCAGGTCAATGCTCTCCAGACGCAGTTCTTTTGTTTTCGGTCGGTCGGGAGACCGATGCGTCGTTGATCACCTCCCATATGTATACTTAATTAATATATTAACTGTCTGGTAACGGTCTAGAATAGTGTTATCCCCTCTCATATCATGGTGAATCGTAAGAGTCGACGAAGAGAAATCCAACCGGATGATGGGCAGCAACGACATCCTGCGAACTCGTTAGAATTGCGATCACAAACCCCCCTGCCCAGCAGCGTGGTGGTTATGAGCAAACACCCCAAATTTATTAATTGGGGAGGCCAACGTTTAGCAGTGAACTCTATATGGCTGAAATGGTGATATAATAATTAATTAGGCAATTAACACACACCCCAGCAAACTAAGCAGACCTATGGCAGACAGATGGTTACTTAATTTAGGATAAAATACATAAATACTTTGTTTTGTAAACACATTGTGGTGTATTCTTAGTAATGTTAATATTACTAAGAATACACCACGAGCAAAACCAATATCCATCGACTAGATATTTATGGCAATACACATTTTTCATATTTTACTATTTGTTTAATGTTATTTGTGTTGTTATATTGTATTTTGTTACTATTGTATGATATTGTGTGTGTTGCTTAGTCAATAAAAAATATTCTATTCTATTTATAGGTATGTGGCAATCGAACCCACATAATACTTTTTACTTAATCTTAATTGCACACTTAATACTAATACAAAAGCGAACTTAATGCCATAGGCATTCTCTATCAGTTAACTTAACGATAACCTACGGGCTATTGAAACGCTACTGACATGCGCCTAATGTGGCAACGAAACTTGACCTAAAACAGTATTCTTATTAAATATAAAACTCTAGCCCAGGATCTTCAAAATTATAAGAGGTCACCCACATCGCCTCCTTCCTACGTACAATGTTTCCTTATAAAGACGTCTATATGGATGGATGTCGGCAAGGCTGCGCCCACTCACTGACTCAATTAGTATGCCTCTACAAAATGCCTTCAAACGTTATGACTTCATTTGTTTTCTATTATACGTAAAGCATTTGAAATTTTGTAAAATATGTGTAGAGATTTTCTTAGATTGAAACGTTAATAAAAAAATTATTGTTTGAAGATTATCTGTGATCTATATAGACGACTTTTGCTAATAGTTTTTTGCTCAGCAATAATGAAAAACTATAACTTAGACGTAGAATAACTAAGGTTATGTACTTAGAAATATTATTAAAAAAAAGTAAATAAAAAAATATTCTCTTAAAATCACACCAATTATTCAGTTCCAAGATAAGTATCACTAAGAACGTGTGTTATGGATACTAAATAACGGATAAACATACATAAATACTTTTTCTTGTAAATACATACTTAATATACATAGGAAAACACCCAAACCAGAACAAATATTCATGTCCATGCACAGAAATATTTGTCCTGTGTGGGAATCGAACCCACGACCACTGGAGTGAAGTGAGGTATACTGACCTTCACGACATATCGATTATCAAAAGTTGTCGAAAAATACAATTTTTTTGTGTATGAACTATAACATTAGTAGTGAGTAATAACTCAATTCTAATTATATCTAAGTTTAATGTTTTCTTGTTCGTACTGCCTCATACTTTTCTGCTAACCTAAAGGTTAACAGGCAGAGAACGCCTAGTAGCATTAAGCTTGCCAAATACATTTTTTTAAGTATGCGATAAAGTTTAAATCAATAATTAAATTTAGTTATATTTTGGTTTAGTAGTAAGCCCATATCTTATGCAGCCTAGCATGGAAGCGCTCGACTTCAAGGATTATAAACGGTAACCCATCAAAGAACTGACATCTGTGAATACTATATAATTTTGGTGATCGTTTCCTATCGCCAAGCCTCACGACTCCTTCCCTATCTATTACGATTATATGCATATGTTAGATATATTATATGATGATTACACACGATTTTAGCTACGGCGTGTTGTGTTGATACTAAATCATCGCAGCCCAATAACTTTCCTTTTTTAAGGAGCCTAAACGACTACTATTAGTTATTGTGACGGTCGGGACCATCTGCATGACGACATACATACATACATATATATATATACATACACACGTACATACATACTACATATTTTATTGTTTAGGAAAATATGAATTTTATCTGCTCTGTTTTTACAAATGGTTTACATACATACATTCACGCAGAGGCATTTTATAGGTCCACACTTCGCCACTTACATAGTTGGTCCCACGTAATAGGTGACAAGCCTATTGCCGCTTATCGGGCACTGTTATGTTCGCTAGAGCCTCGTCCGTTGATCGGCAGGTGCACCACTTGCAGGTGAGGTTGGCTTGGGCTCCTTAGGTCTTGGTAGGAGCCCTATACACCCCTCATATCAATATCATTAGATAATATAATGTCAAAAAATGCAACTGAACAACACCCATCCAAAGAATGTTTGTGAACTTTGCTTTACTTCTGTAATCGTTTTCGACTACCTAGTGCTATCGTTTCCAGTTATAGAGTGCTCATACTTAAAATAGGTCAATTTTAATTTCGTAAAGCAACAACAACAACATCTTGTTTAATCGTATCTGCAATATTTATTTATGACCATCGATTCGACGAGGTGGCCTCAATGTTATAGCTAAAAATTCAATGTCATAAGTGAATGTGTTCATGATCGTTTTTTTTATTTCATAAAGAGCTGTATTAAATCGGCTTATTGGAATGTTAAAGACTGCCAGTACTATATACTGTTAATAAATATTTTGGCACCCACTTCTTATCCGACTACAGTTGTTCATATATGTTGATTCTACTCACATTATCGTCACATAAGCATACAGACTGACTGGGTCTAGACCTTACTCAATTTTCTTCACAATGACCGAACCTTGTCTCAAATCTAAAGCAATTAAACCACTAGCAAGTTCGATTGGTGTGAACCCTAATTTCAGTACGTTGTCCGGTACTATTACTAATATTTCTAAAATATCGAAGAGTCTAGGTATCCCATATTAGAATCAAATCAAGGAACTTTATTACAGAGTTATCCATCGTAATTAGTGTAAGAAACATTTCAAACATAAGCCGTACGAAAAGTAGAGCAGTGATTAAAAAATTAATATTGGTAGTAGTACCAGATTTTTTAGGCGGATGCCAAAGAGAGAATGAATAAAAAAAGTATATTTGATTTGTTCACGGGGCCGAATCAAAGTGGGCCATAGTAGTTTCAAATATTTTGCCACTAAACACTACTATTAACTAATACTACTAATATTCAAAGAAAACCTTTATGTAAAAGTAAAAATATTTATGTGTATGGACATTTATCTGGGAATTAGCAAAGTTTGATTATCCCTGGTCTAGTATATATAACAGAAGCCCTGCTTTCAAGGGCTAGGTGCTAGCTACACAGCGTACATAAATGCCAGATAATATTATTACTTACCTGACTCACCAGCAGATTAAAATCAACTTCGTCTCGTCATTCCTTAAAGCAAAAGAACCAAACACTAAACACTTAAATTTATTGAAGGACATTTCAGGAAATCCGTGTACATTGTACATTGATTATCTTTACAATATAGGTTTCGTCTTCTGATGCGTCAGGTTGTCGGTATATACTAACGTGTACCTACATCGATATCTAAACCTTGACATTATAGACAGACAGACAACAATGGCACTTCTTAGATAAGATTGCTTGTCTAAATATTAGGATGAATTCTAGGAATATGTATTACATTTGCTTAAAATATCCTTTCACAATGCTATGAAGAACCTAATTCCTAGGTAGGGAAAGCAGCATTTATAACTAAAATGAGTTCTAAATAAAAGTTCAGCTCACACGGAGCCGCGTATTGAGGTGGGAAGTATTTATAGCAAGTACCTAAGTAAGTATATATGCAATTATAAAAACGAATTCATTGAGCGATTAAAAACGTGAAGCGATATTATACTGTACAAGCTAAATATAAAATGTCACTTACCTACCGATTTAAATCTATGGTTTGATTTGTGGTGAAAATTGTACACGATATTAGGACATCGTAAACGGTTAGTCAAGAAGAGTACACATAGGTCAGTCAATATATGGATGACCATTGGTGTCACGTTTAATATCGGTGCTTCTGTGCTTCGGAAGGCACATTGCCTTTAGTTCTTTTTTCTATATTATGTATGAAGTCATGTTGGAAGCCCTGTTAGGTGGTTTGAAAAGTTATAATATGACCCCACACGCGGTTTTTAATGCGTCGGCATCGCGCTAGTGATTCCCCTGTCTTCGCTTTCTAATTTAACAGGTTGCGGTGACCACTTTTGGCGCCGCATCCTTTTGGTATAAAAAAACCACGTGCACTAGAGTGAACGAATATGACCGAAATCCCTTCCACGTAGGTTTCTGATAAGAGACACGTGTACATAGGACATTAATGGACTGAGATGCTGATTTTTACATACAGCTATATAAGTTTTTATTAAAAGGAAGCCGTATAAGTGTAATATTAAAATTTGAAGTAGCTTTAATAATGTATGTTATGTGCAGAGTTAAAACATGGCAAGAATTGGCATGAGTTTTCGGGGTCCATTTCACGAACGCCACTAGTATAGGGCCTTAAATAAAGGTTATAAAAGAGACGCAACTTATTACTTCAGACTTGAAGCTAAGTTATTCAGTATTGCACTAGTATGATTTTATAGCAACAGCTTGAGCTTGGAAAATATTACCTAACTGAGTTTAGACCCACTAAGTATTACCTAAGGACGACAGTTTTACGGAGTTGAGCAATTAGTGATGTAAAAGGAGTGTTGCTGGCTCAATATATGTGTCTGACTAGCTGATATTACTTTGGTAAAGTGTTGTATGTTTGGATAGCAAATTGGGTATGTGTTTAAGAGCTCATTGATCTATAAGGGTATAGGGGCCTAGCTAAAACTTTGGTCTCCAAGCCAACCTCACGGACGAGACTCTGGCGAACATACAAGTTACCGGAGACAAGTACAGATATGTGGCAATAGGTTCGCCACCTATTACGTTGAACCAGCAATATAATTTGCTAAATGTGGGCTTATAATATGCCTCTGCCTACCCCTTAGGGGTAATAGGCGTGATTGTGTGTATTAGATTTTTTTTTAAACTGCACGATAGCTTACATTATGACGGCAGAGATAATGCGTTCATTATGACGAGTCACACGGGGCAGGCTGAGATCATGACTTCTCTTGAAATTCAATTGACATCAAATTAACAAAAAAAAGATACCAAGTTATGCATTCAAACACTTGTTATGAATAAAGTTTCGCAAAATTGTTCCATGGTGTAACTCACCTTACCTACAAAACAATATAATGAAACATAAATATGTTAATACATAGGAATTTAATATCACATTAGTAAATAGAAGTTTATTCCACCGACCTAGCATATACAGTTCCGTAATATTTAATGTAAGTAGTTCAGTATCGATACAAAGCGATCTAATTAAAGATTGTCTTGAGGTTTGATTGTGTTTTTCTTAAATGCGAACGTTGAGAATCACACCCGGAACTTTCAACACTTACTGACTATCATATCAAGTTTTGCTTTGCTATTAAAATTTCAAGTCTTCTGTTATGTATAATTTACGATATTTATCTGTGAGGTGAGGTGGTGGACGTCTGTAGTTAATTCCAGAACATCTCACAGAGGATTTCCAGCCCGTAAGCTTGAAAAGGTTGTACTTTGGTTAACAGAACGGATAAATTTCAATTTCACCCCTAATTTCACACATGATATTCAAACACAGTTGTATAAGTTTTTATTGAATAAATAAATATTTAAAAATGCTAACATACTTTAATCTTGTAAATATTATATAACAAGCAGCAACCACCCAACAAAAATACAAAGACAAAGATTCGAACACATAATTATTTCTGGGAATCGAATCTGAACTGGGGGGCTACCGCCGAATTCGATGGATTACCGGTAATCCATCTAGATCAAACTTAGTTTTGCGTTCATTAATCCGTACCGGGGAATCTGCCGACAGCCACCTCTCATTCATGACCTTCAGTCCGTGACAGACCAATAGGTAAATGGATAACGCCATTTTGTTTCGATTTCCATGAGTTCGGCGGTACGACAGAATCAATTCGAAATCCATTTTGCCTTATAATCGATTGCCATCGAACTCGGCGGTAGGCCCCCTGGCAGTCCAGTCTTGGACCAGGGTCCATGCTTTATTTTTCTGTCCCAACAGCCGTCATATCTAAGTCCCTGTGCCCTGTCCAATAAGCGCCAGTATTGCTTGCTAATTCAATGCGTCAATTATCTCCTTTATAATTTGAATGGTTTATGCATATAAGTATGCAACATTCAAACCTCAAAACACATTGTCATACTAACCACCATTTATATAAGTCCTACATTAGTGCGGCGACAGCTCATTAGCCTTCAAATTCAGAGGGTCTCGGGATCAAACCCCGGCGCACCTAAGACTTTTCTAAGTTATGTGCATATTATTGATTGCTCCGTGCCTCGAAAAGCATGCTAAGCCGTCGGTCCCGGCTGTCCTGAACATCTATGGTAGTCGTTATTAGGAAGTCAATGTCTTTAACATCCTGACAGCTGGTTAACCCTTTAAAGGGCAGAACATTTAAATTTTTTCATTTGTTTTCTACCTTAACTCAACCCCATAAGGTTCAATTTATGGTGGCAATATATGGACCAGAGCCTGGTAAAGGGTTAAACCAAAGAATGATGTTTCCTTCTGTGCTGCGGAGATCAGACGGTTTATGCGGAAGAGGTCCGGTGCCTGCTCACTGGTCTAACCAGATTTCTAAACTTCAGTTATTACATGGAGCGACTACCATCTGACCCCCACAACCCAATGTGAAACATCATTATATGGTTGAACCAGTTCCGTACCTAATAAGTAATAAATGTTGATATATAAGCTCTACACAATTACATAAGTTCTATTTTCTTTCTAAATATAATAGAGCTTATAACAAAACAAGATCTTAAGTTAAACCAGGTTCAAACTAGTGCTGTCACTTTTATTTGATAAAATGAAGACAGTGTCAGCACTAGTTATAAACCTGGTTTAACTTAAGATCTCGTTTTGTAATAAGCCCCAAAACGAGCTAACTTTCTGAGTACATAATTATTATAGTACTAGCAGTCGCCCGCGGCTCCGCCCGCGTGGATGTTGGCTACCGCTGTAAAATGCCTACCCAGAAAAGACACGGTCAGCAAAATGATTTCCAGATCAAATCACAGACACGGACACTAACATCGACGACGCAGTCATTATCCGCAGGCTGCATAGATTGTCTTTATGTGGATGTTGAAGTTGTTAATGATGAAAATATTTAAATCTAATTAATACTTAGTCTGTACTCTTACCGGCAGTCCCGGAGAGCAACCTGTTGTTTTGGGATAGATAACTAAAGCGATTATTGTAAATCTTCCCCATTTTTCCCAACAACATTTGACATAAAATTATTTTTAGGTGACAAAATAAACTGATGGTCGGGAGCCCGGAAATCGTAATAATGTAGCTTTCTAATGAAAAAAGAATGATTAATATCGGTCCAGTAATTTTTGAGTTTATTCGTTACATACAAAAATACAAATCCTTCCTCTTTATAATATAGATTACATTGACTCCCCCCCCCGTACCCCACTGACGCTTACATGGAGCCTACATCGCATGCTGGCTAGCTGAGCGCGGTGAGCGGCAACCACGCGACTTTTTTCTAATACTTGCATTTTTAAACTCGTGATATCTTCCGAATGAAATGTCCGAATTGAATAATTCAAAAAGTTATAAAAAGGTATTGAAACCGTCTTAAATACAAAGTAATTTTTTTTGATAAGGATTAATACCAAGGTACAAATATAGAGCCTTTTCAAGCGGCGGCATATAAATTAAATTTTTAGAATAAAAAACCGCTTACTGTGACGTAACTATAATATTTAGACATATGCTGTCGCGACACTTTTTGTAGATAATGATGAGTACTGCAAAGTCGTAGTACATAATTTTGTTCTATCATCAATAGTTTTCGCTGCGCACGCTATGTAAGGAATTTTTCAGGTAATTTTTTTACACCTTGGGTTACATTATTGGATTTTAGTAAGGATCCCTAATTTTTTTTAAAATATAATATAGCCTATGTTACTCGGGGATAATGTAGCTTTCCAAAGGTAAAATAATTTTTGAAATCGGTCCAGTAGTTTCGGAGCCTATTCATTACAAACAAACAAACAAACAAACAAACAAACAAACAAACAAATCTTTCCTCTTTATAATATTAGTATAGATGTGTCCAATGATCTACTACAACGAGTATAACAACCTTGCGTTCAGCCGTGAGACCTTGAAGTATATTGTCGTCAAGTATTTGCTATATTTCTTCAACTTTACCAAACAAATTGCTCTTCATTAGGAAGCAAATGATTTCGCAAAAGGTATGGCCTTTGGGCTGAGTTTCGGCCTGTATAATGTAAGCCATTGCTATCACATGCAAGACTTGATTCTGAAATAGGTATTTCCAAATACTAAACTAACGGGATCATCATATTTGTTCATGTGTAATTTATTCATATTACTTTATTTATTTGTAAATTAATTATGGAGTGAAAAGTAAAGGTTTACTTTACCAATCAACTTTATATATAATCATCATGTCAGCCTTATAAAGTCTACTGCTGAACATTTTCCTCCCCAATAGATTACATTCTATTGGGAGTAAATACTCATAATCACCACGCTGGGCGGGTTGGTGATCTGAGTTTCAGCCAGTACGCAGGATGACGCTGCTGCCAATCAACCAGTAGGATTCTCTTCGTCGACTCTTACGACTCCCCGTGAGATGAGAGGAGGCGGCACTAAACACTAAACCGGCACCACACGGCGCAGTCATACGACATACCTTTAGTTATTGTCGAGTGACTCATTCTCATTCACCTAGTATCTCAGCCACCTACAGTCCACTGCTAAACAAGGGCCTTACCGTATTGATCTATCTCAATCGCGTTTATATTATCAATCTTTTATAAAGGTTATATAAGTAAAACTTCATAGCTATATTGCTAACGAGAAATAACCATATTCTAAAAAAAAAGATTACTGGGAATCCATATGGGTTTATAACAATGAAACTTGATAGTTTAAAAACAAAACTCTACTCCAAACTGCTAGTTGTCACTACTTATTTAAATATTTATAAAGTGACGAACTATACTACTTAAAAAACAAACCCTTACAATGCCATTTTCTCAGGCTAATAATGATATTAATTATTAAAATATAATTAGATAGTTATGAGAAAAGATTAGTCCTGAAAACTTCGTCGAAAACTTATGTTTATATAAAACCTATTGTAATATTACTATACCTATAAAAGACAATAGAAGCATGATGTGTAATGATTAAAATGCATGCAGGTATTGCAGTTTCTGATACTATCGTGTTCAATCTCCCATGAACGGAGGAAAGACATTGTAATTGGCTACTATTAATCAACCAATCGATCAATGATAGGTGTGATAGGTCAAGTAAACATTAATATAGTGATTTTACTTAGATTACATAATCTTAAATCCCATCCCCCATCTCATATTGTATCCCATTAAATATTCATATACCATTTGAGGTTGGCTTGGGCCCATGGTAAATTTCCATTACCATAGACCCGTTTTTTTTTTTTTTTGATTTACGTCGGTAACTATATGCATTTACGCACTGTCTCCCGGCCAAAGGGGAGACCGGAAGGGGGTGTGGGACTCTATGCGGCAGACGCGACCGCCGCATTCCTACCCACTAAAAAACTTCCAACGACGCCCACCGCTGTTGAAAAAGGGGCGAGGGGCCAGTACCAGGGGATTTGTTGTTTCTGCCCGCCCGCGGTCAACGTCCCCCGTATCAGAACCGGGAGGACCTCCTCAGAGAGGCGCGATGTGTCGCGCTTCCCCTACCTCCTTGTGCGGCCATGGCGTGACTGGCCGACTTCTGGGGGGGTCTATAACTAGACGGAACCGAACCCGCCACCTAAGACCCCCCGGGCGCGGCCGGACGGGCCCTCTGCGACATCACCACTTCGCAGAAGGAGATTACCATAGACCATTTTTTTTTTTTTTTTTGATTTACGTCGGTAACTATATGCATTTACGCACTGTCTCCCGGCCAAAAGGGGGAGACCGGGAGGGGGTGTGGGGCTCACTGCGGCAGACGCGACCGCCGCAGTCCTACCCACTAAAAATCTTCCGACGACGCCCACCGCTGTTGAAGAAGGGGCGGGGGGCCAGCACCAGGGGATTTGTTGTTTCTGCCCGCCCGCGGTCAACGTCCCCCGTATCAGAACCGGGAGGACCTCCTCAGAGAGGCGCGGTGTGTCGCGCCTCCCCTACCTCCTTGTGCGGCCATGGCGTGACTGGCCGACTTCTGGGGGGGTCTATAACTAGACGGAAGGGGCCCCCTGCCCCCGCCACCTAAGACACCCCGGGCGCGGCCGGACGGGCCCTCTGCGACATCACCACTTCGCAGAAGGAGATTACCATAGACCCAAGCCAACCTTACCTGCAACCTACCGATCAACAGACGAGGCTCTGGATAACATAACAGTTCCCGATAAACGGCAATATAGTATGCCTCTGCTTATACCTTTGGGGAAACAGGCGTGAATGTATATAAGTATGTATGTGTACGTATGTTTTAAGTACACAAGATATTTTATCTTTCATCATAACAGCCCATTAACGTCCCACTACTGAGCCTCCTCTCACATATCAAGGTGTGAGGGTATTGGGTCATACTCCACTACGCTGACCCAGTGCGGTTTGGTGGAGGCAGGTGTGTGGCGTCCTGCTGTTAGAATTTTTCAAGCCGCCCAATAGGCCTCTAACATGGCTTAACGACTACCACATTTAGTGATAACCGGGACCAACGGCTTAACGTGCCTTCCGAAGCACGGAAGCGCTCGATATCAAAAGCCACACAAACGGTCACCCATCCAAGGACTGACCTCTGTAAACTATGCTGTACTTCGGCGATCGTTTCCGACCACCGAGCACCGCAGAGCTACGAGCGCTTCATTTTATCTTTGATTTAAGTTAAAAATGTTATTAATGTACTAGCTTAAAAACTGATAACATGTGCTATATTTTTTTTAAATCTGTTTCTAAGTACTTTATGGTTAAAGAAATAATATTTAATGAAATATCTAGATATATCATATATCTAAATATACAGATATATCTAGATGAAACATGTCAGATGTAAAGAGGTGGCTAACCTTTTCCTGCATTGCCATTGTTGCACTCCCCATTTTCTAAATAAAATCAGAATATGTGATAATTCAATTTGAGAATGTGGATTAGGTGATGGTACTTTAGATCACATATGTTTTGAATGTCCCAGGTTTTTAAATTACAATTTTTATAATCCTTTAACTAAGTTAAAAGTGTCGTTGCCTAAGAACTTTTCATATTTACTTACAATTTCTTCTCGCAAAGTTTTTTTGGAAGTTAGAAAATTTATGAGACATAATTATTATATCAAACTGTAATTTTTAACTTAACTTTAATTCTCTTTTAATATTTAGCAAAGCTTTTCTTTTGTTTCTCTATTTTTATTCACATGTGAAGTCATCATACGAGTCTGGCTGAATTGTCGTCACTACCCTTGATGACATAGTGACATTAATTTAAAAAGAAGAAGAAGAACCTTTTCCTTCACTTTGACACTAGACGATATCACATTCCCTTAGTAGCCTGTCACCCTTCAGGGCAAGACATAGAAATGTCAAAGAACATGTGCTATAAAATACATAATCTTAAAACTTATTAATATTGACTCTTATTACAAAGTGTTAAGTTAATTCATTAATTCTATTTAGGTATTTGAGTTATGTGACATTAAGATGAATCTGGTTTTTCTGGCTAGAGATCTTTAGGTTTTTGATTTAACATACCCGTAGATATGCAGTTATCTGACAAAAAATTATAATATAACAATCATTCTTCATTAACTTCACCTTTGCTGGTAGGTATGCTCTCGAACCTTAAAAGGAAGATTTGATAATGTTAAAAATTATTTTATTTACAGGAAAAAAGATGTCGGAACCCTCCCACCGCACCACAGAAGATCGAAAGGGTCATCACGTTGTGCCAAGATGAAATTAAGCTTTCTATATTAAGGGGTAAGTAGCAAATGCTCTAGACTTCATTAATCTTTAGGTACTTCATGGAAAGCCGGTTGTTGCTGCAGGAGTTAAGCAAAGTTTACTAAAGTAAGTACTTGGATGGTGACAATTAATTAATTAATTTATAAGGCACGTTAAGCTGCTCACAAAGCAGGATACAACCCACGAGCTGAAATGTAACCTGACTCCACAGATATAATATATACCATAGATAACGAAAATGCATGTGATTTGCGTGTCCGGACTCCGACCAATCGTCGGGTTTGGCCGCCGCTACTTACAGTCCGTGCGCTTCTGTTATTGCTTTTTAAATACTGTAGCACATTATGAAATATAATCGTCAGCGGCATCGGTGTCAGTTTGGATTTCTCGTTGTCTATTGTACCTATATCTATGTCTGTGCTTGAATCAACGTCACTTTGCTTTGTAAGACGAGCCTCGTGTTCCGGAGTATGACGTTATTCGGCTAAGATGATGATGAAGCATGCAAGTAAAAACTAATTCGGAAATATTATTTGTAAATCAGGTTAAAAAAGTAGAACAAATACAGTTAAAATATTCTCTCTTGTTTCACACAGTTTGCTCAATACTTTAAAAACAAATATTACTTAAATGCAGATCATTAGGGAATGTTTCACAAAACATTGAGAATTTGTAAGAAGTTGTATTTGTCTCAAGGTCATTTTGATGGCTCCTTTCTTTTCGACATCTCGAACCTGTTATTATTGATTTCGTAAACCGTAAGAACTGGCTTATCACGTTGGGCTTACAAACTACTTACACTTGCGAAAGTTAATCACATCTCAGTGCTAAAGACCAGTTTGCAAGTTTTTTCTTAGATTCAACTATGTAGTTGTCAATTACTCTTTTCAGACTTATTGAAGGCCGAACAGTCCGCATTACTGTGAAATATTAGTAATTTCAAATACTTTACTATTTAATTTCAATGTAAAACAAGCACCAGCTCGCAAAAACTTCCGCGTGACCTAATGGTACTTTGTTATTTTTTGTATTAAAAAGTAGCTAACTTAAGCTACTATTCCTTTCTACTACTACTACTACTTTTTACATCAAGCTTTATTGCAGAACAAATTTAAATAAGACCAGCTGTTTTCAATCAGTCCGGCTAAAACAAAATAATTTTAAAATTGTGGTTATTTCATATGGATCGTTATACTTGAATTTCCAATAAAATTTTAATTATTTAATTAAGTATTAATAACGTATTACCCAAGCTATAAATAAGCAGCTAGTAGGAAAATGTCGGTATTATTTAGTTATAATAAACGTAATTTTCATTACATTATAATTTCTAAAAATTGCACCATTTATTTAGTTTCAAGACAAGTAGGGTGTTTGGATTTTAAATAACGGATAAACATTTTTTAGAACTAGAAAACACGATACCATATCTATATTTTTATCTTTTAAATATTGACTTCGTGCACATTTAGCCAGTGTCAATTAAGAGATATTAATAATACATATATCATAGTAAATAAGAATGAGTAGTGATAAAAATGATAAAATATCTCACTTGGACTTCTTGAGAGAATTTGAAAAGTGATGTTGCACTGTTTCGTTTCGAAAATATCACAAATTTAACAAAACTGCAATCATGACTCTTCACTTTCCCGCCAAGAATTCATAGCAATATTTGTTTCACCGTTTCCAAGCCCTGCATGTCAACCGCAGGCTTTTATCTACGATTACGAGACAGTAGTTCCCTTTATGTTAGAGGACGCTTATGCAGTAACCACCACTGCACACTGTGCCAGATATTTTGCCGCCAAGTAACGCTTTACGCAACACTGTATCGCGGTTAAAAGGGTGGTGTAGCTAGCTGAATTAATGGGCTTATGACGTTTAGCAACCGATTTCTCTGGGTGATAAATGCAGTGCTAATTAGGATTATCCTTAAATTACGCTGTAATCTAGATGTTCAAATGATACGTACATCTAGATTTCGTCACTCCTTCTAACAATAAAACTTGTATTTTGTTTGCTTCTTGCGAAGAGTTAGAAGAAATCGTGACCACGAAGCGACAAAAGAGCATGACGATACGCAAATGCAACAATGGACACAGTTTAGTTCGTTTCTTTGCCAGATGCAAGCAACCTGTAGCGCAATTCACGTAACCGAAATCGCAGCGACTCAATTGTTTTAATGCGGGAGAACAAACTTGAAATGTCATTAAATTAAATTTTATTTAAACAAAAAACACATGGAATCACTTTTTTTTTATAACTACATCAGCTATGTCTAAAGAAGACTCTATCACCATATACTCCACTATAGCGCTGATGAACATGACTACATACTTACATTATTACAAGTTCTTGCCCATATTGAATGAGCGTCTTCGTTTTAATGATATCTTGTCGTTCATAAGTTCTCCATCGAATGCCAAATAGAATAAAGAATTTTTCATTTTCATTGGGTCGGTAACTCCTTTTCGTACCCTAGTCTGTCAATACAGCTAGAGTATCTCTTTTATATATAGTTTTACAACAATCTCTAAACGGTATTCTGCTTCACAAAATGTGTTTAATTTAGGACTAAAGATCAGATTCATTTAAGAGTCATTACTGAATATAATATGTTATAAACTGTCCCGTTTCACATCCTAGCACTATCCTGGTCTCTACTCACTAATCTAACCAGATTTGATTAAAATTCATTTATTAAATAGATTGACTGCCGTCTGACCAGCGCAAACCAAAGGGAAACATCAATGGTTAAATCTGCTGTCAGGATGTTAGAAGAAGTCAGTGTTCTTAATAACAATTGCCAGAGATGGTCAGGAAAGCCGGGAGAAACGGCTTAGCGTGCTTTTCGAGGCACGGAGCAATCGATAATTACGCACATAACTTCGAAAAATAATAGGTGCGCCACCAGGGTTTGAACCCGAGATCATTTTGAAATGAAAGCTATGAGCCTTGCCACTGGCCTATCGCCGCTTTTGGTGGCCGGTTTGTAACGTGGTAAAAGTATAGGTTGATTAATACTAACGGTTTGAGTTTAAATCGACTCGTAAAGAGTCTTTAAGTTTCGATCCTATTGGGTGAAAGTTATAACGAAGTCCAATTGATATGAGACAGATAGGACTTTGAATTAACGATCTGTAGGCTGTTGTGTATAGTGCACAAATGGTTTGCACAGTTTATATGGAAAGTAAGCTTCTGCCAATAACCATAAATTTTGCCAAGTTATATATATTTTTTAATTTAAACTTTTGTAAGATATTTTTGGAGTAGAAATTAAGACTTAATTATAATTCAATTTTCAGTTTATGTGTAAACCAATATTAAAAACGTAATAAGTATTACTGCATATTCAAGACAAAATCATTTATTCAAGATAGGCCCAATAGAGCTCTAGTGAAAGTCAAACTTTAAAACTAACGGACATTGTCTGTCAATATACATAATAATGCTCTACATTACTTAACTTTTAGTTTGACTTTGGTGCACACTATTGTAATATTCTAAGAAAATAGCAAAAATAAGTCAATATTAAATAAATAGTCCCAGACATCTCTTCGCGCTTTCACCACCAAACTATGTAGAGCGTTAAACTTTGGGTTAGTACCCTTACTTAAATAATTTTTACTTGTTAGCTAAAGGCAACAGAAGCAAGAAACCATAGTCAAATTATAGAGATATTGAATCTAAAAATAAACGCAAAATATGATTACAAAATCAATATTCTAATTACAGAATCAGAATTGAACAAGAAGATTTTTAGCTTATCTCGTGTAAATAGCGCAACGTTACCATTTTAAGGAAAAAAAATATGTAACAAACATAGTATTTCACAAACCGCATATCTTTTGTTAACACACGTTAACACAAACATAAGGTATAATTATGTGCAGATAGTGTGTAAGTATTTAGGTTATCTGCCAGGGCGTCCGTGCTAATGGTCTATTGTTTATATCTCGTTGGTAAGTGCTGGGAGAACTTTCTCGCTACTCACTTAAAATAGATTGATGGAGAAGGTCTGCTTTAGATAGATGCCATATATTATTTCACCCTATCGAAAGGATACACGAACAAATATTAACCAATGGGATTACATAGAAATCTTCGCTTCTCTCCTGTCCGCGAATTTCGTTGGCTAATATTTCTTCGTGTGTCCACCCTGCTACCACGCTTCACTTTAGTGGACAGACAGCTTTAGGTCTTTTTATACGTGTGAATTTGTATTATTATATATCTAAAGTAGTTTAATTCGTCTTTTTATTAAGTGAGATATATATTTTCAGCTAATTCTTTGAAACACATTATTATTTATGCACAGACATAAACAACGAACATTAAAATCTTATACAACAATGGTACTACGAGTAATTTATATTTTTGTGGGAGTATTTAGAGATTGCGTGCCCGATGATATGACAGCAATCGGTCATTAAATAAACGTGATGACTTAAAATGTAAGGCACATAATTTTAAATAAAGTTTTATTGCCACATATTTAATCCCGACCTTCTGCGCTTGATTATGTTTATTGTGCCACTACTGTGTACTGTCAGATGAGTCTATCATGTCGAGTGACGTCACAAGGCTTTTCACACTGGAGGAGAAATGTTCCTAAGTGAAAACAAAGCTTTTCATTTCTCGCCACAGTTAAAGTTTTCTGATGGAAATCTGTAAGGTCTCTTTTTCTGAATCAATGACGACGAGATCATGGATTTGATGATTAAATATATTGAATAACAGGTGCATTTGTTTAATAGTGCGATTGTAACTCTGAGCACTTTGATGTGGCACCCTCCCAAAACAACAAATAAATCTTATGCTGTTAACAAAACAATGAACTATTTCAGACTGCTCTAATCGTTGAAGGGTGGAAGGTGAAATATAGCGAAAATATGTTTGGATAAACAATATAAAATGGGCCATGCGGCAGTGGCGAAAGATGTGAAGTAATCAGCAGAGCAAACAAAAACCACCAAGGAACAAGTAGTTCCATGTTAATTTAAAGTTTGATGACTGATATGGCGTGGAGGTATAAATTAACTCACAAGCTCATAGATTCGATTCCCATAAAAACATAATATATATATATATTTTCGTTTATGACGACCGATATGGCGTGGTGGCGAGTATACCCTCATTCCACTCCTGAGGTCGTGGGTTCGATTCCCACACAGGACAAACATTTGTGTGTATAAATATGAATATTTGTCCTGGTCTGGGTGTTTTTCTATGTATATTAAGTATATATTTACAAAAGAAATATCATTTATGGATGTTTATCCGTTATTTAGTATCCATAACACAAGTTCTTAATGATACTTATATATTTTTAATATGTATTTTTTTTTCGTTTCATATCTAAGAACTGTAATAATAATAATAACTTTAAGAGCTGTAGATTTTGAATAAATAAAAAATAAAATAAAATAAACCTTAAGTTTTGTAATTAATTATCTAGTACCATTATAATAAGCTGTATTTAAATTGGAACCAGATGGCGCAATTAAATAGCTTAAATTATCAAAACTGATCTGGATAACAAATGTTGTCGCTGGTTTAACACAAATTATCTCATTGAGTACATGGAACTCGATCACAGCTGTTAGGTCGACTCTCGGTAGTCAAGGTCACCCAGCGGTTACGGTGAAAGTAAACAGCGCCAGCGCAACTACAGGCGCACGACCGTCACGGCGTCTGCGCGGGCGCACCGTGCCGGCTGCTGATAGCTGGTGTTAACTTGTGATAAAAGTAGGTTTATTTTGTGAAATGTATGATTTGATTGTGTGAAATTATGTCATAAAAAAGTTGAGTATGAACGAATCTTTGTTACTTCTTTACGAAACAAGTAATGAACAGAATACAACAGAAAATATATGCAGTATAACTTGCTGTTCTTATAAGAAATGAACTTGATATCAAAGCAACACTCGACAATCCATAGATAGCACCATATTTTTATGGAAGCCATTCGACTAATTTTTGACTCCCACAACTTAGTTTTGGCAAAAAATAATAAGCCTTAATTTCTTAAAACCAAGAGGGGCATTATATAATATAGATCCATGTTATTGAAATATTGTTGTTATTTATTTAATAATTACAGAAAGTGTAACAAAAATATTACAATACTACGCCTTGCAAACCACTTTCGTGGTTGACTGCAAGTGCCAACTCATTGGTATATAATTATACAATAATTAAATTAACTATTAAAATAAATGAATACCGTAGAGTCCATCATCATTAAGTCCCCTATTGCTTTCCACGTTGTACAATGCAGAAAGCTGCATCCACCGTCTCCCCGCGGCCTTGAATAGAGATATTTAATAATATAGAAAACATAAATGCTAACAAATAAAATTAAAAAATATATAACTAATGTAAATAAACATGTAGTTCAAAAATTATCGTTAAACCAAGTTCCTTCATTTTGTCACTGATTGACTCACCATTAATCATAAATAAGGTTCATCTAACAATCTAGCTATAATTAGAGAGTATTATTACTGACATTACTTTAAGACTTTTGTTATATCTTCAACTACTTCCTGGCAACCCTGGTTGTAAATACTTTGAGCTCCTATCAGTTTTTTTACTTTTTACTATAAAATACTCAACAAACAGCGGTAAAGTGTATGTTACAGTGTAGTGCTTCGTCAGATCACCAAGTGAAACTGTTATCCAAAAATTCTACGCCCACAATCACCGAAAACTCTTGAGATAAAGTGAGAATTTTATACCCACATTTATACTTTATAACAGACCTGTCATAACGTATGTCAAAGTACCCTCAAACATCTTACAACATTATTGTCTAACTCAATTGACAACTTCTATTTCGAAAGTGACATTTCTGCAGTGTTGCTAGAGGTAAAAAACAGCTACCATTTTAGGAAGATTAAATAATTACGCTGCTATCCGCTCGTATCACTTCGTGTATATTCCTGGATAATATTACTTTGACATTGGATTATTTTAATATCTGGCATTAACCTAAATAAGTGTAATGGCGCCAAATCATGGTAAATGTGCAGCTTGTCGAAACACCATACTAAACAAAGACTTTTTAGTTTGTGTCACATGCCATTTGAAATATGATATCCAATGTATTAATATCTCTACTGCACGTTTTCAATCTTTCTATGGACCTGATCAAGACCGCCGAAAGAACTGGAAGTGTCCTGGATGCTGTTCTAAAATACCTAAGTCAGATAATAGTAACACTCCCGCTAAAGCAGCCATACTCTCTCCGACAGCAATTGATGATTCTTGTGGTATTACTGAGAACGTGACAGTCAGAACTAAGAAGAATTTGCCAGGGCTTGATCCACCCTGCCTTGGAACCACTACGCCTTTTACAATACCACCAGTTGATCTTAAGGGGGCTGCCGACTGTTTTCAGGGAATGTCTAAGCAGGAATGGATAGATATTCTTCAGACCACAATAACCCAGTTGGTTTCGGCGCAACTTAAGAACATAAGCGAGCAATTTGTGGAGCTTCAGGAATCTATGAGTTTCTTCAATAAACAGTACGAAAGTATAAGATCCGATCTGGAGGGGAAGACGGTCATCTTACAAAAACTTCAAACTGACAATGAAACTCTAAGAACCACGGTGACTGATCTATCTAGTCGACTTAATCTGATGGAACAGAATATGAGAGACAGTAACATCGAAATTAATGGGATTCCCGAGCATAAAACTGAGAATATAAATAACACGATTGAACAACTCGTTAAAGTTTTAGGTGAGCCAGTAGCTAAGAATGAAGTTCTTAATGTAACTCGGGTCGCAAAACTAGTAAAAGACAGCGAAAGACCACGCACCGTGATTGTTAAACTATGCAGCCCCAAGCACCGAGACGCTATACTTGCCGCTGTGGCCAATTTTAATAAAAATAATTCTAAAGACAAACTGAATACACAGCATTTAGGTTTCGGGAGTTCTAAAAGACCTGTGTTTGTTAGTGAACATCTTTCACCCACTAATAAATCACTGCACGCCGCTACCAGAATGAAGGCAAAGGAATTGCAATATAAATACGTTTGGGTGCGCAATGGTCGGATTTTTGTTCGAAAGGATGAGTTCTCCGAGGCCAAATTAGTTCGTAGCAAAGAAAGTCTTCAGCTTCTATAAAGAATTTGGCATATATTCAATGTTTTGGTGTAATTCTGGTATAATTCGATATTTATTATCAAAATGTTCGAGGAATTCGAACAAAAACAAATGATGTGTTGTCAAATATCTTACTATGCAATTATAAGATAATCGTCTTCACGGAAACATGGCTGGACTCTGCAATATTTGACAGTGAATTTATTGATGCGCGCTACGTTGTATATCGCCGTGATCGTTCTACTGCTAAGAGTTCTAAACGGACTGGTGGTGGTGTCATGATAGCGGTGACTCGAGAGATTCCCTCGGCACGACTTCATCATTGGGAAAGTGACTGTGAGGATTTATGGGTGAATGTCAAATTAAATGCGAGTGGAGTGCTTAAGACTTTTACAATATGTGCAGTTTATTTACCTCCTCCGGTTAAACTTGTTACTCAGCAATTATTTTTAGATAATGTAGATTTAGTTATGAACCAAACTAATAATGTAATTATTTTGGGAGATTTTAACCTTAATTTTATTAACTGGTGTTCTCAAGATGATATTTGTTATATGTTACCAACAAATTATAATTCAAGCTTAGGTTATTCTCTTGTGGATTTTATGTCACTTAATGGTCTTTTTCAATTTAACAACATAACTAATGCAGATTGCAAAATTTTAGACTTAGTTATAAGTAATTTAAATGAAGCACATGTTACCAAGTCTAAAGACTTGTTAAGCAAATTAGATCCTCACCATCCTGGTATAATCTTTACCATACCAACAATTGATGTCTGTAATATTGGACTTACTCCTAAAGCACGTAATGATTTTAACTTTTATAAAGCTAATTATGCTGCTATATTGTCTGATTTGACTGAGACTGATTGGTGGGCTACTTTTGATGATCTCAGTGATGTAAATCTAATGGTTTCAGCACTTAACCGTATTCTTAAAAAATCTATTGCAATTAATGTTCCTAGGCGAAAACCTAGATCTTCAAAGTACCCGGCTTGGTTTAGCGGAAAATTAATTAAACTCATTAAAGAAAGGGACAAGGCACGTAAAAGGTATATCAAATGTCAGAACCCGCGTGATGAGTTCGAGTACAAATTGTTGCGCGAGCGTTGTCGTAAGCTGCTTGGAATCTGTAACCATCTTTACATGAATAAAACAGAGTGTAATATTCGCGAAAATCCCAAACTATTTTGGCGTTTTCTAAAAGAAAAACGAAATGATAGATCTGAGGTGCCGGCCCATATGTCGCTTGGCGATGTAAGCGCATCCACAGGTGATAGCATTGCAAACCTGTTTGCCTCATATTTTTCATCCATTTACTCGGATAATAATGCATATGTCGAAAGCGCTGGTGGACTAGGTGGTTCATATCTGGCAAGAATAAAATTTAGTGAGCGTGAAGTTTTTGAAAAACTTAAGGCTTTGGACTCTGCAAAGGGACCAGGCCCTGACAACATACCTCCTCTTTTTGTTGTGCGTTGTGCATCGGCACTTGCTTTGCCTCTAACATCAATTTTTAATTATTCTTTAAGGACTGGGCAGTTTCCCGATGAATGGAAAGTAACCAGAATTCTGCCGATTTTTAAAAAGGGAGATCAAACCAAAGTTAAAAATTATCGTCCTATCTCTGTACTTTCTTGTTTCTCAAAAGTGTTTGAATCTCTTATTTATCCTCTATTGTACACCCATTTGGACAACAACATTTCAGATTTCCAGCACGGCTTTAGAAATGGTCGGTCAGCTGACACAAATCTTGCGTCATTTATATCTACAGTTTCTCTTGAGGTTGACAAAGGACTCCAGGTGGATGCACTTTATACGGATTTCAGCAACGCTTTCGAC
Source organism: Musotima nitidalis (assembly GCA_949126915.1). Classification (NCBI taxonomy): domain Eukaryota; kingdom Metazoa; phylum Arthropoda; class Insecta; order Lepidoptera; family Crambidae; genus Musotima; species Musotima nitidalis. The sequence continues at coordinate 4,779,013 of OX421419.1, forward strand.
AGAGTTAATCATAAAATTTTATTGTCGAAGCTTCAGTTGAGTGGTGTGGGGGCGCCGCTGCTTGACTGGTTCGAGTCATATTTATACAATAGACCACAGTCCGTTGTTGTAAATGGCTATGTGTCGGGTGCTTATTACGCTGTGTCGGGGGTTCCGCAGGGTTCCCACCTAGGCCCAATTTTGTTTTTATTGTTTATAAATGATATTGCTTCACACTTAAGCCATAGCCAATTTTCTCTGTTTGCTGACGACTTAAAAATATTTAAAACTGTACAAAATCAGGCAGATGTGGCACTTCTTCAGGATGACCTTGATAGTATAGGTGCATGGTGTGGGAAAAACGATATGACACTTAACGCAAGTAAATGCTACCACGTCAGTTTCACAAGAAAGCGTATTCCTCTTCGTACTTACTACTCGTTGGATGGCGCGCCACTAGCTAAGCATGATGTAGTTCGCGACTTAGGGGTAGTACTAGATTATAGGCTTAAGTTCGCTAGCCACATAGATAACATAGTAAAAAAAGCTGCTCAACTTGTTGGCTTTTTAAAACGTAATACTCGTGGATTTAAACTAACTCAGACCAGAATAATGTTATATAATTCGTTGGTTCGTAGCAGGTTGGAGTATGCTAGTGTCGCTTGGAACCCTGTGTATAGTATACATTCTCAGCGTATCGAGTCATTGCAGCGTGCTTTTACAAGGCATTTAGCTTATGTATCTCCCGGCATATCCCATCGTTATCCGTATAATGAAAGACTGAGATTCTTTAACATGAAAGCTTTACGTGACCGACGCTCTATCTTGGATCTACTTTTTCTACACAAACTGGTCAAAGGTAAGGTGAAATGTAGCCATCTGCTGGAGAAGATCTCTCTCAGTGTACCCTACCGCTATCCACGTCATCGCTGTTCCAAAGTATTTAATATACCACGTTATAGGACAAACCTTGGTCTGCACCAGCCGCTCTCTAGAGTATGTTCAGGGTACAACAACATCAACACGAAGGTGTCTGACATTGATATATTTAATGACGACTTCAACGCCTTTAAGAGTAAACTGCTGAAATATATTTGATGTGCGTAGCCATGATATTGTATTAGACCAAATGAAATATATTTAGGAATGTTATTAATTTTCAATATGCTTATAATTATTATATTTTAAACGTTGTGTATACCTATAATAGGCATGCATGTAAGAATAGTACCCTTTGTTAATAATTTTATATAATGTATGTGCATGTTATGCTGTTGGTGTACCTTATTAAATAAATAAATAAATAAATAAAAACTACACACAGAAAAGCAATAAATTAATAAAATCATACAAAGGCCTAGTCTGTGCTTAAATTGCACCACTAACAAGCTCAATAGATGTAGAAATATATCGAAGTTGAGTTGACATATTGTGTTTAAACGTTCAATTTTAGCTAGTTAGTCTACTTTAAAATTGAGCTAATTGAAACCTTTGTTGAAATATACTTACGTCAAAAAACTATTGTGAACTTAAACTAGTTCGGTAGTGTACCATGCCCATGACGCTTTAAATGCGAAATATGCAAATAAAGAATCTCTCTTTGTTGGTGAAATTGGTTTTACTTTTTAAGAACACTTGTTGGGTAAAATACGAAATGATGTTCATTTGCACATTTTTAAATAAGGTTTAACTGTGACAAAATCCTTTTGATATGAAAAAACAGATTATAAAGTTAGTATCTTTCGTTTAGGTTTAGGTTTTCTCTTGCTAAGTGTGTGTTTCTTTTTTGGTGTAACTGAGTGTGGTACTGTGGTGGGAACTGGTGTTTATTTAATTAAAAGACTTAACTTTAATGTATAGTTTAACCTTGGTAATATAAAATGATACTGGAGAAAAGCAAAACTCCAGAGATTTGAGCATCGAAACGCATTAACTAGTATTTCGATGTAAAGTGCAATGACATCAATTATTGTCTTTCAAGACGTTTTTTCTTTGGAATACAAAATTAGAATTCTCTATGAACACAGAGCTCGACCGCAGAGTTTGTGTATCCTGCGCTCCTACTCTACAGTATAGAATAAATGGTTTTTCTTTTCTTCTCCCAATAAATCAGTTTCTTAAATCGGTACCGGAAAAAGCCATTCAGGCATTCTTTATTCAAAAGTAAAACAATTTTTTTTTGATGCCGCCGTTTGGCTTTCTTTATTTTTATGAAAATATTTTACACTTCGTATAGCAAGTTAATTATTGATTTTTTTTTCTATATGTAAATAATCCATTTCATAAGCCTCTGTATCTTTTTGCTAAAAACTAGTCTCGTAACAAGAGAATTATAAACAAGTGAACTAGAACGAGATCTGTTTCGAACTAACTGAGTGCCCACTCCGGCCTCTTAGTGTTATGTGTTAGTGTAAGTAAAAACAGTTTTGAATTCAGTTCTTTTATCGCCTGCAAACATTTTTTTTTAAGTCTTGGTATGTATAATCCGGTTAATTTAAATATCCGAATTCAACCAGTTGTCGGACCAACTGTATAGATTGAATTTATCCAGGTGTTTTGAACAATCCTACCAACTTTAAGCTGGCTGCGAATTTTTATATCTTCACTTAATTTTTTTTGTCTGTGTTAACTGGACATGTTAAAAACTAAATGGAGAATAAAAGACAAATGAAGTAGAACGACGATCAGTGTCGAACTAGCTGACTGCCCACACAGGCCTCGATGTCAACCGACAATGCCATTCGCCGTGCAATAATGTATGCTCGTATAAGGAAGGTTGAAAATCGTAACTGTACTGACTGAGATCATCTGATTTTGTGACTCATATATTATATTGAAAGAAAGAAAGAAAGAAAGAAAATATTTATTCAATACAAGTTGCAAGAAAAAAAATAACAGAAAATAAGTACAAAATAATAAAAACACAAATCAATAACAATAAGAACCCAAATGTAAGAAGTACTCAACTTGTATTGAAAAGGTGCTCACTCAGCAAATTGTCGAACATCACAGAGATGTCGCGACGCTGATCTTCCGTGGGCACCTTTTCAGAAGGTAATTTAAACGCACAATATTTCAAAGACATAAATAGTTTCTGTTGAAATATGTTAACACAATAAAGGTATTCAGAAAAAGAAAAATAAGATGTATATATATAGAGAAAAAATAAATGTGTATATGCAATTAAGTAAATTATATAAATTTAAATTAAGAAGAAAGACACAACACAAAGCTGTTAAAACTTTTGAGAGGTTAATAGATACAATTTGTATGTAGACTTGAATAAGCGGAATGATTGACTATTTCTTATCGGTGGAGGTATGTTGTTCCAACATTTCGTGGCAGTATATTGAAAACTACCACGAAATGCAGCTGTATTGTGTCTTGGAAATAATAAGCAAGAGGCATGTCTAACTTGCCGTTGTGAAAATTTTAATTTGGCATAAAGATAAAATGGCTTTTGTATTCTTACTACTTCAAAGAGTAAACAAGCGAAATGAAGTGACCGTCGAGATGCCATGTTCATAAGGTTTCCTCGATTAAGGTAAGGGCTCACGTGGGCACGGCGGGGAATAGCAAAACAGAATCGGGCACACGCGTTCTGTATGCGCTGTATTATCTTTTTGGTATAGCCGAAAAGACAGCTGCCTATAACAGTATCTGCGTAATTCAGTTTTGATAAAATCAGTGATTCACAAATATTTATCCTAGTTTCTACACTTAAAAAATTGCGTATCTTATATAGTAGCTTCAGTCTATAAAAACAATTTTTTGCAACTTCTAAAACATGGTTATGAAAAGTGAGACTACTGTCAAAAAGAACACCAAGGTTACGAACCTCAGCAACTTGCTCGATGGATGTCCCTTCAATTTTTACTTCCGGTTTTAGACGTGATATGCAAGCTATTTGAAACTTAGATCCTAGAATAATAAATTTAGATTTGAGAGGATTTAAGGTTAAATTATTTTGATTAGCCCAATGGGCTATGCGAGAAAGATCATCATTAAGTTCCCGAATGGCTGTTGAAGGGTCATGCGGCTTAGAAGATGTATAAATTTGTAGATCGTCTGCGTACATATGATAATTGCAATTTTTAATGCAACTAGTTAGATCAGCACAATATAAAATAAAAAGAATCGGACCTAATATAGAGCCCTGTGGAACCCCCCGTTTTATTTTAGCTGATTCTGATAACAACGGAGTTCCTGTATTATCGTGCAACTCGACGCGCTGTGACCGACCAGTTAAGTAAGAGGAAAACCATTTAAGAGTTTGATCGTCAAAGCCGTAATATGACATTTTAGACAAAAGTAAGTTGTGATTAATAGATTCAAAGGCGCGAGAGAAATCTAACAGTGTTAATATCGAGCCATGTCCTATGTCTTGTTTATTCAAAATATTGTAAAGAGTGTTCACTATTATAGTGAGTGTATAGGGCTTCTAACATTTTTTTTATTTACGTCGGTATCAAATGCATTTACGCACTGTCTCCCGGCCAAAGGGGGCGACCGAGAGGGGGTGTGGGGCTCACTGCGGCAGACGCGACCACCGCAGTCCTACCCACTAAAAATCATCCGACGACGCCCGCCGCTGTTGAAAAAGGGGCGAGGCGCCAGTGCCTAGGTTGTAGTTTCTGGCACCCCGCCCGCGGCCAACGTCCCCCGGATCAGAACCGGGATTCTACCAAGATCTGAGGAGCCCAACCCAACCTCACCTGCTAGTGGTGCACCAGTCGATCAACGGAAGAGGTTGGCGGAGGCGAACATAAAAGTTCCCGGTAATCGGCAATAGGCTCGCCACCTGTTACATGGGACCATCAATATAACTGGCGATATGTAGGCGTATGATATGCCTCTGCCTACCCCTTCAAGGCAACAGGCGTGATATTATGTATGTATGTTCAGTAACTAATTATTGTATTTATAGCATTTGCTTATAAGATACTTAGTTTTGTATAATTATTAGATCATGATAAAATTATGGAACTGCTTTATTTATTTTTACCATGCACTAATTGAAATTTATGTAGTTTTAAAGCGCGGCTTTAGAAGGATAACTTTTTTTTCTTTTAAATAATGGCTTCGTGCGTTCACACACACAACACACAAGAGATATATGAATTACAAAAAAAAATATAGTAAATGAGAATGAGTGGTGATAAAGATGATAAATGGTACATGAGATGTCCTCCCCCTAAACCCGTTGAGTCCTCAGTAAAGATGTGGGATTATACTGAGATCTCACATGGACTTCTTGAGAGAATTTGAAAAGTGATAATGTTCGAAATATCACAAATTTTAGAAAATAAAACAAAACTGCAGACATGAAATCTTCACTTTCCCGCCAAGCGCCGGATAACTTAAGATTGTAATTATGATGCTTATGACTCTTACTAGCAAATTTTAACAACATAGTGACTAGGTTTTCATTGTTTAGATTTCCTGCGTGTTTCTCTGGTTGGCCTTTATATATTTAATGTAATATGTCATATATTTAAATAACTTTTTGTTCGAAAAGTATCTTATTACATACCACGAGCTTATTACATATCTGCGTGCAAGATGTCATCAAAATCCGTCAACCATTATATAGGATAGTGTGGAGGGAACCAATAAGTAATTTCAACCTGCTCTGCCCATTAAAGAGTTAATTCTTTGATCCGTAACTTAGGAACAACACACAAACATTCACACCCGTAATATTAGTAGGGTGAGACTGTGGTGTCATTCTAAAGTACGTTTCAAGCCAGCGCTCGTCCAACTTTATACTTAACACTTATCGATGACCTTTCCTTTAAGATTTGTGTTACCAAACAACAGTTCACGTACTACGTATTTAGTAAAGGTGGGTAATTGTTGCATTTTTGTCCAAAATTGGTGTCAATTAGCAACGGTAAAGTTAAGGGATTTCAGATCGTTCTTACAAACACTGCGTAATTTATGTAACTGCCCCTTAATTACACTTTAAATGCCTTTTTTCTTTAATAAGGCACAACAATTTAAGTTTTCGTAATGACGAATTATATACGCTCAAAATTATCGTAACATCATTTCGCGCTATTGGCAATGCTTGTAATTTCATTTCAAGCATATTTTCGAGTAGCTTTTACGTTATAAAAAGTTGAATTAAATTTGGTATGTAAAGAGGTAGATATTTTTTTTATCTAACTTTTACGATATCATTTATTTTAAATTTTAAATACTTAATGTGCAATGCCTGCAACTTTCATACCACTTTCTATCTCTCATTAACGCATAACGACACATTCAATAAAGCAAATGTTTGTTTTTGGCGCAAGAAATCACGACTATTATATTTAAATCGGATTTACACATCTCTGGCGATAATTTTTCCTAAATAATAAGCTGCTTGAATAGTAATTTTTATATATAACAAACGTGAGTAAATTACGGCTGATCGATAACTACAAATTATGTAAAATTGCATTAAGATGCTAACGTTATTTTAGAGATATTTGTACCTGTTAATAAATAAAAATCAAACCTGTAGGGGCTTGCTACACTGTCTTCATTTTATCAAATTAAAGTGACTGCACTAGTCTTAAACCTGGTTTAAATTTAAATATTCTTGTTATAAGCCCCATGATGTGTTAACTCTCTAAATGAGTTATAATGAGAAACAAAGAAAAAATAGATATTAAACATTGACATAAGTCAATATGTCGACAAACTAATCAATAATACATTACATACAATATCAGTAAAAAATACAAGCCCTTCAACAACAAAAGTGGTCGAGCAACAAATCCATAGCAGCCCTATGTATCTCCGCTGATGGAATACCGAATCCGAAACTAGTCGCAAGTTACAACTATTTCCACTGACCTATATACCCAGTAGAACTTGCGCAATACTTGCATAAGTCCCAGCTATCGGCCCGGTGCGCATGCGATGCTCACTCGACTGTTACTAAGAAATATTTGCGAAATTGCATGCCCATCGATCGAACATCTTTATCGGACTGGACACGGTTATACAACTGTTGGACGACCACTAATGCTATAAGCATTACGTCTACATTAAGTCCCCAATGATACCTTCGACTGGACCAGTTATCAACTGGATTTAATGTAATGTTCAAGTTATTAATTGGCACTAATTGTACACGAACTTAGACCAGTTTTAATTGGTTGCACGTAAACATTAGAGTTGTCACTTGATGTCCTGTGTAACTTGTGTTTACTTTAAATTGTTTGTTAGGTGCGCTTTACTAGGTGCGTTGGGTACTGGAATGGGAGTCTCATGTGTGACATTTAATATCGATTGCTTCCATGCTTTGGACACGTTTATCCTGTGTCCTAGTTATCAATACCAATATTTAAAAAAAATATATTTCTTCAATAGAATTTGAAATCGAGCGACTTGGCAATTGTACACACCAAAAGAATTTACTTAAAACAAAGTTAATCAAATCAAGGACTATTTAAAATATATTATATTGCTGTGTGCGTTTGATAAGCAAATAAATAAATTAAAATATGGATAAATCATAGCTTACAAAAGTAATATACTAAATGGAAAGCAGCATGGCATACAAACAAACATGATAAGTAATTTTTGCCTTTTGTTATAGTTTAGTGGAGAGAAGTATGGTAAAATCAATAGTAAATCAGTGGCAAATACTCAGATAAATATTTAATAAAAACATACATACATTCACGCTTGTTTCTCCGAAGGGTTAAGCAGAGGCATATAATACGCCCACACTTCGTTTAATAATATAGTTGGTCCAACGTAATAGGTGACCACTTGCAGGTGAGGTTGGCTTGAGCTCCTTACGTCTTGGTAGGACCCCTATACACTACTTTTTGGTGTATTGCTAGGTATTCTATTAATATTACTACCATAGAAATCGTATTGTTTTATTACTAAGATTTCTATTATTACTACAGTACTGTTACATATAGTGAAAAAATGAAAACAAAAATAATCAATTACTGTTAATGAAAAACTACTCAGTTTTGTAAGACACAAAGGAAGCTCTGAGTTCCTGTTACTGCCCAACGGAGGATATTGTGGAAACGTTGTTTAGTAACTTGTCGAATAACACGCTAATATCAGTGATAATTTCACACTATGGATAGGTACTAATGTTACCTGGCGAGCTAGTTTGATCAGTGAACTGTTTCTTTCTCTTTAATGACTCACTTTTAAGTGTTTTTCATACGTACAAAGTAACCTTTTTAAGCTAGATCTTTTTATGAAAACAGTTGTTAGGTTTCAAATATAAAAATTAATTAATTATCCAGTCAATTTCACTCCTTGCAGCCGCTTCAAGGAGTGAAATCTGTAGTGGATGGATTTGCTTAGTTCGTTAACGTGAGGAACCCAGAAGAGGGTACTGTCAATGATGAGGCCCAGGTTCTTTGCCTGTGTAAGGTGTTTAAGTACCACCATAGAATATCTGAAGCACAGAATCAAGATTTATAGCATTTCGTAAATATGGACTTCTAACTATAAGGGCCTGCGACTTCAATGGAGTAACAAGTAATCCAAATTGTCTAGCCCATACTTCTATCCTTCTGAGAGCTTGGTTTACTGCGTCCACATCATCAGTGGCCTCAGACAAACTAAAATGCTTGTAAATAAATCTGTAAGTCGTCAGCGTACAGATGATAATTAGATGCGATAACTTTTGAAACTTAATTTATGATTATTGAAAAAAGCAATGGTGATAAGATACCTCCCTGAGGAACACCAGCAGATAGATCAGACCAATCCGAAACAGAATCTGATCTAAATCAGACACGATGCCGACGACCACGAAGATGTGTCAAACTATGTGATAACAGAAGAGTTGAATCGGAAATCTGAAAAAGAGACTGGGTTAGAAATTTTAGGGAGAGGAATAACTTCAGCAGACTTCCAAGCCATGGGAAAAACATTTTTAGCTAAGGAAAAGTTTACAGGTGTGACGATATCCAAAAGGGGTAAAAACATGTCCAGGCTTAATTCGTTGCTGCTCACTGCCCTAGTAGATATCGAGGAAATGCTCTTCCTTACCTCGCTTTCAGTTAGTCTACAAAAAGAAAAGGGTTTAGACATTGGCAAAGGTCGGATAGTGAGTGAAGACACAGTCAAATCCTTCTGAGTAGAGTCCAACAAGACAGGAGTAGTAGAAAAATGTTTTTTTAGCAAATTAGCATCCAGCTATTTACTATCCCTGTCATAGGATTTGCCTATACCTAGCTACCCAAGAAATCTCCAAATGCAGGGGGCAAACTTTCAATTGACTAATGAATGTAACGACGCTTAGCGTCCCTACATAACTTATTGCAAAGGTTGCGCAGCTTTTTATTTTTCTTCAGATTTTCGTCTAAATGCAGTCATTTCAGTGTTGCTTTGGCTTTTTCTCGCCTAACCTTAAACAGCCTTAAATCGGATGTCAACCAAGGTACAGGCATGTGCCTTACCCTAACTGGTTTTAAAGTAAGATACAGTCAGAGAGACGTTTATAAAATGAGATACTAGCCAGGTCAAACGAAGACACCTTATCATCCACACTAATTCCGTCAAACAAATTTGCCCAATCCAAATCCGAGGCATCGTTCCTCGATCGATCTGCAACCACAGAGCATAAATAACCCTACTCTTGCGCTTGGGAAGAAGCACTTTATATGAAAGATATATTGAATCATGAAAGGAGATTGGTGCAGTATGTTGGCCATGGGCAATGATACTGTCTTTTTTGGCAACAATCATGACATCTAAAAGAGATGGCCTACAACCTGGTACATGATGCGTGGCAGCGAGTGCCGGTATGTGACAACCGAGTGAAGACGCCATATCTCGCAGCTTCCGCGCTCTATGACCCTCTTTAAGCAAGCAAGTATTTAAGTCTCCCTTCAAAATAATATGCTCATACTCAGGTCTGAGAGCCTCAAGAGTAGATTCAAAAGATCTGAAATAATCAACTTTTTCATTAGGGCAATAAGTTACTCCTAAAAGGATTCTACTAATACTATCAATCTGTATAAAATGCATAATATCTAAAATTTATGTAATCTAATCTATCTGTTTCTAATAAACCTTACAATGTTTGACCTGGCCCGTAAATAATGAACTAATAAACATTAAATCTTACAATAAAAAATCCCAATCAACATATAAAAATGCTTTGTTATCGTACGACCACTGGTTCTTCTATACCCTATTAACTGTCAATAAGAAAAAAAATCTATAATAAGCAGAGTAGCTGTAGGCATAGATGAATAAAAATAGATTTATAATAATGTTCGTTAAAAATGCTAAGATATAAATTTAACCAGTAAAGGTCGTGTATCGTTAATTTAGTCTTGTTCACATCCAGCGGCCTCAATTTATCAAAAGGAAAGTAGTAAATAAAAATATTTTATTTCCCAAGAATTACGACTAACACGATCCCGTTTGAACTCGGCCTGATCATACATCTGCAATCATTAAACCATTAACGTTTACCCTTGTCGTTGATTATTTCTACTATTTTTTCACCATTTACTGCCCCTCCCCGATCGTGTAGACTCCAATACATTAATTATAACATTTCTAGGCACATTAACCTTATAACTTATAGATATAAGGTCGATTTTGGTGTTTATAAATCGCAATCGCAGGAATAATTTGAATTAAATGAGACCTATAGTAGGGCCCTGAGCAATAGTGATTGCGTATAGTTATGCTCGGTTCTTGGTAACTATAAATATTTTATGAAAAAATTAATTGCTTACATTTATTTATGCTAAATCCATTTAATTTGTAAACTACGTGTTAATAACATTTTGTTTCCGTTCATTGGTCAAAATAAATCCTTATATGTATACCTTTATATATCTAAATTTCTTTAGTATTGTTTAGTCTTTTAAAAATTGTGATTGTTAATGATAACCGTGTATTATCGTGTCATGTTTAACGTACTATGGCATTATAAACGGAACGGAGTCAACATTTATATTAAAATGGTAATCTTCTAATAAATCTTAGCATTACCAATATGCCAATATAGATGTTACTAATTTATATTTTAAATTAAAAAAAACACAAAAATACTTCTGTCTATTTTTAACGCTTCCACAATTTTGATGATTTTTGGTCTATACTAAAATATAATAATTATTTTTTTGACATTGAAAACTTTCAATTATACATGGAAAAATATATAAACTAATGAAATTAAAATGTAGCTTAAAAGCCACTAAGACGGAGATCCTAGTGGCGCTGGTAAAATATATATTATATAGATAACAAATTTGCGGAGGACACGACATTTTTTTTTCTAACTGTCTACTTTTATATAGAATAGGAAATGTAATTTTATATTATATTACGATGGATATATCTAATATTTTTTATAATGTCGCATGCTTATTGGAATAGTGACTTAACTCAAAAAAGACGATTTTTGGGACATCATTAAATAAGATATTCTAAAGAATACTTGTCCTACTTGTAAGCGCATTAAATTGATACTGATTTATTAATGAGTAATTCTGCTTGTGTTTTGAACGTTCGATTTACATTGATTCGATCTCAGTAAGAAATAAAAAGACTGTTTAATAAGTACGTAACTCAAACCTATCTATGAATGGGTCGATGTTCCTTTGACCCTTTAATGGGCAGGACATGTTGAAGATTTTCATTGCTATTCTACCTTAAGGTTAACCCCATAAAGCTTAATTTATGGTGGGAATATGTTCACCACTGCCTTACAAAGGGTTAAGCATGCGATGTATTAATTTGCACTTTACTTGTCATTACAGAGGCTCTGGACGTCATCAAGGAGGAGCATACGATGCCGGAACAAAGACGGCGAAACAAGAGAGAAGTGCCCTTCACACATGACGAGAAGAGGATCGCTGGGGTAAGGATTTACTCTCATAATTTAAATTTATGTCCTTGAACAAACACAGCGACATCTAGCGCTGAATTAAGCAGAGCTATAGCTCTAAATACAGTTTTAAAACTGAGGTTCAAGCCATTCTAAGCCTTAGTTTTAGACCCGAGAATTCACTCGCCTAGGTGTGTCATGTATCGGATTATTAAAAGTTTATATCTAAAGAAAGCAATCAAAAATATTAGTTCTTCATTTGTAATTAGGTAGTTTTATATTTTAAATCTATCAATCAAATTTGACACCATCTAATCAAATTTGACCCAAAGTATCCCATCTGCAACCCGAGATTAAAACCAATCGTAGATAGACGTCTTTCTTAGTTGTCATAGTTCTTAAAGTTTTAATCCAACGATTGGTGATTTAGACGTATGCCCTTGAAAAAAGGATTGATTTGTCTATCGCGAATAGAAAATTTTTGAATCGCGACGGGTTACTTTTGGGCGTAAATTGGTTAGGAATTATGTAACGTACCAATTAAAAGAAAGCTATATGTGTACTTCTGACACTTAATACTAAATATTTGACAGCCGACTTAAACAATCAAAAGTTTTCTCGTTATCTGCCGGCACGGTTGTAAACCGCGGCTGGCTGCACTCCGCTAAACGCCATAATGACCCCATGTCTGTTCCAGTGCCTGCTGCAGTGCGTCTACCGGAAAGTGAAAGCTGTAAGTATCAACTTTTACTTATTTCTCCAATTGCTTAGCTTAAATCGACAAGACAAGGTAGGTTTTTAAACGGTTCTTTGACGATTAAGTTGAGTTACGTTCTCTGAATGGTAAGGCAATAGCATAGAAATTGTAATAATATAACATTATTTAAGTTTCGATGGCTATTACCAAGTCTTTTAGTAATAGTCATACATGTGACAGATGACACATATAATACTTTACCTTATTTTTACTTGTTTTCACTGCACCAAAGCTATTCTCTTTATCTAATTCATAAATAATTGTACCCAAACATAAGCAATCAAGATCATATTTCTTACAACAAAAATCGAAGATATGAAATTCAATATTCATATGGAAAATAACAAAACGGCTATAACTCTTATCAGCTTATATATATTGGAATGACATCATAAATAATTGCCAATTATAGATTCTAATCTTTCTTCTATTAGTTATATTAATATAACCCAGACCTCGACTTAACCACACCTATTAAAAATATTTTATTTCTTTTAGTTTATTTTTTAACATGGCGTCGTAGAAGGATCCAACCAACTCTAATTGTAATAAATGCGAAAGTAATTCTTTCATGCCTAAGCTTACTGGCTAGAGTATTTGTTTTCTATATTGATGGAAATATAAAATTTAGCTCTTAGGAAAGTTATTAAGTTTTTTTTATATATATCTGTAAAGGTATACCAACAATTACAATTGTACAATTAGTGGCTTATTACAATTTTATTATATTTACTTATATTTAAGTGTGCAAATGTTAAAAATTATTTTGATTGAATTGAAAGAAACAATTATTCCTTATATTAAAATGTCACTGTCAGATTATTATTACATAAAATTAGCATTTCTACATTTAAAAAACTAAAGACTGTCATGGTTAGCCTGAAAGTAGTCCTTAATTGAATAGAAACAGTTTCAAATAATTATGTAGTTTTTGTTAAAATATAGGTCCAGTTTACGTACGAATTTCATCAGTTACCGCGTTTAAATAACGCGTTGAAATAAAATTAAACTATGAATCGTATTACAAAATACATGGGCTATTAGTATGTATTTTTAACTGTATATTAATGTTGTAAAATATGTATAATCATTCGCGAGTCTCTCGCAAACAAACGAATAATTTTCAACGAAACCATACTTTATGACGCTGCATATTGCTCTAATTTGCTCCACTATAAAGCAAGTGTATCGTAAATCTGAAAAAAATATGGTTGCCTGTCCATTGTCGGTGGAAACAGAATTATTCACTAAATCCTCCACGTCAATACTCGTACAAGTGCTGTAAAAGTTTCAACCCAACCGCTTCTTTTATATTTTTTGACGAATAATTTATCACAAAGCTTTATTTAATTTATATGTGTACTGTAGTCACCATGTCGAGCTAAGACTGCTGAACGAAATTCAGCCGTAGCTCTTTGGAAATAAAAACTGTTAATTGTTGGGGTGAATGTGATTCCTTGCCATTGATCTGATTGCATCTGGGCTATATGGTCAAGGTTTTCTTTAAATGTCAAGACATACGAACAGTTACTTGGGTTGAGACTAATTAACTCATTAGGGATACCTATACCTGCAGTACTCGTATTACGTTTATTTTACACATATAAATGTTACACCATTAATTAATGACAAGTTTAACATTATTTAAGTTCACATGTGATTAGATGACAGACACAGTCAAATTTGTAGCTATTTAACTTATTTAATTAATGTGTGTATTTGGAATATCAAAAGGAGACTTATTATTAATTTTATATGATAGTAATAAGGAATTTTTAACAAAAACAATTTCGAAATATTTTATCTGTATGTATGTGTGGCTAACTTAGGAAACAGCTAGATTCATTTTAACGAGATTTTCACCAGCAGATAGCTGATGTTATAATTATTGAGCCAATAAATAAGAAAGTGGCCTGCGTCATTAATAAAAAAAGAGAAAAAATAAAATTTACAGGTCAATTTGTGCCATAGCTCTCCAATGGTTGAGCAGATTTAGGTTTCATTTTCAATTAAATTTTACGCTTTAGCTTTGTAACTTCCTATCGAGAGAGTACAACATTACACCCCAGTGATACCAATGCAGTGAAAAAGTCAATTTCTTAGTGCTTAAATGAGCACTAAACACTATTCATTATTCTAAGTCAAAATCGAATAGTTTCGTAAAGTTTTATAATGCAAAGATCTAACTACAAAAGGTTTACTTTCAAGCGAAATCAATACAAATACCGAGTTTACTTGTCTTTGAAAATAGGTGCATAATATTTACATAATGAGCCTCGTCAACACACATTGCATAGAATAGAGATTAACGCAACTAGTCATCGATGTAAGGACCAGTTTGGACGTTTGCCAACTCAATAACCTTTGCATAAGTATTGCAAAAAACACATACTTAATCTCATTTAAATGTCCTTATTAATATGAATGCAGTTTTGCACAAACGACGCGGAATAAACTTATGTAAACATTTTGTGGATTTTAAGACATAACTTAATCGGCAACGTACACAAATGTAGCGAAGGGACATATCAATGAATTGTTGAATAGTTTCTATGTTGATTCCTTAACTCTTAGAAGCTTATTACATGACGGTGGCAAATACAACCTCTTAACAAGTGAGTACGTAATTAAGAAAAATAATACAAATTCTGTATTAATCTCATAATTCTTTTAACAAGTGAGTCCGAATTGAATAAAAATAAAAGACATTTTATATTAATAACACACTGTTACAAATAAAGTAACATCTTATTTCTAAAGCAAACAATTTCATAGAAAAAATCTTAAAATGTCGTTTTATAATCGTGGTTTTTGACCTCTAATTTTCACTTTCTTCTCAGTAAAATTAATATTGAAATTTGCTTCATAGGGGCATAAATTACGTTAAGTTTTTTTCATCTCATTACTATAATCTACAATAACGTATTATTATGTGAATTCAGGTGGACGGCTACGGCTTCCCGACCCTGGAAGGGCTGGTGGGCCTGTACTCCGACGGCGTCAACGAGCGCGGCTACTTCATGGCAGTTCTCGAAGCTTCCAGGGAGTGTCTCATGAGCAACCATGACAAGTTCTCACGCACCGTACCAATGGGTGAGCAATCATCACGCACCGTGGGTTTGTCACATCCCCATGGAATTCTATCACCCCATCTTCCTCGCCTCAGGGTGTTGTAGAAGGCGTCCAAGGAAATAGTATTTCAGCTAGTGTCAAAGTGGGCAAAGCATCTAAAAAAAGAGATATGTATATAATGTCTTTAATAAGTGTTTTTGCCGTCGCACTGGGCTCATGGGTAAGTAACGACCATTTCACCAAGCGCTCTGTGGTGGTAACACCTCGAAAGACCTCTACTAGAACTGAAAGGAGAGTTTCAAAATATGCTGAAACTTCATTGCACTCGAACTCCACTGATCCATCATCTCAGCCCAGCTTTCCACTGTAGAGCACGGGACTCCTTTCACAAACCAAAGTTTGAGGGATTAAGATTGCTTTTAGTGATAATACCGCCTAGATTGGCAGTTTACTATTTGTCCTTAATTGTTATCAGCGAGCTATGGCGAGGGCTATGCTAGGTATTTCTTTAAAGGATCGGATTAGGAATGAGGTGATTCGGCAAAGAACAAATGTTACCAACATAGCCCAAAGGATTAGCAAGCTGAAGTGGCAGTGGGCCGGTCATATTTGCCGTAGGACCGATAACCGTTGGGGTAGACGTGTCCTACAGAGGTCGACAGCAGGTGGGCCAGGGGGGTCTTAGGCGGCGGGGCAAAGGGGCCCCTACCGTCTCACAATAGAGCCCCGCGAAGTCGACCACATAAGCCGGTGGACGCATAAGGGGGTAGGGGGGGGGGGGGGCGACACACTGCTCTTCTCTGAGAAAGTCCTCCCGGTTCTGATCCGGGGGACGTTGGCCGCAGGCGGGGTGTCAGAAGCTTTATACTGTGGCACTGGCTCCCGCCCCTTATTCAACAGCGGGTGGGAGTCGTCGGAAGATTTTTAGTTGGTAGGAGCATAGTGCCATGCCATTAGAGAGGCTTATGACCAGCAGCTGTTGATGACATAATAGTTGTTGATGTTTTTTGCCAATAAAGACTATCACTATCTATTTTAATACAATTCTTTTTCTTTTTTCAGATAATGGCCGCAATTGTGACGTTTCATTTGACATATTTGAGTGCATCTCGGACCGCATCGGCCAGTACTGCGGCGATGCGGGGCTCTAAAAACAACCTTATGGTCACCATTTTAGTATACACTACCCATACATTTACCATAAAGCGACCACTTTAAAAAGATACATAATTGTTTCTAAATCATGAACTGAATGTACTCTTGTAAAAATTCTGCATTATGAAGACACGTGAATTTAACAATATTGAACTTTATAGCATGATATTAAAAATGACCAATTACGTGGGACCAACAATATCAATGGCAAAGTGTGTCCATATGGTACCCCTCTGCCTACCCCTTCGGGGAAAAAGGCGTGATGTTATGTATGTATGTATAATTATATAAATGGAGGAGGTCCCAGTCTGGTATATTCAAAATGAAAAATGCAGAAATTAGTCTGTATGTTCTGTACATTTTCACGCATTTTGATTTGAGTAAAACAATTTCTGCATTTCCTATAGAAAAAAAAGGAGATATTTCATAAAATGTTGTCTAAAATTTAGTAACTTAAGTTGTTCAGGCCGTTTCGACAGGCTCGGCATCCATCCATTTCTATTTTTTGTTACATTACAATTATTTAGATAAACTGTGACCCCCACACTAGGCTCAGCCTGTCGTATGGAGGTAGATACTAAACTAGTTAAGTTAAAAGTGTTTAAAAATTATAGGAATTGACATTTGTGTAACTCATGATTAAAATAAGTCAGTTACTCCTAAAAGCTAAATATCTATCATCGATTTACTGCCTAATAATATTAAATACATGAAAAGATAAAAAAACTATGGTTTAAGTGCATTATGTTAAAATAATAGACAATCCCGTAATATTAATATTAGTGCAGATAATGACTTATTATATATTTTTTCAATATATATGTACTATCATTGTTCCACGTGTCTTCATAATGAATATGTCATGATAAAGTCTTCAATATTTTGCACAGCTTTATCTAGCCACGAACCAAGCAGAGCTTGTAGTATGGGTAATACTTTTTTGTGAATATACTAATCTTCCTTAATATGTTATAAAAACGTCAAAAAACGATAGTAAATAATTCCTTCAGTGAATAGCAGTTACCAATATAATAATTAAATGAAGAGTATTCTTTAAGAAATTTCTGAAAGTTAATTTCATATGTAAATAAATGTACGAACCTAGTATGTCATACTAGGTACCTACTTAAACTAGTATTTCATATAACATTTTTGATTCTTAAGATTGGGATCTATTTTACTAGAATTTAATATTAATATTGTATATATAAAAATATGTATAAAAATAATATTAATTAGGCTTTCTAAATAATTGTGATGCTCAAATAACTCTTAGTTTTAATGGTTTAAGTTTTTAAGAAATAATTTCGTACATGCATTGATGTCTTTTTCGCGCTTGACGGTACTACTTACTCCAAACTTTTTTCGAGATTATTTTAAACATGTTCATAAATATGTATTGTATAAGTTTATGTTATCCCAGTTCACCCCTTTAAAGGCATTTTGTTACAAAGCTATTGTAGCTCACTGGTGAGGTTTGACTACGCACTAACTGATTCTGAACCGCTTACCACTCAACAAAAAAAAAACAATGTCAAATAAATATTTTCGCAATGGTTTGTGCCGTTAGATTATTATTATTCCAGTTTTTATCCATTCATTGATTTAATATTTTCTTATTACTCTCATTTATTTCGTGGTCATGCTTTATATAATAATGTACTTAATGTTCGAGGTGAATAAAGCGATTTCGAGTGGAAAACAAAATTCAATAGGTATAATTTATTCTAAAAATTTACTTACTGTTTAACTTATTTGATTATAATTCTAATATGAAATTTAACAGAATAACATATTGGCTAGACGTCTTAAGTCTTTGCCTGGCCACGAATAGTTATGACTTATGATATAATGTTTTGGAAATTCCAAATAGAAGTTGTAAATAAAATTCTATTTAAAGCTGTGTATAAAGGAACTTTTTACGCATTACTATGCGAAATAAATTCTAGACGATTAGGTTTGTGGTCTATTTGCGAAATTGTTACGCAAACAATATTTATGAACTCAAAAGCTTTCGAACAAACGTTTTCAGAAACTCATCCAATGAAACAGCACCTCGTCAAATCATAATTAATCCGATATTAATATTACATTTTCCAATTTTTTGTTGTATTATAATATCTTATTGGCTTGTAGCGTATCTATTTGTAAAAAAAACTACAATTGGTTTTTATTTAATTAAGACTCTTAACGAACTGATAGATTAATAAATTCTAACTTAATTAAGTCTAATAAACTCTGTAAATATAAAATGTGTTTTATTTTTCCTATTATATTTTTTGTATAAAGTTACTTGTTGTTATACTTATATTATACATATATTGTTTTTTGCTTCCTTCCTCACACGGAAACCTTACAGGGTTAATAAAACCTTAGTAAATACAATAAGATATAAATTTATTAGCTTATGAATTCACCTCTAAGAACAATTTTCCTGTTTTAAAAAGTAAAAGATAAAAAAATATTTATTTCATTAACTATTATACATAGTACTTGAAAACGTCATAATAAAAATTGAAAAAAAAACAATCGAAATATTATTACACTAAATCACGAAGCTTAGATTCACTTAATTTTAATTGTCAAGAGGTAATTCTACAAATAATATTTTTAAGCTCAGACCCTTCCTTCCCTTTACTAGCATTGCGAGTGCAAACTTGCCTGCGTCTTTGTGAACATGGATATAGATATACAATTAAAAAAACGCAAGTATCACGATTTGTATTGAAATCAAGCGTGCCGACTTTTTAACATCAACTGTCACGTCACTGCCGATATTTAGTGACGGAAAATTTGAACTGATTCATCTACAATGATGCCGCTGATGATACATATTTCATACGTGAAATCGTTCACGTTACTAATTGCAAAAAACAACAACAGACGAGCGCGAACTGTAAGTAGCGGTGGACAACCTCGACGATTGGTCGGGGTTTGGACACGCGAAGTACATGCATTTGCGTTATATATTGTATATTTATGTCTGTGCATCGATGTCAGGCGGTAGGGCTTCAGTATATTATGGTCATCATCGCAGCAATATAACGTCAACTGCTGAAAAGGCCCCCCAATGGATGTCCACATTGAGCGATCTCGAGCCGCCTTCCTGACTTCCCCCGCCTTGACCAGATCATCGGCTTGACGATTCACTGACGCCGAATAAAGAACTTTAACGCACCATTAGTCGTCGTCTCTTGTGTATACTAGTGTATTTTGATAGTCAAGTAGTTGGAATGCACAAGCCTACATATAAAACTTAACCTACTACAAATGATGTTTAATCTAGTTATCAAATACGTAAAGAACAAGCTCTCTTAACTCTTAAGACTATTCGAGGTCTTGCGTAGAAGACATCTGCAATTACAATTCGTTCGGATTCCTAATTCAATTAGTTACATGAGAGAACACAGAAAGGTACTCAAGACCATAGCCGCACTCGACTGAGAAAGCGCACTTAAGCGCACGTGATGTTGTTTTATTGAAACTAACTTACTTCCATCTACTCTTAACTGTACGATGTGGAAGTTTCTTTTCTAGTACATAACACTTTTTTTTTTTCATTTCCAATCAAAGCTTGAGTTTATAAAGTATCTATGCGCTATTTTCAGCTATCAGTCAAATTGTGAAGTTTAATGCAATAGCTCTTAATGAGATAATTGCTAAGAACAACTCTATAGGAACAAGTAGATTAGTTGCCTACATTCCAATGTTGCGATTTAATTAAACTCTAAAATATGCAGTGTGAAATCTCCAATAAAATACTTTAAACACATTATTGATTAACGTGCTTAGTTTTTTTTTAAATTATTACCTTACAAATGTTCCCGATATGCGGCAATAGGCACGCCACCTATTACGCGGGACGAACATTATAACAGGCCTACCCTACCCCTCGGGGAAAACGGCGTAATTGTGTGTATGTATTTTACAATAAAACTGTCGATTTTCTACAAAATAATTTTCTCTAAAACTAAGCATCTCAGCTCAAAAGGGGATCGATAAGTGTAATCTAACACTTAGTTTCTTCAATTATAATGGCGTGTTCGAATAATGGCTAGTTATAGCTATGCTGGAGATGAAATATTAACGATATGTTAGTGTAAACGGGTCCTTTAAAAACTATTGTGAACGTTAGTAATATTTATCAAAGGTTGTAAGAAATATGTTATATAATATCCAATTTGGTACAAATCATCAATCATGTAGATCTCGTTTTGTAATAAGCCCCCTAGTAAGGTGTTTAGTCAATTAAACACATGTATTCATGTTGTTGTCAGCAATCCTAAGGTCGTCTAATATTAAATACTCATAAATTTGTATTTAGTAACCATTCACCGGTCGTGCCGTCGTCGGTCTCCCACGACATTTTGTTTCCTGAAACCGACATATCTACTTAATTATTATCTCGCTATCATTAGCGCCAAATTAATTTCATTGTTCAACTCCTTAGGGTTTCCATGAGTCGTGTTTGTATTTACACAATGCGACCGGCTTGTTGAGATTATTTCATATCAGATTGGAATTTTGCATTATTATGAAACCTACACCCTACTTTGATAAGGTAATGCAACTTGAAATAACTTAGATGTGCAGACGTTTTGATAAAGAATAATTAAATTTCCTTGTCCGTTCTCAGATGGGTCTGGTTGTAAAGGGTCAACATTATCTGACGACCGATATGGCGTGGAGGTCAGATATCTGCACTTCACTCGAGAGGTCGTGGGTTCGATTCCCACACAGGACAAATCTTTGTGTGCATGAACATGAATATTTGTTCTGGTCTGGGTGTTCTCCTATGTATCTTAAGTATATATTTACCAAAAAAATTTATTTATGTATGTTTATCCGTTATATAGTATCCATAACACAAGTTCTTAATGATACTTATCTTGGAACTAAATAATTGGTGTAATTGTCAGAAAAAAAATATATATCTATTCCTAATAACCTTTTATACGGACTTCTTGGCGGGAAAGTAAAGCGTCATGTCTGCAGTTCTGTTTTATTTTCTAAAATTTGTGATATTTCGAACATTAATGTATAATAACGGTGGTAAGAGAATATTTATTTATTTATTTATCATTCTTAACGAAGACCCTGAAAATCTTGAATAACTTTACAATATTAAATAATCATCACGTAAGATGATTCTCAGCTACATAGCTTTATTGAACCAAACTTGATTAAATGTTTTTGTCTTCGACTTTGACTTTTGATAGTCTTAATGTAGACTAGTGCAGTGCAACACAATCGATTACTTTAAGACTAAATATGTTTGATCTGGATCAGGGGTGAACATGATTTATGTATATGCAAACATCTTGTAATACTCCTTAACAGTATATATTTACCTATGATGCGATGTAATGAAGTAAAGCTATGCTTGGTACTTCTTTAAAGGATCGTATCAGGAATGAGGTAATTCGACAAAGAAAAACAGCCACTGACATAGATCAAACGATTTGCAAGCTTATGTGGCAGTGACGGCCACATATGCCGTAGTGCCTATAACCGCTGAGGTAGACGTGTTCTACAGTGGACGGCCAATGCTCGATAAGCATAGTGTAGGACGCCTTCCATCTCCCCCCCGACTGGTCTCCACCTTGTCGTGGTGGGGGGGCTGAGTACCTTCCAGTAGGGCGCAGGAGGCGCTAGGGAAAAGGTAACACCCAGAGACCGACGACTCTGGGTGCCCTTAGTACTGACTACCGGGGGGGAAACTAAGAGGGACCTGTGAAGGGCGCAGTGGGCGGGCCAGGAGGGCCCGCTCAGCAGCGCCAGGAGGGTCTAGGCAGTGGGGGCAGGGGGCCCCTGCTGTCTAACCATGGACCCTCCGGGAAGTCTGCCACACACGCTATGGTCGCACGGGGAGGTAGGAGGGGCGCGTCCACTGCGCCTCTCTGAGGAGGTCCTCCCGGTTTTGGTCCGGGGGACGTTGGCCGCAGGCGGGGTGTCAGAAGCTGCAACCCAGGTACTGGCCCTCGCCTCTTTCTCAACAAGCGGCGGGCGTCGTCGGAAGATTTTTTGTGGGTATTACTTGGCGGTCGTGTCTGCCGGTGGTGAGTCCCACACCCCCTTTCGGTCCCCCTTTGGCCGGAAGGCAGTGCGTAAATGCATTTTGTTACCAACGTAAAAAAAAAAAGAAAAAAGGATGCCTTCCATCTAGGTAGAGCGACGATATACTCAAACCTGCTGGCAGCGGTTGGATGCCAAAAGCTGAATATCGAGATCAGAGGCGTGCCATTGGAGAAGGCTATATTGATAAACGTGCTCTTCAACAGCATGCTGATTAATCTCCATTTTTAAAAATATTCCCATACACCTATATTATCATAGCACAGGAAAGATGGTAGCCATTTTTAGATAGGTATTTTAGGAAAGCTAAGTACTTATCGTATACCTCTCCAATAATATATCAATACCATTTAATATCGTTTCAGTACTTAATCTTGTATGCTATAAAAAAGCTATTTTAAGTAATTTTGGAAGTGCTGAATACATATCTTTCTTTCTAATAACTTGATCAAAAAAAATGTAGATAATAATTATAAGGATTGACTTAACCAAGTCTCTCTAGGATAGTCTGCAGTTTTGTGTATGGAGTTTTATTGAAATTGAATATGTTTATAGACCAATTATCATCATCACCATCATTATCATCACATCCCATTAACGTCCCACTACTGAGCACGAGCCTCCTCTCACATATCAAGATGTGAGGGTATTGGGTCGTGCTCCACCACGCTGACCCAGTGCGGATTGGCGGAGGCAGGTGTATCCTGCTGTTAGAAATTTTCAAGCCGCCCATTAGGCCTCTAACATGGCTTAACGACTATCACATTTAGTGATAACCGGGACCAACAGCTTAACATGCCTTCCGAAGCACGGAAGCGCTCGATATCAAATGCCACACAAACGGTCACCCATCCAAGGACTGACCTCTGTAAACTCTGCTTTACTTCGGTGATTGTTTCCGACCACCGAGCACCGCAGAGCTACGAGCGCTTCTTTGACAAATTATCACTTTACCTCAAATACTTGCCCACTAATGTCCATCATCTGTCGGACTAAAAGTATACTCACTTGTACAGCGTAGATAATGAGCGAGGTTACCTCCCTCCACACTTACAGACGAGCAGGTTCCTAATCTTGTAATTATTACCTATTTTCGGAAGCTAGTACTACGCTTCCTAGTCATAAAACAACAAAATACAAAGAGCGAACAAATTTGATGATCGCTATCTCCTCATTGTGAGCCCACCGCTGCAATTTGGTCCCACGACCTCTTGATCACCACATGCGACTACACATTCAATTGTATGAATCGCCACGATAACGCCTGCCTACCTCTTAACGCTATTAATTATGCTAATGCTTTTGATTTTCCTAATAAACTACAAAAGACAAGACCAGCGGCTGTTTTTTTGATTTATAAATTAATATAACCTTTCGGTATCTGTGGGTATTAAGACACTTTGGTATTCTATTTCAAGTCTTCTGGTAGCTTCTACAGCATCACTTTTCTTATGCCTGGTTAATTTAACACATACATACATATGTATAATGTCACGCCTCTTCCCCGTAGGGATAGGCAGAGATCACATCCTTCCACTTGCTTCGATCTTGGCACACACTCTTACCTTCATTCACACTCATTAACCTTCTTGTACACGCCAGTCGGTTTGGGCTACTTTTGACCTGCCTTTTCTTCAAAAAATTCTGTATTTTATCATTTAATTTATGATCAATAATTGTTCTGTGACTTAAATTACTTTCTATCACAGATAAAATGCGTCTTTTCGATTGCACACATCCGTTTCACGAGGTCCATTGAATATGGTTTAGAGTAAATCGTCATATTACCGCCAAAATATTTTCCGAAGATTTTTTTGAGATAAAAAAGATCTTTTTACAAGCAATATTATTAACTATCTATGTCTATTAAAGTATCAATGTCCTTTAAACTGTTTGAGCTACAATCATCTTAATGGGATTTATATGCAAATTATGAGGAATTGTAAATATACCCGTAAGTGTTTGAAGATAATAAGAGAGTCGTACATAAAGAGTATACAAGGCCCCCAATATGTGGCAGGCGAGCTGCGCGGGCGCACCCACCGTAAAGATGGCAGATGCCCTTCAGAGCCCCATTGTGAGCCCTCCGACCTCCGTCCTCCAGTCTTGTCTTGTTTACTGCCTATCTTCGATGGCTGCCAAATAAAAGGCTATAAAAAAGATATTACAACGGCGTTTATTTTATTGGTCAACTCAATTTCAGGACAAAGTTGTTAGTCACACGCAAAGTTGGTTTATAGTCAGTTCGAAGCAATTTTTTATAGTAGTATCATCGTCATATTATTAAAATTACATATAGAAATAACGTTTCAGGATAATATAATAAGAAAAGTGACAGCATATATATTTTTATAATTACTAATCTTTATTTGTAATTTTTAATCGTTTTTCCCTTATGACTTTTAATAATAAAATAATAATAAATAAATAATAAATATTTCTCACACTTACACCAATTATTTAGTTCCAAGATAAGTATCATTAAGAACTTGTGTTATGGATACTAAATAACGGATAAACATACATATATACTTTTTTTTTTGTAAATACATACTTAATATACATAGAAACCCAGACCAGAACAAATATTCATATTTATAGACACAAATATTTGTCCTGTGTGGGAATCGAACCCACGACCTCAGGAATGGAATGCGGAACTCGCCACCACGCCATATCGGTCGTCAAAATTTAATTTTAGTTTAATGTCTGAATAATGATTCTAGATCACGGTCAACGGCACACTGCGTCTTTTACCGTGTCATTGGAACGATTTTAGTGACCGCTATTGTAAACACAAAAAAAATTCGATGTCATCTATATGATCATGCATCACCCAAAAATATGAAGTTAAAAATAACTCGGAGAAGATCATAATATATACCTAAATTTATTTATAATGGTCGTATGTTATTTAAACTTTTTTGAATTGGTACACATGTACTGATTATCTTAGATCAAATTCGTTTAATGGTGGCCAATAGCGAATTTTCCACAGATGTTAGTAAAATATTTAGGGTTAGAAGGAGCTACCTGCTTTCCTTGCATATAACTTAAAACCCTCGAAAACATGCGGTAATATATTTTTTAAGTTCAATGACATAACACGGCATAACCTACGTTTTCTACTAAGCTCATTTAATGATGCTCCAATGCTATTTGGGAAAATAGCGTTCATTAAAATTAAAATAACGCGAAGGCGTTCATTGAAATCTTTAATTATGTCTCTATCTATACACATCTATATAAGTTAAGCACTATTAAAGAGCTGGCTGGTATTACATTTACAATTAAAAATAATTATTTATTGTCTGATAAGTACACTATGTCTTACAACTTATAATAGCAATCTGCGTTCACCCGCCGAAGATCACCGATACCCTGCACTAACGACGAACAGACACAATGTGTTACTGGTTAATTCTCACACAAATGTAAGGTTAACTTTATCATCGGCATCTCACCACTCATATTGCCGATGAAGCAACTTCCTCAGCTGCTTATACTCACCCCTATTCAATGTTAAACTAACTGCCTCACGGTTGGTTGGGCGCGGGGTCTACCTACCTGATATTGAATTCGATCACTTGACCCGCACTTTGTTGTGAAATTTGGGTCACTACTTTATTTTTAATAGTGTATCTGGCAGAACAAATGTACATAAATTTCTTGTCTTTCAATAATAGACTTCAGTATTTTAGAAATATGATTACTTTCACATATTGTATAGTCACATAGTGTTTCACCGGCCTAAAATAAGGCCACCCATTCTCATCTCATGGGCAGTCGTAAAAGTCGATCCAGAGATTATCATACGAGGTAATGGGCAGCAGCGTCATCTGTCCTCGTCAAGCGTACTGGCTTGACCGGCGATCACAAACCCCGCAACCCGCCTGCCCAACGTGGTGATTATGAGCAAATAACCCAACATAATTATTAGGGAGACCAATGTTCAGCAGTAGACTTCATAGGACTGTAATGATGATGATGATTATATAACAACAGAACTTGTTACGAAAAGAAGAAACCAGCGCACCTGTTTATAAGAAGTAAGCATGGTGTATACCATTAATTCGCAGTTTGTTGCACTATTCCGATGTTCGAACACTTTTAAGTAATTCGTGGTCACGGAAAGTACAATAAGAGACATCTACACGATGTATTTCTTATGAGCAACAAAAAACGTATGTACGTTTCCATACATACGTACATTACGTGTATCATCTTGTAGTTAATGGAACCTCAGCATCATTTAAATGGGTTTGGGCCAGTTCCACCAATTGTCTCGGTACCCGACTTTCTTATCGGCACATCTTTGGCAAAACAAAACTAATATATCGTTGCACCAAACAATAGCTGAACTGTAAGGACGGAGCACATACTTCGGAGAGAAGACCGGTGTAACTTGAGCTCTGACTTGTTAGATCACTGCGTCAAGCGCGGAGTTCAACAGTTACCTCTCAGTAAGTGTAATTCGACACTATAATATGTGATGACCGCACCGGAACGAGCATTTGGAAGCGCGTTTCCAATTGACCACGAAATAACATTAATTAACGACGACCGATATGGCGTGGTAGCGAGTATACCCGTATATCTCCGCTCCTGAAGTCGTGGGTTCGATTCCCACGCAGGACAAATCTTTGTGTGCATGAACATGAATATTTGTTCTGGTCTGGGTGTTTTCCTATGTATATTAAGTATATATTTACAAAAAAAATAGTATTTATGTATGTTTATCCGTTATTTAGTATCCAAAACACAAGTTCTTAATGATACTTATCTTGAAACTAAATAATTGGTGTAATTGTCAGAAAAAATATATATATCTATTCCTTTATTTATTTAAAGCAGTGAATTAAATTTTAACATAAATAATTTTAAATTAATAAGCTTTTTTGTAAGAAAAACCGCTATTCATGGAGGATCCATGATATTTGTCAAGAACAGTTTAAAATGTAAAGATCGATTAGACATTGTAAATCTTTCTATAGAGCGTAATATTGAATTGTCATGTGTGGAATTGGAAAAATTTGTTATAGTATGCGTGTACCGGCCACCATCTGGCAACTTTTTTACCTTTGAATTGGCTATGGAAGACGTATTAAAAAAATTAAAATCCAAAAGTAAACCCATTATAGTTTGTGGCGACTTTAACGTTAATCTTCTTGAAAAAACAGTGACAACCACACGCTTAATTTCATTATTTCAAAGCTTTAATTTAAGAAATCAGTTTTTAGAGCCAACTAGGATAACAGCACATAGTGCAACTTGTCTAGACAACGTATTTTCGGAATGTAACCCATCTTTTAAGGATCTATTGAGTTGCCTACCGTCTGACCATTGCGGGTTATTAGTGTAATTTAAATATAATCAGCCGGAAGTTCCTAAGTTAATAAAATATAGACCAATAACAAATAATCGTTTGGAGTACTATCAAAACAGTATAGATAAAAAAATAGGTTCAGTCCCATTTTCGCGCAACGATCCGGGTGTTCTTTATGCTAATATTTTTGGTTTAATTAAAAATGAGTTTAATAATGTTTTTACCCTTAAGTCTACAAAACGTTTTGAGAAGCTTCAATTTTGTGAATGGGCTACAACAGGTATAGGAGTAGGCGGCGACTTTATGAATTGTACAACTTAAAGAATTGCAATCATAATCCAGGTTTTATTGAATATGTTAAAAGATATTCTAAGACATTTAAAAGGGTATGTATTGCAGCAAAATCCGATTTCATAAAAAATAAAATAAAGTCGTCGGATAGTAAGATCAAAACCACGTGGAATATTATAAACCGCGAATCTGGCAGGCGTGCGCCCAAAGATGATACCTTTGTCCTTAAAGATAATGATATAACTGTAGAATGTAAAGCAGAAGTAGCTAAAATATTTGGCGACTTCTTTGCGAAAATACCAATAGAGACAACTTCAAGTCTAAATTCGTCTCCTTTAGTTGCTGTATCACTTCTGTCTGAATATGTACCAGTCTGCAATTCCATCTTTGAATTTAGATATATCACATATGTAGATATTTTAAAATCCTTTAAAGAAGTAAAAATTAAAAATACGGGTGATTTTTGGGATCTGTCCACTAAAGTAATTCAATCAATAATACATTCTATTGCCCCATACCTTGCGTTCATATTTAATGAATGTATTAATCAAGGGTCCTTTCCGGACTTAATGAAACTGAGTAAGGTTATTCCTTTACATAAATCCGGTTGCAAAGAGGACAAAAGTAACTATAGACCTATTTCAATCTTACCAGTTTTAAGTAAGGTCTTTGAAAAAATTATTCTTAATCAGTTAACAACTTACTTTGATTCACAAGATCTTCTACATAAAAAGCAGTACGGTTTTAGAAAGAGCCGTTCCACGGCAGATGCTGGTGCAGCTTTAATGCAGCATATTTTTGAAGCTTGGAAGTTATCGCAGAATGCTCTAGGAGTTTTTTGTGATCTGTCTAAGGCTTTTGACTGTGTTGACCACCAGACTCTAATTCTTAAATTAAAATACTATGGTATAGGAGGCTTAGCCCAAAAGTTATTGTCATCATATCTTTGTTCACGAATTCAGACGGTAGATATTAACGGAACTAGATCACCCGGGTCGTCTGTGCGTATGGGGGTCCCTCAGGGTTCAATTTTAGGACCATTTCTCTTTTTAGTTTATATAAATGATTTGCCATTTTTTATGAGTAGGCGTTGTGAGATGGTATTATTTGCTGATGATACTTCTTTAGTATTTAATATTGATCGACATAAAAAGGACTTTAGCGATGTAAACGATGCCCTTGCAGAGCTGCTTCGTTGGTTTACTGTTAACAACTTACAGCTAAATGCTAAAAAAACGAAATGTATTAAATTCACTGTTCCAAACGTAAGGAAACTCGAAACAAATATCATTATTGACGGTCAGAAACTAGATTTAGTAGATTCTACTGTTTTCTTGGGAATAACTATAGATGAAAAACTTCAGTGGGGTCTACATATTGATACTCTTGCTGGCAAACTTAGTTCCGCAGCTTATGCTATTCGCAAAATTCGCCAATTAACAGATGTTGATACGGCAAGAATGGTATACTTTAGTTACTTTCATAGCCTAATGTCTTACGGTATTCTTATGTGGGGACTAGCAGCAGATATAGAAACAATTTTTATTTTACAGAAACGGGCTGTAAGATCTATTTACGGACTAAGCTCACGGACAACTCTTAGAGAAAAGTTTAAAGAAATAGGTATCTTGACTGTTGCCTCTCAATACATTTATAATAGTATAATATTTATAAAACGAAACATAGAAACCTATAACAGGCGCTGTGATGATCACAGTTTTAATACTAGAAATAGAAATAAATTATTAAATCCATTTTTACGCCTGCATAAAATTCGCAAATCGTTTATGGGGCAGGGTATACAATATTATAACAAAATTCCAAAAGATATTTTAGATTTGCCTTTTGAAAAGTTTAAGCAAACCGTTAAAACATCACTTACCAAGAAAGGGTATTACACGGTTAATGATTACGTTAATGACAAAAACGCTTGGATGTAACATTTACAATGATAAAAGTTGTGTTCTGCGGCCCTCTTTACAATATAACGATTACTTACATACATTGTCTATGTAATTTTATAATTTTAATTTTTAATTAAGACTGCTTATATACGATTTCTTGGAAATTGTTTTGATGGCTGCATAGCTTAACTGATACCATGTGGTATACCACTTTACAGTAACAAAACTGTGGTTTGCAGCACATTTAAAATAATTCAGTCTTCTAATATTAATGTTATTTTTACTTAAATCCTTTTATTCAGCTTGAGTATATCACGCTCACTTATATGTTTCCGCGGTGGTAGCGTCATGCGTCGGATCGTTGCGCTCCCTAAAATATGGTTGAGCGTAACGCGTTTGCTCATGTCTACTATGTTTATCCGTAATTATGTTAATATTGGTAAAAAAAGAGTTCTGTCTCCCTTTTTTTTTCAAATCTTGTGACTGCAGAACACAATTGTTTTAATATTATGTATTTTAATTGTAACTGGCGGGAGAAAAAACCAACTTTGACGATTTTCTTGCCCGTTCTTTTACGATCAAGCTCCCGCCCGCAGTGAATGGGCGCGTTAGTTTATAAGTATGACATTCATAAGAGCTCTATTGAGCCAAACTTGAATAAATGAATTTTTAATTTTTTTTAATAACCTTTTATACGGACTTCTTGGCTGGAAAGTAAAGCGTCATGTCTGCAGTTCTGTTTTATTTTCTAAAATTTGTGATATTTCGAACATTAATGTGTAATAACGGTGGATTATTAACCGTTAAGTGTTTGTAAATATACATGAGTGTTGGTAAATCAAACAAAGCAGTGCAACATCACTTTTCAAATTCCAGCAGGCTTGTCCTTCCATAGAGTATTTATCTATCTATATATTAAATTAATGTAATATTATAATATTGGGCTATCTTCGTATTAAATTTAAATAAATTCAGTCCACCGTTTAGTCAGGTTAAAGCACGTGAATCCGTAACACACTTTTATGGCGCACCTGCTTTATTAAAAATATAAGTATGAAAGTTAAGTAATTAACGAAGAAATAATCATTCACAATTAATTACAAAATAAGTAAGGACCAAATGCATAAATTTAGATATAAGATGTACTAAGTTGGTGACAGATGACAAAAATTATGATTTCAATGGTGACCCTCTATCGCACCCATAATACTGAAACAGCAAACATAACCCATTGGCCGGAAGCCGGTGGATGCAAGCGGCTCAAGACCGATTGACGTGGTAAGCATTTGGCGAAGCCTTTGCTCGCCAGTGGACTTTTTATGTCTTAGATGATGATGATTAAGTTTTGTGCGCAAAATGTTAACACAGATTCTTGCGAGCAGTCATCACATTTTGCTTTTAACTTCCCAAACCCCGAAACAAATCAGTAACTAATACTTAAAACTCAAAAACTTTTATTTTATAAACTATTATTTTAAAAACTAGTATTTAAAAACTAGTATTTAAAAACTTCAAAATTAAATATAGAAGCAATCGAAATATGATTACACTGAAATCACGAAGCGTGGATTGACTTAACATAAAAATAAAAATAAAAAATGTGTTAGTGAATTTAAGTGCCAGTTCCGAGCCACCGCTCTGTAAGAAGAACTGGCAAAAAACTCACAGGCTATGCTCTTTTACATTATCAATTGGTTAGGTACTTTAATTACAATCTTCATTTGTCTGTGAAGCTATACAATGCAATTTAATATAACATAAAACATATTCATTTTCTAAGTCCTTCATATTACGAGTAGAATGTTTGAAACGGCAGTTTAATCCCAAGCATTTCTATCTGCCATAGTACATACATACATATTATCATGCCTGTTTCCCCGAAGGGGTAGGCAGATACATATTATACGCCCACATTTCGCCACTTATATAGTTGGTCCCACGTAATAGGTGGCGAGCCTATTGCCGCTAAACGGGCACTGTTATGTTTGCCAGAGCCCC
Source organism: Musotima nitidalis (assembly GCA_949126915.1). NCBI lineage: Eukaryota > Metazoa > Arthropoda > Insecta > Lepidoptera > Crambidae > Musotima > Musotima nitidalis. The sequence continues at coordinate 4,811,394 of OX421419.1, forward strand.
GTCCGTTGGTCGGCAGGTGCATCACTTGCAGTTGAGGTTGGCTTGGGCTTCTCAGGTCTTGGTAGGATTCCTATACACCTCTTTATATAAGAATGCCAAATTACCAAGAACTTAGTATAGTCTTTGGTAAAATAAATATCCTTTTGTATAATTTGAAATTGAATCCCGCAAAAGTTAACCTTGCAATAATTAAAAGCCAACATTACAGTTGAATGGAACCACGCTTCGAGTAAAGGCTTCTCATCAGAATTAGACGTTTATTGCGGCATTGTGCTGCATCCACAAGGCTTCGAGCCGGACAGGGAAGTAACACAAACGCCGGACGCAAAAATTAATTATGTCGATAATGAGCAGGGGTCATTAGTGGGTGCGGAGATGAGATGAGCCAGATTTCAGGCATGCAATGTTGATGGCGAATTACATGCAATTAAGCGTGTATTTTATAAAAAAAAAAGTTATAAATGTTAATAATAATCCTTTATTGCACAAAAATAATTTTAAATATTACATGAGGTATATAAACTAACATGTACAAAGGTGGACTTATCTCTAGAAGAGATCTCTACCAGCCAACCCTAGCAGTTGTAAACTAAATAGTTGTACGGGATAAATGTTGTCCAAGAAAAGAACAAAATATAAAGCAAGTCTCTTATATGCTAATATTATATTAAAAATATATACATAGATACATACATACAACTTATGCTAACATTATTGTAAGATAACGAATGAAACATTTAAAGGGGGAAAAAAAGTGCTAATTATGTGCCGAATTTGACAAGTAGTGATTCTTCAGTTTACTTTTGAAAGACTGAAGTGATGGACTTTCACGAATCAGAGAGGGAAGACTGTTCCACGAGCTGAAAAGGAGTTACGGAAATACTTAGTGTTGGAGGAAGGAGAAACAAGGGTCTTAGTTACACAGGATCGTTTGGGGCGGGATGTAGTAGGTAGTACATTGAAACGAACACGCAAGTAATTGGGGAGCTGGGTTTGGTAAAGAATTTTGTACAACATACACAAAATGTGCACATCTCTGCGGCGCCTTATAGGAAGCCATTTTAGTCTTTCCCGATACTCAGAAACATGGTCGTATTTACGCAGTCCGAATATAAATCTTATGGCCAAGTTTTGAAGACGTTCCAGCTTGTTAAGTAACTCCTCAGTTGCATCCAAATAACAAATATCAGCGTAGTCGAGAATAGGGAGTAATAGCGCATGAGCAAGCATAATCTTGGTGCTAAAAGGTAGAAAAAATTGAAGTCGCCTCAGAGAATGATATGCAAAATGCATACGCCTACTAACCTCATTAATATGTGGTGTCCAAGAGAGAGGTCAAGAATAAGACCCAAGTTCTTAGTTTTATTGGTAAAGTTAATCTTTTCACCTCCATACTCAACCCCTGGTAAGGAATCAATGGCAAGCCTCTTAGACATCCCACTACTGCCAATAATTATAGCCTGAGACTTTGCAGGATTTATAAGCAAACCAAGTGAATCAGACCAAGTTTTTATTGACCTAAGGTCAGCATTAATAGCTTCAATGGTAGAGCAAGCATCATCAAGATGAAACTGTCTATAAATCTGCAAGTCATCCGCATACAGGTGGTAGGAAGAAGTAATAATAGGGGTAATTTTATTGATAAAAAGAGAGAAGAGGAGAGGAGAGAGAACGCCGCCTTGCGGAACACCTGCTGTTAAGGAGCACCAGTCAGAAAGCAAGTCATCACTCCTGACACGCTGTCGTCTACCGTGTAGGTAGTCTGTAAACCAAGCAATAACTGGTGGAGGAAAGTTAATAGAGCGCAGGATAGCAAGGAGAATATCAAAGTCAACAGAGTTGAAAGCGCTGCTAAAATCTAGGAGTACAATAACACTAAACATTTTATTATCCATGGCACAACGAATATCCTCAGTAACATTCAGTAATGCTGTCACAGTGCTATGTCCCAACCGAAAGCCAGACTGATAGGGGCTGAGGATATTGTGCCGGGAAAGGTAAGCACATACTTGTTTGTGTACAGCGCTTTCAAGGACTTTTGACAGAAATGGTAAGATGGATATAGGACGGAAATGGGAGAATGCGGTAGGATTTGCAGACTTAGGTATGGGCACGACGTGTGCAAGCTTCCAATCATTTGGAAAAATACTGCGTTTATGATAACAAAAACTACCATTATGGACATCCACTACTGTTGAACATTGATCTTTAAACTTCTAAATTGATCCATTGCAGACCAGCGTGATTCTGCGACATATATCAAAGCGTCAGTCTATCTTGCAATTAGGTCTCACATTGCGTTTCTAGGCAAAATTTCCGAAACAGAAAAGTTCTGTCATTTACTTTTCAATCGCCCTCTCTGATTCGAAAGCTTGCTTTGAAAGTAAGAGGAGTAAAAAATAATCCAGGGGGACTTCTTGGCGGGAAAGTGAAGCGTCCTGTCTGCAGTTTTGTTTTTTTTTTCTAAAATTTGTGATATTTCGAACGTTTATGTGTAATAACGGTGGATTATTAACCGTTAAGTGTTTATGAACGTACATAAGTGCTGGTAAATGAAACAAAACAGTGCATCATCACTTTTCAAATTCTCTTTTTTTCTTTTTTTTTTTTACTGTGACACGTCATAATGACTACATCCTGCCTGTGAGTCTTAAGAAGTCTGTGTGAGATCTCAGTATAGTCCCACGTCTTTGCTGAGGACTTAAGGGGTTTAGTTGAAGAGCATCTCATTTACCATCTTTATCACTCATTCTCATTTACTTTGATTTTTATGTTACCAATAGGATATCTCTTACTTGACACTGGCTAAATGTGCTCAACGCACCCTTCGCCCTACCGGAAGATAACGTCAGCTTCACCACCACGTCAAGGTGGACACCAGTCGGGGGAGTTGCTGCCTCCATCATATTTAAGTCATTCGAACTAATGGCTTGAACTATCCTTCAATTTTGGCTGTACCTAAAATAAAAGAGCCTAAAATATTGCAGCATATTGGGTGAATTTGAAAAATGCATTGGAAAGCAATAGATATCTAGCTAAGTTTTAAATTATTAGGTAGTTTTAAAATTCCCGTACCAGGATGCGGACTCAATGCGTATGTATGCAAAGCATGCAGCATGCTTGTTCTTCTCCGGCGCTGTAGGAGAGGCAGCCCTTCCTCCCTTGCGTAACGAGTCTCAGGTGCCCGGGCGAGCTGGAGCGACCGAGGCTGGTCACCGAGGAGCCGAAGGCGATTCAAAAAGCCAAAGCTCCGGAAGCGAGTGTTTATTATAGCGGGTGAGGGCTACACTACCTCTGAACCTTCAGCTTTTAAATTGCACTCTAGTATAGGACAGACTAGTACCACGGCGAGTCGGGATCTACCTGATTCCGAAACTTTCACCTTAAGGCGTACAATTTTTTTATTTTTTCAAAACAATACAATAAAATTATGCCAAAGAGAATTAGATTAAATAAGTATTATGCCAATGTAACCAATCTGCGTGTATAGAACTTTGAGTATCATTATTTATGCTAAAAAACTTTATGCCGAAACGAAAATATAATATGGCTAAAAAGATTATGCAACCGGAGGTGCTCCCAAAATAAATCTTCTTTTTATTTTAACAGTCGCCACTTGTCGAGTCTCTTAACTCTATATGAGAAATCAAGTAATGCTGGTAGTCACCTTAAGTGTAGGGTGATGTGTCAGTCGCCTTAAACCATGATCGGCGGCAGCGAAACGTCAACGTCTTTTTCTTGGTTGTTCGGCGAAGTAACAGAACCTTCTATATTATTTCATACCTAAACCGTGTAGGTTATATGGCCCTTTAACCGAATTAGATACGAATTATCCTGGGTGACGTTAGATATACCAGAACAAGAAGAAGGGGGGTAAGAACAGAATAGGGCCGCGAGATCCCGTGTCGAAGACAAATACATCCTGAGTCGCGGAACCTGCGTGATTAATAGATTAAAGAAAGATTTTAGCCCTACAATAGAACATAGGCTACATTTTATTCGACAAAATACAAAATCATGACAGGAATTTTCTTTAGGTCATACAGGCGAAATCTAAGCATAAACAATAAGAGATTTGAAGAAAGGTCAGTAACCTATTACCCTTAAGGACTAAACGAAGGCAAAATTTCTAAAAAACTAATAAGTTAAGGTAGTTTGGGCTTAAGCTGCATGTTCCTGGTGCGGACGGAAGAGAGGATGTGATGCCCTCGCTCTCAGCCACCAGCATCTCCACGCTGAAACTACTCACACACTGCAAGCTATAACATATTTTATATCTCTGAGCTCACATATCATGAGCAAAATTATGAGAACGAACTATGCGATATCTATAAACGACTAACAACAGTTGTGCGTCATTAATGGTGTAATTGTGGAAACTTTATTGATATATGTATTGTATTCTAAGATAAGCATAGATAAGTAATAATACATTGTATGTTTCCTAAATAATAAATAAATAATAAATTAAGTAACAGTTTTACTGTCAATTTACAATCAGGGTCCAATATATCGCCCGTGAAATAAAAGAACAACTTCCCTTGTATATTTTTCTATTACTCGGATATGATAATCTGATCTACAAAAAATATCTGCATCAAATCCAGGATTTCAAAAGAAGAAAGCATTGTGATGCGGTTGAGGTTTGGTTGGCCGTCAATTATAATTGTAAAATTAATCAAACTTTATTTGCAAGGATTAATGCTGGAATACCTACTCAAGGATGAATGAAAGAGGACAAGATAATATGACTTTCTGCAGTAATTTATTACATAGCGTTTAATTTCTTTAAATAAAGAAGTAGTACTATCGCTATTTCATAAGTAAAGCCTGACCACAGATAATTCGGCGAATGTAAGGAAAAATATTAAGTACTATCCCCGTCCCCTCTCTTTTGCACTAGTATATTTCTAAACTCGGTTTCATTCTTGCCACTAATCGCTGCAGCAATTAAAGCAGAGCTGTAACTCAAAGCATATCCAGCAGTGGATACATTCCCAATATTAATAACAATGACGTCCGGCCGTTTTCACGCGCTATGAGTCCGCTCAGCGTTCGTTTTTAGCGCCATATATAAGAGGGCCTTTGTTTTTATCCGCATAGTTCAATCCCATAGTCAAACAGATAAGTCGAATTTAAAGTGTGTGATGCAAAAAAGTCAGTGATAACATGTCTTGGACTTGCCAGAGTGTTGTTTTGGTGTGTGTGTGCGCAATTGTTAGGGCCCAAGTGATTCCCGGGAAAGCCAGGACGACCGATGGGGATTATAACACAGTGAACACGGATGGCTCTTTCGATTTCGGGTAATTAGTGCATATACTTATTTGTAAAAATAACTTGATTAAGTTGTTCTTACATGTTTTGATTTGGAATAATAATTTAATTTACATAGATATTTAGCTTTGTGGGTTTTATAATCATTGAATTTCGTGTAAACCATCAGAAATCAAAAATTGTTTATCAGTAAAGTAGAATATTATTTATGAAAAGTCCCTTTCAAAGTTTTTTACGTAACTTAAATCTTAAGTCAACTTCAACAAGAACAAAAAAAACTTTTAAACTCACCAAACCCTTTTAAAAATATCATGAAAATATCTTTTTCTTAAAATATTTGCTGTACTGCCATGATATCTAAAGACAATGTGAGTCCTCCTACTAATAACGGGTAAAGATACATTGCTAACAATAAGTTATTTTTATACGTAACATATTACTCCTTTTTGTAGGTATGCAAACAAAGACCGGGGCCAAAGCTACCACTTAGCCCACAGCAATGTGAATGGGGTGGTGGGCGGCCGCTTCGGGGCACGCGACCCTGCCACCGACACCGTCAAGGAAACTGTCTACACTGCGGGGCCCAGGGGGTAAGAATTCACTCATAATTATATTTTTTATTTGAATGACATAAAAATATAAATATGTCAAAAAGATTAGCAGAACTGAGAATTTCTTAACACATGCATTTTTCAATTTTTCTTTTTTATAATAATAATAATAATAATAATCATTTATTGGTGCATCATAAAATTTGTATTTCATATACCTAGCTACCTAATTCGTTATTCCATTTCCATTAAAATTATATAGCAGTGTTAGCTGTAAGCCCCCCAAATAAAATAAAATAAAAATAAATTAAATTAAATATAGAAATAATCTGCATTTTTTTACTGAGGTTCAACTTTGTTAGTTGGTAATGTTTGCTTCTAGCTTTTTTGTTTTTTAAACTTTATAAACGATAGGTAAATGATTTTATTAGTGACCTTAAAAGCGTGTAAATATCTTACAATGTCATGTGGTCCTAATGATATAACTACCTATTCTTTGAATCAGTTTTATTTGTACCAAAGGGTAAGATATTAACTTGCCTTCGTTTGTCACTTACATAATTAAATATAAGTAGTAGAAAAATTCTATATAACGTAATTAGTAGCTTTATAAACTTTTATATACCTAGATCTGTTACAAAATTGTAGTAAGATATGATTACTCCTAAGTAGACTTTGTTTAATAGTAAATAAAGGTACCTACTACTTAAAGGTTTTACATATTCGTTTGACTTTAGTTAAGTAAGGCAGTGGTGAACATATTCTCATCATAAACTGAACCTTATGGAGTTGAGTTAAGGTAAAAAAGCAATGAAAATCTACAACATGTCCTGCCCGTTAAGGGGTTAATACTGGCATAATCACATTTTTTTTTAAATTTGTGAAATAAACTAAAGCTATTGATAGGTTTCGCGCAAAAGGGCCGAACGTCCACCGCAAGATGGACCTGGACCAACGGCCGCGCGGACCCATCGGCAACAAAGACGACCCCTACTTCGACCCCAGCGAAGACCCCAGCTACTCCTTCAAGGTCGACACCAGGACCTACTCAAAAAACGAGAACGCAGACAGCAGGGGGGATGTCAAAGGTACACTTCAGTTTTATTATAACATCTACTGTCCATCTACTGAGCTCAGCAACTGCAGAGGGGCCAATTTTGGTTTAAACCCTTCAACGGTAAACTTGAATCCTAGGGAAGGATTAAGATGCTTTTCGACCGTGAGACCTTGAAGATGGGATTCTTCAATCTAATCTAAATCTAATCTTACAGTTCAGTCTAGTAAGATTGCTTTTTCTAAGGGCTTATCCTGTTAGTAAGTTGTATATAAATTATTTTGTTAGTAAGTTAATAATCATTTTTAAATTATAAAAAACCCTAAAAAAAATTTGCGGCGTAAATTACTATAATATTACTAATAAATATTAATACTCAATTAAATGAATACACAATAAGTAACACAATTTGTTTAATGAGGTTTGTATCATATACCTGTACTTATTAAATTAATAAAATGAGTGACATGTGTGAGACGAAAAACTAACAAACAAAACATTTAAACGACCGAGTAAGCCTTCAAGAAATGTTGAGAAAATGTATACAATGTTGCTGTTTGGTGATTTTATAACTGATTTCGACGTAAGATTATTTAAATTGCAACTTTGCATTGAAGTCGTCGTCAAAGTTAATAATTTTTATATTCACACAAAAATCTGAAGTGCCATATAAAAACTACCCTTGTAACAAAATGGATACTTGGCTATAAAATCGTGTTCGATGTATAAATACTAAGTTATTAACAAATGCAAACGTAAAGATGCCATGTAAATATTATTATCATGCTTATATGCGTATAATATAATTTCCGGATTCTACGACAAGAGTGTATAGAGATCCTACCAACATTCAAGAAGCCAACCTCACTTGCAAGTGGTGCGCCTGCCGATCAACGGACAAGACTCTGGCAAATATAAAAGTTCCCGATAAGCGGCAATAGGCTCGCCACCTATTACGTGGGACCAACAATACAATTGGCGAAATATAGGCGTATAATATGCCTCTGCCTTCGGGGAAATTGGCGTGAATGTATGTATGTTCTAAAAGGAAGTTACTGGCACAACCAATAAATTGATCATGGCTTCAACCAATAAATCATAATTTTTCTCCCAGGGCACTATTCGTTCGTGGACGATGTGGGAGAACGCCACGACGTGTCGTACATAGCTGGCCGCGACACTGGATTCCACGTGTCGTCAGCACACCCCGATGGACCCAACGTCATCGGGTCCCCTTTCCATCGCGCACCGCTCGTGCGAGGCGAGGCCAGGCCACGCGGCAGAACCGCAGTACAAAGAGGCCTTGATGGCTCTTATAGGTGGGTTACTTTTACAGCTGGTCTTTATCACCAATACCAATGACAGTGTGTACACATTCTGTTATCTCTCGTGTGGGTTCAGACCAGACCAGTCCACAATATCGCAATACATCAGTCTTCATCAGACACAGATTCGTAGAAATTAACCATTTCGTACGATAGCGACAAAATTCCGCGCAGCTCACCTGACTGCCGCTACACAACAAATCGCTTTATTCTAATATTTTTGAAGTCTCTGAAATAAAATGCAATATTTTTTAAAATTTGATGTTTTATTTTATTATATTTGTCATTGTTATAGATTCATATCAGCTGGACCCGATCAGAGAAGGACAGAAAGCAGCGACGCTCATGGCAACGTCAGAGGATCTTATAGCTTTTTAGATGACAAAGGTGTTCAGAGGTATGACATTGCAAGGACATCTTGAAAATTAAAAAAAAAAAATAGATAAAACAAAAATATTTGTACCTAATACTTTTTAAATCCTATTTTGCTCGCAGAACTGTTCACTACATTGCTGGTCCCGGTATTGGATATCGTATCGTTAAGAATGGCAAAGACCCGTACATACCACCGTACTTCCCAACAATACCAAGCGTTTACGATCCTGACTTCGTCAGCGCTGGCTCTTCGAGCTATTCTCCTGATGATACAGTGCCAGATGATGTATTCAAAGGTAAATAAACCTCCGAACTTTGTAATTTTTTTATGAAATGTTAACTGCTTGTTATTTATTATGGTTTTTTTTTGTTGCTCAGGTCCAGACGGCACCGCAGCATCTGGTCACGTAAAACCTCCTCCATTCCCAGTTAGTGACAAAGATAGACCGAGCAATAAGCCACCATCTGATTCCACTGGGCCAGATACAAGTGGACCAGATAGCTTTAACGCCCCAAACAGCTTCAGTGGGTCAGATAGGTTCGGTAGTTCGGAGAGCTTTAGTTCTGATAAATACCCAGGCCCTAACAAATTTCCTGGATCAGATAAATACCCCGGATCAGATACATTTCCAGGAGCTGATAAATTTTCAGGGTCAGATAAGTTTTCTGGGTCAGATAAGTTTCCTGGATCAGATAAATTTTCTGGGTCTGATAAATTCCCAGGATCTGATAAATTCCCAGGATCTGATAAATTCCCAGGAACAGACAAATTCCCAGGATCTGATAAATTTCCAGGAACAGATAAGTTTGGCTCATCAAATACTTTCAGTGGCCCAAGTGGCTCTAGTGGATCGAGTGAATCTAGTGGGCCTGGTGGGGACAATTCTAATGAGAGTGGTTACCAGGGGCCAACATTTGAGCAGGTCCCAGTCGGCGAGAGCATAGGTTTTGTGGACGAGGAAGTGTCAAGTTTCGGAGGAGTCTTGAAGCCAACCAAAGGACCAGGTGACGAATAACACGGATCACGGCAGTGATTGTTGCTTGTGATCTTGTTCTTCTTTAATTTTTTACAAATATTTAACGCTTGATCCTCTTTTGTTATAAAGACTCCCTCAAGTCACTGAGTTCTTTATGAAAAACAAGACCACAACCGATCACTTTCGCAGGAGGTAGAAGAGTTGCACTGGTAGAATTATTAAGAGATTAATTTTAATTGAAGAATTGCTTGAACGCAATAAACATATTCACAACCAATTTGGTTTTTATTACACCAAAACACCTTACGGCACATCGCACCAAACTGTCAGCACCGCATAAGAATTCAGAAATGATTGCATATTACAGGCAAACCGGGGCGACCTACGAGCAAGCCTTATAGGCCAACGAAGAAACCCTATCTGCCACTTAAACCTATCGACAGTAGTAAAGATGACAACGCTGACTTTGATGACGAGAAAGACATCCATAACGGCCCGCAGTTTGCTATAGGATTTAATATCCACCATAACAAGCCTGTTACGACAATCATTAGAAATATAGGCAGAGATTACTTCGGCGTTCCTCCCGGAGTGTCAGTCAGAGCTCATGTACAAAGCATAGATTTATATCCCTTTGATTCAAAGCCTTTATCCCCTTCGGAGGCAATTGAAAAAGATAAAACGTAATAAGCTTAGATGTACTTTCTACAATTAGAAATACACAGAATTATGTAAGCACTGTAAATGATACGTACCATTATAGCTTTATTAACTGAATAAAGATGTAACTAAGCATAGTAGCGTTTGATTTTAAGAGGATAACTGCCTAAATAAACTGGGTAAATGTACCTAAATGATTAAAAATCTAATATACTTAGAAAGATTAAAATTTAGCTCGAAACGTTTTAATTATTGCCATTAACAAATCACTGAAGTGCATCAAATAGCTTTTGCTATCTTTATTTACACGATTAATGTACCTACAACTTAATAAACCGCATACCTATAAGAATCAGACTTGAACTTTCTTTCTAAACAGCAGTTCGATGGTTACTGTCCGGAGCGTCGCAAGACTTGATCTTAAACCAAAGACGTCAATGACCACAGTCATGATTAATTTTGATACAAAAGTATTTAAGTAAAGAAAAAAATGTGTAATTTGTTAAAAATTTATTCGAACAACATGAGTGTTAACACAATTGTTTGGCAGAGTTTCCTACCATTTCATGTAATTTCAATTATAATAATTCATGAGAGAGAAGATAATAATATAACAAAGTTATTAACAAGGACAAATGGAAGGGCCAATGTGGCCGAATTCGTTAATTATGTGAAAGATAAGCCCTCTAGCCAAACGACTTATTATATACTTATACAATTCGTTAAAAAAAAAATCTAACTATTTGGAAATCACAGTAAATATAATTTACGTACGATTTTAATTTATATTGAGGGAATTGAATTACTCGAAAGCCGTTTGGAAAGAGGACGGGAAAGTTACAATAAACAATACAATATCTAAACAAGGTGCAGGCGTCAAAATGTGCTTATTTGCTTATTAAGGAGACATCTTATAATCTATCAGTTGCAATCACTTTGACCTAGACAAGTAATAGTGTGTCAAGACAAGTTCAAGCCATCAGAACTGGAGACCATGACGGAGTGTATTAGACAAACTATTTGGAATCACTTTTGATTATGATTTTTCCGTTTATTGAAGATCACTAGGCGTGTATTACTATTAACAATAGTGTCAAGTGCCAATTACACAAAAAAGTATGTGAAGACTTTACCATTTCGTAAATTTTACACTTTTGATATACATATCTTTTCATATATATATTTGATATATATATATATACAGGATGACTTGAAGATGGGTGCAAAGCTAAAAAAATATTCAATTATCATTAAAATTAGCCATTATAAAAGTATAGGTTTTTTATTAAAAAAAACATAATAAGTATTTAAAAAAAAGTGAAACTTCGTCTAAGACAACCATGGCTGAAATGGTTCTAAATGGTCTATACTACTTTCGCCTCCAAGCTTTGCACCCATTTTCAAGTCACCCTGTATAATAATGCTTTAGACGTTAAAGTGTATCCTGCAAATGTCAAGTGTTAAACTCCAAAAATAACTAATATATTTTACTATAAACTGCTACAAAAAACAAAATTAAGGAAAATGTGCAGTAGGCACTTGGATTGATAATGTCTGTACAGCAGTGTCAAAGTGACGGCAGTCTTGATAGATTATGAGTTAAGCTAGATATTCACGGTCCTAAAACAGAAGTTTACCATGAGTCTGAAATTTTAGAAATAAACAGTCACGGTACATATTTGGTTTAACGAAGTCATTCTTAATCGCTCCAGGCAATAATTGAAACTTAGCCTAAGTCCATTTATACCTGTAAGCACACCCTGGGCCATAAGCTCCAGTTTAGGGTAACCGGAATAATGCTAGGATTGGATGCTGATGACGTCAGCCTAACCGCGAAATAGGACCGTGAATGGCGAGTAAGCCACCGTAAGTTATATTGTAAAGGGGTAGATACAATTATAAGTCCAACATTGTTACATATTGACTTTCGTTGTCGCAGGAGAGAATCGTGACAGCAGGTTAAGAGCATATTTACTTTTATAAACCCGAGCTCATATTTTATAAAGAATTACAATCAAACAAATAGTGTTTCGTGTCAGTCGTGATGTGTTGCCCCTGCCACATTATCGTCCGTCAATTCTAAATATATCCCTATTGTAATAAATCATTTTTAAGTGACTGTCACGAAACTTTAGGAAAAAGTATTTTCCTTTATTGCAGCCCATAACGGCGGCCATTACGAAGGTTGACCATTTACCAATTTACCTTTTTCTACCCCAGTCGAATTAGGCGTTAACTTAGAATATATACAAAGAGCAAGAAAAAGCGTGAAGTTATTTGCAAATAATTAATTTGCGGTTATTTCATATAAAAAGTTGCAAGGTCAAAATAAACGCTAACATGCCTCAATTTTATAATAAACTACCTAACTACGATAGTAAAATCTTCAATCTTAGAAGCTTTATACAATTTAAGTAAGTTTAAGTGCAGATTGGTAGAATTTGCAATAAAGCTATCCGTTAGTAACAGAAACTTAAAACAATATACAATTATTGAATTAGTATTTTATATTATTAACAAAACCGAAAAACAGATCGCAGTTTAAGCACTTAAACAAGAACAATTTATAGATTGATATTGTTGATACAAAAAACTTATATATTGAAGGAGGTAATAGTTAGAATACAGATTGTTAATAGGTGAGATGTTAAATAGTGAATTCAAAGCAAAAAAGTTTAGTAGATAAATTTAAACAATATTGAATAAAATTAAAAATATTTAGTAGCATAACTAGTTGAAACATATCCGATAGGTACACAACACAATTAAACGTAACTTAGGTACTTATGATATTATACACTAAATAACTCAAAACTAATGTAATACAGATAAACAGAATTTAAGGGTGGCTTGCACAACAGTTCTTATTTGATTTCAACTAACTTTAATTTAAAATGTCATTGCATTTCAGTAATTTGTATGAAGATGAGAGGGACAAAACGATGTTTTAAATAGATTTAGCACTAAACAGTATTAGTAAGTAACCGTTGTGCAAGCACCCTAAAAGTATATCAAAAAAATATAAATAGAAAGTCATTACAAATTAAAGACCTATTTCAACCAATACATTATCGTCGGTGCTACTCATTGCTAAACTTAAGACTTCGCTTACGCTACACAATAATGAACCCTAATTACTCCGAAGCTTTGCTCCATCTTAACACTAAAATATTTATATAAAAAACCTATCCATATAAATAGGAAACATTGGAAAAAGGTCCTAGAAGGCAAACCAGCAAATCACAAGAGAAAAGCTATTTTGAGCGAATAATTAGAATGTGCGAGCTTAATATTAAATTAGGTGTAAATGGGTATATTTTATATACTTACAAAGATTTTTAGGTTATAAATTTCAAGGCCATAGATATTGTAGTATATAAGACAACCAGAAAGAGTTTTAAACACACAACCCACTACTATTGAGGGTGCTTTTCATACCACAATTTGTAATTACTGAAAATACTTAATAAAAACGCTATTGCACTTGTCAAATTTCAAAGACGAGGAAAAAGAAACAGCCTGGCTCGATTTTTGGTTTTCAAATTAATTATGCTACTTCGAAAGATCTTGCTTAAGTTTATCTGCCTTTTTACCCTATAGAATCGTACACTATCAAATAATTTCATTGAAAATTTTAAAATAATTTAAAATAAACTTTTAGTATGCAGAAAATTTTATTTCATTAAATTTAAATTGATTTTTTAAGTGCTGTAGATAAGAATCTTTTTTCAATTAAGTGTTTTCAGTATTAAAAGTATCTATCTGCGCCTATTGTATAAAAATCGGGAAAGGGATGTTTGATAAGGCTGTATATAATGACAATTACGTATGTTTTGGTACTAATTAGGGTTGAATGTTGAAGAGATAAAAAAATATCTATTAATATCGTATTTCGAGATTTATGTGTTGTTTAACCCATAGTTATTTACTAAATTATAATTTATTACACATAAATGTCGCTACTCAGTTGTCTCTATTTATCGGCAGTTTGTGAATAAACTAAAATGGAATAACCTATCAATTATTATTTATTGTGGTACATAAAAACTTTTTACCGAAACTAATTATTCTACAACAGCAGAAAAAATACCTAACCATTTTAAACAAAGCGTCACTTACATACAAAAGGGCCAATTTAAAAGATTTTGGCTAGACTATAGCTGTGCTCAAAATCTTGTAATCGTACATATGAACTATTTCCATGTACGATCCAATGCAATAGCTGTGTAACTAACTAAAGGAATTTAATAATGCGATAAATAATGCACAACAGTTACACAGTTCAACAATTTAAAATGGGTACGTATTAGAACATATTAAATTAGAGGGGCTTACTACAAAAAACGATCCAAAGATAAACTAGGTTTAAAACTAGTGCTGTCACTGTCTTCATACTATCAAATAAAAGTGACAGCACTTTGTAACAAGCCTCAGAATCTCTGAAACCCCTAAAATTACAATACATAATGGTTGATTGACCTAAATTCAAAATAATGAAAGTAAATGCCGTACGGTTTTTATATAGAACACCATAAACCCTAACTTCACAATACCTAAACTTGAAATTTCTAAAGATATAATCCCTAATGGTTGGTTCCCAATGATTCATTAACAATAGAGGCCATACATTACTGTTCTAACCTAATCTAATCCAGATGATTTAACTGAGATATACTTTTAAGTAATATATTTAAAATTTTTGTTAAATATATTTCGTTTATAATCCTCTCATATTTAATGTAGGTGTATTTTAACTTTCGATGTTTTGAACTACGACATTGTGAATTAATTTATGACCTTAAATATTTTGAACCATTTGGTTATTTGGATTTTAGAAAATTCAAACATAGTTGTTTGTACTTCGGCTTTCATCTTTACGTTATTAGAACCATCAGTCATTGTAAATTTTGGGGTTTTAAACATCGGGGTTTGAACTTTAGACTTAAAACTAACTTTAATTTTAGGTGTTCCAATACGTAGGTACCATTTAATATGCTAAAAACTCGACGAAAAGTTTTAATCTGCAACTACCCTCAGATTGTCAAAAAATGGGTTATGGACTGAAAATGTTTTTCACACTTATTCACAGCCTTCATTAGCCTACGATTCGATAATACAAATGTAAATATACAATTTTTATGCGTGCAACTATATTACACTTATATTGATGCTAATTCTATCTATTGAATAAGAAATAAGTAAGTGTTTTTATATTTAATACTCCAATAACTCATTTGGTATCATCATCATCATCATCATCATCATTTCAGCCATTCGAAGTCCACTGCTGAACATAGGCCTCCCCAATTGCTTTCCACGTAGATCGATTCTTTGCCGCCTGCATCCACCGGCTCCCCGCCGCCCTGACCAGATCGTCGGTCCATCGCGTTGGGGGCCGCCCTCTACTACGTTTGCTGATTCGTGGTCGCCATTCAAGAACCTTAACGCCCCATCGGTCGTCGGTTCTTCGAGCTATGTGCCCCGCCCATTGCCACTTCAGCCTGCAAACGCGCTTCGCTATGTCGGTCACTCTGGTTCTCCTACGGATTTCCTCATTTCTGATTCTATCACGTAGGGACACTCCGAGCATAGCTCTCTCCATTGCACGCTGAGCGACTTTGAGCTTCCTTATGAGGCCCATAGTCAGGCACCACGTCTCAGTCCCATACGTCATCGCTGGCAACACACACTGGTCGAAGACTTTCGTCTTGAGACACTGAGGTACTTTGGACGAGAAGATTTTGCGTAGTTTCCCGAACGCAGCCCAACCGAGCTGGATTCGACGATTGACCTCTTTCTCGAAGTTGGACTTACCTAATTGGACTTTTTGTCCCAGGTATACGTACTCGTCGACAACTTCGAGGGCCGAGCTTCCCACTATTACTGGGGTAGGCACAACATGGATATTTGACATGATTTTGGTCTTATCCATGTTCATTTTAAGACCTACCCTTCGGGAAGCTCTGTCGAGGTCTCCGAGCATTGTGCCCAGATCCACAAGCGACTCCGCTATGACCACTATGTCGTCGGCAAATCGAAGGTGAGTCATATACTCGCCATTAATGTTGATGCCGTAGTTTTCCCATTTGGTATTACACAATAGAAATAAGTATTGTTTGAAACAGCTTGTTCGAAGTACATAAACGACTTTTTAAATTAATGACTTCTTTCGCGATTTAGAAGTATTTCAATTGAAAAGTTTTGTCTATATGATATTGTTTTTTTTTGACACTATGATTTCATGTAAGAAAAGGAAATATGATTTCCGCAATGTACTTACAGAACTTTTTGTATTTAAATTGCAAAGTGGTGTTATAAACCACTTAGATTTAAATTAACCGTAGAATATCCGTAACCGTCTAGTAGTTTATTTCGTTGTTAAATTTGATTCGGCATAATTTGCTCTCGCAACAGCTCATTTAAAAAAAATAGTATTTGTTGATTTAATTTAGTTAATCCAATAGCAACATATCGTGAGTTTAAAAAAAGTAGGAGCAGGCAAGAATATTGATGGATGACGTAAAATACGTCCATGCAAATTTTGGTCAATAAGAGCTACAGTCGCTCAATAGAATTTATTTCGCACCCTATGAAAGCATTTACAATATTCGTTATTCCTATGATAAAATTAAGATGATATTACATCTTAGTTAACTACTATGAAATTAAAGCGTTTTTAATTTTACAAAAACTAAATGTGTAATATTGATATTTCTGTCGCCTGTCGATTTTGACAGGTGACAGGCGATGAACAGCTTGTTGGAAAATTGTGACAAAAATACTAATAATAAGGAAAGCTAAAACATAGATTTTTCAAGCTAATAACATACATAAAACAGTGCTAACGCCAACTGCAAAAGGTAACAAATATCGAGCCCGTCACGTAAGTTGAACGAAAAATGGCGCGTTAACTACGTTGCTATAGTTACGCCCCCCCCCCCTCATTTGTATTACTGCGCATAATATGTGATCAATAACATTATAAATTTTCTTAAAAATCAACATAGCATCGATGATATTACAGCATAAAGGTAAATGTGCACAAAGGACGCTCCGCATAATAGCTGAAATTAAGCCAAATCTGGTAAACCAGTGAGCAGACCCTGGGCCTGGCTTAAGTCTGGGGCAATCGGGATAATTCTAGGGTCTGATGATGACTATGTTACTGCGAATCCAAAGGTTGTTCATCAAGCGTTGCGGACGAATGTTACAAGAAGTCAAGTTCACTAATTTTTATTACCATCAATTTAGCTCTATTGCATTATGGCAAATCGTTAGTATAATAAGAAATGTTATAAAAAATAAACAATTTTTTAATAAATATTTAATAAACAAATCGAAAGAATAAAACTATATCTACATAAATATGAACAAACACACTAAGCTAAAAATTTAACAAAACAAAGTACTTTCATGCATTTACTTTAAGCACCAAAGTTCCTAATTGTATTTTGTGCGAGTTCGATAAACATTTTGATATTCATGCAGACGAATCACAAATAAACTAATTCGTCATTTTTATAAAAACAATAATCGGCAATAATAATAATGTATAATATATTTGTTTACTTATAATAATATTCAACTTATAAGTGAATAACAGTTTTTCACTTGTCTACACAACGTCACGGGCAAGACTCATTTTAATTTGTTCCAAATTGCGTCTACCTTAAAGCGCAAATTTTCATTGTTGGAAATTTTAAATCTCCTATGTTTTTTGTCGAAATGGTATTAATTGCAAGAATTGAAACAGTATTTTTCAATATCTCTCTTACATTTGTGAGTGAGAGAAAGCCCGTGCTTCGTAAAGGGCATCAATGGGATTGGATGAAGATAAGAATTTTCAAGCCACCATATTTTCTTACCTAGCTTAACGACTACCACATTTTCGATACGCTCGATATTATTCTCATAATTTTTATACCACAGGGTTTTAATACCCAAGCATGCGGCCTACTCAATGGTAACACATGAAACACATTGCAGTTTCTTTAAAAACCACGTCACACCTTTTTAAAAAACCATATGCTATAATTTATTAGAAAAATCCAATGAAATTCCATGATCAGATGCCAACACCTATCTATGGACTGACCAGTGTGCACTTCAATTTCTTTTGGTATTCGTTTCCGATCGCCTAGTATTGCAGAGATATTTATACAAGCATAAATTTCGACGACAATTACACAAAGGAGATTTTGAATTCACATCAATGTTATTAATTATTAATGACACCCATGATATCAGAAAAAAATGCGACTAGTACAATATTACCCTTCAGCGATCACGAGTCCTTTTACAACGGACAAATAGGTCAATCACCATATTCTTAAAACAGTCGCTTTTCTTTTATATATCTTTGATATTCAACTTATTATAAATTTTAACAGCAAAATGGCAAATAAACCTTGCAGGCTATTATTAATAGTAAATCAGATCTAATAGACAGTATAATAATGAATAAGATTTAATAATGAAAATTATTCGCAGTAGCAAACTGATTTAAGCGACAATGGATATATTAATTAACGCGTAGCTTCTTGTCGCTCTTGTCTTAAGGCCTAAATCTCTGTACAGAGCACTATATAAACACGCTGTGCATTTTACAGCTGACGAGAAATTATTAAAAATATTTGCAGTTAACTTTAATAAGCCGTGACAATCGATGTAAGTATATGTTAAAGTACAGTTTATTTCATTTATCTATTTATTTAGAAAGACTAGATTTCAAGTATAAGAACTACGTTAATTAATAAATATGATCCCAGAATGTGAACAGCTATAGACGTTATTGAAGTTAGAATAGATGTTACAACATTTTATACAATCACATTGGCACAGAGTAATTTTATAGATAATTAAAAATAATAACCACATTTTTTATAACTAAAATAGGAAACGAAAGTGAGCACATTGTTTATTCTACTATAACTAATAAATTTCACTAGAATTTAAATCTAGACGTCAATACTATTTCTCATTGAGACAATAAATCATTACGTATTCAAAATTTTTATAATATTTTTAATAATCGTTATTTTATTTCAAAAAATTAACATAACCTTAAACCCAATTTAAACTACATTTCTTTTCAATTCATAGTTAAAAGATGCAGGGACGTGAACAAAAAGATATTTAAAAAAAGTTGTATTTTCTACTTACAAAAAAGCAATAATTATTTTTGTCACTACAACTCATTTTTCTTAAATAAACAATGGTAAATTGTACTAAGTAATAGTAATATATTCAACAAATGTGTATACACGCATAATGCGAACGGTGGAGTTTATAGTTTGAAATAGCGCATTCGTCATCTCATTTCCGACTTGAAACTTATTTTCAAAATGGTGTACCTACAGCTTAAGGTTATATTGGCGCTCAATGTTAAAAATACTTCGTAACTTTAGCAATAATCTGCAAGAAATTGTGGCAAAGCATTATTGAATTCAATGCAAGCAATTGAAGGGTTAATACAACTTTGTGTATTGTGACAAATTTGTGCGAAAACGAAAAGTCTACAACGACTCAAAACAATTTTAAGTTTTATCTAGTTAGTATTGACCTAATAATATATGATAATAAAATCGTCCCTATTGAAATGTCTATAAGTTTCAACAAAATCGTAGCTGTGGTTGACTAAAATATTATTTATTTTCCTTACAATCCACATAGCATCGATGGTATTGTGGCATAACGAACAATAAATGTTGTTTATTTCCCCCTGGATAGCAGAGGTCAGACCTGGTCAAAACTGGTTAGACCAGTGAGCAGACCCAGGGCCCTAAGCCTAAGTCTGGGATAATGCTAGGATGATGATGGTAATGAGAACAGAGAGCGCCAACATAAGCTTGATTGTGCGTGTACAGCCAATATTACGTGATCTTCATCTTCTTGCCGGTCACCTCGAGCATGTCTTTGATCTTGGTGAGCGGCGAGCGGCGGGCGACTGCTTTTTCCACGTAGTCCGCGGGCAGGTGGATGTTTAGTGGGTCGCGAAGGCGAGTAAGGTCCTTTTCTAACTTGCTTATCTGAAAAAAGCAATATTGTTTCTTAATTTCCGTCTTGGTTTCATATACACTGTTAAATTATGTTCGTTTTAATATAGTGTGCGGGATGATTAGGGTTAGGTCATGATGTTAATATAAAAATTCTAGCTATAATTCTATTGATCATAAAAATAAATTTGAATTTTAAACTCATAATTAGTTATTGGTTTATTGGCTGTACAATATAATTATACCATATATTACCAACCAACTGATCAACTATTTAATTGGCGAAGTGTGGGCGTATAATTTGCCTACCCCTTCGGGGAAACATGCGTGAATGTATGTACCATATATTAAATTAGCGAACAATGAAGAGGAATATTATAGGATGCGGCTGCTTATATAATAGAGTAATTACCTCATCTTTTAAATAATTATAGTGGTTAATGTCGAGACCAATCTTTTTCGCCTTTTTGTGCAGCGTGAGCAAATGTTGTCGATCTTTAACGTCGGGGAGTACGTATTCCTGTAAAAGTAAAAAATACATTTAAAATCCTAAAAGCCTATTGTTATCAGTATTTCTGCAGTTATAAAATTAGTACTACATACAATATTTAGGATTAAATAATACAAAGATTTAAGATGTGTCTTTTATCAAGCCATAAACCAATAAATTAATAATAGACGAAGTAGGATTTAGTCACAAACGGATCCAGAAAAGTGCCGTAAGCGGCAGGTTTTTTAAAGTTGCTTCACTCAAACTTCAATTTATTTATTATTATTTATTTATTACAGTTATTATAACGTATACACGTAACGTGTTAAGTATGCACGGAAAAATTATTTAAGTTTATGTTGCACACTAATAACATTTGTTAACTTGTACTTTTGTACAAAATATTATTTTTTGAAAAAGTTGCCAATGTTACAATGATTTGTCATTGACACGAAAGAAAAAAAAGAATATAGATCAAATTATTTTAAGCCATGAAAACCACTGTAGTATCATTTATGAGGTTATAATTACCTGCTTAGTAAGTACGAAGTAAGCATAAGTAGCCATGGCAGTGCCGTATGTGACGAAGTAGGTGACGGGCTCCATAATGTCCCAGGAGTACTCCCACCACGTAAGACGCGCCAACACACCAAACTGCACGCCCATCAGACTAAGGCCGACCCAGGTCAGCCACGATGTGCGACGAGAGGTGTCCACTTCTAGGTTCATGCGTTTCTATAAAAGACAACAGAAAAAGATGGTGACATAACAGAGATTACTACAGAAAATTCAATATTACTTATTAACAAGTTTATTTTAAACAATATACAATTTATTATGCTTTGTAAGGACATAAATACATTCACGTTTGAGGGTAGGCAGAGGCATAAAAAACGCCTACATTTCGCTAGCAATAATATTGGTCTCACGTAATAGGTGGCTAGCCTATTGCCGCTTATCGGGAACATTTGTGATTGCCAGATTATGCTTTGTGATTATAGACATACAGAAACAATACTCTGATGTTTACTAAACCAACACAACTTTTTGCACATTGATGCCCTTAATTAAGACTTAAAATGCCGTACCGAAGTTTTTAAGGATTAGTTGAATCTAAATTTTCTCCTTACTTTGCATTTTGTGTTCTCTGTGCCCTATTTGACAAAAAGACTTATGTCAAGTGCCGAGATGACGAACTGCAGCAAAGCGAATTACAAAGGTCTGTAAAGCAAAACATTTAGCGTGTGCCTTTGCAAACAGGCCGTGCGGGCGCTTTGAGCCGGGAGCTCAATGATCAAACGATTACTTACACACTAGCGTACCCCTGCTTTGTGCAAGCAGAGCATCAACCAAAAGGTATATTCGCACCTGTTTCATATATTATGGCCATAAGACTTTGTATTACATCCATGTATTTGTTGAAAATTTTGATTAAAATTCTATCGGGTTATTATTGCAAATATGCTTGTAAAATAAATTATACATTTATTGACTTGGAACTATGGGGTTAATAAACCAGTTGGATGAAATACATAATAAATAATGTACGGGGATACAGACCCGCAGTCAAACCGTATTTGCGGTTGTGTGGAACTAAGTTATAAATAAGTTTCCTGTACTTACTGAATAAATAAATAAATTATTATGGGAAAAAGTAAGTACATTTCATGTTTTCAATTAACATTCCTTTTAGAGTTTGTCTCAACTTTTAACATTTTTTAATTAATTAAATTCAGTTCTCACCGACTTCATAACATAAGCTAGAAACGAACAAATTTCAGAACGCACGAAATATTTTTTTAAAAAAATTCATTCATATTCATTTATTCAAGTTTGGCTGAAAAGAGCTCTTATGAACGTCAAAACTTAAAAACTAGCGCGCCCATTGACTGCGGGCGGGAGCTTGATCGTAAAAGAACGGGCAAGAAAATCGTCAAGGTTAGTTTTTTCTCCCGCCAGCATTTAATAGCTGCAAAAGCAAACAATTTTAATATTAAAATATTAATTTATAACAAACGAACCGACAGAACTGCTGTGATAAAACTCCCTAAATCAAATACAAATCGAGTACCACGTAAAGCAACGTGTTTAATTAAACTTTATTCCAATGGCGGCTCGAACGTTCAAATAAATTGTTTCCCTTCATCCTTACTCCGAAATACTAATAATTTAACATCTGGCTCCGATCCATTTCATTCCTATCTGATGTACATTTGCGGCAAAATGTTTTAGATATATGGTATATTCAATAAAGCCATTTGCGCGATCAAGTAAAGTGTAAATATTTTTATGGTAGTTAAAAATAATGCACATGCATTAAACCAGCCAAACAGACTGTGTAGATATAGACTGAAGAACGCTCTAGTGTAATTTTATTATATTAAAACAAATAGTTGTCTCCATTGTAACTTTGTAACAAATTTAAAACAACCGACTTTAAAACAACAATTTTTGAACACGTTCGGATTCAAACAAAACGAG
Organism: Musotima nitidalis; assembly: GCA_949126915.1. Classification (NCBI taxonomy): domain Eukaryota; kingdom Metazoa; phylum Arthropoda; class Insecta; order Lepidoptera; family Crambidae; genus Musotima; species Musotima nitidalis. Next base: position 4,834,576 of record OX421419.1, read on the forward strand.
CTTATTAGTACACTCGCGACCAAAAGTATGGAATCACTTATTGTACTTGAAATCGGTTCCTCGCGAAACAATCTTGAGCACAATTTTTGTTTATATTCATAAAAATTACTTATTGTAAAGGTATTATTCTTAATTTTAACTTTATAATTAATATCAAATTGATTCAAATCAAGCCAGTACCATTATTTAGTTCTCAAGATCGCGGGGAACTAATTTTAAGTAAATGATTCCAAACTTTTTCTCGCGAGTTATTATGATCCTATGTGTATTTTATTGCTTAAATAAAACAAAAACAATATTGAAACTCAACTTAATAATATCTAAATAAAATAAAAAAAATCGTACATGAACACAGATATTTCTCTTTGGCTGAGTATAATAATACCCATAGTCTTCAAATATCTATAATTATTCGCATGGAACAAGCTCAACAATTTTTGAGGCGAATTATAAGACATATTATGTATATATTGTTACTTAAAATTTAGGATAGTTTTTAAAACAAATAACATTTTTTAAAGAACTGAACTATGTGTTTTTTAAATAAACAAAGCAAATGAAAATAATCAGATAAATTTGTTTATCTATTTGAATAAATCTGTTGACAAAGGGAAACCACAGAGACTAGACTTATCTCTGCGGTCGGGCCACTCATCGGGTGTTCGGAAAACTTTTGTTGCCGAATTCCAGTAAGCCCGCTCTATTCCACTTTTAGTCCGAGAGGTGGTCGACTTTATTGGGTATGTTCTTCTTTAAATCGTTTCTAAAAAAATCAAATTTATTATTTAATCACTAGTTATTTAGGTACTCAAGGGTAGGGTGCCTAATGGGCTCAGTTGACTGGTTTAATTTGTTGGTCCTTCGAACTTAAGCAAAAGTATTCGTTGCGCGGTGAGACCAGACTTCTCACTGCGGTCGGGGCCTCTAATCGTATTTCCAGGAACATTTGTTATCGAAATACAGTAAGCCCCTTCTACTTCTCTTTTAGTCCGAGAGTTGGTACCACTGCTAAAATGAGACCCTGACTAACAACTAAAGACCTGACTGGGGAGTAGTGGAATATATCCACGCTTATTATGAATAATAAATATTTACAAAAAATATTCTTTAAAAGACAAATTAAAGATAAAAGTTTAAATTGCCTATTTATAAAGAGAAAACATATATGCCCGACTTAATTTATATACCCTAATGTACCCAAAAATGTGTGACACCTCTCGTACTATTTTGATCCACTTCAGACTTGGTGGAGCACTATTATCTCTGTTACTTACATCTGTAATTGGTGAAGTTTTGTTTGAATTTGAGTCTTCTTAGACAAATTATCTGCAAGCTATGCTGCAGTACGTTTGAAGAAATTTTCGGTCGGCGGCAACTATGTGCAGACTTGATATTTGATATTCTGTTAGATGTACAATGCGCTAATAAATCGCTTTTGTTTTCAGTATGCGTATGTACTTGCAATGAATTTGCAAACTGGTAATGGAGGCGGCAAAAACTTTTAAATCCTCCGCTTCGATCACGCATCAACATCCCGCAGTTCTAACAAAAACGTTTCTCTTATTTTTTTTACCTGTTTTTAGAAAAGTTATATTTGTATACCAATGTTAACCTATTAACCTATTACTGAGGAACTTTTGAACAAGCTCGAATGCCTGCAAAACAACTGCATCCGATTTATCTTCGGTCTTCGGAAGTATGACCATGTTTCGGTCTCCCGTAAGCAATTGTGCAGGCTTCCAATCAGGTTACGCAGGAATACTCGGATCCTTTGCCTCCTTTATACTTTTCTCTTTAATCCTTCCTACCCTTCATATCTGCGAGAGCAGTTCTCTTTTCTCCACACTCGCGTTGTAAACCTCATCTTCCTCCTGTAATTTCCTCCTTTTAAGTCTGATTTATTTTCTATTCCTTCCCAGTTTATGGTCAGGTTATGGCTTCTTTTAAAAAACATGCCAAAGTTCACTTTTTGTCCTGTTGTTAGGTTTTGGTTTAAATGTTTACACTTCATGTAGCTATAGTTGTTGTTATGTTGTTTGTATCTGTCTCTTTCTTTAGTATATATATTTAGTATATTTTTTTCTGTTTTAATGTATAATTGTTATTTTTTTACCTCTGTATTCAAATGCACATACTAGCCAGTTTAATCTTAAGATTTTTTCTTTTCGCGGGCCAGCTGGAAGATATTTCTAAATGGATAAGTTGTGCCCTGTACCCACTGTTTCTTAGTTTTTCTGTTTGTATATTTCTGTGTGTACTAAATAAATAAATCAATCAATCAGTAGGCAAATCACAACTTAGATCAGCTTATTTGCAGCCAGATTCATTCATCAAGTCGTTTATTAATTAATTATTTAAATTGATTAAGCCTACGAAGATCACAGTGAGATATTGAGACATCGGTCGTATTAAAAGTAAGTTATAGTTGAATATATGTAGCCATAAATGCACTGTTATTGGTTTAAGGAGATCGAAAGCTTCAAAACTCGTGAAATATTAGGGTGCAGTTATGTCGTCTATAAAATAAAATAAGTAGAAACTCTTGAATCCAATTTCTCGGAATATTTAATAAAACTGCTTATTGAACTTAGCGTCACAGCTTATATTAAATTGACATGTTTTATTAAAAAGATAACTGATTTGCATTATCTTCAATGTTTTTAGTGTCAATAGTGAGCAGGAATTCTCACTACGTAATTAAATCGAAATCAGGCCTACTCTTATGCAAATATAATATTTAACAGAGATCGTTTAGATCATGGGAATATTTCTTTTCTGTACATGTATACTTTTATAACACATAAACAACTGAGGTGAATGGAAGGAGCAGGTCAGTATTTCATTAGAAGACATTATGTCTTCAATACCTCTTCTAGTGGAATAGAGCAGTAAGCTTCTTTTAACGTTCCTGACGTTTTAGAAAGTTCAGCGCCTCGGACAGCTGTTTCACAAGGTTCCAGACATCACGGGTGTTTTTCCCTCAATCCATAGATAAAGGGAACAAAGATAAAGGAAACTGAGAGCAGGCAGAAGAATGAAAGAGTATTTTATTGGAATTGTGTCTATCATTATCCTCTTCCAGTGGTTGCAATTTAGAAAACAGCTTTTTCTTGCTTTGTTGATTGTCTTGTACGTTCAGCGCTTAGTACAGCTGGTCCATCCGGTTTCGGATATCACTCAACCAGTTGAATGGATGGAAAAAGAGGCAGGGCAAAAGGATGAAGGAGGATTACACCAGGAGAATTGTATCTATAATAAAATATTTTTATTATTATTATTAATTAGCCTTACATCTTCAAGTGGTTGCAACTCAGCAGTCAGCTTCTCGATCTGAGCGCGCAGCTCCCTCTCTTTGCGTATTTGATGTTCTCGCACGTTTAGCGCCTCGTACAGCTGGTTCACCAGGTTCCGGACGTCACTCAAACGGGTGATCTCTTCGCTACTCAGCCGTTCCTGCAACAAATATTGTTCTAAATGAATCAAGGAAGATATAAGCAAACAAACACCTAATACAGTTTCGAATTATAATTGTGCCGACACCAGCAAATAAATCTGTATATCAGCATTAGTTCGCATAACATTCTATTGGTTTTGAGGGTTCCATATATCAATGACAGTAATGAAGCCTTACAGACACGTCCCCAAAGTTTTATTGATAACTTAAAAACAATGTTGAATTAAGTTGTCCTATGTGTTTTATCACATAAAGTTAAAATGGGAATAAAAATTACCTTCAAATATAACTTTGAAGTTCTTAATAAAAGAAAACTATAATGTCGAAAAAGTTAAACTATAGAGCTCATCATCATATAGCTTATATGCCAAATAAAAATGCTTGAGATTAAACTGCCGTTCCGTACAGGCAATTCTAATGTGAATGTCTTAAAACATCAATTGTTTATGTTATATTATTGTTATATTTACTATATATATATAGTATGTGGAAATATTTAATAGGTGTATCCAATCAGCGGCTTGGGAATCTACTCCCACGGTGCATAGTGGTAATGATTATATACCAACTTATCCACAAGTTGTAACGGATCTGGTACAAAAAAAAGACAAGCTAGAAAAAAGTGGCAAGAATCTAAATATCCTGAACATAAACGAGTATATAATAATTTGGTTAAAAAACTTAAATATATGCTACATAAAATTAGAAACGAAGATCTAGAAAACTTCGTACATAACCTTGATGCCACAGCAGCAACGGACTATTCGTTATGGAAACTCATTAAAACTATTAAAAGACCAATCACTTTCCAGTCACCCTTACGCAAAGAAGATGGTAGTTTCGCAAAAACTGATGCAGAAAAGGCAAGGCTATTTGCTAAACATTTGTCCTGCGTATTTACTTCAAATCCTGATTTAGGATCAACTAAAATAGACATAGTTAAGGAAAGCATGTCCCTGACCCACCAGCTATCACTTCCTATCAAATGTCTCTCCAAAAACGAGGTACACCAAGCAATTCGAAGTCTGGACTCTAAAAAGGCCCCCGGATACGATCTCATAACAGCAAAAACGCTAAAGGAATTACCGGACATAGGCACAACATTCTTAACACAATTATTTAATGCTATTTTAAAGCGCGCTCTCATTCCTGAGCAATGGAAAACAGGTGAAATAATTCTTATCCTTAAGCCTGGAAAGGAACCCGATAAAGCAACTTCATATCGCCCCATAAGTCTACTGCCTATAGCTTCTAAATTGCTGGAGACTCTCGTTATGAAAAGATTGCTACCGGAAATTAAAAAATCTAACATAATACCTTCGCACCATTTTGGATTTCGTGAGGGTCATGGAACGATTGAACAGGTCCATCGACTAGTGAATGAGATCAACAGAGCCTTTGAACAAAAAAAGTACTGCTCGGCAGCCTTTCTAGACATCTCGCAAGCTTTTGATCGGGTTTGGCACCAAGGCCTACTATTCAAGATCCTGAAAACCCTGCCACCAAAATACTATCTATTTTTAAAATCGTATCTTACACGACGTCACTTTTATGTAAAGCTGGGAGATGAAAATTCTGAGCTTCATGACATTAGGGCGGGAGTCCCACAATGAAGTGTTATGGGACCAATCCTGTACCTTATATACACGTTTGACTTACCATTAGCACAAAACGTACTCGTCGGCACCTTCGCCGATGATACTGCGGTGCTGGCTACTCACGAAGATCCCCAAATTGCATCCAACATGCTGCAGCGTAGCCTAAATGAGATATCTCTGTGGCTGCGCGACTGGCGCATTAAAGCGAATGAGTCCAAATCTGCACATATGACCTTTTCACTCCGACATGGCTTATGCCCTTCAGTCTTACTGAATGACATTCAAATACCTCAGTGCGAAGAAGTACGCTATTTAGGTATAATCATGGATAGAAGATTAACATGGAAAAAGCATATTTTCAACAAAAGGAAAGCACTAGGCATACATCTGAGAAAAATGTACTGGCTGATGTCTCGACATTCAAAATTATCACTAGTGAATAAAATACTCCTATACAAATGCATTTTAAAGCCCGTGTGGTCCTACGGAGTTGAACTGTGGGGAACTGCATCAAACTCAAACCTAGAAATCCTCCAACGCTTTCAATCTAAAATGCTTCGCATCATTACAAAAGCACCTTGGTATATTACCAACAATCAGCTCCATAGCGCCCTGAAAATACCGATGGTTAAGCAGGAGATACTTAATAGGCTAAAGATCTACGCAAAACGCATCAAAGCGCACCCAAACGCACTTGCTAGCAGCTTAATGGCAAGAAGTTCATCTAACAGACTAAAAAGAAAAGCCCTTCAAGACCTCGTATAACGTGTTGGCAATATGAAAATGGATTGGTCACTGGACTAATATCATTTCAAGACCCTTTTGGACCGTTTAACCTCTAGCTAAATGCCTAAGAATTAGGCAGATCGCAAGATATAGATAATTAAAAAAAAAAAAAATATATATATATATATATATATATATAATAGTTAACGAAACATTTTTTTTGCAACTTCTAGGTTGACTCAACTTAAAACCATGGTTTTCAACCCAGGAACTCACAGTTCAACCGGATATGGCTGAATTTCAGTTATTACATGGAGCAACTGCCGTCTGACCTTCGCAACCTAGAGGAAAACACCAGTCTATGGTTAAACCAGCTGTCAGTATGTTAAAAGGCACTGACTTCCTAATAACGACTGCCTATGTTTGTGACAGCCGGGACCAACGGCTTAACGTGCTTTCCGAGACACAGAGCAATCGATTATTACGCACAAAACTTTGAAAAGTCACAAGTTCGAAAGGTTTCAAAAAGACTTAAGTAAAATTTACATTAAATTTAACCCGAGACCCTCTAAATTTAAATATTTTTCTTAAATTGAGTCGGCTAGATTACCTACCACACAGTTTTAATACATTCTTTGTTAATGTTTACAAAAGTAAATAAACTTTGCTGATTGATTAAATATGGCTTAAGTTTAGTTAGTGATTTGAGATGATTATTCGCTACTCTTATTAGCTAGCTTATTACTCTTATTAGATCTCTAAAATAGCTAGCTAGCTATTTTAGAGATCTACGCAAGTGAAGTCAGAAGCAGAAGGTAGTAGTTACATAAATTAGGGTTGTATATTTGTAAACAAATTTCATTTACAAATTATTAAAAAAATATTAAATGTTTTTTGGTTTTTTGGTCAATTTACCGATCGGAGAATTTCTAGCTGTCATAATAGTCGCACTCGCGTACTACTACTGATTTCCTTTAACGAATTTTCGAGAGCGAATGTAAATGTTCTTTCTGGCAATTAATCATAAAATCTAGTCATTATATTGTTGCTACAATGTTTTCCGTTAGTTAACTAAGTAGTGAAATAAAGTATAGCCAGCTAATGGGATTTCTCGCCACCTCTGCAAGTATTTTATTTGTTCAACTAACGAATGTTTAAACTAGGCTAAACTGTCCGAGCGGGGCAGGCACACAGACAAGCTTGGCAAGCTGTTTCAAAATGCATCAGGCAACCCAGATGGAAAAAAACAGAATCTAATAACGTTGCCAATATCTACGAGTCTAGCAACTCGTCTGCTATTCATGACTATTTGCTGTGAGGCTGGTGTTTCCTTTAAATTGTTCTTTTATTTTTTTCAGATATTCTAGTTAATTAATTTTTGAACACTGGTCACCGGCACAATGTGATCGGTTGTTTGGCGTTTAAATACCAATATTGCAGTAATATTTTTACGCTAACTCAGTGTCAGATAAACCTACTTTGGTTATACTGGGCAATTTCTAAAGGCGAAGTACGAACAGTGACATTATAATGATCATCTTTGAGCTTTATGTTACGTTTCCACCACAGAAGTGCGAAGAATGTGTTTGTTAAGAACCAATAGAATCGCTTCATTTACCTAACTCAACATTCCGTTGATACTTAACAAACACATCACTCGCAACGCATCCTCACACAACTCAGGTTAAAAAGCAGACAAAATTTCCGATTTACACTTATATACGCTGTGGCACACTGTGAACTATCTTTAACTTTGACAATCGGCTTAGCAGTATGAGTGGTGAATATCGAGCGTTATCAGCAGGTTGATTTGACTAACTTTAACAGTGGTTTATTTCTATGAAGTCAGTGTTTATAACGCACAGTAATTAAATAAGTATATTAGTACGGTGATGACACGCAGCAATGTTGTTGCTGCCAAATTACAGTTATATTGTCGTTTTTAGTCCGATCTAGCAGCTTATAACACTACATTTTGACGGTTGCGTTTACGTCGAAACAACGACGTTCAAATACGTAGAATTTTGCATTAGTTAATTTGCCATCAGCTGTTGCTAGTTACTGACACACTCTACAATCATCTATTCGACATTCCCTCACTCGTTGTAATCTTTACAACGATCTTGATTTAACACATAAGCATTTTATTTCAAATTGCTAATCCATAGTTTAATATCACAATTTATATCTACTTCTATTTACGCGATGAAACATACGAAGTAAAACAAATTTCACAGATTTAAATCATTGTTGTAATCGATGCACAATAGTGCTATTTTATTACGACGACAACGACGTTTCGAACACACACATCACAGAAATACGTGGTCACAGGGAAACATTGACAGGAGTCTAAACAGCCTATCCCTTAACTCATCCCTTAAATCATACAATTTTGCATACGTTCGAATTAACGAAAAACTAGCTTCTTGCACTGATTCCAAGTGGTACATTCCAACGATCCGGAAACCAATAAATGGCGATTTAAATGTGTAACATGTGTTGTATCCCATCACACCTAATTAAAAAAAAAGTTCAATGTATTATTATCATTACAAATACATTATAGATTACGGTTTCTTCTCATAACCATCCTTGGCCCTAGTGAAGTGGAGCTTCTAGTTTGAAGTGAACTATGGTGTGCCCAAAAGTATTTTGCGGGTGTTTTGCCAACGCCAAGTGAAAACTGAGGCTAAATTATGGCGCAGAATGTAAATCTCTTTGCCATGGAAATGCATCACATGGACATTTGCTCTGCGGTGCTTTTGTGAATATTGCATTTTGCAAGGATGCACAATAAAACGTGACAGGACTTATGATGTAACAGGAATAGAGGAATTACTAGCACGAAGCTTTTTGACGCCCTAACCAGTTTAGCCGCTTTTTCGAGCAAGTCTCCTTTATATATTCAAATGAAGGATATTTTTCTCAGAAAACATTGCAAATCGCTATTTCTAGGGTTTATGTAAATTTACAAAAGTGTTTTTTTAAGTATTTATCATAATCATAATTTATATTGACAGACAGTTCAATTTGGTCGTTTTTCGTTTTGGGCAATGAAACACTATTTTGTTCTTAAGTTAAAATTAAGCAATAACTTCTGACTGTAGTATATTTTGTCAGCATAAGAAAAAGAGAGTATAGGTGTACCAGTCGTCTGCTAGTGCTGTGTGCCTACAGTCGGCTACGCTTTTATTATTATAGTAAATTTCACAAAAAAATAAAGATATTACCCTCGTGAACCGGCAGAGCATATTCGCCTGATATTTAACATTTTCCGTCAATAGCATTAAACTTTATTTTCACTTTTCTGTTATGTTAACTCCTCTGCGTTTCTCTTGGTGCGCGCTGAACGGCCCCAAATTTCACTGTGTATTTATTTTACTGTAGCTTTGTGAAACATCACGGAAGTGGTAGTTATAAATCTGTGAATCCACGAACATTTTAAACCAAAGCGACATAGAGATTTTGTCACAAAGAGAAATACAAGCAAATGAAATTCAAAGCTATTTAAAATACATATTTATTGCTGAATACATGCATATATACTTTTAGTATCTAAGTTTTAAGATAATGCAAATAGCTTTTCCATACTAAAGTTAGAAACATAAAAATTAGGGCTATTGGCCCTGTTATGTTTATAAGTATTGTATTGTTTTAAATCTATTTGTGGGATTCGGTATTTAAAGTAAAAGTAGTTTATTGCATTCATGGGTAATAACATTGTCCAGTACCTTACATGAACTTATTGTTAAGTATTAATCTACTATCTTGGACGGGTACCTACGTAACATTACAACCAAGTAAACATGTCTCATTGTTAACCAATGCATGAACTCGGAAGAAACGACGACATTTCTTTGATTTGCTACGTCCGAGAATGCCTAAATTATTAATGTCACTTACATCTGCACCCAATTTCCCAAATTCTGTACAACAGAGTACGGTCAACAAATTGATCAGTCCAAGCTGACTGATGTGTTGGCATGAACAATATATAAAGTTACTTTATATAAACCTTATCCCGGTTCAGTTTTTCTACTTCTTGTGTCCTAATGGTCTGCTGCACATTTTTCTACTTCTCTACACGTTTGTAGCAGAACATTTTTTTCTTTTTGATTGATATGGACTCACTCGATTAGATTTATTAGTCAAGTGCTATGACACATCAAACTATATTTGCTAATGAATTCAATAGTATGCAGCATTTTCGAGCTGAAAGCTACTTACCGGTTAGCGGTTGGCCGACTAGCGGTAAGCAAACGGTTTCCGAAACAATTGAAACAGTGAGATTTCAATTGTGATATCGGATTAAATCAATAATTTGCGAAAGCGAAACGATTTTATTTATGACCCGAAATCTAGGAGTGGATATAATTCGATTTGGTCGTTGGTTCTTACGATTAATCGATTAATTAGACACAATGGAAGGACAATAAAATATTATTTTGTGCTTGCTCAGCGACGATTTTATTATGTTCTTAGCCACCCCCGTCCGGCCGTTGCAGGTGACTGAGATCTGTCCTTTTATATGATTATAACTATTTATTAAACCAGTATTTTTTTGTCATTTTAAGACAGCTATTTTGAAAGTAAAAACCACTATTCATGGAGGATCCATGACATTGGTCAAGAACAGTTCAAAATGTAAAGATAGACTAGACATTGTAACTTTTTAAATTTTTGACGACATTGATTTTTGTTGGACAAAATTGTTATAGTCAGCGTGTACCGGCCACCATCTGAATATGAAAATTTAGGTATAAAATTCGAAAATCATTTATGAGGCATGGTAAACAATATTGTAAAAAAATTCACAAGTTATTCTAGATTCGCCTTTGGAAAATTTAAACTAACTGTTAAGACATCACCAAGAACGGGTATGTTACATTGTTAAGGATTGCGTAAACGACAAAAACGCTGAGTTTTAACATTTACAATGATAAAAGTTTTGTTTTGCGGCTCTGCTTGTATAAACATAATCTTTTACTTACACCCTTTCTAGAAGTGGCATTTACGTAATTGTTTTTTTTAATAAGACTGCTTGTAAACGATTTATTTATAATACTATGTATAGATTGTTTTAATGGCTGCATAGCATAACTCATACCATATGGTATACTACTTTACAGTAAAACATATTTGTGGTTTGCAGCACATTTCATTAATGTTCTTTTAAAACTTTTTATCCTTTCTACCTTTCTACAGTGGTGGCGTCATGCGTGGGGTCGTCACGTTCCCTAAAATATAGTTCAGCGGAACGATGGCTGGTGCTTGCGTCATACTTGTGAACGGGCGCCGCCAGTGGTGACTGGTCTGCTCATGTCTACTATTTTATCCGTAATTATTTTTATTTTGCTAAAAAGGAGTTATTGTTTTTTTATCTTTCAAATCTTGTGACTGCAGAACACAAGTTTTTGTAGACTGATTAACATTAAGTACTTGTTTTTAAACTAGCGGAAGAAAAAACCAACCTCGACGATTTTCTTGCCCGTTCTTTTAGGATAAATCTCCCGCCCGACCGCAGTGAATGGGCGCGTTAATTTTTAAGTTAAAAGTCGAACTTATTTGAACTTATATTGAGTCAAACTTGAATAAATAACTTTCGACTTTGAATTTATATTTAAGTTTTATTATGATTCTTAATATTTTCTGGTAAGAAAATTATTATTTTTTCATTTTATGTTACTCAAGGATGATGTAGCAAGGATGATGTAACGGAGAAAGTATTACCTAAATCCGTCCAGTAGTCTTTAAGTGTATTAGTAACAGATCCATTTTTTTATAAATACTAAAAGAAAAATCTTTTCCACATTTTATATTATAATTTAGATAAACAAAAATGTGACTCGCCTTTCAGTGGTTAATAAATCAGTTGAGACCTTGTTCGAATCTCGCCGATATAATACGAACGTAAATCCACTCTTATCGAATCTTCTCAATATGAAGGGTTAACTATGTATGTCACAATGTTAAATATTCCTTTTATTAAAACAAAGAAAAATAACAGTGACATATAGGGAAATTCACTACAAGTATTTTTTTTTTATTTTGCTACGAGACCAACCTCTTTTCTCGCACGGGACATTGCCACAAAGTCATGCACCATTGCGCTGCCAAAGTTCCTCAGGAAATCTTATTACAGGGCGGAACTCATTACGACTTCAGGTGGATCCCGACGGGAAAAATGTACATTTAAGGAAAACGAACGACACAAATGGCGGGGAAACGATTCCGTATATTATGTACATAAACTAAACTGTTCCTGCAATTACGGGATATGAGAATAAGAAGACATTTTAATTAAAATGCGCTGATAAACTGAACTCCGACATACTTTGCTCTTTCGAGAAATGTATTCATTCATCATGTCTGCCTTAAAATGTCCACTGCTGAACATTAGCCTCCCCAATAGATTACATTATGCTGGGAGTATTTGCCCATAATCACCACACAAGCCAGTACGCAGAACGACGCTGCTGCCCATCATCCCGTAGGATATCTCTTCGTCGACTCTTACGACTCCCCGTGAAATAAGAGAGAGTGGCACTATTCTAGGCCATATATTACATACAAGAAAAACATTATTTTGAATTAGGTCATTTAGAAAACGGAGCAAACAATTTAGCTGCAGAAATATAAAATGGTTAAAATAACAAAAGTGCTTACAACACACTCAGCTCAATAACTGGAAGTATCTAACTATAAGCTAACGTGTTCCTTAGGGATGCCTCAGAGCAAGATCTCGCTACAGCAAACTTAATCAATACGAGCTTAAGAACAGCCACTGCGCCACTTTAAACTTACACAGAAGTTCTTAACCAAGTGCCTATAGAAATTGAACGATAAAATTAATATCATGTATTTCTTACCTTGTATATTCGTTACCTATACCTCTACATTTGCATATTTTGTAATTATAATGGTTACATTTCTACCTTAGGCTGTGGCAGCATATAGGTATAATTTGTTAAAGCCTCGATTATCTTCTATCAAATTTCATAAAAATAAAGCTCATTGGTAGGTAAGAACTATATACTTTTTCTATTTCGGAATTCAAGAAAGCAAGAACACCATTACCACAGCAATGCCAAATATTGTACTGCCTAATGGTATCGCTATTTTTGATAACTTATGCTGGATTTTTGAAAACCACTATGGCGTGGAGGTCAGTGCACTCCGATCCTGAGGTCGTGGGGTCGATTCGCTAGACAGGAGAAATCTTAGTGTGCATGAACATGAATATTTGTTCTGGTCTGGGTGTTTCCTGTGTATATTAAGTATGTATTTACAAAAGGGCTCCTACCATAGATATATCAGGAGTAAAGCCTACCTCACCTGCAAGTGGTGCACCTGCTGTTTAACGGAAGAGGCTCTGGCGATTATAAAAGTTCCCGGTAAGCGGCAATAGGCTCGTCATCTATTACGTGGGACCAACAACATAATTGGCGACCTCCCCAAGCCCACGCCTTCGAAGAAACGTGTGTGTATGTAATTACAAAAACAAAAAATATGTAAGTACGTTTGATTTATTTTTAATCATATGCACGGAAAGAAATTATGAACTAGTTTAGTACCCAGCAAATATACTTTACTAGTAAAATAAATGTAAAATTACAAATTTGGATGAACAAGAGAAGTTATATAAAAATTTGATTCCTTTTTAAAATTATTTATTCATTGCAAATTGGTTTTAATGGACAACTTTAATTAAGACTTGCTCTAACATAGATACTAAAAAGTTTACTTAAATATGAACTTCTGCTTCTCAGTCACCAAAGTTATTCAGTAAATTTACCGGATTACTTACAAGTTAATACTAAAACAATTTAGTTCCGACCATCTTTATCCAAAGCCGGATGTCATACATATGTTTTCGCTTGAGAAGAAAAAATTATATGCGAAACTGTAGGAGGAAGATTTTCCCGAATCCCTACCGAGTTTCTGGAACTCCTTTGTCTGTGTAATCTTTGGAATATCTGGGCAGATCAAAGTTTTCCTCTTCTTTATTTATTTACTTTGTTGCTAATAAATCGGATACACGGAATATAGGATCGGGTTTATAATAGATTAGTGTAGAATAATGTCCAAAAAAAATTGCTTTGAACTGTGTTATAAACTATTGAAAGCTTATATATTTGAAGCACACCACCTTGCGCTTCATAAAATATAACGGCTAAAGTAAGTACCACCAAGACACCAAAAGCATTACAGCGTGTTCTCGACCCTTTTAAAGCCCTTTTTAACTATTTTAAACTTAAACGGCTGTGATCTCTTGAGGATACCTCGCCAGGTAAATCATTCCACTACCCTAAAGTCCGCGGCGAATGATCATATAATTGAAAGGTTATAAAGGCCATATAAAGGGAGTAAGTATAATGGTAATTTTATTGAGAAATAAATTCATAAAGCATACTAACTTTAAAATGCCTTACACCTGGCCTCATTTATGTGACGCAATAATAATTCATAAAATGAATCTGAACATGAAAATGCGGTCCAGATATAATTTTATTTCAGAGCAATCTCGTATTTTTATGTTATAGCCGAGAGGTTCTGCATTGGCTATGCCACGAAAATCTAACAAGGAACGAGTATGGCGCTGTGCCAACCACCGAGTCCTCCCGTTAAATTAAAAAACTCTCTGAACGCGACTTTGGAATAGAAGAAAAGTACCAAAAATACTGCTTTATAAAAACAATTTGGTTATACGCTGGTGACACGTCATAACAGGTGATTTAATATAACTTTCCACAAATTAAGTGCTGTGGACGCTGCGGTTTAGCATATGAAAATTATATCAATTCGAATGTTATGTCATAATTTGAGTGTTTTTATTTATTTATTATTATAATATTAAAAAGGAACTAGCCAAGTTGTTAAGACTAATATTAGGTAAGTATGTAATGATTTTAATTGGAAATATCAAGCGCATGAAATACGTAATGATCACAGTGTCTCAATATATGCTTAATCTAATAGCATGGTTTTGAAGCATCTACTTAGAAATACGTTTTTATACTTTAGAGAACCTGCGCAGAAATGCAGAGTTTTTTCAGTGCGCAAATATTTAACGAGCTTGTGAAGTATTAAGTCAAATGAAATAAAATTTCTACTCAAATAACCTTAGGAAACATAAGACAAATTTAAGCCGCCCGTTTAAGATGGCTTAAAGCCTTTGAAGAATTTGATTGTCATTAGCTCAATTATATAATCAGAAGAACTAGAATTGAAGAGGCGACCAAATTCACAGATTCGTTTTCATTAAGAGGCATAGTTCGAAAAGGTAATATGCTATTTTCTGCCAGATACACAAACATTTAATTTCTATCTTTCCCATAAATCCAGTGACTGCAGGACGCGATTAAACAAACAAACAAATGGGCAATTCACAGTTAAAATAGCTTCATCAATAGTAACTATTTCCTATACTATTTGACGACCGATTGTGTAGGTATTATTATAAGATGACTAGCTCTAAAGCCAACTAGCACCTTTGGGCGCACTAAGCGACAATTAAGCACTTAAACAAATGAATGTACTATGTACGCATCAATTACGAATGGTAATGCGGTAACTAATTTGCTAGTGGGATTGAATAGGTCCCTAGTGCAAGTGAATAGCGTTTTCGCAATTATTTTTAAACACTTCTATTGTAATTTCTTGCTGTTCGTTTTTAATCTTTAGTAATAATAATAATAATAATAAATTTTTATTTCAGAAATTCCATATTTTGTTAGTAACAATGTTCTTAGCCTAGTGTTAGTAAAAATGAAAAAGAAAATAAAATAAAATAAAATTAAGTTACAGGTCTCGCATGTAGACCTATCCAGTGTGCTACTAATTTAGAGTCCCACCGGGTGATACAGGCAGTCAGGATGGCGCTGGCGCTGCCGCGTACGCGCGTCTGCATCGAAGCACAGCGCTTACGCATGATCGCGTGGAAACCGTCCACGCGTGACTCCGCGAACATACCACTTGCGCTACAGTACCGCGGCAACCCCATCAACACCCTAAAAGCGTTATTATATTGCACACGCAGGGCGTCACATGCTCTCTGCGTGTACTTAGCCCACAAACTGCACGTGTAGAAGGTCTGACAGAAAGCTCTAAATAGTGTGACCTTCACTTGTTCTGTACATCGTGCGAATCTGCGGGCCAACATATTACATCGAACAGATAACGCCCTACGCTCCCTCTCCATGTCCATGTCATCTTTAAGGTCCTCCGTGACCCAGTGGCCCAGATACTTAAAATGGCTGACGCGGTTTAATGGTGTGCCATTGAGAAAAACAGGAGGTATCTCTGAGTTGTCTTTTTTCGGAACTTTAAAAACCATAAACTCACTTTTGTTTACATTGTATCTGAGCCCGTGGGCCTCCGCGTACCCTTCACATATACGGAGTAGCTTGCGCAATGCACTGATAGAAGGGCTGAGCAGCACCATGTCATCAGCGTAACTTATATTGTTTATGCAAATTCCGTCTATGTGACAACCAATGCCGGTGCTGCCCAGCTCCTCAATCAGGCGATCCATATATAAATTAAACAATTTTGGAGAGGTTAAGCCCCCTTGCCGCACCCCACACTCCAAAACATACTCTTGTGTGTAACTATTCGCCCACCGAACCATATTTTTCTGATTTTTGTACCAGTACTGAAATAAAGATACAATTTCAGAGGGCAAACTAGTGTCGTGATACATCTTTTTCCATAGCAGCTGGTAAGAGACCAGGTCGAAGGCCCTGGAGAGGTCCAAGAAACACGCGTACACAGGTGTTTTTCGCGCGGTGTAATATTGCACAGTCTGCTTGAGGCTCAGGATTGCACTTTCCGTGGATAGACCGGTTCGGAACCCGAACTGTCCATCGTGCAGGTTTATGTGCTTTGTTAAATGACCATCAAGCAAACTGTCCAACACTTTTGCTATGACCGTTGCTAAGGATATAGGTCGATAATTAGTCCTATCTGAGACATCTCCAGTCCTGTTTTTTACGATAGGAACAACAATGGTACACATAAGATCGTCCGGCAGGTAGGAATGTCTAATACACATATTAAATAACATCGCTAATACGTCCGGCAGGTGAATGCCAGCATGCCGCAGGTGCTCAATGCTGAGGCCATCGTGACCTGGTGATTTCCCTCTTTTCAATGACTTAATAGCAGTGTCCACATCATTTGCTGTAAAAGTAACGCAACAATCCCCAGGGATAGCCTCAACAGCAGGCACCGATGACATTTCAGACCGCATAGGTTTAATAAGCGACTCAACTCTGAAATGCTGCTGAAATAGTCTCGCGATTTCACGTGGGTCGTGTTCACCTCCTACGCTAACGGGCAGGCTCGGCTTAAGGTTCAACTTATTTGTTGATTGCCAAAATTTTGAAAAATTATTATTTGAGTGGTGTTGTGCTATTATGTCCATTTTTATTTGTTGTTGATTGTTTTGACACCATTTTAGTTTCACCTTAAATAAACGCCTAGACTCAGCCATGTCATTATACATCTGCCCAGAACTAGGTTTACCATAGAACAGCCAATTCTGATAGCATTGCCGTGCCCTCCCGTGAGCCTCTCTTACATGTCTATTCCAGCCTATAATGCGCTTGCCCCTACAGTGATTTACAGTCACACTACAAGAACATTTCGCTCCTTCTGTCATTATACAGACCAATTTTTTATACATATCATTAATTAATGATTTATGATTTGCAATATTACAGTTTTTATTAGAACAGGACGTCAATTCCGCTTGTAAGTCAATATATTTTAATTTTGAGTGACAATAGCTATGATATTTTTCAATTTGACTATCCTGTCTTTCTCCCCATATTACATAATCTTTACCATAATTAGACATATTATATACAATTTTAGGTTTTATCAAATTAAAATTACAGATTAATTGCATCGGGAAATGGTCAGACCAGTAGGTATCATATAATATTGACATACTATTTATGGTAGAACGTGCCGCACTAGTAACCACACAGTGATCCAACCATCTGCGGCATCCGTGAGCTTCACTCACAAAAGTGTATGAATCATTCGGTAATAAGTCAATGTCAACACAGGTCCACGATTGGTCATCACAAAAGTCTAAAAGTTGTATTGCAAATGACTCACCCGGGTGTGCGTTGAAATCTCCTAACACGTAAACACATTCAACATCTTCATTTTCAATTACAGAATTTATTTCGCTTAAACACTCTGTAAATTCAATTAAATTGTCCTTTGAGTCCGTTGGCATATACACAGTTATGATTAACATCGAACGCTCACATATATCTACCTTAATAGCCGCTATACGATTACTACTACATTGTAACACTGACACTGAGGGAAACACAGCCTTCCTCCATAGCACTGCCACACCTCCGCGGGGTCGGCCGCGGAGCACTCCGGCCGAGGTGTCCACAGCTGACTTGCCGGTGAACGCAAACTTGTCGCTTATGCTGCCCAGAAAAGAAATATCGTGCGGCATTAGCCACGTTTCTTGAAGTGCTACTATGTCAGCTGTTTCACATAGTTGTCGTACACATTCCACTGATCTTATAATATTTTTGCAATTAAAAGTTACGAATTTAACGCTGTCGCTCATAATATTTCTAAGCAAGTATACACTTAATGTAGGTATAACATTATACATAGCGGTGTACTTATAATAAATTATTTCCCACTGACAATACTGTTACTTCTTGTTTTGAAGTTCACAAAGCGCCGGTAAGCGACGCCTTCGGGCCAAAAATCGTCATTCAAAAAGATTTCCAATTTATTTTTCGGTATAAATATTTTGTACGCGTCATATTGTTTTGTTACTTTCATATTCATTTTTTCCAAACGTACAGTAACATCAGTTTTACTCGCAATATAACTAAGTATATCACACTCAGGCACATTCTTCGCGACATTGTAAACATAAATAGGTACTTTTATGTCCGCCGCTTTAAAGCTTACATCTGTGCTTGACACTGCTTTTCCTCTGCTTGCAGTAAACCGGTTCCGTAAACGCCGCCTCTGCACAAGGGTCCATTCCTCATTTTCCTTTGGTGCTTTCCAATTACCTTCGCGTACAATCTCGGCCAAAGATACTCTTTTGTTCAACCCACCGTTGTTTACATTCGGAGTTATTGAGTATCTTAACTGGCCTGATTCGTTCACAGGTGTGTGCGCGTGAGTCACCGACTCGAGCTCGCTGCTGGCCGCGGTAGTGGGATTAGCGTTAACGTTCGCTAAGCTAATGTTTTTCGATGTACCCGCACTTTTGGAAACTGATTGGGCTATATCTTGGAAACTCGTATTATTACATAAATCTTTGCATGGGGAGCAATCTATGTGATTTGTGCCCACGTATGGTAGTCCCATAGGACCACTACAACAGTCATCGTTGCTCTCTAACAAATAGCCGCCTCGCTTGATGTTGACATTACTGGCGGTACATGCAAAATTGTTGACTATAGATGTTGTTTTAAGGTTTTCGAGATCACACTTTACAGTATCTAAGTTTTCCCTGGTGACATACTGTTCCTTAATCTGATTCAACTCCTGCTTCACGATCATTAAATCCTTTAAAATTCTCGTGACATCGACGTGATCAAACAGTACCGGCGGTAATTTATGTAGGTCACGGGCCACAAAAACCGGTAAAACTTCGGGATCAGATTCCTTCAGCATGCATATGATGTCATCTATTTCACGGAGCTTTTTCCCATCTCTCTTCCTCACTTTCTTACGCTTTTCCGTAGGCAAAGATTCACACAGAAGATTTTTAGCACCATGAATATCTTCATCAGTAAATGCACTGACACAAATTTGACTAATACTCTCCTCGTTCATCACATCGATTTTATTACTAACAAACGCTAGAACTTCGTTAATAACTATATTGCAACTCGAACACTTTAACAATTTAGAAGCCATGATTCTCGCACGTCCGCGCGTCGGTGAGTGCGCGACTGACTGTAATAAGACGACCGATATGGCGTGGAGGTCAGTATACCTACACTCCACTCCAGAGGTCGTGGGTTCGATTCCCACATAGGACAAATCTTTGTGTGCATGAACATGAATATTTGTTCTGGTCTGGGTGTTTTTCTATGTATTTTAAGTATGTATTTACAAAAAAAAGTGTTTAAGTATGTTTATCCGTTGTTTAGTATCCATAACACAAGTCCTTTCTTAGTGATACTTATCTTGGAACTATATAATTGGTGTAATTGTCAGAAAATATTTATTGCTTTATTTATTTAAGACAATTATATAATTATATCTTCTAAAAACTGTTGATGTTAAAATGTATAATTAGGTTATAAGAAAAGTGTTGTAAAAATCTAATAATGAGGTTAAAAGAAACATAATTGTCTTCTTGGTATAAGAGTTCACCACCGATATTCGTCATCGACTCATACACCTCTTTCTCGATCATGGCATTCTTTATAAACTCGTTCTTTCCCATTCCCGCTGTAAACGTTCATATTATTCACTTTTCTCATTACATGCTCTTCGTCTCTTTAATTTTTTTCAGTAAAAACGGCTCTTTTTACATTACCTCTAACACATTATTTTACCGCTATAGTTCAGTATAATTACTTCTATATTAGACAACAAAACCCAATATTAATTGCATTACTCTTCGCCATTGACTAATACTGACGAAATTCAGATGTGCTATTTTCGAAGAGGGTTAGCCGTAATGATTGAGTACATTAATAATGGAATACAGTCAGTTTTCGCCCCAGATTATTGCTACGCATTGAGCCCAGTCCACATTTTCATTAGCAGATTATTCCTAATAACAACGCTAGTCGGGATTTAGTATTCATTTGCTATTACTATTAGGCCACATATGACAAAGTCAGCCAGGTTGGGTCGACGAACCGTTATAAAAAAATAATAAAACAGAAGTTAAATGAAATTGAAGCATAGCCGGAATTACGATGAGAGGATTTACTTGAGCAATTGCAACTATGGAGGAAGTTCCAAAACTAATAAGTAAACGTAAATAAAACTGGAGGCACACGACTTAAATCTATTCTTGCTCAAGAAATAATCGGCTATGCTAACTGCTTATCTTCTCCATCTCTTTTAATTTCATGACGCTAGCTACAATGAAATGTTACAATCAAAAGTGGCGACAATTTAATCAGACTCGTGCTACGAAAACACCAACCAAAATAGCTGGACCTGGTTACATAATGTTATTTAACAATTATTTATCAACAATTATGTACTTGAATCCTACAATAATAATTAAACACTGCTTATGAAAACAAGTAAATGAAGTGGAAACTTAAACCACTGTGTTGAACGAACACATGCATGGCTGTGTTGGTAATGGTAAACAAGAATATTTTATTTCGCTGTATAACTAATTAGATAAATAAACAGTCGCTGTAAAATAAATTTACACGCGCGTGCGGCGTGTAAAAATGTTTAATAAGCCCGAGCTTAACATTTAGTCAGAGTGAGTGTTGTAAGTAACTAACCAAAAAAAAATCTATTGAAGTATATTAATACGCTTATATACTAATACGCTCATTCCACTACAATTGTACTAAGAACGTACCTGTCTAAGAACTCAGTTCGCTCCGAGTGCGAGGGAGAGAGAGCATTGTGACAAAAGCTGATTAATAGAGGAGAAATCCGTAGAACTGGAGTAATCGAAACTGCAAGACAGATTTGCAAAATCTATTCGCCACTGAAACATAGCTCGATGAACCGATGACTGATAGAAAGCGGTAAGGTTCTTTAATTGTTAAAGGTAAAGGTAACAGAGGACTGTATTTCACCACATTGACCGATAATCAGGTCATGGCGGCAAGAATCCGGTGGATGCAGACAACTTGACGGTAAACGTGGAAAGCAAATAGGAGGCCTATGTTCAGCAGCGGACTCTATGTGGCTGAACTGATAATACGCTAAACCAAAACATAAACAAATTATATAAAATATACTTTATTGTCTTTAATTTAACAGAGTCATTTAGATTCGTCAAATATTTACACACAAAATGGAAATTCGACAATTTTTAATTTTAAAAACAATGAAAGAGATATGATCGTTACCATAATCAAGAAATAAAAGCAAATGAATCATCTGCAAATAAAACAATCTCGTGATCGTCTTTTATGAGGTGGGGGAGACCATTAATATAATAGGTTGGGGAAAAAGTCTTTTCGTATTTTTATATGAAAAGTCAAGACATTTTTTTCAAAGTTTATTTACATTTATTTACAATATATATGTACCGTTTTGTTGAATAACTTTCTGCCATTTTGTGGGCAGAGACATTATCCCGTTACTGTAGAAACTTTGGGACTTCTGATCAAAAAAACGGGACAAATAGTTTTGGCAGTCCTCTCTTGAGGTCAACCTTACAGAACCTAAAGAATTCTGCAGAGACCGAAACAGGTGAAAATCTGAAGGCGCACGGTCAGGGCTATATGGTGGATGCACTAGGACCTCTCAGTCGAACTCTCTTAATTTTTGCTGAGTGGCTAAAGATGTGTGTGGTCTAGCGTTATCGTGATAAAAGACCACATCCTTCCTGTTGATCAATTCCGGCCGTTTTCTCTCGACTGCTTCCTTTAATCTCATCAGTTGCTGGCAGTAAAGATCAGAATCGATGGTTTTGCCGGGCGGTAAAAGCTCATAATAAACAATGCCCTTCCAATCCCACCATACACACAGCATCACCTTATTTCGTGTTAGGCCAGGTTTGGCCACAGTTGATGTCGCAGAAGGAGGCCGCGGAGCGGGAGAGGGAGCGGGATCCGCTCTCTCTCCGGCTACGCCGTTGGCGCAGCGGGCGGGCCAGGAGGGCCCGTCAGGCAGCGCCCGGGGGGTCTTAGGCGGCGGGGGCAGGGGGCCCCTTCCGTCTCGCCATAGACCCCCCCCGAAGTCGGCCAGTTACGCCATGGCCGCACAAGGAGGTAGGGGGGGCGCTGCAAATTGCGCCTTCCTGAGGAGGTCTCCCCGGTTCTGATCCGGGGGACGTTGGCCGCGGGCGGGGTTCCAGAAGCTACAAACCCGGGCACTGGGGCTTCGCCCCTTTTCAACAGCGGTGGGCGTCGTCTGAAGTTTTTTAGTGGGTAGGACTGCGGTGGTCGTGTCGGCTGCAGTGAGCCCCACACCCCCTTCCGGTCTCCCCCTTTTGGCCGGGAGACAGTGCGTAAGCAGCATTTTTCTACAGACGATAATAAAAAAAAAAAAAAAAAAAAAAAAAAAAAAAAAAAAAAAAAAAAAAAAGGTTTGGCCACAGTCTGTGAAGCCTGGCCAACTTTCGACCACGACCTTTTTCGCACGTTCTTGTCGTACGTGATCCACTTTTCATCGCCAGTTATCAATCTCTTCAAAAACGGCTCGGTTTCATTACGTCTCAATAATGAATCGCAAATGAGTACACGGTTCATTAAGTTTCTTTGAGTGAGCTCGTGTGGCACCCAAATATCGAGCTTTTTTGTATAACCAGCTTTCTTCAAATGGGTCAAAACTGTTTTGTGGTCAATTCCCAGTTCTTCAGCTACATCGTAACTACTAATATGCCGATCTTGCTCCACTCTTTCAAAAATGGCGTCCATTTTATTCGTAACAGGGCGACCAGAGCGAGGTGCATCTTTAACATCAAAATTTCCGGACTGAAAACGTTTGAACCAAATTTGTGCTACTCTTACTGACACTGCATCGGGTCCATAAACATCACAAATTTTTTTCACTGCTTGAGTTGCATTTTTGCCTTTTTTATAATAAAATTTTAAAATGTATCGAATTTCTTCATTAGATTCACTCATTTTAACGGAGAGAAAAACAAATGAAAAATAGCGGGAAACAACTTTTTTTTATTTTTTTCTTTTCTTTATAATGGAACCTTTTTAATGTTACCAAAACCAGCCAGACACAAATAGTACAGTCAAAAAAAATTTATAATAAGTTTATACCTACGTTATGCGAAAAGACTTTTTCCCCGACCTAATATATAGAAATAAAATGGCCCTGAACCCTGCCCCCCCCCCCCCTCATTGTTGCTGCAGAACCGGGTGATTGCTTACCATTAATAACTAAATTGTGGTACTCTATCACTTAGGACAAAACGCAAGGCGGTGTTACGAACTCCAGAACGATGGAGCTTCATAAGTAAAGTCTGATACTGGACGCAATTAAATGCTTTGGATAATTAACAGAACACACCGTAAGCATCATATGACTCATCCCAAGCCTCGTAAATACCCTTCAATAATTTTATTCCAGCATCAGTAGTAGACCGGCTGCGAGTAACATCGAACTGTTTAGTATGCAATAAGTGGGTTTGCATTTAGTTGAGCATAATTTTTTCAGTAACCGAAGTTGCATGATAGTTTTGCCACATTTAGCTTTGCAATCTGCATCTACCAATTAGTCCAATTATAAGGTACGTTGCAAAAACTTAGAATAAGCGTGTAATGCCTGCTTTAAGGTAATTTTAAACAATCGGTAGGAGTGAAGCCCAATTAAACGGCTCACACGAGGCGAACGCTCGACCCATTTTGCATCCTGTCGCGTGCAATTTCACGGACGATTACTTGCTGAGATATCATCACGTAAGTATCGACAAGACATATTTTATTAATGAAAGTAAATATTTGAGATATAAATAAATAAAATAAATATTCTCTTACAACCACACCAATTATTTAGTTCCAAGATAAGTATCACTAAGAACTGGTGTTATGGATACTAAAGAACAGATAAACATACTTAAATACTTTTTTTTTGTAAATACATACTCAATATACATAGGAAAACACCCAGACCAGAACAAATATTCATGTTCATGCACAAAAATATTTGCCCCTGTGGGAATCGAACCCACAACCTCTGGAGTGAAGTGCAGGGACCTCCATGCCATATTGGTCGTCAAAATATAAAAAATAATGTTAAATAATTGGAATTAAGAACGATAATTCGCTGAGAATTGATCACGTATGTTATACATACCGATAACGAGACATTAAGTTACACGACCGATTCTGTTGAGTGATTGCCCCCTTTAACAGGCAAAAACGGAAAATCAGTGCTTTGCCTTGTCTAGGCAAAATTATCGCTAGGCTTTATATGCATCGCTGTGACATACAACTTCTATAATTTTTTTTTTGTGTGCATGTATTAATATGTTTGTGTGTTTTGTGATGTATATAAATGATCATTCGATCTATTTATAGTTATTTAAGTAAATATTCGAGTAACATACATACCTACTAATGTTTTAAATGCAGAAGTAACTGTTAAACTGTGATCAAAGTGGCCACTTTGATCTCCAAAACTCGGCGTTTGGCTAGGAATTTCAAAATCAAATTTATTTTCATTAAAATTGTCTTGTCTATTCTTGTTCTGAAAGAGGTCATCCATTTGTTTTCGCGAAATTTAATTTTGTTTTCACATTGTTTCGTAGCCCAGTTCCACACACAAGCGCTGCAGAAACAGCTCGAAGGATTAATTATGTTTTTTTTTTATGTGTACTATTATGTGTACTCAAAAGCTGCTGTAAAAAAAAACACGGCGCGTACATGGTTTCAACGCTTTTGTTAAACAGTAAAGCGTCATGTCTGTAGTTTTATTTTATTTTCTAAAATTTCTGACATTTTAAACATTAACGTGTATTAATGGTTAATAATCGTTCTGGAAATGCTGACCTCCAGAACAAGGACGGCCTAATTGTCAATGAGGAATTGAAAGCGATCGTGGAAGCAGATCGATCTCAAACCACATCAGAGTTGTATGCGACTTCGATGTAAATAATAAAATCTTAATAAAAGGGAGCTTTACAAATTGAAAAAATATTTTCGAAAAGACAAAAGACTATTTATGGAAGGAAGTTTAATTTTTTTTTAAGTTACAATCCTATTCTTCCAAACTAGCGGCACTCATTCCTCACTAAAATTACAGATACAATGGCCACTCATAACTCATTTCTTAATCCAAAAAAACCCCCCCTGCTTTGACTGCTTCTGACTCCTGCCCGCGTGTATACGAGCGCGGTCAAAAGCGTTTTTTGTAGAGTATGCTTAGGGAAATTATTTTCCGAAACGTTATGGTTCCGTGACTAATAATATCGGTAACTTATAAAGAAATAGACATTATTGTGTCTTATTAATTAAAAAGTCTTGTTGTAACCGAATCTTTAATTCCTAATTAAAAGCAACCCTTTTTACTGTAACTTGCTGAAAATGCAATGAAGAAAGTTACATAGGACCAATTTTAAGAACTCCAAAAATTACAGATGAGCCGAGGGTCGCGGCTGTTCAAAAGGAAAAGTTACTCTTCATTTCGCGTCAGAAGCGCCACGGGACAACTTATATTTAGAGCTGTAACTTACTGCAATTAAATTATCATTTAAATTGGAATAGAGGCGCAAAGACTTGAAAAGACGAGATAATTATGATATTTGTGGTGTGAAAGAAGATGAAGTGACGAAGATTGAGAAAGTTATGCTTAGATGGTTGACCAAAAATGGGATAGTGGTTAAGAGGATGATAGGAAGTAGATTAAAGAAAGAGATTTATGATGAACGAGTGAATATAAACTTTATAAAACACAAGCTGTCTTCAAAGGGATATTATTCTATTAAAGACTATATGGCAGATAAAAATGCTTGGGATTAAACTGCCGTTTCATACAGGCTATTCTAATATGAATGACTTGAAAACATAAATATTGTTAAGGTTATGTTATATTGCATTGTATAGCTTCACAGACAAATGAAGATTGTAATTCTAGTACCAAACTAATGGACATATTTAAAAGAGCATAGCCTGTGAGTTTCTTGCCAGTTCTTCTTACAGAGCGGTGGCTCGGAACTGGCACTTAGATTCACTTACACTTAATTATTTTTTATTTTTAAATTGTTTTGTTGCATGTAAGTGAATCTAAGCTTCGTGATTTAGTGTAATATTATTTCGATTGTTTTTTTTTTCATTTGTGATCATGACGTTTTCAAGTACTATGTATAATAGTTTATGAAATAAATAATTTTTTACTTTTTTTTTTTTTTTTTTGTAAGGGGAAGATACTGGAATGGGGAGTGTCTGAAATGGATGAAAAGTGTAAAAGTAGCAAAAATTGTGTGTCAGGATCGTGGCAAATGGAAGAATAAAATATCTGGACACGGTAATAGGGCGTGATAATATATATCCAGGGCCAAAGAGTAAGACAAAGAAGTACCATAATATAACATGATAAATAGGTACCTTCCCCTTATTCTTCTCCAATCATGCTCCTAGCCGTAGTGTATGGGCGCGTCAATATTTAAGTTTTATAAACATTCAAAGATGCTTCGTCGGTCCCCAACTTTTGGACAGAATTTTGTATATTTGTCCATAAAAAGTCAATGCGAAAAAGCTAATGAACTAACCTGAGGCGGTGTCTTGACGTGGTACTCTGTGTCGTTGATGATGAGCTTAAAGTCGGTTTCTAGCAGAGATTCTATAGTGTCGCTGGCTGCGATGCGCACCCGTTCGTCCGCTGCTACTGCCGCCGCTCGTTCCACGCCACGGTCTTCCGCCTTCACCTAGAACATTATTAATTGTATAATATTTAATCGCATAGTTTATTCGTGTGTATCATTTGAATGTTAATATATATTCATCAGAAAAAATTAAAACCCATCAAAATGTGACGTCACAACGTGGGAGCTGTTTGAATTAAGCGTTTTTGGGAAAGACCAAGTGTGATTTTAAATTTTTTATATCATTAAGGGATTTAAGTAATAGTCCAGCACGGGGAACCAATGCGGATTGATGGAGGCAGGAGTGTGGTGTTCAGTTGTTAGAATTATATGGCTGTTTAATAGTGATCGTTTCCGATCACCTAATACCGCGGGGCTACTAGCGCTTCACGTCTCAGTTATAAGACAGTTAATGTCGCAAGGTGAAAAACCTTTGTGTAAAATATTTTTGACCAACAAAATTAATCAAATCCATTCTAAGCTCTGTATTCAAAGTTCCAAGTACTGCCAACAACCGATTCTCTAAACATTTTAAAGCTCACTGTACTGTAAATATTAAGCTACTTTATTTGATAAACTAGTTTAAAAAGGGAGCTTAATGCCTTTTAAGTTCCAGAGTCACTGGGTAAAATTTTCAGTGATAGAATGGAAAAAATCGGCTAACGCAGCTATTATTTAAGGTTTTACTTGTATTTAAGTACCTAAAGTTTACTCTGGTATTAAAATAATAATATTCATAAACCATGAACATTATTACAATATTTTACAAATATATAAGTCTGATATTTTTTTGTAAAATTTTTAATTCTGGCTCGACAGGCTGACTCTTTAGAATGACTGAGTATCTAGAATCGAAAGTTCGTTATCTCGTCAGTTATAATAGTTGCATTAATTAAATTGAGCTTTAAGAGCCCAATTTATAATAGGCTATTATAACTGAAAGCTACAAAAATAAATTTATATAAATGTAGGTCGAACAACCTAATTTATCTCCATCGAATCCTTATTTCAGCCACAAGCGCCAAGACCATTTCTTGTTGATTTCCCCAAAAGCCCTTTGTAATCAAGATGAGATGAATAAGTTAATTTTAACAGTTTTATAACTCAATTTAGAGAGCAAAAGCGCCTTTTCGCAGTAGGCACCTAATTGTAATTTAACAAATGGTTTGAAGATCGAAATCTTTCATTCTATTAAGAATTCGTGAATTCAAATATTTTTTAGGGTAGCTATGACAATACTTTTATATTATAGTGTTCTGTTAGATTCCAACAGTCAAATTAAAAAGTAAATAATCGCTATTGTATTTTAAAATTTTGATAAACCACTAAACTAAACAACAACTAAGTTAATTGTCGTTTTACGTATCTATCGTAGTTGTGAAACGTGAATCACTCCTTGCAGAACCGTTTAATTGGTATTAATCACTAAAAACCAATAAACTCCTATCGGCCTAAGACATTATTAGGGTAATGATTAAAGTGTTTGGAGATATATCGGATGTACGGTCAAGTCGACGGTCGAATTTTCAAGCCCCTGTGCAAAGATAAGGCGGTGTCATACTTGTCCTACGTTATCGACTTTATCAAAAAATAACCGTGTTGCGTAGCTTTGTCACGTCCGTCGCTTACGTAGGGCACTGTGTAAGGGTATCTACCACAGACGTTAATATACAATAGATGACGCAAATGCATGTGCTTCGCGATTCCGAACCCCGAGCAATCAACGGGGTTTGCCGCCGCTACTTACAGTTCGCGCGGGTCTGTTGTTGTTTTTTTAATTACTGAAACATGAACGTATTATTAGCGGCATCAATTTATGGACATGAATCAGTTTAGATTTCCCGTCACTAAATATCGGCAAGACCGTTACAGTAAGTGTTTAAAAGTCGGCACGCTTCATTTCAATACAAATTGTGATCCTTGCGTTATCTACTGTATATATTACATCTTCGGTATCTACTATTCATTGGCATAGTATTCGTGTTACCTGTTCGAGCAGGTCCCCGACGGTCTGTGAGACAGGTCGCAGCGTGAACCGGCAGCGCTCTCGTCGCGAAGGCAGGGGCACTGTGATCACCGGCAACCCTCGCCGGTACGTCACCGTCACCTCTGCAACAACCACATAAAAATCTTATTATTAACTGATTGAGAAAGAAGAGTTCTGGGTAAAGAAAAATCCTGAAACGAAGACACTTTGACAGAAAACTAAATGTAAGACGTGCGACCGCCATGGTAGCATGGTTCTTTCTATATTGTTGTTAATATACAACCTATTTGTGAGCAATATGCAATAAATAATTTGAATATGCAAAATGAAAAATGAATGGACCCCTGATAAAGATCGCAGGATCACGCAAATTGCAAGACTCTTGCATTTGATCACATTGGCAATTATGAAGGAGGCTTATGTACAGCAGTGGACGTTCCTTGACTGATGATAATTATTCAGTTGTTGATATAACCGCTTGTTTAGTCAGGCATGCAGAATAAGGAAGACTAAGGAATCTTCTATTGTTTAGAAATGAGTTTGAAGAACATAAATCCCTCACTATACTGACTCAGTCATATCTTCCGCCTTCTACTTATCAAGCACTTTTGAGACAGGCTAGATATTTAACGATAACGATAGTTAATATAAAGCTATTTATTAAACGAGCTTAGAGGTATTTATTTTATTATCATTATTGAATAAACATTACATTACAATTGATGCCGCTGCATGTTATGTAAATATGGTATGTTAATTAAGTCTGACGTATGAAATAATTACATTTAATGACACTGGGTATAAGTAAGTCGGTATTCAGAGTAGTAATTAAGACATTTGGCTTGCGCCCGCGCAGCGTACTGAGTGTAAGGTGAGTGGTAGGCAGAATAGTTTCGCAGTGCCCACCGCGCCGATTCTCGACTCGCTCCACTTATTGTACACACGATCACACAAGCGATATGTTCAGCTCCAAGCAGTGCGATAAATTGGTACATTTATGGTTCTAAAGATTTTTAAAGAAATATATCACTGAAACATTTCTTAAAAATTTAATATTAGAACGTAGCGCACATGCAGAAGGCTTTACTCATATTGTTCTGAAAATGATTCCAAAAATGTAAATATATTAAATAACAAAGAAAATCCTAAATATAAATTCGATATAAATACTTACCGCACCTAAATACTTTTTAACCAATCGAACATAGTTAATATTTGCAAATAGCTCATTGTTAAGAAAAGATACATCCACATGACTTAATTCTGATAATTAACATTTGTACAGAAAGTACGTAGCAATACGACTTACATGATAAAACTACATCAAACACCCTGTTTACCTCTAAAAGGAAATTAAAAGACATCCAGTTGATAATAAAATATATACCAATGAGGATAATTTATTTTATGTGTAATCTTTACCATAGTGTACAATATAGAGTAAATTATTATTATTAATAGTCAGTCGTAAGAACACTTATTCAGCTGAATGTACAACAAATATTATGTGCATCACAAATGGCTTTACAATTAATTTAAGCCAAAGAACGAACAGATAAATTACCGTCTAAGCAACGTTCCGGATCTTAGGCAATTACGTAAATATTGGGTTAGTCGTAATGTTTTATGAGCAGCATACAGTTACACCTACTTCTTCTTTCAGATCAATACCTAGCAACGAACAGTTTTCTAAATCATATATAATTAAAGTAAATTACACTTTGCATAATATTTATCTCATACAATTTTTATTCTCATCTTTATCTAGCAAGAAAGAATAGAAAATAATCTTCTTAATAACTGAAATTATTTAGCGCTGATTTTTCAATTGTCACAAAATTATATTTTTATGACAAAAGGTTAATTAGGTAATTGGAAAATAAAATTTCTTAATATTCTGAGTTCAATTGTATTAATAAACTATATCACGTAATTAAAAGAGCAATCCTGGCAGTGGGTCGCCATGCAATGCGGACTTTGAGGGAAATTACTGGGGTGAAGTACAAACGTTTAATAACACTATTTATAACGAGACATGAATTATAAATATAGAGCGGTGCACTTACACAATACTTCGTTCCCTATGCGAGAAAATTATTAGAGATAAAAAATCTTGACATGGTAAGACAAATTTCGGCAATTCGTGGAGCACATAGCTCAAAGAACTAAAAAAATTTAATTATTACTTAAGTTTATTTGATGGCAACCACGAACCAGCAAGGTAGTATAGGATAGACTTCCACCGGTGGACCAGTTCAGGCGGCAGGAAGTCTGTGTATGCGGCTATAGACGACTCAAGTTCGAACGACCTGGAAATCGGGGAGAGCTATGTTCGGCAGTGGGTTTCTGGTAGCTAAGATGATGATGATGAGATCATCATCAGACGATAGAAAAATAGCACATAAGTCGTTATTTCTATGTTATTATTAAATAAACACAAGATTGTCAATCAATAATAAAATTGAATGATTTGTGATCGCGATCATTCGGCTCATTTTGTTCCACAAACACCATTTTGCGTGTCGGGAAACCACTCAACATCAGTAATGACACAGTTGGCTAATTGATTAGGTTGTAATCATTTTGCACACGACAGTACAAAAAAGAATATTGTTTGACTTTCATGCAGACTAATCGCTCGACGGGGAGACGAACAGTGGTCCGCATCCAATTCTCTCTAGTATCAATGAATAAATTAAACGATACTTAGTTAGGCTGAGTAATCCGCACAAACTTTATTCATATTTAATGACTTTCTAATAAGTAACCAAGCGAATACTGCAAACTGAGAGAACTTAGTTGAAAAGTTTTAATAACTGTTTATTTTTGAGGTTCCAAGACGAAGTTTTGAAACTTTAATCATTTCTTTGTTGCAATACTTTAAATTTCACTTAAAATACATTCGACAGGCTTTGTATTAAGCCAACAAGATACCAACATAGAACACTCGTTGAACTTTTGTAGGCACCTACTATTTAACGATTTGATTGTCTGCTTCTGAACGCTTGTATTTTTTGACATTGTTTTATAAAAAAATATATAAAAAAAATTGTGCGCAAATATATAAAATTTACGTGATATAATCTAGAATATTTATACAACTCGTTCCCTTTTAACGCGCAAAGCAAAAATATCTTATCACTGAAAATATATGAAAGTGTGTAAAGTAAGAAATGTGTTATAATTAACTTTTTGGTTCGATCTTTTGAAGGCAGTTTTGTTTATTTTTACAAACTTTTTTGGGGCATTAATTTGGCAAGTGCCATATAAAAGGTTAACATTGACATATTAAGCTGGCGAGACAAAATCTACAACTGTTTTCAACACCCAATGAATCCTTAGAGGTATAACCGCATCATAAAGTGAGCTGGCAGATGAGAGTAGTTGCGGGGTAAAGCCCGCGTTAGTTTATTATTGTTATTGGAGTTACTGGTATAATGCAGATGATTTATAGTTTTATAATAGATTGTGTTTAATATATCTTTTTTTTCTTAGTTTCTTACAAAGAAACTACTGTGTGTAACTATGTAGTAGTAACATATTGCTATTCCTTTTTCCAGCAGTGTTTTCGCTAGCTCCACTGTGCACTATACGCATTTAAAACAGCCACCCGCACATGTGCGCAGACGCAGTAATTGGCTTGTCACTTTCATAATTGCCAACGCACTTGCTGCGGCTTGCGTTTCTCCACTATGTCTGATTTATAGATATTATCACCTTTGCATGCAGTATTTTTTTCTATTTAACAATATGTCACAAGTAATGGCCTTGTTTATCTTTTCATTTATATATCATTGTGTTTTTTTAGTTTGAAAGTGACAAATGTAACGATTGTAAGGTTCTTTGCTTACATTAATAGATTATTGTTTTTTTTAAATATGTCTGTTTGTTGACAACGTATCAATAATTTTAATTTTAGACATAAGTTCGTAATTTAAAAAAAAAATTACTTCTATCTCATAGAAATAGATTTTTGAAATTATTCTATCGTGATGCGAGAGTACTCATTATTTTTACAGAACAAAAAACTGGTAATATTCACATAAATAAAATTATAATGCAATTTGAAAATGTATAGGAATACCAGAAACAGCTAGTCATTTTCATAATTTCCCATCTAACTGTTTTATAAGAATTGCAGCTGTCGTATGCATCATGACTGGAGGGGCCAAACTTCTTGAACAGAATCAATTGCGAGCTCCTTTCAGAGAATCCGTTTCATAAGGTCGGTTGGTCGATCTCATTCGGATTTACACCGCCCGCGCTAGGCAGCGACCTTATGAAAAAGAAAATTTCTGCGCGTTTGTACGAGTACCTATTACTTACGTTACAAGTTAATGAATTGATTAATATAATCGCCTAAATATTTTAATTTTTACAAATGTCTTCTTTGAAAAAGATAGGCAGAAAGATAACTTAATTGCTATTTGTTTTTATTTAATGGGTTAATTTTAGTATTTATATGGTTTTAGTTTGTTTTCACTTACACTTATTTTCGTCTTATTTTGTTTCACTAAGGAATGTTAGCAGCAAGTTTGTAACAATTATCAATGAAGTAAAAGCTAATGAAAACTTATTAGGATATTGTGAAACAGGCCTTTGAAAGATATGTAATGCACTGTTTTGTTCTCAACTTTCATCAAGAACAGCCAGGCTAAATGTCTTTGACGTTGAAACCAAAACAAATGTTGACACGCCCAAGCCTATCACGATCTGCCTGATTAAGGGCGACGAGTTATACCATCATCGTACCATAGCATTATCTCGGTTGCCCTAGACTTAAGCTTAGGGCCCAGAGTCTGCTTACTGGTTCAACCACGTTTTTAGTTTACGAGTTATACCAATTTTTTATAAAATACAGCTGGTATCATTTTAGCAGCGATTGGTTTCATCGCAGTATATCTAACAGTGTGTATAGGGATCCTACTAAGACCTAAAGAGCCTAAGCCGAACCTCACCTGCAAATGGTGCACCTGCCGATTAACGGACGAGGCTCTGGCGAATATAACAGTGCCCGGTAAGCGGCAATAGGCTCGCCACCTCTTACGTGGGATCAACTATATAATTGGCGAAGTGTGGGGGCATAATATGCCTCTGCCTACCCCTTCGGGGAAACAGGCGTGAATGTATGTATGTATGTATCTAACAACCTTACAGGTGGTCTATGCTTCATGCGGTAGTCGCGCCCAATTCCAACTCACTTGACGAGTTTCTTGCCTGATTCTTCTACGATCAAGCTCCTGCTCGCATTGAATAGGTGCGTTAGTTTCTAAGTGGACGTTCATAAAAGCTTTATTGAGCCAAACTTGAAGTTCAAAGCTTTTTTTATAATGTCTGATTAGGAGATTATCATCAACATCTCAGCCATGAACGTCCCACTATTGAGTGAGCGGATTGGCGGAGGTTAAGAGATACTTGGCAGCTAAAATCGAATTAAATCATTTATTGCGTGTCACATTACATAGTGTATAGGGATCCTACCAAGACCTAAGGAGCCCAAGCCAACCTCACCTGCAAGTGGTGCACCTGTTGACCATCGGACGAGGCTCTGGCAAACATAACAGTGCTCGGTAAGCGGCAATAGGCTCGCCACCGATTACGTGGGACCAACTATAATATATAATTGGCAAAGTGTGGGCGTATAATATGCCACTGCCTACCCCTTCGAAGAAACAGGCGTGAATGTATGTATGTACACAAGAAGCGTTCATACAATGTAAAAAAGTTATAGTCTAAAAATTATAGTTTTGCATAGATATCCAAAGCGTGTATTTGTAAACGCAAATAGAAACTTACTTGGACATTGTGAAACAGGCCCTTAAGGATATATAATAAACTGTTTCGTGCTCAGCTTTCATCACGATCAGCCAGGCTAAATGTCTTCCATTGACGTCGAAACCAAAGCAAATGTTGAACTTGGGGCATTGTTTTCCTAATGGATTTAGAATTGCCAACGACAACATAATGGTTCAATTTCTCTGTGAGAATTTCAACAGCTGCTCTTCTGGGTATGACTGAATGCTTATAGAAAATTAGTTAGGGAAAGTTTTCATTTGTTCATTTAATCTTTACTGCTTGCGCTCAAACAATATACGATAGAATCGTCTAAAAGACAACCAACAAGGAAGTGTAACAATGAGTTTACTTATGGGGGGACACAATAATAATACAATGTTACACGATAATAATAAATAAAATGTTTTTTTTTAATACATTTAGTATTCTCAAGAATACCGGGACCAATATAAGTTTTTGGGTTTAGTTATGATTGATATGACGTAATATGATAAATATTACGTCATATCAATCATAATCTTAATATGTATGTATTAATTAAAAGTAAAAATTAAGTATTTATGTTTTATTTTATTCTAAAGTACAAGCTCAGTTTGGTGTTATATGCGCCATGTCTTATTTGACATGACAGGACACAAAACTGAAAATGAATTGATAGAACTAACTGTTATAAACTTATTTTATTATTTAACTTATAATAGATTGAAACACCGTGACTTGGTATATATTGTTTTTACTGATTTCGACCAAGTCAAGCTGTTGTCCCAATTCCTTTTATCGCAATAAAATTACGTACTTTTCTAAGCCCTTGCAAAATAAAAACGTATGTCGGTATGTGAATGTTTTCTCTAGAAATCCCTAGAGGCGCCGTGCTCCGTTCCGTCCCGAGTCGTAAACCGTACTTCGAAAAACTCTAGCTCATTGATCTAGAGGGCAATACACGTTACTATTTTACAAGCAAACAATTATTTTAGAAAAAATAAGTTTTTAAAAGAATCTGCACCAAAAGTACAGAGGGTGGGTGTGCGTTATCGTGTTCATTTCACGGTATGAAACGTCTGAAAATCTCATGTTTTACTTAAAGCAGGGATGCAGGCTTACTTGGGGACGAGTCATATTTGAAAAAAAGTTCTGAACGTGCTTGATATTTCTTATTAAATTATAGACAGCGGGCTACTTAGCGCTCATGGCTTTAGATACTGGGCGATCGGAAACGATCACATAAGTTAACAGACTTTACAGAGGTCAGCCCTTGGAAGACTGCTTGTTTGACAAATTAATATTGACCGCTTGAGTGCACCGTTGTAAAACCTTTGGTTTCTGATATGAATTTATAAGGTAGTCGTTAAGCCATATTCTCTATTACCTTGGTTTGTGATTGGAGGGCTTATATTCAGTAGTAAGACGTTAATGAGCTGCTGCAACGATTCACTGTTTGGCATATGCAAATTAGTTCAAACGTGTTATTGGATATTAACAACATTAAAATAAATAACCGTATAACGTAACGTTGTCTTAATAAATATTTAAAAAGAGTATCTGAGGATTTAAAAATTCTAAGATAACCAAGTTCTAATGTAATAAATTATCTCAGCCCATAGCCGTCCCAAGACTTCAGGTCAGACCACGCGGCGCCCCAAATATGAGACAGGTGTGTGGCGTTCTGCTGTTAGAATTTAATCATATGACGCCACATATTACAGCGAATACCGGGACTAACGGCTCAGAGTGCCTTCTGAAGCAGGGAACAATATTAATATGACTTTTATTATATATTACTTCAGAAAAACTCTCTATATGAAAAAGATTTATTCATTTTGTGCTACCAAGGAGCACTT
Source organism: Musotima nitidalis (assembly GCA_949126915.1). Lineage (NCBI taxonomy): Eukaryota > Metazoa > Arthropoda > Insecta > Lepidoptera > Crambidae > Musotima > Musotima nitidalis. The sequence continues at coordinate 4,871,456 of OX421419.1, forward strand.
ATGAATGTCGTTAATATTAACGCGCCTATAAGATAATATAAAGGTGAAGAAATTTTGCTAAGAAACTCGTCAAGTGTATTCTCTCGCCATTACAAATTGAATTATTAAAAATAGAGATGGAAGTTGCGTTCGATATATTACAAAATTCATGTCAATTGTATATAAGTCGCAGGCAAATTGTAGAAGCGTCGTTTTACAAAACAACAAGGCAAGTTTTAATTTCACTGAAAGCAAGTGGCTCCCGAAGCAAATCGTGGGATTGTTACATTATTTCGATTTGCCATCGACATATACACTGTATATCAGACGAATTAAAGTAAGAGAGATTATATGGAATACATTATTTTTATAAGAGTTACTAGCAAAAAAGGAATTAAAAGTTTATTCAGGCAGGATGATGGCAGTAATTTGTTTCCGACTGCCTTCTGCAAAAATAGAGTTTTGAAGATTTTATTTAAATTAGATCAGAGAACGAACAACCACATATATATATAAAATTTGACTTTACTCTCTAGACAGCTTTGGATCGCCTTTTTATGTCCAAAATGATTCTCAATTACTTAAGAATCAACTTATTTAAAAGCTATTAGTCAAAACTTGCAAAATATAGTTCAGAATATTAAAAAATAAAACTATATATAAAAATATAACTAAATTTAAAATTAATTTAAAAAAAAACTTTAACTCATTCAATATTTTGGTATCATACAATTTTTACTTTTAGTGGTTACTTAATTACTTAAAATAGGAATTATACTAATAAGGTACCGACCTGTTTACTTAACCCTTAGGTGACCCTCTTCTTTTTCTTTCGTTTCGATGGAATAAAAAAAGTACCTGCGATTCGTTTTAAGCCATTATAGTGTAACTTTAGACGATTATTACTTCCAGCATAATCATCCCTTGATAAAAGAAGCAATAATATTTACTCGTGCCAATCGAAAATTTGAACTTTCTATAAGGATAATATAAATATCGCAGGTGTCTGCCAACAAGGAGGATTAGTGGCTTCCTTCGTGAGAGCTGGAGGGGAACCATCATATACATTTTATTCTCTACGTGTCTTAGTAATCCTCAGAAAAACGATTTGAGGTGCAGCGAAAGGAGCTTACTGTGGTTTTCTTGAGATATCGTTTAAGAGACGGGAATAAAAATTTCAATTAAGTCCAATTTAATATATGGTCTCATAGAGAGTCCGCAATGTGCCTTTGTTATGAAACTTCTCAACAACAATCGATATGAGTAAGAAAATTTAATCACAGATATGTCATCCAGCTCTATCTAGTCCCAATTTATGCAGAATTAATACTACAGGTACTGAACAACATATAAAAACCTAACCCGGAAGTTTACTGCTAGAGAATGTCTTTTGCGTTTAGTTCGCCCTTTTTATTACTTTTAAGTGTGTCAATACAAATTAAATAAATAAAATCATAATATATATATATTCAAATACATTATTTACGTGTATTTCAGAATTATCTTTAAATATGTGTTCGTGAGAATCGATACTTTAAGGGTAAATCTTAAAAGTTAATGCATGTACAAATTCATCAATAACTATATATTTACAAAAAGTATGAACTTAACCACCAGTCTCGCAAAAAGAAAAGTAAAAATACTGATTACACTAAAAACATGAACGAATATAAAAATATTGTTTTGGATCTATAATACACATAACATTTACTTAATCGTAACTTAACATAACTTGTAATATTATCAATGTTGAGTTATTTCAGCTTATTCGAATATATCTGAGAAAACGATATGTCTTATAGGCTTAGAAATGAATTTGTAACCTTATTCATGTTGAGCTTTTCAGTATTACGTCGGATTTATTCCCAACAAGATGGATCAAGTCATAATCATAACTTGACGTACTGAGTTCATAGTCTAAGAGACCGTGACTGGCTGACGGTAAATAATGTAACGTCATAATCTCAGCCCATTCACTTCCCACTACTGAGCATCGTGCTCCTCTCACGAACCTGGGTGATAGGGTTCATACCCCACCGGACTGACGTAGTGCGAATTGACTAATGTGTTATTTTATATAAGCTAAAAATTTGTCTATACATACCCTTAGAGGAGACAAGCGTGATTGTATGTATGTAGGCTTGCATAAAAAAAATCCTTAATGCACGTTCCCAATATCCAATACAGGAAGGAAAGATGAACTATAGTTTGGCTCATCGTAGTTTTGGCAGGTAATCATATAACAGTATACATGCATAAAATTCAGATTGTACAGTTTTAGTATATGGAATGTTAAGGGTGTACGGTTTAAGCTATAAACGATCACCAACCTGCCTGCCCAGCGTGATGATTAAAGGCACTTACCTCCGATAAAATGTAATCCATTGGGGAGGTTAATGTTCAGCAGTGAACTTTATAATGCTGACATAATATCTGGCTAGGGCTGGCCTCGATAGTCAGTTTCTGCCAACGGATGGCGTGATTTGTAGTATTATTATAAAAATAAGCTACATTTATTATTATAAAAAAATGACGACCGATATGACGTGGTGGCGAGTATACTTGCATTCCACTCCAGAGGTCGTGGGTTCGATTCCCACACAGGACAAATATTTGTGTGTATAAATATGAATATTTGTTATCGTCTGGGTGTTTTTCGATGTATATTAAGTACTAGCAGTCGCCCGCGGCTCCGCCCGCGTGGATGTCGGCTATCGCTGTAAAATGCCTACCCAGAAAAGACACGGTCAGCAAAATGATTTCCAGATCAATTCACAGACACGGACACTAACATCGACGACGCAGTCATTATCCGCAGGCTGCATAGATTGTCTTTATGTTTATGTTAAAGTTGTTAATGATGAAAATATTTAAATCTAATTAATACTTAGTTTTTACTCTTACCGGCAGTCCCGGAGAGCAACCTGTTGTTTTGGGATAGATAACTAAAGCGATTATTGTAAATCTTCCCCATAAACAACATTTGACATTAAATTATTTTTAGGTGACAAAATAAACTGATGGTCGGGAGCCCTGACCCGTGATAGGGCGCTGTGCAGCAGAAATCGTAATAATTTAAGTTCGCCATAACTTCAAAACCAAACGTCCAATTTTATATATATTAAATATATTAACTCTTTATTGCACATAAAACAAAAAAAAATAACAAAACATTACAAATAAAAAGGACATGTACAAAGGCGAACTTATCTCTATAAGAGATCTCTTCCAGCCAACCTCATGAGGAGTCAGAAAGATAAAACAAGGATAGGTAAAATACATATGCAAAAAAGTAAAACAAAATAAATTAAAACAACAAATTTCGTAAGAGTATACAATAGCAAATAATATATACAAATATATACATACACAAAACTCATAAGAAAACATATACATACTATTAAATAGCAACAACGTATAATAATAAAACTAACAGACAATCGGATAAGAAAAAAAAAAGAGTTTTATATATATTTCCCCATATATACATAATTATATATAAATACATACAAAATCACAGTTTATGATTCAGGTAGTGTTCTTTGACTCCACGTCTGAACGTCTCTACTGAAGAACTGTCTCTGATAGAAGCCGGCAGATTATTCCAGAGTTTCGCTGCGTGCACGGTAAAGGAATCAGCAAAGAATTTGGTATTGGGGACAGGATAAACAAGTTTATTGCTGTGACAGAAACGCTGGGATCGTGACATTGAGGGAGCTAGTTGGAAACGGTTTCGTAGGTATTCTGGAGGGTTGGGATTCGTTAGAATTTTATAAAGGAAGACAAGGATGTGCATCTTTCTCCGATGGCGAATAGGAAGCCAATTCAACCGACCTCTATATTCAGAGACGTGATCGTATTTCCGAAGGCCGAAAACAAAACGTATCGCCAAATTCTGAAGTCGCTCCAGCCTGTTCAGCAAGTCTTCCGTCAAATCCAGGAAGCAAATGTCAGCATAATCAAGGATGGGAAGTAAAAGTGCTTGGGCCAACTGAACCTTGGTCTTGTACGGCAGGAAATATTGAAGCCGCTTCAAGGAGTGAAATCTGTAGTGAATGGATTTGCTTAGTTCGTTAACGTGAGGAACCCAGGAGAGGGTACGGTCAATTATGAGGCCCAGGTTTTTTGCCTTCTCTGTGTAAGGTATTTGTGTACCACCATAGAATACCTGAGGCAAAGAATCAAGATTTACAGCATTTCGCAAATATGGACTACTAACTATAAGGGCCTGCGACTTCAATGGATTTACAAGTAAACCAAATTGCTTAGCCCATACTTCTATCCTTCTGAGATCTTGGTTTACTGCGACTACAGCGTCGGTGGCCTCAGACAAACTGAAATACTTGTAAATCTGTAGATCGTCAGCGTACAGATGATAATTAGATGCGATGACTTTCGTAACTTCATTTATAAATATTGAAAAAAGCAATGGGGATAAGACACCTCCCTGAGGAACACCAGCATATAGATCAGACCAATCCGAAACAGAATCGTTAGATTTGACACGCTGCCGACGACCACGAAGATAAGTGTCAAACCATGTGATGACAGAAGAAGATAGATTGATAGAGCGAAGAGTACCCAATAGGATTTCAAAATCCACTGAGTTAAACGCATTACTGAAATCAAGTAATACAATCAGAGTGAGTTGAGTGTTGTCCATGGCATGACGGACATCATCTGTGACGTTCAGTAATGCACTCACCGTACTGTGATTAGAGCGGAAGCCAGACTGGTATGGACTTAGCAGTAGATTGCGGGACACATATATAAATAGTTGCTTTTGGACTGCACTCTCCAGAACTTTGGACAAAATAGGAAGAATCGAAATTGGACGGAAATCTGAAAAAGAGACTGAGTTAGAAATTTTAGGGAGAGGAATAACTTCAGCAGACTTCCACGCCATGGGAAAAACATTGTTAGCTAAGGAAAAGTTTAAAATGTGAGTAATTACAGGTGTGACAATATCCAAAATGGGTAAAAACATGTCCAGGCTTAATTCGTCGCTGCCCACTGCCCTAGTAGATATCGAAGAAATGCTCTTCCTCACCTCGCTTTCAGTAAGGCTACAAAAGGAAAAGGGTTTAGACAATGGCAAAGGTCGGATAGTGAGTGAAGACAGAGTCAAATCCTTCTGAGAAGAGTCCAACAAAACAGGAGGGGTAGAAAAATGTTTATTTAGCAAATTAGCATCCAGTGATTTACTATTCCTGTCATAAGATTTGCCTATACCTAGCTTTCCAAGAAATCTCCAAATTCCAGCAGGAGGCAAACTTTCAATTGACGAATGAATGTAACGACGCTTAGCGTCCCTACATAACTTGTTGCAAAGGTTGCGCAGCTTTTTATATTTCTTTAGATTTTCTTCTAAAGGCAATCGTTTCAGTGTTGCTTTGGCTTTATCTCGCCTAGCCTTAACCATCCTAATCTCGTGTGTCAACCAAGGAGCAGGCATGTGTCTCACCCTAACTGGTTTTAATGGGGCGTGAATGTTATAAAGTGAGATAATAGCCAAGTTAAACGAAGCTACCTTATCATCTACACTAGTTGCGTCAAACACATTTGCCCAATCCAACTCCGAGGCATCGTTCCTCAAACGGTCTGCAACAACAGAGCGAAAGTCACGCTGAATAATAACCCTACTCTTGCGCTTAGGAAGGCGCACTTTGTATGAAAGATATATTAAATCATGAAAGGAGAATGGTGCAGTAAGTTGGCCATGGGCAATGATACTGTCCTTTTTGGCGACAATCATGACATCTAAAAGAGATGGCCTACAACCTGGTACATGATGAGTGGCAGCGAGTGCCGGTATGTGACAATCGAGTGAAGAAGCCAAATCTCGCAGCTTCCGCGCTCTATGATCCTCTTTAAGCAAGCAAGTATTTAAGTCTCCCATCAAAATAATATGCTCATACTCAGGTCTGAGAGCTTCAAGAGTAGATTCAAAAGATCTGAAATAGTCCACTTTTTCATTAGGACAATAAGTTACTCCTAAAAGGATCCTACTGTGGTGAATAGTAACTTCCAAGAAGAGATACTCAAGGTGCCCAGAAGATTCATTGGATGATTGAGAAGCCACTTTACATGGTAAATCAGCCCTGAGATAGATGCAAACTCCGCCGCCGCCAGCCGCAGTTCTGTCATTACGATAAAGTCTAAATCCAGGTAGAGAGCAAAAAGTTGAAGGCAACGACGGTTTTAACCAAGATTCCGACACCAAAACTCCATCGACTACCTTACAACTAAACGATGCGAGAAGATCTGTGTATGAAGCAGCAATGCTTTGCGCATTAATGTGAACCAGGTTAAGAAAGGCTGAACGCGCGGAAAATACTGACTGTAACTGCGACTCCAAAGTTTCGGAAAATAATGAGGTGTTAGGACTACCGTAGTCGTCAGACGAGGAGCAAGAGAAAAAATCATCATCAATATCTGTGATCATTAAATTATAAAACAGATAAATAAATTATAAAATAATAATAGATAAATTATTAACACACCAAAATAAAAAAATAAAAAAGAACTAAAGGATTCACCTCAACACCAATTGGCGGAAAACATCCTAACACATAACAAAAATATGATTGTTTAAAACAAAATATAAATAAAAAGATGAAAAAGAAACTATCATACATAAAATGAAATGAAATCGGTGGCACTTTAAAAAAAAAAACAAAAACCGGTGAATGAGGGTGAATAATTACAACAATTACTGAGACTATACTATTTAAAAACATAAATTTTACAGAATATGAAAAACTACTTAAAAAATTAAACTACAAAAAATCATTAATAAGTAAAATCTAACAATAACCCATAATTAAATAAATCATACCAAGAAACATTAAAAATAACAAAGATTAAAAAAAAAATTAAGTATGTAAAAAGTAATTGACAAGAAATGTAACGACAAAGTTGGCCAAACGGACAAGGCGTGCAAGCAATAAAATAAAAGCAGAATAAATTAATAAATCATGTAAGTGATTTGTCAGAGTGACAGTAGACGTTTGTAAGCAAAACAACGTCAACCAGTGTGAAGTTGTGAACAAACAATATTAATAGTAACAAGTTAATAATTCTAATATCACCAGCAGTTACTACAAAAAACAAAAATACGAATAAAATTCACCCACCTTCAGACAAAGTACCACCAATGCATAACAATAATCTAATGGCTTATTTATTGACGACGACAACACGTTGGGCTTTCTTTGTTTGCTGTGGGGCGACGCAGGCGGGATGAAGTGCCTGCAATTGCATTAACTCCGACATTGTGGCCAGCTTCTTGCGAGTCTTATCAGCCAGAAGAACCACGATGGTACCATCCGCAGACCAGCAGTTTCTTAAGCCGAAGTGTTTTCTAGCAGCAACAAATACTTCCTGTCTAGCCTTGGTTAGGAACTCGGAAACAGAGATTCTTGTCCCCTTTAATGTAGTTTTGTTGTTCCAAACTCTAGAACGAGAACCAGCATCCACAAACCGAACCAGAATAGGTCTGGGGACATCTTTCTTCATACCAAGGCGATGACAAGCCTCAAATGATGAATTTTGAAAAGATGCTACTTTCATCTGATCACAAATAAGTCTGCTTACTCTGCTTGGAAGATTGTCGTCTTGCTCTTCTGGTACTCCATGAAACAGTAAAACCTTTCTGCGTGAATGGCACTCGAGACGATCCAACCCGGCCATCAAAATATTCAGCTGCAACTTAAATGTTGACAAGGCTTGCATCACAAAGTTCTTAAAGTTTCCGTAGTCGGCAATCAAGGTTTTCAGTGTCTGTGGGGCTGGAAACGGTGAAGGTGCTGACTGCTCCCGCAACTGCTTTTCAAACTCTTCCATTCGTGAATAAAAAAGTGTTGTCATTTCATCCATATTTTTGTGAATCAGTGCAGATGTGTTCATTGTGAGAGTTGTGTAAAACTTATTTGCCAAATGGTGAGAGGTATTGTACTATCACTTTATTTCATGTAGAATGTCCACAAATAACAAATTAAAAATTTTTAATAATTAAATTTCTCTTAAGCAAATTTCAAGTGTGTTGACTGTTTTTACACCTACCCTCGAAACCTCGAATTTTGATCATTCCAAGACCAAATATTATCTACATAAACTGCACTTAGTGATGAAATTAATTTAATTTTGATAGGGATTAATAGCATAAGTAAAATAAATGCGTATAAATATAGTACAAAAAAAATCAAGATTTTTAAATATTAAACCGGCCAAGTGCGTGTCGGGCCACGCGCAATATAGGGTTCCGTAGTCACCCTTTGCCATAATGTCGCTATATGAACAGGTTCAGCTATTCCCCGATAGATATCACTACTACGGTATGAATGAAATTTTAATACATTTAATACAAAAATTTATTTGATTGTCGTCCATTACTCGAAAACCAGTAAAGCCTACTTAGCCGTGATATTTTTACTTTTAACTTCATTATATGTACTACTATTGTGAATTTTTTCAGCCACTCTGAAAGTACCGTTTACCTGGTGGGGGGGGGGGGGCGGATACTGAACTCTATCAATTTTTTCCACTTTAAAGCTTAATGTTTCGAAAACGGATCCCTAAATCGAAAAATGGTTTTTAGAAACTCGTATTACTTTTGAAAGACCTTTCTAACGATACCCAACATGATAAGATAGACTCGAGAAAAAAAAATCATTCCTACTTTACGTGTAGGGGAGGTACGTTACAAAACAATATTTTTAAAAATTTTATTCTACAGGTTTTTCGACGTGATTAATATGTATACCCACACCAATTTTCAGCTGTCTAATGTTAATAGTCTCTGCGCTAACCCGCGGACGGACGGACGGACGGACATGGCGAAACTATAAGGGTTCCTTGTTTACTACGGAACCCTAAAAATGGGTTGTTGTGCCTCACTCGACATATATAGGTATAGTGTGTCGCGGACTTTTTAGTAGGTGGTATAAGATCTTTAATTCATTCATACATTTTGTGGTTCTATCTTTAATATTTTAGGCAGCGTACGCAACTGTTCTGGTTGATTTTTACACTTTGTGTCCGAAAAACCCAAATATTTTACGGAACCCTATTTTTTTCGAAATTATAATATAGCCTATGTTACTCAGTGATAATGTAGCTTTCTAATGAAAAAAGAATTATTAATATCGGTCCAGTAATTTTTGAGTTTATTCGTTACATACAAAAATACAAATCTTTCCTCTTTATAATATTAGTATAGATTACATTGACTCCCCCCCCCGTACCACCCCAGTGACGCTTACATGGAGCCTACATCGCATGCTGGCTAGCTGAGCGCGGTGAGCGGCAACCACGCGACTTTTTTCTAATACTTGCATTTTTAAACTCGTGATATCTTCCGAATGAAATGTCCGAATTGAATAATTCAAAAAGTTATATAAAGGTATTGAAGCCGTCTTGAATACAAAGTATTTTTTTTTGATAAGGATAAATACCAAGGTATAAATATAGAGCCTTTTCAAGCGGCGGCATATAAATTAAATTTTTGGAATAAAAAACCGCTTACTGTGTGGTAACTATAATATTTAGACATATGCTGTCGCGACACTTTTTGTAGATAATGATGAGTACTGCAAAGTCGTAGTACATAATTTTGTTCTATCATCAATAGTTTTCGCTGCGCACGCTATGTAAGGAATTTTTCAGGTCATTTTTTTACACCTTGGGTTACATTATTGGATTTTTAGTAAGGATCCCAAATTTTTAAAAAAATATAATATAGCCTATGTTACTCGGGGATAATGTAGCTTCCCAAAGGTGAAAGAATTTTTGAAATCGGTCCAGTAGTTTCGGAGCCTATTCATTACAAACAAACAAACAAACAAACAAACAAACAAATCTTTCCTCTTTATAATATTAGTATAGATGTATTTACAAAAAAAGAAGTACTTATGTATTTTTATCCGTTATTTAGTATCCATAACGCAAGTTCTTAATGATACTTATTTTGGAACTAAATAATTTGTGTAAGTGTCTGAAATATTTATTTATTTATTATTGCTAAAACCTTCGTATTTTTTTGTTGCTAAAATTTATTGTTATTTCTTTTAAGCTATTGTTAATTTGGTAATAAAGGAAATATATATCCCTTTATATACCTTTGATCCCTGACAACTACCATAGCCACGAAGAACTAAATTTTATAATATAGCTCTTCATATCTACTTATGTTGGAAGCATGTGCTAAGAAACTTTCTGCTTTTGCAAAATGATGAATGGAATGTCTGGGAATCTCTCTATCAGTGCAAAATACAAAATGTCTTCATATTTCCACTCACGTCATTTTACCCCAAGGCTCCCGAGACGTACTGTAAAATAATTCTCTAACCGATGACGAACGAGAATTTTACCATGAAACTATTTCATAATTTGAAATACTTTGGCAACTTTATTCATATATTGTACACTTTTTATCTAAAACTATCCTGATTTATGAACGATAGACCGGCATATACGATTAGCTTAAGAAGTAGGTTCGATTTCCACGCAGAATCGTGTTATGTTTTCTGAATATTAGTTGTTTTTATGTATTTACAGAAAAAGTATTTTCATGTTTTTTCTCAAACTTATACTGTGAATATTTTATTGTTGGTATGTTTTTTATTAGTTTTTTTAATTGTGTTTGAAACCTTGATAAATTAAAGACTTTTAGTTAATTAAAATTTGGCTAAAATTGTAAAATTCTACAGCAAGTTTTAGGTCCGCTATAAAACGATAGACGCAAATAAACTACGCTGTAAGTTATTTACTTACTTTCGCTTGGTTTGACTTGTTATTTTTGACTATTGTGGCCGCCCTATAAACAATCAAAGACATTTTGATGTTCTATTTTAATTTATAATGCAAATTAAAGAAATAAATTAAGCTCCTCTTTAGCTTCGGCTGAAAAAGAGATGAAGTGAGTGTGAAAGGATAATATGATCTATTCTCTTGATCTTTGTCAATAAATAAATATGATCGTACTCTATTATATCCGTCATCACACACACCCTACTGGGGCGTGGTGCCCAGATGAAGTGCGAGCAGGGCAAAATGATCCCCCCGACTGGTCTCCACCTTGTCGTGGTGGGGGAGGCTGAGTACCTCCCGGTAGGGCACAGAGGGCGCTAGGGAAAAGGCGAGATTGCGAGGCAGAGATTGGCGACTCTGGGTGCCCTTAGTACTGACTACCGGGGGGGAAACTAAGAGGGACCTGTGAAGGGCGCAGCGGGCGGGCCAGGAAGGCCTGTCAAGCAGCGCCAGGACGGTCTTATGACGCGGGGGCAGGGGGGCCCTGCTGTCTAACCATGGACCCTTCGAGAAGTCGGCCACACACGCTATTATCGCACAAGGAGGTAGGAGGGGCGCGTCCATTGCGTCTCTCTGAGGAGGTCCTCCCGGTTTTAGTCCGGGGGACGTTGGCCGCGGGCGGGGTGTCAGAGCTGCAACCCAGGTGCTGGCACCCCACCTCTTTCTCAACAAGTGGCGGGCGTCGTCGGAAGATTTTTAGTGAATATTACTGCTGGCGGTCCTGTCTGCCGGTGGTGAGCCCCACACACCTCTCGGTCCCCCTTTGGCCGGGAGACAGTGCGTAAATGCATTTTGTTACCGACGTAAATAAAAAAAAAAGGGTAGAAGGATGATCATGAATGAGAATTGAGAACCTACTCCTTTTTGTGGAGAAAAATTATATTGAGTGAATTAAATGCTTTACAAATTACTGTTAAACCAAATATAATTATCAGCCTATAGTATAATTTATATCATCTAACATATTTTATGTTATAGATACTAAATGCACAAAAATAATTAATATAGAAGCACTTTTAGCAATGATTTTTTGGGGACAGGGCACAGCTTACTTGCTAATAAACTATCTTTCAGCTGGCCCGCGAAAGAATAAAATTTAGAAAAAGTCGAAAAGTACATACGTATGTGCATGAAATAGTTCTAAATAATAAACGTTTACTTTTATAAAAGAAAATAGAGGAAGATTTGTCTTAAGTACCTAATTATGTTTTATGCTGTTCACGAGTGAAAAAAAACTCTATTGTTTGTTTACTGTAAGTAGTTGTAATTAGTAATTTGTGGAAATAATGTTTACTAATTATTTATTGATTAACTCTTAACAATGTGTAACTTGCAGCCGCTTCACAAAAAACTACTTAAAACTTCGATTAACCTAGTGACTAAATCTGAAATATAATCTAAGTTACATTAACTTATGGCTGGGCACATAGTCGAAAGTTGATTTTTCAACGTTTCACACTCCGCTGCGCCAAGATACGATCTTAAAAGAAACAAACTACAATTTGGTAAATAATTAAGTTAACTTTTAGTGAGTTAAGTGCCCTTTTACAAAGTAACTTTTATTTTACTTTTTATTTTGATTAAGAATTGAACAATCGAGAATCCAAACACGCTTAGTTCCGATATGTCAATACACGATTGATTACCGACTATATTCCAATTTTAAAACAGAGATTATAATTTTCAATAATGAATTCAATAATTGACGACCGATATGGCGTGGTGGTGTGTATACCCGCAACCACTCCTGAGGTCGTGGGTTCGATTCCCACACAGGACAAATATTTGTGTATATAAATATGAATATTTGCTTTGGTCTGGGTGTTTTTCTATGTATCTTAAGTATGTATTTAAAAAAAAAAAGTATATATGTATGTTTATCCGTTATTTAGTATCCATGACACAAGTTCTTAATGATACTTATCTTGGAACTAAATAATTGGTGTAAGTGTCAGAAATATTTATTTATTTATTTATTTAATTTATACTTTTGTGACTTTACAGTATTAAAATTTTACATTAATTATATTATATTCTTCTATTTACGGGATAATACATCACATAAAACGTATAGTGCAATAGATATACCTATACAAATTAGCTTTCTAGAAACTCTCTTTGAACATCTGAGAAATATGGAAATCGCTGGCTAGGTACATATAATAGAGAATTATTTTGTATAAGGGTCATGTTCCGGTTTTGATCGAGTCCTTGGGGTCGGGCGTGCCTAGGGGCAACATAAACTTTTGTAAGGGGTAATTAGCATGGCAGCACGCAACGTCTAATTAGCCGATAATATTGTTAAAAACATGAAAATAATGTGACCAAATAATGGTTTGTCGAATAAATTTTAGGGTCTTAATAGTTAAGGTATACATTGAAAAAATACTTAACACGTTGACTGCCAGCCCGGTCACCGGTGACCGGACCCCGTCTTGTATCTACGCGCCGTGTTGGTCACCGGTGACCTCAAGACAGACCTGTTTTCACACTTGTATTGTGGGCCATAGGATACAGATTCCATTGATATTCTGTATGCATGTGACCGATGTGGCGCTGTAATATACTTGTGCACAGTGGTTTTCGTTTACCTTGTAAAATATTAGATTTACATAGAAAAATTTGCAGTTTACCGTCAATTTGTTCGTGGGTGTGAATGCTTAGATTCTATGTGTAGCAAAACTTATCGATTTTATTACTTGACATAGCTTATTATACTACTACTTTTATGGCCTTTTCAGTATAAAAAAAGTATTTATTTTGTGTACATATTTTTAACAAATATTGAAAAACCTAAAAAATATTTCACAAATTAGTGGGTGTGTAAAATGTATAATAAAATAACTGCATTATGAATATTAGAATATTTATTAAAGAATTAGAAAAATAAATCAAAGACAGAAGATTACAAATTCGTATACAATACGTCAATATTTGTGGATGTTACTGCGGAGCGGGTGACCGGAGGGGTGGCCGGGATGGCGCCAAAGTAACCAAAATTCAATTTTTGACATCCCAGCGCCACGTAGGTCACCGGTGACCTCACGTGGTTTTTTGAGATTATTTCAAAAACCATACATGCGATTGCAGCCTAAGATACATATAAATCCATATCGTACTAAACTACATTGAAGAACACACAAAAAAAAAATGTTAATTTCACCCAATGTATGGCCGGCAGTGAACGTGTTAACCAAAAACCAAAATAAATAATGTTGTATATATTTCTATTGATAACATAATTGAATTTGCATGGTCGAAACTAATACTCATAGAAAATTGTTTAAACTCCTAACCACGCCATGAGAAATCCTTTATTTTCAATAGACATATAATATACAAAACAAATGTCGCACGTCGAAAACTGCGTCAGTTAACGGCTCTGGTACTAGATCTAAGTGATAGAGGACGTAGTTAGAACTTATGACAAATTTGTTTAGTCAATGTCTACTGAAAATAAATAGTATGTAGTTTATCTATCTATTCATAAATAAAAAATTACACTACGAAAAACTACAAAGGCATTGCGTGATCTGCAAACATAGTCCCTCACTCACGTTCAAAAGCAACAGCTAGTTTCTCGTTGCGTAAAGGCAACTATATAAACCACAAAACATGAAAGGCCTCAATTTTCCAAGTACCGGTGAATATCAGCAATCAGCCCGCTGATGCATCAACGTAATAATCAAGTGGTCACATCAAGTGTTGCGCGGAGAAAACCGACCATACATCACTACGATCGATTTTGCAATTAACTCATAAATTCTGAACAATGAAATCGACTTTTTATGAGTGATTTATCTGATAAATAATAAAAAAGTATTTAATGCGTTGTTTTCATGTTATTTCAATTTGATCTATATAGATTGTCTGCGTCTTTACAAAGGCAGTCAGATGTCTAACTGGCGTAACATTGAGTAGGCCGTCTATTTCACTCATACATACATTCACGCCTGTTTTCCCGAAGGGACAGGCAGATGCATATTATACGCGAATTATATAGTCGATCCCACGTAATAGGTGGCGAGCCTATTGCCGCTTACCGTGAACTGTTATGTTTGCCAGAGCCTCGTCCGTTGATCGGCAGGTGAGGCTGGCTTGGGCTCCTTGGGTCTTGGTAGTATATCTCTATATCTTTTTCACTCAGAGTGCCTCACAATGTGATTTCTTACCATTTTTAGCTGAGTTGGCTGAATCTCGATTAATAATATTATTTTCGATTCAATGTACCTCACAAAGTTTTCTCAGCGACCAAAACCGAAACCGATTGCAATTCATAGAAAAGGTAAGTGTGAGGTAAGTAGGATTTTAAATGTCAGTAGTAGTACATCGGTGTATAGTTCGGTAGTTACGTTTAATATAAGTTTTCATAGCGAAATAAATTTATTATGACCTTAAGGTAAGATCCATTTATCAAAGTATATTCCTAGTTTTTACTAATACTAGTGAAAAACCCGTGCAAATGTGCTCTGAAAATACGATCAGAGTTTTTTCAATTAAAAAAAAGTTACAATATGTCCTGGCATTGATTTTCAAAATTTCAGAAGTAAATATCATCAGTATAATTAAACAGCATAGAGTATAAACAGATTGATTTGCCTGCTAATTTAAGGTTAAAAATAAATTACATTACATATATGTCATAGCATCATTCATTACCAACATGAGATAACAACAAAAGAAATTATCTAGGAAGTAATCAACAAAGCGAAATCAAATATAACTTTGAAGTTATCCAACAGTAGTATTACCGTATCGTTTCCTTCTCTTTCTTTCTTAAGTGAAATAAAAGACGTGAAGCAAGATGAGCTAATGAGCTAACAGTTTATATAGTGAGCAATATCTTTCATGCGGAAACAAAGCGCGCCGATTTTTCTGCTTCGATCTGCACTCATTTTATTAACACTTATTTTCTTACTTTACACAACACATTTCTGCGTTTGCTTTATTAAAAAAAATACCTTGTTCGTACGCAAATAGAACTAAGGAGATTCAATTTATTCACATTAATGTACGAAGAACTTAATGTGAAGACAAATAGCTATTTTATATCATACTTCACGCACACTTTGAATATAAAGTACTGATTTAACTCTCGAGATTTGATACTCTTCATCCGAATAATGTAGCTTTCGCTTTGTACATGTTTAATTAATGCTCGCATATAGGCACGCCACTTCTAAACGCCTCTTCTGAGACAAGAAGCGATTATTAATCCTGCTAAGGCGACTTTAGTTACGTGATTCCTCGTAAGTTTAAGTGGTAAATTTGTTTTTTATAAGTTGAGTGTATTTTAATAAACTTTGATTTGAATATATCCATTTATTTAGTGTATGGGGCAATTGGGTGAATGGGGATCCCAACAAGAAACCAACCTCACCTGCAAGTGGTGCACCTGCCGATCAACGGACAAGGCTACGGCGAACATAAAGTGCCCGGTAAGCGGCAATAGGCTCGCCACCTATTACGTGGAACCAACTATATAATTGGCGAAGTGTGAGTGCATAATATGCCTCTGCCTACCCCTTTGGGGGAACAGGCGTGAATGTATGTATGAATTTATGTATTAATTTAGTGATTTCCATTTTGCCGATGGATGCAGGCGCCACAGGATCGCTCAATCAATTAGCTTCCTAATGCTTTAGCAGTGGACGTCATATGGCTGAGATGTTGATGATTAATTTAGTAAACACATAAATGGATTTACGACTTCATTGATAGTGTTGCAGCCTCCATTAAACTAATCCTATAAACAAAAAATGTAATTGCTGTAAATCTCTTTGTAGACTTATAGTAAAAAATGGTCAGCTTTAGGTGACGTGAATCTCGTAAATTAAATTACCTAATTTATCCATGTGAAGCAAAGTCGATTAATTAAACTATTAAATAACGTTAGTGTTAATAGGGCAATGTAGCAAGCAAAACTACCGAATACCGTAATATTTATATCATTTTAACAAACTTAAATACTAACATTACCTTTTAAAACATAACTTACTTACCACCCATTTGTATCCCATATCAGTAAAGTATGTCATAAATCATTAGCACGCTATAATTACATGAAATTTATTGCATCAATAACCGGAAAACAGATAATACAAACAAATGCACGGCGAACCGGACGTCCGTCTGTAAATAATCTTTCTGCGGAAAAGTAAAAAAGTTTGATATCAAAGAAAGCGTTTGAAATAGAATGAGTAATGAAGTGTGGATATGATACCAAGAGAATTTAATTTTGCGTAGTGAATTATGAGTTATTAAGATTTTATTTTTAACGTACTTACTTAATAATAGCTAAATTACAATTTTTCGATAACTGAAATTGAGTGGTGGCGAGTATACCCGCACTCCGCTTCTTTGGTCGTGGGTTCGATTCCCACTTAGGAAAAATATTTGTGTGCATAATGAATATGTGTTCTGGTCTGTGATTTTTCCTAAGTATACTGTTATCCGTTATTCAGTATACATATTACAAGTTCTTAATGATACTTTTCTTGGAACTAAATAATTTGTGTATTTGTCAGAAATATTTTGTTTATTAAGTTTAAATTTATTGATTGCTTTATGAGTAACGACTATTAGAAACGTCAATGACGATTGTGAAAAAAATACTATTTACTAAGCAAGTGATGGATTAAACGCTTCTGGACTCTCGTTTCAGCGTTGGTCGTGAAGACAACGTTGTTCTGAGGCTCCTATCTTACCTGAAGATGTCCTATGTAAGGGCGAAACACGTGTCGTGTGGAATTGTTTCTCGATTTTTCGGGAAATTAAAGAAATTATATGCGCGGGTATTGTTACAAAGATATTTTTAATCCATCACTTGCTTACAATGGATTTCCGCAAAGTAACGCTTGAATCAATAAATTATTTACTATTTACTAACCTGAAAGACACGTCATATTTTGCTGATATTAAGCAATATCTATAGTATGTATTAGCCTGCTCTACTTCGCACTGGAGGAGTATACCCAGTTATCTTCTTACCATGCTTTATAAGAGGAGGAATTTGATCAGTTCGACGGAGATGAAGGAAAATTATTGCAGTGACAGCTTACTTCAGAATGTTCGTACGTATACGTATACGTTGTTGATATAAAGGATTGTTGTATTAATTTAGCAGATTATAGACAAGTTACGACAGGAAGAGAAATACAAATAAACCTAATCATAATAAACACGCAATAAAAACTTAATGGATTTGAATAAAAATTGTATAAACTTTTTATATATACAGCTATAAAGGTAATAAATTTGCCACAATTAACAGTCGCTGAAAATACAACGTAATAGTACTACTTATCATTTACTTGTCTCCCTTACAAGTCTGTAACTTGTAAGTCGTATCCGAACCCGGGCCGGACCTTGTCTAAGGCCCGGGTGGACACGTCCGGTGGTCCTTCCGGCCTTCAGCCAGGGGGACCGACGGACAGACGGCGACGTTTTTCATTGGGAAAGCAGCGGCTCGTGTAATTAGTAGAAACGAGAGCGAAGCGATTTCCGAGGCGGATCGAGCAACAATTAGTGCGTTTTTGCGACGGCCCGAGATATCAGCGGATGGCGGTTGGGTGGACGTTGCTCCGGGTATGTAGGCCGTAATTAGATTTCATATTATATTAATTCCTTAAAAAGCAATGGTAAATATTTACCCAGCAAATATTGAACCTTATGGAGTTGAACCAACGCATAATTTCATGGATATGAGCATAGAATTAAATATACATTTAATTATCATATCAGTCATTAGAAGTCCACTACGAAACGTAGGCCCCATTGCGCACGCCCGCATCCACCAACTTTACGCCGCCTTGGCCAGATTACCAGTTCATCGGGTGAGGGGCGGCTCACAGTGACCATTAAAAAACCTTAATGCCGCCCGTCTGCCATCGGTTCTTCCGAGCTATGTGCCCCGCCCCCAGTGGCCAGTTCAGTCAGCAAATTTGTCTTGCTATGTCGGTCACTCATACAGATTTTTTCAATCCTGATTCAATTACGTAGGAACTCCCAAAATCTCTCTATTGCACGCTGAGAACACTGAGCTTTCTTATGACGCCCACAATAATTCCCAATTGTATGTTTTATTGAATATTTTTTCTTATTTGAATTTAGTACACAAAGAAAATTACATACATATATTTCCGAAGGGATAGGCATATGATACGCACACATTCATTCATATGATAGTCCCACGTAACAGGTGGCGAGCCTTTTGCAGCTTACCGGGAACGTTTATGTTCGCCAGAGCCTCGTCCGTTGTTCGGCAGGTACACCACTTGCAGGCTTGGGCTCTTCAGATCTTGGTAGGACCCAAATTCTAAATCAGTAACTTAAGGATAATTAAACCATTTTCTGATAAAAAATACAGTTTTAACTATTAAACGGGCAGAGCAAGATCAAAACATTCATAGGTTTTCTACCATAATTAAATTTACAGAAGGTATATTTTATTTGTGACATTGCCCTACAAATTAAGGGTTAACGATGTAGTATTGTACTATATTATTATTGACAGTGCTGCGTTACTTTAGTTTTTCAATATGTACTTGAAAATGTATGAAGAAAGAAAGCGATCGCCTTTAACTCAATCCACTTATTAATAATGTAAGGCGGGCGTGTGAGGAACGCGCGCGCCGGTACGGTTCACATTATCGTAGCGAGCCGCCTGCGCACTACGCGGCGTGGAAACCGCGACACCCTGAACGAACCTCCCCAACCAGTGGTATAAACTAGAAAAGTTTTCAAGACGGACTGTTGCTCAAGTTTCGTTAGTTTCGAATAGTTTTGATTAGTTTTTAGAGGGTGTCGCCGGTGAGTTGTGTCAGTGAGGGTGTGTGAAGTGGCATGGGGTAAAGATGGGCGCGGGGCACAGCGCGGAAGGTGACGGCGGCGCCTACGCCAGCGACCCGCCCGCTCACGACCGTCGGAAGACGCATAATAGGAGGCGAAGGTGAGAATTATCCTTATTTTTTTCAAACTTGCTTAGTAGGTAATACAAACCAAGCTTGAAAATTGTCATATACCTACGGTATAATTCTCTGATTTTGGTACATGATTAAACACGTCAGTATACAATGACAAAATAAGGAACCATTAAATTTAAAAACTATAATAAGGCTATTTGTCCGAAAACTATGAAATTCTAAATTATTTTTTTAAGTATTTTATCACTCATTGTCATTACTCTAACCCTAACAATTTTTGATCACCATATATAATAGAAGAGACAAAATTTATGTTTACATAATTATTAAAAACAAAGCGCAGTTTTATTCTAATGCGTAGGCAATAACACTTAAATATAAACAGCATGCCCTAACACAAAACCCCCATTTATACAATATGTAAATAATCGCAACACGAACGCAGTCAGCATATTATCGGGTGTTAAGCAAACATAGCTAGCTAATTTCGCAAAACATAAAATGTGCCAACTGCCAACACGGCGGTCTACTTGAGGTGGGATCGTAATTGGTCCACAAATGACATGACTCGGGCGACCGACCGGGCTAATTTAATGAATCAAGGCTATATGAATCTCGTTAATTGCTTTAACGTGTCTTGAATGTGACTGCGTAAAAATTTAGAGCAATGTCAAGTACCTATATTTTGTCTTATCGTAACAAATGGTAGTCCCGATTTCGTAATGGCTTTCTTTTATTGTATGTGTAATTCGATAGACCCGAAATACGACCATGTCGACTGTATCTTTGGACCTAAAAGAGTTTTATGTTTTTATTTGAAAAAGTAATTATAATTTTTAGTGTAATGTTTAATCAGGTTTTAAGTTAATATCATGAGCATGATACAATGCATTTCATTTTAAACATCTGATATGCCTGTTGCTAATAACGTTCACGAAGTATCTTTTAATTGTCTTAAAAATAGAAAGACCTATATTTTTTTCATTCTTCCAAGATTTTTGATGCAGCTTGAAAGAGTTGGGTGAAGATCACTAATGAGGCTTGCAGTAAAGTTACTATGCAAAACCATATAGAAAACTTGGCACAGGAAATGGTGCTAATTATACTTCTTAAGACTTTGGAGGACTTTGCATCGATTTGTTCGAAAATTTATTATTTAAGTCATCAGTGTAGAACACATTATGCTATTTGTTCCCAACTACTTCGCTAGCGACGATAAATTAAAGTTATGACCAATAAATAATAATAAATAAAATAGCTGAAGCTGACTAAAGCCATGTTTATTGCAAATTTTACTAAATTTAGACACAAAGAGCTGAAACGACTGTGCTCGACGGTGCGACTATAATACCACATAATGATTTATTATGAAAAAAAATACACTCAGGGTTTGTTATAAAAGAAACAATAACCCCAAGTAGTTGAAATAATCAGGTTTTACGTGATAAGAGTTACGGTACTATATTAAAATATATTCACAACAACTTATGAAATTTTTTTATCGTTGAAACAACACCCTTTTTCTGTAGCCATAGTGCGACTTATTATTGATGAATGATGACAGATAAAATAAATGAAAATAGAAAAAAAAATGTGAATCAGTGAACCCCTTAAATATGAAACGATAAAATATTTTAAGAAGTAGCTTCTGGACATAAAAGAGGATGAATTTTGAAATAGACAACACATTCAATTTTATTTAAAAAAATTGTTGAGTTTTTTGAGTTACGTTACTAAATCCAAAAATATTTCACTACCACATACCATTTAAACAGAGCTCTGAATAATGCCAATCATACTAGTCACGCTAGAATAAATACATATATTACAAACCAATACTCTTAGAAAATAAATATTAGTATTTTCTAGGAAAACGCGAAATGGGATCAATATTATTTACGCACACCCAATAACAATTCGATGTATATTTGCTCTGTCCAATAGACGCAAAGGATAGCTTTTAACGTTGAAAGAAAATATACCGCAATTCCAGCTAGAAACAAAAGTCTTTCACGTTTGTTTTTATACAACTAGATAAACGAACATACATCGTCATACATAATAATAAATTACAGATGATTGTCGTGTATAGAAATGTAAAATCGATTTCGGGCGGATATATCAGTCAGTACTGTACGTAAATTATGAGGTTTTGCAGTTACGTCATTTTGATACACTTAAAAAAAACAGTGCAAAAAGATTTGAAATAAATAGTACCAAAACTATCCAGTAGAGGCGATTTGTGTTTTCACAAACTTATTAAAACCGCATTTACTGCACTTTTTCACTTTTGCACTCTCGTGTTTATTGCTTTGATATCATTTCTACAAATTATTTAATTGAGCAGGGTTGTTATTTCCAACTAGGCCAACTGTTCTTATAATTTTGTGTACAAAGTTGACAAGCAATAAAACTATCATGATGGCTTTCTTTGCACCTTTAATCTTAGTTTGAAACTTTCTATCTAGACTTTGTTAATAAGCATGATTTATGTATCTAATCTATAGGGTTAGTGTGACTGTCGGAAAATAGAAAACAATAGAATTTCAATTGTGAAATATCTCACCTTCCTCACGTAGCAATAAGGTCCTCGCCGCCTGACTATTCTTAAGGTCGGAATCCTATGCACGTAAGCGGTCAGACCCACTTTGCGCTTTCAGTGCTTAAGTCTGCCTGTACGTATTTTGTTTTAAGTCGAATTGTATTTTAAAAAGTAGTCCCGCTGTGTCATTAATTATATTCTCACTAGAAATACTAAACTATGTTGCTAAAAAGTTTTAAGTGTCCATAAACACTGATGAACTTTTACGGCAGAAGCTGTATCTCGATGTTAAAAACTTGGCACAGGAAATGGAGCTAATGTTTTTAGGTCTTTGGCGGTCTTTGTTGCAATTTGTAGTTGTAATTTATAGTAGTTCTCACTATACCATTGTTGTGAATCACATTTTGGTCTACTCGCTATGACATCAATTGCCGTGCATAAGCACTTATGGTCACGTGGCTTATGGCTTCAAATTTATGGTCACTTTACCAACTTGCAGCAGATATAAATAACTTAAGGTAGGTATTGGTATCTTAATTCAGATTCGACTTTGATTAAACAGTTTGTCCATATGTTACATACGTATGTTTGCATGAACAATATCGTCACAAATGTACTCATCATATGAAATCTCAGTTCAAAACAGATATTATTGTGTATAAATTAATATTGCATAAATAATTAACATATTTGAAGTACAAAATTCTCGGCTTCAAATGCATAAACAATAACGGGAGAAACATTATTCTCCCGCCTCTTAATGTCTCATAGGATTTGAAATACGACACAACTCAAAAAGCGCTTTTAATATTCCCCGAAGCCACAATTGGAGCCAGACGGAGAGTGCGAGCCGGCTCCAAAACAGGCACAACAACACAGGTTGCTTCATTTCTTTTGATTCTCTTTCAGCTTGACATAAAAGCCTTTTAGTATGAAACGTAATATTGAATAACTCGTTTAAAGAATAAAATTCAAATTCTGTTTGATGTTTATATTGAATTGCTCAAGATTTTTAAAGAATTAAATAACGCGTGAGCAAACTTTATGGGAGGAAGTAGGTACAAATTGTTTATTTTTTGATAGTGAAGGCACTAATTGAATATAGGTGTTATTCCAATTCGTTCATAACTAATTAAATATTAATTTATGAGACTTAAAAGATTCCAATCGATAGATCTCGATATTTTACACTAGGTAGCATTAAAGGTCAAACTTTGTATTTTTTGGAGTTACGCAGTTTGAGATTTTGACTGACGATATGATAATATGGTCGTGAGATTATGTTATGTTATGTTTGTTGAACAATATTTTTCTTTTATTGATTTATATTATTGTATTTATATTGAAGGTGTTCGTGTTTTTTTATGTCTCGTTTGTGATTTGGGTTCAAAACCGTAACGAATGTGTATTTATTGCATAAACATGCAGTTTCATATAAAATTTATGTTTATAATTTTGGAATCAACAATATCTAATAAGTGCATTATGTATCAACTTATGTATCAAATAAAGTAACATAACAAAGTAGATTATAAATACATTCACTTGTTAATGTTTAATGAAAAACTAATGGTTTTGTATATGCCTTGAGTTAGTTTGAAACTAGCTTTGAAACTAACTTTAACAGAGATTTAAAGCTAGAACATAATTAAAATAGGATATTTATTCTCGAGTATTCTTGGGTGATAAGGCTTTCCCCCACACATTATTTGAGTACTAAACAATAATTTTAATTATGACAGTTTTTATTATTATGTGGTAAAAATGCTGCAATTTAATAATTGAATTATTGCAACAACAATTAAAACAATCATATAGAACATCTTCCGAGACATGAACAAACGATTCCTCGTGTTATAGCGACATTTCGAAAGCAACCCTTCATTACCACGCTCCAAATAAGCCGAGGAACTTGCCTATTGCGCCGACGAGCGAGCCAAACATTTCCCTGAACAAATCTAGGTTTATTGCTAGTATAATAATAAACAATTGTACGGCCACGGTCGACGTCAATGCCGCACTTTACTTTGTTAGGACCAGCAAATAAAATCGTAAATATATACGTTATGCTATATATAAATAAACAACAAATGAGCTATCAGCCATTTTGCTTCTATTGTACTGTACTCTATCAATTTAGTACTAGAAAATACCGATTTTAGCGGCTTAGGGAAACTAAAATATCCTTTAAGTAACGCTCACAAGAGCTTCGGAAAGAAGCCAATATTGCATAAATGAATTTGATTTAAAATAAAGTAAAGTTTCTAGAATAGAATAATACTTGCAACCAAAAAGGTTCTTATGTACAAATGTATATCGCATAGAGTATTTTCACATTATCAACGCTCAATTCATATAAAAATCAATTGCCACAGTTTGTAGGATTGATACAGTTATTAATGTATTTAATTAGTATCTGCACCTCATCATCCAAGCATTATCCCGGTTAGGCCCCAGATTTAACTGAATTGCAAGTACCTAATAGAAACCTTTCCCTCATAAAAAAACGGTTCGCCACTGTTTCCTCCTAACCTTTGCTTATTTGTACATTTAACATCCCTAAAACAGAAAAGGGATAATCAATACAAAACAAAGGACCCTCGGAGACAGGTAACCACCTTGTCACACCCACCTCCCAATAGTCTGACACCAGACCTGACCCGAGGGTAAACAAAGGCGATTTCCTCTTTGCCAAACCAGTTCGCGTACGTGTAAATATTCAAACAAAAACATTTTATACCTATAATTCATCAGGTCAACGCGTCCTACGTGTAAATACAACTTTCCAAAGGAGAGCTACACATCAATACTGACATATATACATACATACAATCACGCCTCATTCCCCGAAGGGGTAGGCAGAGGCATCTTATACGCCCAAGTTTTGCCAATGATATGGTTTGTCCTACGTAATAGGAGCCAATTGCCGCTTACCGGGAACTTTTACGTTCGCCAAACCCTCGTTGACCCCGTCGGTGCACCACTTGCAGGTGAGGTTGGCTTGGGCTCCTCAGATCTTGGTAGGATTCCTATGCACCCAATCAATATTGACAGTTGCTCGAATAAAATACAACTTTCCTCAATTAACAATTTTGTCGTAAGACGTTATTTATATATTTTTGTAGGATATAAAATTATAGTTATTTTATTGCTATTGATGCAAAAAAGATCTTTGTCAATTTCGATCGAAATGGAGTTCTACGTATTTGTAATAAATTTATAAAAATTGTCCAAATCAGTTATGGATTGGAACAACTGATAAATCTAAATAAAGATCTGAATGATCAGATGTAAGGGAATGTATTTACACCTAAAAAGTATATCAACAACCTTCTTTAAAGCTGCCAGTTTATTCAACAAACTTAAGGTCTATTTAGCAACAGTATTGAAGCTAATATAATTGCTAACGTAAGTCACAAAACTTTCAACACTTTCTTTTAAACGTCGGTAACAAAATGCATTTACGCACAACTTTCGGCCAAAGGGGGACCTAGAAGAGGTGTGGGACTCACCACCGGTAGACGCGACCGCCAGCAGTAATACCTACGATGACGCCCGTTGCTTGTTGAGAAAGAGGCGGGGGGCCAGAACCTAGGTTTCAGCCCCTGAAACCCCTCCATAGCGTGTGTGGCCGACTTCTCTGAGAGGCTATGGTAAGACAGCAGCGGCAGGAATTATATGTTTGGAACTTTGAGTTTAAATGCCATATATTTATTTTGAATAGAGATCTATTGTAGTTCGCCTTTGCACATGTTTCTCTTTTCGTTATTGATTTTGTGCCCAATAAAGTGTCATAAAATAAATAAACCCATTTACCAAAAAATATTTTAATCCCTTAATTCCAAACCAAACATCATCTCAACCATTTGTTAGCATAACTCCAACATTATTCTAGACACCGGCATGATATATTGGCTGATGAGCAGAATCACCGAGCGGTACCCGTGCAACTGGAGCGAGACCTAACTGCCCACCGGCCGTTATCAGTTTTTTAACTGACTGTGGATGCTGCCCAGTAACCAGCATACCGGTAGTTACTCGCCCACCTTGACCGCGCGAGAGCGCTCATTTATGGACGACATTGAATATTCTATTGATAATGAAGTAATGAAGCTTTTGCATTTCTGTTGGTTGCTACATAACTTGCTACTGTACTTTATTTAATTTATAACTGATCGAAAAAAATACATGAAGATAGTCAAATTTCACATCTATTTTTAAAAAGTCTAAGTTTTTTCGAGCCAAATGATCTATAACACAGATTTTCGGATGTGTGTGGTACTGATGGCGTTTGAACTGATAACAACCCCTTTTTCTATTTTTAATATTTGTATTGCCTAATGTAGCAAACCTTTAATTTTAAATCAGTATTAGATATCATAAGGAAATATTTTATGACCACTTTAAAAAAATTATGGCAGTGTAGACAAATAAAAAATATCATATGACTAATATAATTTCTAATCAATTGACCAAATCTCGCTGATCTGATACAATATATTTTTCGTGTATATTGTTGTCGGTTTGTGTAAAATCATTTTCTATTTAATTAATTATACATTAATATAAGCACCCACATAAAAATTGCACAACAAAAGTATTATAAATAAACAATACTTTCAAAAAACAGTTCAATGAAACTAGAAGCGTGATTCAATGCATTTATATCAGAATCTTCACCCTTCGCTGGCTTTAAATAATAATTATCAGTACAGACTATAGATAGATAAACACGGTCGCGTCAAGGAATCTTAATTGCACGTAAATACGCAAACGCAACACTTACCTCGAAAATATGCAATATTGTGTCGAAAATTGAAAACGAACTTGCGAAAATATTTTTATTTTTTGAATTAAGGAACCTCTTAGGAAAATCGCACTGGTATTATTAATCCCATCGATCAGTCATGATTCACTAACTGTACTAAAGGAAATATAGACATTTGATGAAGATTATGAAATAAATGACGGAGCTCAATTTTGAACACATGATACTAAATATTTTTACAAAGACCGCGAACCAAAAGAAAAAAAAACAAAAGAAACGAACATAAAACAAAAGAAATTGTGATTTCTTCTTCTACTGAAATTAGGTTTGGAAAGAGGTTTTATTTTGGCCGGTGTATCGTATAAGGATCAGCACTTGTTTAATCTTTATTCTTATGAACGTCACATAATACTAGGAGCGCCATTTCACTTGCTATGAGCTTGCTACGAGATGTTGGCAAGTAACTTGGCAAGTTTGACCTCCCGTCTTTATATGATATTTAAATAAATACCTTAGTTAGAACGTTATCTTAGAAACAGTGACCAATAAAGTAGCATTAAAGGAACATTCAACACACTCAAGCAAGTAATAATAGTGTGTATTTTTCTAACATAAATATTCGTAGTCTCAGTCAACATTTGTTTGATCACAAAGGACAGTTATTTTTAATGTATTGGATATTTTCGTTTTCTGGCGAGAAACACTTGTTTTATGTGTGCCATATAATTTTTTTAAGTATAATATATTATCATTTTAATTCAACACACCATTAGAAGAAGAAAGAAGTTAAAACCGACTAGTGATAGAAAATGTCTGTACCAGCAAAAAGCGTAAGTCGAACTTTTGCCCGGACCGGTCAAGGAAAAGCAAAATATCTTTGATAATTAGTGGTCGCAGTAGGTTTCTCAGTAATCGTAGCTACTTCAGTTCATTGACTGCAAACATTGATGTTGATATGGACATTCCCCGGAAAACTATCTGAAAACATCGATTGTGCCGTTTCACATTTTATGTTAATGATGTTCCCAATATGTAATGCAATATGGCTCTGGCGAACATAGCAGTGCCCGGTAAGCGGCAATAGGCTCGCCACCTATTACGTGAGATCAACAACATAATCGACGAAGTGTGGGCGTATATTATGCCTCTGCTTTTTGGAGAAACAGGCGTGATGATATGTATGTAAGTATGTTCCCAGCATTCTTAGCAAGTTCACCAGGCCAAATCCTGGCATTCCGGGAATGTCCATATTACAATAATATGTCCCACGTATAAAAAATAGCTCTACCTACAGCGATCACATCAATCAAACTGAAACATTTTGCTTAAGTCTTACCATAAAATAGTTTGAAATAGATAATAGCAGCATCGAGATCCGCTAAAACATTGTTGTGATATATTCACATTTCGTTTCCTTTGATCCTTTTAGCTTGTTGGAAACCAATCATATAGGGTAAATAAAGGGTAAATATAGGGTATATATATAATAAGGTAAATATAGGGTAAAATAACTTGAACTTTATTTCTTTTTCTAATAATTATCCATACCATACATATATCTGCAACTAAATTCTTACCTATATTGCATAGCATGTATGTACGTAGGTAGTGTGAGAGAGCAACGTTTGCGTATTTAATATCAAACCGACATAATCTTATAAGAAACATATCTGACAGATGCACGAATATTCGGTGAGAGCAAATATAAATGCGATATTTGACGTGGTATCGAATGTTACCAACAAAGATATTTCTTATGTGTCAGATCCGCTGGAAGATATTACAGTATAAACGTTTTAGATATGAGCGTTTAGGTTACGGTTAGACAGTAAGCGATAGTAAATAAATTCACCTATGTTCTGTGTATTCTTGATATTATTATTTTTTATACAAATGACTTAAATACATAAACATATATTCTCTTACAATTACACCAATTCTTTAATTCTAAGATAATT
The DNA here is from genome assembly GCA_949126915.1 of Musotima nitidalis. Taxonomy (NCBI): domain Eukaryota; kingdom Metazoa; phylum Arthropoda; class Insecta; order Lepidoptera; family Crambidae; genus Musotima; species Musotima nitidalis. The sequence goes on from OX421419.1 coordinate 4,900,436, forward strand.
ATTATTAAGAACTTGTGTTGTGGATACTAAAGAACGGATAAACATACTTAAATACCATTTTTTGTAAATACAATACATATTGAATATACATATGAAACACCCAGACTAGAACAAATATTCATGTTTATGCACAGAAAGTCTAGAATTGAATAAAAGTACCTATCGTGCCGTGTGGTACCGGCCTGGACTAGTGCCAACTCCTCTCATCTCATGGGGAGTCGTAAGAGTTGACGTAGAGATATCAAAATAATTTATTGATTCAGGCGTTACTTTGCGGAAATCCATTACTTGTAGAGAAATCATACCAGATGATAATCAAATATAGGGTAAAGGTAGGGTAGGGATGGACAGCAGCGCCATCCTGCGTACTGGATGGACCTGCGTCTTCAAACCCGCGTGCCCATCTATTGGGGAGGCTAATGTTCAGCAATAATTCTGGAAGTGGCACCAGTTAAATTCAAATCGTAAGTAATTCTCATTCTTATTTTAAGTCTATGTACAAAAACCGGTTTGTAGGCCTAATTAAATTCTTGCCTCAAGAGGCTACCATATCTATACTTAAGTAAAATTTATATTCTTACTGCAATATAAATATATTCTATCATAAACAAATTCGAAAGATAACAAGAGTTTACAATTTTCAATCGCGGTTTATTATACTATTTTTTACCGACGCGACTTATCCAATACTTTACAGTGATTTGTTCTCACAGCCCGAGATAACATGGTTTTCATTTAGTTGTTTCATTTGGTTTTGTTATGTACAATAATAGCGTAAAAAAAAGAAAACAATAAAAGCAACTATAATAAAGTAATCATAGTACATAGGTACGAACCAAATTGCGAAAATACTGTGTTGCCCAACCATGTGATTAATAACAGATGCAAGCGTAGCATTTAAACAGGTGTCGACAAGCGCCCAAGGAATTTCAATTTAAACAAGTATGCAACACGTGAGCAACGAGGAACAGAGAAAAAAGTACAATGGGACAATTAGAATAATCAGCTTATCTTGGCTCGCTGGCAGTGAGGCCGCCGTGCAGATAGTGTGTGTAAAAAGGCGGGCAGCGGACCGTGCCCGCTCTCGCGTTTCTCCACCGCATTTCTGCCACTGCGATGACACACATGTATACAGCTGAATCGCTTAACGCTAGCTTACACGGGTTGCGATTGCTAGTTTTCAAAATCGACCTATCACGACGAGGACAGGTTAAAGATAGAGAATGCGCTTGAGTGTTGGCAATTAATAATGTTTTTTTTTCTTTTGTGGAATTTTAGTAGACTACATATTTACATATTGTCCTGCTTTTTTACCCGTAGGGGGAAGGCAGAGATAACATTCTTCCACTTGCTACGAATCTGGCACACACTCTTTAGCTTCATTTTCTTAACTTTCTCATACACGCCTGTCGGTTTAGGGTACTTTTGACCCAATCCTTTCTCCAGAACCTTTTGGATTTGCTCATGAAAGGTATTACGTGGTCTGCTCCTCCCAACAAATCCTACATTTAAAAATAATAGCATTATAGCAGCTAGGCGCTGGACAAAGATATCAATATGAATACCAATAACAACAAAATGTATGCAAGTATTGAACTTATTTAAAACATTGAAGTTAAGTACTTTCACACATACATACATAATTATATAAGTCACGCCTGTTTCCCCGAAGGGGTAAGCAGAGGCAATAATATACGCCCACAATTCGCCAAGTATATTGTCGGTCTCACGTATATTTTTGGCAGAGCCTCGTCCGTTAATCGGTAGGTGCACCACTTGCAGGTGAGGTTGGCTTGGGATCCTTAGTTCTTGGTAGGATACTCATACCTATACACGTATACATTAAGTACTTTATTATACGTAATAAACTATATCGGTAACTAAGTATTCTTTATGTTAGTGAAAGACCAAGTATCAACGTAGTAATTCTTCACGCAATGTTATAAGCGTTTTGATGAGTGGTTTAGGTTGAGACATTTTTGTAAAATATAACTTACCAACTAAAATATCAAACTGGTGTGGGACAGCGGAGCATTGTCAATCGAAATTTTCCTTCAAGAGTCACAGGACACTGTTTCATTTTCAAAGTCGAATTCCATTCCCGAATGCTAAAAGTCATATGAAAAACGTTGAATAAATCGTTTCTATGTGCAAAATAGCGCCGAGTTGCCTCTGTAAAAGGGTTGAATTTAAACAAAGGGGTATGTGTGGACAACGCATTATTTGTAGCGTACACAGCGAACATTTTGCACTGTAATAACACAAACAAAATACACATTGCAGACGGCTATCAAAAGCCATTAGGCTAACACGAACATGACACAAATTTAATTTTGAAATTGTTTAACAACTTCCGTGTTTTGTAAAAGCATTTAAATATTTAAAAGCTCCTTTTAAGTATTTATTATTAACAATATTTTGTATTGCACGCACCTCCTTCAATGTCTCTGCTAACACCAAAGTTGACTTGTAGAGAATGCTTAAGTTTAAACCTTTGTACAGTTGCTTTTTACATATATATACTTAAAATCACGCTTGTTTTCCCGAACGGTTAAGCAGAGGTATGCCTCACACATTACACGGACACATTTCGCCTTTATATTTTTGGTAATAGGTGTAGGCTCGCCAACTATTACCGCTTACCGTGAACTTTTCCGTTCGCCAAAGCTTCGTTGACCCCGTTGATCGGTGCACCACTTGCAGGTGAGGTCGGCTTGGGCTCCTAAGGTCTTGGTACGATTCCTAAGCACCTTCGCTTTTTTTATATGCAAAATATAGCAAATCAAGAAATAAACAACATATTAGCCGTTTTCAGATTTCCCAGAACGAAATCAGGCGTTGGTTTAATTCTACGAATGACTGTTAACAAAGTAGGTACATGATATTGATTATCAGAGCCATCGGTAAGCCATAGTCTAATGCAAAATGCTGGTAATTTGGCTGAAGGCCGCTATAAAGTTTTTAGTAGGCACTGCGATACATAGCAATATTGCGTTGCGAGTGTTTCTCGATCAGTTATACATAAAGACTAGTTTATTACAAATTGTCGGTCTAAATGTCATAGTTCGTAACTAAAAATGTTTGGTAAAATTAGATTTTAATGCCGAAAGCTTCAAAGAGTATTTCCGGTGATAGCTCGCAAATGTCTTGGGCATTAATATAATAATTTGACGGCCAAAACAACTTTTAGTGACACCATGTAATAAGCACACTATTATCTCTCACCTGTAAAGTTTGCCATTTTGCCAATACGATACGAGCTATACATCTGTTTTAAGGATCATTTTCTCTAATAATACCACAATCCTGACTTTATTTAATCATCCCATCATTGTTTCTATTCGCCGTAGCATATTAATATGACATACGTAGCTTTATGAAACTCTATACATGTCACAGAAATATTTCAATCTGACGACATATTATGAACAGACGATTGAAGACGATGTTACATATTAAGTATAGGACGCGCTAATTACATACTCACTGAGATCACTGTTGTTTCGAATTTCACTAGATTGAAAATTTGAATTAATATATTTGAACTGTAATTTATATGATACGACTTGCTTGAGCAATTATTATCATATTATTATTTCATATAATTTCAGACAAATAGAGTAACCTAAATGCCTACTTATTAAACCTATTATTCTATCACATTTCTCAGAACACACGCAATTAGACAAATCCTATTTCGCAACAATATCCCTAAATCTCTCTCCGAAATAAATATGAAAAAAAAAAAATTTAAGAAGCGCTCAAGGTAAGCTGAATAGACCCGTACGTTGATGTTTAGTAGTCTAATAATAAGCCCTAGATTATCTAAGAAGATGAAACCAAGGGGTACTCGAATGTCCACACAGAGGTGTAAAATGATTAGCGTGTGTGTAGGTGTGGGTAAGTGCTAAAAACCAAACTCCAAGAAGACAACGCCATCAAGCAGTTCGTGGATTAGTTAGGTAAGAAAAAAAACCTTGCAAAAACAATTGTTTCACGCTGCTTAATTACAGCCCAGTCTAAGATCTTAACGCATCTAAGTAGTAAAATAAATAACATTAGTACCATCTCTCTATTATGAGCCCAACTTCTTCTAGAATCTGGTCTCGTATATATCTCTCCGCAATAGCTTTTGGTTTCATCTACAGGTCCAAGTCGTAAACACTATCAATGCTGCTTAACCCGTTATTTGATTGCCATCATCTCGTGAGCGCTTTCTGAATGAAAACAATAGTTAGGTTACATACAAATACAATGACTAGCTACACATAAGCACCAGACTTTAAAAAATGTCGGTACGAATACGGACGACTTTGTTGGTGTAATTGCAATATATATGGCTTAGTTTCCTTATTTGGCATGCGAACTTATAGAATATAACGTAGGTGAAGTAAAAAGAGAACTGTCTGTGCCTCTCTGCTATAACAGAGACGGGACACTGAATTACTCCTGTTTACCAAAAGATACGGTACATAGTTGCAAAGTCTTGAGTCGAATCTCAAGTCTTTCAAGATGTGTGGATTTAAAGAGATTATTTCAGTCTCAAAATGTGCAGATTGTTTTATAACAAATAAAACAGCTTACTGATACATATTTCAACACGTTCTATTGCATTTTCATTTCAAGACAACTTCAAACGTAACATACACACATATATTAGGTCGGGGAAAAAGTCTTTTCGCATAACGTAGGTATGAACTTATTATAAAATTTTTTTGACTGTACTATTTGTGTCTGGCTGGTTTTGGTAACATTAAAAAGGTTCCATTATAAAGAAAAGAAAAAAATAAAAAAAAGTTGTTTCCCGCTATTTTTCATTTGTTTTTCTCTCCGTAAAAATGAGTGAATCTAATGAAGAAATTCGATACATTTTAAAATTTTATTATAAAAAAGGCAAAAATGCAACTCAAGCAGTGAAAAAAATTTGTGATGTTTATGGACCTGATGCAGTGTCAGTAAGAGTAGCACAAATTTAGTTCAAACGTTTTCAGTCCGGAAATTTTGATGTTAAAGATGCACCTCGCTCTGGTCGCCCTGTTACGAATAAAATGGACGCCATTTTTGAAAGAGTGGAGCAAGATCGGCATATTAGTAGTTACGATGTAGCTGAAGAACTGGGAATTGACCACAAAACAGTTTTGACCCATTTGAAGAAAGCTGGTTATACAAAAAAGCTCGATATTTGGGTGCCACACGAGCTCACTCAAAGAAACTTAATGAACCGTGTACTCATTTGCGATTCATTATTGAGACGTAATGAAACCGAGCCGTTTTTGAAGAGATTGATAACTGGCGATGAAAAGTGGATCACGTACGACAAGAACGTGCGAAAAAGGTCGTGGTCGAAAGTTGGCCAGGCTTCACAGACTGTGGCCAAACCTGGCCTAACACGAAATAAGGTGATGCTGTGTGTATGGTGGGATTGGAAGAGCATTGTTTATTATGAGCTTTTACCGCCCGGCAAAACCATCGATTCTGATCTTTACTGCCAGCAACTGATGAGATTAAAGGAAGCAGTCGAGAGAAAACGGCCGGAATTGATCAACAGGAAGGGTGTGGTCTTTCATCACGATAACGCTAGACCACACACATCTTTAGCCACTCAGCAAAAATTAGAGAGTTCGACTGGGAGGTCCTAGTGCATCCACCATATAGCCCTGACCTTGCGCCTTCAGATTTTCACCTGTTTCGGTCTCTGCAGAATTCTTTAGGTTCTGTAAGGTTGACCTCAAGAGAGGACTGCCAAAACTATTTGTCCCGTTTTTTTGATCAGAAGTCCCAAAGTTTCTACAGTAACGGGATAATGTCTCTGCCCACAAAATGGCAGAAAGTTATTCAACAAAACGGTACATATATATTGTAAATAAATGTAAATAAAATTTTAAAAAAAAGTCTTGACTTTTCATACAAAAATACGATAAAATATAATATTATAATAGGTTGGGGAAAAAGTCTTTTCGTATTTTTGTATGAAAAGTCAAGACATTTTTTTCAAAGTTTATTTACATTTATTTACAATATATATATACCGTTTTGTTGAATAACTTTCTTCCATTTTGTGGGCAGAGACATTATCCCGTTACTGTAGAAACTTTGGGACTTCTGATCAAAAAAACGGGACAAATAGTTTTGGCAGTCCTCTCTTGAGGTCAACCTTACAGAACCTAAAGAATTCTGCAGAGACCGAAACAGGTGAAAATCTGAAGGCGCAAGGTCAGGGCTATATGGTGGATGCACTAGGACCTCCCAGTCGAACTCTCTTAATTTTTGCTGAGTGGCTAAAGATGTGTGTGGTCTAGCGTTATCGTGATGAAAGACCACACCCTTCCTGTTGATCAATTCCGGCCGTTTTCTCTCGACTGCTTCCTTTAATCTCATCAGTTGCTGGCAGTAAAGATCAGAATCGATGGTTTTGCCGGGCGGTAAAAGCTCATAATAAACAATGCCCTTCCAATCCCACCATACACACAGCATCACCTTATTTCGTGTTAGGCCAGGTTTGGCCACAGTACGGGGGGTCTTAGGCGGCGGGGGCAGGGGGCCCCTTCCGTCTCGCCATAGACCCCCCCCCGAAGTCGGCCAGTTACGCCATGGCCGCACATAGAGGTAGGGGGGGCGCTGCAAATTGCGCCTTCCTGAGGAGGTCTCCCCGGTTCTGGTCCGGGGGACGTTGGCCGCGGGCGGGGTACCAGAAGCTACAAACCCGGGCACTGGTGCCTCGCCCCTTTTCAACAGCGGTGGGCGTCGTCTGAAGTTTTTTAGTGGGTAGGACTGCGGTGGTCGCGTCGGCCGCAGTGAGCCCCACACCCCCTCCCGGTCTCCCCCTTTTGGCCGGGAGACAGTGCGTAAGCAGCATTTTTTTACAGACGATAATAAAAAAAAAAAAAAAAAAAAAAAGGTTTGGCCACAGTCTGTGAAGCCTGGCCAACTTTCGACCACGACCTTTTTCGCACGTTCTTGTCGTACGTGATCCACTTTTCATCGCCAGTTATCAATCTCTTCAAAAACGGCTCGGTTTCATTACGTCTCAATAATGAATCGCAAATGAGTACACGGTTCATTAAGTTTCTTTGAGTGAGCTCGTGTGGCACCCAAATATCGAGCTTTTTTGTATAACCAGCTTTCTTCAAATGGGTCAAAACTGTTTTGTGGTCAATTCCCAGTTCTTCAGCTACATCGTAACTACTAATATGCCGATCTTGCTCCACTCTTTCAAAAATGGCGTCCATTTTATTCGTAACAGGGCGACCAGAGCGAGGTGCATCTTTAACATCAAAATTTCCGGACTGAAAACGTTTGAACCAAATTTGTGCTACTCTTACTGACACTGCATCAGGTCCATAAACATCACAAATTTTTTTCACTGCTTGAGTTGCATTTTTGCCTTTTTTATAATAAAATTTTAAAATGTATCGAATTTCTTCATTAGATTCACTCATTTTTACGGATAGAAAAACAAATGAAAAATAGCGGGAAACAACTTTTTTTTATTTTTTTCTTTTCTTTTTAATGGAATCTTTTTAATGTTACCAAAACCAGCCAGACACAAATAGTACAGTCAAAAAAAAATTATAATAAGTTTATACCTACGTTATGCGAAAAGACTTTTTCCCCGACCTAATATAACATTTTATGAAACGGGTATCCAGAATAAATTGGGATTCCATTGCAACTTGCTGCCCTGCCGTCACCTTACAGATTAACTAAACTGTTCTTTTTAATTCGCTTGTATAATAAAAAAATACATTTTATTCTATCAAATGCTTTACTTTTCAAGAAAACCATAAAAATGTAGAAGCGATAAAGTATTCAAAATAATTTACAGTAATAAATTCCCATTAAATTGTTTTTATAGGTAACATCAAATGCTTTTTGATAGGTTCCAATTGCTTGCAGTAGTTAAAGAACCAGGACGCTATTTGTTCCCGGTTGCATTGTACTGTATTGTACGCCTAGACGTGTACAAAGTCAAAGCTCAATACTTGCAGCAGTCACGTTTGGGCCCCAAATAGCCGCTCGACTAGTCAATTAGGACCCCACGAGGAGTCTAGAGCTCAAAATCGATTGACTGATCTAGATTCCATAGTAGACTCCACATATTATTATTCATTTCACTTCATTAATAATTAGTATTACAAACTTTTCTATTGACTTCATAAAAAGTAATATTTTTACCATCCGCAAATTATAGAACTACTACTTAATAAACTTACTCCTAAGTAAGTAAGATTCTGATATACTTGCCATCATATCTCTTACTCTTCGCGCTCGTAGCTCTGCGGTGCTCGGTAGTCGGAAACGATCACCGAGGTACAGCAGAGTTTACAGAGGTCAGTCCTTGGATGGGTGACCGTTTGTGTGGCATTTGATATCGAGCGCTTCCGTGCTTCGGAAGGCACGTTAAGCCGTTGGTCCCGGTTATCACAAAAATGTGGTAGTCGTTAAGCCATGTGAGAGGCCTAATGAGCGGCTTAAAAAATTCTAACAGCAGGACGCCATACACCTGCCTCCGCCAATCCGCACTGGGTCAGCGTGGTGAAGTAAGACCCAATAACCTCACACCTTGGTATGTGAGAGGAGGCTCGTGCTCAGTAGTGGGACGTTAATGGGCTGAGGTGATATCTCTTACAATTGCTTGTGTATAAAAAACTAGGACGCTGTTTGTTCCCGGTTGCACTGTACTGTACTGCGTCTTAACGTGCACAAAGTCAAAGCTACACATACATACAGCAGTCACGTTCGGGCTGCAAATAGCCCCTCGACTTCTCAATTAGGACGACACGAGACGTCTAGAGCTGTTGAACTCAAGATATATTGCCTGATCTAGCTACCATAACAGCCTCCACATATTCATTATATTTCATAAACAGGTGGGGTTTCAAAGTTCTCGCCATCATCAAAGTGAATTATTGACTCGAAAATTATTTTAAATATTTCCATCATATATATTTATGATTCTGAAGTTTTCACCATTAGCAAACAATGTCTATTTGTCAAACCAAGTGTACGTTTGTAATGTTAAATAAGATATATAAATTTAGTTTAAGTCTTCCTACTTATTTAAAAAATTAAAAACAAATTATACCTGATTGTTTTTTGTGACTGAACTCTGAAACAGCTAGACTTATTTTGACGGGATTTTCACTAGCAGCTGAGTTTATATGGAGTTATCTGGGCTATTTATAAACACAAAAAAACAGCAGAGTACTACTAGTATACACGCGATCAAAGTTGCGGTCGCTAGAAAACATGGAAGAAGAAGCTTTTTTAAAACTAGATACAAATTTCTAAGTTATAGAGACGCTGAGGTCCAAATGGCAAATACTTTATACGCATTATCTACTAGCGAAATGGTTTGAAGGATAGACTAATAATTATAACGTGACGAAAGCAATGTATGTATGTTAGTATCAGAAAGAATTGCGTTATATTTCTTAATGGGCACACGACTATGAGGTGAACGAACACGTCATTCGCCAATCCCCATTCCTTTCCGTCCCTCCGTGATATAAAAAATATCCAACTCGTCAAGCAAAATTTTATGTTAACTTCATTTTAAATTTGAGGTGCTTTATTGTTTTCCTAACCCTTTAATTACGTGATGTGATGTCATTCGTTCTTTTTTGTTTTTCATCATATATTCTAGCTCTGGTTACAATATAGTCTAGACTTCCACCAAATATAATCTTAATATATGCACCAGACGGCTAGTCACGTGCAGGCCCTAAATAACCCCTTGACTACTCAATTAGGTCGAGTGCAAGAGGAGTCGAGGGCTATCGAACACGAGATCTATTGACTGGTCTGCTTTTATGGTAGACTTTACAGATGGCAGCCCCAATTTACAATCAATTTGTAACCCTAGTAAGCTGCACTAAATAACGTTTACTAAATACAATAAAATAAATCCATATAAGAATGCACATTTAATAAAAACACTAAATTTGGACCCACTTCAAACCTAAACCTCCAACTACAGAACTTTTTTAAAGCCACTCAAAAACTGCAATAATCTCCTAAAATGTATATGAAATTGTGGCCTGTTTATATACTGGAACCGCTATAAACAATAATGTTTACATTATTATTGTATACATTTAATGCATTATATGCTGTTTGTTGGTGGTTCGAAAAAAAAATATAAATAGCTCCGAGCATGTGCTATAAGTCTTCCCTAGGGAATACAGTTGGTAAATAGCGAAACAATTTGGCTGCAAGGCCTTTGTTATTAATTTTTACCACACACCCATTTTATTTAATATTGACACTGTTCAACTTAGTGACTTTTATTATTTCAATTTAGTTTGCAAGCAAGCCTCATCTTGGGCTACCTATTTTTGTGTTTTAAATATATTACCTATAGGTAATTAATAATGTGGATGTGTAAATATTGATATTATTTACCTAAAATGATATCTATATAACGTGTTTATGAGGAATTCTCTTAACTCCCAAATATTCGTGAGATGTAATAAAGCATAAAGATAATATTAATATTTTTTTAAAGTAATATAAAGACATATATGTTAGAAGCTAAGATGTCGTTTAAGCAAGTTCTGATTTCGGTTTATCCATCACAATCAGAAAATAAGCAACTTCATAAAATACTCAAACGACCAAGATACTTATTGTATGCTAACCATTTAACTGTGCAATACTAAATATCTTAACAAACGGATACTGGAATTTTAGTACCGACCATCAACTGAATCAACAAAAACCGCCCGAGCCATTCAACCAGTGAACTCCAAATTACTGAAGCACTAATTGGAAGCGAACTGCTGACTCCTCAGCAGTTTGTTTAATGAAGAAGTATACAAAATAACGTTGCACCGAAGTTGCAAGCAGCGCCTTCATTATCTACAACACCTGCACTACAAACTTGCATTGCAGTCGCTTTACGTAAATAAAAGATTTTTTTACGGATCCGACTTCATACTTACCTAAATCTGTAGCTCTCTAGTGGCTCTAGCTTTGTTCCGGGAGTAAAAATATTTCAGTAATATACTTTTAGTTGCGGCTAACATCTGTGGAACCCAAAGTTTGTTGCAAGGCATTGAGCGAATGTAAATTTTGAATGGAAAGACTGCAGAAATTTAGCTTGTTATCAGAAAAGCTACGATGTCTGCATACTTGAAATGTTTTCCAAAAAAAATAGACAACGGCACGTCTTCGTCTTCGTCGCACTTTTTAGATTATGCGAAGTCTCAAATTTACATAATTTTACATTAAACGGAATGATGTAATATAACAAAGTAATTAAACATGAATGACAAAATGCGATAAAACACTTAACTGAAACAAAAACAAACGAAATGATTAATGACACGTTGGTTGGAGATTTGAAAGCGAGATTTCATGAAGCAATCTCCACCTAATGCTTGGTTGTTATAAATAAAGAAGCAAACATATTACCCTTACAACGTAATATATCTATCCACCTAAACAGAATTAATTACATATTTTATGTAAATGTTTTACGCTCATTGTTTCAAAGAACATTCTAGGTGCGGTTTTCACTTTCTCTAATTCTAATTGTGGTGGCGAGGTCGTCGCACCGTGTTGTGGGCGTAACTTTCGTAGATAGGTAATTGAAATGTGTTTACCTATTACCCTACAGAACAATAATTGATAACCACGGTACAGAACATAATAGTGACGTACCGTAAGTAGATACTTGGTCTTGGTCCCAAAATTATATATTTTTTTACTTTTCGCATGAATTTTGCATTTTGTTACACACGATGTCCCTTTTATAAATGTAGCTGATTAGTCGTGCATAAAACTAACCTATGTAAATATATAAAGCTTAATAAAACAAACCATAGGTTTTGTAATTTTTTTCAAAGTTTGGGCCAAAGTTGCACTACCAAGCAGGTTTAATTGGCCCCTGATTTTTGTAGTAGGAAAACGTAACGGTTTTTGATTAAAGGACAAAGAAACTGCTTGGATTAAGTTCATTAATCAAAGAAAGACACATTTTCATCATTTTGTTTGTTTTTATTGCACTCAGCATAAAAAATAGCTTAAAAATAATCAACACATGACAAAAAAAAAATTATAACATGACTTTTCCTATATATTTATATTTAGCAAAAAAACAGAGATCATCTAAATCGTAAGCGTTGGGGGAAGTTTAAACTTATTATCGGTTTAGGCCAAAGATGCACCCTAGGGCTAATGTACTCCGACCTTACGGTACAGTTTATCTATTCCTTTTTTCTTTTTATAATGTAACCAAAAACTAAATTGAGGTAATTCAATTCCATCGGATATTATTATATCTATCGAACAGTTAAGTAGGAAATCCTTTCGGTTTAACAATCAAATTGTCTGATTTCAAACAGCTAAATAAAATCCCAACATAAGTAGGTATCTAAGACCTCAGATCAAAAACGAGATAAACGATAAAAAATTATGTTGCGATCAAAGAGCACCTTTCTTATTTCCTTCTTTTCAAATCGCAACCGTGCTCGCAATTGTCCTTAGATAAACTCTAATTTTAAATAAAAACGCTGGAAATAAATATAGTTAAAAGTGAAGACGTTTTGATTTTAAGAACTGTATTTACAAAGCCATCATAATTATATGAAGGTCTTTTCGCTCCTAATGTACGTGTTGAATTTTGAAATGATATGATCGGTTTAATATTCTTTTTAACGTTCATATACGATTAATTTTGATAAACCTGCTTCAAAACTTAAAGGTTAAAGGAATTAAGTATATGGGGCAGGTGCTACGCGAAGAGAGTACTCACCTTAGTGTCTTTTTTGCTCTGTCTATCCTAGTTAAACCACGCCGTTTTTGTGCGAAGACCAACGGGTCTCATTTCATTTAAAATATACTGTTAGGATGGCATACTAACAAAAACAAGAGATGTTATGACAGACATCATCAACATTGTAAGTAAAACTGAAACAAATCGACGACATAATTAATTTACAAAAAGGTTACATTTCGCATATAAATGTGTCACGACGACGATTCACGCACGCTACTGAGGCTCACACATGCAATGTTTGTGGATAAATAATTATCTGAGAATGACAGTAAAATGGATTGGATATTCGTACTTTGGAATGGATGTATGTTTAATAGAATCGAAATATCAATCAATATTTCAATTAATCTCTCACAACTTTAATGTCTTTGTTGTTTACTTTGGAAATATTTTCACTTTATAGCTCATATAACAATATGAATTATATAAAATCCAGTTTAATTTATTTAGCTTGCCACCGGTACGCAACTAGGGATAAAATATTACAACAGGGATCCACGTCACTTTTCTACGTGTATTTTCCAAGGAGACATCTAAATTGTTTCATCGTTTCTGACAAGAATATGTAACTAACAAGCAAACGGGGTACCTTTATGGTACAAAAGAGTCTGAAATATAGATAGACCATTTCACCACAATTATTTAAATGTAATGACAATTTTATATTGGCTAAGCTACATTTTCCGTCTATATAAATATTTTATTTTAATCATGATCTACGGCATTAGTAGTAAAACTATAACTAAACGAATAGGTACACGATAAGATACAATCATTAATGTTTAAGTTAAAACGATATCAGAATTTAGACAATGTAAACAATGCGATGTCAAAGGCGGTGCACTGGTTTGACGTCAGCAATTTATTATTTAATTAGCCCCATTAAATAACAAATTGTTGACGTCAAACCACCAAACGAAATGTATTGAATTCGTGACGCCAAACGTCTGACAAATTAACACTTCTATATAATAGCAAAGGAGTTTGAGTTCACTCTTGTGGATAAAATCCAGTTTTTAGGTGTTACTTTAGACTCTTAAGCTGCAGTGGGGCCCACATATTGCTGAACAGACTCACCCCTGCAGTATTCGCGGTAAAGAAAATTCGCCAGATAACAGACGTTATAACAGCTAGGCTAGTTTATAATAGCTATTTCCCTTTGCAGTATTCAGAGGTTAAAATGAAACCTGTTTAATATAACTGCATGATTTATAAAATTGTTTTCGAATTTTTGATTATGTACTCGTAAGAACGTTCTAAATGCATCACAAAAAGTATGTTATTGCAACTTTTTACTTAACAGCTACATCAATATCTATCTTACACGTAATGGGTATTTTTATCAGATGAAAGTTATGTAGTTAGCAATTAAAACTGTCTTGACACGATGTGAAGCAAGATGCCATTAAACTCTCATTTAACAGGCGCTTTGCATCTTCACATAAACAGATCTTTAAAGTGCATTTTTTAGTGCGAACTGAAACTTAGTATATAGCTAATTTAACCTGAAAGAAAGTTAATTATAGCTTTTTTTGCTTTTACTTGCATCGGTGTCATAAATTTAATTTCTCAAAATTGTGTTATTTTTCTGCGATTATTAAAGGAAATCGGTAGCAATAGGGATAACAATGAACGATTTCACATTAAAATAATTGTTTTGGAAATTAAAATGTTTATTGTCAAAGATCTATCATCACGTTGAACTCCATTGATTAGACATAATAGGAATCTGTGTGTCGGTCATTTGATGTCGAAAAGAACGTTTTTTTTTGTAAAAGTAGTGAGTCATTCATGCGTAACGGATAAGAATTGTAAAATGTAATTAAAATATATAGAACGATAAAGTCTTTAGCGTATCTATTATATTGGAGAAGAGACAATAATTGCTAACTCATGGTAGACGTGCACATTTTCGCATCGAAAGCAGGGAAGTGGAGTAAAACGAGAAACATGTCATTACTGTGTGCAGTGTTTACTGTATTGAGTATGGTATTTTAGGTATGCCATTTATCGTGCTGATGTTTACTTTATTTGAATACCGAAATGGAGAAGAGACGCGCAAATATGCGGACATGTACGCACGCAGCCATAACACGAATGGAATATACTTCAACCAGATGGTTAAGTTGTTCCTGACGATTGAAACGTTATTTTAGATGTTAACAACAGTAGTCATTGACTGACGATATTTTAGTGTCAATATTTTATGTACATATTATTAAGATAAAGATTTTCATAGTAATTAAATTTTTCATCGACATAACAACATGAGATGAGTTGCCTGATATCGTTATTAAAACCTAATCTAAAACTATCTTCATCATAATATTTAAATTATATCAACTTAATATATCAATAGAACTGGTCGTTATCGTTTTTATTAAGTATAATTGATTAAATTACTAAATACATTTCTTTTTAATAAGATTGTTTCAACCTCATCGCGTCACATGACATTTTCTTATTAATCAATAACAAATTGATGGTGATAGGTGAAAGAATTACTTATTTTGCTGATTGACGATCACTTTTCACCTTATTATCATTAAATCAGTCAGTACAAAACAAGCATGACAGATATCTTTCCCAAATCTTTTTTTTTTTTCAAGCTTCTGTTTGTAATGAATGGGCGCGTTATCATTAAGTTTTTCGACATTAACAAGTGCTCCCAGCACCAAATTGAATAATGTATTTTTAATTTTCATTAGCTTCCGCCCGCGTGGCCTTCAGTTTGTTGTGTCCCACAGGAAACACGCTTTTGAAGGCACATAAAGTAGCCTATGTGCTTTATTCTTGCTGGCCCCGTATGTATGGACTGAGGGAAAATAATATTCAAATTTAATCATCTCAAGCTGTATTAGTACAGTACCCGGCAAAAAATACTGCACATCAACCTATGAAACAGGAAGTAGTTTAACAGCCCTCTTTACTCTCAAGCAGGAATCAAAACAATAGATACATTAAGCACTTAGTGCTGGGTTTAATTAGAGAAAAACCATCTAATTATTAAATATAGAAATTAGCATTTTTATATTCGGAAATGCGTTTATTGCCGATGTATAATATTTACCACCGGTTAGGATGTACGTAGGTAAAACAAAATTAAATCATAGCGCCGGGTGTCAAACTAAAGCGTAGCCTAAGCCGCAAAGCCAAGGCTTTAGGTGTAAACTCAACAAGTGTTTAGTTCCTTATGTCACTAATTAAAGCAGCTTTTCGGGTCGTACATCGTCTAGTAGGGTTTGGTACATATTGAACTATTCAAAATTAGCAATTTATATTTATTAGTTAAATTAAAGTCTTGAATGGTTGGAAATAAACCTCAAACTAAAAAGTCCATATATAATAACTAATAATAGTTTTATATTTTTATTTTCAATCCCCTTTGGACTAATTATTTAATTGAACATTGTGTCTTAAACATGGTTTACATAAGTTCAACAAGTTTGAACTCGGTGGTGATTGACTTTAAGTCGAAAAATAAACCCATAGGAAATGACCGCGCTAACGTGATAATAAACAGTTGAGTCATAATTTAATTACTATTATTGTTTCATATTATCTCTAATCACTAAACTGACAAAAATAAGAAGTCATATTTATTTAATCTGAGCCGTCTTTAATAATAGTTTTGCAGTTAGTTAATATCTATTATATTGAACTTAATCCTTATTAGAAATAGATTTTTCTTATCAACAATTAATTATAGAGTTACCATCACGTTCGCGAGCTTAACGTGACTGAGAGACGACTGCCGGGACACGTGAAACAATTAATTTTAAATCGTGTTTGGATACCCGTGTCTTGAAATGTTAAGTTCTCGTTTTACAAGTGGCTTTACCTTATATTTAGAGTCTAAGAGCAAATTTTACATAATCTATTTTTTTACATTGAACCCGCCGCGCTAACGTCATATTATTGTAAAAGAAAATTTTTACTAAATTTGCTCTTTACCCACAAAAATAATAAATGGTTTATTGAAAACCAAGGAGCACCCTATTTTTATGGGCTACATTATAGTTCTTATTAGCTAAATAGAGTGGGGTGAGGTGTTTGTCAACTGCCACAACATCTCGATGCATCACGCAATTCGTGGTGAGGAAAAACTTCCTGAAATTGTACAGCTTTCTTCGCCTTTAAAAATTCACGACCACCAAATTTTTGCGGGATGTACATTCTCATTACTGAAGAACGCGGGTGTCGCATGCGATGTGTTGTTAACAGTTGGCGAACCCTTCAATCAATGTTTTAAGCGAAACGTATTGAAATGTCCTTTACTCAGCAAACTGTGGAGATGGCTATCTGCTCCAAAGTAAGTAAAGACCCATGCAACGACTGGCATGTAGTATGAACTCTACTTCGCTGATAGTTTTAGATTTGATTTATTTACATTTAATTACATTTGATATATTTTATGTATTTACAAAAAAAACTTGCAAAGGTACTTACGTATGTATATTCGTTATTTAATATCTATAACACAAATTCTCAAAGATCCTAAGTTCTAGGAACTTAAAAATTGGTGACATTGTAAGATAATTATTTATTTGAACAACTACTTCTTAGATACTTATAATAAAATACCAACGGAAATCCGCCTACTTACGTATAATAATTCATTTGCTAAAATACCAGTAAGAAAAGAGCAGTAAAAAAGTATTCCGAGATAAGACCTAGCTTATCCTCTTACCCATTTGTGAGACGGACCGGTTATTTCAATCTTGGGTCTTGCAGTAAGTCTTTTTAAATTAATTTTAAGCGCTTCACATTTACAGGCGGGTAAAGCTATGACTCTTCAGCCTCGTGATTTTATAATATCGTGGCAGTTCATTAAATTCGTTATTTGGGAGTATAATTCCTAGTAAGCATCTTTTTTTTTATCGTCAGAAAAATGCATCTACGCATAACCAGCCGGTCGGGGGTCCGGACAGCGGTTATTTGGGGCTCCTGCGGGAACTTTACAGCCTACCCACTAAAAAACTGATGACGCCCGTCACTACTTGGCAAAAAGGCAGGACCATGGTCTCTCATCAGCCCATGGCCTCGCCAGCGGCAACGACCGCTTCCGTGATGGGAAGGTAGCGGACCTCCTCCTTAGTAAGGATCTGCCATCACATAAATATATAATCTACATATATAACATATATCCCATTTAAGGTAGGAAGAACCGTGCTATAACTATTTAAAAGGGATCTATATAGTTGTAGCAACACTCACTTTTCCCCTCCGACTGGTCTCCACCTTGTCGTGGTGGGGGAGCTGAGTATCTTCCGGTAGGGCGCAGGAGGCGCTAGGAAAAAGGTAACATCCAGAGAGTGGCGACTGTTTGTAATGAATGTATGGCGACTCTGGGTGCCCTTAGTACTGACTACCGGAGGGGAAACTAAGAGGGACCTGTGGAGGGCGCAGCGGGCGGGCCAGGAGGGCCCGCTTAGCAGCGCCAGGAGGGTCTTAGGCAGCGGGGGCAGGGGGGACCTGCTGTTTAACCATGGACCCTCCGAGAAGTCGGCCACACACGCTATGGTCGCAGTTGGAGGTAGGAGGGGCGCGTCCACTGCGCCTCTCTGAGGAGGTCCTCCCGGTTTTGATCCGGGGGACGTTGGCCGCAGGCGGGGTGTCAGAGCTGCAACCCAGGTACTGGCCCCCCGCCTCTTTCTCAACAAGCGGCGGCCGTCGTCGGAAGATTTTTAGTGGGTATTACTGCTGGCGGTCGTGTCTGCCGGTGGTGAGTCCCACACACCTCTCTCGGTCCCCCTTTGGCCGGGAGACAGTGCGTAAAAGCATTTTGTTACCGACGTAAAACAAAAAAAAAACACTCACTTTTAGCACAAATATCCCTAAATGAAACGTTTCAATGGGTGAGAGATCCTTATGTTGACACTAGATGAGATCTGATATTACATACATTCACGCCTTTTCCCCAAGGGTAGGCAGAGGCATATTATGCGCCCTCACTTCGCCAATTATATAGCTGGTCTCACGTAATAGGTGGCGCAAATATTGCCGCTTACCGGGCAATGTTATATTCGCCAGGGCCTCGTCCGTTGATTGGCGTGTCTTGGTAGGATCCCTATACACCTGAGATCTGATTCCCTTATGAAAATGCCCAATAAAAAACTTAAACTGTACTTACTTTCAATTCGTTAGTACTTTCTAATTTCTAAACTTACCAGATTCCCCAAATACATACCTACCACCAAATGTAAATGCAACTTTACTATATTTACAGTCACTATTTAAATCGGTGCAAAGTGAGAACCAAGCATTATCATTACATACACACACAACAGGGCTGTTAAGCCGAGTGGATGCAACAGTTGTTTGCATGACAAGAAAGGCTAGCTCGCAGCCTGACACTGCGAGAATAATTTGTCATTCGCCAGAAACGGACAAAATAAATTACTGGTACCGACCCTTACTCAAAAGACAAAAAAGGTTTCATGATTTATTTTACACGCCACGAAGCGAAAGAAACTACCAAATTTGGTAAACAAAACACATAATTGCTTATTTATTACCTACCTTCTTATTTCTTTATTATGAAAAATATAATTTTTATTTGACTTACAGCTTGTACCGAGCATCTCCGGTACAATATTTTTATCAGATCAGTACAAATTTTGACGGAAACCTTTATAATAATATTTTGTAGCGGATAATAGACAATTAAATCTACAATAGCTTCAAAGGGCAAAATATGGGTTAATAGCTATTTGGTTCATGTTGTAAATAAAATTAATATAAATGTAAATTTTCAACAAAACATGAGCCCTGCTAAGGCATTATAAAACGTTTAAATTATAATTATCTCATTTCACAATTCTAAAACCCTAAACAAAGAAATCTCTTTACAAAACAGGTACCTATTATGAGTATTCGGTGGAATTCGTGTTGGCTTTAGCTAACGAACTGTTATAACAGATCGCAGTAATATAATATTAATAGAAATTCTGGTATCTAATACAAAAGTATTACGTAGATGATGTTAAAACAATAAACTATAGTGGCATTGTACTACACCTTCAGCTATAATTACATTATTTACGAGAAAGCTACTGTAGCATAAGTAACATGAATTGATTCCACAATAAGAAGAAAGAATAAGTTATTTATTTCACATTAACACTTGATATACTTTCGCTTGTTATGAAATTATAAGCGATGACACTTTTTCATTACAATGACGAGACGTAATACATTTCACACGTCATCTGGTTGGCGGCAGCGTGACAATCAGCCATTTGTAATCGACCAGTATTGCGTCAGTTTTTCCAATAATATTATATATTTTCGCGTACTGCATAAATACAATGTAAACAGGGAAGGTTCCGTAAAAAGTGTGGTACCAGCCTAGGATAATGCCACCTCCTCTCAACTCACGGGAAATCGTCAGAATCGACGAATGTAAATCTTAGCGGATGATGGGCAGCAGCGTTATTTTTATACTGGCTTGAACTGCGATCACCGACACGCGGTGGTGATAACAAGTAAATCGCCCCAAATGTTATCTAATGAGAAGGCCTTGCTCAGCAGTGGATTCATAAGGCTGATATATGAAATAGGGAATAACACTCTAAAACTATTGTAAATATAACTTTATTGTACCTTATTTTCGACTTTTACAATGCTTCAGAGATCCGTGGTAACTGTATTCGAACAGTCGGGATTGTTATGTATAAAAAGTGTTTTAAAATTCAATTGTTTGTACGGATTTCAATGTTAACTTGTAGATTGGCCATACATAAGAATTTTAGATTTTATAGAAACGCACACGTGAGAATGCCAGGGATAAAATAATATCGTAGGATGTATAGGGGGCCCTACAATGATCTAAGGAGCCCAAGTCAACTCACCTGCAAGCGGTGCACCTGCCGAACATCGGACGAGGCTCTGGCAAACACGAATGGTACGGCGAATGATAAGCGGCAATAGGCTCGACTACTATTGCGTGGAACTAACATTATATGTGGCGAAATATATGCGTTTATTATGCCTCTGCCTACTCTTTTGGGAAAAATACGTGATTGTATGCATGTATGCATGCATACTCTAAAAAAAATTAACTGGGGTTGCTGTAAATTCAGAATGACACCGGTTTCTCATTTTATAAATTGATTTGTTTTGTATAAAGTATTACCTTTCGTTGCGAAAATATATTTTTCTAAACTTCATAAAGCAGTTCAAATTACACATTGACGTTTGAACTAGTATTCTGTGCTTTATCTTCATTTTACTTCGTTTTGTTATATTTTAAATTTTTATTGTATTACTAGATGGAAACGCTGTTATTATTACTGTCATTCCGTTTCTCGGATTAAGAGCTTCGATTTCTCAGTCAACAATAAAATAGACAATAATATAATAAAGATCAAGGTTATTTTATATGACACAAACTCTAGAAGGGATTAAAATACAATTATACTTTTTTATGGCAAAATACATAGGACGCACTATATGGAGCGAGATAAATAATAAATTTAGATTGACTAACATTGACCCCTAACGGCTAGAGTGCAATTTCGCACACCATTTACAAATGCAATCGGCATTTCCCCAGGCACAGTTTATTTCAATTTGCGAATAAAATTGGAATCTGTTTCAGCCTTTGGACATAAAAAGTGATTAAAACACAATCTAGAGTGCTTACATTTGGTCAGTGTCCAATACTACTTTTTTTTACTTTATAAAAGCAGCAACAACCCACGGATTCACGAAAAATATCCATTAGGATAGTTCAGAACTGAAAATGGAAATTATATATAACAACTCTCATTTAGATTTTTCTTCTGAGATGTTTAATCTTAAAAACGTAAGCGACTTTACAATTAACGTACAGTTAAAACTAATAACGGATTGAAACTTGACGTAGACTTGTCTTCTTACTTGGTGAAAGTTAAAGCTCCGAACCCGATGAGAAATAGAATAATTTTCTGCACGAGATATAAAAAACACATTTGAAATACGTAATCCTTTCAGCTTCTTTTTTATGTATGTTTAAAAAATAGTTATTTGACTTCGTTTATTTTTAACGTTTATAATTAACGCAGCTTGAAAATACTATTTTAATGGAATCATAAAGAGTTTAAAGGCAGTTGCAGCGCTCTCAATGCAATCAATGAAGTGGTGTTTTGACATTAAAATGCAAATCTAGAACGCGAGATCTGCATTTTAATGTCTTGCCTCATTCAAAGTTAGGTCCGCATTAAATAACTACCAGTATTGTTAGCTTGTTTTCTAGTGATGTTTCAAATTTTCATATAACCGACTAATTCTTAAATAAAGTATTTAGCTTTAACTTTTAATTGCAACTAGACTAAAATTTTACTACAAAAAACAACTCGTCCGCGGTCGCCCCAATTGGACGCAGGCTTAAAACTCAAATCACAAGGTACTGGAAAGATTCAGCTTGTCCTTTTGAATCCCTGGTAGCTCAGTGGTTAGAGCAATGAACTGGTTATCCAAAGGTCGTGTGTTCTTTTAGGTAACCGCGAACGACTTGATTTGTGTGCATAAACGTGAATTTTTGTTATTATATTAAGATATATTTATAATAAGTATGTATTTACATAATATATATTTAAGTATGTTTATCCGTTATTTAGTATGCATTACACAAATTCTTAATGATACTTATATTGGAAATAAATAATTAGTGTAATTGTTTGAAATTATTATTATCAGTAAGAAGACCTCAAAAAACGTAGAGTAGCCATTTTTACATATATTAAGAGTGGCTTCGATTAGATGTTCTACCAAACATTAATGCTGGTGAGTAATTTACCAACAGTCAGAGAAATTGTAATCCCAAACTTTTGAATTCCCTACAGGAGGCATAAAGTTGAACACAAAGTTTAAAGTAGCCTCAGTATTCGTTCTGTACTAGTGTAAAGTAGCGTACTTGTACTAACAAGACGATCTCCCTCTTTCACAAAGAGTAACTTAGATGCAGGTCTGCTGAAAGACATTTTATTTTGGTATTTGTGTCCTGTACCTATATCTCATTCATCATTCATAATTATTTATTTTCTCTGATTGATAATTATTATTATTAGGCATTTATTTATTTTTCAGTGCGTATAAATGAATTCCATTAAATACTTATAAAACTATCCTGATTATTTATAGTTTGGGATAGAAGCTGTACATTAGAATTGTTCTTGAGTAAAGCTCTCGAATTAACTTGAAGAGCATGACTACGAGTGTCAAGTAAGGCCCTTCATGTAAGCGGTAGTCTTATCAGATTATGCCCCAACTATTTTAGTTGGATCTTGACTGAAACATGGCAGTCTTAATTAAGGCCGAGTGAGCCTCGTATGGTTTGTCGAGTGTACCACACAACATTCAGTAGGGAACCGAAAACAATGGGTCGGTTAGGTTGAACACAACCTCGCTTAGGCTGCAACAACGTCGCCATTATTCTCGAAAGCTTTCTACAATTTATGGTGTAAACACTCATGTCGTGTTTTAAACCCTTTAAAGTCGTACAATTCGCTTTGATTAGGAGACAATTGCTTGTTTAATTCATAATTAGTGATTGACTGCTTAGTTACTTAGGTTACCATTTTCACAGACTTTTCTCGTAAAGAAAATTATTTCATTTCTTATTGATAAACCTTATTTGCTCAATTTAAACAACAGCAATGAGAATGAAATCCGATCTTATTGTTATTGATTAAATCTATTGTACATACATTCACGCCTGTTACCCCGAAGTGGTAGTCAGAGGAATATTATACGCCCACACTTCGCCATTAATGTAGTTGGTCCCACGTAATAGGTGGCGAACCTATTGCCGCTTACCGGGCACTATTATGTTCGCCAGAGCCTCTTCCGTTGATCGGCAGGTGCACCACTTGAAGCTTGGCTTGGGCTCCTTAGGTTTTGTTAAGATCCCTATACATCTATTGTAATAATATCGAATATTATAAAATTAATCTGAATAAGATTTGTAATGCTCTCAACTTGATTTTTTTTCTTCTCTTGTATTATAATTCCGCATACTTAAAATATATCATCAATAGCATTATATGGAGTTTTACATGGTATAAAGACTCGCATAGCGCATGTTTACTAAAAACATAACTGTATTAGTTTTTGATTGTTTTACGTTTTTTATCCTAAATAAATACCATACATTTCGTAAATACAAATAAAATTTTGATATAGATACAAAGATTATTTGATACTGAAGAACGAGGGTCGGAACTACAATCGATTGTGTATTAAGTTACAAATGAAATGATATTTTTTGTTCTAAAAAGAGCTTTGGTAAAGGGTCTCCAGCGAGAAGGGTCGTCTGCCCTGATTTATTATCAGATGGGAACTTTTGTGGATCATCACGTATTGCCGGGCAACAAGTGTTTAGTGAGGAAATAGTATCCTTTCTTATTGAATATCTAATAGTTCTATATGAATGACGTGGTTTAAGGAATCAGCCAATTTTAATTAAGAGAACAAATATTGTAAAATGGCAGTCAAGAATCAGGGCTAACAATCGCTTTGTTATGTATTGTAATTAGCTTGGATTGTGGCGGCGGCGGCGACGGCAACCAGAAACGATACGTTAATTTAATATTTATACAGATACAGAGAATACATGTCGTTTCGACATTGCTGTATCTCGCAAAATTAAACTTTTAAAAAAAACAAAAGTCTTATAAGTGTTTTTGTAAGAAGTAAGATAGATAGATAGATATTTCTTGATTGCTGTTTTCTTCGTTTAAAATTTTCTTTGTTTCCAAGTCTAGTCATATCTATGACTATGATAGAGACTGTGACCCACAGACAAACCAGTCAAACGGTTTTATGGGATATGTTTTTATATAACTTGTATTATTTAAAGGAAATAAACGTTTTATCTATCTATCTATCGGCTAAGAAAAAACTTTGTCTGTAAAGTAACCAAATTTGATGAGAGTAATTTGAACTCTCTTATTATCCACGACAACCATCAGAAATGTGTTTCTTTCATTTGTAATCAAATTTCATGGTAATTACAGAAAAGTGGTAGATGGTTTTTAGAATGAAAATGAAACACAAACGCGCCTGTTATAATCTGTGATAAAATCGTCAAGTTTGAGATCATAGACGCATTTAACATCATAATTATTGTGTTCAAATTAATAAATATTATGTTTATAAGATTTCTAAGATCTTCGACTTCACATAAATTAAGCTTCACTGAGCCGAGTTAAAGAGAGTTTGGCATAATTTTGCCAAAATATAAACGAAGTAAAGAGTAAAGGTTTTTTACTATAACTTAGGGTGTAAAAAAAGGGTGTAACTTTCTAGCAACAGTTATATAATAGACTATTGCGAAAATTACCAACTACGTATTGAGAGTATATCATATAGGTATACATATATCATAAAATATATATCAATAAAGAAAAATATGACAAACTACCAAAATATATAAAAGAAATACAAAAACAAATAAATTTTAATAGGGAGTCAAAAAAATATGCAATGTTAATAAAACAAAGTTAATGTACTTTAGTAGTAGCTATAACAGAAGTGGTATTGAACCTAAACTATGTACACTATGTAGCCCATGTACACGAGTGTCTTCATAAACATAATAACAAGGAATCTCCTATAAACTGTGGATGTGCCGCGATTGAGGTCGTCGCTAATCAAAATTATCTGGGTCTTATTATCTATATCCTAAAATTATCTTGACACCACGCTAAGCTGGAAAGACCATATAAATAATGTCAGTGATAAACTCAGAGCAATACTGGCCAAGTTCTCAGTGATTAAGTATTAAATTTATATATATATATTTTAAATTTGAATTTAAATTTATATATAAGTATATTGAATTTAATACTTGTGTTAGTGGCTGACAAACACAAGTATTAAATTCAATATATATATAAATTTAAATTCAAATTATTATTTTTAAGTTTCATTTTATATTGTAATGCCCTTGCAGGGCATCGTTTGATTGATACTTTTTAATGTCTAAGATCCTTTGTACCAAATGAAGCAATAAAGATTTATTATTGTTATTAATTGCTAACTTTTGTATTTATTAAAGAATATTGCAAAAAATTACTACATGGAATGGACCAAAAATACTAGATTAAATTAGTTACAAATTTCGAATAAGATTTTCAATGTTAGCCAGATTCCCAGACCCTGTCGTATAGGCTGGGCCGATCGTAAAGAATCGTGGAGAAGTATTAAAATAAATACTCATTAAGGTATGTCAAAACAAGACTTTTTTTTTCATTTATATGAAAGTAATATGGTACTTTTGACAAAAAATAATATGTAATTCCTTTCTGTTTGTGGAACTGGACCGACAGGATGACGTTATTACGGGATTTTAACCCAAAAACAAGATACCTGTAGTAGGTCAGGCGGACGATGTTAAAAACGGCCCTAGTTCCCAAGTAAAATTCAAAATTAATAAAAAGAGGAAGACACGTTTTCCACTATCCTTCTTACGTGGAGCTCCCAATAATATTATGTAAATACTAACATATAGTTAGAAACACACAAGTGAAATAACATAAGATGTTTAAGAGTTACATGTATATATTTATGTTATATTAGTTAGACAACGATCTTTCAGGAATGTTCAGATTTACAGACCATTATATGCAAACTCATTCTCATCTCATACATGTTTCATGAAACGCGAACCACTATATAATCGTTATAATGAAAACGAAAACAATAATAGTCCTCAGTCGTTCATCATACTAAATGAATTATTTGTACAGTGTACAAGAAAGTACTATTCGTGATCACGATCATTATATAAATTTTAAGTGAATTTTTATTCAGCAAATTCAATATAATCATTCTTTATTATGACAGGTGTATTAATTTACGATATTTTTTTCTACTGACATGGTAAGATAGTAAGCCAATTATTTACAGCTTACATTTAAAAAAGCAACATAGTTTTAGTTGTCTTTAACTTTTAAGATTCATGTTATTAATCTACGGCAGCTAAGAGCTGGTATTTCCTCGGAAATGCGTAGGTGAGACAGCAGTTGCTTCATTTAATAACGGATAGTCAGCCCAATCTGGTTAGACGATTAAGTCGGCACTATGCTTAAGTGTAGGTACAATCGCGATAATGCTAGGATGATTTTAGGTAACGAGTAACTACGAGCACAAAAACAAAAAACTATATTTATTTAAATTTAAACTATAATCCAAACTTGTCGTAATTGTCTGCGTTAGTCTATGCACAGTTTTCTTTCTATGTATTATATGTAATCTTTAAAAAATATTTACTGAAATATATTTACATTTTATCTAGCAGCCCTAGAAAAAGTTGCGTAACAGTAATAATTTGCTTGTCCTTCCTTTACTTAGTTTAGCCCTAGATAATTAATTATCTTTGTGTACGCCGAAGTAAATTAATTTCTATTCCTATATCTTCTCCTATCAAAATTATCGATATATTCATATTTATATGTAGTGCCAATCAATTGTCTTTTGCAGATTCTCTTCGCCCCTTTGTGCCTTTAATCAATGTTACAATCCGGTGAGTCCTTTGAGAGATATTAGGCTTTACGGCTTTCACATAAATCGGCTATTCGCCCTTGAATCTACAAGCTTTCTGCGCACGGCTTGTTAATATATTTTTGCGTAACAACCCCCTTGGTAGGGCTTTGTGTAATAAAGAATTCATAAAATTGAAGCAAATTTTTCCTTCTTTACTTCTAAGAACTGCCGATTGGTTTGCCTATCGTCTACTGAGCAACTCAACAAGTTTTGTAACCTCCTAGATACTCACCGTGACCTTGGTATTTTGTTTTCGATCAACCAGTATACATACCTGTAAATAAGACAAATATGATAAGTAAATAGTACTTTAAATCGAATCCTAAAAATATATAGTTAATATACATGAATTACGTTAAGTTACCATTAAGAATTATTTCGTGTGACCTGTGATTAAATTAGTCTCATTTCATAATGTCAACTTCTCAAAATGACAACCGGTTGTAAATAATATATTTTTAAATACATACATATATACATTCACGCCTGTTTCCCCGAAGGAGTAGGCAGAGGCATATTATACGCCCACACTTCGGCAATTATATAGTTGGTCTCACGTAATAGGTTTCGAGCCTATTGCCGCTGACCGGGCACTGTTATGTTCGCAAGGGCCTCGTCCGTTTGATCGGCAGGTGCAACACTTGCAGGTGATGTTGGCTTGGGCAATAGGTCAAGGTTTTTTTTTTAATTATCAAGTTAAACAAATTCAGTTTACATTGATTACCGATTTTGTAGTAATTCTGCGTTTGAATGAACGTTTTATGGGCGGTTGTCATTTTGAGCTGACACCATTAAATTGTGTTATGATGGCATAATACATGTAATTCTATTATATATAAGCCGGCTAAGGATGTCATATCTATGCCATGCAAATATGTTTAATATATTAAAATGTTATGATATCTGATTTTTGAAACTGCTTTGCTGTAAAAGATAGAAAGATTGAATTGGCTAAAACGACAACATATTAGCATAAGTCACTTCAAACAGCCATGTTAGAAGCTAAAAAGACATCATTTTAATGTTGACGTCGCAATTATCAGAATAAATCATGCTAAGATTAATTTATAGTTTGTTTTCACATTTGCTTTAGTTCATCTAGAGAGTAGTTTAAGAGAAACATCCAACAATATAGAAATCTGTTGTTATGCCTCTCCATTAATCATCGCCCAAAACTGTAATAAAACAATCGCAACCTCTATTTGTGAAGACATAATAAATGGGAAAAATTCTGTAAACAGTAATCTGAAATATGACGTGTTCGTGGATTACCGCTATTTTATTACGATGACCCAAACCTTTTGACATAAAACACGACATGTTGGGAAAAACTACACATAATATGCTAACAGGGTATGTTGCGGCGAAATGTTACAGAAAGGACTCGTGTCTCAAAACTAGACAAACAAGACATTTGAGTAATCTTACAACAGGCAATTGTAGTATTCCTTAAAATATGCAAAGTATTAACACTCGAACCAATAAATTTCGCAGTACAGAAATATTGCAAAATAAAATTTGGATTACGGTTTTAGCGCATGTGTTTCCCAGCTTATATAGTCCCGAATCTATTACAGGGCGTACAACTCCATTAATGTTGGCCATCATGAGTAGATGCGCTTTTCTGTAACCGTGCTTATCTTATGGTATGTAGCGTTATTATTTATTGTCGGCTATGTATTTCTAAAGTTACTATATTTTTTCTTCTTCTTCATGCAAGCGTTTCCCGCAATTTGACTATGAATGCGCCTATAACGTTACTTCACTTGATTTATCGAATAAACTTTATGGGATATTTAATGAGACACAATATTTGATGAATTTGGGGTGGTGCGTGCAATTCGCCAATCGGGATTTTCAGTAAATGCCACTGGACTGTGGAGCGTGTCAATTACCGTCAGGGGCTCGTTCCACGAGCGTAACTAGTACAGTACCCGACAGTAAATATTAGTAAATAGTTTTTCAGCTCTATATATTTTACACGAAATTCAAAACTAAAGAACTATAAAGTACCTACTTATGTAATTTCAGTAAAGAATTAAATTATATTCGGAAATGATCGATGTGCAATATTAAATACTGTCAGAATCGAACCCAGCAAATGATTGTCATGCTGCAGCAGTGTCCCTTAAAATAATTAAAATTGTATTAGAAGTTTTGTTTGTTTTTTGCTTAAAACGGCCATAAGACGGAGCTCTCGTTTCATCTAGACACTTCCTCATCTCGCCAATTGAAATATGAAAAAGAAATCCTTGTTAAATTTGCATATTAAAGTTTGGCTCAAATAGTGCTCTCATGCAAGTCAACTTGAAAATGAACGCACCTATTCCAAATTAACCTATGTCACAAACATACGTGTATTTGTATAGTGCTACACAAATGAAAACCTGATCCTCACGTAAAACAATGAAGTTTGCTCGTTTATCGAATTAAAAGTACCAAGTGCCTGCAAACACAAAAGGGTGAGGCGTTGGAGAGAAAGGGAGGAATTGGTCGCCTCTGCAATGCGTCTCGATTTCGGTACCTTTATTAACACTCGTTCTGCGTGTACTGTAACTTCGTTCACTTTTTTATGTTTTTAGACATAACTTGATGGCTAGTTATCGTTATTTTATCATGTTTGAAATATGTATTTTACAATTATGAACGGCTTGTATTCAACGTAGTATAAAATATATTGAAATTTATAAATGGCTAACTTTATCTGAATAACTAACTCAGCCTCCTCATTCTCCATTAGATGCTTATCTAGATTATTATATACAGATTCTGATGATTTTGATGCACAATAAAGTTTTTTTTATCCAAAAAATCCTTGTTTATTATGTGCCTTTTTTACTTTAATTATTATATTTTTTGCTCGCTTATGATAATTTGCACCTTAAAGGTAAACTCCATTTTTGAACATAATAAAATCGTCAACTATCTACAATAGTGGTAATGTATTAAAAAAATAATTCTCATACTTGAGGATTTTAGTTATTCAAAAAACAACTCACGCGTACACATCACAAACGACTATTCTAAATCAATCGACTAATAGCGTATGTTTCATCCAGGAACAATTGATGACATTTTCCGACCACAATAAACTTGAAGTTTCATGTGTCAGCCAGCCCAGATTTACACAACCAGCTATTCTAAAACTTTACCCAACCCTTCCCTCGGTCTCTAGGACAAGATTATTGATGTCAGGGTACTAAAAACTTAGTATGAACTTTTCTGCGGTTTAAGCTTTCTTAGTACTAAATATCACATCACATCATAACCAGACAACCATTCTAATTCAATCCACAAATAGCGTATGTATCTTAAAAGAATCATTTTTTACGACCAGAAAAAAATTGATATATCTCCAGTTCAAAGTGTGACAGCTAGGATTTAAACACAACTAGCACCTATAAAACTTTACGGAACCACACCCCCGGGTCTTTGGGACAATATTGATGATTATAGAGGACTAAAAACTTAAAAGTCAATGTAATTCTGTAGGGTTTAAGCAATCTATACAAAATCTATACAAAGATTAAAATCTAGTAATCTTTGTACCAAATGTCGTAAAAAAAATGTTGACCAATAAACAGACGACTCTACATATTATACTTCAAAACATTGTATGTATCATCCTGGCAATATTCATTACATTTTCCTACCACAATAGACATGAAGTTCTTCAAGTTCACAGTGTCAGCCCAGATTAACAAAAAAACCAGCAGCAGTTCTCAAAATATTATTATAGTTATTTTTAAAATTTTGCATATGTGGATTGTATTACATCCACATAAGTACACGACACCTAATAATCTTCGCTCATTTACATCCATATTCCACCGCAATACACATGAACATATCCGATGTTATAGTAAGACGCGACTGGCAGTCCCAACAATTTACGAAACCACTTACGCCGGTCGCCATTGATGGCGCCGTATGAATAGATCCTGCCATGTATATTTCAGGCGCTTCAACTAGACGCTTTGGTTCACGGTGTAAACTGTACTGAATAGATGTGTAACTGGAAACATGAATCTGAGGTTTGGTTATAACGAAATTGCCAAGAGTTTTGTGGCTGCTGTGTAACAAAATATTAATCTTCTGAAACATAGAAAAAACGAGTAGCTTACATATTATTATTTTTTATTCTTTATTCAAGACATTATGGATAAAAACACATATGTTTGAACACAAAAATATATGTTCCACATTGCACTAGCATAAACTAGCGAAGCAAAACCTTTTGGAAGATACATATTGAAAGCGTTAATCGATTGGCATCTATTTTCTACTCTTGGGTACAGAAGTTGGTGACAGAAATTAGAGAAGCCTTAATATCTGTCATCTGATTTCTATAATTATAAGTACACTATTATAGAACTTAGTCACTATTATATTACTTGACGGCTCATGGTTTTAATTTAAATAAGTCAGTACAAAAAAAATAGCAATCAATTACAATAACATAGTAAGAATAAAATTGTACCTACAATTACATGCTCTATTCGATGAAGTTCTGTATAAGATTTTAATACATGTTGTAAGTATAAAATAAAATGTGTAATTCATGGTACACATTGATGTCGAGACGAGTGCGCAGTGGGAGGTTTTCCATTTCACATCGTCTGCGGATCGATTATGCAGAGCACATCACACATGTTTAAGTGTTTTGTGGGACGTCATCTTACAAACATCTAATATATTCTCAAGTTTACACAAATAAGACGCAAATAGAAGCTTGTAAAGTATCGAGTATATATGAGTTTAGAAATGGATTGTCCATTGTGTCAGAATATATTATATTAGTTAAAAAATGGGTTATGCCTTACTGTAATAATTATTCTAACTAACTTTTTGGGTATATACCGAATTATTGATATTAATTCGGTATTTAGTAAAAAAAGTTAATTAGTTAAGTACTTTTCTAAAAAATACATCGACAAAACACACTCGACGAAAACAAATATTTCTTTTCATAGTACTAATACTCAAATATATCTTCTGACTAGAAATCAAACAATCCTACCTTCCTCACCAACTGTCCAGAAAAAGTTTCTTCGACGTTTCTTTTAGTAAAAAGGGCACACCCTAGTGAACTACCGGTAATACATTTTAGCAAGCGTGTAAATACGATTTTTTTAATGTGACACGTCATAATGAATACATCCTGTCTAATGATAAGCAGTCGATGCAGTCCAAAAAAAAAATGAAAACGCTTCATATCACGAAATAAGCACGGTACAAAGCGCATCCACTTATGACGGCCTGCTAAGATACCGTTTCACGCCCCGCTTACAAGACCCGGGATCATAGGAAATAGAAAACACATGAACCGGCAGCGAATTCCAGAGCTCAGTGGACTTGCTCAGAAACGACTTCCCGAATTTCTTGGTTCGAGTGCTGATAGTCTGCACAGTATGGTTTCTAAGACCAGCACGTGTTGTTCGGGAGAGGAAAGGAGAGGGTGGGATGAGATCGAAAAGATCCTCAGAACACTCTCCATAGTAGTTCCGGTAGAAAACACTTAGACATGCAATGTCTTTACGCAGCTGTAGATCCTCGAGTGAGGCTGTTACTTCAGCATCCCCTATAATGCCAACCGCTCGCCGTTGCAGTCTGTCATGTGCGTCGAGGAGTTACGATTTCTAGCATTTTGTTGTATTTAGTATCCTAGTATTAAAGAGCAGCAGTGTTCTAGATACTTAACTCGTTAAACGCTATCAGTCCCAGACACAAAAGAAAATGTATTGTTAGTCGTTGAAAGACTTAATAAAACTAAAACACAAAGTAGACACCTTAAAGATAAGCGAGGCTCTTACAATGTACATTCTGTGGTTTTCCACTACACAGCGTCTTCAAACTGATTATTCAAATCACACTTTACGGCAGAACCATGAATACGAACAATGTGCCCTTGCAAATATATTTACACAAGGGGACTTCTTTGTAAGGGGATATCTTTGACATTTTAGAAAGATAAAAATTGTTTAAATAATTATAAATTAAGAACTTTTGAATTTAATGAATAGTAAAGAAAGAGTAAACATTACTTAAATATTAAAATATTGTATTGTACATTGTAAATACAATTTGCCGCTATAACTATTTGGACCCTACACACTAGGCTAGGCCTTTATTGTAAGAATCAAAGCAAAAAAAATGTATATATATATATATAAATATATGTTTGTAAATATATAATGAATATAAATAGGCGGCACCCAGAACAGAACAAATATTTATTTTCATGCACACAAATATTTGTCCTGTGTGGGAACCGAAGCCAAGACCTTAGGAGCGGAGTGCAGGTATACTGACCTCCACACCATATTAGTCATTAAAAGGATTTCACATTAAATTTTAAAAATAATTGAGATACCTTTTACTAGATTTGTTTAAACTTTCATTGCTACCATGTTAGCATTCACTACTAAAAGTTTTCAAGAATAAAAAAATTAAGGAATACATTTTCCAACAGTCCTTCCTAATTTGATTTATATTCCATTAGGTTGATTTACCGCAGTAAAGAGAAATAAACATACCCTTAGCCTCAAAATTACACATATGACATCAGTCAAATAAGCGAGAAGATATTATTAGAACTGATTGAACACAAATAAAACTAATGTTGTTAATGACTTCGATATGCTAAAGCAGGTGAAATATTGTTAATACTTAGCAGTTTCGAATGAACACTCAATAAGTATAATATTTTGTCGTTCGTGTTATGTGCTACAAAACGAATGTGATAATATGAATGAAACATGTTACTTCAAATCAGTTTCATTTCCATCTACCATTAACAGTTCAACCATCAACTAGAAGACGTGATTGATCTGAGCGTGATAAAAATAAAATCTTTTGCAGTGCTCCAATCTCAATTTGCCACCAGCGCTCGAACATCCAGTAAATCAAGTATTCACCATAAATCAAATGGAAATGCAAAAAATACGTTATAAGCTTTGTCTGCATAGAAACACGAAGTAGAATTCAATGTTATTAAAAAATTAAAGTGTGAAGAAAATGTCTTGGCTAGATTATTTTACGCATTGCAGATCCTGGCGGGAACAGTGCGTTTCGCTATCATAATTCAAAGAGAATTGTTAGCGGGAGCCAAACACTTCGAACGACAAATACGGGTACATCGACTTCTATATTTTCTGCTCGTTGGTACTCACTTTCGGAGCCAAATAGAGCATTACTGTGTTTTAAAAATGTTCTATATTTATTTAACTTTGGTTTACGATTTCTGTTTCTTTTGTTTTCAGCATTAATTTCGTACAACAAACAGAGAAACTTTATTAAAGTCAACACTGGTACACGCTATGTAATGGTACGCTACAAAAACTAGTAAAAATGTGGATATGGTATGTGGATATGGTAAAAATGTGGTCACGGTATGATGTTTAAATGGCCTCCAGTCTATTATAAGTATTGTTTTGATTTAAGCCAACATTATGCATATATTTATTCTTCATCGCATATAAATATATATCACCGCATAGTAAAGAACAAAGACGTATAAAAAAAACAATTCCGCTGTCTGTGCCTGTTACTGCCTATAGCTTACGTATGTCCCATGACTATGCTTGCTTAAATCTTCAAAATTACTCATTGAAGTTTGATGCGATTTATTTACGGTGATATATAGAGTGATTTAAGATGACGATTTATATGTAGGTCAAGCTAACGAAGTCCTCCTTAGAAAATTATTACTAATAGATATATTCTAGTCCAGTACAGCGTTAACTGAGGTTAAAGCTTAAGTATCTGAATAATTTTATAGATAACAAACAATTTATGTTTTAGCATAGTATTTAAATATACTGATATTACGCAGCAACTGAACATACATACCACAAACTGTCCGATTTGGCGCATAAATATTTGTGAGCATGAGCATTAATTTTCGTGTTAGTTGAGTACCTATGTATTATAATTATATTATAATATAACACAAAAACAAATCAGTAGGTACATTTAATCATAGCTTTGATTAGCTTGGGGCTAAATGGCGTTGTGTGAGATCTAATTGTAAAGAAAGGAATCACATAATATGTATATTATATGTATATAATACATATATACATATATTATATGTACATAAAAACATTTGAAAAAATTAAGAATAAAGAAAAAAAAAATGCTCGCTGGCTAAGCAATAATCGTTCTGTCAAGGTTTTCCCAAAGGAGAGTGCGTGGTCTAAAAAAGGGTGTGTTTTGTGGATAGCAATTTCCGACGGTTTTGTTGAAAGATACGGTTACTACCGACCCCTTTCCTTTTTTAAATATTTTGTGGTTTTGAAAAAAGATCATTTGAACGAGATTGAAAGTACTATCTGGGCTATAGGAGGTCTTATGCAGCACTCTATTATCCGACATATTCGGTAGGCCCACACTGCCCTGCAAAACGTTTGTCGGAATACCGGGAGTTCACTGTAGTTGCTTTTCACTATAGAAATTTTAAGCAATTTTGTAACCATGACTAAATCTAGTTACAGTAAGAGTCTATCTCAAAAATTTGACCATACCGGCTCCCGGCACAACAGATAACGGAAAGTGGGCTAATGTCATTCAACATAAGAGAGGGTAAGAGAAAATTTACTAAATCTTTTCACAAACATATTCCAGGCAAAGTGACGGCGACCAAACAAGACATAACGGATAACATTATCGTCACAGCCGACGACGTAAGGAAAACTGCGAGCACCATAATAAAGTTCCTGTGTAAACAGTTGATATAGTTGTTGTGGAACTACCAGGCGCTTGCGACTAAAACTACTCTACTGAGTAAAGGGCTCTGTTAGATGTACAGAGTATTTTTTATATAAATTTCGTTTGCAAGGGGGCTTAAGATTATTACATAACCAATTCAAATATTTATAGAACTAGACGTTTTAAATTCAAAATGGAAATTGGCTGTCACTTCTTTTAACACTAATTGTAATAATTTCTTGTATGAAAAATATTTGTTTATAAATGGCACTTTGACTTTTTCGAACCCAGAAATCTGAACAGTTTATTTAAGTTTAGCTCGATAAAGCTTTTATGACCATCAATTAAAAGCCACTTACTGCGGCTAAAGCTTGAGTAAAAGTAGTGAAAAAGAGACAGTAGAAAAACATTTTTTTTAATTTGTAATTCCTGCGGAACGTATTAACTATAATAATCAATTAATTGCACATAAAACATAAATAGATTACAAAGGGTATTTAAAAACTAAAAGTACAAAGGTAGACTTGTCTCTA
Source organism: Musotima nitidalis (assembly GCA_949126915.1). Lineage (NCBI taxonomy): Eukaryota > Metazoa > Arthropoda > Insecta > Lepidoptera > Crambidae > Musotima > Musotima nitidalis. The sequence goes on from OX421419.1 coordinate 4,936,988, forward strand.
GAAGAGATCTCTACCAGCCAACCCTAGCAGTTGTGAATTAATTTGTAGGTACGGGTTTAAATTGGGTTAAAGATATTATGTTAAAAAAGAAAATACAAAATCTTATACAATCTATCCATAATCTTTAACTTTAGGACACGGACGGAGATAACTGGAATATTCGACTATGACGAATAAATCCGTGGGGAATCGCTAGTTATAAGATCAGAACAGTCACATATTATTATATTTCTGTTTCACATAATCTTATTTCACGTCAAATTTTCACGATCGACTAGTTATGTCGTTTAAGAGCTGAACCAACATTTATTCGCATTAAAAGTTAGCAAGGAAATCCTAGTTACCAAGGCAAATAGAAAAACAAAACGTTACAATAAGGAAGAAAATTAATTCTAAGAAAACTTTCAGTAAACCGATCAAGTGTAAACGAAGTTTAGACAAGCTTTGAATACAGATTGATTCTCCAGCGGAAGTTTTGTGAATTGTAGTATTTTAAATAGGTTGCACATATTGCATAGGTAGGTGGTGGTGGGTTTAATTCCTACACAGAACAAATCTTTGTGTGCATAAGCATGAATATTTGTTATTTCGCATGTATAAAATTGCAGGTTTTGTACCTTTTTAAATATATATGTAGCTTAATATGCTAGAAGTTTAAAGTTTGCCGGCAAGTAGGAATTTCAATTGTGTCTTGTAACTGTGGCTTGAAAGATTAAAATTAGTTATCGAAGTGATTGATATTACCTCGTGATTGATTGGATCGTGGTAAGCGCAGTAAACGACTATTTCATGCGAGACCGCACTTCTTATTTACGAAGATAGGACTTTTTAGAAACCGGCTTCATTTAGTCACGTATACATACTGACTTCAAATATTTAAAAAAAATTAAGGCATTATTTACATTAGACACAAAAATAATTGTAAAGAATATTTTTACTTATGTTAAATATATAATCAAATAATCTTGCAACCATTTGCGTTTAACATCTTAACCAATCTTGATAGAAGACAGCGGGTACTTTCATCACCATCATATCCAAGTATTTATTATCCCTTCTTAGGGCTCAGGGTCTGCTCACTGACCTAACCCGATTTGGTTGAATTTAATTATAGACACCAGCTACTTTACAACACATACACTTGATTTAATTTGTTGGGGAACAATGTTAAAACTTGAAATTAATATGTAAATAATATGTTCTTGTAAGTCTTGCGTTTCGCTAGCCCCATGTACTGATCCTGGATAGAATTTCCATTTGTCGACTATTTGTTACTATAACATACGACTTATTCGCTTGGATCGCATTGGATTTAAAATGGAGATAAAGTAGAAAGTGCGGGAACTGATCCTGTACATTATTGTGTACATAAACTATATAGTTATAGAGATATCGATAACCGCACTTTTGAATTAATTATCTCTATCATGTCTCAACAAATGTAAAGAGAAAGACACACTAATTATCATCATTTAAACCATTTCAAGTCCACGCCCACACTTCGCCAATTATATAGTTGGTCCCACGTAATAGGTGGCGAGCCTATTGCCGCTTACCGGGTTTGTTATGTTCGCCAGAGCCTCGTCCGTTGATCGGCAGGTGCTAGTGCACCACCGTATCTTGCAGATAAGGTTGGCTTGGGCTCCTTAGTTCTTATTAGGATACACCCTCCACACTAAATATTAGGTCGGGGAAAAAGTCTTTTCGCATAACGTAGGTATAAACTTATTATTAATTTTTTTTGACTGTACTATTTGTGTCTGGCTGGTTTTGGTAACATTATAAAGAAAAGAAAAAAATAAAAAAAAGTTGTTTCCCGCTATTTTTCATTTGTTTTTCTCTCCGTTAAAATGAGTGAATCTAATGAAGAAATTCGATACATTTTAAAATTTTATTATAAAAAAGGCAAAAATGCAACTCAAGCAGTGAAAAAAATTTGTGATGTTTATGGACCTGATGCAGTGTCAGTAAGAGTAGCACAAATTTGGTTCAAACGTTTTCAGTCCGGAAATTTTGATGTTAAAGATGCACCTCGCTCTGGTCGCCCTGTTACGAATAAAATGGACGCCATTTTTGAAAGAGTGGAGCAAGATCGGCATATTAGTAGTTACGATGTAGCTGAAGAACTGGGAATTGACCAAAAACAGTTTTGACCCATTTGAAGAAAGCTGGTTATACAAAAAAGCTCGATATTTGGGTGCCACACGAGCTCACTCAAAGAAACTTAATGAACCGTGTACTCATTTGCGATTCATTATTGAGACGTAATGAAACCGAGCCGTTTTTGAAGAGATTGATAACTGGCGATGAAAAGTGGTTTACGTACGACAAGAACGTGCGAAAAAGGTCGTGGTCGAAAGTTGGCCAGGCTTCACAGACTGTGGCCAAACCTGGCCTAACACGAAATAAGGTGATGCTGTGTGTATGGTGGGATTGGAAGGGCATTGTTTATTATGAGCTTTTACCGCCCGGCAAAACCATCGATTCTGATCTTTACTGCCAGCAACTGATGAGATTAAAGGAAGCAGTCAAAAGAAAACGGCCGGAATTAATCAACAGGAAGGGTGTGGTCTTTCATCACGATAACGCTAGACCACACACATCTTTAGCCACTCAGCAAAAATTAAGAGAGTTCGACTGGGAGGTCCTAGTGCATCCACCATATAGCCCTGACCTTGCGCCTTCAGATTTTCACCTGTTTCGGTCTCTGCAGAATTCTTTAGGTTCTGTAAGGTTGACCTCAAGAGAGGACTGCCAAAACTATTTGTCCCGTTTTTTTGATCAGAAGTCCTAAAGTTTCTACAGTAACGGGATAATGTCTCTGCCCACAAAATGGCAGAAAGTTATTCAACAAAACGGTACATATATATTGTAAATAAATGTAAATAAACTTTGAAAAAAATGTCTTGACTTTTCATACAAAAATACGAAAAGACTTTTTCCCCAACCTATTACATCTCTTAATTAAATCACAAATTTTGTCAAACGTGATAAAGTGATATAAAAGAGTCGTTAAATAAATATCCCAAGGGTATTCGCAATATCGCCGCTCTGCTTGCTGTGTCTATGAGTCCATACATGTCCTTTTTAATTAAAAGCTAGCGATGAAGGGGAATGTGTGTCGCCCGCAATAACATATTATACCGCAGTCGTTGTTTATTAAAAATTGCTTTTTTAACCAAAACTTTTTGACAGCTTCTTATCCTTATTATTTATCAAAATAATTTGTATAGGAATGACTATTTTGTCATTTATTAAGAAAATCATTATTATATGATATTATGTTTGTAACATTTTAATACTTATTTCATAATTTTCATTTTTTGATAATTTGTAATACCCTATTACAAATTATCAAAAAATAGAAAATGATCTAAGTTTTACATATAAACATGTACATAGGATAATTATAATTACATGTAACACTTTTTCAAACCTCATTAAAAGCAAGTCAAGTTGTAAATTTTACATATTTTGGTACTAATAAAGAACGCCCCCAAAACTCGTGTAAGTTAGAAGGGGCAAGAACTTTAAAAGGATAAAATCACCAACACTACGACTACAGCGGCAGGCGTTACGAGCCTTTTGTAGCCGTAGACCCTCGTAGCAACTTCTGTAGCGCTCCGCTATAAATTCAAACGAACCCGTAATCTCACTGAAGCTTGGGAAAATATTGCCTTATGATAATCTGGGATGCAGAGTTCATGTATTTTTCACATATCATGTTGCGGTGTATATTTGTGGCTGTCACTTGTTACACTAGTGATGTACCTACTTAGATTCCGAATATTAGATAAATTCATATATTTTGTAACTAAGCCTTGTATTAAGCTTAATTTGTTAGTATACGTAACTTTGTGTGAGTTATGTGGTTACTATGTATGTTATAATATATAGCGAATGATGTATTACATATTATATAATACATCATTCGCTAACCTTATTTTATTCTTAACAACCCATTAACCTCATTCAGTTTATAATTTATATTTAATAAGAAAATAATGTAGGTACGTACAATATCCTTACTTAGTGTGGAACTTTTAAGACAACTCTCACTTAAGACGAAATTTGTAAAGTAACGGACACTTGCCATTTGCCACTCATGACAGCTATAGATAGCTCAAGCTCACTCAGTTGAGTGTGATTTATAACCACGAGCTTAACGGTAACACGAGCGGTCCACCTCTCACCTAGTATTCGTCACCAGTGCCTTCGAGTTCAAAGGAATAACCCTCACTTGAGACATAAACTTAGCCTATGATGTGGCGGATAATCACTCCCCATGACAACTCTAGATTCACTCAGTTGACAGTGATTTATAACCACGAGCTTAACAGTGCGGTCCACCTCTCACGCTGTGTTCATCTTGAGTGGCTTTGAATTTTAAGGTAATAACCCTTACTTAAGACGTAAGCATAGCCTATGATGTGGCGAACAATCACTCTAGATAGATATCTAAGATTGTGAGATCACTCAGTTGAAAGTGATTCATAATCCCGAGCTTAACAGGGCGATCCACCTCTCACCTTTTTTATATTCGTCGTCAGTGCCTTCAAGATATAAGGCACAAATTTATTAATCATT